>OX456525.1:10530957-11815957 GCA_949748255.1 Eustalomyia histrio | reverse complement strand
ATATATTTTTTTTTTTGGGGGGGGAATAGGTTAAGGTATGGGCGATGATTTAAAGGTGCCCGCAAATCGACATCGTTTTTGACCGTATGGTTTTCAGATATAATGCTTAGAGAAAAATAGTTATAATATCGTACCTACAATTGAGTTCGTTACCAAAAAAACCTTTAATGTAGCCGGCCTTCGGTCGGGCTAAGTGGTTTCTACTCTGGAGTACTTCTTAAATAAAGTTTTATTTTAAGTTTTTTACACATACTGCTTATCAAAATTGATTTGAATTGACACTGTGACAAAATATTTGTAGAAAGAAAATCGAAATACAGTACAAAAGAATTGTAATAAGATGTTTTCTTGAACTTAAGTTGAAACACTCAACTTGAAAGAGAAATTGAAAGCAAGTTCGCGTCAATTTTAAAAAGTATTTGTAAAAAAGTGTAAGTGTATTAAAACTTAAAAGTCAAAACTTGATCGTGTAACCCCCCAAGTAAGACAAGAGATTACAAACATTGAAGAAAAATACTGTTTTTTCTAAATATTCTTTCTTTACGTTAAGCGCAATATTTTGTTCACAACAGCGAAAAAATGTGTGTCATATTGTCACTTTTTAATACATGTTCCAATGGTCTTCTTTATTAAATTGATGCCAAAAAAAAATCCCACCGTAATTTTGCATAAATTCCACGCAAGTGAAACCCCATTTTTTTATATGGAGTTTGATGGTTTTTTCAATCTTACCATAAAGCGTTCAATCTTACCAAAAAGCGTCCAATCTTCCCAAAAAGTGTTTCTGTACTCGAATCCAGGTATTCCTTTGTAACTTGAACAGCTGATGTAATAATTACCACTTATTTTTTAATTACTGATTAGTATAAGATACGTTATGGTGTTTACAAAACTTTCGGTCACAAGCTCCAAAATAATTGGTCATAACGTCCATTGAGATTAAAATATTTTGCAAACGGTCATAGAGCCCCAATTATTTTAATGGGCATTTAGTCCGAAAAATGTTCGTTTAAAAACCCCATATCTAGTTTGGTGGGTTATGTACAACAATAGTCACAACGCCAGTAAATTTTTTCCACGTATCCGGCCTGCCTCCTGGTTTAGGGGTTTTCTACTTTGTGGGATGTCCAAAGCGTAGGCTATTATATGTCCGAAGCCGTTGAGCAAAGCTTTTTCTACGTAGCCGGTCTATGACGGATCTTAAGGGTTTATCACCCTGTGATATGTACGAAGCCACCTTCATTTAATTACGGCCGGGTTTATGAAGTTTCTCGTCTGTGGAGTATCCGAAGACGGCTTCGCTTATGCAATCTTTTTTGCGTACTGGCCTTGGACTGAAAAAGGCGGATTATAAATGACATCCTTAATCATGACCTTTCAACTATCTCCTAGAGGAAAGTATAGATAATTTAGAATAAATAATTTTTATGTAGAGCCAACAATGTCATCTCTATCAGTTGTGAATTCAGTTAATCTTGTTATTCTGTGCACAAAAATTCAATCGAGATTTGTTTTTTATTTATACAATCTGAAAATGGAATACAATTCCAACACCGAGAAAATAGATTTATTGTGACAACCGAATTTCTTGCCAACTGAATAGTTTGGTTGCAGCAATCGAATTATTCGGTTGTCGCAACAAAATGATTCAATTTAATTATATGCTTTAAACCGAAATTCTATTGCATTAACCGAATTTCGGTCGCCTAAAACAAATATTTCGGTAGCTCCAACCAAACCATTCGGTTGGCAAGAAATTTGGTTGTCACAATAAATCTGTTTTCTCTGTGGATGTATATCTTGGGGGCTTCAATGACTATTTTGAAGCTTCTGGACCGAAGAGGATCATCGAAATTTAGGTTGTGTTGAAAAGTATCATGAAAAGTATTCTTATGTGATAAGTTATGTTATTCTTAAGCCTCCAAGATCTCATCCGGATCTCAGAAAGAATTCGACGCTTTAATACTTACACTGTAAGATACGGTTATGTTCTAACTTCGATGCAAATGAAGAGCAAACATTAAGCTTTACAAAGGAGTTATCATGCTGTTATATATAACCCTTTGAGAACCAGGCACTAAAGAATATTTAAATTTTTTTATTTTACACTAAAATATCTCTAAAGCTAATTAAGTCTCGGAAAAAGTAATTCATATCTGCGAAAGACAATTTTGTTCAGAATCTAACAAAAAAGCAAACATATTCGCATTTTTCTGATTACATGTATAGTCTGGTTGTCAAAGAGTTAAGGCCTATGTCTAAACGCCAATCCTTAAAGTCCATTCACATTTATAGAGTACTCCACTCTACAGAGTGGAATTCTTTCTTTTATGTATCATGCCAACTCTATTTAAGTACATTTCACTCTACAGCGTAGATAATTCCAGCACTGTGAATGAACCTTTAGCCTTTTTTTTTATACTCAAAGCCAAATTTTCTTAAAAACAGATTTCCTAAATCGGGGTTTTAAGTCGTAATATTGCGACAAAAAATTACCGAAGAATTTACCCGTCTTTTCATTTAGAATGTGTCAGGTTTGAAATGAAAATTTCAATAAATGTAAGATAAGATGGAAAAACTTGTGAGGATCAGCGTCAGACCAGGTCATCGTCAGCCTCATTCTGAAACACCACTCATTACAACTCATGGTTTAAACAGGCTACTTACTCGTATATCTACCCCTCAAAGGAAAAGCGATATACGAAATTACCAAGCGACGGTAACTTCAATTTAGAGAAATTCGATGTAAGAGTTTTCTATCGCTCATACATATTGCAATGACCTCATTCGTGTTCCCATAGCACTTAACCCAACAGAAGTTGAATAACATAAAAAGCTGTAACAATTTCGCCAACACTTAATACTTTCGCGCAATCAGTGTTGCCATATATGAAACACCCTCATCTTTCATTACATTTCATCTCCATTAATAAGTAGGAAAAATTGCCTGAGAGTTGCTTCTCTAAAAAACAAAAATTAGTTCTGTGACATATCCTAGGACAAAGGATGCCAAAAATTTTTTTCCTTGCGTGCCAAAAAAAAAAAATATATTTTGCGGACCTTCACGTAAATAAATCACTCCTGATATACCGAATGGTGCTGATAATAACTTGATAACTATCGTCCAATTGTAATATGCCCTGCGCTCTTGAAGGCGATGGAGAGCTCCGTAAACTTTGTTAATTATCTAGAAAACAACTCACTTCTTAATAAAAATAATTTTTTGATTTTTTGGTTGGGACCGGCATTGTTTCTTTCGTTTATTGTTTTAACATTTTTAAGCTCTGTGTTTAAAATTTAGTCCGTTAAATTTTTCATATTACCATTGCACCTTTTTGCGTGGATATTTTAGAGGTGCCCTCACATTTTCTCCTACAACTTCTAAGCTGCTCGGCGGATTTCAACAGTTTTTCACTTTAAACTGCTCGGTATAATGAAACATACAGATATTTCAGAAGGCCGTCAAATAAATATCGAGCTAACTCTGACAAACCCTTTGCAGTTTTTATTTTATCAATAGTGTACTTTCATTTGTGTGTGTAATTTGCACTTGTAGCACAGGTTTGTATAGGGTGTCTCAGTAAAAATACACTTTTCCATTTTAAAATAAAAAACACGTATTTTTGAGATCGTTGTAATTTTTTTAGATTGTAAAGAAGACATGTTCCGATTAAGTACTCAATAAAATATCCGTCAAATGGCCCTCAAGGCTCTGATGACAGTCCATTACTCTTTGGGGAGGTCTTTTGTCGAAATTCGCTGCGTAGTGCTTCGTGAAATTTGAAGTCGTTGAGAACGATGTCGAGTTGATGTTTTCGGCGACACTCTCGTTTCTCTCGTTTACATCAGCAAGAGACCGACCGGTGCGTTGACGCACAGGACTCTTACTTTCCATAACCGACCCAGTTTCTGCTAATTTTTTGACCACTTTTCGAATGGTTGACACATTAGGTGCACCTTCTCGACCAAAAATTCTTCGAAGTTTGCAAAGTTCTTTCGAAAAGCCCTCCATTTTTAATAATCGGAGTAAACATATGTTACAAATTTCGGAGTTGCCACTTGCACAAAAAAATTACACTAAATTTAAAACGTATACTGTTACTAAGACATTCTATATTTGTCCCAATTTATGATATTCTTAAACTTATTGTAATTTTTTTCTTTATAGACCAGGAAATTACTTTAAAATCGGTTCTCAAACCGATTTGATATTAAACTGTTTCCACTAGAAGCAATTTTATGGAACTTGTTCCAGAACTTGTTTTAAAACAATAAATACTTTTACAAAAAAATTTAAACCAAAATCGTCGGTAAGAGAACTAATAGTAGAACATGTTGTGTAGCAACCCGAGACCTTCTATAACCTGTTCCTCGAAATAAAAAAATTTTGCTGGGTAACAATAGTGTACTTTTCTTTATTTTTTAAGATTCTAAAATTGTAAAATACAATAATTTCAAATATTATAATAAAGTCTAATTTAAGTTAGTTATAAAATCTTGCTCTTCAGTGTAAAAATAATCACTCAGTGATTTATATGATTAATGTTTTTTAAAAATATCATTACAAAACAACATCATTATATTATATGTTATATTCGTATAAATTATAATAAAGTAACAAAGTCTTAATCAGATTAACTGTATATTGTTATATTGTATTTAAAAAATAAAAATATAAACTTTCCTGCGGTTTTATTACATGTACTTATAAATTTAGTTATACATAAATAAATTGTGTGATTTCTAGCAACAATTATGTTTCTTTCTTCAACTTTTTTTATATTTTCAATCTTAAAATGGACTGTTTATTTCTAGATCTATTTTTTTTTTTTTTAGTATTTTGCATGATTATAATTTTTTTTAATTATAAATAAAATGAATTTAAAAAAGATGTTTTTGTTTTTATTTAAAATGCATTAATATTTATTTTCTTATAAATTAAACGGAGAAAGTTCAGTACGTTATCGTAGTTTGTGGTCCAGATATGCGATTAAAACATTTTCAATAGGGAGGCACAAATTTGAATTACTTAACATTAAAGTTTTTAAAAATTTAGGTTAAGAATATTGTAAATATTAAAAATATTAAATGAATGGAAGTAATAGGATTTTATATCAAATAATCATATGGTTTTTTATAAATTGTTTTCTTTTTTTTTGTTTCAAAGAAACATGAAGATTTTTTATAGGTAAATTATAGACAATAAAATAAATTATAGAGCCAGCAAGATAGAAAACTTAGTATTTTTGGTTGCCGCAAAACAACCCTCTGCAGTATTCACGCCCTTGTTGGGTTATTGCTTTGCTGATATTTATGACAATAACTCACAATTTTATAACCTACTAGCCGACCCCGGCATGCTTCGCTACGCATGAATATTAGCATTGATTTAAATTCATTGGTTTTTTTATTTATTTTTTATTTTAATAGACAAGATCCCATGTTGACAAGAAAAGTCATAACTCACGAACGCATCGACCGATTTCGTGCAAGCTTTAGATAAATCATCTACACGACCATACGAACAAACCCTAAAAATTTAATCGAATTCGGTTTGACCGTTCGTGAGTTATAAAGTCACAACACACTTGCAACAATTTTTATATATATAGATAAATCTCATGTTACGAAACAAAAAATAGTTTTCTTATTTCTTAAATGGCACCCCTATTTTTTCAATCGAGTCATAATTTTGTATGATTAATTTTATAGGCACGTGCAGAGTAATCCGTGTACAAATATTTCTGAATTTACAGTTTAAGAGTGAAAAAAGTTTTATACTACTTGGAAAAAACATATTTATGCATATCAGTTTGCGGTCAAATATTGCAATACAAAACAACAAAAAAAAAAAACAATGGTCCATTATTAAAATTAAACTTCAAGGAAAAACATTAATTTAGGCTAAAACAAAACCGTAAGTATACTTATGGTTAAGAATTAAAACTGGACGATAAATTTAGAAAAATTAGCTATTTCTGAAATACAAATATGTGAACTAAATACTTTACACGCAGAAAAACTAAATTATTGAATATGTTTATAAGCAATTATATATTTGTTCAAGTAAATATTTCTGTATTATTATTATATTTCCATCCCACAAACATAATAATGATAAAATTAATATTACAAATATGTCTTCGTTTAGGTGGCAAAATATAAGCATTACAATATTTGCCTGGAAAGAAATGTAAGATAACGTTTGAAAAAATATTTGGGAGCCTACTTCAAATATATGGTAGTTTGTTAGCATATATATAATTGCCTGTAAACATGCTCAACTATGTATGTACCGAAAGAGGACGTTTCGATATGTATGAAATAAAAACTCATACTTATTATTTTTCTAATTGATGTTGCCGTCGCTGGGGATCGAACCCGCAACCTTCTATGTATCAATCAGTCCAACGCGCTAACCATTACACCACAACACACACAAATAATAAATATCATGACCCACAACGAGAGTAGATCAGTGCTATGGACAAATTCTCGCAGATTTTATAGTTCCCAAAGAAGCGCCATCAGGCTACCCAGATATTGTCTTCTGCGGAGCAATACTTTACATCCGATAAAAAAAAAATAGCTATGTGGTGGTTAACTACTATTCGCAGATCCAGCTCTAGAGTTTGGTTCGATATTTTCCTTTGAAAAAAATCTAATTGAAATTCATATAATTTTAATTTCTTTAATAATTTTAAGAAAATTATGTTTTTTATTTACAATTGTTCAGAAATAGCTGTTACAAACGTAAAACATTAACAGGTAAACTATATACTATTTCACACAAGAGGCCGTCACTAGTATATCAACCATTATTCCAGTTTCAAATTTCTAGAGCGTCTTTGGCAGTTTATGTCATTTGGTTGAAACGCAAACAACATGTCGAATTTCGTACATATAAAGTTTTTTTGGGTAAAGTTCTTCTTCATTACTTTGATATGAAGAAAAGTGCTCCAGAGCGCCATCGAATATTAGTGAAAGTTTACGGCGACCATGCTATATCTGAACAATCGTGTCGGAGGTGGTTTGGCCCCTTTAAAAGTGGTGATTTTGAGCTCGAAGACAAGGAACGACCGGTTCAATCCAAAAAATTTTGAAGACCAAGCGCTTCACGAAATGTTAGAATCATTAGTAGGGGATGAATCGACAGTAAACAACGCCTAAAAGCTATGGAAATAATTCCAAAACTGGAAACTGGGTGCCATGGAAATTAAATCCGCGCGAGGCTGAAAGACGATTTTTCGCTTGTAAACACCAAAAAAAAAATAAGGGTTTTTTGCATATTATTGTGACTGACGATGAAAAGTAGATACAATACGACAACCCCAGGCGCAGAAAGTCATAGGTTGAGACCGGACAACCATCAACATCCTTCGCAAGGCCGAATATTCATGCCATTAGGCTTATGCTCTGTATTTGGTAGAAACAGCGCGGCGTGATCTACTAGGAGCTGCTCAAAACGAATTAAAAGATCACGGGGAACGCTATCGAACTCAACTTATACGTTTGAACCGCGCACTGAAGCAAAAACGGTCGGAACTTTTTAAAATGAAAAATTCGCCTTTCTTTATTTTTTCTAATTCTTAATTTTAATGATATTTGGCTGAAATTTGGTTAGAATCGCTTCAAATTCAGGCCTAGCTCTTATTGAAAGGTCTTACCTAAATTGGACTTAGTCTTTAGACACACAAAACTTTAAAATTTGGTTGAAATGTGGGTTGTGTATTATGTGGGACCATAAATCATGCCTCCAAATTTAAAAAAAATCCACCTTGCCAGTATTGGCTTAAATGAACTAAAATAATGGGTGATTAAATTTTAAGGGCCGATAATGAATGTGAACCACACCTAAACGTCAAGTTTTTCTCTGCATTTCATTTGACATTTTTAGATTTCAGACTAACTCAATTTGAACCATGGAAGAATACACAATCGAGCAACGCGTTAAAGTTATTCAGGCTTATTATGAAAATGGGCGTTCAAATCAAAATGCATTTTGTGCACTTTGTGATTTTTTTTGGTCAGCGTAATCGACCAAATGTGTCCCCATTTGTGAGAATTGTGGGCAAATTTCAGCAAACCGGGTCTGTGAAAACACCTGTGCATGCTCGTCCAGTTCGTTTTGCGGAAAACATTGCTGTTATTCACGATAGTGTGTCATGATGTCGGCCAAGCATTTACCGTGAATGGTGTTCGCTATCGCGAGATGATAACGAACTTATTGTGGCCAGGAATAGAGGATATGAACCTGGAAGATATGTGGTTTCAAAAAGAAACAATGGCTCTTTTGCGCGAAAAATTCAATGGCCGTGTTATCTCACGTGTTGGCGATGTCGATTGGCCGCCAAGATCATGTGATTTGACACCGTTGGACTTCTTTCTTTGGGGTTATTTGAAAGAAAAGGTGTACGTCACCAACAATTCAAGAGCTAAAGGAAATTTCGTTTTACGTTTTCCGACTTGTTAAGAAAAAAAGGATAAGAACCCTTCCTATCACTAGTTTTTTTTAATTTGGAGAGATTATCGATATTAATAGCTTCAGGTTTTTAGAAATCCTCTAGATATTGGCAACCTTTTAAAAAGTTTAAAAAAATATGAACACGGTAAGAAAGATTACAGAGATTCCACTACAGATCAGCTAACTGTGCTATGCACATTTTACTGGGTCTCTATTTTAGTTTAGTCCTGTCGAAACCACAGTTGTGGCACATTTATTTTGTTCAATATTCTCTTCCACTCTAATATACTGATTCTCAGTTTTTATAAAGTGAGGCAAACAATTTGCCGTACAATTTCTAAAGAGAATAACTCTTACCTTATAAAATCCACCTAGTATTCAAAAACAATTAAAATATATTGCGAATTATCACACTGCGAAGAATATGAATGAGCATAATTAACTAAAATTATAATTGCAAAATTCAAATGAAACCTTAGAAAATCTGCAATAATTACAATTACAAATAATATGGAAATTAAAGAAAAATTACAATAAAAAAACTTTACTTAAATACAATAGATAATAAACAACACCAACAACGGCAATAATAATGAACAACCACAAATAAAATGTGGAAAAAGAGGCGGAGGATCATGTAAGTTTTTTGCGGTTTTAACTATGGCATTAATAAATTTTTTTTCTTTTTTGAACACCCCAAATATGTATTCAGACAAGCAGTAAAACAAACACATACGCAACAAATTGCATGCATAAATATACTTAAATAGAACATCTGTCCCAAATCTACAACATCTTTTTTAAAATTAAGGTTATTGGACAGTTCAACTATCCACATATAATTTAATATATAAAATATAATGGTATTCTAACAAACTAGTTATAAAAACACTATCGCACTCTCTATTTGAATCAATTTTTTTTTAAACAGCCAAGGATTATATCACTAGGAAATTTATGTGCTTCAGCCGTTCGAATGATTGCGATTAAATTGGTAAAATAATGAAAATCATTATAGCATTTGCTTAAAAGAAAACGTTAATATAAAAACTAAAAAACAGACTCAAAATGTTCTCTCTGGCAACACTTCCATAATTACATGAGATGCCACCTTATAGAATGTAAAACACACACATTATTACTTCTGAAGGTGTGTTTATACCTTCAGATGCAAATGTTATGCAATCAGATGAAAACAGAAGAAAACGGAATTTTTGTTCGTTGTTCAATTATTTTTTACCGTCAATTTACTTCACAGCTCATTGGTTTGCGTTTTTTTTTTTTTTTTTGTTTGCTAGAAAATGCTACACTGATACCATTTAATTCTCATGATTTTATGAAATATTTTAAAAAATGGAGGAAATCAATTTGACTGCCAAAATTTCTAATCGGATTTTCTGTACGTATAAGACAATTTGAGTTTACAATATAGGATTTTGACTATCTGACTCGTTTTTTTTTTTTTTGTTTTGACAAATCCCACACTTACCAAAAAAAAAACTCTGTAATGACAATTGAAAATTTTGTTGTTATTACAGCGTAGTACAATAAAATTAGCCGCTACTTAATTTTAGTAAACTTTGTGTGAAGTGGAATTTAAAATCGGTTTGCTTAAATCAGCAAAAACTATTTTTTATTAAATTGATGTAAGCTGCAATTAAAAAACGATCTGCTAAACTCAGAAACAAATTTTACTAAATATTATTGAAATAGAAATAGCAGGAAAGTTAATAACCGATACTAAAATAAATTATCTGGAATTAACAAAAATTTTTGATAAATATTAGTGAACTAAACTCAGTGAATTGTAAATTATAACAAAATTTTAATTTATAAAAAAAATTATTAAAATGCACAAATTTGTATTTTTTTTTGTTGCCCTTTAAAGCTGCTAATTGGTTTTGAAATTGCCTTACGAAAAAACATCCAAAATATATTTTTTTTGTCGAGCAACAAAATTTTTTATTTTTCAAAAAATAATTTAGACAAAAATAAAAATAGTAAAAACATACCCAAATTTATCTTTTTGTTTTAACTTGCTAACTTTTGTATTAAAAAATATTTTAGAGTAAAATTTTTTGATTTAAAAGTCAAATTTAAATTATTTTGAGGCTCTTTTTTTAAACTTTTAAGTGCTTTTTTAAGTGGATGTCCTACTTTTGGACATGAGCAATTATGTTAAGTTTGTAAGTACGAGGGCGGATCAATAACTCCGTGACTTTTCGAACTTCCCTCGTAGTAATATGAAATGCAATACTGCTCCCATCAAGTAAAACCTGTTAATATACTATTGTCAAATTTTGAGCAAGATCCGTCATTTACTTTGCGTTTAACAGCTGTTCAAAACACACAACCTCGTGGCCTTTTTTTTAATGGAAAAAAGTGAATTTCGAGTGCTCATTAAACATTATTTGTGGCGAAAAAAAATCGTCAATCAAACCAAGGAAAAGCTTGATAAATACTATGGGGACTCTATACCATCGATTTTAATGGTAAAAAAGTGGTTTACTGACTTTCGTTGTGGTCGCACAAGTACAATTGATACTGAACACCCGAAAAGTCGAAAAAATCCACGATATGGTGTTGGCCGATCGAAGAGTACTAAAAGTGCGTGAGATTGTTGATGCCATAGGCAATTCATATTGCAGTGTGGTTTCGATTTTAAATGATCAGTTGGATTTAAGAAAATTGTCTGCAAGATGGGTGCCACGTTTACTCTCAATTGACCGTACACGTAATCGTGTGACAACTTCAAAGGATTGTTTGGTGTTGTTTAACCGGCCTCGAAGAAGGCCAAGGTAAGTTTGTCGGCTAATAAGGAGATGGCAACATTTTTTTGGGATGCACTTTCAAAAGGGAAAAACAATAAACGGCAAATATAATGCCACGGGTGTAGTGTTAATGGCAAAATTCCAGAATTGGCCTACGAATAGGTACCTCATGCGCCATATTCTCTGGATTTAGCCCCCAATTACTATTTCCTATTTCCAAACCTAAAGAAATGGCTGGGTGGAAAGAGATTTAGCTACAACGATGATCAAAGAAATGCCTATTTTATGGACCTCAAAAAATCCTATTTTTCGGAAGGGATACAAAAATTGGAGAAACGTTGGACTAAGTGTATTGAGCTAAAAGTAGATTATGTTGAAAAAATATGCCAAAAAACTTCATTCAAAAAATCACGTATTTATTGATCCGCCCACGTATAAGTTTTAATTTTAAGAAATAAAATTTCCTTTTATAGCCACTTTTTTCAAATTGGTAATTTTTTATGCTAATTTTAGCAAATCGGTTTTCAAAAATTTGTAAAATAGTTTCTAAAATTAGCAACAAAAATTTGAAAATACTCTGTAAAAATTTCTGTAGTTTGTAAAATGTAAATAACAATTTTACAAATTGTTCTACTAACTTTTTTCTGTATGCTTAAGGAATTCCGCTTAAGAAATATTTATGCATGCTTACACATCGGCTAAGAAAAACCTAGAATGACACATAGGTGGGTCCACTAATGAAAAGTCCATAAAATGTTTTGGAACTACCAACCTTCAGATGTGATACCTGTCAAAATTTAATGACAATTCGTTTATTAGAGAACAAGTTTCAGCTGTTTTAGTGACGCCACTTTTACGATTTTGAAAACAATGGATTTAAAGAAATTTCGTGTGTTAATTAAGCATTGCTTTTTATGGGAAAAAACACAGTTCAAGCCAAAGCTTGGATTGATAAGTGTTATTCGGGCTCTGCTGCATCGAGACAATTAGTAGAAAAGTGGTTTGCTGATTTTAAGCGTGGTCGTACAAACATCAATGACACATAATGCTCTGATCGCCCAAAAGTTGCAAGAGATAACTGATGCCTTCAAGATATCAAAGGAACGTTCTCTATTTCGCATGAACATTTGTCCACGAAAAAGCTGTTTTCGAAATGGGTGCCGCATTTACTCTCAGTGAATCAAAAACAACAACGTGTCGATGATTCCAAATCATGGATATATTGCACGTATTACGCTTTCAATTGCTTCCGCACCCACCACATTCGACAGATTTAGCTTCCAGCGATTTTTACCTGTTTTCAGACCTCAAAAAAATCCTCACAGGACAGACATTCGGTTTGAATGAGAAGGTTATTGCCGAAACCGAGGCCTATTTTGAGGCCAAAGATAAATATTTCTATAATTCTATCGAAATATTAAAAAGGCGTTGGAGTGATTATATCGCTTTTGAAGAAGACTATGTTGACTAATAAAGTCGAATTTTGCCAAAAAAAAATTGTTTTTTTATTGGTTATCCAACGTATTTTTCATCCGACGTGTTATATGATTCTTAAATATAACAAATTCAATTATAACAGACGCCTTTAATAACCACACAAATTAATAGGGTTATTCTGTAACATCATGAAAACTTGTCACGCTCAAATTTGCATAATATGAAAATTATATTTAGGTAAATTTAACATTATGTGACTCTCCCTGTCCTAAATATGGTAGAGTTGCATATTTCCATAAAACTCAAGTTATTCAAATAGTATAAGAGGATTTGTGACTAACGCTTTATATGAAAATTATACACGTATGTAAGTGAACAATATTCAACTACTTTTAAACATATATTTATGTATTTATACATACCGTAGATAATACAGACATTGACTTAACCTGCCTAAAATATCAGAAATGTTTTACAATCCAATGAATATGCAACACTCTGTTGTAGGTGAGGTTTGTAAGGAAAACTAAACAACAAAAGTAGTTCAAAAAAGAAGATGGTGTTTAGCAATGTAAAGATTTTTCCAAACTTGATAGAAATTTATGTTGAGATCATATAAAGATTTTCATATATTTTATTTATTTTAAGATTTAAAGAAGCCTTACAACAACAAAAATTGTTGGTAACTTTATGCCTTTCGAACAGAAAAGAAACAAAACAAAAAAAAAACGTTGGCAACATTCTTGTTTTATTTATAATTTTATATGCTTTTAACAAAGTATGAATTAATAACTTGAACTCAGAACAGCAACTTGATGCCAAACGTACAGTAGGACACATGGACATCATTATAACATCGGTTGATCACAAGCTTAACTAAAGTATAAATTGTCAACATGTATGCAGTTACGAATATTATGAAGGAATGAACGTACAACACGATCGATCATCAGTCATATCATCAGTCATGTGTAAAATTGTAAAGACTTGAAAAGTCTCAACTTTACAACTGGTACTCATATTGGTTGGCAGCATTAACCCTTAAGAGTTGTTGGAGAATTATTCTGCACAGAGAGAGAAAACAAATTCGTGCTGACAACCGAATTTGTAGCCAATCGAATGGTTCGGTTGTGGTAACCGAATTTTCCGGTAGTGATAACAGAAATTCAATTGAGACATGAGTAATTTGATTGTGACAACAGTATTTCGGTTGTTGACTAAATTTTATTCCAGGTCATCTTATGGTGATCACAATTGTTGGATAGTTTAAGTTACACTGAATGCCTAAGAATATTTTTTGTCACAAGTCACTTGAAAGGAGCTGATATTTAGATTTCTGAGCTCAACCTGAAAGATTCAGATAGGGGATAAGACAACCTAATTTAATGTCCCATATCACAGATAGATCGTACTTAGGACAATGATAGAATAATTAACTAAGTTTTTATTTCTCTTGGGGTATATTTTCACCTAATACAGTTGTCAGTTTGGAAACGTCTTTACAACTCGTACGATAGATCAAATGTAGTGTTTCCAGGTCACGTTTTACTTAAAACGAACTTAAATTCAATTCATGCAATACAAAAGCAACATACATGCAGTCATGCGGAAATTCCATAAAAGTGTTATTGGGACACATGAGTATCAAAGTTTTAAGGCTTAATCAGACCAACATAACAAAACGTATCTTCAAATGGTTGTACCTCTTTAACTCATTAACTTAGATTGAAACAGATGATTTGTCACGTTACGCATAAGTAATTCTAGATATGTTGAGTGCCTGTTCTAAGCATATTTGAAGCTTCCATATTTAATGAGTATGAAAACTTCCATAACAGAATCTGTGCTGGCCAACTTATATGCCCGTGGAACTTAAGCTAAAGTAGAGTTGGAAAAAGTCTTCAGACGAACACAAACAAACGACGCATTCGGCAGAAGTATAGATAACATTAGTGCCGCCTGGCTAACGACGAAAATATCTACTGCATAGGCCTACGCTAAGTCCTATTCAGATATAAGATCCTACAAGCTTCCCCGATCGTGATAATCAATCCCACTGGAACCTGACCCAAAATTACTTTCCATAGCCAATCCAAAGAATCGTAAAAGTACTCCTACGTCGCAAAATTTAAAACTTCACAGCCTGAAGCTTTGTGGTCTGAAGCTTAACTTCACTTTTGTAGTAAAAGCTACAAAGAGAAATAGTAAAAGGGTCAATCTTCCAATGACCTGCCAATACAGTACTCTGTCTCGAAAGGGAGCTGGTCTATATCGCATCGTGCTTCAGCCACGTCTGTCTGTGCCGCAGGTTCCAGCATTGCCTTCGCAAGATAATACTCGGATAATCCACATTTTATAATACACAGTAGTGCTGAAATTTACACAACTGAGGACATATCCAACGAAGAGCCTGACATTATGAGCTCATTTCCATAGAACCCAGACAAGAATAGTGGTGGAAAGTCGACCCAGATTTGACTGTTCATCCTTTAACTAACTCACAAGAATGAAGATTGTATAGAAAAAGTCCAAAGACATGAGAAGTGACTTCCGCCTGAAAAACACTTGCATCGTCGTGCTGTCTAATAACTGTCTGCAATATTCAAACTCTCACATATTGACTCGGCTTCAACTCTTACGAATCCATAACAACCCTGCGGGAAAAGGGACTATCCCAGGACACGTCACATAAACGTTTTTTTATATGAAAAGGTCCGGTCACTTTAACGAAGTCTTCTCCTAGTAGGAGTAAATTGCCCTCTGTTACATGTCACAGGACTGGTCTAAAAGAACATGTCACATAATTAACCCCAAAGAACTTATCGCAGAACCAACGCAAAAGAATATTTCATGACTATTAATCCGGTCAAGTGGTATGGATTTCGTGATATGGATTTTCGGAACAGTTCCAGTTTTCACCTACCAGGGGACAGGTCCCAATTCCCAATTGATCCCTTTTTTCCCGCAAGGTGCCGATAGATATTTGTCATGGGTAGTTCATTGCATTGACTATTATATGAAAACAATTTTTGTTAAGAGATGGTCAAACGGTGGCCAGTGTTGCCACAGGAGAAATTTAAAATTGCACATGATGAATTACACATGTAATTCAAAATATTTATAAATTTCAAGTCCTTAGAATCTGGAAGAGGTCTAAAACCTGGATATTAAAATCCAATATTTATCAAAGACGCAGAGATCTAAAGGTTTTTCGGTGAGAATTTCGTTTTAGAATCTTTTCCATGCAAAAAAGTTCCCAGAATGTAAGGGATTCGATTTAAAAACTTTCTTAGAATTAACTGATTTATGTTGATAAAAAAAATCTAAAATTTTAAAGGTTTTCTACATAAAAATCATGATTTCTATAGAAAACAATTCTTAGAAGGGTTTTTCTAAAAAATATCTGCACATTGACCGTTTTTCAAATAGAACAATTATTTTATATTTTAAAAAGTCTATGAATCTAATCTGCTTTAAACAAAAATGAGGCAAGATATGCAAGAAGTTTTTGTAGAGTTTTTTGTCTCAGACCTATTGCCCTGATCATGGGACCCAACACTTGTGCCTACGATACGTGCCTTGTGAGCATCAAGAATATTTCTTCTTTTAGTAGTAATAACAGAAACAGTTATTTCATGATATTCCGCTTATTAGAACTTTAGTTATGGTAAATAAAATTATATTGCTTTTTAATTTGAAGAAAAATTTTATTTTGAAGATTTTCATGACTTGGTCAAACATGGATTTGTATTGGAAAAAATTATTTCCAAGCTAAAGAATGGATTAAAAAATATTTTAGGTAGTCTTGAGCTTTGTATTTAATGAGAAAACCATGTAGGTACCGCTTTTGCAGAACTTTTTAACAATTATTATGTTTAATAAAATTTTTATTTTTGTCCATTTGTACAGTTTGGGGTTAAAAAATTTCTAACTTGATCCGATATAAGAAAAAGAAAAAAAAAGAAAAAGTTTATGTAACTAGAGAATATTTAGCCATGCATGCATACGCAGGCAAAAAATTAATGAAAAATATGAAATGAAAGAAGGGCTTCTTCTTATTCTTCTGCTGTAAAACAAACACAAACAAGAAACACGCGCTCTGTAATAATACAAGCTTATAAAAGGTCCAACTAAAAAGGGGAACATTTTTCCATTCAGCCTGTAACTGATCCTACGCATCGTTGACAAACTTTGCTGTAACAACGTCAGCAACGGAGTTGTACTCGTATGTAATTCAAACAAGTTTAAAAATGTCATTATGCGTACATTTGATCACCTTGCGGTAAATATGTAAATAAACTTTCTAACATTTAATTCTTCATCGTTGCTTGTCATCTCCGTTGTCGTTGTACCTACACATTACTCGTAATAAAGTTCTAACATGTAACATTAAACTCTAATAAACTCTTTGAAAGACATACTCCAGTAAATTCAAATCTATACAATTAGTTTGCATTGAAGTAAGTGTTTATTAAGCATCGGCAGGGTGGGCTTAATTGTTAAATTGTGATAGCTGAATGAACTTCTGTAATTCTATGATGGTGGTCTTTAAAATCAGTTTAATACAGCGAAATATTATTTAGTAGAGGAAATTATGAAAATGGTTTGTTAGAAGTTTAGTTATATAGGAAAAATTTAGTGTTAGACTTTTGCTAAGGTTTTAGGAGTTCGGATTGATCTTACTTATTGGTTAAGAAAATACGCTCGAATTTCTAAGGCGGTCAAATAAACTGCACAGAGAAAAAAAAATCATAGTTAAATCAACTATTATATCATATTTGAATTAACAATTAGCTTTTTTACCAAAATTTTTAAATTAACCCGTGTAGAAATAGAAATATATATGAACATACACGATCATACCTGGGCTTGTATATGATCATACATGGGCATACATGGTCATATACGTCCATACATGGTTCAATATATGACCATATATCTTCGGGTCCGAAATTTGAGGGTATATGGGTGTTTAAGGGTATAGTCATATATGATCATATATCTCGATTTTTACATTGGAAGTATGAATCTTATTAAAGTGATTATATATCTATCTAAACAAAAAACTTTTCCATATTTAAGGTAATATCTCAACATCTTAGAATTTGATTTTCATTTTAAAAATAAGTAGAATCACATTTAAATTAAATATAAAAAACTAACAAGGAAGGTATTCTCTCTAATCTTAATTAAATTCCGATGTTACAGAGAAGGCAAAAATGAGACACGGTTTTTTTAGCGGCCAAAAAATTACCATTTTTTTGTTTTTGTTTTATTATTTTAAAACTTTGCAGAGAAATTAAATTAAATTTCATTAATTTAGGATATTTTTTCATACAAAAGTATTTGTTGATCTAAATTCTTAAAACCTAACGAGAAATTGTGCCGTTAAGGATAATACAGGGTGTCCGCCGGGAAGGTATACTATTTTGTTTGTTTATAATTTTTGATTAAATGAAAGAGAATGGATCTTATATTGATAAATGTTTTATTTGATGTCGGCAATTATGTATGGAATACAATATCAGATAAATGTCCGTCTCTGTTAGCCTCACAAATGCGAGCCCTTTTGAGCACATTTTTCATTACATTCTCACACATTTCACGCGGTATTTCATTAATTTCATCATGAATATTTTGTTTTTATATATTTTGGTTTGTTTGCATAAACCTTGCTTTTCAGATATCCCCACAAAAAGAAGTCCTGAGCAGTCAAATCAGGCGACCGTGGGGGCCAATCCACATCACCATTTTTTGAAATAAGTTGTTGTGGAAAGAGGTCTCTCAGTAATTCCATTGTAATTCTGGCTGTATGCAATGTGGCACCGTCTTGTTGATACCACATGTTAATCAAGCCCAAAGCATGCAGTTGTGGCGTTAAAAAGTTTTCAATCATATCAAAATTACGCTCCCCATTCACAGCTACCGTTACGCCATTTTCATTTTCAAAGAAGTAAGGTCCAATGATTCCTCCTGACCAAATTGCACACCAGACTGCCACTTTTAATGGATGCAAAGGTAACTGATGAATAATTTGAGGGTTTTCCATTGCCCAGAACCGACTATTTTGTTTCACATATCCATTCAAATGAAAATGTGCCTCGTCACTCAGTATGATTTTTTTATGAAAATAGGGGTTGTCATTTGCCACTTGTCCACTTGACGACTGCCAAATATGAACTGTAAAGACTAATGTTTACCAAAATAGAGGCAAAAAAAAGTAGAATACCTTCCCGGCGGACGCCCTGTACTTCTCTTATTTGATCTACTATATCACATATCCAAAATACATTAAGAGTCTACCCAGAATAAGATCGCGACATGCAGCGATTATTGCTGTGAGAGAAAACGCACCCAAAATAACGACGAAAGACGGTGACTGCAAAAACTGTAATATTTATTTTATTGTAAAGAGTACCGTAGAGATACTTTACTCTCCAGTGTCTCCTTCTCTTACTAATGACCCAATTTTTTTTTAATTAAAATTCCAATTTTATAAAAAATTTGAAACGAACATACTAAGATAGTTTATAGGACCTTGTTCATTCGCGAGTATACAAGGAAAACATAAAAGCCATAGAATATCGTATGCTAATTTTACTCATCATATATTTTTTTTTTTGTATAAAAAACTTTTAAAATGGGGAAACTCTGTTAAGAGCATTATAAACAAATAAACAAAAGAATAAAAAAACGTTTTGAAAATAAAATAGATTCTATTTAACAACTGCAACGCTCGGCGCGTTTTAATTGTCACCCATTTGAATCCATTGGAATACCTTTCTTGTTAGTTTATTTTCAAAGCTGTTCCTACCGATTCTGGGGTATCGGATGCTCTACTTCTTGTTAGAGTTCCGAATAGAAAGTAATAAAAATGTTTATTTAAAACTGAAATAAGGCGAATTACTTTATTGACAATTACAAATTTATTAACCTAATTCATTTAAATGTAATTCATTATTGTTCACACCTCTTTAATCAAAATAGTAACTTTCTGTCAAGTTTTCGCATTGATCTCTTAAACTCACTCTTTAACCTAAACTTTAACACTCAATTAACAAATAACGGTCATTCAAAAAATAATCCTCAAATATTTTAACTTAACTCTTTAATCAAATCTCACTTAAATCGATACTCTAAAAAAAAGACTTAACGTCGGGGTTTTTTCTGTTTTACGTGGTGTCATAATATTCAAATGATATTAAAAACGGTTAGTGGGGTGAATCATACAGGTAATAAAATGACGTAGTAAGATAACAAACGGCAACAAAAGTCAAACCGTAAAACTTGTACAACGTAGCTTCCGTACAATATTGTCTACTCACAAGGGAATTCCTCCAACTTTAACACTACGATTTTGATGAAACTCGATTATATATTATAGAAAATAAATATGTAAGGTTAATTAATTTAATGTGGTGCTTTTAACGGTATTTTTTTAGTTTTGTTTTTTTTTTTTTTTGTTTTTTGAAGAAAAAAGAATTATTTCTGAACTTTTACCAAAGGCCTTTTTGTTATTTTTTTAACAAAATGGCAACTCTGTGCAAAAATATAGGCAATAAGTATATCACAGACTTTCTTTTATAACGAGTACATCATTTCGATTTTTTTAAATTCCGAAAGTTTTTCACATGCTGTCGCACAAAACAGTACAAAGAAAATTCTACTCCCATTTTACTTCTTAACCATAGGAGATGGCACTAAAATATACCAGTTCAACCTTGGATATAAATTATTTCATACAAATCGGTGTGTAAGCAGTGGGGGTGGTTCCCTTATCAGAAAAAAACAGCCGTCTAGCCGGCTTTTTAAAATTTAACAACAAAAGTTTAGTGTGTGAATTAGAATTTCCAAACTTTTTAAATCAAAAAGCTTTTATGTAAATTCTCTAGCTATTGCTGTATTGTTATTGTTGTAAAAATCTAGAACTAATTTAATACTTAAACATTGAGATTTGTTTTGAATTATAATGACAAATCACATCTTGTACGTGGGAATTAATGTGACCAACTAGTTTTAGCAGAAAAATGGGGATTTAAATAAAATGGAAATTTAGTAATTGACATATAATTTATGAAACTATAATTCAGAAAATATCAATATTAATGTTAAATATATCAGTTGAAATTCAAATTTTCTATTTGAAACTCGAAAGCTATCAATTGTATTTTAGAAAATATCATTAGAAATTCAAAAAATATAAAAGTAACACTAGAAATTAAAAAAATTGTAATTCACATAAGATTAATTGTTATTAAGGAAATATGTATTAAAAGTCTGAAAAATCCATATGAATTTCAATTTATGTATATATTCTGTATTTCAAGCCAATTTTTTTTTTGTTTCAAATAAAGCTTTCTTCATTTCAAATAATATATTTTTTAATTTTAATTGATTTTTTCTGAGTTTTTCATTATATTTTCTAAATTTTTAATGATGTTTTTCAAATTTCGAATAGAAGCTCTAAATTCTAAATTTAATTTAATACTGGAGAGCACATTTTTTAATTTATCCTGAATTTTTAAGAAGGAGGTAGAGTCCCAAATAAAAGTTCTCACTGTTTTTGACATAAATAAAAAAAGTTAAGAAGTGAAATTATGGAGGTGAAAAAAAATTTTTAAAGTAAAAAACTTTTTTGGATGTTAAAACAAATGTTTTGGTTGGAAAAAAATTGAGGTGAAAAACATTTTCTGAGGTGAAAAAAAATTTGTGGTGAAAAAAAATTTTTAAGGTGAATATAAAATATTATTCAATTCTAAAGGACTGGCTAAAAACAAGAGAAAATATTTTACCTGTTTGCCTGTCGCTACTATGAAATTGTACTAAAATACGCCAATTTGTTCCTTCACATTTTTGATGTACCTTCACATTTTCACTCATAACTTTTTAACCGCTAGCCCGATTTCGCTCATTTTCAATACCAAACTGCTTGGGAAGACGCACATTAATCTGGGTTAAAATGAGCACTCTGCTTGCGTCTTCGCGCCGTAATCGCCACATGGCATCACTGGCCGGGAACGGTCCAACAACAGATTACCAAATAATGTATATATATTCAATAATTTACTGCTTACTTCATTGATGAATTTTTTAGGCTGCAAGGTAATGTATGAACCCTTGCAGTAATTGTTAATGTGAAGAAAAAAAAATTATGCAAAAAGTACTCGTATTACAAATATTTTTTTTACTAAATATAACGTGGTCACGCTAGTATTAAAACCTGGGATTTATGATTGTTAGCCGAGAACTCCACTCATTACCTTGTAGCTGATAAAGTAAGTGGTTATTAATACAGTTGCAAAATTAGGAAAAGTAAAGTATCTAAATATAAACTTTCATAGAATAAATTTGTAAAAAATATTATTAAAAATGTTTTATATACCTTACCATCTTGCTTTCGAAAAAACACAAAGTAATGTATATAATCATGGAATGCGTAATCAATGATCGGTCAGTCATCACTTCGTGTTTAAAATAAATCCGTATTACAGATCAGTTATAATATTAAAAAAATGTTTATAGAGCCGATTTAATGCGATTTTAATAGTCAAATTTAAAGAAAAAGCCAAAAAAAAATATTAGCTGCAAAGTTAACTATTTTCCGGCAGTTTTGACCTAACAGTGCTTCGGAATTTTCCTACAATTTGACACTCAAAATCGCAACAAATCAGCCCAACAAACACCGTCTAAATACATTTTTTCGCCGGACTATTCGTTAAGACTTTAGAAAATTTCTGCTTTAGAATCTCAAAATTAAATCCCGGCATATATGGATTAGTTGGTAACATTATTACTTAATTGTATGTAGGTACAATAAAACTGTTAATTTAAACACGACTTGCAAAATTAAAGGGAATTTTTTTTATTTAATATATTTATATTTTTAAATAGAATATTAAACAATATTTTTCTCTTAAAGTGTCTGAATATGATTAAAAGAAATAAAGTAGAGAATAAAAAAAAACTTGAAACTTTCTGGTATATATAAATTTCCACAACACTTAGAAAATAAAAAAAGTGTGAGTAATTGGACATCCAGCAAAAGAGGAAGGTTTTTTTTTTTAAATTAAGACTAAATAATGAATAATTTATAAATTGTTGGCAAAAAACAGGTCATTGATTTGAAACTACAAAACGAACTAAATCTGTTCCAAGTGCAGTGGTGCAACATTAAACACTTTTTGAGGTTTTGGCACACGCATTGCCAACCCCACAAAAAATGTCTAAAATCGCCAGCCGCTAATCAAACTGTCAGAACTTCAATCAATTTTAGGAAATTCTTCTAAAATTATGTAGAAAAAAAAACTGTTAAATGTTGTTTGGCAAATATTTTTATATAAAAAAAATGTTTATAAGGCACCTGCCATTTTAACAAACAACACATCTGTTTAAAAAAATGAGATGAGTAAATAAGAAGTTGGTTAAATATATGCTAATTTTGTGGTATCGCATACAATTTAAATTATCTCCAATATTTTATTACGCTCATAGAAAAAATTGTGAAATATTTTTGATAAAGCTACTAAAAAATTAGTTAAAAACGGCGCAGCAGAAAAAAACTACTGAACCGTGTTATTTCACGTGTCAATTGGCCGCCAAGATCATGTGATTTGACACCGTTGGACTTCTTTCTTTGGGGTTATTTAAAAGAAAAGGTGTACGTCGATAAGCCAGCAACAATTCAAGAGCTAAAGGATGAGATAATACGGCACAATAACGGCATAGAACCTCATTTATGCCTCAGCCATCCATCCATCGGAGGTGTGCCGCCGAGGTCGCGGCGGCCATTTGGCCGATATTTTGTTCCATACATAATTGAACCTACTATATTATCATAACAAAAACAAATGACAATAATTTCCTAAATAATTTGTGTTTTATTCAAAATCAATATGGGCCCTTAAAATTTAACCACCCTTTATATTTATTTCGCATTCTGAACAATATATAAGGTTTGAGGTAGTCCAAAATATTTATAATATTCGTCTTCATCGGCGGTTTCGAAATTAGCAATACTTAAAAATATGTTTTAAATTAATTGAATCTTTAAAAATAATCAAATTACAAACATTTTTTAAATTATTTGTTTAAGTAAATTCAATTTATGTCACAGTTTCCGTTTGGATGGTAGTAAATCATAGCCATCACATCATCATCATCATCATCATCACTAATCAAGGCTAAAACTAAACTGCGTGATTAAATGTGTTTTTTGCTGTATGTGTGTTTTTGTTGCCTTCATATGTTTGCTGATTTTACTACCGACTGACTGCAATTTACACCATGTTTTGTAATGCTGCGGCCAAACATGACCTGTGAACTTGATTAGCGGTTATTTTGGCTAAAGTTTTTGACATGTTTACATATATTGTTGTTGTTGTTGTTATTTTACGCGTATTTATTTGTTAATTGTTAGTGTTAAATTTAGTTATTGTAATTGAAAATCGTTAAAGAGAAAACAAATCGTAATCGTCGTAGGAAAAAGTTTGAAGTGGCGAAAGAATTTAAACTTAAATTTGACTTTGAAAATAAATGTTTCGCAAATTTTATAAGATTTTTGTTTTTCATTTAACAAATATCTCATGTGCTCCTTTTTTAAGCCCCTTACCCAGGAAAGAATACTTTATGAGTTAATATTACGCAAAAATTTTTTATGGATTTATATTTTACATAAAATTATTTTTCATTCTCGTCTCCTTTTTAAATTTACTGACACATCAGTAAAAAAAAATAAAAGATTAATCATTTAAAAATAAATGTATAAATTTAGCTACCAATTAAATAACTGATTGATTCATTTATTTCAAATTGTTTCCGTTTTTTTGTATTTTTGTTTAAAAAATCCCAAAATGTATATTCACACAGTCTATAGACTTATATTGTGGAAATGACCATATGTGTGTGTGTGTTTATGAAGTTCTTGTAATTTGAATTGATATATTTTGATATAATAAATAAACAATTTAAATAAAAAAAATTGAATTTTTTGAACAGCAAACAAAATTTAAAATTGTAATTACTGTAATGGAAACAAATAAACAACAAATTTTCCTTTTGTGATTAAATTTCAAACAAATAAAAAAATAATGAAACCGAAAAAATCGGTAAATGACAGTAAATCATTTTAAACAAAGGTATAAACAATTTAAAATTAAAATTTCTTTAAAAAAACAAATGTATGTTCTTAATATTTTTAACTGAACTGAAAACATTTTTATTATTATTAATATACAAACAGTAAACTACATAACATTCCGAGTGTTTGAGTATAATCATGCCGGAAGATGTTCAATGGTACTTTAAGAACCCAACTAGGATTTCGATAAATTAATCAAGGAGTCAAACGTGCAAATCTATTCAGGAGATTCAAAAATATTTGAATAAGGAAAGCAGTGCCCCGGTATGTCTCTGTGCCCTGCCATATGTGTCAAATGTTAAACGGCTAAGCTATATTTTTTTAAGAACATGCGGCAGTTATTGGCAGTTACCGTAATCGAAGACAGTGTTCCCAAGGACCTGTCCGCGGCCTAGAAATAAGCGAAAATGTAAGGCTTGTCTTCTCTCTAGTGATGCGGTAACCTTCGATCCAGTCTCAGACCAAGTTTACCTCAAGTCCCCCTTGATGCCACGTCTTTTTAACGGCGCACTATCAGCTCAGGAATCTATGGTCGATATAAAGATACCAAACGACGTTCATGCGCAGCTATCGGAGTCATATGATCCAAATTTATCCATTACCAACCCATTGTTACGTCAATTGTAGCCTTAAGACCGCTTCAGCCGCTACTTGCTTCCCCAATATATCCAAGGGAATAGAATGCAATATAATATTTAAATTAATTCACCATCAGGGTGGATTACGTAGTGCTCATAGGAGATAACCTCTGTACTCGCCCTTTTCTAGGCGTTATACTTAACAAGGAACTTTTTGTCCAGAATTGGAATTAATCGGAAGTCCTCCGGCCTTTACTCAGATAGCCAATTCTCTCAGAGCCGCTTGCATTATATTCCTTAAATTAGACGGAAATTTCCTTCTTATCCTTATCGTCAGAAATTTAAAGCGGACACCACCCTGAAGACGAATCGGATTATATTAGTACCACCGGGCTGGTAAGCTTTCTGCCGATCAACGTAGAGACCGCTAGATAATACCTCAATTATACGCAGAGAAAACGGATTTATTGCGACAACCGAATTTTTATCCAACTTAAAGTCACCGAAATTTTTGATTGTGACGGCAAAAATTATTTTAATTTAATTAAACAGAACTTTAGTTGGAACATTATATTGCAGTTGACCCAGATACATATTTAATTGCGACAAGCAAAAATTTTATTGATCCAACCAAACCAGTCAGTTGGAAAGAAATTCTGTTGCCACAATGAATCTGCTTTATGTATGTAGATCAGAGATCCCCAAAACACTGCACATGTGCGAATGCTCTTGAACAAATGAAGAGAGCATAAGGAGATAATTTGTATTCTTTTTAACTAAAAACATTTAGTCTCATTTGAGCTTTCGTATGCGCAGGTTGTGTGGTCGCTTGCTGCTTTTATTCAGGGTTGCCATTTTTATCTTATTTTTTTTTTTATGACCAGTTTGTACTAGACAACACTGAAAATGTTAAATGTAGAATGCGAGAATGCCTTTTTATTTGCCGAAAATTACTTCGGTAAAGCTGAGTGTTTATTATGCCAACGCAATAATTTATTTTTTTGTTTTAAAACTTGTCCTTTTTATAATTATGAATTATATATACTCATATATTAAAAGCTTCTGTTTAAATTATTTTGAAAACTAGTTTAGTTTCAGCGTTTTCTTTTTCTTTAACTTAAAATATCATATTTGAAATAAATTTATTATATACGATTTGAAATACATCAATACATTGGAGAAATTTACTCTGATTCGGTTTACAGAACATTTTTTTAATTTTTGTAATAATAAAATTTTATAAGGGACTTTCCAAGCTTTCAATAAATTGTTATTTTACATTTACTGTTTGTTTGAGTACAAAATAAAAAGGGAATTTGTGTAGATTTTTTCGAATTTGTTCGGGGACAGCGACAAATATGTCTTGACAGCCCTGGTAAAGTGAGAAAAAAGTAAATTACGCTCAAAAACAAACAACCAACACAAACATAAATGTGAATGTATGTGTGTGGGGATCACTGATGTAGCGTTCGGTTCGATGTTATCGAATGCCCACTCACTGTCCAAGAAGGCTATCATACATAGTATAGAGTACCTCACTGATAAGGACTTCTCGGTGGTACCCACTAGCTCGCGCAGAGCTTTTTTCAATAAGATAGACAAATGTTCTTTTCTCAAGAACTTTAACGTTACGCACACAAGTAAATTTAAATTTCCGTATACAAAAAAATGCCCTTCCCTTTTAGCCATCAAATTTAAAATCGGACCATACCATATATTAAAACCGTTGCCAATATTACGATAACGTTTTCAAAATTATGATGTTTATAAACAAGCGACTATTAGAAAGTTCAAATAGATTTTTACTTTGAAAATTTAACCGCTTATTAAATATTAAAGAAACAACAATATAAAAACAAAAATCATATAAATTCAATATCAATGCATAGTGTAGTGTAGTGAAACTCGATTACCATTCAGCAAAAATTCGGATTAAAAAAGTATATGTAATATAGGAAAATTTCTCATCAAAGTGTTAAAGCTTAAAGTGCTTTTATTAAAATACATTTCTTGGAATTAATATAAAAGATTTAACTTACCCTGAACTAGGGAAAAATTTCCTGCGGGAAAGAAGGGATCAGTTGGGAATTGGGACCTGTTCAGTGATAGGTGAAAACTGAAATACATATCAAGAGATAAATAGAGGACCGGTTCCTAAAGTACCTACGACAAGACCGGTATAAAGGTCATGACATGTTCTTTTGCGTTGGTTCTGTGATATGTTCTTTCGGGTTAGCTGTGTTGCACGTCCATTTAGAGCAGTCCTGTAACATGTCACAGAGGGCGATTGACCCCCTCTTAGGGTAAGCCCATGTTTATAAAAGCCGGTCCGGTGACCGGTCTTTATCACAATGAACCGGTCACGTAACGTGTCCTGGGACAGGTGCTTTTCCCGCAGGGTTTTTATGATGTGTAGAAAAATAAAGCTACATCTTATTTTTTTAGGGAAATCGTAATTTTTCTATAAACAGCTCTTGAATTATTTTCGAGTTAAGTTGTATTTAAAATTTAAATATCCATGAATGAGTTCTAAAATTGGTTTTTCGAAAATTGTTCTGGAATTGATTGCAATTAGAATGCTTTTAAAAAACGAATTGTTTGTGAAAAATTGTGTTGTTTGGATTCGAAACTAAGCTGCATAAAGCTTACCTCAACATACCGCTTTCATATTATGCATCAATTATACTCGTAGTAACCACTATTTAAACATCACTATTAACACATAAACATTTAAAGCGTGTTAATTGAAAAATTAGATTTTTTTTTTTGTTTATGGAAAATGAGAAAAGAGGATGTTAGTGGTTGTTTGTTAAAATAAACATTTGAAAAAGAATTGAGGAAAATACTAATTTAATAAAATTAGCGACAACATGGTGGTTTTATTTAAACAAAATACAATCATGTTATTAACTTTTATATGAGTTTATTTTTACAGTTTGATGAATTATAAAGAAATAAATTTAAATTTCTTTTTTACTGGAAATTCCAATAACTTTAAAAATAATGGTGGATTTTCCAAAACTAAGAGTTTTGAATATGACACAAAGTATAGTTAAATATTTATATTCCTTTCTTTATTAATCTAAACTGATTAAAAATATAAACGTAAAGTACTGGTATAAATTAAGAAATTGTTGATATGTATAATTTAAATATTAATGAATCATATATACAAAAGTACTGTAACAATATTTAAATCGTGCGCCAATATTTAAGGAATGTTCCATATTCTACGTAGTTTTGTAGTGATAATAACACTTTCAAGGAAGGTATGCCTGGAGTCACACACCGAGTTTGCTGAATATTTAAATTAATTTTGAAAAAATAATTACAAGTACTAAAGAAAAGAAATAATTCATAGGAATAATGGGTGTGGTTTGGTTCAGTGCTGCCACTAATTTGAAATACTAGAAATATAGGCTAATATTATTCTGCGTTGAAATTCAGGTGAGACCCAAGCAAGCACATATACGTTTATAAAAAAATTAAAATATATATTAATGTTTTTTCCTTGAATAGCAATAGATAGGCCTAAACATCTTTTTTTTGATACCCAATTTGCCATAACTTTCTTCAAAAGGAACTTTAAAATTCTCGATTTCAAAAAACATATGTGTGGGCTTTTGACAAAATCACTTTTTTCTTTTCGAAAAATACTTTTAAGACATTTTTTTAAAAGGCTGATTTTTGATGGAATTTAAACTCTTTTATAGAAAATCAAGGAAGCTGCGATGTTTTCAAACAAAATTCATGAAAAAAGGTAATTTTAGCAAAGGTCAGGCATGCCGACTATACAATACCCTACACCAAGAATTCGGGTCACATTTGGGAAGCGGTACAAATTCTGAAGAGGGTCCTGACATCTGAATGAAATTGCCGCAAAAGTTATTAAGCAAATACCTGGAAAGTAATTTTATATGGGGACTAGGTCCAAATATGGTTCGATCTCGACTTAGGAAGTGATTGGTATATTATAAGGTAGGTCCAAGTCTGTTATTTTTGGTAGTTACAAACATCAGTATAACCTCCCCGTAGGAAAAGAACCTGTCACAGAACACGTCACGTGACTGGCCCATTGGGACAGGAACCAAATGGAAAGGCACTACTCTCTTTAAAGTGAGCTTGTCATAGGAGGAGATGAATTGCGCTTTGTGACATGTCTCAGAACTGACACATAAGAATCTATCACAGGACTAACACAAAAGAAGCTGTAACAACACTAACGCAAAAAAACAGTCACAGGCCTAGAAATGCGTATAAAATAGATTTTTACCCAATTTATTAAAAATGTAAGAATTTGAAAAAATCAATTTAGTAGGCGTTAGTAGGGCTTGATCCTAGGCAAATGCTCTATCGTCTAAGCTATTTTTGCCCATGCATATTTTCTGGCGAAAAGCAAAGTTATATTGTTTTGATTTTCTGTGGAAAAAATACAATCAAAAAGGGAAACCAGGTCCTATAAAGTCAATTGACTCATTATTCCTCGTAGAATAACTAAAAATTGAGAAACAAAATGCAATTTGATATAAAAAAATGTTTTTAGATTAAGAAAACATAAAAATACAGAAATAAATTGAAATTGAAAGAATTAAATAAAAATCAAAAAATTTTTGAAATTTTTATTAATAAAAATACAAAAAAAAACGATTTAACTTAAAAAATGTTAAAAAAATAAAAAAGCAAAGAAATCTTAAAATTTAAAACTAAAAATGGAAGCTTAAGAGAAAATAGTAAAATTGGAAAAAAAATACTAAAAAGTAATATATCAGCGGTGGGCATATGTGACCCCTGTTTTTACTACACTCAAAAAAACAATGAACTAGAATGTTAAAACTAGAAAAATTAACTTATTTGGAGGAAAAATTGAAATGAAAACGGCGCCAAAGACACTTGTAACTAATATTTAATAAAATTTTCCTGGAAATTAAGAAACAAATTTTACTTAATATTTGTTAAAAATTTCTAAATTTTAGAAAAATTTTACTACTGTGAAGTAAATTTTTATTATAAAACAGTAAAATTTCCTCCTAATTAGTTCATATATCATCTAAAATTTTACTGTTAGTTAAGAAATGTTTCCTTGATTTTAAGAAAAATTTTATTTTATTTAAGTTTATTAGATAATTTTTTTTTACTAAAAACTAGGACTTAACTCCCTAAAAATAAGAAAATATTTTCTAACATCAAGTTAAATAGCACTTCTTTTAAGTTAAAATTATCCTTGAATTTGATAAAAATTTTCTAATAAATATGAAACTGTTTCTATGATGAAGAAAATACATTCTACCAGAAAATAAAAAAGTACTTATATTGAGTTAATTTTTTTCCCTAACTTAGTTCTCAACTTTCTAAAATATGGTTAAGTCTACTAATATTAAGTTAAAAAATTTTCTTCAAAATAGAAAAATTGACTACCATTAAGTAAGCATTTTCTTCAAATTGAGAAAAATTTTGTGGTTAATTTTCATTTCATTTTAACTACTGCTAAGTTCATCATTACTTTGAAATTATGAAAAAAGTACTAATATCAATTAAATGCCTTAATAGTATAAAAATTTACTTCCATTGAGTAAACACATTCCATTAAACTAGAAAAAATTTGTAGTATTTAGTATGCCAATTCCTACTGGCAAGGAATTAGTGTACTAAATAATATTATTTCGTCACAGTTAAATAAAATATGCATTCTATTGGACTATAGGTTTTTTATAGTTTTTGGAATAGTTACTTAATGTTAGTACTTTTTCTAGCTTTCAGGAATAGATTTTCTTCTGTTTATATTGAGATTTATTTATCTTTTTAATACCAGAAATAAAAGTACTAGAACGGTTTTGTAAAAAAAGTAGATTTATTTTAAAACTTATTTTAATTATAAAAATACTTAAATAAAAATAATGTGCTTTTCATATTGTTAAAAAAGAAAGGAAAATAAAAATGACATAGTGTTAAGAATTCATTTTAAATTAAAAGTAAATATTTTTGAGTTTATTCGAATTTTTAATTCTGCTTTTGTGTATTTTAGTCACAAAAACTTGCGTAATTCTCAAAGTCAGGTTGTACAATAAAATTACCATACATTTTTTGGCCTTAAGACCAAGAAAAGTTTTACTTTCTCGATTTAAGTTAGACACATTTTTTGAACTATATGGGAGTAAATTATATCCTAAATTTTTTTTAACTAAATTTTATGTTATTACATTGAAGTATGCAAATTTCTTAAAACTAAGATGTTTTTTCTTAAAATTAGTACATTTTTACTTAATTTACTTGTTTTTTTCCTAAAATCAAGAAATATTACTTAGGAAAAACATGAACTTTTTCTGAGTATATAAACTATTTTGTTTTTCCTCAAACTTAGAAATTTTTATTCTTTTTAAGAAAATTTTTGTAAGTTTTAATAAAATTTTACTTAAATTGAGGACAATTTATAAACTATTTTGAAGGAAATTTTTGACTACATTTTAGTTCATGTCTTTTTTTTTAGTGTAGTGCGGCGATATGTGCTGGATCTATCTGTCCTGTTATCACCGGACACGGGTTATGTCACAGGGAAGTCACGTTCAGATCGGTCCCAGTCATTAGTCACTGGGTAGACACTTTCAAACCGGTTATGTTTCACCGATCATCGGACAGGTCACGGGACCCCTTTTTTCCCACAGGGTCATTTTGACAAATCAACTTAAGTCGATTTCAATTGTTTTGTCAAAAGTTCATACACTCACAAAAAAAGTTAGTAAAAAAATTTGTAAACCGTCTTCAACCCCACTTTACTATTTTTGCACTGACTTTTAGTATAAAAATTATTATATAGTAAATTTTTTTTTTGCCATTTACATTTTACAAATTACCGAATTTTTACAGAATATTTATAAATTGTTGTTGCTAAATTCAGAAATCATATAACAAATTTTTGAAAAGCGATTTGCTAAAATTAGCAAAAAAAAAGTTACTAATTTTAAAAAAGTGGATGTTAAGGGAAATTTTATTTCTAATAATTAAAACTTACACCTACAAACTAAAATTTCCTTAAAACGTTACATAGATAAAAAAAAAGGGATCGGAAGTGAATATACCGGCTCATGTCTGAAAATAGGTCATCCACTTAAAATAGCACATAAAAGTTTTTTTAGTTCTAAAAATCAGCCCTAAAAACAATTAAAATTTGACCTTAAAAGTTAAAAATATTGGCTAAAATATTTTTCAAAACAGAAATTAACAAATTAAAACAAAATTATAAATTCGTTTATAATTTTACAATTTCAAAGATTTTACTTTTTTTTATAGAGGTAAAATATTTTTTGAAAAAAAAAAAATTAAATAAAAAAATTTTAATGCTCGATAAAAAAGCGCCCCGGTAGGCTAGTTGGTAGCGTGCTAGCTTATCAGTGCGGGGGTCGTGGGTTCGATTCCCACCAGAGGCTCTGGTCTGTTTTCGCTAAAACGAGCCGAAGGCCTTCGTTGCTAGTGCTCGGTTAGGGAATTAAGATATAATTTGTAATTATATGTTTAATAAAATAAAAATAATGCTCGATAAAAAAAATTAATTTGAAATTTTGTACTAATATTAATAATATTTAGTTAATTCTTTTGCTGATTTTAGCAAACAGATATTAAATTCCACTTTACAAAAATTTATCAGCAGCTACTAATTTTTTCTACAACTTTCAATGTACTACACGTCAGCAAACATGTGTTGCTAAGATTAGCAAAAAAAAATAACGCTGGTCTCAAATTAGCAAAATTTCTCGTAATAACAGCAAAATTTTCAGTTGCCATTACAGACTTTTTTTAGTGAGTGTAAATATGATATTAAAACTATTTTTAGGTTAGTTGCAAAAATATACGAATAAAGCATACATTTAAGGGTATAATTCTGAAAGATTATAGTAAAACGATGTATTAAAGTAATCGAAATCATTTAAATTTTTGAGAATTTTCATATCATATTATTGTAAAATATGTTTAAGAATTAACCTTAAGATTTTGAAAATGTCAGTGTACTATATACGAGTAGTAAAGTTTCCCAATATGGTAACAGAAATATTGTATGTAAATGGCTAATAACTAATAACACTGATATCATAAAACAACTGAAGATGTTAAATAAAAAAAGGCTTAAAAAATCACTATTTCTATGGTGTATTAAAATGAAACGATACAAAATGCACGTACACCAAAAACCGTTTATAAGATCGCATAGAGTCAATACACGAGTAGTGGACATTTTGTTAAAATTAGTATTCAAAGCATATACATAAAATAAAATTGAAGCGTTTCAATTTAATTGCAATAAAAAAACTCAAAATTTTGCACAGCATAAGACAACTCATCAATACACTCACCAAAAAAAAGTCTGTAGTGGCAACTGAAAATTTTGCTGTTATTACGGGAAATTTTGCTAATTTGAGCCCAGCGGTATTTTTTGCTAATCTTAGCAACACATGTCTGCTGACGTGTAGTACAATGAAAAATTAGTAGCGGCTACTAAATTTTAGTAAACTTTTTGTAAAGTGGAATTAAAAATCTGTTTGCTAAAATCAGCAAAAAAAAATTACTAAATATTATTACAAAATTTAATTTTTTTTTTTTATTGAGCATCAAAATTTTTTTATTTTATTTTTTTTTTTTTTTTTCAAAAAAAATCAAGGCTTAATAATCTTAAAAATTGTTAAAACATAAACGAATTTATCATTTTCTTTTAATTTGGTTATTTCTGTTTTAAAAAATATTTTAGTCCATTTTTTTTACTTTTAAGGTCAAATTTTAATTGTTTTTAGGGCTGATTTTTAGAACTAAAAAAACTTTTTCGTGCTATTTTAAGTGGATGTCCTATTTTCAGACATGAGCCGGTATATTCACTTCCGATCCCTTTTTTAATCTATGTAACATTTTAAGGCAATCTATGTTTGTAGGTGTAAGTTTTAATTAGAAATAACATTTCCTTCAATATCCACTTTTTTAAAATAAGTAATTTTTTTGCTAATTTTAGCAAATCGGTTTTCAAAAATTTTGTAAAATGATTTCTGAAATTAGCAACAAAAATTTATAAATATTCTGTAAAAACTCTGTAATTTGAAAAATTTGCTAAAAATATTTCTTTAACTAAAAATCAGTACTAAAATAGTAGTCGGATTGAAAACCGTTTACAAATTTTTCTACTAACTTTTTTTTCTGAGTGTATATTAACCTAGGTTAGAACCCTACTTTTAAGATTTAGATTGAGAGACATTGAAACTTATATTAACTAAAAATATTCATTCATATCCTGTAGTTTAGATTGGATTCTTATTTAAGTTTAAAACCTACACATGTGATTTTTTCGTTCTATATAGAAATTTATGTAAATCATACATCATCATTATTACATTTTCTCAAAAAATTGAAAAAGTAAGAGAAAAAAAAACTATATAAACAAAGCCACAAAGTGCCAATCTGTCTGCTCTGAATGTGGTCACACTTATAACTTCCATTTGTACCTTAACATCACCACTACTACTACTTACTACGGCAATGACTATAGTTGTTGTTGTTTTTTTATATCCCACACTGGTTATTTATACCCGTAGAATGTTACACATTCATCTTGGGATAAAGGAAATTTGAAAAAAAAGTGTGCCGCGGTATTTAGTCACATTGTAATATTTTAATGGGAACATTTCTTATTTTATTTTACTACACACCACAGACCATTCAAAGTCGTCCAGCGATAATATGGAAACCACATTATATAAGTTTTTATTGGATTTAGGAGTGGTTTATTTTAGTATTGTTGTACAATATTCAATTAAAATTAGGTCCTTAATTATAAAAGTTTATTTTAAAAAAGTCATCAAGTTTGGTAGTAAAGTAGCAAGCTGGCCTGGCTACAAAAATCTACTAACAGAGAGAGAGAGAGAGAGAGTCATTGGGAAGGTTGACTCCGAATACGATGAAATCTGTTAATGTGATAAGGGGGACAAAGACAATAATTGGCAGATAACAAAAATATCAGCCCAAGTTTAATATAGGTTTAATATAAAATGTGTTTTGAAATTAGATATTGAACATTTTTTTGTTTTAGAATTTTTTAAAATATTTTTTGTCGTATTGGATTAATGTATACACTCACCAAAAAAAGTCTGTAATGGCAACTGAAAATTTTGCTGTTATTACGGGAAATTCTGCTAATTTGAGCCCAGCTTTAAAATTGTAAAAACATAAAAGAATTTATCATTTTGTTTGAATTTGGTCATTTCTGCTTTCTAAAATATTTCACTCAATTTTTTTTTACTTTTAAGGTCAAATTTTAATTGTTTTAAGGGCTAATTTTTAGAACTAAAAAACTTTTTAGTGCTATGTGGATGTCCTATTTTTAGACATGCGTCGGTATATTCACTTCCGATCCATTTTTTTAATCTATGTAACATTTTAAAACAATTTAAGTTTGCAGGTGTAAGTTTTGATTAGAAATTTCCCATCCAATAAATATCAATATCCACTTTTTTCAAATTAGTAAATTTTTTTGCTAATTTTAACAAATTGGTTTTCAAAAATATGTAAAAAGATTTTTTTAAATTACCAACACAAATTTGTAATTATTCTGTAAAAATTCTGCAGCAAAAACATTTGCTAAATAATAAATTTTTACTAAAAATCAGTACATAGTAAAGTACGATTGAAAAACGTTTACAAATATTTTTACTAACTTTTTTTCTGAGTGTATGAATTTTTAGATCCTAAGACTAAACATCAAAAACAAAACGAAAAATTTGGAGATTTATGATAAGAGATGCTTAATTTGTGGTTTCCTTTATCGCAAATCTAAATTGTATTTCAATCGCAGAATTGCAAGCCCACCTTCCTTGTAAATATATTTGTTTAGCTTCTTTTAAGGGACACATTTACACACAACTATTTCTGTGCACATAATTTGAACTACAGGCGACAATTGACAGAAGATGAAAGATGCACTGAGGTATTTTGAAAACACAAAACAACTTGATCAGAAATTGGTACAAAAAAGAAAGATCATGATAATTTTGAAGAAATACATCTCACATAAAATATAAAAACTTAACTATAAATTATGACGCTTTGTTTAAAAAGGTTTTGTAGTCCGAAGGTTTCGAAGTTCGAAACCGTGTGCAAGCATAACTTTTTTTTGTCTTCTTTTAATTTTTTTTAATATTTATAATTTTGTAACATTGATTTTTTATTAGTGGAAAATCTATTTTTAGACCACCTAATTTTTATTTTCCCCAACACTGAAAATTTCGTTTCTCCTCTATGACGCAAAATTTTGTGATTCATGTGAATCACGCGTGAGCGAAGCCAAAATTGAAATAATCAAAGGTCATGCATGAGCGGTAAAAAAAAATTTGTGCGTTAGTCGATTGTTTGTCGGGATTTTTCGTGATTTTTTTTCGTTTATTATTTATTTTTTGTTTTTAATTTTTTAATATATTTTTTCAAATTCCTTTTTCGTGAGCGTGAGTATTTCAAAAGCTTGAATGAAAATTTTAACTACTCACGTAATCGTGCCTGAGCATAAATAGAAAAAATGTGATTGTAATTTTTGGTTTGTGATCGAGCCTGAGTCAAAAATCGCTTACGTGCCCATCTCTAATTGGAGCAGTTAAAACATAAAGCATTTCCCCACTTTTGCTAAAAAGTCGAAATTTGAAACGCAATAAAACGTGAATCACACAGAATTTTTAAAATCGATATGCAGTACAGATATCATAGCAATGTTAAATATCTATTTTAAATTATATCCATAGATGTATATCCGAAGCAGCAGTCAATCATTTTTGGATTTCTACTTTTGGTAATTGGAAGTTATATTGTTAACTTTATGAGTTTTACATAAATTTATTTATTATCATTGAAAATTTAAGTTACTGTTAACCTTAGAAAATCGTTACCGATATAAGTAAAATCCACCGTTACTGAAATAACTTAAATAGCTGTACCTTAAAAAAAACCTTTACCGAAATTGTTGTCGTTGTCAACCCTTTCAACTGTAACTTCAGTTTCACAACAAAAAATGCTGTTTATGAAAATGAACTTCGCTCGTAGTTACATGAAATGCAACACTGCTCCCATCAAGTACCACCTTTTAATAGGCTACTGTCAAATTTTGAGCAAGCTCCGTCATTTACTTTGCATTAAACAGCTATTCAAAACATACAACCTCGTGGGATTTTTTTTAAAATGGAAAAAGTGAATTTCGAGCGCTCATTAAACATTATTTTTGCCGGAAAAAACAGTCAATCAAAAAGCTTGATAAATACTATGGGAATTCTGCACCATCGATTTCAATGGTAAAAAAGTGGTTTACTGACTTTCGTTCTGGACGGCTAATTGAGGGCAATACACCCGAAAATGTCGAATAAATCCACGTTATGTTGTTGGCCGATCGAAGAGTAAATGTGCGTGAGATTGTTGATGCCATAGGCATTTCATATGGCAGTGTGGTTTCGATTTTAAATAAGCAGTTGGATTTAAGAAAGCTGTCTGCAAGATGGGTGCCGCATTTGCTCTCAATTGACTATGTATAAACGTAATTGTGTGATGTGTGTAGTCTCAATGGCAAAATTCCATGAATTGGCTACGAATTGGTATCTCATCCTCCATATTCTCCGGATTTTGCCCCAGTGACTATTTGCAATTTCCAAACCTAAATAAATGGCTAGGTGGAAAGAGATTTAGCTCCAACGATGAAATTATTGATCAAACAAATGCCTATTTTATGGAACTCGAAAAATCCTATTTTTGGAAATTGGAAAACGTTGGACTAACTGTATTGAGCTAAAAGTAGATTATGTTGAAAAATATTTTTTTTTTTTTTGCAAAAAAAAAAAAACTTTGTCATTAAAAAATTCACGGATTTATTGATCCGCCCTCTAGAATTAAATCACGTTCAACAAAAATATGGAAATACCAAAATCTTTCCGGTTAGCTTCTGATACTTTAAAAAAATAAATATCTACAAACACACCCTCCATCTTTCTCTGCAAATGAACCGACATAGAAAAAAGAAACCTAAAATCTATTAATTAGCAGCCGTTTAAAAATTGAGTTAATTCTTAATAAATTGACAAACCATACAGCACTAATATAAAATATAAATAAAATAACGGAAATTCCGATACACATTACGCATTCAACAAAAAAAAATACGATACACAGTAAGACAATCACACTAACCAAAAATCAATGTAAGCAAAACAAAAGAGATTGTAAAAAAACTTATATAAAGACTTAAATTAAGGGTACTCACCGATAGATTCACAAATAGTTGATCAAAAATAATCTGAAAATAAAGCAAAATAAATGTTTGCGTTAAAAACTAAAATAATTGCTAAAATTGTAGCTCATTATAAGTTGCGAAACTTGTGCATCAAATGGTGAAACTGAAGCTTCTGAAATTTGGCTTTCTTTTAGGATTTGATTTTGCATTATGACCAATCTATTTCTTAATAAATTCACAGAAATGGAGACTAGGCCTAAGAATGGTCCGATTTTTTTTTTCAAATTTAGAGACGTAATTTATGGTCCCATATATCATTCACAACCCAAATTTTAGTAAGATATCTACTGTTTTGTGTGTCTAAATACCATTTAAGCACAATACAGAAGTGACCTTAATATTGGACGTATCTCTAAATATCGACCGATTCTAACTAAATTCAAATTTGTCCATTGACCAATAGATGCTTATGTACCAAATTTCATTAAAATATATGTATATATGACTCAAAAGAATAGGGACGGAGATGTAGTGGCATACTTAAATCGACTCAAAAAGTGGTTATGAGTTTATCTGTTATATTATTGGTACAACACTTTTTTAGGTAAACACTTTCTAATAAAATTTAAATATCTGAGATATGGGACAAAATTAAAAAACATGTGATTTTTAATATAAATTTTATAGTTCTTCTTAGTGTGATAATATACAATAAACTGTGAATACCCTTATCAATAATTTAAACAACACAAAACACAAACAAAAAAGCAGTTAAACCCGAAAAAGTATCTAGCTACCAACACTGATTACCTGTTACTTATTTATTGACTTGGTCAACAAAATATATCAATTATATATTTACAAATGACTTAGCGGTTATTGATTTATATAAAATGTTAATATTTAAGTCAATATTTAATAACAATAAACAAAAAGTGTAAAGTTTATATTGAAAATCAAATCATACACAATGTACGTCATCTAACTAAAGAATATGTGTTTTAGAGAGAGATTTTGCTTCTCACCGTTCTCTCTATATATTTGCCCCATATATCCAAAGAGTAAAGACCATAATGTAAGCTATTCATAACAAAATTGCAACCAAAAAGAAAGAGTACGGATTGAGTCCATAAGAGAAGCACAGAAGTAGTCTGATCTAACACAGTTATTTCTAATAACTAGGGCAAGGAATTCTATTCAAATCAAAATATCAAATAAGAAGAAAATGGCATCGATTTGAATGTTGCATAATTTTGCATATTTTGACAAAAATTCATATATTTCATATTTTGACTTTAAGTACATATTTGGTACACTCACCAAAAAAAGTCTGTAATGGCAACTGAAAATTTTGTTGTTATTATGGGAAATTTTACTAATTTGAGCCCAGTGATATTTTTTGCTAATCTGAGCAACACATGTTTGCTGACGTGTAGTACAATGAAATTAGTAGAAAAAATTAATAGCCGCTACTAAATTTTAGTAAACTTTTTGTAAAGTGGAATTTAAAATTCGTTTGCTAAAATCAGCAAAAAAAATATACTCAATATTATTCATATTAGTACAAACAAATTAGTATAAAAAATTAGTAAGCCCGACTAAATTTTAGTAAATTGTTGTTAACTCAATGAATTTATAAAAAAAAATATTAAAAATATAAAAAAAAATTGTAGATACACTTGTTACACTTTAAAGCTGCTAATTTCTTTTGAAATTGCCTTTCGAATATACAAATTTAAATTTTTTTATCGTGTAACATTTTTTTATTTTATTTTTTTTTTTCAAAAAAATTTTTGAGAGAAAATTAAAAAAAAAACTTAAAAAATAAAAAAAATAGTAAAAACAAACGAATTTATCATTTTGTTTCCATTTGCCAATTTTTGTTTTAAAAAATATTTTTAGTAATTTTTTTGGATTTGAAGGTTAAATTTTAGGGTCGATTTTTCGAACTAAAATAGTTTTAAGTGCTATTTTTAGTGGATGACCTTTTTTTGAGCATGAGTTGGTTGTGAAAAGTATCTTCACTTTCAATCACTTTTTCAACCTATGTAACATTTTAAGGCAATTTAAATTTGCATCTATAAGTTTTAATTATTAGAAATAACATTTTTTTCAATATCCATTTTTTAAATTAGTAAATTTGTTTGCTAATTTTAGCAAATCGGTTTTCAAAAATTTGTAAAATGATTTCTGAATTTAGCAACAAAAATTTGTAAATATTCAGTAAAAATTTTGTAATTTGTAAAATGGAAATGGCAAGAAAATTTGCTAAATAATATTTTTTACTAGAAATTAGTACAAAAATAGTAAAGTGGGATTAAAAACCGTTTACAAATTTGTTTACAAACTTTTCTTTCTGAGTGTAACATTTATTCAGATAAGCAATAGACTTGACCTTAAAATCATACACACGGTACAGTACAGAATCGTTTAATTTGTTCTAACCGCAATAATCCAAAAAGGGTGCAAATTCTTAATATTTTTAATGCATATTCTTCATTTTTAGTTGCATTTTGTTAGCGATTATTTTCGATTTTTAAGCGCATAAAATTGCTTGCCCTACTAATAACAATTGTCACATCATATGTTACGTATTAAAGAATATATACAAACATTTTAATGAATCGACAGGTTTTCAGTTATTATTAGCTACTCTTCTTCTAAATTAGTATTTTAAAAACAAATATTATTCAAAATAATAAAAATGCAATAAATTTTATACAAAATGAGGTTTTTTTGGGAAAGAAAAAATCACACGATTTTTTTATTATTTGCCTATATAATTATTTAAAAATAAATTACTTTTTTTAGTTTTGAGTTTTAACCCATTAAGGTCACATCATTAATCCGCAAGAATTTTTCAAACTAAACTTGGAAGATACCCTGCGGAAAAAAGGGGTCAGTTGGGAATTGAGACCGGTCCTGCGATAGATTAAAACTCGACCGGTTCTGAAAATATATATCACGAGATAGATGAACAGAGCGCCGGTTCCTAAAGTACCTACCACGTGACCGTGCGTTCTGTGATTGTTCTTTACAACTAGTAGTAGGACATGTTCTTTTAGACCAGGACTGTTACATGTCACAGGACAAGCCCATGTTAAAGTGGCCGGTCCTTTTTATATAAAAAAAACCGATCCCAATCACAATGAACTGACCGGAAAGGAAATATTTGTAATATACTAGGGCGGTTTCAATGAGTCCGTGACTTTTCGAACTTCCCTCGTAGTTATATGAAATTCAACACTGGTCCCATCAAGTACCACCTGTTAATAGACCACTGTCAAATTTTGAGCCAGTTCCGTCATTTACTTTGCGTTTAACAGCTGTTCAAAACATACAACCTCGTGGAATTTTAAAAAAATGGAAAAAAGTGAATTTCGAGTGCTCATTAAACATTATTTTTTGCGAAAAAAAACAGTCAAGCAAACCAAGGAAAAGCTTGATAAATACTATGGGGACTCTGCACCCTCGATTTTAATGGTAAAATGGTGGTTTAATGACTTTCGTGGTCGCACAAGTAAAAATGACGCTGAACGTTCTGGACGGCCAATTGAGGTCAATACAACCGAAAATGTCGAAAAAATCCACGATATGGTGTTGGCCGATCGAAGAGTACTAAAAGTGTGTGAGATTGTTGATGCCATAGGCAATTCATATAGCAGTGTGGTTTCGATTTTAAATGATCAGTTGGCCTTAAGAAAGCTGTCTGCAAGATGGGTGCCGCTCTCAATTGACCATAAACGTAATCGTGTGACAACTTCAAAGGATTGGCAAAAATCCATGAATTGGGCTACGAATTGGTACCTCATCCGCCATATTCTCTGGATTTCGCCCCAGTGACTATTTCCAAACCTAAAGAAATGGCTCGGTGGAAAGAAATTTAGCTCCAACGATGAAATTATTCATCAAACAAATGCCTATTTTATGGACCTCGAAAAATCCTTTTTTTTTTGAAAGGGATACAAAAATTGGAGAAACGTTGGACTAAGTGTATTGAGCTAAAAGGAGATTATGTTGAAAAATAATTTTTTTTTTTGTAAAAAAAAAACTATGTTTCATTCAAAAAGTCACAGACTTATTGATCTGCTTTCATATTTTACTACACAACACCCTCTAGTTTTGAACTTGTCATATGAAAACCCTGAAATCACAATATCTGGGAAGTTAACTGACACAATTCATTTAGTTTCACATGTAAAATTTTGATTCAACTATTAATTTTTTGCTGAGAACTCAGTTATCAGGCCTAAATGTAGTAAAATTTTAAAGAAAACTTTAATTTATTAATGTCTTAAGTAATATTTATAATTTTTGGTAATTGGAAATTTTTTTATACCGATCGGTGTATAAACAGATAACGAACTAGCATTTGGTACGGGAATTAAGTTAAATATTTTATGTAATCAAAATATGAGTTAAAAATATAATATTAAAGTCCAACTTATATTTTTAAATAATGTTTAGAAAAGTCCCATCACAAAATATCGTTTTTTTTCTACAAAATATTTTGTAATCCTGTATAATTAATATGTACTATTTTATTTTTTTTGTATTGAAGCAGTCATTTAATTATTTTATGGTTTTTAAAACATCTTTAATCGCTAAAAAATAATTAAAAGTTTAAAACTAGTGGATTGAAAACGAAACAGTGTGCACAATATGGGTTAATAATTCACGTTTTTTATGGTTTTTAACTGTACATTAATTGTGATGTTATATTTAATTGACTATTAATAATTAAATAATGGTTGTATATTAATTTATAAATATTTAATTATATAGTATTTAAAATAGCAAAATTATATTTAAGTGAAAAAAAGTCACTGTGGAAAATATCAAGAACGGAAATAATAACCACACCTCCTTAATTTGTGTAAATTTATTACAATATTGCATAGGGGAAAGAGGTGTACCATAAAAAGTTTGCATTTTAAATGGCTGTACGCCCGATGAAAGGGCATGATTTGCAAAAGTGTACCTTGAATCGTGTTTAATTCGCAAAACTAGCATTTACTTATGAAAACATTGATCATATTACACCCAATTCTTGTTTTACACAGTATTTTTTTATACGCTTTTGATTTAACACGGTCCAGAAAAAAAAATCTGTTTTTACACGATTTAATTCCATTTACCACTACTAAAAATATAATTTTTATTAATCATAATCTTTTAGAAATTTAGTTAGGGAATTCCTAGTATTTCCAATTCGGTTAATAGAATAACTGGTTGCCTGATTAGTCGCCTCTATTTGGGTCATTGTCGAAACAAATAATTTAAAACTCAAATAATTGTTCGACCCGAATAATCGATTCAAATAGGTCGATTAACCGGTTAAGTTTTTAATATGAATTTTTTCATTATTTTTCTTAAAATTTCCTAATTTTTTTTAAACTTTGGCAAGAAAATCGTAGACAAAACATCAACTAAAATACAACCAAATTATTTTCAAGTCGACTGAATCAAAGCGAATGTTATATACATCCTGAAAAAAGATTGGTTGCAATTCGATCAAAACCGTAAACATTTATTTAAGAGGATTTAATTTTATTTGGAATAACGTAAAATTCATTAATAAAGCAAAATAGTTGTATTGCGAATTAAAAAAAGGGAAAAGAAACTAAAAATAAATCCTATTATTCAATTATTGGAATTTTCAATCATCTTTAAAAATTTAGGATTTGCGTGCGGTGGAAGCAACCATTTATTTAGTGAATATATTTATCAAATTTTATTAAATATATCATTATTTTGATCAAATATATCATTTAATTAACCGAATTGTGGATTGTATTGATTATAACGAATGGTATTTGTAAACAAATTTTCTGCTCTATTTATTTTCTTTTTAAATTATTTAAATTAAAATAAGCCATCAAAATTTATAAGTGTTTGTGGTGTGGTGGGTAGACAGGTAGATCAGTACTCCGAATTTCCGAGTTCAAATCCCGGAAAAGGCAAATATTTAAAAAATTATTATTTTAATTAAAATAAAATATTCAAAAGTTTAAATGGCAAATTTATCAAAGAAAATTAAAATAAGTTGTGGTGCAGTAAGCAGGAGTGTGAACTATGAATCTGATTGTCCTGGTTCGATACCTGAAAAATCTAAAAATAATTTTTTTTTAAATATAATTTTGTGGAACGTAATAATATTTTTGTTGAATATAAATATTAAATTGTACAACTGACTATTGGCTTTCACAACTAAAAATATAATTTTATATAAAAACTGTTGTCGTAACCGTCAGAATTCGATTGGCAACGAATTCGGTGGCCATTTTAATTTCTTTTTAAAAAAAATTAATTTTAAATAATATAAAATTGCATTTTCATGACCAAAAAAATGAAATAGAGTTTTCAACCTGTGTATACATGTGTTTCGAGCTAACAAAAGATCTCATCAGAAGGCGAAGTTTTAGAAAAGCTAGAGCCTCTAAGCAGAGCCTTTACAAAAAACCTACTAAAATATTGTTACGATTTTACCCTTTATAAAATCGTTGATTTATTTACCTTTTAAATAAATCGAGTTCTTTCTATATTGCAAATAATAAACATTGTTTGAAATTATTTATAGCACTATTTATTTATAACAGGCTCTAAAACTACAGAAAAACACTTTAATAGCACACTTTATTCACACGATGTAAATAGACTAAACTTTGCCACCTTGCTGGCGCTTTTAGATAATCGGGTTAAAATAACTAGAATATGGCAGCACCGTCTGGAAACTGCATACTGGCAACTTTGAGAATGTTCTTTTACAGTTTGACATAAGAAACATTAGTTATGGTGAAGGGTTGCCATTTAATTGTTTTACATTTCAGGGCTAACATATGGGGATTTGCGTTTCTACGAGTAAATGGAATTTCTTTAACAATATATATTTTTCCCTAGCAATTAAACACGTGACTAGGTATATTTCCAACAAGCACTATGACGTTACGTATGTTATCAAATAATAAAATTTGAATTCGAAAACTGTATTTTCTAACCTACAGTTTATTTTATAATTCTATGCAAAAATTTATAAAGATTAAAAAATAACATAGAATTTGTTTCTAATTGAATTTATCAACAAATTTTGATAAAGTAGTAATTTCAGTAGAATTAAGTTGTTTAGTCAAAAATATTTTGAGAATTCGCCGTTTTGAATTCTAAATTGCACAAACACAGAAAAATCGTTGAGGACTTGTCAGGAATATGCGTGATCGCTAATAGATAACCTCTTTAACTCTTAAGCTTAAACCAGGTAGTCAGGGAACAGTGGCAGATCTTTCAAACTTTATTTGTGAATTTCGCAAAAATATTCATACCATATTTGTAACAATTTTTGTTAAGGCAGTTCTTGTTTATTTAAACGTTTTTTTTTTTTATTCTGGACAGTGTCATATGAAGAAAATAAACCCCAACTTTACCGACAAAATGTCCCACTTCGGTAAAACACTATCTACACCGCGTTTTTTGAGGGTTTACTTCCACTGAACTGAAAAAGTAGTCCGATTCCTCTAAAAAAACCCCAAGGCATGATTCTTTAAAAAATCTCAGGAAGCTTTGAATTGTCCAAAACAAACACTTTAGAAACCAATGCAATAGAACTAATTTGATATTTCAGCAAAAAGCAATACATTTAAAAGAAATACATTTATTTTGCATTAAACGATTAATCGATTAACCGCCAATTTTCCCGAAATTCTACTTGGAATAAATCTATTCAGACTTCTATTATGCACAAATAAAAAATTTCGTAAGATAAACCAATTGTAGCTGTAAAAAATGATTTAACGTGCTTGGTCAGTGGGTCAGTACTGGTGTAAAAATGTTCTGAAAAAAATGTATAAATTAATATAAAAGTGTTTTCTTAAATAATGTCAAATTATGTGAATTGTAATTTAACGAATATCACACAGGGACCTTGAGTTAATAATGAGCATTTCAGACAAGAGAAATAATAATCGAATTTCCAATGTCTTGTCTTGAACATTTGCGGTAAATTCTTCTTCATTACTTTAAAATGAAGAAAAGTGCAGCCAAGGGTCATCGAATCTTATTGGAAGTTTGAAGACGAAGATTTGGAATCTTTGTTCTATTCTATGAGGAACAATGCCAAACGTTTCAGAAGTTTTCAGAATCATTGGGAGTGGATAAGTCGACACTCAGCACGCCTAAAAGTCATGGGATTTATTCAAAAGCAAGGAAACTAGACACAATACGAGTTGAAGCCGCGCGACTTCAAAAAGCGATTTTTCGCTTGTGAACAGCTCTTCGAACGTCAAAAAAGGAAGATATTTTTGCATTGCATTGGATCCAATATGGATCCATTATGAAAACCCCAAGTGCATGTTGTTGTCCGGACAGCCAGCAACATCCTTCGCAAAGCCAAATATTCTTCGTGATATACTACGAGCTGCTCAAACAGAATGCAACGATCACGGGGGAACGCTACCCAACTAATCTCATGCGTTTGAGCCGCGCACTGTTATTTTGCAGCATGACAACGCTCGGACACATGTAGCAAGACCGATCAAGATCTACTTGGAAACGCTGAAATTGGAAGTCATATCCCATTCTGCCGTATTCTCCAGACATCGCTCCTTCCGACTATTACTTGTTTCAGTCGATGAAACATAGCCTGTCCCAGCAAAAGTTTATTTCATAGAAACAATGCCTAAAATGGGTCGATGATTGGATTGCCTTAAATGACAAGTCGTTCCTCCCACTGGTACTCGAAAATTGCCAGAGAGATGAGGCAAGACTTTTAAAAATATTTTTGTAAGCATTTTGAACAAGAAATCCTTAAATTTCGAGAAAATATTTTCATTATTAATTTAAGATTCCAAGCAGATTTTTTAAAGATCGAGAGTTCGATTCCCCATTTCGATTTAAATTTGATTTAGTTCCATAAAATTTTTATGCAGCTCGATTTTTTTTCGAAATTTGTGGTCAAGTATTTTTTTAAATAAATTCGCAGTTAATGCAAATGTGCCACATTCCACTTCGAGTCAGGTGGAGAATACTCATTTACCTTAGAAAAAATAAAAATTGAAAAGTGAATGTTAAAAACCACAATATTCTTTTAACGACTTTGTATTTATTGAATGCATAACAAATGAGTGTGTAAACGCACTTGATTAGCAACACAAAGACACTGGATATTAAGGATTACGGTTTTTTTTTGTGCAAATGTGACCAAGTAACTAATAGACCTTAACAATAGACTAGTATGGTTTAGATATCAATGTACCTACAACAAAAAAGAGAGGAGACGGAGATAAAGAAGGAGGAAGAGTACTATATGTAAATGAAGGCAATTACACCTTACGCACAATTACCCAGAAATATATGTACGTGTAGTAGAAGTAACATTCGAATAGTAAAGATATTTTTTACGTAACGACAGAAAGAAAATTTACGATTGGATAAAAACAGTTTTATGGCCAAAGTAGCTGGAGAAAAAAAGTATGTTGACAATTTTAAAACACACATTTTTCGCATACACAGTATGTTAAGTGACGTTAGATTGTGTAACAAAACCTACAATTTGATTATCCTCATGTGAATAAAGTCACATGAATGTGAAACTATGTATTTAAGGAGGGTTAGAGATTTGGTGTGATGGAACAATTAAACTCAAAAGAGTTAATTCATTAAATGTTTTGATAGTTAATCTTGAAAAAATACTCGTACCTACTTTTGGTAAGTTGTTTGCTTGATTGAGGTGACAACTTGTTCTTTTATGTAATAAATTTGTTTTCTGACTACAATACAAAATATCGCAAGCTTATTTTACACATTACGGCAAAATGGCTTTCCTATAATTGACCTTTATATTTATCGAAGGCACTAAAACTATTTCACGTAATAATAAAAAAAGTTTAAGTTTATATATGTCAATTAAAGTTTAAGCTAAAAATGGCAAAAAAAATAAACTTATGACATTTTACCGTTTTTCAATAATAACAAGAAATGTAACTGTGATATTTTGCATTTTTGCAACAATTTCCTTAAATTAGTTAATTTAAGAAGACAAAGGACCGTTAGTGTTCCTTACACTCAAAAAAAAAGACATGAACTAACATTTAATCAAAAATTTCCTTCAAAATAGTTTATAAATTGTCCTCAATTTAAGTAAAATTTTATTAAAACTTAGAAAATTTTTCTTAAAAGAATAAAAATTCCTAAGTTTGAGAAAAACGAAATAGTTTATATACTCAGAAATAGTTCATATTTTTCCTAAGTAATATTACTTGATTTTAGGAAAAAAATTTAATTTTAAGAAAAAACATCTTAGTTTTAAGAAAATTGCATACTCAAATGTAATAAAATTACGTTTAGTTCAAAAAAAAATTAAGGACATAATTTACTCCTATTTAGTTCAAAAAATGTGTCTAACTAAAATCGAGAAAGTACTTGCACTTAATATGTGTTCATTTTTTGTTCGCGAGTAGTAAAATTGACTAAATTTTAGAAAGCTATTTCCCAATTCAGTTTTTAAGTCTACCACTTTATAATTTTTAAGAATTGTTTTCTAAAAATTAGTTCAGACAATTAAAAACAAAAAGTAATAATTTTTTTCCTATGTAATAACAAACATTTAATTGATTTTAGAAACTGATGAACTATTTTTAAGGAAAATTTTCATGCAACTTAGTTCAGATAAATTTTAATAAAATAGTCTTTTTTTCAAGTAAAAGTTTTCTTATTTTTAAAAAATAATAAAATTTGGTATAGGATTTTTTTTTTGTTGGAAAACGTTTAAAATATTTTTAATATTCTATTCCAAAAAAAAACAATCAATTAAAAACAAACCAGTTAGTTTTCCTAATTTTCAAGAAAAATATTATTAAATAAAAGAAATTAAAGTAACCATTTAAAAAAACTATCGTGCATTATTGTAATTTTTGGTTCGTGGTCATACGTGATTATTTAAAAAATTATCTAATGAACTTAAATAAAATAAAATTTTTCTTAAAAGCAAGGAAACATTTCCTAACTAACAGTACAATTTTAGATGATGTATGAACTAATTAGAAGGAAATTTTACTGTTTTCTAATAAAAATTTACTTCTCAGTAGTAAACTTTTTCTATAATTTAGAAATTTCGACCAAATTTTAAGTAAGCATACACTCAAAAAAAAAGAACTAGAATTTAGAAAAATTAACTTATTTGAGGAAAAATTTAAATAAAAACGGCGCCAAAGACACTTTTTACCAATATTTAATACAATTTTTCTTGAAATTAAAAAAACAAATTAATTTTACTACTCGGGAGAAAAAAATGAGCACACATTAAATTCAAGTACTTTATTATTTTAAGTTAGACAAACTTTTTGAACTAAATAGGAGTAAATTATGTTCTAAATTGTTTTTTTTTTTTTTTTTTGAACTAAACTCTTAATGCAAATTTCTTAAAACTGAGATGTTTTTCTTAAAAATTGATAAATTTTTATTTAAATACCCTTTTTTTCCTAAAATCAAGAAATATTACTTAAGAAAGGTATGAACTATTTTTGTGTATACAAACTATTTCGTTTTAACCTAAACATAGGAATTTTTATTCATTTTAAGAAAATTTTTCTAAGTTTTAATAAAATTTTACTTAAATTGAGGAACATTTTTAAACTATTTTAAGGGAAATTTTTGATTAATTTTTAGTTCATGTATTTTTTTTTAGTGTAACTAACTTTGTCACTATTTATTAAGTTTCAGGATACCCTGCAGTACATTTTTTAATTTATTTACTTGTTTGCTAATGAAATTTAATTTATATTTTAAATACACGAGTTTAGTATAATTCAATTTAAATTAAAGACTAAACCAAGGAAACATATCCCAACTTACAGTAAAATTTTAGATGATGTATGAACTAATTAGGAAGAAATTTTACTGTTTTCTAATAAAAATGTAGTTCTCAATAGTAAAATTTATCTATAATTTAGAAATTTTGACCAATTTTAAAGTAATATTTGTTTCTTAATTGCAAGGAAAAATTTGTTTAAATTTGTTTAAAAGTTCATTTTTTTTAGTGTACAAATTGTAGAAATTTTTCCATTATTTATTGTACAGGGTGGCGCAAAAATAACCTTCCGATGTTTTTTGGCTGTAATTTTAAAAAAAAATGAAAAACTTTGATTCTTCTTGTGGATTATTTTTATTTGGTCTTTTAATTTTTTTTACATCAAGTCGAGAATATGATGTCATGTTAATGGACGCCGCCACAGTTGATTGTCATTTGAGCCCTTTTTATGGCATTTTCTATCACTTTGGCCAAAACTTCGGGCGATAGGTCCTCAGATTCTTGAGGGATATTGTCTTTAAGAGCTGCAAGAGTCTGAGGCTTGTTGATATAAACCCGCGACTTCAAAAAGCCCCACAAAAAGAAGTCTGGAGCGGTCAAATCAGGCGATCTTGCTGGCCAGTGAAAATCGCCAAAACGGGAGTTTAGGCGCCCGGGAAATGCATCCTTCAGCATATCGGTTGTGGCACGTGCAGTGTGTGGCGTTGCACCGTCCTGTTGGAACCACATGTTTTCCAATCCCAATTCATCAAGTTGCGGCAAAAAGAACTCGTTGATCATTGCTCTGTAGCGCTCACCATTCACCGTAACCGTTTGGCCCGCGACGTCTTCGAAGAAAAAAGGTCCGATGACTCCTCCAGCGAAAACAGCATAATGGCTCTTCGTGGGTTACACACTGATTTTCAGTGCCCCAGAAGCGTAAATTTTGCTTATTTACGTACCCGCTAAGATGGAAATGGGCCTCGTCACTCATAATTATTTTTGATGAAAAATCATCTTCATTATTGCTCAAATAAATAGTCACCAATATTCCGCGTTCTGGAGCAGTGTAGCGTAGCATTGTTTATTAACGTGTATTTCGCATGTGTTTACTACACAAATGTCAAAACAGAACTGACATTAGGGGCCAATCGCAAAATTTATAGCATTTTCTGATAGGAGGAATACTTTTGCGCCACCTTGTAGTTACAATAGAATAAAAGTAAAAAGTACCAAAAAATGTACCTTTTATAAAAAGTACTAAAGTCAGGTGCATTAGAAGGAGAGCATTTGCTGAATGTTGGTTTAACATGGAAAAATGCATCATTAAAAATTTCCTTCTATATTGTAATTCCTTTAAAATTCTGTTTCTTATGGCCCTGTTGCTATAAACACTCACACGTATGTCTAATGCAGTATTTTACTTGAATTTTTAACTAAAGTCCTTATTTTTTGAAAAGTGTTAGTGTATATGTTGGAATTTAAATGGTCAATTTCTCACACTAAATAATGACTAAAGCCATTCCACAATGTTGGAATTTATAAATGTTTACACATGTTAAATGGTAAAACATATATGCAGGCACAGCACAGCACATATCAGCACAGATCTGCAATGGCCAGTAGTAGTATTAGGCTTTTGAATTTTTCAAGAGTTTTACAAATTTTAACAGAAGAGTTGTTGGAAAAATGTGCGTAACCATAATTTTTCGTGAAAATGTGTAAATAATCTTTTATCCTTAGGGTGACAGGCCAAAAGACAGACACACAGCCATACTCTACATACATTTGTAGGCAGAGGGAGTACTAAAGGAAACTTGTCGTATTCCTTGGACACATTTGCAACAGTTGTAACAAATGTTTAAGCAAATCATTTACATTTGTAATAGATGTTGCAATAAAAGAATCATCATACGAAAAATTGACTTGTTACACAAACGCATAATTTAACTTTTTTTTTTCTCTACACATCTGCAACTTGCTACTGTTGCATTTTATGTAGATATTCCAAAACAGAAAAAAAGAAATACAACAACAAAAAGCTTAGTCCAAAAAGGAAATGTATTTTCATTTCATAGCGGAAGTTGTAGACAAATGAGACCTTTAGTTTTCTCTTACCCTTTTCAAATGAATTTTCCAGTTGTAGTCAAAAGTCGGAGTAGCCGGAGTATTTCCAAAGTCTATAATTCAAAAATAAACATTTAAAAAAACACAGTTTTCATTTAGTTTAAGGATTGTGTATTTGTCACATGTAAACGTTCGTATCGTATGCATTTCCGTTTAAAATGATTTACTACCAACCATTTAAGGACGCACCTACATTTTGTGTCTGCAAATGTTTATTCACAAGTGCGTTCCACTCTCTTCTACGCACTTGTGCATCGATTTGTATTTGCTAGTTATTTTTAAAACTTAGTTATGTATTCCAATTATCTAAAATTGCAATTTCTTATCGAATTTACATAACATTTATTTGTTGGAAAATTATATTTTACCAAATAAACGGAAATTTATGTCTGTTACATGTTAATTGATTTTAAATAAAATTTTAGTTTGTAAGGTTTGTTAAATATTTAATTGAAATAAATCAATATGAATCGTTGGATAATTTCTTAATCGGTTCTCAATCCAAATCTAATCTAGAATTTATGATTTAAATGCATCCAGAGACGGTTCTTGTTTGGGTGTTAAACAAATACCAACGGTGATAGAAAGTAAAACAAATTATTAAGTAAAGGAAGTTGTTCTTCAACAGAATTTTTAACATAGAAAATTTTGTTGAATTTTAGCATATCGACATGCAGAATAACACCAGCGATTTATTTATTTATTTTTTTTTTTTTTCAAGACAGAAATTCGATTAATGCAGCAGAAGTTCGGTTGGGACTCCAAGTCTCGTATGCCCTGCATTTAAAATGAGGTCAAGAATTTTAACTCTTACGGGGTCGGTTTATATTTGGCACTAGTGTTTACAAACTGGATTACCAAAAAACCCTTATTTTGTATTTTTTTGGAAACCGGTTAACTGAACCAAAAAACATGAGCTAACCGGCTAACCGGTTTTTAATTTTTCTTTGTTAACTTTAAAACAAATCGACTGAAAAATTCCTAGGATGACACATAGGTGGCACCACTAATCCAAATGATTTTTTTTGGAGCTACCAACCTTCAAAATTTAATGACAATTCTTTCATTAGTGAACCAGTTAAAGCTGTTTTAGTGACGCTACATTCGCGATTTTGAAAACAATTGATTCAAAGCAATTTCGTGTTGATTTATCAGTGCTATTAAATGGGATAAGTGTTATTCGGACTCTGCTCCATAGACATACGGTAGAAAACACCGATGACGCCGAAAGCATAAAAAAAACTCAAAATCGTTTTGGCAGACAGTAAGGTGAAGTTACAGGACATAACTGATAGAAGAAACGTGTCGGCTTTATTTTGCATGAATATATGTCCATAAGAAAGCTGTTTTTATAATGGGTGCCGCGTTTGCTCTTCACCAAGGCAATGCGCCGTGTGGTTCGAATGAAGAGGTCATTTTATAAAAAGGAAAGGTGTTGGAGTGCTTGTATGACTCTTGAAGTAGACTATGTTGATGAATAAAGTCAAATTTTGCAAAAAAAAAATTTTATTCTACGGACTTTTTATCCGATGTGTTTAAAATTAAAAATAATATGTAGCGTATTTAATCTGTAAGTAAAAACAACATTAAAATGTTATTAACTTTTGATGAAACGAATCTTACTTATTTATATATAAAAAATTGTTGCAAGTGTGTTGTGACTTTATAAGACACAACGGTCAAACCAAATTCGTATGGTTGTGATAGATGGTTTATCTAAAGTTTGCACGAAATCGGTCGACGCGTTCGTGAGTGATGACTTTTCATGTCAACATGTGATTTTGTCCATATAAAAAAACAACAACAAATACGTAAGCGCCCATGTTAACATTCATGCGTAGCGAAGCACGCCGGAATCCGCTAGTTGTTAATATAACTTTTTAGGTTTTTTATTCGAATATATGTTTTTCTGAAATCATCAAATTTTATGAAAATGCACATTGTTATCATCGGCATAAATGATTTACGAAACAATTGTCGTTTAGACAATTTTTTTTGTTCCAGATTCAGAATCAGCAAACTTAACCCTTTAAAAACGATTAATTAAATTTCAATATATAGGGTCCGCCAAATAACTTTTTTTTTTGAAAATGCTATAAAAAAAACTACTGAATATTTTCTAAAATTTCTTTTTTTATTTGAAAGTACAATTCTTCCGGTTAATAATGGAAAATAATTTCATTCAAATGGCTGCCTCGGCTGGCCATGCAGTAGCCTACACGATCGGTCCAATTTTTAAGAACATTATCGATTGTATGCAGATGTATTTCACCAATGGCTTCACGAATATTGTCCTTTAAATCGTCAATTGTCTCTGGCTTGTCAGCGTAACACTTATCTTTGACGGCACCCCACAAATAATAGTCCAAAGTGTCAAATCGCAGCTGCAAAGTGGCCAAACGACATCAGCTCTGCGGCTGATAATGCGATCTTCAAAAACAGGGCGCAAAACATCGAGTGTAGCTTCGGCTGTGTGGCACGTAGCGCCGTAATGTTAAGACCAAATGTTGCCAATATCCTCCTCTTCAATTTTTTTGAACAAAAATTCGTTCAACATGGCCCGATAACGATCGCCATTGACTGTAATGGCCACTCCTTGCTCATTTTCGAAGAAAAATGGCCCAATTATGCCTCTGGACCAAAATCCGCACCAAACAGTGACTCGTTTTGGGTGCATCGGCTTTTCAATGTATGCGTGCGGGTTTTCTGTGCCTCAAATGCGAGAATTTTGCTTGTTTACATACCCGCCAAGATCAAAATGAGCTTCATCTGAAAAGATGACATTGAAAAGATGACATTCTGCAACATTACCATGATTTTCAAAGTAATGTCGCAATATTTCCCAGCGTTGTTCAAGCGTATACACAACCATATTCGTTCAGCGGAAGGATAAAACTAATTATCTGTCAAATCAGACATGAGCTAAGTGTTACCATTCACGAAATAAGCACTAGTTGAAAAAAAACGTTAGATGGCGTACCCTATATTAAAATTTTAAAACTTATGGCGCTATATTGGATCCGCCGTCTTGATCAAATTCTTTTTTTTTTTTTTTGTTTTACGCCAGATCGTTTTTCAATTGATCCAAAAGGTTACAATAATATTCTAAATTTATTGTTTTATTGTCGAATAATAAAATATCTTTGTAGTCCCAGAAAACCAATGCCGTAAACGTATCAGCCAATTGAATTGTTTTTGACTCTTTGATGCACTTTCATAAGATTCAGTCCATTGTGTTATTTTTAACTCTGGAGTGTAGTGATGGATCCATATTTCATCAACAGTTATGAAACGACGCTCAAAATATATCGATAAAAACAAGCTTGAGGCATTTTAATGAGCACTCGAAATGCACTTTTTCCATTTTAAAAAAATGCACGAGGTTGTATGTTTTGAACAGCTGTTAAACGCAAAGTAAATGACCGAACTTGCTCAAAATTTTACAGTAGTCTATTAACAGGTGGTACTTGATGGGAGCAGTGTTGCATTTCATATAACTACGAGGGAAGTTCGAAAAGTCACGGACTTATTGATTCGCGCTCGTAATAATCAGCAAACAGTTTCCGATTTAACCAAATTTTTATTTGACTTACTCGAAAATCCTGACAGTGATTTTAAATCCTGTAAGCTGCAAACCATACTTGGGACTAATTACTTAATGGGGCTAATTAATTGATGATTTCATTAGCATTTCATTGATATCAATTGTAATGACGTTATTTTCTTTGCCAATTTTTAAAATAATGGTAATGATTTAATTGTTTGATTACATTGATTAGTGGTAAAGTTTTTTATAAATTCCGTTGCAATTAATAATTAATCAATTAAAGACAAAAAATTGCAATTGGCAGAAAAGCTTTTTAAAAATCGTTAAAATGAAGATGAATTTCTGAAATCAGGAGAATGCTCGTTTTGGCTAGTGATCCTTTTGAACACTAAGCACTGCGAACGAAATATTGTCCGTTTTGTCCTATCTCGCTTAGTTTTCAAGATACTCGCCATTTTGTAAAATTTACATTTTTTGAAAAGGTCGGTATCTCGAAAACTAAGCGAGATATGGCAAAACGGGAAAAATGTTTGCTCTTTTGGAGTGTCAATATATTGCGATAATAAAAATAGGCCGGGGGCGGGACCTGGCTTAAGTAAAGCAATTTAGACATCCTCTTTTTTTGTTAACTAATACTTTTTTTGAACAAGTGTTTTCATTTACAATTTCATTAGCATTACTTATATGGTGCTAATGAAATTTCAATGCCAATGTAAAAATCCCAAGTATGCTCCCAGATTACTTTTAGCTTCATATACAGAAACTAACAGTATTTTAAAAATATGCATTTTTAAATCATTTAAATCATACACTTTATAATTGTAACAGTAAAACATTGATCTTTTCAATTTTTAAAGCTCAACATTTAATAGCCAGTTTTAGTTGTGGCCAAAAGTGACAAATCACTACATTCAGTATAAAAGCCAATTCCAACAAAAAGTCAGCCACCAATAAAAAAAAACAAATGACCACGAACACATGTTTCTGGCTGAAGACAAAAACACAACTACAAATTTATGAACATGTTTACAACCAGCCATCCAAAAAACCGATTTGGATACAAAAGGACTCATGCAGCAAAAAGGATACTTACTGATAGTTAAAATGTTTGTTGGCTTTGTATGCGTATAACTTTTACGTAAAAACTTTTTATGAATTTAATATAAATAAAATGCAACACGATGGACGACGACCTTCAACACTATGTTGTATGAACAGTTTCAAAAAAAAAATCAGCAACTGCATAATTTAGTTTACCATATAGAGCAATAAAGTCAGGATATAAAGCAACAACAACCAAACAAACAAACCAACAAATAGCAAACAAACACTACGAGGGTCTACTTAAAAATTTAACAAAAACTAATTTTTCTTATTTTTTAATTAAAATTGGCGTTTGCAAAATGAATTTATGTCAAATAGGTTTTTTGCTGTTGAATTTTAAACAAAGCGCCCAGACAAAAAACTAGAATTTACTCGAAAAAGTTGTTAGCCAGCAGAAGTCCAAAACAGCTCCAATTCCCAAAAACATCGATTCTTTGTGGTTTATGATTGAGCTACACTCTAATTAATTTCTTTTGAAATTTACCCAACTTATAGTAGGAAACTGTACTCCTACTATAAGTTGGGTAAATTTACTCTGTGTGCGTAAATGAAAAAAGTTCACACATTATGCGTAAATTGATGAACACAAAATAGGTAAAATTACATTAAAAGTGCCTTAAATTTAAATTAAATTTTAAAATTGAAGAGTAAATTTATCAAATTTGTGCGCAAACAAACACGATTTTCCTGTAAATGTACACATATAATTCCTAAAAAAAATGCGCATATTTTCTACTACGATGTTGAAAATAAACAGCCCAAAAATGTTTGTGTTGTAATAAAAACAATAAATTTATTGCTTAGTAATTCACAATAAAAACAATCAATTTATCAATTTAAAAAAAAAAACTAAAAGTTTTCTTTTTAAATTTTGAAAATGTTTTAGATTTTTTTTTTTTCAATTTTAATATGTCATAATTTTTTACCATTATAAGTTAATATATTTACAAGCTTTGTGCGTAAAATTTCTATTCAACAAAATAATACTAATTTAAGGCATAATGTGTTTAATTATAAACACAAAGTGTCTAAAAATACTTCGTAAGTGTATTATTGTATATGACAGTGTGCGCAAAAAAGTTTTACGAATTTGGTGTTTATATTTACCGAATTTTCGTAATGTTACATAAATTTTTACCCATTTTATAGTAGTAAATTTACAAGCGTTTTTTAGAGTGTAGAGTTACAGGCATTTTTGAGGATTGGAATGACTACATTTCAACATTTGCAAAAAAAGTGATAGAAAAATTCAATGCTGTTAGTTCAAAGTCGATTTTATATATTCGAGTTGTATGTATTCATATAAACTGGAAAATAAGCAACAATCAAAAGTGTGGGTATTTTAAAATAAACCAAGACCAACAAAAGTTGTTTGTAAAAATTAGTAAAGGAAAATCAACACATAATTCATGAAGCACCTTTACACCGTATCAAAGTCACTGTGTGCTGTGCAGATACGAAGGAAAATATTATTATATGGGTGAACGGCGACCGTTACAAAGCCATGCTGACTGAATTCCACCAGAACGGGGATACTTCTTGGAATAGTTAAAGAACAACATTCGAGCTGAAATTAAAAACCTGACAACACAAATGATGCGCACAGTTATGCAAAATTTAATCAAAAGAGCAAAAATTTCCATCAACACTCTCGGAGGCCATTTGACGATCATATTTTTTTTACAATTAATTGAAATAAAATTTATAAGTGCGAATAAACATAATCAGTCAAAAACCAAATGAGTTTTTATTTTAAACAAAAGTTATGGCGTAAGAAGATCTTCTTCTTTATTGGCAAAATATTATACATTGAATATAACATATATGTGACCTTCTCCGAGAAAAGGGACCTAGTGTGTGAAAATGAAGTTTTGAGAAAAACGCATTTAAAGTTTCATAACGCATTATCACTGTGAACACACCTTCAGTTGGGAGATGCGATTTTGTATGGTTAGTTATGATTGAGTGCTGACTTTGGTGACGTCATGCCTATGTGGTGACGTATTTTTATCGCTTTTAGTGTGACAATAACTTTGCTATTGTTTTAAAAAAAATCAAAAAAAGTAAAATTTTATTGTTTTTCTCATTTTTATCGATTTTCCCAAGTTCGTTTTGTACGTTTTTATGGGGTAAATAAATTTTTATCAGAAATCTAACTTATTTCATCTTATTCTAGACCCTTTTAGATACCGGAATCCACTCTTAGTCCAAACCCGCTTTTTAACACACTAAGTCGGAGAAGGTCACATATATTAACACTTCTATTGAATATTAAGCTGAACTTAAAATAGATTTTCATCCGTTTTTACCTTCGCACAATTCCTCCAATCTCGTACACTAAGTTCTTTGAGATGTTGTTCAACCTGGTCTTTCCTAGGTAGCCCTTTCTTGCGTATTACCTCGATTCTCTCCACGGTCATGATTTTTGTTTTGTAGAGCGTTTGTTTTGTCCGCCAATAGATTGCAAGACAAAAGTACAGGGTGAGCCATTTAAAATTTTAAATTTGAACTACCTATTACCTTGACTTTGAAAGGTAGAATAACATTCATTTTTATTTTCAGGTTTATGTTTGACATTTGCAAAATAGGACGCTCTAACAAAATTGGAAATATTAAAAACTTACTTCCAAAGTAGTCTTTAACGCAAACTGTAAGAAATTAACGTGGTAAAATTTCGAGAAGAGATCGGCGTCAATTTGTGAAGCGAGTTCTTGAAAATGGGTCGATATTGGACAAACCAACCCGTGTACGTTTTCGTCCAGTGCGCTCAAACGAAAACATTGCTGATGTGGCTGAGAATATCCAAGGACATCCATCAACATCAACTCGTGATCGTTCTCAGGAACTGAAAATTTCTCGCACTTCTTTGATATATAAAGGTTCAATTGGTCCAGCAACTAAAGCCTTATGACCATACGATGTAATTTTTCCGAAAAATCGTGTTTTCAGATGAAGCTCATTTTCATCTTTCATATTGACGTAGCCACGTCAATAAGCAAAATTGCCGCATATGGGATTCAGAGAACCCACACGTGACTATTGAGAAGCTAATGCGTCCACAACGAGTCACTGTTTGGTGTGTATTTTGGGCTGGCTGCATCATTGGTCCATTTTTGTTCGAAAATGAGCAAGGGGTCGCCGTTACCGTCAACGGTGAGCCATGCTCAACGAATTTTTGTTTCCAAAAATTCAAGAGAATCGCATGGACGACATTTGGTTTCAACAAGACGGGGGCACATGTCATACAGCCACGCAACCATCGATATTTTACGCACTGTTGTTGAAAATCGAATAATCAGCCAAAATTGTGATGTCAATTGGAGCTGTAATTTGAGCCCTTTGGATTATTTTCTGTGGAGCGCCATTAGGGATAAATGTTACGCAAGCCATCCAGAGACAATTGAAGCGTTGAAACGTGAAATCGAAGTTGCCATTGAAGAAATTCGAGCCGAAATAATCGAAAATATACTGAAAAATTGGGTTGATCGGTTGAGGATGCAGAGCCAGTCGTGGTAGTCATATGAATGATATTGTGATCCATTATTAAATGACAAAGTTCCACCTTTCCAATAAAATCAGAAATTTGAAAATTTAATCAGTACTTTTCTTTTATAGCCGATTCAAATTTTAAATCGCCTACCCTGTATTTTATCAGATGATGATTTACAAAGTGGGGCTGTGTAAGCTAAAGCAAATGTAAAAAATTATTTTATTTTTACAGTTTTTTAAAAACTTTCGAGATGACCCTCGTACTGTACCAAGTCACACAGAGATTCTATGCCATACTTTGTGTGTTATTGCAATGCAATGAAGTTGCTGATACTTTTTGTAATGATGATGTTGTTTTTACTATTCTGTCCTTAACTTTTTTTTTAAATGCGGCCGGAAATGCATTATAACGTTAATTTTTGTTGTATGTAGTTGCATTTTTTTGTATGTTAACTACATACAAAAGTGCATGCATGTAGCAACATGATTGTCATATATAAGTAGTAAAGTGTAAATGAAAATCTAACAAAAAAAAAATTGTATCAGGAATATGTGTCGAAAATTGGGAGTGAGATGGAAAAAAAATGAATTTCGTCTGCCAACCAACACGTCTGTACTTGACATATTTACTCGTTCTGGTGCAATTTGTAAATTGTCTCTTCGTTATGGCAGGGTTCGCTTTATGATGGCAACAAATAAATTTACATTAAAGGGAAATACTATGGGCTTCCGGTTTGACCGAATGGCATATTTTGCATTATAAAACATAAGTTGCAGTTTAACTTTAAAAATATTTAAAATATATAAAAATATTAACTTTGAAATAAACCCAGCAGAAGAAACATGACTGACCAATATTTCGAAAATATCGTTTCAATGCAATTTTAAGCTTCATAAGTTTCATAAGCCAATTGTAGTTGAGCCTTAAGATAATAAATGTTTTTATGAAGTTTAATGAAAAATATAATTTTATTTTATTTATTCTTTAATTTAATTTTATTTTTATAAAAATAATTACGCTTTTCATTAATCGGAAATTATTTTAATTTTTGTATTTCAAAATTCAACATTTGTTTTTTTTCGGATTTTCCATATTTTCATATATTTAGTAAGAATATTGTTCTACTTCAAATCCAAAATCTAATATGATACGAAGGTGGGCCAATAAGTCCGTGACTTTTTGAAATAAAATAGAAAATAGTCACTTCACTTTAAACGCGGCAGCCATCTTGCGGAAAGCTTCCTTATACACAAGTGATCGTTCAAAATGGAAACCACAGAGCCATGTGAGATGTCTTCCACAATTTATCGCACATTCAATCTCCGATCGGTCAACACCATATCGTGAGTTTTTTCAATTGTTTCGGGTGTATTGAACTCAATTGGCAGTCCAGAACGTTCAGCGTCAATGATCACAACGAAAGTCAGTAAACCATTTTTTTACACTTAAAATCGATGGTGCAGAGTCCCCATGGTATTTATCAAGCTTCTCCTTGGTTTGATTGACGTTTTTTTTCGCAAAAACTTATGTTTAATGAGCACTCGAAATTCCACGAGGTTGTATCTTTTGAACAGCTTTTAAACGCAAAGTAAATGACGGAACTTGCTTTAAATTTGTCAGTAGTGTATTAAAAGGTGGTACTTGATGGGAGCAGTGTTGCATTTCATATAACTACGAGGGAATTTCGAAAAGTCGCGGACTCAGTGATCCGCGCCCGTATTAGAATTTATTTGTTGCTTCAAAAAGTATGACTATTTTTGAATTAAAAAGAAGTTTCTTTTGTAATAAATGTACTGTTTTTGATTTAAAAAGCAAATGATATTTTTTATTCTAATTCATTTTAATAAGATTTTTTAGAAATAAAATCAGTTTCAAATTCAGTGACCAATAAATAAACAAATCTGACTTTCAATAACTTTCAAAACACAATAATCACTTTGTTCTAATTCAATGATATATGAATATATATTATTAAAATTTAAAATGGGTTTATATATATTCATATATGAAATCATCAATTTTAAAATGTTACTAAGTCAATGATATATAGACTAGAACCCCCTGTTACCCCGGTCTACCTGGTCTTATACCCCATTCATACTGAGCCCCAAAATACGTATTTTCGTAATTTTCAAGTTTTCGATTTAAAATTTGTATGGAATCAAATTCCATACTTGAAAAAAACGAAAATACGTATTTTGGGGATCAGTGTGTATGGGGTTTAACGGTCTGCCCGGTATTTTTTCTGAAAAGTAGATCAGTCTCCAAGTAAAATCTAGTTAGTGAGTACTTGAAAAAAAAAATAGAACATTTCTAAAAAAATATTTTTTTTTTTCAAAATTAAAGCTCTTTCCAAAGTAGTGTCTTTTTCAAAAAAAAAATCCGAAAATGTACCTTTTGCCAAAGAAAAGTTCTTTTTCCACAAAATTTTTTTAAGTAATTTTTGTTTTAAAGTATTTGTAAAAAAGTGAGTTTTTAAATACAAACTGGTTTTTAGCGTAATCAAATTTTAGCAAAACTTTTTTATATAAAAATTAGAGTTAAGTAGTATATATATATAAGATTTCCCAATAAGGGCGGGTAGATGGCATCGTGGCGTCCGCTGTTGGAACCACATGTCGTCTACGTCCATATCGTTCAATTTGGGCAATCATTTTGGGCTATCATCATTCTGTAGATAAAGATGATTTTTCGGCTGCTCGGTCGTGTAATTTGTCATGGAGATTTGGCCGTAACTGAATAATAAACAGCAGATTAGACAAAACAACATGGCGATCACAACACGCGTTAATTGCAAAACCATATAGAATAATTCTTTTTAGGATTGTATTGGTGCTATTTTCGGAAAAAATATTTTCTTAAAAAGGTACTTTAAAAAAAGTACTTTTTTGAAAAAAAAAAAAAAGGTTAATTTTTTGAAAAATTACCTTATTTACACTTTTTTCCACAACAATATTTTTTTTTTACAAAAATAATACTATTTTTTCAAAAAGGAACTTTTTTTGAAAAAATGGTTTAATTTAAAAAAAAAATAAAAATAAAATTAAAAAGTATTTTTTTTTTAAATGTTCTTTTAAAAAAGTACGCACTGGCTAGTTTTTCGGGTTTTCGGTTCACCCGGTCTGACCGAATGGCTGGGTTATGATAACCAGTCTTAACTGTGGGCTCTAGTTTGTAGTCAATTGTAGAATAGATCACACAGCGCATTGCAGAATGCATTTATCGGTCGGCCTTGTTGATATGGACAAATCCTGGAGTATTCAAAAACCGAAACCGAAAACCGGTTAACCGGTTTCTTTATTTTTAAAAACCGATCGGTTTCGAATATTTTGTAAATTCGAAGAAAACCGAAAACCGGTCTTTTTTGTTCGGTTAACCGGTTTTTTTAATTACATCACCAACTGGGTTACTTGGTCTCTTTTATTTTTTCCGAAGACTTATAATCGTTTGTTTGGTTATGAAGATTTAGATGTAAGTCTGATAGATTCCGATGAAGACTTAACTTTGGATATTCCAAATACAAATAGTTTAATTTCTGATCTAAATAACACAATAAACAGTATTCAAAATCCTAAAAAAGAGACTGTACACAATTTATATAATTGTTTCTTGACTATTTGTCCAATATCTACTATTAGTGAAAGAGTATTTTCCACTTCTAGCTTTATCAAAAGCAAACAAAAAAATCGTCTTAAAACGAAACATATTATTTCTAAAATATTATTTTAGAAGTGAAAAATAAATGTTCTTTTTACATAATTAAAATGTAATATTAAAAAAACTTATTTAATGCCAAATGTTTTAAACGTTCAAATTGCTAACGTACCTAATTTTACCCAATTTACAAACTTAATGATCTCTATTCATTTGATATGAATATAGTTTTATAATATTAATTTTTAAGATATTATATTAAAAAATATTAAAACCAATGAATGAAATGTTGAAATGAAATACAATAAAAAAATTATTTTTTTTTTTCAAAGAATGTATTTTTTTTTATTACTTTATATATTAAATTTCTGTTTTTTTTTTACATAATTAACAAATTATATAAGCTTTTTATTCAAATTAAAAAAAAAACGAAAAAACCGGTTGACCGGTTTTTTCTGCAAAAACCGAAACCGAAACCGTTTTTTTTAATTCTATTTTTCGAAGAAAACCGAAACCGGTTTTTTCAAAAGGCCGGTTTTTTGAATACTCTAACAAATCCACATAAGTATCAACCAACTGTACTGGACCTTTGGTTTAATTTGAAAAAACTCCATTATCAGTAGTTACGAAGTAATTCTAAAGTAAGCTGTTATTTCAAGAGCGCTTTTAGCACCACGATGCGTTTTGCAAGAGACCCAATTCCACAAGCTATCATGCACGATTTCAATCAACGTATCCTCGATATAACAGTATAAAGTTTTGAGTAGCAAAGTGGTAAAACTTAAATTTTATGTATAATTTAAAATAGACTTTTAAAAAGATTTAACTGTAACTTAATATCTTTATTGAAACTAAACATTATAGTAATTTGTTTAGAAATAAGGCATAGTCGTTTTACGACGTATTGAGTATTTTTTTACTGGACAATTAACTTCAGCTGGCCACAGCTACTGTATTATTCACTTTTAACTGACCATTAACGTACAATTTGTTTTATTTAGTTTATTTTTTTTTTCTGTTCAGTCTAAAAGAAGAATATGTTGTGGCTTCTCTTTTGTCTTCGTTTGCATGGAAGGGATAGAAAATTTTTGTCGCCTTAACTTGGTGGCAACATATTGTAAACATTTTTTGACATTTAATTGTTCATAAATTCTTATTGGAAAGCTATGAAAGTCAATGTTATTGTATGTAAACATTTTATGTTGTAAATGTTTAAAAATTTAATATCTTTGTAACTAAATATTTACACAAGTTTGAGCAAAAATTGTAAACAGAAACGTGTAAGAGTCTTTATAGAATTATGGTTATGTACGGATGATTTTGTATTAAGTAATAAATTTGACATACACAATATGCATAAAGATTTTGAGATATTTTCTTTACAACTTTTACAAATAAACATAATAATTTTATCCTTGAAAATTAAATATAAGGCAAAACATAAATACATAAGAGCGTTTTATTTGACCAGGTCGAAACTAACAATTTTATATGAAGTATTAGTTTTTACAAAATATTGAAAAAAAAAACATGACTGTTTCATAAAAATGTCCATATTTAAAAAAATACTATGAACAATTTTTGAAATAGAGCGCCCCGGTAGGCTAGTTGGTAGCGTGCTAGCTTATCAGTGCGGGGGTCGTGGGTTAAATTCCCACCAGAGGCTCTGGTCTGTTTTCGCTACAACGAGCCGAAGGCTATTGTTGCTAGTGCTCGGTTAGGGTATTAACATATAATTTGTAATTATATGATTAATAAATGAAATAAATAAAAAAATAATTTTTGAAATACTTCTTCATATTTATAAAAAAGTTTCTTCAGATTTATGATGCAGTTTCTTCATGTTTATAAAGAAGTTTTTTGAAATCATTTAAGTAAATAAAAATGCAAACTTAATGAGAATTACAAACAGCAATATTTTTCAACAGAAATACATAATTTTTTAACAGTTTCTTATGAAACTAAAATAATGAAGATTAAGGAAATATTTGTCATAAATCTTAATGAAGAATTACAAACTATTTCATCAATATGACAAAACTTTTTTTCGAAGGAGTAGAATAAGTCAGATGGTAGTCTGAAATATGGTGGCAGCTTCTTAAAAAACCTTGCAGTCATATGAAATGCAACACTGCTCCCATCAAGTACCACCTTTTAATAGACTACTGTCAAATTTTTAGCAAGTTATGTCATTTACTTTGCGTTTTACAGCTGTTTAAAACATACAACCTCGTGGATTCTTTTAAAAATGGAAAAAAGTGAATTTCGAGTGCTCATTAAACATTATTTTTTGCGAAAAAAAACCGTCCATCAAATCAAGGAAAAGCTTGATAAATACTATGGGGACTCTGCACCATCGATTTCAATGGTAAAAAAAGTGTTTTCCTGACTTTCGTTGTGGCCTTACAAGCACGAAGATGCCGAACGTCCTGGACGCCCAGTTGTGGTCTCTACTCCCAAAGCAATTGAAAAAATTCACGATATGGTGTTGGCCGATCTTAGATTGAATGTGCGATAGATTGTGGAAGACATAGGCATCTCACATGGCTCAGTGGATTCAATTTTGAACGATGACTTGGGTATGAGAAAGCTTTCCGCAAGATGGCTGCCGCGTTTGCTCACAACGACCACCAACGGAATCGTGTGACAGCTTAGTTTCCATGGAAAAAATCCATTAAGTAGACTACGAATTGCCCCCTCATTTGCCGTTTTCTTCGGATTTAGCCCCCAGTGACTATTTCCAAACCTAAAGAAATGGCTCGGTAAAAACAGATTTAGCTCCAACGATGAAATTATTGATCAAACAATTACCTATTTTATGGACCTCGAAAAATCCTGCTGTTAAACGCAAAGTAAATGACGGAACGTGCTCAAAATTTGACAATAGTCTATCAAAAGCTGGTACTTGATGTGAGCACTATTGCATTTCATATAACTACGAGGGAAGTTTAAAAAGTCAAGAACTTATTGATCAGCCCTCGTAAATCGAGTTGAACTGCTAGCTATTACATGTAAAGCGAACATAAAATTATGATGCATGGTGCAGTGGGACAAGTCTGTATTGCACTAGCCATCCACTATATTCGTACTCCAACTGCAACCAAACAATGTTCCTTATGTGTAAAAGGCACATGTTGCCTCGCTCAACCAGTATTAAGTTTCCATAAAAATTCAAAGACCAGCGTGTTTAAAAAGGGGCTTAATTTGGTGTTTGTAGTAAAAATAAGAGTTCTGTATTTTCTAGGATTGACTCCTAGAATTCAGCTTCTGGCCCATTTATTAAGACTGTGTGAAACTCTGGTAATGATATCACTTGTCAATCCCAAAACTTTTCTAATATACGAGGGCGGTCAGTAAGTCCGCAACTTTTTGAATTTCCCGCCTTTTAACTGTAAGGGCAACACTGCTTCTGACAACAGGCATCCGTTAATTGACTCCTGTGAATATTTAAACAAGCTGCTTCAGTTGTAGTTTGTGTTTGACAGCCATTGATAGCAGACTACCCAGTGATTTGAGAATTATAAAATGGCAGTTTCCATTAAAAAAATCCATGAATTGCTGCCTCATTCGCTCTAATTCTCCGCATTTAGCACCAAGTGACTATTTCTTGTTTACAAACCTAAAGAAATGGCTCGGCAGAAAGAGATTTGACTCCAACAATGAAATCATCTCACAAACAAGCCTATTTTGATGAACTCGACAAATGTTATTTTTTGAAAAAAGCTACAGAAGCGTTCAAATCAGGCCATCTTAGGATGGAGCTTAATTAAAAAAACTAGTATGAAATTCTCTTTCTTGTGCATACAGTGGCCGACAAAAATCTACATACGAGCCTTATTTTCGCAACTTGGAGACTTTAAAACCACAATGATCAAAAGTAATGATACAGTTTTGTTTCAAATGCCTTTTTATTAATATAACATCAAAATAAGAATTAAATTTATTATAAACTTAAAGTTTGTTTTACAAAAATGTTAAAATAAAGATTGACAAAAGTCTACATACCATATGTACACTAACACAAAACTTTGTTCATATATTAAAAGTTATTTCTTTTTAATGAAATCAATACTTCGTTGGGCCACAATGCGCGTCTATAACTGCCTGTAGTCATCTGGGCATTAAAGCAACCAAATTTTCGAGCTCTGCAGATGTAATATTTTGCCATTATTCTTGAAGTTTCCCTTTTAGCATTGGGAAACTAGTAATATTATATTTTCATATTTTCCGTTGTAGAATTGCCCACACGTGCTCCATAATATTTAAGTCCTGGCTTTGAGACGGTGTGTACATCTGTCGTGGGACATGGTATAGCAGCCAATCTCTAACAATTAGAGCCGTGTCTTTCGGATCAGTATGTTGTTGGAATATCAAACTCTGGTGAAGCTTTAAAGCATCTACTGAGGGATTCAAGTTTTGTTCCAAAATAGATTTGTACTGATAACGATCCATATTACTCTCCTACTCCAGAAGCAGCAACAGCACCCCGAACCATTACGCTTCCCCACGCTGTCCCCACCATGCTTAACAGTATCGACAAAGTTCTTTGGATCCATTGCTGTATTTGCTGTCCCCACCATGCTTAACAGTAGCGACAAAGTTCTTTGGATCCATTGCTGTATTTGTTTTGCGCCATACTTTATCTCTTCCATCACTTTTAAATATGTTATACTTTGACTCGTCATTGAACAAACTTCGTTTCCAGAAGTCAATGTCGTTTTTAATATGCCTTCATTTCAGTATTTTTTACCTAATTTCGGACATCAATTGAATCAAATATTAAGTCTAAATGTCAACTGAATACTATTTTAAGCAACACAACAAGAAAAGAAAAAAATAAATAACGGCACTTTTCTGAGAGTATTCAACAAAACAAAAACCCTTGGCATGCTGATTGTATGTAGACTTTTGGCAATGCTTTTTAATTGTTTTTCATTAATAATTTTTAAAACAATAAAAATAGTTTTCAAACTATTTTTCATAAAATTGCGAAAATTGTGGTCGTACGTAGACTTTTGTCGGCCACTGTATGTATTTGTTTCAAGTCAGTGATATTCCCCCAATTTACCTATCACGGATTAAGTTGCTTTAAAATAATTGTCATTATTAATCACAACTGGCTCGACTGACGACAACAAATATCGTCGCGACTAGTTTAAATTAAGTGACAAAAATTTTTTTGTTTTGTTTACTCATATTTTTCACCAATTTAATTAGTTTTGCATTAATTTGTATTGTTTCTAATTTCACAGTACTTAACTTTTAGTGGTGAATTCGGTATTTAATTATCATGATTGTTTTTTTAAAAAAAGTACATATTTCTGCATCTCTGATACTAATTTTTGCAACTGTGCTTTGATAGAAGTGTGTGAAGATAAGTACAAAAGTTGTGGAAAGTTAAATTCGATAACTTTGAAGCTAAGTGTGAACTTAAATTCGAAAAAAAATGCGGAAAACATTAAAATAACGCTAATTGAAAAATAAAATTTAAAAAATACGGAGAAAAGACAAAAGTGACGCTAAGTGTGAAGTTAAATTCGAAAAAAATTAAAAAATACGGAAAAAACGAAATCGTTACGCTAAAATGCTGATAATAAAATATCTTTGAAGGCTTTCGGCCACTGTGGCCAAGCTGGTCGTGGTACACATATGAGTGATAGCTCAAATTAAAGGTCTGAACGTCCCTATTTACACATAAAAGGACTTTTCCTGAATTTATTTTTAGAAAATTTTTAAATTTTTTTTAATTCTATTCTTATTACTGATTGTTCGGTACGAAATTCCTCTGAAGGATTTTGGCCACTGTGGCCAACCTGGATGAGGTACAGATATAAGTGATACATTAAATTAAAGGTCTAACCGTCCCCTATTTAAATATATAAGCGCTTTTCCTTAATTGATTTTCAGAAAATTTAAAAAATTTTTTTAATTTCACTCTTATTACTGATTGTTCGGCAAGAAATTCCTCTGAAGGATTTTAATTTTTAATTTTTTTCGAATTTAACTTCACACGTAATTTTTCTCTTTTCCCCGTATTTTTTAAATTTTATTTTTCAATTAGCGTTATTTTAATGTTTTCCGCATTTTTTTCTTTTTTTCGAATTTACTCCTAATTCATGTAAAAATATGGCAAATAATTTGACTGTATACACGCAGAAAAAAGACATTGTTAAATATGTTTACAGACGATTATATATTTATTTAGCAACTACTAAATATATGTTTGAACTATTCTTCCAATAATTTTATATTTATGTTTCCAAGCAAACATTGTAATGTTTGTATTTTCCACCTAAAACATCGTAATTTTATCATACTTGTGGAATGCATATTTGCCGGTGGATATGCATTTCATCTGATCCAAACATATATAAGTACATTTAAATCAATGGACTCATAATTTCCCGTACATGTTTTATAATAAAGTGCCGGAAACGAATACATAAATTACAAATAAAACAAAATAAATTTATAATAATAGACTTCTGTGCAATTTTGTTCACATATTTTTACTAGCAAATTACAAAATAAATATAATAGCGACCTTAAGGTTACTTTATACTATTTTAAATTCACTTTAAATACATATATGAAGATATACATACTGGAGCTTACATGTGATAAGCAAATGATTTTATTTTTTTTAGAAACAAATAACTTATGAAAGATGATTATAATACACACACTAATCTGCGTCGAAGATGATTTAACTTAATGTTAACACATCCTTTTTAAATTGATTTTCTTTCTTTACTTTTTGAGACCCCATGAAAATGACTTATGTACATGACTGAACTGAACTTTGTGTGCTTCATGTTCTTATATTTTTTTTTATATTAAAATTTTTTGTTAAATTTTTGATGGTCGTTTGTTTGCGCAGGCGTATACATTTTTAACCAAAGTGTGAAACCGCAGAAAAACATCGGTAGCAAAATAAAATTTCATGATATTGGCGCAACAAATTTATACATACAACACGAACTTTATTTAAATATATATAAATTATCTACTTTAGATGGTCTTTGCAACTGGTTTTTTCCCCCAATACTATAATACATCCATGCAACACAATTTCATTCACTAATATTGATTTTTTGTCTGCTTCTTCATCTTGTTCTATTACGTTTTTTTTTCCTTAAAAAAACAAATTTTGTTCATCAGTCATAATCGATTTCATATTTGAAGTGAAAAACAAAATCAATTTTGTTCATCAAATTGAAATGGATCAATTTTATGCTAATCAATGGATCAGAATTGTAAATCAAACAATGCTATACTACGAGTATAGACTTCTTGATCTTATCTTTATAATGATGATTATTTTGCAAGTTAATTTTAGTTCATTGCCGCCTGTAATATACGTAATAATAAGATCATGATCTTCTGTTGATTCGTGAAATTCCTTTCAATTTCGTACACTTGTAGGTAAATATATAGATTTACTACAAAATCACTTGTTGCAAGTTCAGAAGTCTTGAACCATTAAATGAAGAAGATTAAGAAAATTTCTCTTTTTGCTTTTATTATTATTTTAGAAGTCTTTTAATGTTGACGCTAGCTGTGTTGCCAGATTAAGAGGTTTATTGCAAAAAAAAATGTATTTAAAGTTATCAAATCTCTTGACTTTAAATGTCTCTTGTTTTGTCAGTCGCGAACTAGTAGTATTGACCATATATCTGTTGACTTTTTACAAAAGAACTTAGATCGTCTTAAGTTTTTTTTTTGTCAAAAAGTTGTTTCGAGAGACTTTTTAAATTACATTTTTTTTTGAAAATCAAATTTTTAATAACAGCTTTCTTGCCCGTCTAAAATATGCACTCAACAAGTTTTAATTTATACAATAATAGTCTCTAGAACATAGTCAGATCCAAATAGAAAGATTTCAGAATTTGATGTGATAATATAATCCCAAATTCCTATCTGCTACCCAATCAGGTGGGAACCGAGTGTTCGAAAGATCTTGGACTCAAAAACCTTTTTTACGAGCAGTGTATTCGTGCTTCAGTTCATTCAATTCCTCGGGGCAGTAAGAGCTTTTGCTCAGCCGTCAAAAAGTTGGGGACAATAGCAATTCCGCTATCGCAACTCTTTAATCGATGACCAAATATTTTCTGGCTAGGTTGATAAGGCTTACCTACTAGCAAGAAATACATTCTTGCTGAAAAGCGTTGAACCAATTCCAGTACTCAAAGAAGCATCGTCTAGAACAATGGTCTATGACGTTAGCTTGTCCATTGGCTATGATTTATAGCTCTTAGTACACCGAATGCTCTAAAAAGGGTAAAAACCCTGGAAATACCGCGAAATCGAAAGGGTAATGAATGTTTTTTATTGCTTTGGATTTCCTTTCGGAGCGTAAGCGTCGGTCTATTCGACAGTTTGGTGAAAATCAAGTATACACCGGGCATTCAGTCGGGTGTGGCACGGTACACCTGTAACCATTATTATTACTTTTGGTGTCGATAATACCCTTTATTTATTCCGAGCTGTCTCAGAGACCGCAGTATACATGTTATAGATGGGAACGCATCCAATAAATTTCACATAAATTCAGGAATACAGATCATATTGAATCTTTCAACCCTATCTAATATTTCGCTGATGGCAGCAACACATGTGTTCTTAATTTTTCTTTTGCTGTAGGCCAAGCCTTTTGAAGGTTGGGGCTAAAAGGCAGATTATGAATGGCACACTTATTCAGATAGTTTTGGTAATCTCTAATAAGGAAGCACGGTTGATGTATTTCTGCTGATACGGGGACGGATCAATAAGTCCGTGACTTTTCGAACTTCCCTTGTAGTTATATGAAATGCAACACTGTTCCCATCAAGTACCACCTTTTAATAGACTACTGTCAAATTTAAAACAAGTTCAGTCATTTACTTTGCGTTTAACAGCAGGATTTTTCAAGGTCCATTAAACAGGCATTTGTTTGATCAATAATTTCATCGTTGGAGCTAAATCTCTTTCCACCGAGCCATTTCTTTAGGTTTGGAAATAGGAAATAGTCACTGGGGGCCAAATCAGGTGAATAAGGCGAATAAGGAGGCAATTCGTAGTCTACTTCATGAATTTTTGCCATGGAAACTAAGCTGTCAGACGATTCCGTTGGTGGTCGATTGTGAGCAAATGCAGCAGCCATCTTGCGGAAAGCTTTCTCATACCCAAGTGATCGTTCGAAATTAGAACCACTGAGCCATGTGAGATGCATATGTCTTCCACAATCTATCGCACACTTTTTTACCATAGAAGTCGATGGTGCAGAGTCCCCATAGTATTTATCAAGCTTTTCCTTGGTTTGATTGACGGTTTTTTTTTTTTTGCAAAAAATAATGTTTAATGAGCACTCAAATTCACATTTTTCCATTGTTAAAAAAGCCACGAGGTTGTATGTATTGAACAGCTGTTAAACGCAAAGTAAATGACGGAGCTTGCTTAAAATTTGACAATAGCCTATTAAAAGATAGTACTTGATGGGAGCAGTGTTGCATTTCATATAACTACGAGAGAAGTTCGAAAAGTCACGAACTTATTGACCTCATCCCATATTTAGGGGTTCAAAAAATGGGGCTAAAAACTAACCCATTTTTGTTTTTTTTTCGTTTTATTTCAAAGAAAATATAGGAAAATTGGATATCGAATGAATTGTTTGTTGTAAATGCATCTTCCGTTATGAAAAAAATCCAAGCATGTCCAACTTTTTTTGTTATGCAATCATTATTATTTTCGAATACCCATTTTAAATTCAATTTATATGTATATAATAATTGGGGGTGATGTCCGTTGGAATAGGTATGTATTCGAAGTGTCGATTGAAGCTTTTAAGTGTCTGGATTTTCTTAAATGGTGTAAAAAATATTACACCCGGAGAAAGATGGAATAAACCTCCCGAATATGGGCAGGATCTTCAAAGTCTATTTTGGAGCTTTTAGACCGTGTACAAAGAGGGGCGTCGGCGCTTATTAACGATAGTAGGGTATCCAGCTTTATTGACTAGGTTGGAGCATCGTCGTAATGTAGGTTGTGTATTGATACTACCACGAGAGGTGTTCTGCCGAAATAAGTGAACCGATAGCACTGACTCTATATCAGGGCTGAGATTGTCCATCCAAAATTTTCTATTACCACAACTAAACGATTCGATTTGCAAAAAAAAAAATTGTTGTCAGCACAACTGAAATGCAATCTGTCATAAATGATATTGGTTTTCTTTGATCCGATATATATATTTAAAATCCTTCACTTTCTAAAAGTTGTAGTAATATCCTTCATATCTGGCAACTCTATACAAACTAACTACTATACAGTTGATTGGGTTTGTTTTTTATGTACGTATCTGCTGATCGCGTTTCATGCTCGTATTGTTTATGGTACGTGAGCGTTCATTTACATCACTCCTGTGTTTTTGTTATATGATGAAGCATGATTTTGATTATATTGTTTGCCACTGTGGCCCGATCACTTATCATGTGGCCTGTCATTAATTTTTGCTTTACAAGTTATACAATGATAAACTCCTTCATATTTTCGGAAGTTAATTATGCAAAAAAAAAAAAGTAGCGAGAAAATTGAAAATGAGTTTTGGCTTCCAATTTAAGTTTTTATATTATTTGTACTCGTTTATTCTACCATATTTATATTTTTGTTGTCATATTGAATGGCTTAAAGGACACAAGCTGTTTAAGCTTGAAATAAATTGAAAGTTTTACCGACATACATACAATTAATACAAACCAACAAAAAAAATTCAGTGTGTGAATGAATACTGAAATTTTCGAAAGTTAAATTCTAATAGAAAAATACCTTGAAAAAATTTAAAGTGACGCTAAGTGCAAAGTTGAATTCAAAAACTATCGGGTTTGATAATATGAAGTTCAATTCGAAAAGATTTACTGAAAACCACATTCATTTATTACTGAATGTTGAGAATGAAATTTCTCTGGAGAACTTGCACTGTTGCACATATGATTGATACCACCATTTACGCTTATAAGTTATACCACAAATAAACGGCATAACCACTTAACTACTCGTAACTACTATACAGTTGAAAAATACTTCATTTAAAAGGTTTTTCCATTTATTTTTATTTTTCAGATTTTGACCAATTTCAAAATCATCTACCGCATCATGTATCATCTATCTATTTCGGTTAATTTAAAATTCAAATAATTATTCGACTCGAATAATCGACTAAAATAGGTCGATTGACCGGTTTAATTTTTAATATGAATTTTTCAGTTATTTTTCTTAAAACTTCCCAATTTTATCAACTTTGACAAGAAAATCTTAGGAAAAAAAACATCAACTAAAATACAATCAACTTCTTTTCAAATCGAATCACAGCAAGTGTTATTTACACTCAGAAAAAAAAGTTAGTTGAAAAATTTGTAAACGGATTTCAATCCCACTTTACTATTTTTTTACTGAGATTTAGTAAAAAAAAAAATTATTTTGCAAATCTTTTTGCTATTGCTATTGAATATTGCTAATTTCAGAAATCATTTTACAAATTTTTGAAAACCGATATGCTAAAATTAGCAACAAAATTTTACAAATTTTAAAAAGTGGATATTTCTAATTAAAACTTACATCTACAAACTAAAATTGTCTTAAAATGTTACATAGATTAAAAAAATGGAACCTAAAGTGAATATATCCACTATGTCTAAAAATAAGACATCCTTAAAAGTAAAAAAAAATTGGCTAAAATATTTTTCAAAACAGAAATTACAAATTAAAACAAAATGATAAATTCGTTTATACTTTTACAATATTTAAGCCTTTGACATTTTTTTTTTTTTTTTGTCTAAAATATTTTTTGAAAAGAATTAAAAAATTTTGATGCTCGATAAAAAAAATAAATTTGAAATTTTGTACTTATATTAATAATATTTAGTAATTTTTTTTTTTGCTAAATTTAGAAAACAGATTTTAAATTCCACTTTACAGAAAGTTTACTAAAATTTAGTAGTGGCAGCAAATTTCATTCCACTGCACGTCAGCAGACGTGTTGCTAAAAAAATACCGCTGGGCTCACATTAGCAAAATTTCCCGTAATAACAGCAAAATTTTTAGTTGCGATTACAGACTTTTTTTGGTGAGTTTTGACTTTAGGAAATATAATAGACAATTTTTATTTTTGTTTCAATTTCTTTTAAAGAAAATTAATTTTAAATAATATAAAATTGCATTTTCATGACCAAAAAATTAAAATAGAGCTTTCAATCTGCGTATACATGTATTTCGACCTGACAAAAGATTTCATCAGAACGCGAAGTTAAAGAAAAGCTAGAGCTCATAAGCAGAGCTTTAACAAAAGAACTATTAAAATATATATTTTTCGAATATTTTTAACAAGCACTATGACGTTAATTATGTTATAAAATAATAATATAAAATTGCTTTAAATTCAAAAACTATATTTTCCAAAAAAAACAGTTTCATTTATGAAAAAATTTATAAAAACTAAAAATTAACATGGAATTTTGTTTCTAATTTAATTTATCAACAAATTTTGATGAACTAGGAACTTCAATGGAATTAAGTTGTTTAGTCAAAAATATTTAAGAATTCGCTTATTTGAATTCTTAATTGCACAAACACAGAAAAATCGGTGAGGACTTGTCAGGAATATGTGTGATTTTTATATACATATTTTCAAATAGATAGCCTCTTTAACTCTAAAGTTTAAACCAGGTACTGAAAGGGTCAGGGAACAGTGGCAGTTCTATCAGACTTTCTGTGAAAATTTCGCAAAAATTATTCATACCATATTTTTAACAATTTGTCATTAAATTTTTTGAAGGCAGCTCTTGTTTATTTAGGCATTTAGCATGTCATATAAAGGAAATAAAAACCAACTTTATGCACAAAATATCCCACTTCGTCAAAAACCCAAGATTATAAGGCATGATTCTTTGAATAATCTCAGGGTGCTTTGAATTGTCCTAAACAAACACTTTAGAAATCAATGCAATATACTTGATATTTCAGTGTTCTTATTTATGAAAGAAATACAATTATTTTGCATTAAATGATTAATCGCCAATTTTTTTTATTAATCTTAGGTTTTAACCAAGAATCTTCAAGAACAACACCGCGAATTGTTCAGAATTTGACATGTAGAGGGACCACAGTTGTATTAAAATACTAGTTTAAGCACCTCTGCTCTTACTGCCGGTACTGCCGTTACTAAAATATCAATTATACTAAATTGTTCATATCTGCCAGTAATTCCTGCAGTTTTCTAAGCTAGGAAATGTTAGGGAAAACTTACCTAGAAATTCACGAATGCGACTGATATTTTAGAGTATACAAACCATATTTGGCCCAGAGGGCATGGGTGGTGTTATGTTGCCAATGTAAACAAATTTTATTAACGTAAATGTGATTCTAAAAACAGATATATTTTTCGTGTATCAAATACAAGTTTGTTCCATAAAACAAAAAGCTGTGTTTATGTGGCAAGCTATCAAAGTTGGCTTATGTCACTTCCATATAAATTTGACATAAGCCAACGTTTAGTGCAAACGCCTAATACTGCATTTCCATATATGTACGTCTTTTGAGCTAAATTACATATTTTGCTCAAAATACGTGTTTTGGTACATATTTTTCCATTTTTGTATGCGACCAAAACATATGCAAAACATCTCAAATAACGTGTTGAATATCAAAACATATCCAAAATAGTCTGATCAACACTGAATTATGTCTATACAACCCTGTGTTATCCATTCATGGAGAATGATAAATTCGAAAAAATTGACATTTGCATTTGACAAGTTCGAAAAAAAATTAAGCGTCATTGTGAACGTAATAAATATAAAAAAGGAAATTTAATAAAACGAACAAAAAAATGGCTACAAAAAGTTGATTTTTTTATTTGTTATGAATAGTAAACGTCAAATTAATTTCGAACACTCAAAACACATTGTTGATAGTGGAAACAGTTTGAAATATTTTGTTCAAAACTTATTTTGGTCATAATGGAAACATGGTGTTAGGCTACATTTCCACTGAACGTGTTTTGCATGTGTTTTGAAACAAAAAAATGGCTACAAAAAGTTGATTTTTTTATTTGTTATGAATAGTAAACGTCAAATTAATTTCGAACACTCAAAACACATTGTTGATAGTGGAAACAGTTTGAAATATTTTGTTTCAATATATTTTTGTTGTCGAAACAACATAATTTGCTCAAAACGCGCAAGTGGAAACGTAGCATAAAGTTACATATGTCAAATTTGTATGGAAATGATACAAGCGAAGGTTAAAATAGCTACCCGCATAAACACAGCTCTTATTATTGTTCAATCGTTCGTATAAATGTTAACAAATGTTCGTATTTTTTGTTGTTTTTAGTTAATGTACAAATTGTCAGAAAAGCAGATTAAGAATAAAATATAGAAAAATATTTATGTTTAAATGAAAATATTTCTTCAGGATTTTATTTCGTGTTACTTTTAAATTTGTTAAGAGAAATCAGGTACCTTTTGAACAATCAAAAACTAAAAAAAAAAAATTCGATATCGAAAAAAATTAATGAACTATTGAATAAAACGAGAGTGTTTACGTTGAATAAGGTGAATAGTTCAATTGAACTACTTCGATCACGAATGACACAAGTCTAGCGAGCAGCAACAAAGCGTGTGAAAAGTGTTTTTATAAAGTGAATAATAAAGAAAAAAAATATTAAATAAAAATTTCATTTGTAATATTATTAGCCTAATTTTAATATAAAAATGACTACAGCGGCCAGACCCACATTTGATCCAGCCCGTGGTGGCAGTGGAAAAGGTGAAAAAGATTTAAGTGCTTTAAGTAAACAATACTCCAGCAGAGATTTGCCAGGCCATACAAGACTTAAATACAGGTAAAAAGATATTTAAAACAAAATCGTAGATGTTAAAAATACATATTTTTTTATTTATATTCTGTTTTTCTTTGCAGAGAAAATGGTCAAGGTACTTCTGATGAATTGCGTAGCCGTGATTTCCGTAAAGAATTAGACGAACGTGAACGTGAGGTCAGACCCAATAAAAATCTTCCCTCCATAGTACGCAAGGCCATAGAAGCTAATAATACTGTAGCTACACCTACAAGTAGCTCTAACAGCAAACGAATTAAGTTGGATCAACCGCAGGCTGCTGCAAATTTAGATGCTGATGATCCCATTGATAATGATAGTTCCGACAGTGATTCTGAGTCGGAAGATGAAGATGACACTGCTGCATTGTTGGCAGAATTAAATAGAATTAAACAAGAACGTTTGCAAGAGACGGCACGCAAAGAACAAGAAAGAAAACAGGAGGAAGAACGTATACGAATGGAAAATATTTTATCTGGCAATCCTTTAATTAACTATGCTGCTGGAACTGCTGCCACTGCAGCTAATACTAAAACTACGGCAGATTTAAAGGTGAAGCGTCGTTGGGATGACGATGTGGTGTTTAAAAATTGTGCACGCACTGAACCTGAGAAAAAGTGTCATTTTATCAATGATTCACTCCGCAGCGAATTTCATAAGAAATTTATGGAAAAATATATTAAGTAGATGATTTTATGGTATAGTCAGAGTTTCTAAAGAATTCAATCCTTCAATTCGGTTTTCAATTCTGATTACGGAATGATTGAATAAATTTTTAGTTGATCTCAATTGATTTAAAGACGTTTTTCATCATTCGATTTGTTCAATAATTAAATTCAATGGTTAAACTGAAACAGTCACTATAAAAACAAAACTGCTAAAATTGCAAAAATCGCTTAAATTGCCAATATTTAAAAATCCTAAAAGTTGGATGAATTGTAAAACTGCCAAATTGGAAAAATTACTTAAATTAAAACATCCAAAATTACAAAAATTGCTGCAATTTAACACAAAGCTTAAATTAAAAAAAATTTTAAAATTAAAAACGATGAAATTAAAAAAAAATAGCAGAAATTGAAAAAAATCTTAAAAATTCAGTAAAATTAAAAAAATTGGTGAAATAGCGCAATAACACCGGTTATACAAAAAGACAAATGACTTTCATCGATGCGGTAGTCAACTACTGTTATTATGAAAATGTATTTAATACCAACAATGAGATATTTCGAATTTACCGATTTTTTTATTGAAGTGTTATTTCAATTTGAAAGATTTTTTAAATTTTACAATTTTTTATTTTGACGATTTATTTTTTATTTTTTTTTTTAATGAAATCGTTAAATTTACTGTAAATAAAATAACATAAATGTTAATTTTTTAAATCGAACATCATGAAAAATACCGAATAATTGATTGAATTCCTTAGAAGTAAATTTGATTGAATGAATTCTCTGTCAATATTTAAAAGAGAATTCAAACGATTAAAATAAATCGAGTTAAATTTTTATAAATGAATTCAAAATAGAATTCAATCTTCGAAGCTCTGGTTATATTATAATCTTTTTTTATTATTTCTTAATTTATGTTTTAAGCAATGTACAAGATTCTAATTAAATAAAATTAATTGGAATATTTATAAATATTTAGTGTAAAAGTAAAAAAAAAATGAAAGGAACAAAATACCTGACCACCTCTGAAATGAAAAAAAAAACGAAATTAAGGATTTAGGAGCATTTAAACCACTAAAATTTTTTTACATAAAGTATTAAAAAATTAAATATTTGGAAAAATTATACTAATATTCGCATAATGTTTGCGAAAAAGCTTTATTAGTTGAAACTCTGGTGCCTGTAAATATAATTGAAAATTGTCATATGGTGGCAAAACGAAGTATGCATCATTTTATATTCTCTCTTTTACTTTGATAAAAATTACAAAAAAATTTACATTTAATACGTGGAGTTAACCCCATGTTTTTATAAAGCGATGGGAATAATTTCGCCAGAAGGATTGTGTGTATTTTGTTATTATAGAAAGAAATAATTCCTCCAGAGGAAATATTTATTTCGGTTTATAAAAATACTGGTAAAACTTATCGTATTGAGGCTGCATGCGAAAGAGGAATTGTCTGTATTTTGATATTACAGAAAGAAATAATTTCTTCCCCCAGAGGAAATATTTCTTTCCGTTTATAAAAATACTGGTAAAACTTATCGTATTGATGCTGAATGCGAAATATGCTTAAACTAACTTTAAATATGTTTATATTTTGTCTTAGCTTCTGCGACCTCAGCCCAGACACTAGAATTAGTGAAAGAAAAAAAATCAATATATTGTTAATTGATTGTTCAAAATTCTTTTAAAAGTACAGCGAAATAGTGATTTGTTTAAATTAGATCGATAGAGCTTGTCGTTTCTAAAGTAGAATGTAGATCATAGATATATCAAGATTTCCCAAATATCTCTTTACTTTTACTTTAAATTAAAGTTTAAATTGCTATCAATAATTGGGTAACGATGCAAGTTTTAAAGTATTAGGCAAAATGGGTCTTAAAAATTGCGCGTTGACGAGCGGAAATATATTATATTCTCTACGGGATAACTCTGGTCCACATTCGCCTAAAATTTTAAGAAGGGGTATTAGTGGATTACAATTAATAATTTTTTTGTAACGGTCATTACGTAAATTACAATTTTTAACTTTCAACGCAGGTAAGGAACTGATCAGCTCATTGCTACTCATCGTTCGAGTGGTATAACTTCAAATATTTTTATTGAGACACCCTATTGAATAGTTTTTAAAATAATGACAAAAGTCATTTCAACTTTTAGACTTGGCCAACCGGTGTGCCAGAAAAAATTTATTTGGGGTTTCCACAAGACTCACCTACCGAGACGAATGATTAACTATTTTGGTTTTATATTGAATTTATTTTCGTTCGTCTGAAGCAAAACGTCGATCTGGAAATACCACCTTATACTATTAATATTGCACAGGTATCACAACGGAAACTCGTTTTTACAGAATCCACATTAGCTGCCCTACAAGAAATTGATGACTGAAACTAACACATAAACAAAATAAAATATCTGTCATTTCACTCTTGCATTTTTTTGTTGTTCAAAAAAATAAAGTTTCGGTCAAGTTTTTCATATTTTCTTTAAGAACTTGATAGAAACTTTGTTCTACGCATTGACGGGTATTTCCGTCAACACTACCAGTCAAATGACCGGTCATATAACCGGTCGTATTCTTGTAGGGTGGTCATATGGCGGCTGTCTATTCTAACCTAAAATATAAGTTTTGTAATAAATTTGTGTATCTATGATGAAAATTTTGTGGCGATCGTAGTTATCCTACTTATTTATTACTCCACTTTAGTCCAATAATCACAATGTTAACAATTTATATTTAAAAAGATGAGAGACTTACCTTTAAAAGGGAATAATGCTTTATACTTGATTAGTAATAAATATTTTTATTCTTAACACATTTAGTTTTTATGATACACATGCATATATTTTTATATATTCACATTTTCTTTTCAAAGCAGCATAACGCCATAATTATATTTCAATTTTATTTCTTTGCTATATTACATTTTATTTACTTTTTTAATACAATATAATTATGTAAGAGACTTTTAATTTCACTTTTTTTAATCACTAAACAAATTAAGCTAACTTCTTCCACATAAAATTTGTAATTTTTTATATTTTTCTTAATTTTCAAGGAGAAGCCTCAAGAAAAAACCGCGAACTGTTCAGAATTTGACAGGGCTCACAGTTGTATCAAAATACTTATTTAAGCACCTCTGCCAGTGCAGCCGTTAAGTTTATCAGTTTTCTAAATTTCTAAGATTTGCATTTCTCGAATTTTTTAAGAGTTCTGCGAGAAGTTAGGGAAAGTTGTCTGAGAAATTTAAGAGTGAACTTCGATAGAAATTTGAAGTATTGACAGTGTTGCCGAAACCGGTTTTTCCAAAAGGCCGGTTTTTTGAATACTCTAGTGTATACAGTGCTTAATCGTCTATAGGCCGCTTAAAAAACGATAAATAAATTTAAACTTTTTAAATCTTAAAATTTAACAGCCGAAAATTATAGTCCAAAAATACCAATAACGCGGAATTTTTACTTAAAAGAACGACAGAGGCGGTAACATTGAAATATTAAGCCGCCAATTAGCGGAGTGCTTTGGCGGCGGAAATGGTTCATTAACAAACCCGGTTACGCGATGCCGGTACGGCTTGGTAGTCTGCTTCAGAAATTTACGGCAATTTTTTGATAGGGCATTAAAAAAAATTAAAATATGTGGAAATATTTATTATTACTATTTGTTATAGCCTATTCAAGTAATGCTGTTTTGCAAACAGATGCCGACACTTTGGTTTTATTGGATAACTTAGCCATACGTGAAACACATTCCATGTTCTTCAAGTCTTTGCAAGGTAAGCTATCTGCTTCTATGCCAATGACGTGTACAATATTAGGATTTTTTAATTTTTGTTAAATGTTCCAGAACGCGGTTTTAAATTGACCTTTAAGTTGGCTGATGATTCGGGACTACTGTTATCTCGCTATGGTGAATATTTGTACAAAAATTTGATTATATTCGCTCCAAGTGTAGAAGAATTTGGGGGAGAATTGAATGTTGAAAAATTGGCCCAATTTGTAGATGATGGTGGTAATGTTTTAGTTGCCGGTAGTGAACAATCGGGAGATGCTTTAAGAGAATTTGCCTCTGAATGTGGCTTTGAAATTGACGAAGAAGGTGCATCTGTTATTGATCATTTACACTATGATACATCCGACAAGGGTGACCATACCACTATTTTAACGTCTGCTCGTAATTTGATTAATTCGCCCACAATTGTTGGCGAAAGTGGTAGGAAAGGTGGCAAACCTTTAATATATCGTGGTACGGGTTTGCTGGCCGACAAAGAAAACTCTTTGGTTTTACACATATTAACAGCTGAGAGCACATCTTATAGCTATAATCCTAATCATGCTATTAAAGATTATCCTCATGCTGTAGGAAAGAATACTTTGTTAATAGCAGCTCTTCAGGCCCGCAATAATGCCCGTGTGGTATTTTCGGGTTCTTTATATTTCTTCTCCGATGAGGCCTTTACAAATGCTGTCACATATGCCCAAAGTGGTGAACAATTTAGTTCTGCAGGTAATCGTGATGCTGCTTTAGCTATAAGTAAATGGGTTTTTGGTGAAACTGGTCGCCTACGTGTAGCTGGTGTGAAACATCATTTGGAAGGAGAAACACAACCACCAGAGCAAGCATATACCATCGCTGAACCGGTTGTATATTCCATTACTATTGAGGAACTCGTTGGTGATAAATGGCAACCTTTCAATGCCAATGATGTGCAATTGGAATTTGTACGCATTGATCCCTTTGTACGCACAACACTTAAACATGTTTCTGGTGGACGTTATCAAGCTAAATTTAAAATTCCCGATGTTTATGGTGTCTATCAGTTTAAGGTCAATTATGATCGTATCGGTTACACTCAGTTGTATAGTACTACCCAGGTGTCGGTACGCCCATTGGAACATACTCAATATGAACGTTTTATACCCAGCGCCTTTCCCTACTATAGCAGCGCCTTCTCTATGATGATTGGTGTATTTATATTCTCATTGGTCTTTTTACACTTTAAGGAAGAGACTGTTGCAACTGTTGCACCAAAGAAGGGAGATAGTAAGAAAACTCATTGAGGAGATTTTCAAATAAATTAATTTTTAAACAACATCTTTTGTATGTATGGAATAAATGAATATACAAATTAACGTGATCGTTTAATTCAACAATTTGTATAAAAAAAATTGTTTTATTTATTTTTTTAAATAGCATTATATGGCAGGTTAACCATAATTTATATAAATTTTGTATTTTTCTAATATATATTTGCTCTGAGGATTTTTTGACTTAGATAAAGAAAAACTTGCCAGATTATAAATAATTTAACTGATATTAAAATTCGAATTTTATTACTATAAAAAATTCAAATTTATTCGGTTTCACGTGTATAGTGCGAAGACAAAATTTTTGGGGGGGGGGGGGACCTATGTATGTGCACTAGGTCTAAACATGGACCGATTTAAACCAATGTGTTGCCAAACTATTTTTATACACAAATTTCCCCTAAAGAAGTCGCACAATGTGTTGAAATATTGGGATAAATATATTTATAAATTATTTTAAGAAAGCTGATTTTAAACAGAATTTAAAGAAAATAAATAAAAAATAATCTAACCTCAAAATTAAAACTAGCCTTTTCTCTGCAGAAATTGCTTTTCATTGTTATTTCAATCTGTTTTTAACTTTTTGCAACAAACATTTAACAACTCCTGGAATTTTAACAAATTACCCCTTAGAAATGGGGCTATTTCGCCCTTAAACTCGCCGCTGCGCTAAGGGGATTGACAAATTATACGGTACTATCGAGCCTGGTCGTACGGTGTAGGAATGCTCTGAGGGAGCTCATTGGTGCATTCACAGTAAAGCTGTGTTGGGTACCCGGACACTGCAAGGTGGATGGCAATGAGGTGGCGGACGAACTTGCGAGGGTGTTCGAATCTGGACTGAGTGGTAAGGGACAGCGGGGTAAAGCCCCCCTTGTGTCACTACTTTGGGGTGATACGGGAAAGGTTCCGTGATGCCGTTAACCAGTCCTGGTGGATTGCAGGGTGTCGAGGGCGTTATGGCCCGGGCTGGACGCAGGCACAACCAGGCTTCTATTAGGATTGGATAGGGGTGGTCTCAGGACCCTTATAGGATTCTTAACGGGGCATTGTTCTGTTAGGGCTTTTACGAGTAAATTTGATAATGCCATACCGGACTTCTGCAGACTGTGCGTGGATGTTGAGGAGCTAGAGACGGTAGAGCACGTACTCTGCCACTATCCTATGATGCAGGGTCTCAGGCAGAAATGGCAAGGAGATAGGTTTCACAACGAACTGGGGTGTATCGCTGGATGTAATCCAGCCGATCTACTAGGGTTTGTCAGGGAAATAGGAAGGCTGTTTCTGATGAGGGGACTGTAGGAGGAGTCTTGTCCTACGTAGTTTCTATATTTCTTCGGACCTCTCAACTTTTTTCTTCTTTACTTCTCTTTCTCTCATCTTTCTCTATATTTAAGGGACTCGCAATGGACCGCATTGGTCTCCTTGGGCGCATAACCCTTCTTAACCTAACCGCATATTTAGTTTAACATAATCGACACCCATAATTTGGTAATTTATCCAATATGTTTAATAAACGTTGATTTCTTCAATAGAATAAAGGCACTACAATAAAAAAAATCTATTTTTTTAATACATGAATATAATATGTTCGACATGTTAACGCGGGTGCCTGCGTGAACCCAATCTTACCAGAAAGCCTTTCTTGCAACAAAAATTGGGTAAATGAGAGCGTTCATGAGAGAGTAATTGTGTTTCTTATTTTACCAGAACGTACCCGTACTTTTGTTTGGGTAAAATGGTCAAATCATCAGCTGCTGCTAATAGATTAGCTGTTTTCCATTTTTGAAAAAAATTAAAGTTAAATATAAATTTACTAAAAAGAACTTTTCCTTCTAAATAATGAAAAATACATTTGAAAATGTAAATAGATATTTGCGATTTCAAATATATTTGTTAATTAAGTTGTTTTTTAATATGAATAAATTTGACGTTTATTTTTGGGTATGAAATGTGGTTTTGTGCGTTCGCAGTGTTTTGGACATTTTTATGTTATTGTGAGAGAATTTTTTGCTTACTCTCATTTTACCAGACTTTACCCAAAATTACCTCGTATATTAGAACTAGTCAAATTGATTTCGATAAAATTGAAAAAAATTAAGACTATAAAATAAACTTTTAATGTAATTTACGATTAATGAGGTATAAATACATAAGAATAAATTGTTATTAATTTAATACCAGTCAATATATTTCTGGTATATATTAAAAAAAACCATTACCTGTAATTTTGTATGTCGTTTACTCATATTTAAAGGATACCACAAAATTCAATTAACACTTTTTTCCATTGATATACCATTGCACTTTATAGTTTGTTTTCCAATTATTTTTATTTGCGCTCACAAATTGACGTCTCTTATTTTTCATTTTTTTTACATTAAATTAACAAAAACTGTATCTCACATTCCTCTTATATAAAAAGCGAATTATGTATTTAACTAAAAAAAAACATAAAATTATAAAGAAAACTTTGTTATATAAATTATGCATGTATCTTAATTATTTTATGTACGTAGAGGGATAACGCGTTAAGTATAAATGACATATGTTATTTTTTAATTTATTATGTGCTAATGTAGGTTGTAGCCGTGGTTAAATTAGTTTTTTTTTTTTCGTTCATCAAACATAGTTTGTTTCGGTTGTTGGTTGACAATTGCTGTTGTTGTTTGATAATGATGATGTGTATATTGAAATCAGCAAAATGTATATCATTTAAAATGTTGTTATTATTAGTATAAAATTTTGTTCGTTTTGATAATTTGTATGTTTTAAGAACAACAATTTTTGTAGGCAGGAGGTTTTTCATTATTTCGACGATCAACAACAACACGCTCGGGATTTTCAGCCGACTCTCTACCAGCTGTTTTATCTAATATAGCCTCGGCAAGTTCACAAAAAGCACGTTCGATATTGATATTTGATTTGGCTGATGTTTCCATAAAGCGTATACCATGCTCACGGGCAATCTAAAAAATAAACAGATATATACATTTAAATCTCATTTAATCTTAAGGGAAGTTGTTGATAATAAACTTACTGCTTCACCACGTTCCTTGAGGACAATACGCTTATCTGACATATCGCATTTATTGCCCAATATCATTTTTTCCACATCCTCATTAGCATGCTAAATTTGAGAAATTCAATTTTATTGAACAAATATTTTCATTTCATTTGTATGTATATTCTTACCTCATCTATGTTCCTTAACCATTTGACAATATTTTCAAAACTTTTTTCATTCGTTATATCGTACACCAGCATTATCCCCATCGCTCCACGATAGTATGACGTTGTTATGGTGTGGAATCGCTCCTGGCCAGCAGTATCCCAAATTTGTAGTTTGATTTTTTTACCCCTGAGCTCAACGGTTTTGATTTTAAAATCGATTCCTAGAATTATAAAAGTTTATTTAAATATTGTTGAGCATTTAACATTTGTTCAAATAGTGAGCTAAAAATTGACTGCGATTTTATAAAAACTATTGCAAGAAGGAATTTTTAAGGAAATAAATCGAACAATGTGAACAACTATTACTTTTTATAAAATAAGCTAAATTCATTTAAGATTCAATTAAGATTTTTTAGAATAACGAATAAAAGAAGCTTCTTAAAATGTAATAAAAAAATAAGGTTTTAAAAATCATAAGAAAGTAGAAATAATAACAGTTTCAACAGTCTGATCCATTAAATTTAAGCGAAAATAAATTCAGCAACAGGTTAGCAAGGCCTTACATTCAATAAGGGCTATCTGCAAATACACAATTGTTCCAGAACATCAAAAAATATTTATAAAAAATTACTACTGATTGCCACATAAAAAAATTCTGTTTAATGTTTTCTGATGTTATCACAATTTATTCAATCACTTTTCCCAAATAATTTAAAATGTATGTACCTTGAATTTTAAGTTTTCCATTATTGAAGTTTTTCTTTGTAATTTAAAATTTTATTCATTCAACTTTTGTATTTCAAATAAAGAAGAATAAACATTATTAAAAAATATAAAATTAAATTTTAATAGTATCCTTCGGGATTCTTTAATCACGAATGTTACTTTGCTTAGTTATGTTACCGTAACAACATTTTAACTTAAACTGACTAGCATACCACATAGTGCACGTATTTATGGGTTCTAGTATTTGCTTACTAGAACAAACCGCCAAATTATATTCTAGCGACATGTTAACATAACAGAATGTTCTTCTCTGCTATTTGATAGGGAAGAGTTGCCATTGCTGGCAATTTATTGACAATTTAGGGCTGGCATATCAAAATTTCTATTTCTATGAGTAAATTATGAAAAGTGAATATTAAAAATAAATAAAAATTAAATAATAAATAGCCAAATAACTCAAAAGAGAAAAAAGTGGTTCTAGATATTTTTAAGACCAAATTTAATACAATGCACTATATTGGGTATACAAGTTAATAATGTCGATGTTTTTGCTTGAAAAATGCATTTACTAAATAACAAAATCAATTGATACATTATTCAAAATATTGTCCATCGTTAGCCACTACCTTTTCTCATCTTTCTGGTAGCATATGGATTCCGCGCCAAAAGAACTGCTCCGGTTTTGAGGTAAAGAATGAATCAAGCCAATTTCTAATACCCTATTTTGAAGTAAGGGTGTTCTGCATCGATCGAAACAAATTGTAGTCAGAAGGGGCAACGTCTGGGCCAAAACTTCCCATCCACTGTTTGACAAATAGTTTTTGACCGGTCTTGCAACATGCGGTCGAGCATTGTCATGAAAGTTTATCGCCTCGTTTCTAGTCGTTTTCCATTGATTGCTCTCTTCAAACGAATCAATTGTGTTCGGTACAGGTCCCCTCTGTGGTCGAACCAATTTTAACAGCTCAAAATACAATACACCCTTCTGATGCCACCAAATACAAAGCATTACCTTGGCGCAATGGATATTCGGCTTCAGCGTTAATTTAACCCTTTTGTGTGTCTCCCAATGATAATGCAAGTTATTCTTGCTTTTGACAACAATCTACGTCGAGTAATGCTTCCAATTCCTCATCTTCAAACTTTTTCGGCTGGCCAGGGCTCTTTCTTGTCTTCTGTGTCGAAATCACCTCTTATGAATCGCGCAAACCATAGTTTACTAGTTTTTTTGACATGCGCCAAGCATGTTGCCCATAAGCTTCTACCAACAATGTATAACTTTCAGCAGCCGTTTTCTTCAAATGAAAGAAGGCTATCAAAATTCCCCGCAAAACATATTTTTTTTTAGGCACCAAATTCGAAATTATAGTGATTGAAAAAAATGTGTGTTTACACTTGGGCGTCTCCCTCCCTCCAAAATTCCATATTTGTTTTTGAACCTACTAAATGGATTAAGCCCTTCATTTTTTTTACAGAGCCTGGTTTAAATGAGTTCAGTTTGAATCAAATTTGTCCAAAAAAATAATTTTCGAGATCCTTACAGTGCACTTAGCACACCCTTGAACATATCCCAACATGAAAAAAATAATACTTTAAAAAAGTTTTGTCAAGTAGTGTAACCATATCAAAACAAATCTAACAAATTGTTTTTTAAACAACTGGTCTAACTTCTGGCAGATAATAAGCATAGTAGATATGGGATCATGATCAGCAATCGGATTGATTCATGCGTGAGTGGAAAGTTTATTTACCCACGGGAGTGAGTGTGAGCAGAAAACAATTTTGTGAAGAAGTCCAATTTTTGAGTGCGTTTGCGTGATTCGTGAATGTTATATATTTTTGTGTATACCAAGCTAAATGCTGTTGACGAAATGACAAGCTGGTCAAGTTGCGTTTACATTAGGCTCAATCATATAGTACTGAGCCACATTAACATTTTTAATTTATTGTGACAAATAAATTATAACGATAATAAGCACTAGAAAAAACTTAATTTAAAGAAAAAATAATTTAAAATATTTCGTCATCATCCGCTGTGTTGCATTTGTTTTTAACGGAAAATTTGACATGCCCGCCGTGTATTTCAAAAAGCATTTTTTGTTTGCTGTACAGAATACTGGATCGTCTAAAGTGCGCTTTATACTACGTTCTTACTAAACCCCAAAATAAGTTTTTTCTTTCTTCCTATTTTCGAATTAAAATTTGTATTAAATTTGAAAAAAAAAAAACTAAACGAAATTACGCATTTTAGGTTTTAACATGAACGTATTATTAAACACAAGTTTTGCTTTAAAAATTTATCATTTGTCTGGTGTTATTTCGTGAGTTTGCGTGATGGAGAGTGTGAACGAATTTTTAACTTAGATGATCTTGAGTAAAGAAATGCTCGTGAGTGCTTCAGGTATTCGAATTTTTTTCTAGTGTTATTTCGTGAGTTTGCGTGATGGAGAGTGTGAATGAATATTAAACTTACTCACGTGATCGTGAGTAAAGAAATGCACGTGAGTGCTTGAGGTATTCAAATTTTTCTGTCGTGGGCGTGAGTCAAAATTTACACACATGCCCATCTCTTATAATTATAATTTAACAAATTATCTATAAAATATGATAAACACAAAGTACGAATGCTATCAGTTGGAATGTTCAATAAGTTAATATTTTGTCTATTGCCCTGCACCTCGTTTCTGTATTTCTCGCATCGATAAAGATTTCTCAAAAAACATGTAAAACGCAACCCTGTTCTGCTTCCTATAGGGTGACTCACAGATAATTAAATATATATTAATCTAAAGAAGATACTAAGGCGCTGCATTCTTGTAAATTTTCGCTTTCTAATAAGAAATTTTACAAAATTAAATGTGCAACAGCTTTAAAAGTTAGAAGCTGGAAAAAAATTTCCAGTAAAAATACAATCAACTTTATTATCTATTAAGTCACCTTGTTTAAAATAGTGATTATAAATTTCTCGATACGAAAACTTCTCGGATGAGATACAGAAACGGGGTGCTGGTTGCGGTATCTTTAAAAGTTTTTGAAGAGCATTAACTTGGCAACCCTATAATCTAGATTGGTTTTTAATTTTTTTAATATATATTTGTTATGCGTCACAATTTTTTATGTAATTACTTTATTACGATTTATTTCTATTTCATAAATATTCAATATCATACAATGCTGTTCACTTAACAAATATATAATGAATGAAAAAAAGAATGAATAAAAAAAAGTACTATAAATAAATGATAACGATGAATGATAAATACAACAAAGGAAAAGATCTAGAAAATCGCCTAAGCGCATTATAGAAACATTAACTAACAACATTCATAAGGTATATGCCCCTTCCTGATTCCAAAAATCAAACTCCAATTTACTATCACAATATTTATACCACGCCCTTGCCAAAAAAAAGGTGATGGATACATGTTAAATACCCCCCTGTACTTTTACAACGGAAAATCTCTTAAGGTATATTTTTCGTACTCACCAATAGTGGATATAAAGGTGGATGTGAAAGCATCGTCTGAAAAACGGAATAGTATACATGTTTTTCCAACACCTGAATCGCCGATTAGCAACAGTTTGAACAAAAGATCATACGTTTTCTTGGCCATTTTCGTTGAGTAGATGGGAAATTTTCAGTAGATTTTATATGTATATTTTTCTTTATTTGTATCAAACAATTACAGATTCCTCTGAAATCAGCTATTTACTACGCTTCTATTTTATATCAATTTTCTTAATGCTATTTTGTTTGTTTTGAAATGAAAATTTTAATTTTTATGTATTTTCTTGCTGCAACAATTTTTTTTTGTAAATTCTATATTTTTTAGAGTTGTGTCGTTCGTAAACGAACTAGTTCAATTGAACTATTTACTAAATTGCCCAAAGAAACTAAATAAATATCTAAACGCTCTTTAAGTTCAATCTTTCAGTTCATAATATTTCGAGTTTTATTTATTTTTAATTCATTTTTCAACAAGTAAAACCAACAATATATATATATAGTTTGCTACAAAATGACGTTAAAAAATAATCAAGAAATTTAAATTTTTACGAATGTTAAAAAATTTAACTAGAAATAGCGCTTTATTTGATGTTATGAAAAATATATGAACAACTAGTATATGAACAAACTAGTTCAATAAAACGAATTAAACTATTTGTGCTCCTTTTTTCGGTATGTTTGTTCAATCATTATTATATTTTTTAATTAATATTTATTAATTTATAACATGCACTGCAGTGTTATTTAAAGATGTTTTTTTACACTTTATCACCAGCATGATAAAGTAAAATACTATCCAAAAAAATGCTTCGTGAAGAAAGTATGCGAAAACAAGTTCTTAAATAAAAAATATTTTCTTAGCACACACAAATTTTTTTTGTACATTTTCACGTTTATTTACAAAATTACTTGGGCACAAAACAGCTGTTTTCAACATTTAGTGTTTGGTAACTCGTTAATATGAACTTAGCAGAGCGTCTAACAAGTGCATTATACATAACACGCATATTAAATCCATGCTAATTTTTGGTTATAAATACGGCTGTCGGAATCCTGTGTTCTGCAGAAAATATCTCAATTTGTATAAAAGTACCAGCATGCCGTCAAGATATGATTCTTCCCAAAATGTTACTTATGTGTTACATTTACCAACACTTGTGCATGAACCCAATTTTATAACCCTATAAAGAAGCCAATTGGGATGGCAACTCTTGTTAATAAGATTTTTTTGTGCAGAGACCTGCGCCGAAGGAAATAAAGCCGGCAAAGCAATGCCGGCGTGAATTTAAAGTGGCCACCTACACTTACTTTATGGCTAGATAACGGCTTCTGCTGCTGTTTTTTTTTTTTACAGAAACAGTTACTTATTGATTTCTTTTACGTTTTTGCTTATTATTATTTCTTTATTATCTTTTTATCCCCTTTTTGTTCTGCAATGTTGCCAACTTACAGTAAGTCTAGAGTTTTCAATTGCTTGTTTACAAGTGTTTTGTATTTCCCGGGAAACGGATATGAAAAAAATACATTGCACGAGATTCCCAGGAAATTTTTCTTATATAGAAAAATCGAAAAAATGTGTGTAGGATTTTCTGCATGGCTTTTTGTACTTTTCAGCAGGAATTGCAAGAATCTTCTCCTAGTGGACGGCTACACTAGAGAATACAATCGCAAATAAATAAATTATACAAAATAAAGTTCTTACGTATAGAAAATAATATTGATCCAAATCAATATTTATTAATTTATCCATATTATAATACAAAAGCCATTCAAGCCAAAAACGCATGATATAGTAATTATAATCTTAAACTTGTAATTTACTTATAACAAAGTTATATAAAAATATACGTTGAAACCTTGACTCAAAATATATATCGATATACGTGTTGCAGACACAACTCCATTTTGCTTTTTTTGTATCTTTCGCCAGAACTTTTGCATTTAATGCAAGCCATATGCGACGGAATATTAGTAAAAACTTGTGGTTCTATTAATAATCTTTAGTGTGTTGTTAGCATAATAATCTCTTCTAATGCCGGCAAACCCGTTTTGTTTGTAGAGTCGATTAATATCGACTCCCAATCGGCTATAATTCGCCGCTAACATTTTTTTCATTATACGCCGTCTATTAAATCTTACGGCGCCGGTCTCTGCTAATATGTGTGCCAGAGCAGTGAATTTGTAAAAAAGAGAAGAATTTAATACAATAATAAAAAAAATTGACTTTGTCAACCTAAATATCGGAATAAAAATATATAAATAATTAGATTTCTCTAGGCGTTGTATACAACATGGCTATAACATTTTTAATTTTTTACAATTAGAAAATATGGTAAAAGAGTGCTGCAAAGAAATACCGATTTCAAGTGTGACATGAACTTTTTTTCTTCCTATTATAACTTTTAAAGTAAGGTGCTAAATATTTTGGAATAAGTAAAAATCAAAAGATAAATACTAAAACAGTATTTGCAAATATTTAACAATAAGCATTTAAATATTTTAAAGTTTTGTTCTACTAAAAAGGAATAAAGAAAAAAAAAAGCGAAGGTGTTGATTTCGGCACAGCTTTAAGTTGCCAGCCGAGCTGTCGTCAGAGCAGCAAACGAAAAAGCTGTGCAGCGACAGCAATAATCGATCAATTGAACCCACCCTTGCGAATGTGCAATAAAAAATATTTAACCACTGACTAAATATGACCAATATTAAAACTACTTTTAGATTTAATAATCCTTTCGATAATTATAAAGTGATTGAAAAATAAAACAAATCTCCCCCCTGGACAAATCAATAAATTTTATTTATATTTATCTTTATATGTAAATTATTATTCCTTTAAGCCAATTATAATTTCCTTTTGTTTTAAATTTAATATTCATATTTATTAAAGTTATAGCGTATTGACGACGTTGTTATAAAAAAAAATCATTTTTAAAAATAAAACGTCCAAATAAGGCCTTAATGTGTTTTTGACAGTAATAAAAATCGTGTGCAAAGTGTTCCCATATATTGTCTCATATAATCCATAAACGTTAACAAATACTTTACTAGCAAAACAAGCAAAGCCAACAAATCTTCACCTAGTTCACTCATTCATCATCCCAAAAACAATAAAATTTTTCTTTCGTACTTTAAATTAAAAAACAATAATATTAGTGATTTTGTGTGTAATGTATGTCTTTAAATTTTTGGTGATGATTGATTTTCTCAACATAAAATAATTTCAAATTTATAGCTTATCATCATCATTATCGTCGTCATCTTCATACAGAACACTAATAAGAACATCAAGAATATAAGATAAAATGGATACTTCAAGTGCCGTTGGACGGCGTCGGGTTAATTCACGTGTTAATGCAGAAGATCAAGCATTGGATCAAATTGCTAAAGAGGTAATTCGAATCTTTACTTTTTTTTGCAATATATTTAAGATATATTAAAAATATCAATATATTCATGGTTAATATATTAAGTGGAAAGTGATGCGTCGATTTACTGTATTATATATAAAAAAAATATACTTAGTTGGAAAATTTGCCTGAAGAAAGCTAGAATTTAAAAAATACAATTTTTTTCTGAATTAAAACTTTTGGTGAAAGTAATGTTAGATTAGGTCTGAGGGTCAATTCTCGTTCTGTGATAATGTGAAGTGAAAAAAAACTTTTCATTTTCGTTTTCATAAGCACTTTTCACTCGAACTTTTCACAAATACATAAATTGCGATTCTCGTATGTATTATGAAAAAAATGTTTCATTCGCACTGTACCCATGAAACTTTTGTAACTGTGTTATCCAAAATTTAAAGCAAATGTCAAAACAGAGAAAAACGTAAACAAAAGTGAATTAAGTTCGTAAAATTTATTTTAAATAATTATATAGAAATATCTGGATTAATTGTATTATTGGATATTACTCAAAGAATTCCGGATGAACAAAGATAAGGCAATGATGTTACAAGCATTTCATTGCAGTAAATAATTTAATAATTTATAGAAATTTTTTGAGAGTGCTGAGACGCATACTACGTGCTGACCATAATCCATTCGAGATTACAACCGACAAGCACTTCATGGATTTATATCGGCTTACTTTAAGTGAACTATATTTGGTGCGCGTATGAAGTCTACTTAAAAAAAAAATTTCATAAAGAATATAAATAAACTATAAATAAATATGCCATACTTTTGCATTTTTCACTGTCCTTTTGGGTCGCACTAAAACTGTTAAGGCTCGCCGCTAATTCGTCACACTTTTCGTCTCTAAATTTGGCAACATCTGCGGTTACAAATCTGTAAATATGGAATTAATTAAAGTGTGATTATGGTTATTAAGCTACTTACTTATCGTTTGCAATGTCCACATGCTTTTCTCAATAATTAATTAAATACTCCTTTTGGCTTACGCTGGCACGCTTTCCTCTTACAATCTTCTCCATGTTTTTTCACTTATATATAGTCTGTGTAAACAATTTTTTCATATGAAAATATTTTGACAGTTGTTTGCACTGTTACACAAAACAAGAATCGCCAGTGCTGTGCAATCGTGAAAAAATCTTGTTTCGTTCCACTTTTTTTTTCATATGAAAACGTTTTGATATTTCTTTACATTTTTTCACAGAACGCGAATCAAAAGTACTATGAAAACGTGAAAAAACTTTTCATTTCACCGTTTCACAGAACGAGAATTGACCCTCTGTACGAGGTAATTTTGGGTAAAGTCTGGTAAAATGAGAGTAAGCAAAAAATTTTCTCACAAAATCATAAAAATGCCCAAAATACTGCGAACGCACAAAACCACATTTCATACCCAAAAATAAACGTCAAATTTATTCATATTAAAAAACAGCTTAATTAATAAATATATTTGAAATGACAAATATCTATTTACATTTTTAAATGTATTTTTCATTATCAAGAAGGAAAAGTTGTTTATAGTAAACTTTTAGTTAACTTTAATATTTTTTCAAAAATGCAAAACCGTTAATTTATTAGCAGCAGCTGATGATTTGACAATTTTACCATTTTACCCAAACAATAAGTACGGGTAAGTTCTGGTAAAAAGAGAAACACATTTACTCTCTCATGAACGCTCTCATTTACCCAATTTATGTTACAAGAAACGCTTTCTGGTAAGATTGGCTTCCCGCGGGCACCCGCGGTAACGTACTTCGAACTCACCTGTTGATTACTTTTTTTTTTTTTAAAAACGTTATTTAGGGATTTAATGGCCCATCCACTAGCGATTAAAAATAAAACATAAATACGATAAATTATTATTATTATTTTAAAAATGATGTTTGGTTTTTAATTCAAAACATCCAATTCTCAAACGATAATTCGGAAAGCATCATAGAACAAAATTTGCGAAAGTCTGGTGTAAATTTTTAGCGATTTTTATACCCTCCACCATATATGGTGAGGGTATATATCAGTTTGTCATTCCGTTTGTAATATGTCGAAATATAGGTTTAAGACCCCATAAAGTATATATATTCGTGATCCTTATGCAATTTTAAGTCGATTTAGCGATGTCCGTCTGTCTGTCCGTCTGTCTGTCTGTTGAAATCACGATCACGACGCGAAGACGCAAGCGGGGGTACCTATTTTTACCCAGATTATTGAACATCCTCCCGAGCAGTTTGGTATTTAAAATGAGCAAAATCGGTTCAAAAGTTATGAGTGAAAATGTGAAGGTACCTCTAAATTTTCCATACAAATTTGTACAATTTTTCTGTATCTATTTTTTTTTTCTGTTAAGTAAGTAAAAATGTTATTAAGTCTTCTTATTGTTCGATTACATTTATTGTCTTACATACTATGATAACTAAGTTAACGTAAAAATGAACAATGTTAAAGTCGCTAACAGAGCAGACCTCTGTAAATAACATTGCTAAAACTAAATAACAAAAGTTCGTTACATAAATTGACAAAACATATTCATATTATAGTTCATGGAAAATTTAGTATATACGTATATCATCTTCATCCCCTTTGGTGGAGGGTATTCAAAGATTCGGCACAGCCGAATTTAGCCCTTTTTTACTTGTTAATTATGTTTCCAATATACATTTTATATTGAAATGGTTTGCTAATTTTAATCTGGTACATTACGTAGTATTCAATCCCTTGAATTATACAGTTGTACCTGTTCGACTCTAAATTAAATATCCTTTTTTGTATTTATTATTGCGATGGAGCTAATTTTTATTATTATTATTTTATGTGTATTAGATTTTTCATATTGCTTTCGGTCCCTATGTGCAGCCAACTGAACATTTTTCAAGCGTCTGCAGACGTTTTTCAAAAAATAATTTTTCAAGTTTTGACCATTTATACAGCTAATTTGTGATCAGTAGTCGATCGTAGAACATGTTTTCTTAAGTAATTAACCATTTTAGTGAAATTTTTTAAAGTTGAAAAATATAAAAACTCAAAGAAATTTATTTGGCCTGAATGACTTTTGTATTATAAATGAATTATAAATAAATAAAATAAACATTATGCTTTTCAAATTGACATGTTTGGTATTTCATCAAAATGGAAAAACTAAATAAAACTAATTTATCTGCGATCCCTTGCATATCAGAAATCCTGATGTTTTTTATAAGAAAGATTTTAAAATTAAAATGTTGAATATAAAATAGTATGAATGCGTTAATTACTGTAAATTCAATGTAAGAAGTAATTTATAAACAAACCAGAGCCTCTGGTGGGAATCGAACCCACGACCCCCGCACTGATAAGCTATCACGCTACCAACTAGCCTACCGGGGAGCTCTACATACATACAAAAGGTTTGTTTTTTCGAATTTTATATCTATATCTATAACTACTTGTAAAGAAAACGACTATCCCTGCATACTTGACTTTTTCTTTATATTTTGTAAACAAATACAATTAGAACATTTGGCGCCGCCTTTGAACGAAAACTGTTTTCGTATATGAACTTCGCCGGAACAAGAAATAGAGCAATTATATTGCTTGCCCTGCTCTACCTTTTGTTGTTTTAATATTTTATCAAATTAAAAAGACAAAACTTTCAAATATTTTTGTTTACATTTAAAAGAGAAAAGCCCATACATTTTAAGACTTGGCAGCATTTTTATTAGAGTTATTTGACCCTGCCGGTTAATCGGTTTGGTTATTGTTCGAAAAATTAAGAAAATTTATTAATCGGTTTTTCGGGTCGATTAACCGGATAAATTGACGATTAATCGTTTAATTCAAAATAAATGTAGTTTTTTATCAATAATAGCACAAAAAGCTGCTTTTTGCTGAGAGATCACGTTAAGTATATTGCGTTGGTTTCTAAAGTGTTTGTTTAGGACAATTCAAAGCATCCTGAGATTTTTTAAAGATTCATGCCTTAAAATCTTTGTTTTTTTCAGAGAGAAAAGGCAGTGTAGATAGGGTTTTACCGAAGTGGAACATTTTGTCGATAGTTCGTTTTTATTTTCTTTATATGACACTATCCAGAATAAAAAAAAATGTGCCTAAAAAAACAAGAGCTGCCTTCAAAAAAATTCAATAACAAATTTTTAAAACATGGTGTTAATAGTTTTTTCGAAATTCACAAACAAAGTTTGATAGAACTGCCTCTAAAACTTCGCGATCTTTTGTTAGCTCAAAATACATGTATACGGAGGTTGAAAGCTTTCTTTGATTCAGCCGATTTGAAAATAATTTAGTTATTTTAGTTAAGAATATTAGGAAGATTTAGGAAAAATAACAAAACAATTTATATAAAAAAATTAATCGGTTAATCGACCTATATTAATCGTTTATTCGGGCCAAACAATTATTTGAGTTTTAAATTATTTGTTTCGACATAAACCGAAACAGAGACGATTAATCAAGGAATCGGTTAATCGATTAACTGAATTAGAAACACTAATTTTATACCTTCTTAATTTTTAAGTAGCTCTATCCATAATTAAGTAGTCTATATCTACTTAAATTTGTATGGAATATTTATATAAAATTCGAAAAAAACTAACCTATAATAATGAAGTGTTAGGATTTACTGTCAAATTATCAAGGATTCGAGGTTAAGAAGAAGAACAAACGTTTTTCTCTAAAAATTATAAACACTATAGGTCCGTTTGTGCACTTTTTAAGTAAAGTTTAGTAAAAATTACTCATTAACAAAATTACAGAGAGTAAGACAAAATTTACTCCCAAAAAGAAAAATGTCCAAAAAAGTACGCAAACGGAAAATTTGTAAGAATTTGTAATTAAGTTAAAACAACTGATTATAAATACCAAACAAAAAAAGTTCAACTGGTCAATATGGAAAATATGAATAAAAAACGGAAATTAGATGTAAAGTATTCTTCAAGCACATTTCGGACTTCCATCATACTTCTTTCATCGTGAATGGGCTGGTGTTTACATATTTTTTTTTTACTTTTATAAAAAAAAATTAATATGTCTGTACAAATTCTTTGTTTTTCATTTATATTTTTTTCAATCAGCTGTTTTGTTTTTCTTACAAATTCCTACTGGCAAAAAATTGTCCAGTAAAAACCAATAAGTTCTATTGCATCAAACTGTCAATTTACTCTCTATTTTTGCTCTCTCCGTACTGAGTATTTGTGTAAACAAACACATTCCAGTAAAAACTTTTTCAAGTTTGTACGAATTTGTACAAGTCTAATTTACGGTATTATTAACACCCTGTGTTTATAATACGAAGGGAATAATTCTTCCGGAGGAATTGCATGTATTTTGTTTTTGTTACAATAACAAAACAAACACAATATTTTATCATATCGCATATACTTCCATATATGTCCATATAAAATCCATATTTGTCATATTAAAGATAAAAATTATTTCCCATATAATAAACAAACATTTTTAATTCGCAAATAAAAAAAAAAGATCGATTGTTTTTGGTAAATTTACGGAGGTTCGAAGCTTGTTTTAAACAAGCAACAAAACAATTTTTGAAAGAGTCTGGTAGAGGGTGTAAAAGTTTCGGGTTTGCCGAATATATATAACACTCGCAGGGATGGAAGTTTATTTTTTAAGTGTTACTTAAACTAAATAAAAATGTAGTTACTGCATTTATTCTAGTATTGCACATTCTAATTTTTTGCCTTAGCAGAATATAATTTATTTATCTTTTAATTAAATTTTTTGATGTTTTGGAATTTCCCACTTTACCCTCTAAAAAAACTAAAAATAAAACATATTTTCACGGCGATAATGTCAACAATAATTCATAAAAAAATTTTCTTGTTATCAAAATCATTTAATTTAGAATAAAATAAAAAGAGATGGTAACTCTGTCTTCTAAAATTTAGTAGCTACTTTTTACGATAAAGAAAGAGAGTTAGATCGTCAGTAGTCGACGCAATGAGTAAGCGCACACAAGTTATAAAGCAAATAACGATCCGTAAATTGTTTTAAAAATAAGAAAAAAAATCGAGTTTTGTTGATTTACTTTGTATTTTTTTAAATGTGAATAAAAGTCACCACATTAGGCTCTGATTACGTATTCAAAGACAAATAAAATTTAAAGTAAAGTGTTTTAATACAAAATTAAATTATAAAAAAAAGAAACGCAAAAAAAATAAGTTAAAATGTCAGTAGAACAAAAATTAACTGATAAAAAAAATGTTATAGAAAATTCAAATTCTTCTACGAAAAGTAAAAACAACCAAAATAATAATAAAAAATCCATTAAAAAAGCATTCAAGACGTCAAAAAGTAAGAAACACACTAATAACAACAGCAACAATACTAATAGCAACAACAACAAAAACAACCAAGTTGCTAACGATGAAATCATCGAGGAGTTATTTGATTTTAGTGATACTGATTTCAAAGAACTCAATATAAACGAAGACAACAACAACGATATAATTAATAATGAGGTGCTAATAAATAAAAAATCAGACAATAATTTAAAGGAGGCCAAAGAGGAAGGTGGATTGCAACTGCAAAATATTGTCAATGATAATGAACAACAACAAAAACAACAGGTGGGAGAAATATTAACAACAACTGATATCAATGATAAAAACGAAGAACAAAACGAAATAACAACAATGCCAACTACTTCTTCAATTAGCGGCGGAAATGAAGATAATAATGAAAATGATAAAAATCAACATCAACAAACAGATAAAAATGTATCTACAAATGAAGAAATCACCGATAGCGGGAGCAATACAGACATTATAAATGCCCATTTACCGGGATCCGATGAAAATGATAAATCATATTCTGCAGTTATACAGTCTCAGCAAACAAACAATGCAAATTCTGCTGTTACAACAAATAAAGAAAGTAATTACTATGATGATAATGCTAATGATGACAATGACATGGATGATGAATATGCTGAACCATACGATGAATATTTAGTTCAATTCCTAGATGAAGCAAATCACATTGTAAGCTAATCAAGACAACATAGCACACAGGCAAAAATTAAACTTTCGTGAGAAACATTTCATGATTCATAAACATTTTAACATATGTACATACATAATTTGTAATTTACTGTTATGTGAAATGTAAGATAATTTCAACTGTGAATGCATCGTAGTTCATATGAATTTAATTTTTCATATACACATGTAACAAAATAGGGCCTTATTTGGCATTTGTTGATTAAGAAATAAAAAAAAAGTATTTATCGATTCACTTTAAAACTCTATTTCACAATAGGCTGAAAACAACGTATATGTACAATTCCAATTTCCACTGCCCATTTCAAATTTGCCCAAACTTGATGTTTATGTTAATCCCAGCCTTAATAAGATTTGTTTCTTTCAAGTAATAAGCAAAACAAATCTCGTTAAAATTTATTCAAGTTTAGTGTCAATTTCGCAATTTTAAAAATGTAAAAAAACGCATTAACAATTTTCGGTACGTAATTTAATTTTTTCTATAATTGTATTTATAGGAAAAACCAAAATTATTTAATTATAGGTATTGTTGATTTGTCTTCTATTTTTTATTGCGCTATATCGACTAAATAGTTATCAGGGTTTTAATTTTTAAATTTTAAGAAAACCTTAAGTGAGTAACATATTGTAATTAATTAGTTGGCCTCTAGGCTTTCAAATTACAAAATGTTGAATAAAAAAAAGCGATAAATCTTAATTTTAATAACTTTGTTGTAGTAAGTTTTCAATGCCAAATAAAAATATTATCGCAATGAGAAAAAAAGGACATTAGAGGGTTAAAAATTTAATAAAGTGGTCTTACACAATTGAATTTTTCCAATGAATTACTTAAGCTATCAGAGTCATTAATATGAAATTATGAAGCACTCGTGGATTTAATAAAATTTATTATTTAAATTTTTCTCAAAAGTAAAAGATATTTTTTGCATTCCGCGATGTAAACTGCCGTGTCTCAAAAACATGTTTTTTAAATAAAATTTAAGTTGTTTTTTTATCCTTTTCTAAAAAAAAGACAAAATGTGTTCAAATCTCAATATGGTACCCCTATGGGTTTCTGCCATGTCGGTAAAATATATGTTAAAAATATTGTAAAAAGCTACTAAAATTGCTTTTTATTACGAGGGCGGATTAATAGGTTCGTGACTTTTCGAACTTCCCTCGTAGTTATATGAAATGCAATACTGTTCCCATCAAGTACCACCTGTTAATAGACTACTGTCAAATTTTGAGCAAGCTCCGTCATTTACTTTGCGTTTAACAGCTGTTCAAAAAGTACAACCTCGTGGCTTTTTTTAAAAATGGAAAAAAGTAAATTGCGAGTGCTCATTAAACATTATTTTTTGCGAAAAAAAAAACCGTCAACCAAACCAAGAAAGAGTTTGATAAATACTGTAGGGACTTCACACCGTCGATTTCAAAGTGGTTTAGACTTTCATTGTGGTCGCACAAGTATAAATAAAGCTGAACGTTCTGGACGGCCAATTGAGGTCAATACACCGGAAAATGTCGAAAAAATCCACGATATGGTGTTGGCAGATTGAAGAGCCAAAGGGCGTAAGATTGTTGATGCCATAGGCATTTCATATGGCAGTGTGGTTTCGATTTTAAATGCACACGTGTGTAGCAGAGAACTGCAAAATCAACTTTTTTTCTTGATTTAATCATAGACAAAAATTCTTGTTCACTTTTAGTAATTTAACAAAATTCACTGTAGAATAAAATCAGCATCATGTTACTGAACACTGTTAAGTGATTACATTTGCATAAAACATAAACGACAGATGATTCACACTGATTCCAATTATGCGTTCAGTAACATGATGCTGATTTTATTCTACAGTGAATTTTGTTGAATTATTAAAAGTGAACAAGATTTTTTGTCTCACCTAAAGGGAAAAAGTTTTTAGTTGTGCCTTTGTTTATTTCATAACAGTTTAATAATGAAAAAAATTTAATTCTGGCAATGCCGAAAATACATTGAAAAAATTAAATTTATTTATTTTAAAAAAGTAAAGCGAATGTTGGCAGAAACAACCAACAACTGTTGGTTTCAATATTTGTATATGAACCAAAATTATATTTTCTATTTGACTTTAAATAAAAAAAAAATAAACTTTAACTTAAAATGCAAATCAAAATATATTTGTATTCGATAGTATGAACAAATAATTGTAATACATATGTTGAAAGGTTGCAGAGAAGGAAAATATGTATTTAGGGTTCAGAACGAATGTATAATAAACTTAGTTCCAACAGAATATACCCAATAAGCATTTTTGCTGGAATTAAAGCTAAAATTAAGTGTTATTCAAGTCATGTTTTCCAATTTCAAGCCCTGATTTATACTCTAATTGCACTATAATTCAATAGCATTTTCCAGCAAAGCGGACACTGGAATTCTAGTCGAACATTACAGTGAGAATATACCTTAATTCAAGCCTTAAATTACAGTTCAATTCAAGTTCAAACAACATAATAACACTTGTTTTCAAACCCTAAATTCAAGTTAGAACATAACCATAAAAACCCTGTAATGCTTGGTTTAAGTTTTGTATATTTAATCTTCATTTTTTGACTCGATATTTTTTCACTAATTCTTTTTTATTTAGAATCTTAGAAATTTGTAGAATCTACCTGAAATAAGAAAAAAGATAATGTAAGGACAGAGTTTAGCTCCAAATAAATGTGGCTTACATTTTCGTTAAAATTCATGGAAGAAATTCAGAATTTATCTTCACAGGAAAATTGTAAATTTTACCACTTGTTTTAATTTTATTAGAAAATATTGACAGTAAACGAAAAACATGAAATAAATTACTTTTATTTGTATGAACTTGATTTTGACTGTAAAAAACAACTTAAAATAAAACACAATACAAGCAATATTTAAAGCACTTTTTTTTTTTTTTTTTTTATTGTTCTTTATTTATATCATATTAAGAATTATTTTTACATTTGATTCAATAAGTTAAAAGAGTTTAGGAACTATGTATCTTTTCTACTTAGAAATACATTTTGATTACAATATTTACATATGTACAATTTAATTGTTTATTATAGGAGTGTAAGGAAAAAATTAAGCAAAAAACCTTTTAAGACAGGGTATAAGATAAAAAGTTAAAACTAAGTTTAATTAATTTAGTTTAAAATGACGCTGAGACCAACTCATTGATGTGAGCATACTGAGAGAATTGGCACCTCCTTCTAAAATTTTGCGTCAATGTTTCCATTTTATTAATAACTAAAACAAAGTTGGAGTTCGTGTGTAGTCGTTGTGTTGAAAAATGCCATGGCAATCTAAATATCATTTTAAGTAATTTGTTTTGGGCCACTTGTAGTTTTTGAATGTGACATTTAGCGGATGTGGACCATACTGGCGCACAATAAAACATTATAGGGTGGAAAACGGCTTTGATGATGAGTTTTCTGTTTTCGACATTTAGCTCTGAGTTCCTGTTGATTAATGGATATATTTAAAGCACTTGAATTTTTAACTTTTCAATGTTTATTGGGTACAAATAATTTATCTTTTTTTAAGAATAAAAAAATTGCATGCAATTCATTTACTGTCCTTAGATATTCTATGTTTGCATCTACCTGAATCTGTTAATTTTGTTGGATCCAACTATATAATTTTACTATTTGTACTAGATTTACTCAAAAATCTATTAGAGTACTTAAAAAATAGTAAGAGTATTAAAAAAAAAAATAGGAGGTAATTTAAAAAATTTGTAATAGAAAAACTTCTTACACCGAAACAAGTAAAATATTTTTCAAAATCCAACAAATGATAAAATTGAACAACTTTTATGCGAATCGTGATTATAATTCTTTCGTTCTATGTTTACTATTTTTAAAATTTTTTCGTTTTGTAGTTTTATAAATTTTTTCCTAGAAATGTATTCGCACACACCTGTAATTTATCAAGAAATTTTATGGTATATTTTTCTAAATATGTTGTAACGTCATTACAAAATGATAAATTATATAATTTCATAATGTTGTGAGTATTAATTTTACTAATATCTAATAACTGATATCATTTTTTTTGTAGGCTGAAGCTAGATTAGCTGCCAGAAGGCAGGCAAGAGCGGAAGCTCGGGAAATTCGAATGAGAGAATTGGAACGACAGCAAAAGGAACAAGAATCGAATGCTGATCGAGTATTTGATATGCACACAACTGCAACTGGCATAACTCCATTGTCACACATGCGACTGGGTATTGGCAGTTCACCCACAGTTAGTGGTTTACTAAACTCCACACGTGCCAGTTCGATGTCTTCACGACGCAGTAGTGAAGATTCACTGGAGGAGGAAGGCCGCAGCTTAAGGGATATACGTCATGAATTAAAGGTTATTACAAAGCTTATCTATTTAATTAAATCATATTTAATTGGAATATAATTTTAGGATGTAGAAGAACGGTTTCGTAAGGCCATGATTGCAAACGCCCAATTGGATAACGATCGTGCCTCACAAACGTATCAAATTCAATTGCTTAAAGATAAGCTAGAAGATATGGAAGAATCATTTTCACAATTACAGCGTGAATGCAAGGAAAAAACACGTGATTGTAATGCGTTGAAACGTTCGTTGGACAAATTAAGTGAAGAGCTTAAATTGGTTCAGGGTCAGCTCAATGAGCGTGACACACTTATAGCAGAACAGGGTTTAGTTATTGTGGCAGTTGAAAATGAGGATGGCACTGATGCCAAACGTGCTCTAGTCAGTGTGGAAAATGCACAATTATTGGGTTCGGTACAAGGATCATTAGGTAATATTTTGCACGTGGTCAAAAAAAATTAACACTTTAGTAAATTTGTTTAATTGTTTTCTTTTTAGATGTTCGACTTAAGAAATTTAGTGAAGAGAAACAGCAATTGCAAGCCGAAGTCCAACATTTGCAGGAACAATTAGAAACATATAAAAGTCAAGGCAAAGGACGAGGAAAAGGCAATTCATCAAATGGTCCTTTAGGTTCAGACGATGATGATTATGAAGCTCAAAGTAAATTTTGATTTTTATTTTGTTTTCAATTATAGTCGGTGAATTTATATGTTTTATGCTTTTTTTTTTACTATAGGAGAAGCTAACAAAATCATATCGGATTATAAATATAAATTACAAAAATCTGAACAAGAAATTGCTAGTCTTCAATCGAGCTTAGCACGTTCAGAAACGCAAGTTATACGTTATAAAAGTACAGCAGAGGCTGCAGAAAAAGCTGAATCTGAGCTTAAAATTGAAAGAAGGAAATTACAGCGAGAGGTAAGTACATACTTAGATTTTATTCCCCTCTAAAAGTCAATTTAAATGCTCTATAAAGTTATTAACGTTATAATCACATTTGACATATATTGCACGTAACTGTGGTCACCAATAATAAAATTGTGTGCAAATAATTCGAGATATAAAGACATGTGCTGAAAATCGAAAACGAAAATAATCAGATTTTCAATGCTTAATATTGTGCGATCTATTTAAATTAAAATTTCTGAGTAATACAATCAATAGGTCTGTACGAGGTAGTTTTGGGTAAAGTCTGGAAAAAGAGAGTTAGCAAAAAGTTCTCTCACAAAACCATAAAAATGCCCAAAATACTGCGAACACACAAAACCACAATTAACGTCAAATTTATTTTTCTATTAAACATATAATTGCAAATTATATTTTAATACCCTAACCGAGCACTAGCCACGAAGGCCTTTAGCTAGTTGTAGCGAAAACAGACCAGAGCCTCTGGTGGGAATCGAACCCACGACCCCCGCACTGATAAGCTAGCACGCTACCAACTAGCCTACCGGCGCGCGCAAACAGCTTAATTAATAAATATTTTTGAAATGGCAAATAACTATTTACATTTCCAAATTTATGTTTCACTATTAAGAAGAAAAAGTTCTTTATAGCAAATTAATTATTTAACTTTAATTTTTTTTTACAAATAAAAAACAGCTGATTTATTAGCAACAGGTGATGATGAGTTTTACCATTTTTCCAAAACAAAAAATACGGGTATTAGTTCTGGTAAAAAGAGAAACACAATAACTCTCTCATGAACACTCTCATTTACCTAATTTTTGTTACAAAAAACGCACCAGCGGTAACGTACGTCGAACACACCTAATATATAATTTTGAAGTCAATTTTCTTTTTACGAAACTAAATATATTCTAGATTGAAAAACTGTTCGTTTTCGATTTTCATCACATACACCATAGTCACTGTTTAAAAAATTTCCAAAATTATTCTGAAATCCAAAAAGCGGGATGGAAAGATGAGCCAAAGCTTTTTAAACGTGGTTTTATATTTCAACCTTTTTATAAGGCAAAGGGAATAATTCCTCTCGAGGAATTGTAGGTGTTCCATTCGCTTAATAAAAACGGAAATAAATTTGTAAATCCAAAAACAGTTGGAATTTTCTAGATTTTAGAATGAGAAATATTTATTAAATTTCTAAAAGAAATATTTGTGGAGTTTTGACACTTAACACACAAAATTTTCGGGAGACCTAAAAAGCATATTGTATAGAACTGTTGGTATAAAAAATTACAATTTATTACTTTTTGTTTTTTTTTTTGCATGACGAGTATTATAGTACTGATAGAGCTGATTTTTTACATTTTCTTTACCTAAGTCAACTAAGAAAAATTTTAGAGCAATGCAAAATAAACTTTTTTTCCAATATTTCAGATTTGATTAATTTTTATCATATTTTTTGCACTTTTTTAAATAAATTTGAATTGTTTCCGTTTTTTAAGTTTTTAACAAAAGCAAGACTACAAAATATTTTATTAATAAAGACTTAGGGCCGTATGCAAAAAAAATAAATTACTTTGGCTTTAACTTTCGCATTATTTAACAAACACATTTGGCTAACAAACGTTTGTTAAAAATTCGTATGCAACAACCGCACTTTAACAAATAAAGTCTTTAATGAATTTTATAGTTTGGTTCTGGCAATGCCATCATATTCAGTTTTCACTTTATGGTTAGCGATGCATTAAAACGAATATTAATTTAGCCGGGTAATCAATAAAAAGGTTCTTATTATTTTACCATAAAATAATATGTTTTTTATAAAATCTTCTTCGATTCACTTATTCAATAGAATATAATCACAAAATTAACTAAATTAAGGAAATTGAGAAGAACTAACCAGATTTTTTATGTTATAAATGTTTTAAGTATTCGAATAACGAGCTGTATTGATTTGTTTTGATTGTAAGTACATCACTAAAACATTTCTTACATTGTTTTGTGATGTGTTTTAATCAGTTCTATATATTTTTTTTTTGCTGTTTGTTAAAACGATATTTTTATTTTTTTTTAATTGGCAATCAGAAAGAGAGAGCCTCAGTCCTCGGCTTGTAAATTCTTGACCGATAATAATATCCGATTTGGATAATAGTATATAGTTATAAAAACTACAGAATTAACACTAATTTTTCAACAATCACAATTAATTTTAACAATTTTTCTTAAAGTATTCATTTCACAATTTATTATTTTTATTAAACATTTTCACAAAATTTTAATTTACAATATGTCACTAACATACGTTTAAAATATTTAAAGTTACCAAACGTTTACCAAAGGTATGTTTAGCTAACAATCGTTTTTGGATACAACTTTTAAGCAATTTTGCTTAACAATAGTTTACCAAACTTTGTTATTTTTTTTTTTTTTTTTGCATACGGCCCTTAAACTTCTAGTTATTTTTTTTATTAATTTTTTATTGTTGTCAAAATGTTACCATACAAAAAAAACGACTATAATACCGGCCCCTAATTTTACAAATGAAATAAGTTATTTTATCAAACAAAAATTAAAAAAAAAACATAAATTAAGTTGATTTAAAGAAGCCCTGTAGGAAATGTCGGTAGTGAAACTGTACTGATTCACTATTGACTTTGTCACCAGTACTACTAACTTATTATGCCCCAGCCAACGCTTTTTGCTGTAGACATTTAACATGTGCGTGTCATTGCGATTTCCACACTAGGAAGAAAATAAGATTAAACAGATTCATTTATTTTGTTAAATTAGATATTTTATTAATAAAATTTTTTTATAAATTTCCTTAAATTAAAAAAATTAATTCGTGCAAATTTAATTTTGGAGTATACAAATCTCCACAAAATTTCTAGAGTTGCAATTTTTATACAAAATTGATTGTTTTTTTTTCACAAGTTTTTTGTAATTTCTTTTGCTCATATATTTTGTTCAAATTTGTATATTTATCTGTTAAATTCATTTTTCTTTATATTTTTATGAAAAACTTTAATTTTGCATGCAGCTATGCAAATGTACATATTTTCAACAAAATAAAACAATAACAAAATCAAAAACAAGTACAGCTTTGCAGCTGCAAAAAAGAAATGTAAAAAGTATAGACGCTTTGTGGACATGTCACCAAAAAGTCACCCAAAATAGTCGACAAAAGGGGTGACTTGTAGACACTTGACCCCAGGCTTCCTACAGGGAGGTCTTTTACTGTATAAGGTGAAGGAATGTGAAGATCAAACAAATACATGCGTATTTCAAAGTTTTATTGACAACAAAAATCTTGTAATATTTTCCTTAATCCTAGTTTAAAGCTTTTGTCAAAAGTCCACTGATATGTAGTAAAGAATACTCGTATTATTTTTTATTTTCAGAATCGCGAGACAATGGAAAAACTCGAGGAATTAGAAACATCAAATAATCATTTACTGAAACGTTTGGACAAATTAAAGAATGCCAAAAGTGCTTTGCTTAAGGATCTTTGACCAATATATGGATATCAGCAGCAGCGCATGTCTCAAAACAATACAACATCCATTAACGTTGATATTGAGGATTCGATGGCAACAAAACAAAATTATACATCACCAACTCATAATCAAAAGCAGCAGCAGCAAACGCCATACAATAATTTCAATAATAAAACGACAACAACAAGTACTAAAGTCAATGCGGCCACAAATATAGCAACAACGGCGACGAAGTATGCAAGTAGTAGTAATGGGCATTGAAACATACGGGGGGAAATATAATTTATTTTATAAATGAAAGTTAAAATTAGTAAAAAATTGGTACAGCAACTTAATGAAAATGTTGCAATTGAAACATCATGAAGCTTGAACAAACATTCATGCCAGTTTTTTTACGTACTAAAAACAGAAACATACAAAAAAAAAAACTTCTTCCAAATCACAACACATTTACACATTCATATAAACAAATACACATTTAATTTATAAAACATAATACAAAATTATATTAGTTGTATTTATCCAATATTTAATACAAAACAACCGAAAATTATAGAAATTTAATTATGCTCTGCACTGCTCTCTTTTTTCTTCTTCTACAATTAAGAGTTTAATTTCAATTGCAACGACTTGCTACAACCACAAACATTTTTGTTTATAAATTTCTAAAATAAAATTGTCAACAAAAAGTAGGCCCCATAAAGTTAGACTTCAAGCTAAAACAAAATGAAATTTATAATACGACAAGGTCGATAACATTTTCAATTTGTTTACATTTGGTATAATTTTACAGAAAAGTTTAATAATTTTTTCAAAATCTTTATACTGAAATTAAAAAAAAAATATATTCTCTTTATACTTTCTTGAAATTATTTCTGGTTTGTCATCTATCGGGGTAATTGTAATTGATCTCTTACATACTACTACTTCTTTTTACCAAGTAGTATAAGGTGGTGCTTCCAGATGACGTTTTTGCTTTAGACGAACGAAAATACAAGAAACAAAGTGCATGCAATACAAAAACAAAATACATGTAGTCACTCATTCGTCTAGCGATGTACGTCTTGTGAAAACCCCATATAACTGTCTACATTTTGTTTAATACACGTAAAATATTATTTTGTATTTGAAACATTTTATAACTATATAACATACATTCATTGTATTTTGTTTGTTGAAAATTTTTAATTTAGCACTATTTTTTAATTTTGAAGTAAAACTGGAAATTAGCTGTTATTTTGATATCATAATTGATTTTTATACAAAAGCAATTAAAAAAAAAAAAAATAACGAATCTTTTATTTTTTACTAACAAAAGTTTAACGTTATTATACGATTTCGTTTAATGATGATTTTAATTTCTTAAAAATTTTCTAAAATGGCCATAAGTTAATTTTTTTATTATTAATTTATAAGTTCTATTGGATATTTAAAAAATATCACATTTTTACAGTAAAAAAAAAAAATTTGGCTACTAGTATTGTATTATTTTGGTTAAAAATCATTAAGTACTTAAAAAAAATGTAACATATATCATCATCATCATTAAGATCGTCAATGGTATTGAGCCAAGTTATTTCTTTTTTCTTATACAATAATAATCTTGCCAACAATTTTAACGTTAATTGTGCTTCTACAGTTGTACAGGACAGGTATCTATCTAATGTTTTAAACAAAATTAGTTATGTTATTTAAAAGAAAAAGTATAATTGATATAAATTAGTGTCCTTTTACGAAAAAAAATCAACCAAAATCTTTTTATTGCTTCGCTCAATATTCTAAAAAAAATAAATCACATAAATTATTTACGAGTAAAAATATTAATAAACGAAATTATCACAAAACAAAAAACTAGAATAGTTGTTTAAGTTTTATTTCTCATGGAAATCGGTGCATAATTTTAAATATATTTAAAATTGTATGCAAAACCGGGGATATTTGCATTGTGATTTAACTCAAAATTTTTGGCTGCTAAATGACCTACCTACCTGATAAGCAGTTCTAACGGGTAAACAAAAAAAACCTCTTTGCCAAAGTCCGGTTATCTCTCTCGCAAATGCTGATAGATGACAAATCATCTCATGTATCAGGTAACATTTTCGCCTTTAAATTGACAGCAGCTATAACCACCCTAGATGTGGCATTGCTACGTATATACAAAATTGTATCCATGGGGCAGAGGTCCTGTCATGCAGCAACGCAGGTGACATCTCTGCCATTACAACTATACGCAATTTATTCGCACGAATACATACTCGGCGAATTCAGTATCGAGATCCAACTACTCACAAATCCAGATTTGTTCGGCATTTGCAAACATCGGCCTGACGATACCCATCATAAGGACTGTTCCAAAACCTAGATCCCTCCAATATTAAAAAACTAAGCAATTTGTTGGCCTAGCTATAAGTGCTGGAATGAAGATAACGACATTGCGAAATAAAGCAGATTAACATATGTGTCTGTAACCTGCATGAATTTTAAACACACCAGTCGCAAGGCTTGGAACCTTCTTCGAAAGCTAGGAGCTGCAAATCCACCAAATAATAAACTTCGCATTTCCATTCTTTTTTTTTGCAATAGATATTTCTAAAACTCTATCTAATACAGATCAAATTCTGCCTCTCACGATCTACATCGAAACTGGTTTCGACGAGATAAGGAAATCAGCGGTCTCTTAAGCGAAATCTTCTCTGAGCGTACAACAAGATCAGATAAGACAAACATGCCGATTATCTCTAATTTCTTCATTCGCTATTAATTGACATTGAAACAAACCTCTGTTGCTAGCCAAACAATTGCGCGATCAAAATTTTAACCTCCAAATGACATAGACATATATTTAAACCAGATGTCCGACAAACGACATCTAGGTTAAACAAGAGCGGAAATAAATTATATTAAAAATTTAGTAAAAGACTGTCATTTTCAATCTTATAGTTCAACAGTTTGATAAGTAACATATTTAAAACTATAGAATTATAACTTCGAAAGGGTATAGGTGGGTCACTTGTCACATTTGCCTAGTAATATGTCTGTACGAGGTAATTTTGGGTAAAATGAGAGGATTACAAAACGTAACTTGGAAAATATAAGCCGTTGGAATTGTTTCATGTATTCTCCCACGTCAGTGGAATTTGGAAAATATGTCCCGTCAGTCGCAGAGGGTTAAAAAACAGGTTATTAAATAAAAATATTTAATATATCAAATACATAACTACTTACATTTTCAATATATGTACTTTTCATTATTACAGTTTTTATTACATTATTACAGTTTTTACCCGAATAAAAAGTTAGGGTAAGTTCTGGTAAAAAGGTAAACACAATTACTCTCTCTCATTTACCCAATTTTTGTTACAAGAAACGCTTTTGTAAAATTGAGTTCGTGGGGGCATCTACGGTAACCTACGAACACACCTAATATGTAAAACAAAATCTACCTCTATAAATTTGTTGCTTTTTTCGGTGAGAAAACTGACATTTTAAACACTCCCACAGGTAAGGATAACGTGTGAATCAACTTTTAAAAACAACAGGAAAGCGATTTTCAATTTAAAAATATACAAGGTGGCGCAAAAATAACCTTCCGATGTTTTTTGGCTGTAATTTAAAAATAAATGAAAAACTTTGATTCTTCTTGTGGATTATTTTTATTTGGTCTTTTAATTTTTTTTACATCAAGTCGAGAATATGATGTCATGTAAATGGCCGCCGCCACAGTTGATTGTCATTTGAGCTCTTTTTATGGCATTTTCCATCACTTTGGCCAAAACTTCCGGCGATAGGTCTTCACATTCTTGTCTTTAAGAGCTGCAAGAGTCTGAGGCTTGTTGACATAAACCCGCGACTTCAAAAAGCCCCACAAAAAGAAGTCTGGAGCGGCCAAATCAGGCGATCTTGCTGGCCAGTGCAAATCGCCAAAACGGGAGATTAGGCGCCCGGGAAATGCATCCTTCAGCATATCGGTTGTGGCACGTGCAGTGTGTGGCGGTGTACCGTCCTGTTGGAACCATATGTTTTCCAATCCCAATTCATCATGTGGCAAAAAGAACTCGTTGATCATTGCTCTGTAGCGCTCACCATTCACAGTAACCGTTTGGCCCGCGACGTCTTCGAAGAAAAAAGGTCCGATGACTCCTCCAGCGAAAACAGCAAACCATACAGTGACTTTGAGCGGGTGTAATGGCTCTTCGTGGGTTACACGCGGATTTTCAGTGCCCCAGAAGCGTAAATTTTGCTTATTTACGTTCCCGCTAAGATGGAAATGGGCCTCATTACTCATGATTATTTTTGATGAAAAATCATCCTCCTCTTGGTGGTGATTAAGGATGGCTTGAGCGTATGTTAGACGCGATTGGCGGTCAGCAGCTAACAGCTGATGCACCGTCTGGACTTTGTATGGAAACATCTTCAAATCTTGTACCAAATTTTTTATGCTTATAAACAAAGTTGTATTTTGATACTATTTGTATGGAAAAAGACATCTTTGAACAAATTGGATAGTTAAGCATATATGACCATTAATATTTTATTGGTTTTTTGGTCATCTAATGTAGGGCAATCATTATTTTTCGTGTAAGTTGGCCTAACCTCTTATCTAATTAGGATTATTTAACTGTCATATTATGCTAATGTGTCTGCCCGGTATATGGCATGATGTCCATAGGATTGACTATTGAGCACAGGGTATACCAGTGATGTCAGAAGTGACAGCTGTCAAACGAGTGATCCAAAACCGTATGGTGAGGGTTGTTGTTGTATTTCATGTCCTAGGCGAGAAAGAGATTTAAAAACAATGTATACAAAAAAATAATGTGTAAAAGTGAACAACTACACAGCATGGTTTAAAACATATGATCGCCAAAAATATCAAAGAGATACCACAGAAGTGCAACATGACTGTATTTACTAAAATTGTTGTTTCATAAACTTAGTACAAACTCATAACAAATTTTATACTTGGGTTGCATATTTAATAACAAAAACTGTTTTATGTTTTTATAGCATTTTTGCACATAATTAATGTATTTTTTTTATTTTATCTCAGTATTCAAAAGAACAAAACACAACAAAGTTTCACATTTATATGATCTGTGAAATGTATAAGCAAATAAACACACTCACAAAGCACATTTAATTAATCGTCAGCTTATTATTAGTTTGCCCAAAGATTTAAAAGAAAAACAATGAAAATGGTTTTCATTCTTAATTTTATATCAAAGTTGATATTAGTTATCTCAGTTATGATGCCAGATATCGAAAAACGGGTTTCAGAATTAGAAAGAGGATATTGATATTATATATAATCCAATCGCCTCTATTATTACAAAAATGGTGATTGGGCCAAACCAATAATAAGCTGACGAATTGGAAAATCAGACGCAAGGAAGAGAGACAGAATAATTGTCATACAGTTGTTTCACCTACAGTTTTTCATAGCGCAGTTGCTTTTATAGCCTATCAAAATAGTAGTTTTCACGTAGTTTTCTAAAAGGCCGTAAAAAAAAAGGCGCTCTAATCACCGTGTCTTCACTGTGTTACATTGTGCTATTGAGTATTAAGTGCCCTATATAAATCAGTACCGAATTAAATTACTTAATACTGTAAATGACAGAATACATGCACTAAATGACAGATTACATGCAAAATCTGGCATAGCTGCCAGATTTTACAATTTATCATCAAAAATTTTTAATAAGAATATTTTACAAATGAAGCAAATAAATAAAATAGGCTTAAATGTGTATTTTTAATACATATTACAATAAGTAAAATAAATATAAACTAATTATGTATAATAGTTTCTCAGTATAATATATTCACATGTGAATTTGACTGATATGTTTATTTCATGAATGAAACAACTTTTTTATAATTAGTGAATTGATCTCAGTTATATGTAAAAACTGCCTATTTTTGACGATTTTTTCAAACTGATTTGACAATTTTTGCAAAAAATACCAAATTGAGGAGTTTTCAACCAAATCATCTGGCAGCCTTGCGTGCAGATATATTTTGTTGAATAAAAAGAGAAAAAAATAAACAAATTATTGATAATAAAATAACTAAAGCCAGAGAAACAATATAAAAAGAATTGTTTAACGTATTAAAAGAAAAGGAATACTTCTTTCACAAGGCAAATAAATTTTATCAAAGCAACAAATCGACAATTATTTTTTTTTTACTTATTGAAAAAAGGAAAGGAGAGGAAAAAATGAATTTCGAGGAAAATAAACCACCAATATTACACATAGTGGTAGTGGGGTTTCATCATAAATTTGGTTGTCAGGTAAAAGGAATAAAGATTTGTATGAAATAAATTTTATTGATTTTTTAATTTTAATTGTGGTTATTTTCATAGGTTGAATTTTCCTATCCGCCTTTGGTAAAGGGGACAACAGGCAAGCATGAATGTCCGTCCGGTTGGAAGTACTTATCCACCTTAGCGTTGCCGGATGGTTCTCATAACTTTAAGGAAGATACAGTATTTTTTAATATACCTAGTCTAACAGATCCTACAAAAAGTGTTTATGGTGCCTCCTGTTTTCGTCAAATTTCCGCAGAAAGCCTAAAAATGCGCACATCAGATATTACCAGAAGTACAGTGCAAAAATCTGTGTGCTGTTTGGCACGTTTACCCATTTATGGTTATATTGAAGTGAAGTTATCGCTTATTGCTGTTGCCTTCTTTGAAACGGGTGATTTTTCGTCCACTGACCTTTTGGTGAAGGCCTACCATCAATTAAATGCATGCTTAGTGGGTGATGAATCACCCAGTCGGCCACTGCGTCATTTCTATGTAGGCTTATCTCTAAGGGAAATTGTTTTACAATGGCGTCATAAGATACTACAATTGTATAAATTGTTTTTACTACAAAGACGTGTTGTATTTTGTGGATCACCCGTGCGTGGCATGTGTGTTTTGATATTGGGTATTTCTTCACTGATACCACGACTTTTGGAGAAAGGTTTTCAGGAGGTGGCTTGTGTACGTACCTCACGACCACTATCCACAATGCCCGATTATACAGAATCTTTAATCAAAGCAGATGTTGGCAAATGTGACGATAATGATTTTTCCATTGTGCAGAAAGGAAATATAAAAGTGCAGGGGAAATATAATACAACAAACGAGGTTGACTGCAGTGCAAGGGATAATGTTGATAATAGGAGTATTACATCCGATGCTTCCGAATGTAATAAATCAAATAGTGAAAGTAGTTCAACTCCTACTGGTAAAGAATTAGATGCATCTGAATCGTCTTTAGCAATTGCAGCAGCAGCTGAAGGAGCTACAAGTAAACGTTTAGAACGCAGTAACTCATTTACCAGACAACCCAGTGAGGATACTTCTTGTGAGTATAAAAACAATAGGTTTATTTTAGGCCAAATTTTGTGGGCTGCCAGTTAAACTTTTCCTATTTAAAACGAAATTTAATCCCCAAATATGAAGCTGGTTATATTCTATCCACCATTTTTCAGATCAAATAATTTCTGCTAGATATTACAACACTTATCAAAGAATATTAAATTGAATGTGATTAAATATTGTGCTAGATACATATTTTTACTCGGTATGTTTTGAATGACATTGAGATTTTCTTAAGGCATTTAGTTGGTTTTAGCTAAAAAGTAAATTTTTGCTTTTTTGAGTACTTTAATGCTGTGTAAAAATAAATTTTATTTTACTAAATTTCAAAATTTTTTTTTTTCACTTTATAACCTGTAAACGTGGAAATGGGCGGGTAAAAAATACTTTACTTTAATTTTCTAATCATCTACAACATATTTAAAGTTCCATATGATTTGCGGGTCTGCTACGTCAGACCTGTTTGATAGTATGGGTTTTATTTAAGATTATGATTTCGGGTTTCCCCCAAAAACAATCAATATTATTTTATTACTCAATGGCAAAAATGATTTGTATATGTAACTTGTATTTAAAAAAAAAAAACATGTTTTACTGATATCCCTAAAACTAGCTTCATGATTTTTTCCAACAATTTTTTTTCTTTTCTTTGAAGCCATTGCCACACTTACCGCTCTATCTATGGTCAATCCGGATGAGTATCGTGCTCCTATCTCTATCTTTGCCAGTGGCAATCTTTGCTTGCCTTATCTGTCGTTGCAATATATGGAGCTGCTTACCGATCCCTCGGTACATAGTTACGTCATTGGTTCATCAAATGTGTTGTTTCATCAAAAACCCAATTTAGCTGATGTTGTGGTGAATATTGAAAATTCCAATTTCGATATACGTGATCCGGAGTTAAAGAAACAATTAGTATTAACAACAGAAGATTTACGTTTTATGGACTTTCTATTAAAACATGTCCATGCGCCCAAAGAAGATGCTGAAGGTAGTGAACTTTGGATTAGAAATCAATTTCAGGGTTATACTTTAGCATTGTTGCGTACATCGGTGGCACCAGATGTCACCTCTAAAGATGTTGACCATTTTAACATAAACTTTATGAATGCATTTCAAAAAACACAATGTTTCCAAGAATGGTTCGATGTTAAACCAGATACAGAATTTTTTGAAGCATTACCAGCTGGACATCCATTTTCGGGTACCCTATCGGTATCTGATATGAAATTGAAATTGGCTCAGTAAGTTGTATATTTTGTTACTACAAACTTTGGTAGCATTTACTTGTATTTTGTTTTTGCATTCTTAGAACTATGCAAAATAGTGAAAGCGGACGCAAAATTAATCAAGCTGTTAACAATACCAGTCGTGCTGTTGGTGGTGCCATTTCTCAGGCTAAAGGAGCTTTCTCCTTTTGGTGGTCTTCTATAACTACCGCTCCAACAGCGGCAGCTGCCTCAAGTTCTGTCGGGGATTCATCAGATGCCGCATCACCAAATAGTCATCCTGAAATCTCAATTATATTCCAAAATAATGCAAATGAGGATAAAATCGAATTTGGTATTAGTGTGCACACCGAAGAAGGTGTAATTTATAAAAAAAATATCCAAGCTGAAACCGACAGCGGTGGCACTCCATTGAAAAGTAACAGTCAACAGGATGAAAAACTTGTTGATAGTGCCGAAGAACTAATGGAAGAAAATCAATTGGATAAATTGAATCAATCTGAGACAATAGAAAACCAAAAATCTAACTTATCTATAGAACCAACATCCAGACGAGGTATTGTAGAAATTGCTAAAGAAGCTGAAATTCTAGATAAAGAAGACAACAAGCAGGATGTATTGACTGCCAACAACTGTGGTACCGCTGATGCTGTAGATCCTGCAACGTGCACAAATGCCAATGGTGACATATTTATTGTATAATCAGAAATGGAGGAATTATTAAATGTTAATTGTTTGTAATATTTATGTCAGGACCTCATTCATTTCCTAACCCATTCCAAAAACTATACAAATAATAAGTATTTTTGTTACATTATTATTTATACATACATGCAATATATTTTTATTTGATAAATGTAATGGACAAAACGTGTTAGTAGGAGTCTTGGTATAAAAGTAGATGGCAAGTTTGTCCATACCAAGTGAATCGTTACTCCAAGAACTTTTGATAAGTCAATATAGTGATCTCCTCCCCCCACTCTAATCGAGTTAAGAGAAATGCTAAAAGTTTGCATTCAAGCTGGTATTAAATTGTTTTAAGCAACAAATAACTTAACAACAGATAATGTTTTGTACTAAGTTTAATTGATTTATTCATAACAAAAATAATCTTTAACACAATATGTTCAAAATAAACAAAAAGCAAAAAACCAAAGCATTAAAAAATAAATCTTAACAAAATGTTTCTTTAATATAAATTTTTATAAAAAAAAATCTTTAAAACCAAGCAATTATATAACAAAGTTCTAAATAATTGTCCTTGGATTTTGTGCAGAACTTTTGAAAATAGTATAACAAAAATAAAAAAAAACCAACTGCATCATTGCTGCCAACATTATAAAACAACAGAAAGCAGAGCAGAAAAAGGAATAATAAAGTTTCTGGAACAAATTAACCATTAGAAACACCAGTTAACAATAATCGATGTGAGTATAATATAAACTGCATTTAAAGAATATTGTAGTTATAATTAACTGAATATAACAATAAAAAAATGTTTTTTCAACGTTGGCTTATGCCATTCCCACATGAATTTAATATAAGCCAAGTTTAGTGTTAACTCTTAAGGTTAAAATTTGCATGGGAATGACATTAACAAACGTTAATAGTTTGCCACAAAAACACAGCTTTTTATTTAGCGATAACATACAAGTTTAAAATATCATCCTCAAACGGGTACATACTTTCGTTTAGCGTTGGTATTTTATTTATGTCACATAACATGGCGTCAAATTTGTTTCATAGTGTAAATTTTAATTAATATCATTTGAAATCCGAGTTTATTAAAATATATTTTAAGAAAATCTAGTAGTTTTCAACTTGTAGTCGATTTTTTATTTTGCGTTGAATATTCAGATTTTTATCAATTTCTGGAAATTTGACCTTTTTAAATTTGCGCTGTTTCGTTGAATTTTAATGCAATTTTAATTAAAGATTAAAATTCAAAACAAGAAATAGTTGTTCCGGCGCTTTTTTGTTAATAAACGTGGAAATAAATGGATGATGAAATTCGGTTTCGGTTAATTAAACCAAGTTTAATTGACAAAAAACTTAGCCTTAGTTTTTAAACTTTTGAGTATAATTCTGCCTGTAATTCATTAAGAATATTTTGAGAAATCCCTAACGAGGACCTAAGAAAAGATTCTTATCAGTTCAGTATTGCCCATGTCGGGAGCAATACACAGTTAATAATAAGAAACAAAAAAGAGTCTTTCAGTCGCATCAAACCAAAGCTAAAAAGAATTAATTCTTTAGTTTACTTTTTTGAAGTGAATCAAATTTGACACAATTTTTATTCCGCATTTTTATGCAATGCATAGCATAGCTTAATTGTTGAAAAGCTTTAAATTATAGAAAGGAATTTTTAATCATTCCAACTGAATGATTCAAATTTTCATTATTTTTAGTCATCTAGTAAAAAAAAAAACGAAATTTGGTCTAAAGTTGAAAATATATAGCATTTTATACGAGGGCGGCTCAATAAGTCCGTGACTTTTCGAACTTCCCTCGTAGTTATATAAAATGCAGCACTGCTCCCATCAAGTATCACCTGTTTTTAGACTACTGTCAAATTTTGAGCAAGTTCCGTCATTTACTGTTTAAAACATACAACCTCGTGGATTTTTTTAAAAATGGAAAAAAGTGAATTTCAAGTGCTCATTTAACATTATTTTTTGCGAAAAATAAACCGTCAATCAAACCAAGAAAAAGCTTGATAAATACTATGGGGACTCTGCACCATCGATTTCAATGGTAAAAAAGTGGTTTACTGACTTTCGTTGTAGTCGCACAAGTACAAATGACGCTGAACATTCTGGATTTTAAATGATCAGTTAGATTTAAGAAAGCTGTCTGCAAGATGGGTGCCGCGTTTGCTCTCAATTGACCATAATGCACGGTTGTGCACGTGTGTAGTCTCAATGGCAAAATTCCATGAATTAGGCTACGAATTGGTACCTCATCCGTTATATTCTCCGAATTTAGCCCCCAGTGACTATTTCCTATTTCCAAACATAAAGAAATGGCTCGGCGGAAAGAGATTTAGCTCCAACGATGAAATTATTGATCAAACAAATGCCTATTTTATGGACCTCGAAAAATCCTATTTTTTGGAAGGTATACAAAAATTGGAGAAACGTATAGAGCTAAAAAAAGATTATGTTGAAAAATATTTTGTTTTGCAAAAAAAATAAAAACTGTGTTTCATTAAAAAAGTCACGGACTTATTGATCCACCCTCGTTCTTTGTTATTGATTTTGTTTATGTGTTTACGACCTTTACTGCACTTTTAGTAAAATTCTGAATGAACTTAATATTTTAATTTATTTATTAAAGCTTAGGAAATGAAGCTCACGAATGATTTCTTAAGAAATGGTTTAACGCAATGGTATATGAATATTATTTAAAGCTGACTTCAAATGTTTGTGAATTGAACTTAAATTGAATGAATTCTTTCTAAACTCTGTATAAAACAATTTGCACTATACATATATTACAACAATAAATACACGGTGCGTATGATGAATATAATAAGACAAGATATAATATTCCTCATACGCTTTGGTGGTTTTTCATAGTTTCTTTGGTGACCGATGCAATCGCATTTTTCTTGCGGAATTTAGAAAATTGTGCAATAAAATCGCGTGTATATGTCATAGTGAAGGCTGTGCTTATTTTATTTTATTATAAAATTTTTAACTAATTTCTTAGTGCCCAACATTGCTGACAAACATTAAAACAAGAAAAATACATGCAAAACAATAACAAATAGAATAAATTGCTTATTTGCATGTAGTTTTCTTGTTTTAACATTAATTTTATATCTTGTGTAGACGTCCAGTAAGGACGACAGTTCGCTTGAGTTAGTGGCTCGGATGCCATCGAAGGAGGCATCCGAAGAAACTGTTTCATCAACATGTTGTTAAGTTCTTTGATCGTAATCGTAATGATCTGAGAGACGCATGTAGATGGTGTATTGAAGTCGTCTAAAGGCAGCCCGTTACTGTAATAAAGCTGAACTCTGGCAGCTCCGAAGCAGAAATAGAAAAGCATTTGTCGTCGTTAGCGACCCAGTTGTGATTAATCACTCAGTGGTTGAAATCATGGCATAACAATACCTGGAAAAAGATAAATCTTTATTGAATTAACTCGCGGAAAAAATAATTCTTTTTGTAAATCAGCGTGTTTATATTTTATAAACCAACCTATTAAATCAGATTTAAAATCATAATTTATTAATCAATTTCATTTGAATTAAATCATTTTAAACATAATTCTTTTTTTAAAATCGCAAATAAAAAAAAGATTGATTTGATTTGCGATTCAAAACAAAAAAAAAACATTAAAATTGATTGCAAATATCGCTTAGTTTTCTAGATATTCGCCATTTTGTAAGATAGTAATTTTTTTTAAATGAATAATATACTACGATTAAAAAATTAGGTCAAGTTCGAAAGACATCTATAGGCATCAATTTTTTTAAAACAGCCACAGAGTGACCATTTTTATATGAACGAAATGGAACGGGACGCGAAATTTGTATTATCGGAATGTGTTAATTTATATTATCATATAAATTGATAAAAAAAAAATAGTTAATCTGTGGATTTTTTTAAAAAATTCCATGAAACTCTTCGGCTTTAAAATTAAATTCGTGATTAAAAAAAAAATTATTTTAATTGGCGAGTTTAATTGTTATAATATCTCCCATCACTCCCCTAAACCATATCAATAACATAATCTAAAGTTAATTCGCATTTCCGTTCCCATATAAATAAACGAAAATGCAATAAAATAAATAAATGCAATTACGCAAAATTAATAAACGACTTCAAACCTAACAATTCATTTTCCTAAGAATTGTTTTCTTAAAAATTATTTAAAACGTAACAAATTGTTAAATCCAGACTTTTTTCTTGAAAATTGTTTTCTTGCATTTCCGTTCCCATACAAATAAACGAAAATGCAATAAAATAAATAAATGCAATTACGCAAAATTAATAAACGACTACAAACCTAACAATTTATTTTCCTAAGAATTGTTTTCTTAAAAAATTATTTAAGACATAGCAAATTATTAAAACCAGACTTTTTCTTAAGAATTGTTTTCTTGCATTTCCGTTCCCATATAAATGAACGATAATGCAATAAAATTAATAAATACAAAATTAATAAATACAAAATTAATAAATTATAAAAAATTACTAAAAGAAAGAATTGCAAACTAAACTTTTTCCAAAGAATTGTTTACTTGTTAAATAAAAATACAACTCAATAAAATATTTGTAATTAGTATGTAATTAGAACCAAAAATAATGAAAAAGAAAGTTAGTTATATTTTGATCAACTCACTAAAACAATCGTGTTTTTTTTTAAACAGTTCATAATTTGAACTTAAAAGTGGCGCAGTCGGTAGGATACCGCAAGTCCTACCCAACGTAAATAAAAATAAAGTTTCAAAAAGTGAAAAAAATTTTTAAAGGATAAGAAAAACCAAAAGATTTCTTCATCCACGCGGTAGGACTCGAAATTTCAATTTCTAGTGCGGTATCTGTGCACAAACCCGTGAACAAAGCCAAGTTTGTATTCATCCCACGAAAGATCGTAGATGAACATACATAGGATATCGAAAATCCCTTGGTAAACACTCCAAATTTTTTTTTTGGTAATAAAAATAACAATATTTTTAAGTGAAAAGTTTTATTCTGTCTCACTCAGAACAACATTCTTAATTCAACCAGTGAAAAAATATTCTGCCTCACTAAGAACCTCTGAATAATAAAAATAACACTATTCTTAAGTGAAAAAATTTTGTAAAAAAAAAAAAAAAAAAAAAAAAAAAAAACATTCTTCAGCAAGTGAAAAGTTTTATTCTGTCTCACTAAGAACCTTTGAAAAATAAACAACATTCTTAATTCAACAAGTGAAAAGTTTCTGCCTCACTAAGAACCTCTGGATAATAAGAGCAACAATATTCAACGAGGGAAAATTTTTGCTTCACCAAAATTAAACCATCAAGTAACAACACATCCAAAGAACAACCATTACCTAAAGGAATCAGAAGTCCTCGATGCCAGTCCACACCAAATCAATATTAAGAGTAAGATTTATTTTTATTTTTTTGTAAAGAAGAACATATACATATACATATACAATACAAATTATAATTAAAACCTAGTATCTTGTAAGTGTTAAATGAATATAAGGGAGAAATTAACAATAGAATCGGAAATAGAGAGAATTATTTTGTATACTCCAAAAGAAGAGGATATTGAAATCCTGGAAAGATACTCTCAACAGATAACATTAATAAAGAAAATTGCAGGAAAGAAATATTTAGTTAAGAAAAGAAAATTAAAACATATTAGGGTGTAGGAAAGACAATAATTACAAAAATGGTAGACCAAGTAGTAGAACAACCTAACAGTCTAACAATAAACCCATTAAAATACTTGAACAGTTTACCAGAATTTAATGGGGACCATAGGGACCTACAAATCTTCACTACACTTATAGATAGGGTACACCCACATCTGCGCACGTTTGACGGAATGTCACAACTACTATTTTCGGACATAATCAAGTCAAAACTGAAAGGAAAAGCCAGGCAGACTATCGAAATCAACTGCCACGCCGTCTCTTGGCCAGAGATAAAGAACATTTTGCAAAACAACTTTGGGGATAGGCGGTCCTGCGAGGAGCTCTTTGATGAGTTAAGGAGCGTAACATTTAAAACAAACACAGTGGAATTTTATGAAGATATAAAAAATAAACTACAGAGGCTAAATAACAAAATAAAAATCATATTAGGGGAAGATGAAGCCGCCAGACAAAGTGCAATCAATAACATGCACACCGCATTAAATATTTTCAAAAGCAAACTGCCCGAGCCGATGAAATCAGTACTATTTTGCAGAAACCCAGCGGATTTAGAAGGAGCAATGGACATTCTGTTCCAAGCCGGGTATGCTTACTCGACGGACAATAATAAATTACACCAAAGAAACAACCCGCAACCAAACAAACGTCTAGATTTTAATAACAAACGAAGACATTTCCAGGACCAACCCATGAACAACACACAATACAGACATAACCAACAACAACCTTTGAATAACCAACAACCTTTTAATGACCAACGAACAAATTTTCCTCGAACGTTTCAGGGACAATACAGACACCCCCAACAACCACATCGGAATCCACACAATCAAACCCCATCGAACCCACCTTTCATTCCAAACAGGCAGAACTTCAGACACGCACCGGAACCTATGGACATAGGTAAAATGGAAATATCAGAAAATTTTCGGGCTCCAGCCTCGGGGGCAGGCTACCATCTATAGTAATTAAGACTAAGTTGGGACACATACGATTAATTATAGATACAGGAGCAACGAATTCAATCTTAAACCCTGGGATTTGTCATCCTAAAAGAATTCACTTAACAAACCCTCTATTGATAAAAACATTACAACACCAACTTTTTGTTAATAAAAAAGCTATAATACCTACTTTTGAAGAATTAGGAGCAATAGGCACACTTGAATTTTTCATAATAAAATTCCATGACTTCTATGATGGTTTAATAGGCAATGATATCCTAAAACCATTAAATGCTAACATAAATTATAAGACTAAGAGTATAAATTTTGGTAACAAAACATTGCCAATGATTTTTGAAGATAATAAATTCAACGACGATGTAATGTGTCTTGAAGAGGATAACGGGAAAATTATAGCAGAAGACATTTTTAGAATAGAAGACAGAATAGAAACAACCAACTTACCTGAGAACGATCGTTTGACTACGCAGAAGGTAGACTACGATAGTTTCAGTACTTTTGAAGGTGGAAATAGTAAACCACCAATAGAACAAATTCGAACGGAGCACATGAATGCTGAAGAAAAGGGACAGCTTTTGAAATTAATAAGGAGATACCCAAACATATTTTATCGGGACGGTACTCAATTAACGTTCACATCCGCTATAAAACATGAGATCAGAACCACCAACAACATACCCATACATACCAAATCATATCGCTATCCCTATATACATAAGAACGAAGTAGAAGCACAAATACAAGAAATGCTCGACAACAAAATTATTAGACCCAGTAACTCTCCCTATTCCGCACCCATTTGGATCGTGGCGAAGAAGGCCGATGCAAGTGGGAAAACCAAATGGAGGCTCGTCGTAGACTATCGGGAACTCAATGAAGTTACCATAGACGACAAATACCCAATTCCTAACATCGATGAAATCCTTGATAAACTGGGAAGATGCCAGTATTTCACCACATTAGATTTGGCCAAAGGATTTCATCAGATCGAAGTTAGAGAACAGGATATTCATAAGACCGCCTTCACCGTGGAAGGAGGACACTACGAATTCATTAGAATGCCGTTCGGGTTGAAAACAGCCCCAGCGACATTCCAAAGGCTAATGAATAATGTTCTTAAAGACTATATTAACAAAATTTGCTTGGTTTATTTAGATGATATAATCATCTTTTCCACCTCCCTACAAGAACACATTAATTCAATTAATTTAATTTTTCAACGCTTACAAGAAGCTAATCTTAAAATACAATTAGATAAATCAGAGTTTTTTAAACGGGAGACTGAATTTCTCGGACACATAGTGACACCTCTTGGAATAAAAGCTAACCCTAAAAAAATAGATTGCGTTAAAAATTTCCCAATGCCTAAAACTCCCAAACAAATAAAACAGTTTCTAGGGCTAACAGGATACTACAGAAAATTTATAAAAGATTATTCCAGGATAGCCAAACCTATGACCAAATACTTGAAGAAGGACACTAAAATGAACATTGCTGACCCAGAATACATAGAGAGTTTCAATACCCTTAGAACATTACTAACTCACGACCCAATTCTGGCCTATCCAAACTTCTCAAAAGAATTCACACTTACGACGGATGCCAGCAATTTTGCACTAGGGGCAATACTTTCTCAAGACAACCACCCAATTTGTTACGCGAGTCGTACTCTTAACGAGCACGAGTGCAATTACAGCACCATCGAAAAGGAACTTCTGGCCATCATCTGGGCTACCAAATATTTCCGCCCATACCTCTTTGGAAGACCGTTTAAAATAGAAACAGACCACAAACCTCTCACATGGCTATTTTCAATTAAGGAGCCAAATTCCAAATTGGTAAGATGGAGGCTTAAACTTTCTGAATTTGATTATAAAATCGTTTATAAAAGAGGGATAAAAAATAACAACGCTGACGCATTATCGAGAATAGAACCCGAACTCGCTAACGTCAATACTTTGGAATCAGAAGTGCTTAAGATAAACGAAACGGAATCCCCTATTAACATGTTTAAGAACCAAATCATCATTAAGAAAATTTCTTCAGGTGCAGCCAGGATAAAGAATGAGAACGTCTTCAGGAATAATAGAAAAGTAATAGGAATTAAGAAACTCGACAGGGAAACTTCAATATCTCTTTTGAAGAATCATTTCAACCCAAACCAACTGAATGCAATTTACATAGAGAACGAATTTTTTAACACTCTGGAGAACGTATATATGGAACTTTTTTCAGATAATGAGAAATTTAGGATAATAAGATGTACCAAGTTGCTTAGAGACATCAAGGACGAAGAAGAACTGACGAACGCTATAGAAAAAGAACATTTAAGTAAGAATCACCGGGGAATAGAGGCTGTCTTCGGGGAACTAGGAAACAAAATATACAACCCCTACCTAAAATTAAGAATAACACAATTCATTAACAATTGTGAAGTATGCACAATTGAAAAATACGATAGAAGACCACCTAAAATACCATTTAGAGTCAGTGAAACCCCACTCAAACCACGAGAGATAGCTCATATAGACGTATTTTACACTTTGAAAAAGGAACTTTTTATGACAATAATAGACAAATTTACAAAACATGCAGTCGCATACAAGATAAACAGTAGAACTTGGACAGAATTTAAAACTAAATTACTACGGTACATAGATACATTTGGTAAGATAGAAAAAATAGTTGTAGACAATGGGCTAGGTTTTAAAGCCATTCCAATGCGCGAATTCCTCAACGAAGAAAAAATTAACATACACTTTACCTCAAGCAGTAACCACACTTCCAATGCAGACATAGAACGTCTACACAATACCATAAATGAGCATATAAGGCTTTTAAGGCACGATGAAAAGAATAAAGAACAAACAACAGAGGAAAAAATTCTGCGGATAATAGGATACTACAACAACACAATTCATAGCACAACGAGGATCAGACCTATTGATTTCCTGAATGGAAAAATTAATGAGGAGAAATATACAGAGATTCATGATTTAATGACTAAGAAAAAGGAGGAATACATAGGCAAATTGAATAAAGACAGGACAGATGTGACAATAGAGGATGGTTCAAATTATATCAAAGAGATTAGAGGAGGTAAAAACCATAGGAAATATAGGAAGATAGATAGTAAGAAAATCGATGACGACCACGTCGAGAACGTTAAGACAGGGCACAGGTATTATAAAACCCATATCAGACGAAGTAAGAAATTTCAAGATAGGGATAACCCCAGAATAAAAGTTAAATAATAATATTTTGCCTGAGTATACAGATATATAATATACAATTTTTCCAGATGACACTTTGGATTTTTCTGACAACTATTTTTATGGCTACCTACGGACAATACCTCGACATTCAAGACCTATCTGACAATCATGGTTATATACCAATTAAGATAAAGGATGTAAAGATCATCGATAAATACATTAGAATAATTCACGCTATCAATACTACGCAATATATGGAAACAGCCAATTTCTTACAGGAAAATATACATAAACTTTCGGATACCTACACAAACATCACTCCACTATTGGAAAGCGTAAATAAAAACATGGAAATATGTAAGACGAAGATAAATAACTTGACACCTAGATTCAGAAAAAGACGAGGATTAGTGAACGCAATAGGGAAAGGACTAAAATTTATGGTAGGCACAATGGACAGCGACGACGAAAAACAAATTTTCGACGAGATTATAAACCTCGAAGAGAATAACGAAGACACAATGACAGCGTTAAACGAAGTCTCATATTTGAGCACTTCTATGTCAAACGGGATATCAAATATTACGGACCACATAAATAGACAACAGAAAATAATACAGACCTATGTAAACAGATTCAAGACAGAGACGCAGAATAAAATTCTCGACTTAGAGGACGAAACCCTATTTTTACAGAACGTTTTCCGCATTAATAACGACATTAACTTACTAATGGACCATGTGAACGAGATTGGACACGTTATTTTTAATTCAAAATTAGGAATAATCCCTTCGGATATATTAACAGAGGAAGAATTTAATTTTATAGGAAATATAGAATCTTATCTTCAGACAAAAGTATCGCTAGCATATAAAGAAAACTTCATGGTATTGACATTGAATGTTCCAAGATTTTTGAACGAATCATTTTCAGAAGTAGTATTTGAACCAATTCCGGATAATAAAAATAGAACCTTATTACTAAATGGGAACACTGTTCTTATTCAAAACAACGAAGTATATAAATCGAACACATTAGAATATAAAAACTTGGAAAAAATAAATGATAATTGTCTAACGAGTATTGTCAAAAATCTTGAACCTAAATGTAATATGAAATTAACAAAAAACTCAGAAGAAAAGGAAATTTACCCTGGCTTACTTATATTCAAACACTATCAAGATAAAATCGAAACTAACTGTAAACATCCATATAAACTAGAAAAATTTAAAACTTATTTAATAAAATTCGAAAATTGTATTGTTAAGACAAAACTTAAGACTTATGAAAATTTTAAAGTAAATACAAGAGAAATATTTGTCTTAGAAAAATTTATATTAAAAATAAATAAAAACAATGTTCAACTTACTGACTTAGATATCAAGGATATACATTTTAATGAAACCATAAAAATTGTTAATAATAAGTTTCTAAAAAACACTCTGGTAAATACCGGTAGTAGTTTAGGGATTTCTATTATTTTAATTATTATCTTTATCATAATCTATGTAAAAACAATTAAAACAAGAACCCTTATTGTTTCCTCGGCGGAGCCTCAGACTAACGGTGGGGGTGTTATAATATCTCCCATCACTCCCCTAAACCATATCAATAACATAATCTAAAGTTAATTCGCATTTCCGTTCCCATATAAATAAACGAAAATGCAATAAAATAAATAAATGCAATTACGCAAAATTAATAAACGACTTCAAACCTAACAATTCATTTTCCTAAGAATTGTTTTCTTAAAAATTATTTAAAACGTAACAAATTGTTAAATCCAGACTTTTTTCTTGAAAATTGTTTTCTTGCATTTCCGTTCCCATACAAATAAACGAAAATGCAATAAAATAAATAAATGCAATTACGCAAAATTAATAAACGACTACAAACCTAACAATTTATTTTCCTAAGAATTGTTTTCTTAAAAAATTATTTAAGACATAGCAAATTATTAAAACCAGACTTTTTCTTAAGAATTGTTTTCTTGCATTTCCGTTCCCATATAAATGAACGATAATGCAATAAAATTAATAAATACAAAATTAATAAATACAAAATTAATAAATTATAAAAAATTACTAAAAGAAAGAATTGCAAACTAAACTTTTTCCAAAGAATTGTTTACTTGTTAAATAAAAATACAACTCAATAAAATATTTGTAATTAGTATATAAGAACCAAAAATAATGAAAAAGAAAGTTAGTTATATTTTGATCAACTCACTAAAACAATCGTGTTTTTTTTTAAACAGTTCATAATTTGAACTTAAAAGTTTTAATCATATTCGAGAATCAAATTTTTTTTGATTCTGATTAAAAATCGAATTATTGAAACTGAATTATTTCTTTTTATCAAAAGAATTATTTAAATCAACATCATTCTTCTAATAAGATAAAGATTGAATCATGGCAGTAAATAATTTAAATAGAAAAATCAATTTGCGAATTAATTCCTTAAAATATGTTCTCTCGGTAACAACAAAAAAATGTCAAAAATTAATAGAAAAAGTAAACAAAAAACCCTTGAATGACTTACCCTGGTATTGTTTTGCCATGCAAAAAACAAATGGTGAAATTCCAACGATACTGCTGCTACTGACTTGTTGAAAAAAATATATATGTATGTATAAACATGTATAAAAATTTCTTTAACAGACAGCTACAATACAGGGATGGATAATTTGGTTCTTTTTCATTATTTATTCCCAAAAGCCTGGCAACACAATACTTGGTAAAGATTAGGTAGAATATTTTTATTTCACATTCTAGGTTTTTTTGTTTACTTTTAATATGATTGATTGAATTTTTAAATGCTATTCTTGTTTATTTTGTATTTCAACAAATCATTGCATTGGTTCATTGGTTCATTTGATTTACACTACGCGAATTGAATCATAAAACTAATTATTCAGTCGAATCAAAATTAAATCGATATAAATAACAACAAATCATTATTCAATTGAAGTGATTATAAATTATTCACTTCCAGCAAAAACATGGTATCAACTACTTACCAGCCTATTTACTCGCTTAATTACTTTTGTTCGCGATGCCAAAAAAGTAATGGGTACTCATATTTTGGTTGTTCATAAGCGAGAGGGTAATAACCACCCATTACATTGTGTTGTGTAAGTGTAAGTGAGGAGATAATGACCACTCATTAATTTTGGGACATCGCGACCAAAAGTAATTAAGCGAGTAATAGGCTGGTAAGTAGTTGAAACCCTGTTTTTGCTGGCTGCTTCTTAAAATGAATACATTTTTGGCGAAAGATTCACAAATCCATTATATTTTTCAAGATCTGCTTGCTGATCACCATAGCGTTATCGATCTTCCTAATATCTATCGTATGTTCTCATTTTACACGAACTTATTAAATTGAAAATTCAATTTTCATTTATAAATTTAAGCATAATTTGTTGCTTTGATTTCACGTGAAAAAACTGAACTTTCATAATAATTAGTTTCTCGTAAAAATTGTGTATAGCTCCAAGCTAATTTAATATACATACATGCAAGACTATTATATTAAGTTTACTGTGATGTGTCTTTTATAAAATAAAAAGTTTTTTACTTTTAGAATTTAAATTACGATTTGATGACTAGAGTTCAGGTGAAATTTTTTATTTCGAATTGGGGAAAAATATAATTTTGAAAATCAATTAATGTCTTCCGTTTCCCGTAAATGGTCGCATTTTCCGAGTTTCTAAAAATCACCTATGTTTCTATATAATCAAAGAGTATATATTTTAGGAGAGAAGTTATGCTACTCAAGGTACACCCGAAGAGAAAAATCCATAAGAAAACTTATTCATAAAAAACGTGACAAAAAAAAAATTGAGAGTACGCGTTGAGTATCTGAGAGAAGCATAGATAGATTGTGATATTATATCCTCTTATGCATACTTTTCAGTTAATTTTGTTATGCCAACATCTTTGAAATCTGTTGAAAGGTTTTTAAAATATGGCAACTCCATTTTTGATGATAGTAGTGTTTTTTGTGAGACCAAAATATCTGTGGCTCAATATCGTAATAGGGCTAATAGACGGCACAATTGATTTGCAAAGTTTTGTGATAGAATGCGTAAAATTTAAATTTTGACTATTTCTGAAATTCAATTGACTATTTCTGAAATACAATTGACTATTTCTGAAATACAATTGACTATTTCTGAAATACAATTGACTATTTCTGAAATACAATTGACTATTTCTGAAATACAATTAACTATTTCTGAAATACGATTGACTATTTCTGAAGTTCAATTGACTATTTCTGAAATACAATTGACTATTTCTGAAATACAATTGACTATTTCTGAAATCCAATTGACTATTTCTGAAATACAATTGACTATTTCTGAAATACAATTGACTATTTTTGAAATAGAATTGACTATTTCTGAAATACAATTGACTATTTCTGAAATATAATTGACTATTTCTGAAATAGAATTGACTATTTCTGAAATACAATTGACTATTTCTGAAATAGAATTGACTATTTCTGAAATACAATTGACTATTTCTGAAATACAATTGACTATTTCTGAAATACAATTGCCTATTTCTAAAATACAATTGACTATTTCTGAAATACAATTGACTATTCTGAAATGCAATTGACTATTCTAAAATACAATTGACAATATCTGAAATACAATTGACTATTTCTGAAATACAATTGGAAAAGGTGTATTCTTTCCATACCACCAATTTAAATATCTAATTTGGATCTGACATATAACGCATATTTCCGGTATAGGTTTTTAAATTATTTTTAAATAAAGTACCTTAGCATTTAAATAAAGTACTTCTTTTTTTTAAGATTTAGGACAATTTCAAAAATCCCAATCTTCATCACTGCTGTTACACCATGTGTTTTTAAAAAAATAAAAAGAGCAAAATTTCTAACCACCCTTATGTGCTTTGTTTTGCATTTATTGTTGTCTACCACAGCCTGTTTTGACAATGGTTATGCTGGTTTTTAGTGGCAACATTTTATTTAGTGAGTGAGTATTTGCTCTAACCTCTATTTTTTTCAGACAAGGCTCTATTAGTATACGACAAAATTCGATTTCTCAGTTTGAAATTTAAAGTCAATGAAGTCTGTGGTAAACTTCAAGTTCGCGCTGTTACCGCGACTAAAGTTGTCTGGAAAAGATGTAAGTCTCATCCTAATGTTTTTTTGTTGTTGTTTACTTTTAAACTAATAATTTTAACAAAATGTAATAGTTCTTTTCTACAAAAAAAAAACTGCTTTATTAGTGTGTGTTAAAAATAATTTCTTTAAAAATTGCTTTTACAAAACAAAAATAATGTTTTTGTGTCGATTTTGTTTTTTTTTTGTTTTACAAAAGAAAGATACGTATTCTTTAAGAAACCTTTTTAGTTTGTTGCATAACTCATATCTTTAAAGTTTCATTACAACTAACATAACTATGTGATTAACTGCTAAAATAAAGTATTTAACAAAAGGTTTATCAACAAAATCCAAAAAAAATTTCAATATATTAATAATTTTGCGAATTGTGAAAATCTCATGCACATATTAAAAGAAAACGAACATGGGCGTACTTGAAAAAAAAAAAAGTTTTTTATAATATTTGCACATGGTGTTTAATCTTCCTGTACATTCCTATTCTGCCATGTTTATTGTGATGCGACGACTATGTCTACATTTGCCACAGCGTTTCTGGTAAAATCAATAATAACAAATTTCTTTGTATGCTTCATTCATATATAAATTGCTTGCATTTACTAAAGAGAGAGAAAAAATCAATTGCAAAAATATGTCTTTGTATAAGAGAAATTTATAAATACATAATAGAGTAGAAATGAGTACAACATTAATATTACGGAAATCAAGTGTTGCCGGATGATTTTAATTTATTGAAGAATAGCGGTATGTAATATATTGTTTTTAGATTTTATTTAAAGGATTGCTTATACTTTAACCACAAGAGACTCTGAAAAAATAACTGCAATTGCAATTAAAAAAAGTGTAGCAATTTCTTTTAAAATTAACTAACATTGTAGTTATTTTTAACTGTTAAATAGCTAAACAAAATTATTGCTATATGAGTAAATTTTTAATGGAACTGCAGTCTACAGTTTTTAGTTGCAATTGATTATACACAGAGAAAACAGATTCGTGCTGATAACCATAAAACTGATAACATAAAACCAATTGAGAAATAAGTAATTTGATTGTGACAACAGTATTTCGGTTGCCACAATAACAATTCGGTAGTAACAAACGAAAAATTCGGTTGCTGCAACTGAACCATTCGATTGGCAACAAATTCGGTCAATACGAATCTGTTTTCTGGGTGTAACTAACATAATTCTCTTAGGCCCGATAGCATAATATCTATTTAAAATTTAACCAACAGTTAAATTCAAAATCTATATAGAAAACAACAACAACTACCGAAGTTGAAGTTTCAGTTGTAGCTAACGGAACATTGCGGTATTAACGCTTAGACTTGCTAACTTATTTCAAAATAATCCACCATATGGTTCAGCACAAAATCTAATAGTTATGAATGTCAAATTTATATAGAAATATCTGTTGTTAACGCTTAAACCTGTTAATTTTTTAGATTAGTTATCCGCCCTTAGGGCATGCAATAAATAATTTATTGACTTAAGAATTGTTGGTATGTTGTTAAGCGTTAATTGGGCAATCTTATAATTTATAAGTAAAATGCGTTGGCGTATTGTCAATTTTGACATTAATGACATTAATGCCAAAATCAAAGTAAGTAGTTTACTTGCAGCTAACTTCACATTATAACTTTTCGGCATCCTTGAATTTTTCACCATTTTAAGCCTCTAAAGCTATTTCTTCTGATTGCGCTAAATATTAAAGACGTCAGAAATCCAATGTTTAAATATTTAAAGTTTTTAAAAATAAATAACACTTTCACTAAGGCAAAGTTAAATAACAAAAATCGCTATATGTATAAGCTATATAAGCTATGTATGCGATAATTCTTTTCCTATTAGGGTTAAAGTATTCTTATGCGGCAAATAAACTACACAAGTCACCTGCACAGACTAAGACACACACACACACACAACGATAAAAGTTTGCGTAAAAGTCAAAACAATTTTGATTTTTGTTACACAAACTTTAACGCATACACACTTAAAATTTACTCATATTATAACAAAATTGTGCAAGTCGCTAGTGTCATCTATTTGCCCTATATTGAGTATAAGAAATGGAAATCGTCACGGAAAAAAAATAATGAACAAAATAACAACGAAAACGGAAAAACTTGGCACTTAAGGCTGGATTAGCCAGACGTATACGTATCTTTGTATAGCAAACATTTTTTCATAAATTTTATAAAAAAAAAAATTATATGTAAATTTTTTTTAGGGAAATCGATATTTCGATAAGACATGTGTATATTTTTTAATCGTGCTATAACGCCCTATATTGAGAATATAACTCTGAGCTAACATAATCTAATTTTCATCTGATTTTACCCAAGAAATATCAAATTAAAGTTTCTATGAAATTATGCGCTTGTCTCTTTGATAAACCGCTGTGAGTTTACATCTTCATATGCAAATATTTTGTAATCGGACGAAAACAGCTGATTTTGTTTGTTGTTTAATTATTTTTTTTAAACGCCACACAGCTGTATGTTGCGTTTGTTTGTAAGAAAATGCAATACTGACCCTTTGATTTTTTTTATATTATATATATTCTGACTGTCAAAATTTGTAATCGGATTTTGTATGTTTCAGACAAAAATAAACTATACATCGCGATAAAGTAATACTTTTTGCAAAATGCCTTGAATTTGATATCCTAATTTTATAAAGGATTTTTATTTTTTCAAATCAAAAAAGTGCTATTTTTACAACTTTAACAGTTTTAACTACGAAGGCAGTTCAAAATGTTCTTAGCCTAATAATGCAAAACAAGAGTTGGATTTCTAAAATTATTTTTATTAAATGAATGGTATTAATAGGATTTTAGATCATATAATCATATTCTTTTTATATATTGTTTTTTTTTCTATTGCAAAGAAACATGAGCCAGCAGAATAGAATATTCTTCAGTATCCATGCCCTTGTTGGGCTAATGCTTTGATGATTGTCTATGTTATATTGGGTGTTTGGAAACAAATTAACTAACCCAGAAGCAACCAACAATTAGACTAACATCAACGAAATTCAACAATTAATATCTCATCCTCTATTTTCTTTACAGTTTTTATTATGAACTTTAATTCTTAAAGTATCCAACCACAAAGCTTTTGAAGCCGCTAATTTCAAGTATTCTATCCTGCTGGCTCTGACGATTTTTTGTTTTAATTTGTATTCTCTATAATTTACTAATAAAAATTTTCATGTTTCATTATTATATGACCTAAAATCCTGGATTAGTCAGACGTAAATTTGCGTATATAATAATGTGCTCAGATCGGGTAATTTATTTAAAAACAATATGAGTTAAATGCTAACTCCAAATATTTCTACACAGATTTGCCATTCATTCCTATAGTTAAGCACTTAACTTTGGTTATTCGAGATAAGCTAGCAGGCCTCAATGAGTGAAATGAGTATAGAAAATCTTGTATATCATTTATCTAATCATATGCGATAAAGCAACGTAAATGAAAAGTGAAATTCTGTTGAGGATCGATTTTTCCTCTATATTTACGTCCCTCCGTACCTATATTTGATTTTAGTAAATATTTTGCAGGGAATTTTGAAAAAATCTTTGAGATTTATTTTATTAAAATTTGTTCTAAATCAGTTGGCACAATTGTCTTCTGAAATGCTCATATATTTAAAAAGTTATTAAGTTTGCATAAAATATTAAATAAATTATTTTTTTTTAGATTTCTTTGTTTTACTTTTTAAACTGCATTTTAAAAAACTACGAACCTTAAGGCTTTTGAAATATACCCAGCAAAAATATGGTAATGACATATTATTTTTATATACATTACTTTGTAATGAGTACTCCTTACATTCAGCATTATTTTTAAAATAAAAATATTGTATTACCTATAATATGTTACTTATTTTATTATTTTGAATTAAATAATAAAAAGTTACCTGTAATGGCTTACCGTTTCTATTATTTTAATATAAATAATGACTGAACCCACAAACTTAACCAGGTTCGGGTTCAAAAATATAAAAAAATATTCTTGCTATTCATGGCGTGAGAAATGTTTGATAGAAAAATCATAAAAACATAACATTTAAGGCATTCCAGTTTGCAGTGCTTAACACTATATCTAGTCCTTCTTTATCAATGCAGAGCTATTTGCAAAAAATTGCAAACACCAAAAGTTTTCTTCTTTAGCTAAAAAGCTAAACTTGAAAAAAAAGCCGTACTAGACTGTCAAACTAGATGGAATTCCAGTTATGACATGGTTCACGGCTTATTGGAATACAGAAGTTTTTGTTTGGAATTACTGGATGCTGCATTTACTATGAATGATAATATCTGAAATATTTGTGAAGAATTCGTAGAAGTTTTAGCGAAGCTTAGGCGATTTTTAGAGATTCTGGCTTAATTTTAAATTAGAGCTAACAAAATGACAAAACAAAAAAATTTTCGCAAGGATTATAATTAAATATTATACTTTATTAATAATCCACTTTTGATTGCAGCATTATATCTGGATGACAGATTTAAGTTAATGTTAATTCCCGAAGATGTTAATAATGCTAAAATTTCAAATTTTTTGAAATTTCAAAAATTTGCAAATGAAAAGAGAAGAAGATAATTTTATGAGCGAATCAAAATCTTGTTCTTCTAAATTTTCTCAATCAAAGAATAAATATAAAACAAGAAGAAAACTTATAAAATATATTAATTATAAAACTAAACGAAAATTTCTTTGAAAAATAAATTAATTTCCTATTAATAAAACATTTATACTTTTTTAAAATGTTGAACCCGAACCCTAAACCGAACCTGAACCCATTTTTTTCACGGTTTCAGTTCCTGGTTATAACACATCTTTTAGAATTAAAGACAAAGAAAAGTTTGGGGACCAGATTTGGAATCAGGAGAAATAATCTTAAAAATTAAATCAAATAAAAAATACTTAAATTTCAAAGTGAACAAAAAATGTTCAAAACTGAACAAAAACCTCCTCTTTTTGACCTTTGACGACCAATGGTCCCAAATACGTCCCGAATTGTATTAGTATCCTGTAAAAAATGGAGTGAACCAATTCTAAATATCTTGATGTTTCTCAAACCAAAATTTTGATCCCCTGTGTTGTCCAATAGGATTCGAGAAAATGTGTACCAAAAATTCTGTAAAAATGTAATTTTTTTTGTGAGTTGGGGATGATCCTATTGGCTTTAAGGCCATATTGATGCAAATGGTTAATATTGTGTGATGGTAACCGACATTTAGGAAAAACTATAAATGGGACATTTATCACTTATTGGCCGTCAAAGGTTAATTCATATATTTGGAAGAAAGCAAAAGCGGATAAGGGATTTGGATTCACAACACTTACCTTATGACTTACTCAAAGTTAAATTATAATTGGTTACCAGGAGTTTAAAAGTAATGTGTTACTTAATTTGTTACGGAAAATTAAATAATAATTGTTTACGCGTAACCCATTATTATATATTTTTTCGTAAGTTTGCACCTTTTGTTAGGATTATAATACAAAGTATAATACGTGATAACCGTTGAGTTTAGATTACTACACACATTATTTGTTAAGGTGTGTTTTTGCTGGGTACTTTTCTAGAGGATGTTATGAATGCTTTTGTGTTAAATTAACCTTCAGAAAATCTTAAAAAAATATATTTTTGAAACCTTTTTGTATATTTTTTTTTGTCAATTTTTATTAATCGTATAAAATTATTTGAACTATTTGTTATACGAAATTTGATAATTTTAAATTATTCGAACATAAATTTAAATTATTCGAACATATATTTGAAAAAAAAAAAAAAATTCGATTAATAGAATAACGATTGACCAATTCATTAATAAATCAAATAACGATTAACTGATTGAATACTTTATTTTTTTGTACCACTACCAATTTTTGTAATATTTTTTGAGTCCATTTTTGTCATTTAAAACTATCGAAAAATTTCCATAAAGTATTATTAAATTTATAACAATAAATTAAATTGTATCTCTCATATTGTAGAGTATCTAATTATTCGTTGTTAAACAAATAAATTTATTATTTTCTTTTAAATTTAATTTTATCGATATTCTTCTTTAAAATATACAAAACAAAAATGCAAGAAATGAAAGCAAACCAGAAAAAAATCTGGGTACTAAACGTACCTATGCTCTTTAGTTGAATATTTTCAATTAAATAAAATGTGTGTGTTTCTTCTAATCATTTATTGTTTTGAGTGATATTAAAATTGAAAAAAAAAAAAATGAATTGAAAGATCATTAACAAATGTAGGTATGAATGTGATTTTTTTTTTTACAAATAAATATGGTTTTTTATTAAAGAAAAAAATATAAAAAAATAGCATAAAGCAGAAATAAAAATGAACTAGACTTTACGGAGACAAACAAAATGATAATGTTGATGTTATTGTTGTTGTTATTAATTTGCATTTTGATCGATTGAATGGCTGCAAATTTATTGTAACAACAAATAATTGCTTTTAAAAAAAAAAGTATAAATAACAAAAAACCAACAAAGTTGTTGTAAATATTGTAATTTGTTTAATGTTCTTGCCATTGACCTTGCGATTTTTATTTTATTTTAATATTCAATTAAAACTCTGCTATTTTTTTTTGTATCAAAGGAAGTGTGGTTAAAGATATTTGCCAATTGGAATGAACGGGGCATTGTTGATGCACTTGCTCCGTAACCCTCCCATTGTTTTTCTGTTTATTTTAGAATGTTGGTTTGTTTTGACATTTAAAATGTTAATATTAATTGTGTGACAACAAGTTATTGATAAATTATTAACTTAGGACGTGTGCGAACAAGTTAAATTAAAAGTTTAAACTATAATAGTTTTGATCAACAAATTGTTAACACAATTTGGTGTAAATGCTTTGTAAACCAAATTATTTGAATATTTAAACTTGTCACTTTTTGAAAATTAAAAATATTTGTGTTTAAAATTAGGTTTGTTTTTTTCGAATTGTATATAAATATTCCATACAAATTTAAGTAGATACAGAATTGCTAAGTAGTTATAGATATAGCCACTTAAAAATTAAGAAGGTATAAAAATGCTGCCAAGTCTTAGAGATGATTGTCTTTTCTCTTTTAAATGTTAAAAAAATATTTGTCATAAAAATATTTGAAATTTTTGTATTTTTAATTTAATTAAATAACGCTAATCAATGAATTATGCGTTTGTAACTAAACGTAGAGCGGGCAAAGAATATAATTGTTCTCATTTGCGTTTCCGCGAAGTCCATATACGAAAACAGATTTCGTTCAAAGGCGGCTTCAAATTTTCAAATTTGTTTTGCTTACAAACAATAGAGAAGACAAAAAAATTAAGTTTTTTTTTTATTTGTTTTGCTCAAAATTTTCCATATTTGTGTTTGTCTTTAATTTTGAAAGAATTCGTGTTTGAGAAAGACAATTGTGCCAAATTTTACAGAGGTACCAAATAAAATGACAAGTTACTCCACACAATTTGGTCTAAATTTTTAAAAGCTGTAAGCTTACTAAATTAATTTAGTTTAGCTACAATTTAGCCATATCGCACACACCCTTACAACATTGTAAATAACAATTGCTTCGAAGAATAATTTTTCATAAATTTTCTTTGAACTTAGCAACAAATAATATTGTAGCCCATATTTTAAGTTCTCCCTATAAAAACATACATTTTTATATTTTTTTTACAATAATGTTTATAAATAACATAATCTTATAGAAAAAAACAACACATTATTTGCAATGATAACTAACGTGCATGGGCGTAGTTTTAAGGGTTTCGTGAAAGTAAACATAATCGGATAATAATCTGTAATATATTTCTATTAGATGTTTTGAACTAAACATGTTATTGCAATTTTTTGTTTAAGAAAATCGCAAAAATGATGCCAATATTAACTTTACACTTCTCTGATATTTTATTTAAAATCCAGTTCCAAATTACGCCCGTTTAGATTTTGGCGTTTGACAGCTAAACTGGATTAAGATTTGGCAACCACGTTATGTAAACAAATCAAAATAAGAGACCTTAAATTGAATCAAAGAGTTTAGATAAGAAAGAGAATATAATCCTCTCAGTTTAATTTACTGAGTAAAAATTATAAAATGTGGCTGTAAATAGGAAATTGAATTTTTTCGCGATTTAATTAATTTAACTTCATTGCGAAATTTTTATTTTTCGTTTCTTTATATTTGAAAAGGTTGTTGGCTAATAATCCCCTTAATTGGCGAAATGTTTTTACTCATAGCTTTGGTAATATTTATTTTATTGTATTTCGTTTATAGTCTATTCGACATACAAAATTTCTTACAGACTATAACGTGCATATTCCTACTTGTGGCGAGTTGTGGTGACTGTCATAAGACAATTTTTAAGACTGAAATTTCCATACAATATAAATATTGTGATAATGTCAATATCAGGTTTTGACTTTTTCGTATTTTTAAAACAAAAATTTTAAAAAGTTTAAATTATTGTGACTGCAACAACAAACACAAGGGGAATACAGTTACAACTATAGTCACAGACTTCTTCGTAGGAATAGGCACGTAAGTGTATTTGCGAACTTATTTGAACAAATTCGCACAAATTTGTACAAATTATTACTGAAAGGTGTTTGTTTACACAAAGATTCTGTAGTGACAGTTCGATGCAAGAGAAGATACTAGTTTTTACTGGATACATTTTTGCCAGTAAAAATTTGTAAGAAAAAGAAACAGCTGTTTGAAAAAAAAATGTAATTAAAAAGCAAAGAATTTGTCCAAACACATTAAATATTTTTTAGGGTTTTGGGTAAAGTCTGGTAAAATGAGAGTAAGCAAAAAATTCTCTCACAAAACCACATTTCATACCTAAAAATAAACGTCAAATTTATTCATAATAAAAACTAGGTTATTTAATAAATATATTTAAAATGGCAAATAACTACTTACATTTTCAAATGTATTTGTCATTATTAAGAAGAAAAAAATTCATATTGTAAATTTTTTATTTAACTTTAATTTTTTTTTTCACAAATACAAAACAGCTGATTTATTAGCGGCAGGTGTTGATTTGACAGTTTTACCATTTTACCCGAACAAAAAGTACGGGTAAGTTCTGGTAAAAGGAGAAACACAATTACACATGAACGCTCTTATTTACCAAATTTTCGATACAAGAAACGATTTTTGGTAAGATTGTGTTCCCGCTGGGATTCGCGTTAACGTACGTCGAACACACCTTCTATAAAAGTAAAAAAAAAATATATATAAATATCAGCTTATTTACAATAGAAGAAGTAAGATGGAATTCCGGAATGTTCCTGGAGAATACTTCACATCTAATTTCCGTTTTTAATTTACATTTTCCATGTAGGTCAGTTGATTTTTTTCATGTTACATCTAAATAATTCTTACAAATTTTCCGTTTGCGTTCTTTTTTTTGGAGTAAATTTTTTACTGAGTCATTTTTACTAAACTTTACTGGAAAAGTATACAAACGTACGTTGTGTATAAAGTGTGTATTCATAAAAAATATTTGGTATACAACTTATGAATGCGGGATATTTGGCGTTTGAAAATCTGGCATCACCTGGTGGAAAAAATATGTAAACAAATAATAAATTTTTATTATTTAAGAAACTTTTACAATATGAGTTGTAGATCCAATAAAATTGCGTTCTTAGTTGAATGTAACGTTTAAATGCAGCAACTAGTTTCTTATTTTTGCTTCCGGCGAAGAAAATCGTTGCAAACAACGTTGGAAGACCTTCCATGAACAAAGTGAAAAATCTTGCTTCCAAATTGTCAGCTAATCATTAGATTATTTATCATTAGCGCGCTGAACTGTTACACACAAGGTTGTTGCTTCGATTCCCAGCGACGGCAACATCAACTTAGAAAAATAATATGTATGAGTTATCAATCTCTCATACATATAGCAACGTCCTCTTTCGGTGTTCCTATAGCACTTAGGTGGGGGGTCTAAGTAAAATAACGTAATAGGTCTATGAACTAAAAAGCTTCAATAATTTCGCAAACTCTTTATCAGATGGCGGGCACCATTACGAAAGACTATTTCGCCATTCCCTTTCCAAAGAAAGCAACACATTTACTAGTAGGAATAACATCCTGTGTTGCTTCTTTTTTTAAAAAAAAAGTGTACACAAGATAATTTGACAATAATAAAATCACTCTTAATACATTTCTTAATTATTTTCTTCCTTCACCAAAGTACCTAAAATTTTCATGTTGATTTTCATTTACGACTTCTGTTTCAGTGTGGATGTGCGTGCCCCTCCACTGTCTATTAAAATATCGATAGACTCTTCAATTATACACTGTGTATTTTTTTCATTTTAAAAAGTAAAACGTATTAATTTGTTTATAAAAAAAATCATTTTGTTCTTCAAACTGCATTACATTTCATCTCAAATTGTTTTTAAAAAATGTGTAAAAATTTATTTTTATTTCGTTTTTTTTTCAGCTTTAAATATAAAAACAAGCACCAGATTTACATAGTTTTGCTTTAGTGTTTTTTTACATATAATTTAATTTGGTTTCATCGCCATCATGAGAAGACGACAAATTAGTAAGCTTATTTATGATTTTTATTATTATATTTTTAATTATTTATGTTTTTCACATTTATGTATTTTTTCTACACAAGCTCGTAGCATTTCATATCATATTGCATTTTTATAATTATTTAATATCATTTTTAATTTTTTTTAACTAATTAATTACCAGGGCAGCGACTTTTATGCAAATGCATATTTGTAGTCAATAGCCCAAAAAAAGATATTAAATAAGTACTTTTCCGAATCAAAGAATTTGCAACAAAATAGCATCGATTTGTTGTTGCATATTTTGTTATATATGCATATTTTGTTATATATGCATATTTTGTTATACATGCATATTTTGCTATATATGCATATTTTGCTATATATGCATATTTTGTTATATATGCATATTTTGTTATATATGCATATTTTGTTATACATGCGTATTTTTGCATATTTTGTTATATGTGCATTTTTGTAATACATGCATATTTTGTTATATGTGCATATTTTGTTATACATGCATATTTTGTTATATATGCATATTTTGTTATATATGCAAATTTTTTGCATATATGTTATATGTGCATATTTTGTTATAAATGCATATTTTTGCATATTTGTTTATATATATGCATATTTTTGCATATTGTGTTTTATATGCAAATTTTTGCATATTTGTTATATGTGCATATTTTGTTATAAATGCATATTTTGTTATACTTATATGCATATTTTGTTATGTATGCATAATTTTGCATATTTTGTTATATATGCAAATTTTTGCATATTTTGTTATACTAATATGCATATTTTGTTATATATGCATAATTTGTCATATTTTGTTATGCTTGCATATTTTGTTATATGTACATATTTGTGCATAGTTTCTTTAAATTAAAAATTAACTAAAGGAAGATTTTGTAAACCTTGATATAGCGTACACTAAAAGAAGAAGCTTGCAATTGTTTTGGATTCAATTTTTAAGCAAAGATAATTTTTTACATTTTTTTGACTTTTAGTGCATATTTTTTGATTTTTAGTTTATATATTGTTTTTTTTTTCATTTTTTTGGTTCTAACCGTATATTTTAAATTTTTTAGTGCATGAAAGTAGTTGCCCTGGTAATTACAATTCATACATTTTAATCTGTTATCATTTAATTATAATCGTTTTATTCACACATTGACAATGACATTGATGACAATTCAAACACATGTATGTACATATATAATGATTATATTAGATTAGATTTATGATTATATTATAATCATTAATCTGGCCACATAGCTTATGGTCGATTATAAAGGGCTCGTCCCACAATGGCATTGATCCAATAACAACGTTGTCCCAGCGAGACGAGACATGTGTTTCTGAAGAATTTGAAAAGTTGCTTTCATTTTTTACAAATAGAAAATTTGTTAAAATCTTTACAAAAATAATTGTTATTAACAATATATAAAGGGAAAATATATAATAGAGTTTTTAAAAACACATGACTCGTCTGGTTGACGCAGCGTCCATATACAAATATAATTGATTAATTTCCAAAAAAATATGGGTTATTATCACGATTTTTTCTTATCTGTGGAAATTTTTAATATTTTTTTTTATTTCTAAATTTATATCAAGATAATGAAGTGTTTACTGTATAAAAATTTATATAAATTATAATAATTATACAATATGCATTTGTAAATTAAATGCTACTTAATTATGAAGCATTTTTATAATTACTATTTAGAATATTTTATTAAAATAAAATGCTATTGTTAATATTTTTATAACAAAATAGTTTGTATGTTAGTTTTTTTTCATATTATTAATGAATGAAGAAGGTTAAGGCTTTAAACATGCAATGAACTTAAAAGAAAAATACATTGCAGTGAATATTTTCAAGTGTTTTATATACAAAGTTGCCCAATAGGTGTAACCCAGGTTATTGTACTATTTTCAATTTGTTGTTATTTTTTTTTGTTGCATTTTATTAAAAACTTAGAAAAAAAAATCTAACTTCTAAGAAGTTGAATTGCAGCTATTATCGTTTTACTTTGCGTGACATGGCTTTTAAAATTTATTTGTGATTATGCTAAAAAACGAACAATTGGATTGAAAATAATGAATTTTATATAGAATGGAAGAGTTCTTATTCATTACATCTGAAGCAGTGCTTAAAGTTTAAGGAAAGTTAACCTCTTTTAATATTTTTTTAATCAGTAACAGTTTGTTTTTTAAATTTTCGAAAATACTGATAAATTACTTATTTTAATAGGTTCAGTTTTTTTTATAATTTTTAACTACTTCAATTACAATTTTAGTAAAATTTTTTTACTTTTGTATTGAAAATTTCCAGCTAAATGTACTCATAACATGTGGTCCATATACATGGATCTTTTTAAGAATAAATAAAAAGGGACTAAACTTAATTCCATTTGGTCCCGGTTTACACACGTCAATTTTTCTTGCAGCATTTTTCTTAAATTCTCTTTTGAACTTGCTTTCGTGTCCACACTATACAAAAAGTACGAATTAGCGAACACAAGAGAATTGCTAGTACAAGCATGTCTGAAAAGGGGTTCTTCATTCCTCACTCTCCTATAAACTCAGAATTGCTGTAATTAAAATCGCTGTTGCTAAACTAGTCGGTCCAATTTCCCAAGGCTGTGTTGACGGTTTCTGGTTCTATCTCACGAATGTTTCTATCTCACCCCTTAAGGGTGTGGTTCGCATCTCCGAGGTGGCCAATTGACATCGCCAAGACGGCGATAACAGGATTACCAAACTTAGTGCACAAAAGATAGATTGTTTGATGAGCTGTGTAGCATGGTACATCATCCTGTCAAACCAAAGACTATCCTGGTTCATGTCTTCCAATTCAGCCCATTGAATCCGTAATCATGGCTGTAGAACTCGCCGTTGACTGAACTAGCTTTTCCAGCAGCATTTTCGAAGAAATGTCCCAATGACGTCACCACTCCAAAATCTACACCAAACTATCACTCTCTGTGTGTGCATTGGCTTCTCGACAATGACGTAAGGGTTTTCAGATCCCCAGATCGGCAATTTTGTTTGTTGAGATAGCCGCCTAGATTAAAACGCGCCCCGTCAGAAAAGGTGATTTTTCGGCCAAATTGAGCTTCTGTAAGGCACAAACTAAGAAGCCGTAACAAAGTGGATGGTCGTTTGCTTTCTATTGCTGAGGCATTTGGACCTTGTTGGCAAATAATCGGGATCTTTGTGAAAAATTCTCATCATGCTGTTGCGTGAAATGTCGAGTTGTTGAGATCGATGGCGAGTCGATGTTCATGGATTGAGCAGCCACATATTAATCGCTACGCACCGTACGACAACGGGGGGATCATGAGTGTTAAGTCAGCCTCACAAAATGTTTGCACACACCTGAGTACAACACGCGCGGTGTATGCTTTTCAACAAACGCACATTTTGGGCAACACAGCCCTCACTATTAAGTTTGCTGTATTTCCCAACGATGTTTAAGCGTTAAGCGCGGAGGTATGATACTGACTGATAGTTAATATTTCAAACAGAAAAAATCCATCAGTGTCAAAATAACAAATGATTTAAAAAGATACCTGTAATTGGGACACGGTTTTGATAATGGAATTAGAGTTTAAAATTCTTTTTTTAATTACATTTTTAAGATTTCTAATTTAATTATTAAAAAAATTTTAAATAAATAATTTGATTTTTTTAAATTTTTAAATAAAACATTTATGAAAATTGTTAACATCATACAACCCAACAAACAGTACGTTCCGTTTACGTACCGTTTTCGGTCCGTCATAAACGGAATCTAACTCCGTTTACGTGCCGTTTTCTGGATCCGTATACGGTAAGTATAACGGATTTTAAGGAACATCGAAACTGATTCGAATGCATTGAAATATCGTAAATGACGTACCGTTTAAATGTAAAAACGGAATTGTCCGTTAAAAGTACGTCAACGAAGGAACGTTTTCTGACCGATATGTCGGTCAATGACGAACCGTTTACAGAACCGCATTCGGTCCATATTCGTACCGTTAAAAAACGGATTTGTATAAATGCCTAAATTTTTTTAATTTTGAATGACAAATTATAGATTTTTTTCTTTAAATTTATTTATAAAGATATAAAATAACAAAACTCTTGCAAATTTAATTAAATAATATATTCATCTCTAGCACAACTAGCATCTCTATCCATGCAGTTATGGCTCATTGAAAATTATGGAAAAATAAAACAAAATTTTAATTTAGGTTCAATTGGTGGCGTTTACGAAATGATGTAGCATACAATACAAATTTGCACATTTTTTTTTTAACAATATTTTTATTTGCAAAACTGCATAAGTTTGCAGATATCACCGTAGAACTAGTTTTAAGTTTCATAAATATTTATCACATAGATATCACTTAAATATGATTTCACTGTGTGATGTAAGAAAGCTTACTCAAAATAATGATCACAGAATTTTTTTAAATATTCGTTATTGACACAAAAACGAATTCAAAAGCAATGGAAGAAAAACTGATGAAAATCGGTGAAGTCCCCATTTGACGATACAGAAACGGATGTATCAAAACGGAGTCAAAACGTATTGTTTTCAAAAATTTAATTATACGGTTCGTTAATGTTTCGTTTACGTACAAGCTTTAACGGATACGTATTTACGGACGGTTAACGTACAGTAAAAGCCGGATTCATTAATCCGTACGTGTCGAAAATTCTCTAATAATGTTTCTTCGGAAGCTTATTTACGAATATTTCTTTGTTATGTTTTTAAAATCTGATACTCAAGAGTGTGTTAAAAATTGATACAATTCACATAAACCTAATAACTTGTCTTAAAATAACCTCAATTCTAAATGTCAAATTTATAAGGAAATATCTGTGGTTAATGTTTAGCACTGGTTGTTTTTAAAGATAATTTTATTAAAAATCACACTTTTAGATTTTGTAAAAAAGAATTGATTTAGCCGAGGAAAATCAGAAGTAAATGTAACTTAGGAATAATTGAAAATATGATTTTTTTTTTGGTCCAACTAGTTAAACTACCTCAGACAAATATTAAAAAAACTCATACTTTTTTAATACGATTTTCACGTTTAACAGGCTAAAATGCATAGAAAAAAACATATTTACATTAAGTGCACAAAATGGCTGTGAACTAGTGTTTTTATTGTATAATAAATAAAGATATATAACCCACTATTTAAAAGCTTAAATTTCATTTAACTTATAACAAATGAAGCGTTTATTTGTTAATAAGTTTTAAATAAAAACTCTATTGATTCACATAAATAGAGTGTTTTAAAAGTCATTAAAACCATTTCTAATTTTTCTAATATTCATAAACGTTTTTCGATTAGTATTTTAATATTTGTTTTTTGTCAAAATTTTTAAGTCGTGCTCATAAATCATCTCGATTATAGGTTTAAAAGCAAATCGCTGCTATCACTTTAAATACAACAAAATTTTTCAACTTGTTTAATACGGTTAATCGAGTTTGAACAGTCATATTTTTAATACTTTTTTTTTGTTTAATTTGAAATGAGATGAATAACTACGTTAGTTCATCTCAAAGCGGCTTAACACACTTTACGGAATAGAAATAAAAAATACATAAAAAAAATTATAAATATAAAATTAGAAAAAAATAAAAAAAGGTGTTTTCTAATAAGTAAATAAATGGAAAATAGCTTAAGGAATTGTCATAAGTAAAAAAAAAAAACAGAAAACAAATAAATGAAAAAAGTGTTTAAAAAATATTTCTGCGCAAAATAACAACATAACATATCACCAAAACAAGTATTTGAGCATTAGTTAAAATTTTATTTATTTGATTTTTGTCTACACCAGAGGAAGTAATAATTAAAATGCGAGTGCAAATATAGATTAAATATTTAATAAACCAATTTAAAAAAAAAAAGATAAACAACCCAATAAAAGAGGTTTACTTATAAAAATTTCTATATCAGAAATTTGTATTAAAACGTCTTACAAAATGAACATAATATTACGATGTGGCACACGAGCTTCGAAAGAATATTCACCTTTACCCTCAAGTGATGAAGGTAGGATAAAATAAATGTTAAAAAAACCTTCAAAATTTAACATAGGCACATAGAGAGAAATTTGGGAATGTTTGTAATATCTACACCAAACGAAATAATATGGCATAGGTTAATGCAATTGCAATATCATTTAAAATAAATTAGCATTGTAGTTTTTGTTTTTAACTATTCGTGTAGAAAATAATTGCAATGTCAGCTTAAATGTTATTAAATGTTATTTTAGTGTACACTTTTTTTAACTGTATTTAAATAACATCTTAGTAATAAGAAAGTATAGAAAGGCGCCCATTAGATACACACATATGTATACAAGTCCATACACATGCTCCATTAGTCTTGTTGTTCGACCAATTACAAAAACAAATTCACATGTCGCTTAACAACAATCTATTGGCCGTTTTATAGCTTTAATCTCCAGTGTTGCCAATATAGCATAATTGATAAGTGTCAGAATTTGTTTAAATTCATCATTAAGATCATCAAGGTTGCCAATTAAGCCTTTTTATACCCTCCACCATATATGGTGAGGGTATATATCAGTTTGTCGTTCCGATTGTAACATGTTGAAATATAGGTCTTAGACACAATAAAGTATATAAAGGGTGGTCCAACCATAAAGCACGATGTTAATTGTGAGTCGCACCGTAACTTCAAGTTTTTTGCCCAACATAATTTGACATTTCTTTATTTCAGTGTTTGACAAATTTAAAAATTTCGAGGTACACAATTAAACAGCGCGTTAAGATTGTTGAAGCCTTTTACGAAAATGGGCGTTGAAATCAAAATGCATTTCGTGCACTTCGTGATTTTTTCAGCGAACTAAGTCTGTAGGAAATGTGAAAACACCTGTGCATGCTCGCCCAGTTCGTTCTGCGGAAAACATTGCTGCTGTTCGCTAAAGTGTGGCAAAACAGGACCATCAGGTAGAGGTATGCCACCGAAGACGTGGCGAGCATTTGGCCGATATTTTGTTTCACACATAACTGTCATAGATCCTCCATTATAATATAAAATATTAAGATAATTTTTTGTATTTTATATTCACCTCAAAAATTTTTTCACCACTAAAATTTTTTTCCCCATAAAAAACTTTTTCACCTCAAAAATTTTTTTTATCATCTCATAATTTTTTTTCATCTCAAAATTTTTTTTCATCAATAAATTTTTTTCACCTATTTTGTTTTTACATCCAAAAAAAGTTTTTCACCTCCATAATTTTACTTCTAAAATGTTTTACATTATTTGCATCAACAGTAGAGAACAGTTTTTTTTTATATAAATTTAAGCCATTTTTAAATGTTTTTAAATGTATTCTTACAATTTTTAGTTTAACCGATTTGTAATGAATAAAAAACCCTGCCGCAGGTACTTTTACCAAGCAGCATATAAACCAGTATGTTCATGGTATTGGCATTTTGTACATCCTGGTTTATACGGTCCTTGCTTTCACAAGTAAAATGTACTTAATTTTGCATCCTTGATCTCATAAGTGTGAAAGTGAAAAAATAAAGAAACCGTACCACAGTGGTTCAAAAGCAAGAACAAAATGGTAATAAGTAGGCATCTTCTAAAAAGGAAAAGTTCTTGCAAATTTAAAGAGCAAGATCTAGGCTTTTAAACAATTATATTTATAGTCGCACTGTTTTAAAGCTGACCAATTTGCGTTTTCAAGGTGTGTTTTTCTAAAAAAATATTTTTTTTAGCTAAAAGAATTACTTTTCATTACAACAGTGTTTATTTTATGAATTTTTTGGAACTAAAAAGTTTCATACAATTCAAACAATTTTCCAATATATTGTTTTCTAGCTGGAAATTGTGTCTTAAGATCAATGTCATCTGAGCATACATTTGCCAAGTACGTCTTATCTACATATCTGCAATTTTTTCATTTTCTAAAATAACGTTTTAGAAAAAAATGCAGACATACCTTTAAGACATCATTGACAAATGTCTGCGACTGCTGTCTTGTGCCCTAAATGGCGCTGTTGACAATGTCCTTAACAAAATTTCCAAAGTAAGAAAAGAGTTGCACTTTAAACATGGTTTTCTTCAACTTGTAACCTAGATTAAATACAACAAGTCTAAAATCAGTCAATTCAGTCCACGTTTGTAAAAGATAGTTAACTTTGGCACCCTGTTTTAAAACATGATGGTTATAAATGTAATTTTTTAATAGACTATTTTCTCCTTTTCCATTTTTGTGAACACTTTTTTTCGATTGGATTAATAGTTTAAAAGAGACATAATTATTACCATTAATTTAGTTTGGAATCACTGTACTTCTTCGAGAAAATAAAATAAATTGTATCCTCACAAAAAATCCCCGTTCGATTTTAAATTTTAACATGTATGGGAAAAATATGTTACGTTAAAGCAAGGAAACAACTTGCGAATAAGAAGACCTTTTTTATTACCGTTACCAAAACATCAAAACTGATACGTACCGGAATTATTAAAAATTGCGTTTTCACATTAAATTATGATTTGTTGTAAAAAAAACTCAATGTTGCCAACATAAATTGTAAATTGAAAATCGTACATCAACTAAACAATGCGATTTTTTTAATAACAAAAATTGAAAAATTTAAATTTTTTAACATTTTTGAATATTCGAAATTGATTTTGTTTTTATTTTTTAGAAAATAAGATTTTGTTAAACCCCCCATATAATAGCGGCACGATACCGGTATTAAGGGAAACGGTTTTGCAATGCCGGTATTTTTGAAATCAAGAGTTTCGGAATTGGTATCGGTTATCAATTTAAGAAGGTTTTGAAACGAATGACGTTATTAAAAAGTCATCGGCTACCTTATTTATAAGAGTTTGTATAAGGGCACACAGACCGTATGAGTGTTTTCGACCGTAAAATAATCAAATATTAAGTATACGCAAAGCGTCCCAGCAAAAAAAAAATGGTAGTCATTCTGTGACTATAACTTCTTTCATTGCTTTCTAAACTTCAGTTGACATTCTTTTATGATTTTTGGTGTTATTCTAAGGCACTTCCCAAAGCATTCATGTGTTCATATTTCAAATGCAGTGATCTGGATATAAACCCGATGCATATCTTAAAATATCACTCTTCATTACTTCTCAAGCATAAGTTGTAGTATATCGTATATTTTTTTTGAATCTTAAGCATTTATTCAAATTAAGAAAATAGTTCTGATGAACTTTTTTAATTTTTTTATTAAATCATTTTTTATATTTTAGTTTAAAATTTCATGAGGGTTAGAATTTATGCAGTTTTGCAATTTTTATAAAAGTTTTGAAAAATCAAGAAAAAGAGATTTTTTTACCTTTAATTGAAACTAACTGGCCTGTCATTTGCATTTTTCAGCCTCGAATATTTATGACGACGCAATCTCTGCATTTTTGCATTATGTATTTTATTAAACACTACATCATTTCCAGTTTTAATTCAGAATTTACCAAAATAATTTTAAAATTGTGTAAAAATTATTTCAAATTGCCCAAAAATGTTTTAAAATTGTGCAAAAATTATTTAAAATTGTTCAAAAATATTTTAAAATTGTCTAAAAATGTTTCAAAATTGAACAACCAGTTTTTAAATTATCCAAAAATATTTTAAAATTTGTCTAAAAATTCATTAAAATTTTTAAAAAATGCTTTTTCACTAATGCAGAATTATTTATTTGTTTTAATAAAGAGTTTTTGTATATCAATGCATAAATTTCACTTCTTTAAACTTATTTTTCTGCATTCTTTCAGTGCATAGATATTTACCGTGTAGACCAAAAAAAAAAAACAAGTACAGTGGATTCCCGATTTAATGAACTCTCGATTTAACGAATTCGCGATTTAACGAACAGATAAAATTTTTACATTAGTTACTGTGAATAACGAATTAAAATCCAATTTACCGAATTATAATTGGTCTAACGAAGAAATATAAAAATACATACATATGTAAAAAAATCAAAATCTGGATTTCTGGATTTCTACAAATAGATGGAGTAGTCAGGCAAACAGTTGTAGTCTTGGCACACTCAAGCTATTTCTCTATCGTGTATTTATGCCCTTAGAATTGTACTGTAAGAAGTACGAAAACAAAAATATCACCATAAAATTTTAATTTGTTGGCAAAATTATAATATAATATGTATAACAAAAACTGTATATTTTACGACTTATTTTTATACTACCGCATAAGAATTTCTTTTAAACAGTATTTAATTTCTATTGATCTTAAGCAAAATAAAACACGTGTTTGTGACAATGGCAAGATTTTACTCGTATTAGTATAATTACAAATCCATGTAACAATAGAACAGTAAATTACTCGTGATCACGTGTTTATAAAATTTTACAGATACAATGTATTATACACTTAACATACAACACATTTTTAAATTTTTAAATAAATATTTAACATACTGATAGATTTATAAAATAAAATCCTCCTCCATATTGACAATACAACACATTAAATACAACTCTGCGCATTCCCTGTAGGAAATGTCGATAGTGAAACTGTACTGATTCACTATTGACTTTGTCACCAGTACTACTAACTAATTATGCCCCAGCCAACGCTTTCTGCTGTAGACATTTAACACGTGCGTGTGATTGCGAATCTACACAACTATTGACTAGGTGTTGGCATTGGAGCCAGAGATTCACTACACTCAGAAAAAAAAGTTGGTAGAAAAATTTGTAAACGGTTTTCAATCCCTCTACTATTTTTGTACTGATTTTTAGTAAAAAATTATTATTTAGCAAATCTTTTTGCTATTTACATTTTACAAATTACAGAATTTTTACAGAATATTTATAAATTTTTGTTGCTAATTTCAGAAATCATTTTACAAATTTTTGAAAACCGATTTGCTAAAATTAGCAAAAAATTTTACTAATTTTAAAAAAGTGGATATTGAAGGAAATGTTATTTCTAATTAAAACTTACACCAACAAACTTAAATTTCCTTAAATGTTACATATATTTAAAAACGGATCGGAAGTGAAGATACCGACTCATGTCTAAAAGGAGGACATCCACTTAAAATAGCACTAAAAAGGTTTTTTAGTTCTAAAAATCAGCCCTAAAAACAATTAAAATTTGACCTTAAAAGTACAAAAAATATTGTCTAAAATATTTTTCAAAACAGAAATTACCAAATTAAAACAAAATGATTAATTCGTTTTTTGAAAAATATAATCAAAATTTTTGATGCTCGATAAGAAAAATAAATTCAAAGCTTTTTACTAATATTAATAATATTTAGTAATTTTTTTTTGCCGATTTTAGCAAACAGATTTTAAATTCCGCTTTACAAAAAGTCTACTAAAATTTAGTAGCGGCTACTAATTTTTCTAATAATTTCATTGTACTACACGTCAGCAGACATGTGTTGCATTAGCAGAATTTCCCGTAATAACAGCAAAATTTTCAGTTGCCATTACAGACTTTTTTTGGTGAGTGTAATACATTTTAGTAATTCTAGTCTACAATTTTGGAACTTTATAAGATAGATATTTTATTAATAAAAGTTTTTTTTTTATAAATTTCATTAAGGCAAAAAAAAAAATTCGTGCAAATTTAATTTTGGAGTAGACAAATCTTCAAAAGACTGCACATAATCCTCCACAGGCTCCGTAAAAATCTTCATCAGGCTCCACAAAATTTATAGAGTTGCAACTTTCACTAAAAATTGTTGCCTCTTTCTTGTTATTTTTATACAAAATTGATTGTTTTTTTCACAAGTTTTTTGTAATTTCTTTGGCTCATTACATATTTTTTTAAAATTTGTATATTTACCTTTTTCATTCATTTTTCTTTATATTTTTATTAAAAAATTTAATTTTGCATGCAGCTATTCACATGTATTTTCAACAAAATAAAACAATAAAAAACCAAGAACAAGCACAGCTTTGCAGCTGCAAAAAAGGAATTTAAAAATATAGACGCTTTGTGGACATGTCACCAAAAAATCACCCAAAATAGTCGACAAAAGTGGTGACTTGTAGACACTTGACGCCAGGCTTCCTACAGGGTTGTTACAAATAGTTTTATGTTTGTGTTTGGCGGTGTAGGTATTTAAGATCAAAGTAGATTTAATTTCAAAAAGTAATTTTATTTTTAAATTACCTCGAGTGAAATTGTAAAAAGAAGGTAGAACCTTTAAAATTTATTTTATTTTGCTTAATTTATTACGTACCGCATTCTTTTACATGACTAATTGCAATTTCTTTTAAAAGCAAAATAAATTGTTGTTTATTTGATGTTGATTATTATTTTCAATTGCTTTGTTTTATTCCAAAAATTTTAAATAACAAAAAGGAAGTATTTTATAACTAGTAAAAATCTATAAATAAAAGTAAGATAATCAAAATTGATAATAAACAAATAATTTTTCGTACCTTAATATCTTAAAACGGTTGGGTAATGTGAAGTGAACTTACAAACAAAAACAAAAATAATTTCTATAGAAATAACACAACACTTCATCGAATTTATTGAGAGTTTCGTTTTTTTGTTATTTTGGTAGTAAAAACCTCTATGGAAGTGAAACATTTAAGATTTTTATAATCTTTTTTGAAATAAATACATACAAAAAAAACCTGTACTACTAATGTGAACAATCACGCAAAACTTCACTGCGCACTAAGTGCTAGTATTTTGCTCTTATGTATTTTGATAAGCTGAACTTAAAAAAATTGATTTTAATTGGAAAAAGTCAAACTTTTTCTGTCAACATCAGTTTTAATTATAGCAAAATAGTTCTTTTTAATACGCTTAAAAAATAATTCGTCATTTAACTTTTTTATTTAAAAAATCTAATTTAAATCCGCTAATATTTTGGAACGAGAAATAAATATCTATAAGAATTCAAAACGCTTTTTATAGAGTTGGTTTTAAGATCTACTCAGAATGTGACAGTGTGTAGTACACTTCGTTTTTGTTGTATAATATTTAAATACTTTTTAAACTTATTGCTAAAGTTTAAAAGTGAGTTCTAAGTGCGACTATTTTCTGGGAGAGCTCACTCAAGATAGAGGGAATGATCTACGTGTATGAAAATCAGTGTTGGCACTGCCATTCTTGTGTAGTTTTTATGAATTTAATTTAATTTTTAACGGCATTTTCGTAAATTTCGAGCAAATAATTGTAAAAAAAATATTTACACATTTAACATGTTAAACAATGCCGGACGCTCACAGGAATCTAAAGGCTGGATTAGCCAGACGTAATCAAAAATCTGTTTTGAATAAATTTGAAATGTGTATTTAAGTTTTGTATTTATGTTTTGTATATCGTTAGCTGAAATGCAAATCGGCAAATCAAATAACAATATTTTAAAACCTGGTTTAAATGATTATTATGATTCATTTGAGTGATTATTAAGTACTGCATTGAACTACATCTCTTCACAAAATTTTATCGTTCTATAATCAATACTATCAGATTTATTTACAAGTTCGTTAAATTGCTTCTCTCGTAAAACAAATTTTTTGTTACGACCTTTTGCATTTCAGCTGACGATATGTATTCTATATGTTCAATACATAAGAATGAGTCATTACTCATGAGAACAATTGTGCTGGTATAACATGACAGCTTGCTGGCAAGCGGGGCGAAGATAATGGTTTTTTGTTAGCGTCAAGTTTCAACCAGCTTCTACCTCGCATTAGCAGCACAAAACTAATACATGCAGATTTTTAAGAAACGCCAAACGTTAAATAAATACAAAAAACACTAACACACACAGAGCTTTGTATACGTATACATTTTGTGCCAGATGAATTTTCATACCATGTGCTACGAATAGAACAAAAATTATGCGCTTAAATATTAGTCTCGTGTGTGATAGCTCATTTAACTCACTTAATTTGCTATAAAGGGATAAGTTTACGTTTACGTCTGACTAATCCAGCCTTAAGTCTCACAGCTTTTTAATAAACAAAAATAAGTCAGTACATATTTAATTAAATTGAGTTAGTCATTAAAATATTTGCCACATATTCCTAGTTTCTGGTGAATTAAATTTGTCAACACTAAACCCACCTTAGACAAAATTAAAATGTTATTTAATGTTGCGTTTCTGTGTTTTAAAATCCGGATTTTTGTTAATTTTTGCGAAAATATTTTTCAAACTCATGCATTTGAAAATGCAGCGAAAAAGTTATACGAGGGCGAGTCAATAAGTCCGTGACTTTTTGAATTTCCCGTCTCTTAACTGAAAGGGTAATACTGCTCCTGTCAGCATGGTAACACTGATGCCTGTCAAAACTTGATAGCAGACTACCGCGTGATTTGAGGAGAAAATGGAAAAAAGTGAATTTCGTGTCTTGGACGCCCAATCGAGGTCTCCTCACCCGAAACAATTGAAAAAATTCACGATATGGTGTTGGCAGATCGTATTGAAAGTGCAAGAGATTGTAGGAGCCCAAGGTATCTCACATCGATATGTGGTTTCAATTTGAATGATCACTTGGGTATGAGAAAGCCTTCTGCAAGATGGAATCCGCGTTCGCTCACAATCGACCAGAAATACAATCGTGTGACAAATTCATTTCCATCGCAAAAATCTATAAATAAGGCTCCCAGTTGCTCCCTCCTCCATCGTTTTCTCCGGATTTAGCTCCGAGTGACCATTTCTTGTTTCCAAACGTGAAGAAATGGCTCGGCGAAACGAGATTTGACTCCAACAATGAAATCGTCTCACAAAAAAATACCTATTTTGATGACCTCGACAAATCTTATTTTTTGAAAGTGATAAAAAAATTGGAGAAATGTTGGACAAAGTGTATAGAGCTCAAAGAAGACTCTGTTGAAAAATAAAATGATTTTTATACCTAAAAGCCTGTGTTGCGTTCAAAAAGTCAGGGACTTATTGACCCGTCCTTGTATTTCGGTTTGTTATGAAATTAATGAATTAGGAATTTTATATTTTATATGACAGTTGTTAGCTTCAGTATTAACAATCTTAATTAGAAGAAAAGTCAAACCAACTTTTGTGAAATATAATGACTATGAAGCGTTTAGCCATATGAAATAGCAATCTGTCCAATTAAAGTCGGTAAGGCAGTTTCCTTAATATGATTTGCATTGATGGCCAAAAAAAATAGAATGTGGAAACTAGCAAGTGTCATATAGGCTTTTGAATTTATCAGGCTTAAGATCAGGCTTAAAATTGTGAGGATCAGGGCTACTATGTCATCGTCAGTCTCATTCTGAACCACCACCCAAAAGTACTCATTGTTTGGGTAATCCATTCACTAATAGTGAATGGATTATATACATATATAGCCTGATCATACTTTTTACAGCAAGACATTTTTATCAACTATCAAATTTTTAATAAATATTTGTTTGTGTTTTAAAATGTATTTTTAAACTTAATCTATTTTAACCAGGATTAAACAAATAAGAAAAGTAACTAGTTACCATTACCAGATAATGGGTTATATAACCCATTTTCTGGAAATATTTTTCCACACTGGGTATCTTATATCTTTCTATCTTCAATTCTCGGTATCGATATGTTAATTTCGTGTCTTGGACGCCCAATCGAGGTCTCCTCACCCGAAACAATTGAACAAATTCACGATATGGTGTTGGCAGATCGGATTGAAAGTGCGAGAGATTGTAGGAGCCCAAGGCATCTCACATCGATATGTGGTTTCAATTTGAATGATCACTTGGGTATGAGAAAGCCTTCTGCAAGATGGATGCCGCGTTTGCTCACAATCGACCAGAAATACAATCGTGTGACAAATTCATTTCCATCGCAAAAATCTATAAATAAGGCTCCCAGTTGCTCCCTCATCCATCGTTTTCTCCGGATTTAGCTCCGCGTGACCATTTCTTGTTTCCAAACGTGAAGAAATGGCTCGGCGAAACGAGATTTGACTCCAACAATGAAATCGTCTCACAAAAAAATACCTATTTTGATGACCTCGACAAATCTTATTTTTTGAAAGTGATAAAAAAATTGGAGAAATGTTGGACAAAGTGTATAGAGCTCAAAGAAGACTCTGTTGAAAAATAAAATGATTTTTATACCCAAAAGCCTGTGTTGCATTCAAAAAGTCAGGGATTTATTGACCCGTCCTTGAAAATGGTTTTGAAATACCGGTTTTTTATAAATCAAGAGTTTCGGTAACGACTATCAATATGAAAGGTTTTTGAAACGGATAGCGGTATTCAGAAGTTATCGGTTGCCAACCTCAGTTAATTTAAAGTGTATACTGGTGATGTGTTAGCATTTTAATTTCTTGTCTTATCTAGGATACGTGAGACCACGTGCATGATTGACAACCACTTATTAAAAATATTACCAAAATATTGTACTAATATTAAAATATTAGCAAGAATATGTATAAATTTCCACAAGTAATTTCGACTACTGGGAATTGAAAAAAAAAAATTAAAAATGGGCTGAAAAAAAAAAAAATAATAAAGGGTGTCTCAAAATTAACGCAACATTTGAATTTGCCACATTTTATGCAGTAAAAAGTTGCCAACCAAAATAAAAAACAGTTTAGGCTTATCATTACACGATCGAACAATGTGTTTTAATTGTTGAATCATATTTCAACAATAACTAAAGTTTGGAGGCTGTTTTGAGGTTGGCTAAGCAATGACTGTTACTCGTGGTCGATATCGTGAGATGAACTCTGTTCTTTATGCCTAAATTGGATGATATTGATATGGACGTCATGTGAATTCAACAAGACGCTGCTACATGCTATACAACAATTCAATGGTAGCAAAAGAAATTTCCTGATCGTGTACTCTCTTGTTTCGGTGATAAGAAAGAGAACGTGTGTGCCAGCAACACCCATGTACTATTCCACACATAACCCTATCCTGTGTACTTTATGATTCCTTAAGAAATTAACAATAATTCAAATGTTGTCTAAATTCTGGGACACCCTTTAAAAAATCAATATAAATAAAGTAGCAATAGCACATACATACTAGTAATTTACGTCAGCCGTCAAAACTTTTTGATTTTAGATATCTTTCCCTCATTTGTTTCGATCACTAATTGAACTTCACATAAATGGCATCTAATTTATTTTATTGATAATATAACCTCTGTTATGTTTTTTTTTTAATTTTCATTTTTGTTGTCAACAAATTGTAATCAGAAACAAATTATTGATAATATTGATGATAAACATGTAATTGTGAATTATTAATAATACATTTTCTCAAGCTAGAATAAAATTAATCGTACTTGCGATTATAACCTTGCAGATGTTTCAATTTGATAATATTCAGTTTGATTAACTTTATCATCTGCTGGTAGTTGAGAAAGTTAATAATTATTCAAGAGCCGTTTACATTTATCAATTGAGTCATAAAATCTTGTATGAAATTATAATGACTTTTAAATTAAATTACTTAAATGAAAAATGTTGCCAAATATTAGAAATTCATACAAGAATTTTTTTGACAGATCTTCAAATATAGTCATATAATGTAAATCGCTCTTTAAAGGGGGTTTCACACTATATAAGAGGGCGGATCAATAAGTCCGTGACTTTTCAAACTTTCCTCGTAGTTATATAAAATGCAACACTGCTCCCATCAAGTACCACCTATTAATAAACTACTGTCAAACTTTGAGCAAGTTCCATCATTTACTTTGCGTTTAACAGCAGGAATTTCCGAGGTCCATAAAATAGCCATTTGTTTGATCAATAATTTTATCGTTGGCGCTAAATCTCTTTCCACCGAGCCATTTCTTTAGGTTTGGAAATAGGAAATAGTCATTGGGGGCTAAATCCAGAGAATAAGGAGAATGAGGGGGCAATTCGTAGTCTACTTCATGAATTTTTGCCATGGAAACTAAGTTGTCACATGATTCCATTGGTGGTTGATTGTGAGCAAACGCGGCAGCCATCTTGCGGAATGCTTTCTCATACCCAAGTGATCGTGCAAAATTGAAACCACTGATCCATGTGAGATGATTATGTCTTTCACAATATATATCAACTGGGCGTCCAGAACGTTCGGAATCTTTCGTGCTTGTAAGGCCACAACGAAAATCAGTAAACCACTTTTTACCATTGATGGTGCAGAGTCCCCATAGTATTTATCAAGCTGTTCCTTGGTTTGATTGACGGTTTTTTTTGCATAAAAAAATAATATTTAAGGAGCACTCGAAATTCACTTTTTAAAATTTTTAAAAAAATTCACAAGGTTGTATGTTTTGAACAGCTGTTAAACGCAAAGTAAATGACGAAACTTGCTCAAAATTTGAAAGTAGTAGTCTATTAAAAGGTGGTACTTAATGGGAGCGGTGTTGCATTTAATATAACTACGAAAAGTCACGGACTTGTTGATCCGACCTCGTATTAAGAGATTATTACAATACTCTTCGACTAACCATATATACTATTTTCCAGTATCGCTAATAGGAATTGTAAAAATTTGATAAATCTTCTGATATTTCATATCCCCAACCGAATGGTTTGTTTGGATCCACCGACATATTTGTTTGTGAAGATAGAAATTGAGTGTCAAATGAAACCATATATTGGATCAGGAATAAGTTTTGTTGCCACAACCGAATAATTGAGTTGCTGAGCTAAACTGAATGTTGGCATCTAGTGAATAAAACACTAAGTCATATTTATTCACCAGATATCTGAGGTGAATAATATTTTTTTTATTCACCTCAAATATTTTTCTCTTAAAAATTTGTTCACCACAAGAATTGTTTCACATCAACCATGTTTTCTCAAGCGGTAAAAAAAAGTTATGAAGGAAAATGTGAAGGTATCCCTAAATGTTCCATAGAAATTTATATATTTTAATACAACTTCATAAAAGCATCTGTTGAATAAAATATATTGCCATATTTTTCCTTTAGATGACTAATTGTGAATAAAATTTTATATTCACCTCAAATTGTTTTTCATTTTAAACATTTTTCACCACAAAAATTATTTCAACAATGCTGTGATGTGTATAACAAAAATTGGTAAAGCCGAATTCAATGTTTTTATTTGCTTACTTTTCTGAAATAATTGAAAAAGTTTAGTGCAAAAATTTTGTTGAGTAGTGTTATCATTTTCATTTTGAGATATTTTTTCTTTATTTTTTTATTAGCCAAAACTTAAAAAGTTTATCAATAAGATTTGGTAATAATTATTAATGTTTTTTTGGTACTTATAAGTACATTAATTACATTCAACGTAACACGGAAAATACATTAATGATTTTAATTGTGATTGTTAAACAGATAAAAAAAATCTATTTCTATGAACATGCATTATAGCACCCAAATGTGCAAAGGTGTTTTTTTATCGCTCCCCGTAATTATAAATTACTTTTGGTTAGGAGTCTTTTAAAATTTTCGGACTCAATAAAAAGTAAACTCATCAACGGGAAAAATGTTTAATTTCTAAGCAAGCCCTCTTAGGTTAGGTTGAAAAAGAGGAATCGAAAGTGAAGATAATCTTCCCAACCAACTTATGTCTGAAAATAGGATATACACTTAAACGCGAAATTGCGCTCTTATGTCGGTACGAATTTCGCTAATGGTCTCAAACCAAGCATGCTATAAAAAAATGTATTAGAAATGTTTTTTATTTGGTTACGCCGGTTATCGAACCTGGGTCTCTATTTGTTAGCAAAGAACTTCAGTGCCTGATTTCCTCCTAACTTGTTCATGCATATATCATCTTAAATTTTACTTTTAGTAAGGAAATGTTTCCTTGGCTTTAAGAAAAATTTTATTTTATTTAAATTCATTAGATAATTTTTTTTTACTAAAAACACTAGGACTTAACTCCCTAAAAATAAGAAAATATTTTCTAACATCAAGTTAAATATCACTTCTTTTCAGTGAAAATCATCCTTTAATTTGATAAAAAAAATTTAAATTAATATGAAACTGTTTCTATGATAAAGGTAATATATTTAACCATAAGTATTTTCTCGCTTTCGGAAAATAATAAACATTTTCCAATAAACATTGAAAAGTTGAAAATTCAAGTGTTTAAATATTGCTTGTTTTTTACATTCAAAATCAAGTTCATACAAATAAAAATATGTTGTTTTATGTTTTTCGTTAATTGTTAATATTTTAAAATAAAATTAAAACATGAAGTTTATTAAAAAATCTAAGTTTCTTCGATGAATTATTTGAAGCTTAACACTGTCCTTACATTATCTTTTTTCAGAAAGATTCCACTTTCTATTTCTATTTTTACGCTTCTAACGACAAAAAGGATTAGTGAGAAAAACATCGAAAGTCAAAAAAATCAGTATTAAATATAATAAAATAAAATTATAAAAATGTTTATATGTTAAAAAGAGTTAATAAATTGTACCAAAACCAGTCATTATCGTGTTTTTATATGTAATTTTCGAGGCTTGAAATTGGAAAACATGACTTGAATAACATTTCGATTTTAGCTTTAATTCCAGCAAAAATGTTTATTGGGTTTTTATTGTAGTCAGCAAACAAAATTGCAATTTTGAAATACTTTACCTTTTGCTAAAAAAATTGTATTATTTAAGACTAACTGATTAAGCACGTGAGCCATTTTTGACTCACGCACGATCACGAACCAAAAATTACAATCATGCTTTTTTTAATGGTTACTTTAATTTGTTTTCTCTAATAATATATTAAATTAGGAAAACTAAATAGTTTGTTTTTAATTTATTGTTTTTTTTTTGGAAAAAAAATTTCCAACAAAACAAAAAACACTATAACAAAGATTATTATTTCTCAAAAATTAGAAAACTTTTACTTAAAGAAAACAAATAATATTTTATTTTAAATTAGTTCTGGGTAAAGGTCGAAGAAATTTAACTGAATATTTTATTTAAATTTTTAAAATTTATCTGAACTAAGTTGCATGAAAATTTTCCCAAGAAATAAATCATCAGTTTCTAAAATGATATAAAATTTTATTATTACATAGGAAAACATTTATTACTTTTTGTTTTTAATTGCCTGAACTAATTTTTAGAAAATAATTCGTAAAAATTAGAAAGAAGTAGACTTAAAAACTGAATTTAGAAATGGCTTTTATTTAGTTAATTTTACTACACGCGAAAAAAATTAACACACATTAGGTTCAAGTACTTTCCAAATTTTAGTAAGACAAGTTTTTTGAACTAAACGGGAGTAAATTATGTTATAAATTTTTATTTTTTCTGAACTAAATTAGTTTTATTTTCTAAAACTAACATGTTTTTCTTAAAAAATTATAAATTTTTATTTAATATACTTGTTTTTTTTTTCCTAAAATCAAGAAATATTACTTAGTAAAGATATGAACTATTTCTGAGTATATAAACTATTTCAATTTTACCCAAACAGGAATTTTTAATAAAATTTTAATAAAATTTTACCTAAATTGAGGAACATTTTTAAACTATTTAAAACGAAATTTTGGATTAAGTTTTAGTTATGTATTTCTTTTTTAAAGCGCTTTGTGTTTTCAAAAACTAATTAAATTTGAAAACTACTTTTTTTTGGTTCAGTATGAACGTAGTAGAAGAATAGTTTTAATTTTGACAAGAAATTGGCTTAAATTAAACGAAACATTTCCTCTGTGTATGAAACTTAAATAAGTTCAAAACTCCTTATATTTTACTCTCAAACTCTTTTCAAATAAAATAAGTGGCGAGCGATTTAAAACACATTTGCACATTCTATATATTTCATGGATGCTCTAATATGCATGTGCTTCATAAGATTACGTAAATGAAAGTCAATACCGGCATCTCTACGGTCGATCAGTAGCGGATTTGTAGTTTCAGTTGATCAGTGAAGCTTATAAACAAAGGGCTCCTCTTTTATTTAAACATATTAACAAGGAACATTTACAAGGTTATCTTTTGTGCTTTAAAATACAAATAAACGATTTATTAGACTGTGAATAGTAAATATTATGGAAGGGGGGCTTTATTTTGCAGTTTTTTTAAGACATAATGAATGCCACCTGATTCATCTTCATAAAAATCTTGCTAATAAATTCGAAATTTTATATACAGCAAAAAAAAATTTATCTTACCACTTAACTTTTAAATGCGACATAAAAAAGGGTTATTCTCACAAACACACGCCAATGAATTATTTGGCAAATTTGTAAAGAGGTCAGTGATCTGATAGATAAATTTGATAAATGTTGAGAAAAAGTTTAATTAAAAATAACAGAGGCTTTCACACATACATATGTATTGTGTTCAATTTTATATATTTTTATTCCAAACGTGGGGATTTATTTTAAGAAATTTGTGGTGTCTCCATCTCACTTATGATTTGTCACTTGCTAAACAATGAACTAAAATTATATTTGATATTGTTGTCTGTTGATTACAATTAATTGCTAAAGTAAACTTTTTAAAATTATACAACAAATCTTATAACTTTCTGCGTAATTAATGACAATTACGTTATTTACCCACTAAAGACTTTTTATTTATTAGTTAGTTGTCATGTGTACTACAAAAATTGCTCTTAACATTCAAGGACTGGGTATTTTGTATTCTTTAAAGTTTAAACCCTAGATCATATTAAGTCTCCTTGACATTAGTCTTTATGACAACTGTCAATGATATTGAAAATAAAATAAAACCACTTATAGGGAAAAACAAAACACTTAAAAATAAAATAATATTTCTTGCTTTATCGTACAGCTTTAAAGATTACGTAGATAAATAGTACTTCAGAAGTATCGAATAAAAAAATCCCTAAATCTTCGTTTAACAGAGAAATCGAAACAGACAAATCGAACATGACGCTGCAGGGGTAATTACCCCAGGTAATAAACATATTTTGTGATAAAACAGACATTATAACACTAGTAGTATGTTATTTATGTTGATAAATTTATTAATTTGTTATTAATAATATTAATTTGATATCAGGGACATAGCAGTTATAACCAATATTTAAAAAAATCCTGAAATAATAATTTATCATTTTAGTCTTTGATAACCATTATAGTTTGTTTATGTGTTTTTTGGGCTTCCATAACCATTACAAAAAATTTTAATTTTTTTGGTCTTCTGTAACCATTATGAAAGATTTTTTCTTTTTTCGGTCTTCCTGTATTCAAAGAAATTTTCATTATAAGTAACGAACTGTAGCGTGGTTATAGAATACTAAAAAAATAATAATCTTTCATACCCAGCAAAACTTTGGTAATGGATGCGATATTGTCATGCGTTACCTTGTAATGATAGCTCGTTACCTTTTTCATTATTTGCAAGCATAAAGTAATAAGTTAGTCATTATTGATTACGTAATATATGATTTATAATTATAAAGTTATAATTGGAATATTTTTGAAAATCTATTTTTAGATACATTACTTTGTGTTTTTTTGTAAGCAAAGGGGTAATGTATGTTTGTTTTGACAACACTAGCGAAAAAACGAAGCGCATTCATTCATTTAAGATTAAAACAATCAATTTCTATATGCGTCGATAGCTCAGTGGGTAGAGTTCTTGGCTGGCAACAAGATTTCCCTGGTTCGATTCCCATCTTGACTACATTTTTTTTAATAACAAAAATTTTACATAAAATATTTGTAATAATTTTTTTTTAATAAAAATTCCTCTTTTTTAAAAATCTATTTTTAGACACATTACTTTTTCCATTCTCGTAACTATATAAGTAACCCCTTACATTATCACCTCTAAAGTAATAGGTGTATACATTACTTTAAGGCTCATCGCCTGTAAAATTCATCAATGTAGTAAGGTGTAAAGTAATCCATCGGCCCCTATGGCTATACATTACTTTACCCATTATTTGGTAATGTGTGGTTTTGCTGGGTAATGTTTATGTTAGGACAAAAATTTTCTGGGTAATTTATAATTATTATTACAGGACCAATTTTTTCAGTTATTTTTTCCATAACCTATTGCATATTTAAAAAATAATATCAGTTATTTTGGCTCCCTGTTTGATATGATTAAAAATGTCAGGTTAATACATATGAGTTTTGTCATCTAGTAAAAATTAGATGAAGTTCTTAATCCAGCACCTCAAAATTCCATTAAACCATTTAAAATTTGGTAGGTTATAAGTCAATCCAGTTTTTAATCTTGATACTATACTATAACTGAGTGTTATAACTAGAGAAGATAAATTTGCTTGTTTTGCTATTTTTGTTTCTTTTTGCCTATTTTAATCATATTTGCTTTTTTCTCTTTTTTTTTGTATTTTATAGCAGTTTTTAGCTTCAAAGTAACTCTTTCTTAAGATTTTTGAGGTTTAAAATTCTTTTTTCACATTGTTTTGCCTCAAAGTGCTTTTTTCCAATAAAAATATTTTTTCTGCTAGTTTTGTGCTTTTTCTGCTAGTTTTGTTATTTGTTTTTAATTAAAGTGTTTTTTTCCCAACTATTTAATTTTACTTGTTTAAAAAAATATTTTTCCTGCTAGTTTTATTTTTTAAATACATTGAATTTTGTTTTTTTTTTTTGTCTTCTCTGGTTACAACTCAGAAAAATTTGCTTAACATATTCATTTAAAGTTGAATTATATTTTATATAATGGTTTAAACGTGTAAACGTGTATTATATTATTAAATTATTTTTCTTGTGTAACTGAAAATGAAGTTCTGGAAGCCTTTAATAAAGTAAAATCAATGTCTATTGGTGTTGATAATATTACAATTCAGTTTTTAAAACTTATTTATCCTTATATATCTGATGTTATTTTGCATTTAATTAATACTATTTTAATGACGTCAGTATTCCCAGAGGCTTGGAAGGTAGCGCGGGTTGTGCCTATTCCTAAATCTGGTACTATTCATGGTCCTGATGATTTGCAACCGATATCTATTCTACCGGCGTTGTCTAAGGTTGTGGAACATATTGTTAAGGAGCAAATGCTTTTCTTTGTTAAGAATAAAATTATTGATGCTCAGTTTGCTTTTCGTCGTGGATATAACACTACAACACTTTTACTTAATCTGACTGATAATATTAGGAACTCTGTGAATGATAATAAGCTCATAATAAGCTCTCTTGACTTAGCTAAAGCTTTTAAATTCATATGTTACTCTACGATGATTGTTAAACTTAAAGAGATTTTCAATTTTTCTAAATCTGCATGCAAACTCATAATGTCTTATTTATGTGGTCGGTCACAATTTGTTGATTTATATGGTAGATTTTCTAGCATACTTTCTCTCAGATCGGGAGTTCCTCAGGGTTCAGTTCTAGGGCCACTTTTATTTATTGTATATATCAATGATTTGCCAGGTGTTCTGAATTCTAGTATTTGTAAGCCGTTTTATTTGCAGATGACATAATGCTCTTGTTTAGTACTGACAGAGATTTTGTTGATGTATTGGAATCCAATATTAATTACAGCCTTGATAGAATTTCTTCCTGGTCTGTTAGAAATTCGGTAGCTATAAATCCATCTAAGTCGAAAGCCCTTTATTTTGGACCTTCTGAAAATTTAGTAACAGATTTTTTTATAACTATTTGTGATTCCAGAATTGAGTTTGTTAGTCAGCATAGCTGTCTTGGTATTATTATTGATAATCGGCTTAGTTTTGTGTCTCATTTTGAATCTGTACATCGGAAAATTTCTTATATCCTGAGAAGAGTATATTCCTTAAATATTTTCTTGCCTTTTAGAGTGAAGTGTAGATTAGCTCATGCACTTCTAATGCCACAAATTTTGTAAGGTGCTAGAGCGAATTGTTAATACGGTAACTCGATATGTTTTTAATATCCGTAGACGTGAACATATATCTAATTTTGTAAAAAAAAAATTTTAGGATGTTTTTTTGATAAATTTGTTAAGTTTCGCAGTATTATTTTATTTCATAGAATAATTAAAAGTGGTATACCAGTCTTGTTGCGAGGAGAATTATCCTTTTCACGCTCTAGTAGAAACAAACAAATTATAATACCTTGAATTAGATGCTCATTGTTTGAGAGGTCTTTTGTTGTGAGAGTTGCTCGCTGCTGGAATAGCTTACCTTATGAACTACGTATTTTCTCTCAATCTATAAAAATTTAAAATTTAATTTAAATTAAAATAATTTTAGTTTATTAATGAGTGCAGTTATTTGTTATTACATAACTTTTATTATATTTTTAAGCTAGTTTTAGTGCTTTACTTGGAATTGTAAATTGTTATGCAATACGTTTTTTTGGCCTGGATGGCTTTGTATTGCAATGTGAATAAATAAATAAAACATAAATATATAACTTAATATACATTATTGAATATTCTATAATATTATTAAACTCCCGTGTAAAAATGATTAGATCTGACCTCAGACCTCATTAGATCTGATTGTACCAGATCTCATTACATAACAGAATTGGGGATAAATTTGAGATAAAATTAGATCTGATCCAATCTGCTTATATTTCTATTATAGAATTTTTATATACATTTTTATTTTGACGTCTTTGAAAACGGTTCAAATGGCGTCTATCTGACCTGATACCATGTTCTCTTAAGACCGGATTTGATCATATCTGGCCACAAAAATCACCAGTTTTTTCAGATCCCTTTAGATATGAACAAATCTGGCACTAGATCTGACTGGATCTGTCCATAAAATGTATCACATATACCTAATATCTCAAATCATTAGAGAAGACAAATTTGCTTGTTTTGCTGTTTTTGCTTTTTTTTTTTACCAATATTTGATTTTTTTCTGCTTTTTTTAGCTTTGTTTGTGAGTATTAGAACAGAGAAGACAAATTTTTGTTTTTTTTTTTACTAATATTTGCTTTTTCCATTCTTTTTATTCTGCTGTTTTTAGGTTTAAATTACCATCATTTTAAGATTTTTGAGCTTTTAATTCATTTTTCACTTTTTTTTACCTCAAAGTTATTTTTTCTAATAAAAGAAAAATATTTTTCTGCTAGTTTTGTAATTTTTTTAAGAAAGTGTTTTACCAAGTTTATACTTGTGCAGTTTTTTGCCAATATTTTTTTGCTTTAAGCACATTGAATTTTACTTTTTTTTGTCTTGTCTGCTAATCATATATGATCAGATCTGACACAATTTCTAATTGGATTCATTCATATCTAATTCGTTTCAATCATATCTGATTAGATCTAATCTCTTTACACGGGCTAATAAATAATTCTAAAACTGTCAAATTAACGGTAAAATAATATTCAAAGCACAACAAATAAAACCCTTAAATTTATTATATAAAAAATTAGTATTTTTTGGAGGGTTTGCAGTCAATCGATTCAGAAACCTTTCAACTGACTACCGCTACCCTCAAAACACCGTTACCGAAATACCATTACACCCAAAATATCATTATCGAAACAACTGACATAACATAATCCTTAAAATACCAATAGTGAAATAAATGTAATATCTATATCCTTAAAATATCGTTGCCGAAATAACTGAAGTTCCATTAATCTTAAAATATCGTTACTAAATTATCTAAAATGTCGTTATCCTTACCTTCGATACCGAATTAAAATAATTAACTTTACCCTTAAAATACCGTTACCGAATTAATGTAAAACAGTGCTGCCATTACCGACAGCCGCATCGTTATGAAGTGTTTGTGCAATCATATTTATTTTCGCTTTCTCCTGTCATACCTTACACTGTAGTAATTACTTTGGAAGTGATAAAGTAAGTGGTTACTTATTTGGTTACGGGGATGGAAAAAGCAATGTGTTTAAAAATAGAATTTCAAAATAAAATAATACACATATTTTATATTAAGAGTGGGTGCGAACTGGCTAAATAAAATCTAAGCTAAATTCTGGTTTCCAACTTTCTTTGAAATTCAAAAATATTTTCAAATATTTTTCAAAACAATTTTAAAACCTTTTGCCAATTTGAATTTAGTTTAGAATTATTTAGCAACCTCGTACAAGGCCTAAGTATGACGTGGTCACGCTGGGAATCAAACCTGGGATGTCTGGTTTCTGGTTGCCAGCTAAGAACTCGAAAAATATATACACAATGATCAATTCATCTCCTTTTCCTATTGGGGTTGTCCAACCAGGGGTATCTTGAAAATGCTGCAGGAAATATTTTAATATTATTGGAATAATGATTGTGAGAAGAACGCGCGTAACCCTCAGTGAACAAACATCCGAATAAAGAAATGAAATAACCTAATGAAAAGAATTAAAAAAATTAATAAATTTCAAATAAAATAAACTAAATACTCTCCAAAAGGAATGCTATAGCCCCAGTAGGCTAGTTGGTAGCGTGCTAGCTTATCAGTGCGGGGGTCGTGGATTCGATTCCCACCAGAGGCTCTGGTCTGTTTTCGCTACAACGAGCCAAAAGCCTTTGTTGCTAGTGCTCGGTTAGGGTATTAACATATAATTTGTAATTGAATTTATAATTGAATTTTTTAAAATAACCTCCAAAGTTTGGGATTTATTTTAGAATGAAAAACTCTCAATGAAAATAGCTCCAATAAGTAAACGAACACATATTTTTCATATTGATGCAATCTCATGTGTTAGGAGTAAAAGGGACGGGGGAACATAGAAAGGACTATTTTTTCTTTGAAAAATTTTCACATTTATTTCAAAGCAACATATTTAGGTAAAAATGTCAAACGACAAGTTATTCCTTACTGATAAGCACCAACTCGCGTACGCGATCTGGAAGGTGTGTTTGCACACGTATACTTTAATGATATAAGAGATTTTTTGTTAGCCCGACAGGTGAATACTATGATCGTTTATAATAATGTTCATTCATTGATTATCAAAATAGTTTGTTTTTGATTTGTTAGAGCATATTTGTAAGTGTTTTTAAATAAATTTAACTGAGCAGCAGTATTGTCATTTGAGCGCTTTTTAGTAACAAATGTACATAGTTTTGACTATTCTCTTCTTTTGATTTTATGTTAACTTTTGAAAGTATGTGGGAAAAAATTCAACCGATTTACTAGTGGTCTCCGATGTAGCTGAGTTTTGGTTATTTGGTAGTACTCAAAGTAAAATGACTTTTTTTGGGCGGATTTTTTAAAAATCGTGTTTTTGTAATTATGACTTTTTCAATAATTTTATTATTTTTATAGATAACAATGTGAAAATCGAAATATATATGAGCATACATACATGAACTTGTGTATGATTATGCATGGGCTTAGATGGTCATATTCATCCATGCATATTTCTATATATGACCATACATGATAAGGGTATATGTTATACTTTTATATATGAACATATATGATTCATGTATGCTCATATATGACCAGAATATATATGGAAATATATGAGATCATCATGTATGTTTTATAATGAACTGTGCATGGTCATGTATGATCATATACAAATTCATGTGTGTTCATATATATTGCCATTCTTACATGGGTATTCAAATATTTGTGTATGAATCAATGTTATAGATGAAAATAGATATTTTGTTTTAAATAAAATATGTAAATAAATATTTTGTTCTTTGTGTGAAGAATATTAAGAATTTTAAAATAAATATTATTATTTTTTATAATTCTAAGATTCTTGGGAGGAAAAATGACATCGATTTGTATTTACATATAAATTCGTATTTTTCACATTTTATGATATTTGCTGCATATATTTATTTATTTCATAAAATTAAAGATTAAAAATAAATAAAACTAAGTATTTGTAAAACTTAACACAGGTCTAAACTAAAAGAGAAATTTCATATTGTCATCTACTGTGACATTTAATAAAAAATGCACTCACAATATATTTTCCGTTACCGACTGTAGTTTATTTAAAACGTAATACGTAGAGTTTGTTTTTAAATGTTTAAAATGAAATTCATAAAAATATATATTTTAACTATTTGAATCAGTAACTCAAAAAACAAACTATAAAAAACAGACTCTTAGTAGAAGTTGATATTTTATGTTAAATGTTAAATTTTATGTTGTCTTTCTAAAGATAGAAATTTAATTATTTAAATAAAAATTTCAATAAAAATTACAAGAAATCGTTCAAATATACATACAGACATAGAAAATAAAAATATATGCCTCTGTGTGTGTTGTAAGAACATACAAATAAATAAACTATTAATTTGAAAAACAATCTACAAAAATCGTTTTTTTTTTCTAACGTTTTGTCAGTTAAATATTGATGATTATTTTAAGCGACTTTCGATTAAATAAACAAAAAATTAGCTGAATATAATAAAAAATCAGTAGTCCTCTTTTTGATTGTCTTTTCGGTTAATTTAATATATATTTTAGATTGTTTTTAACTAAATAATATTGAGTGTATGATTTTAAAAAATCGACAAATGCTAAGTGCCTATTTTTTTATTTTAACTGTACAATATTTTTTTTTGAGTTAAATGTATATTTTGATACAAGTGCATATTTTAAGCAAATATTTTAGATTTGTTTTAGCATAATGACTAAACTACAAATGTGTTTTAGATTTTTTTTCTATACATACAGAAAAATAAAATGACAACCAAATTGAAAAGTGTATTTTAGTTGCGACAACCAACAAATTCGGTCAGCACAACTAAATTTAAATGCGATTGTTGAATATTTTGGGTGTTTCAAACAAGAAGTATTAACCGAATTTTATTGTGGAGACCAATATTCAGCTCAGTTTGAAATTGACCAAATTTTTTTCTATGTGTACGCGCTTTTTGACGTTTTTTTCTTTGAAATAAATTGTATCCCCCTAAACTTTTTTAAAAAAAGTTAAAATAAAATAGTTTTGAACGGCTTAATACCCCTTTAATGTGAGATTGGACCGAAAGTAAATATCCGGGATCCTTAAATATTTTTCTTCCTACCACATTTACAAATCGTAGAGAAATCTAAATTCTTACTTGGGAGTGTTTCCTTGTTCAATTCAATTGTATGTAAAACCACTACATTGGCATTATTGCCGCTCATTGTATATCATATCGTCACATCGGATTTTTTTAATTTTTTATTTTTGTGCTGGCCACTTAAGAGTGTTTGCAGTACAATCGTTGTGATCGCCAAAAGTGAGCTTGTCATATACAAATTTGTTGTATTTTATTGTTAGTTATTATTTCTCATTTTTTTTTTGTTTAATCTTATATTGATCGTGTGGCGTAAATGAAGTCGTCTTATCTTTGTGGGTTTCTCTTATAAGTGGCTTTTTTAATACTTTTTTATATATATTTTTTTTTAGTCTAAGTTTGAAATATGGATTATGGCTACGATTTTGTTATAATTTAGTAGGAGAGATACGTTATAATACCAGGTGTCGAACGTCTTTGTCCAGTCAGTACACGGTAAATCGGCGTAAAGTTAAGACGATCTCTATGTAATAATTTTTTCGGCTAGAAATAAAAAACGTTGACATTTGCTAAATTACTGTAATTTTAGAAATAATAAATTAAAACCGTGTTTGAAGTGAAAAAAGAAATATCATAAATTAAATAAAAGTTCCCTTTAAATAATAAATATTCATTTATAAATTGTAAAACAAAATATTTAAACGTTTCTGGAAAGTTTTTTTTTTTAATTTAAAATAAAAAACGGTTTATTTTATAATTTGAAAACATCAAAACCAAAGTGATTAAACCAAAATGTAAACGTTTTGCAATTAATTAAATATTTCAATACAAATTATTCAATGATATTGTTTAAATGAATTAATTTAATTAAATAAAACTATAAAATCAAAATGTAAGCATTTTATAAACGATTTTTTAAAAAATAATTATCATTATCAAAAAAAAAGAGAATGCAATTAAATCTTGTTTTTTATGGTTTTTTCTTAAATTTTTATTTTTAAAAATTTTTAAGGTTTTATAATCAATGACAATAGTGTTAATAATGAATTTACTTTACCATATATAACTAGCATAGGTACGATAACCTTAATAAGCCTTAATTTTTGATTGTTTTTTTTTTGTTTTTTCTTTTGCATATTTATTAATAGTTAATATATACGTTCTTTAAAATGTGTTCATGGCTATTTAGCCAATCAGTCTGTCAGCGTGCCATTCTTAACCAGATTTTCGTTTGTACCTTCTACCTTTTAAAATTTTAAATAAAATTTATTAATAATAGCAGCATTATTATTATTGAGCGTATAAAACTTACCAAATTTACACATCATACACGGGACTTTATATGAACCTCCTAATTGTTTTTAGATATGTTTTAAGTTTTTTGTAACTTTTAATTTTGATTGATGTTTTTATACATATTTTGCTTAAATTGTTGTGAAGGCTAATTTATGCTTATACACTGTGCATTATAAAAAAATGCCCTTCAAACTTTTCCTGAATCTTTTTAGTGCATACATACTTATTTCAAAAAAATCTATTAGTAAATTCCAAAGTTATTGACAATTTTATGCTAGAAAAAGTGTTATAATATATATTTTTTTTTTTTGCAAAATATCATGAATTTTTTTTTTTTAAATATTTTTAAATTTTTTGCTTTTAATTTATTACAACTCTGAAATTTTTCCTAGGATTTTCTTTAATTATACCTTTTTTTTGTAAAGGTACTTAGTAAAAATTCAGAAACTTAACACACTTTATCGCTTAAAGAAAGCGCGAAAAATGGCAATAATTTTGTTGTTTCAATTTTAGTAACGTCATAGTGCTTGTTAGGAAAAAACTTAACCACGTGTTTGATTAAAATTAAGACAAGATGCAGCAAAAAATATTTTTTGTTTAGGCTCTGCGGCCATTCAGGGGCTCTAGCTCTTCCAAAACTAAAGGTTCTGTTGAGATCTTTTGCCGTATCGAAATACTTGTATCAGCCTAGCTGAAAATAACTATTTCTCATTGTTTTTAAAAATACACGTATGTATGTTGAAAGCTCATTGTAAACAAACAAAAAAATAAATAATCTCGACAAATATAAAAACAAAAGAAAACTCTAGGATAACAAAATAAACTTGTTAAAAGCCGCTGTGAAAGAGGCTAATTTTGGATATCAAAACAAGCGATACGCTCTTTTCTTTCCCTGATAAACCTCCAAAACAGAAATTGCCAACCGTCCAAAAAAAAAAAAGTATTGACAAACCACATCCAAAGATACAACTAATCTGCGATCTAGACTGAAGATAAATATGTAGACAAATATTCCAGCAAACGTCAAAATTATGTTAACTTCTGTATGGATTTCGTTCATATTTTTTTGCCGGCAATATATGTCGCAATAGTTCTTCGGCAATATTTGTTAACAAATATTGCTAAGATAAAACGTCAAACTCAGCTGTAATTTTTTATTTGGTAATTATACAAAAAGACGTCATAAAAAATAAATAGAAAAATAATGGAAAAAAAATTATTAAATTTAAAAAAATTAAATACATTTGTACAAATTATAAGGAAAAAACAAAAAATATAACAATTTTTAAACTTTAGGGAATTTACAAATAATCATAGAATAACCTTCTTCCTTAAAATTTTTTGAAATTTGAACACATAAATGCGTGATCTCATTCCCTTAACATAAGCTCGTCAATAAGCAATTTAATGCCGTTATTTTGCCGACATATTTTGTTTATTGCTAAAATATTTATCTTTATTCTAGACCGGTAGTAAATAAAATCCAGACCCAGCAAAACATTGTTTTGTTTGCAAAACTAAATATTGTTTTCCTTAATATAACAACCATTCAGTAGTATTATACTATTTCACTTAAATGAGAGGGTATTTATCAGTTTGTCATTCCGTTTGTAACACATTGAAATATAGGTCAAGACCCGTTTGTAACACATCGAAATATAGGTCAAGATCCTATAATGTAAAGCTGCCTCGAAATTTTCCACACAAATTTTTATATTTCAGTAAGCTTTAAATTAAACGTCTTTCACTTCAAAAAAAAATTTTTTTTTCACCACAATTTTCTATTTTACCTCAAATGAGTGTTTTTTAAACTATTTTATGCATATTTTTTAATTTAAGATATTTAGATATTCCGAAAGATTTCTTATAGTCGAAGTGGTCAACTTTGTTGTAATATAATACACTTTGTGGTAAAGTCGTCTGCTATAGTTCTTCCATATTTTATATTCACTGGGTTTATTTAAAATACATCACAGTGCGTTGATAGGTAAGAGCACAGACTACACAGATGGGTGTGTTTAAAATTTTATATTTCTTCGTACTAGATTTTCTTTTTTTTAATAATAAATGTTTGAAAATTTTGGAAAATTTAAGATTTTCGCAAAAAAAAATAAAGCTCCACCTTGGCATCAAAGATCAAACGTCAATGCGTATGAGTAATATTTTAATTTTATATTAATCATTCGTGTCTTTTTTTATAACAAAACCCAGCAAAATAAGATCTGAGGAAGAAGTAGTTAAACGCTACATCTACTGAGCACGAAGTTGTGAAAATTTCGGTGAATCATTAATGATTTTAACATTGGCGTGTCATTGGGAGGAAGTAGTTTGTTTCGGTGCTATGAAAAATCGATGAGCAGATGGACTTTTTCATTAGTTTACGGAAGTTGTTAAATATATCGGGACTATAAAATAAATATAGGGAGTGGCTTTTTTTAAAGTTAAAAATGTGATTTTAAAAACGCAAATAATTATTATTCCGACCTGGACAAAGTGAATATCACTGGTATGCAAAATATGTTTTCAATAAGGCATTTAATGACTGCAGCAACTAACCATTTATGGACCAACTAAATAATTTTTTTTTTACTAGTAGGGGTTAATATCAACATTTTGGAAGTTGTTTAAAATGACTTCTTACAAATCGAAAAATTTGCACTATTAACTTCTTTGGATGTTCTGAAAAGAGATTCGTAAAGAATAACATCCATTTTATTTTGCTGGGAACTTAAAGACATTGCCGCATAGTCAGTCCCGCACTAAAGTCGGCTTTTTTAGAAAACCTGTTATTATCTATTTTGCTTTTATAGTCAAAATTAAAGCCACTTTTAAGTTGAGCCGGTTGTAAATGGGTGTCACATCAAATGTACGAAATGTCCGCTAACATTTTGTACTAAAATATAAACAAGTGGCAACATTGAACAGTTGCATTTATATTTGGTGAAAAAAAAGAAAAGTGTGTAAATAAAGAATTTGCAATGGCAAAACATGAAAAGGAAAAACTTTATAAAAAAAGGAAACGAAAGTGTATTTTTATTAAAAAAAATTTATTAAATTAATAAAAAATAATGCAAAATCCCGTATTTATTGATATAGATTTCCTTTCAATATTTTGCAAATCAAACATTTTTTTCACAAAAATTTTCTGGGCGAAAAACATTATCTTATTTAAAAATTCCTAACTAAAATATTTAAAATTTCAAATGTTTAAAAAATTTTTTCGGTTTAAATAATTTTAAATTGTACATAAAATAAAATGTTTAAATTTTATTTAGAATAAATATATTTATCTTTAAATGTAAACATTTCTATCGCACAGTATTTTAAAATTTTGTTATTAACGTTAATTAAAATAACGATGTTTACATACAAATTTTATAAATATTGTTAAAACACTAAAAGTCATTATAATTTTAATTTAATAAGTAATTTGTCCTTTAAATATAATTGTGGTATAATAAATTGTATACAGTTTGGTAAATTTTTTAATTGTCCCAAAAAAGTGGTTTAAATAATAAACAACATAAAATTATAAAATTATCACCAAAACAAAAACGTCAATCTGATAAATGAAAGAAGAGGCAATGGAAATTTAAAAATTTTGCTGGCAACATATTCGCACATACATTGACTTCAAGTAGCCAGTTCAACCAGTTTTATCTACAAAAAAAAAAATTAATTCTAAAATCAAATTAATCAAAAGCAATTAACGATATCAATGCATATAATATACTGGTAGTATAATTAATTTTTTTGTTTAGTTTTTAAATTGACCGCGTCGATTAACGGCAAATCATTTTAAAAACATTATATATGTTAGTATGCGCATGAGACAGATAAAAATGTGTAATTTACAAGTTAATTTAAAAAAAAAAAACAAACATCAATGTATTTTAAAATACATACAATGATTAATATTGTTATCATCTGTTGTTGGAATTAGTTATAAATTTGTTTCTACAAATGATTTGATGTCTTTGTCATTATTTATAATAATAATAATAATAATTTATGCTAATAATAAAAAAATCAACCATAAATATGTACTACAATATTCAAATCAAATAACGCAACAACAACAAAAAAGTGCCAACATTTTAATTAAAATTTATTTGTCAAATATAAACAAATTTGTTCGCTGTGAAAATTATAAAAATACACACTAGAGTTGCATTTATTTTTTACTTAGATTTTTAATAATTACCATTTTCAGTATTGTAGTAAACAATAATCAAATTTTGTCTAATAAAGTAAAATGTTAAGGCTAAACGGTCAATTCAGAGTCGTTTTAATTCGCCTAAAAAATTAACTTTTTTTATTTATATGTTTATATTAATCTGTTTTATAATTTTTTATTATTTATTGATATTATTTTTAAAAATTTTTCATTTCAATTAAAGAAAACCAAAGATTTACTTTAAAAAAATACAGTTTTCAATATCTAAAAAATTGGTTTGAAATCTGATAAAAAAAGCTTAAGTTATGGACGAATTTCCTATTAAAAGCTTGTTTATTTAAAAACACAAATTTATGCCACCCTAATCCATACACATAAACAAAAAAAATATGTTTTGTGACGGCCCAGAATAACAGCGTGCCGTTTAAAGATTGTCGCTGCACTCACCAAATAAAGTCTGTAATGGCAACCGAAAATTTTTCTGTTATTACGGGAAATTTTGCTAATTTGAGTCCAGCAGTATTTTTTGCTAATCTTAGCAACACATGTCTGCTGACGTGTAGTACAATGAAATTAGTAGAACAATTAGTAGGCGCTACTAAATTTTAGAAAACTTTTTGTAAAGTGGAATTTAAATCTGTTTGCTTAAATCAACAAAAAAAAATATTACTAAATATTTTTAATATTAGTACAAAATTTTAAATTTAGTTTTTCGAGCAACAAATTTTTTCTATTTTAAATATTTTTTTCAAAAAATAGTTTAGACAAAATTAAAAAAAATCAAAGGCGTAAAAATCTTAAAAATTGTTAAAACATAAACGAATTAATCATTTTTTTTTAATTTAGTAATATCTGTTTTGAAAAATATTTCAGGATTTTTTTTTACTTTAATTTTTTAATTGTTTTTAGGGCTGGTTTTTAGAGCTTAAAAAACAAAAGTTTTTAGCGCTATTTTAAGTGGATGCCCTATTTTTAGACATGAGTCGGTATATTCACTTCCGATACCTTTTTTTAAATATATGTAACATTTTAAGGCAATTTAAGTTTGTAGGCGTAAGTTTTAATTAGAAATAACATTTCCTTCAATATTCACTTTTATTTTAATTAGTAATTTTTTTTGCTAACTTTAGCAAATCGGTTTTTAAAAATTTGTAAAATTATTTCAGAAATTAGCAACAAAAATTTGTAAATATTGTGTAAAAACTCTGTAATTTGTAAAATGTAAATAGCAAAAAGATTTGCTATATTATAATTTTTTACTAAAAATGAGTACAAAAATAGTAAAGTGGGATTGAAAACCGTTTACAAATTTTTCTACAAACTTTTTTTTCTGAGTGTGTTAGAGAAAATATGCCCAAATTATCGTGGGTAAAAAGGATTACATGAGATCCACATAATATCTATGTTATCTTTACTTATAATATGTTAAAATGCGGCAACTTTGTTGTGAGAATGAAAAACAAAAATGAGAAAAAAAATTAAATATTCTATCTTTCAATTTTCATGGAAAAATACGATACGTTGTGGTTCTGTTTTTCACTATAGTTTAAAATTCTTAACACGTTGATATAACGTCATATAAATCAATATTTTTTTGGATTATTTGCTTTTTTAATATAAAGATGGAAAATTTTAATGACTCAAATTTTTGAAAAATGGCTTAAAAAATTAAATTTCTAGCTCGAGTTAGAATATAAATGACAAGTTTTTGAAAATGCGTTTTTGAACATTCACCTGTTAAGAAATATTGCTAAAATTTTTTATGCATTTGCGAACACGTGTTTCTTTGTGGTTCAAAAAACTTACTAAATTAAAATAGTTTAAGTATCGTAATACACTTGAAAAATTTGTCAGCAGAATCTACTAAAAATTACAGTTCAAACAAAGCTATATGCAGCAAGGCAGGCGACCAAGGTATTTACCTTTTGATATAACTACACATTAGGTATATTTAATTCTTAAAAAAAAAACAATCAATAAATGCAGTAAAAACAACTAACTACGATAAGTCGTAAAAATAACTAAGAAATTTTTACTATAAACAATTTTAAATCAACTGACAAAAATTACTAAAACTACTACTATTTCAGTATTAATTTTTTCGATATTTTATTCAAAAAAAACATTAAAAAAAATATATTAAAAAATAAATGCAATTGTAGCACATTTTTATGAAATATATAGCAGTTTCCCACGTTTTTTCTTCTCCTATAAGGGTCTGAATTTGGTTTATATACCCGTGTTCGAGGAAGACATTCAATTGAATTTTGTCAGCTTATTATTGGTTTGACCTATACGCCAAATACTTGTTATCGAGAAAAACGGTAAAAAAGATTTATATTTTTTAATTTTGGTATGTCAAGTTGACAGGTAGATCAAAGTTTGGGAACTCCTAATTAATTTTTTTTAAATGGTCTGTAGGTCAAAGCAATAATAAGCAGACTATTTGAACTAAAATATTTTATAAAAACCTCTAAAAATTGTATATTTTTATAAATAAAAAATTAGTAAACTCACTTTTCGTCAAATATTTTATTAAATTCAAACGAGATTTAAATTTAATATTGGAAAGGTTGAACTTTGTCATTTAAGAATGGAACACAATATCATTCATATGACTACCATGACTGGCTCGGCAGTACCTCATCCTATCAACCCAATTTTTCAGCTCGAATCTCTTCAATTGCAACTTCGATTTCATGTTTTTACGTTTCAATTGTCTCTGGATGGTTTGTGTAACATTTCCTTAATGACTCCCCACAGAAAATAATCCAAAGAGCTCAAATCACAGCTCCGATGCGGCCAATTAACATCACAATTTCGGCTGATTATTGGGTTTTCAAAAACAGTGCATAAAATATCGATTGTTGCGTTGACTGTGTGACATGTGGCCCAGTCTTGTTGAAACCAAATATCGTTCATGTCATTCTCTTGAATTTTTGAAAACAAAAATTCGTTGAGTATGACACGGTTACGCGAAAAGGCATCAGATGGTCAAGAAGCTTCAGCTGTTGGACCAATTTAACTTTGTCAGCCTTTATACCAACGTCTTTATGTAAAATTCATCTCAAAGAAGTGCGAGAAATGTTCAGTTCCTGAGAACGATGACGAGTTGATGTTGATGGATATTCTTGGACATTATCAGCCACAGCAGCAATGTTTTCGATTGAACGCGGGTTTGTTTGTCAAATATCGATCAATTATCATGAACTCGTTTCACAAATTGACGCACAAACTCAGCTGAAGGCCGATCTCTTCTCACAAAATTTCCACGTAAATTTCTTTTTGTTTACGTTAAAGACTCACTACTTTGAAAGTAAGTTTTTAATATTTCGCAATTTTGTTTGAGCGTATAGCGTAACATAAAAATGAATATAAAATTAAAAATAAATGCTATTCTACCTTTCAGAGTAATCGGTAGTTCAAATTTAAAATTTTGCCTAAAACTTTGGTTTCAGAAAATATACTTAATCTTAACGTATAAATCTTAACTTATAATATGCTGGACCGATTTTGCTCATTTGCAATACCAAACTGCTCGGGAGGACCACCATTTTAACGGACACGTCAAGATCGTCTTAGAATAACATAAAAATCATGAATATATATGTTTTATAAGGTTTTAAATAAACCAACCAACCAAATTAAATTCGATTACTACGACTAAAATCGATTGGTACTGAATTTTGGGGTTTAGAATAAAATTAGGTTAGTACAACTGCATTTTACTTAGAAAACACAAAATATTTAGTAATGACATTTGAAAATGGTTGTGTTAATCGAATTTATTGGTTGGCGTATTATTTTTCTGTGTGTATTTTTCGATGTTTTACAAATGGAATGACAAACTGATCTATGTATACCAGGGATGGAAAACATGGTACAATTGTACTTTTTTTGGTACATTTTTACCTTGGTTGGTACCGTGGTACTACCGCGGCTCATTTAGTACAATTTGAAATTTTTTTAAATTTTCAACTTATAACTTGATAAAACAACATAACATAAAGTCGACTTTTTTAAAAGCAACTTTAAATTAAAAACCTGTATTTATTTATTCAGCTACTATAGTAAAAAATAAAGTCAGTTTTAAGTTGAACCGGCTCTAAATTGGTGTCACATCAAATGTACCAAATGTTTCCATACACATTGTACTAAAATACTCGGAAGAGGCAACATTGAACAGCTGATTTTAAATTACCTCAAAACAAAAAAAAAAAAAAAAAATAAGAAAAAAGTGTATTATTGCTAAAAAGCTATTAAATGGCTTTAAATTTTTTAATACAAATCCAGAAAAGTTTTAATTGCCCTCCAAGGGAGGCGGACAACCAGAAAAAAAGATGTGACATAAAAATTAGAGTAAAACTTTGCAAAGTTTTGTGGGAATTATACGACTGCATAAAATTAACGATAAATTTTGTTTCACTCGGTCAAATTAAATTTTTTTAAATCTTTTTAGTGTCTAAGCAAATCTGACTCAATACGATAAAGTTTGTTACCGTGAGGATCTAAAAAGTACAATTTGTTTGTCTGGTTGGTACAATAACAGAAAACATATTTTCCATCCCTGATGTATACCCTCTCATGTACGTGGAGGATATAAAAATAAATTTATAAAAGATATGATTAGCAGAGGGGAGTCCCTTAACATTAACCAAAAACCCCCTAGTGTAGCAGGCCATTTAAAATAATATTTAAATAGAAAAACCCCCACTATAGGATTCTCAAATTTCCAGCATGATTTTATTCAAAATGGTTTTGATTGATAAATAATCAATAAAATTGCAAATTCGTGTTAAACAGTACCACGAAATTCGATAGTATATTATTGTTTATTATGTACTTTTTCTGGTGATGCTTTATAAAGAAATTTACATATTATTTAACTTAAACACATAGGGGCATATAAAACTGTTTTTTTTTAACTTTTATTCATTATTGTCTTGTTCAAAATAAAATAATTTAAAAATAAAATATGGGGGATTTTTTAAAACATGAAACTAAAATAATGAAAAGCGCAAAAACGTATTAAAAAAAATGTTGGGATGCCTAATTTTTATTAAAAACAGTAGCAAAAGCACCAAGGGTTTGAACTACTTACCAGCCTGTTTACTCGCTGAAGTACTTTTGTTCGCGATGTTCAAAAAGTAATGAGTGGTCATTATCTTCCCACTTACAAAAAACACAAAGTAATGGGTAGTCATTACCCTCTCGCTTACGAACAGCCTAAAAGTAATGTGTACCCATTAATAGCCTGGTATGTAGTTGATGCCATGTTTTTTTCTGGGTAACTTCAAGCAGTTTTTGTCAAATAAAAGTTGGAAAAGAACTATTTTTAGCTAGATTGATACATGTTTTTCGATACGGCAAAAGATCCCAAAAGAAGGGAAATTTAAAAAATTTTATGTTTCTAATATTATCATATACTCGATCTTCTCCAAAAAAAGAAAAATCCGAAAAAAATGTAGTGTCATACGGACTTAAAGCTAACACCAAATTGATCTATTAAGTTAAGATGAAATTTACTTACAAATTCTGTGTTGGTAGTGTTCTGACATATCAGTGCTGTGGTCATGGGTTCGATTCTCACCAGGGGCTCTGGTCTGTCTGTTTACAATACAACGAGCAGATAGCCTTTGTTGGGATTTTTTAATGGTGAAGTTTTCTTTTTATAATCGATCTTTGTAAATTTTATTTAAAATGTATTTTAGTATGTGGAAAATTTTTCAAATTAATTTTTTTAATAAAAATTATATTTTATAATTTTGAAAAATACACAGGAAAATTTATCATACACTTAATTTAAAATTTTTTAAGCTTTACTTAAAATTCACCAATTTAAATGATATACAACTTTTAATATATATTTTGTTTTTTCTTATAGGAAGTAACACATATCATTCTTACTATAAAATATCAAAACACGTACTTTATTTTATAATTTTTTGAATTAATTTACCATTAAAATAATCCACGCCTTTAGTTGGAGTATGACATAATTTATTCTTAATGATAGGTACTCAAATTGAAAATGTATTCGTTACAATTCTGCGTCTTGCATAAAAAGTATTTATATTATTTTTGTCATTCAAGTAGATAAATTATATTGTTACTAAAAAAAAATTGTCATTAAATAGACAAATTGTTGACATTTTTATTAAAATTTATATTTATTATGTAATTTCAAAATTTATTTATGTATGTAGGTATATAAATAAATATAATAATATTGCATTTCTTGCAAATTTTCTTATAACCGATACTAATCATTAGGCCGACCAGCAAAAAGTTTTAAAAACATTGGCGCATAATCATAGTTAAAATAAAGTATGCTTTAGGAGTTCTAATATAGACAAGCAAAAGTATACTTTAATCGTTGAAGTCTGCTTTACTACCTGAAGTTGGTTTTATACAATTTAACAACACTTACATACAACAGCTGTTTTCCGCTAAGAAAATTTTTGTGAAAAAAAATGTTTGAATTGCAAAATATTGAAAGGAAAATTATATCAATAAATAAGGGATTTTGCAATATACGTATTAAGTTTTTTTCTTTCACATTTTGCAATTGCAAATCTTTTATTTACATTTCTTTATTTCGGCTAATATAAAATCAGCTGATCAATGTTGCCACTTGTTTAGTTTTTAGTACAAAATGTAAGTGGGCATTTGGAACATTTGATGTGATACTCATTTAAAGCCGGTTTAACTTAAAACTGGCTTTAATTCTGATTATAATAACAAAATAGATAACAGGTTTTTAATTTAAAGCCGTTCAAAAAAAAAAAACCAACTTTAGTGCTTGACTATGATTAGGGGCCAATGTTTACATCTCTTTAAAAAAACAGTAAGAATGGAAAAATAAGATATTGAATTTTTCGCTATTGCAATTCAGGGCAAAAAAAATCAAAGATTTTATTTTAACGAAAGTTATATCAAATTAAAAAAATTTGTTTCCATTTAAAAAAAAATATTATTTATAATAAACACCGCTTTTGTGAAAAAAAACAAACAAAATTAAGTTCTATTTTCGAAGAAAAAAACTAGAAGAAACTTAATTTATAGAGAAAAATATATTAGCAAAATAAACAAAAACAAGCAAAATTTAATAAAAATTGGTATAAAAAAACTCTAGTCTATAAAAACTCTAGATCAGAACTTTAATTCCAACTAAATTGTTGTATCTTTTAAAATAAAAAAATAACCTCTGGCTTCTTTTTGGTTGGCCTACTAATCATACTCAAATTTAAAACTTATTTATGGCAAACAGTCAATAATATTTAACTTGACCTACTATTGGGTGGTCTTTGGATTAACAAACAATTTTAAATAATGACGTTCTTAATTGTTTTGATTTTACATAGATATAAAACAATGACGTTTATAATTGATTAATTGTTTATATCAGCACTCTTTAAATTAGTGTTTTATGGCCTTTTTTTAAAGGTATTTTCTGATATTGATATTACCTGACATATATGTATATAGAAAACCGCATACATATCTATCTTAATAAATTTTAAAAATTATAGTTTATTTACTTGAGGTAAATTTAAAATTCTTTATAATCTTTAAACAAATTTAACAGTCAATATAAGTTGTAAAACTCTTTTATTGACAGTTTCATTATCATTTATTTCTATATATCATCCTTAGAAAATTGTTTTAATTTTTATCTAATCTAACGTATGTATATATTTTTTTATATAATATATATTTCTTTTCTTAGGTATTCGTAGGAATACTTCAGTAGTAAATTTAATTCATTTGAAATCTTACAAAGAAACAACAGTGGTGTATCAAGTAGACCTTAATGGAAATAGGATATGACAGAACAAAAACTTTGTAGACACGTGTTTACACCCTACACCACTATGTGGACATGAGTTTATGCTACCACCTTTAAGTGCGCCGATTGACTCAGAATCACTTTTAGAGACGATTTCAAAGACATTTCGATGAACGATGTGACGGTAACTCCACTCATATCGACCCAAGAATGAATCCAACTGATTTTGATTAAAATCGGTCCATGCTTGACTCTTGGCCATATAAATATCCCCTAAAAATGGGCTGTTCGTACGCTATATAAATTTCCCCTATGAATGGGCCTGTTCGTACGCTACGTTTGCAAATATAAAGATATTTTGATGAAATTTGATACACTGACTCGTACCGGCTTTAAGCTTTCTGATTTTGATCAAATAAATCGGTCCATCTTTAGATCTAGTGCCTAAATAAAGTCCACTCAAAAAATATCAAAATTTTGTCAAAATTTTTTTTTTTGCAAATAATAAATAATTAAATTCTTTACCCGTTTGTATTTTCTAAAATTTGTCTTGATCTTTATTGGTAAATTTAAATGAAAACAAAAAGTCACATTTAATGGCAAACATCATGACAAGAGCCGATTGCATGTCAACGATATCATGATATTGAAATAATAATAAAATTAATTACCTTTACCTGTAATAAAATCATTTTGACACTAGCTTGCTATTATTTTATTGTATGTGAAGACACCAGGCTAGGGAAAATTCGATTAAATTTACATTATCATATGTTAATTTGAACTGAAACCAACAACAATTTGTTATGCAAATGTGCTCGAAAGCATTTGTGTCGAATAAACATTTCTTTGAATAACAAAAATGCTGGTTTATATATCATTTTATACCCAATCGCTCTATGATGAATTGGTGTAATGAGAAATAAATTTAAATAAAACAAGAAATTAAGTAATTTTCTACGCCTCTCTTTGACTGCTTAACATGAGATTACGATCCTTAAAAAAATAACTAGTCCACTGATATGTTATCCCCTACAATATATTCAAGTTTCATTATACCTGCAGGTTACACCACTGTGCAGTTTCCTTCTTGGGGTTTATTTCAGGGATGGAAAATATGTTTTTTGTTTTTGTACCAACCAGACAAACAAATTGTACTTTTTCGATCCTAACGGTACCAAAATTTTTTCTGCTTTTTTTTAACCAATTTATCGTATTGAGTCAGATTTGCTTAGACGCTAAAAAACTTTAAAAATTTAAATTGACGGGGCGAAACAAAATTTATTTTACCTTTTCAGGATTTGCTATCAAAAAATTTAAAGGCATTTTAAATCTTTTTAGCAATAATACACTTTTTTCTTTTTTTGTTTTGAGAGGTAATTTAAAATCAGCTGTTTAATGTTGCCTCTTCCGAGTATTTTAGTACAATGTGTATGGAAACATTTGGTACATTTGATGTGACACCAATTTAGAGCCGGTTCAACTTAAAACTGACTTTATTTTTTACTATAGTAGCTGAATAAATAAAAATAGGTTTTTAATTTAAAGTTGCTTTTAAAAATGTCGACTTTATGTTATGTTGTTTTATCAAGTTATAAGTTGAAAATTTAAAAAATTTTAAATTGTACTAAATGAGCCGCGGTAGTACCACGGTACCAACCAAGGTAAAAATGTACCAAAAAAAGTACAATTGTACCATGTTTTCCATCCCTGGTTTATTTACATCCATGCTGTTTTGAGTGTCTCATGCTAATGACTCGTGCTTAATAGAATCTTATATATTGCACTACATATGTCAGGGTTGGCAAAACTATGTCTCATATATACATATTTATATGTGACTCCATAGCAACTGCCCCACTACAAGGAAAAGTATATCGTATCAATGTCAAACTTACAGAATTTCTTGTCCTTCATAAAACAAACAAATTTCAATTCTTCCTACAAAGTGGGTGAAAGCAAGAGTGGTTAAATATAAAATAAACTAGTTGGGCTTATTTTTAGTATATTATTTTTTTTAGAGAAGCAACACTCAGGAAATCCTTTCTACAGAGAAAAAACATGGTTGGGACAACCACATTCGAAGAACATCATATATTTTTTGGATTATGATTGTGCCAACCATAGTCATACCATAACATAGTTATCATATTATGTTAATAAAAAAACCATAGTTTTACCATAATATGGTCCACACAGGGACATTATGATTCGAAACTATAAGAAATTTTTTTAAATTTAGAATAATTTCTTTCAGAAATGTTTTTCCTAAAGAAAAAAAATTGTTATTAAGTACTTTTTCAAGAAAACTTCTCTGATTCTATGGACTTCTTTAAAGAAAAATACTTTAAAAAAAAATTAAATTCTTAGGACTTTTTCAATAAAATAAAACACAGATTCTATGGACTTTTTCTAATAGAAAATTTCTTAAAAAAATTTCCATGGAAATGTGCTTAGAATACATTTCCATGGACATTTTTTTTAAAGAAAAATATTTAAAAAAATTAAATTCTAAGGACTTTTTTAACAAAAAAAAACATAGGTTCTATGGACTTTTTCTAATAGAATTTCTCTTAGATTCTAAGCACATTTTGAAGATTTTTTTGATAAAATTTTGCTTTTAGAAAAAGTCCTTAGAATCTAAAAATGTTTCTACTAGAAAAAGTTATTAGAATCTATGTAAATTTCATGATGAAAAGTTCTCAATATCTAAGAATTTTTAAGAATCTAAGGTTGTTTTTTAAAATATATAAATTTTTAACTTATAAACAGTTGCAGAATCTAAAAACTTTACTTTTAAGGAAAAGTCCATACAATCTCAAAATGTTTCTATCAGAAAAATTTTTAAAAATCTAGTATTTTGTATATTATTTTAAATTGAGCTTAAATCTCATTTTATTTATAAAAACTAATTATAGATATTTATTTATCCCAGGGGAAATTATTTGTATACCCATGTAAAAATCGAAATATATTTGAGCATACATGATCATACATGGGCCTGTATATGATCATACGGGCATACATGGTCATATACGTTCATACATTGTTCAATATATGACCATACATGATCTCATATATGATCATATATCTTCGGATCTGAAATTTGAGGGTATATGGACATATATGATCATATACGAGCATACATGAATAATATATGAGCATGTATGATAATATATGCACATATATCACCATATACCCTCAAATTTCGGATCCGAAGATATATGGTCATATATGAGATAATGTATGGACGTATATGACCATGTATGCCTATGCATGATCATATACAAACCCATGTATGATCATGTGTGTTCATATATATTTCGATTTTTACATGGGTAATTATAATTAATAAATGAAAATTATAAATTGAAAACTTATATAAATTGAAAACTTATATTTTGTATAAAAAACATTTTCGTAGAAAACAACTCTTGGGTTTTACAGACTTTTACTAATAAAAAATTAATTTATTAATATTCTGAGCACCTTTTTCAACAAGAAAGTCGTTATTTTACAAGAAATTAATTAATAAACATATGTTTTTAATAAAAAATTATTGTTTCTATTGAAAAGGAATAAATAATACAAAATCTTTATATAGAATCTTTTTGACAATGAATTTTTTCGACAATGAATTAAAATTATAATTTTATATTTATAAAGCATTTTCGGAAATAAACCCTCCAGGTTGAAAAGATAATACATTATAATTTTTACATGGGTGAATGAACTGATACATTTTTTTTGGAAACAACACATTATTATGACTGCTGATTGATTTTATAGTCAGAATTTTTGTTACCACATTATCGTTACAGCCAATTATGTTATAAAATAGAAAGTGGCAATCATAAAATAATAAAATATTTACTATAACAATGATGGTAGCGACCATATTGATAGTTAGAACCTATTTATAAACCAATAACTTTGTTGTGACAACCTTACCCGAATGCAACAAGCATAATAAAGAAGCAGTGATCATATTATGTGTTGCTTTCTTTGGAAAGGGGATAGAGGAGACATGAAGGTTGGTGAAAGATGAAAGACTTCAAATATAGCAGCACTGTAATTGGGCGAGGCGATAAATCTTAAAACAGTTGCTGCTCGCCATTTGATGGAGACTTGGAGAAATTGTTGAAGCTTTTTAGTTAATAGCCCTGTTATGTTATTTTACTTCGGTGGTGGGGTTAAGTGCTATAAAAACACCGAAGGCGGACGTTGCGATATGTATAAGAAAGAGAAAACTCATTTTTATTATTTTCTAATTTATTTTTTATAATTGAATGTAATTTAGAAAATTTTAAATTTTGAAAAATTGAAATTTTAAGCAAATTTGGAACTTACTCTGAATTTTTAGTTTAATAGATAATACAATTTATATAAAAATCTGTATTTTTTCATTATTTCTATTGTGAAAGAAAATCCAGATGTTTTTCTTTTGAATCTTAAAGTTTCAGCGTGTTACATGCGATGTTGATCAAATGCACTGTGGTTTTAACTGATTATATAACAAATACTGGATTTTTGATTGAATATTTGAAATAGACAAGCCAAGCAACACTCTGCAAATTTTAGAAATAAAAAATAAGAAACTGCATTGATATTACACTGAAACTTCAGAACTTGTTCTGTTTTTTTTTAATTGACCATAAAACTTTATTAAATTATAATAAATGCTATATTAAAAATGTTCGCTAAATTAGTCAATATATAACCACGCCTTCTGCGCCCTTTTTTTTGATAGAACAAAATTAAAAATTTTCCATCTTTTATTTGTATCAAATAGGACAATAAATACGATATGATAAATTTTTTTTGGCTAGACAGTTGGCATGAAATGCTTCATATTTGGGGATTTTTTTAAATAAATTTAGACATCTCAAAATTGTTGCACATAGGTATATGTAACGCAATGATTCTTTAAAACATAAGTGAATAAACCGGCAGATATTTAAAAAAAAAATAGAATTCTGAATCTACAGTTGATTTTATCAACTCAAAAAAAAATCTTTTTCTGTTAAATGATTTTAAAATCAATTTTTCACCGTTCTATGATTTAAAAACTATTTTTTTACTGTTCAGTTAATAAAAAAAAAACAAAATACAAATCCGGCTCAGTAGTTTTAAGCCTGGAATTTGTCAGTGAAAAAGTTCATTTACCTCATACACTTGCAATTTTTTCCGGCTTTACGATCGGCTGACTTTAGTCAATACAAGATTTCTTAAGTAAACCAAAGGTTTACTTTAATAGCAAGTCTTAAACTAGTCTCGATAAGAAAAAAATCCTAAAGTGTCATGGAGACGATCAAATAAACCCATCAGTCACATAGTTGTGTGTGTGCAGTCATACTTTTTCGGCTACACGTACGCGTTTTCGGCAATGATTGATCAAAATCAAAAATTTTTGATATTTTTATTTGACGGCTGATTATTTGATCGTCTCCTGTTGTGATTGACAAAAAAATTTCATTTGCTTTGTGTTTGCATATATATTTTGTGTCTTACGTCTCTGATTTAAAAAAACGTCAATTTGTGATTTTTCGTAATATTGAAAAATGGAAAAAAATATTTTTATGGATAAAATTGTGCGTCTCCTTTAAAGCTTCAAGACGATGCTCACACATAAAATATGCATTGATTGACGGGTTTATTTGATCGTCTCCATTGGCCTTAAGACAACTAACAAGGAAGGTATCCCCTAAGCTACCCGGCGCTTGCTCTAAAATTTGGAAATGTGAAAGAGGAGTCAAAATATAAACATATCAATATTTTATTGTCCTAATGGCGTTTATTTTAGTATTTTTTTTTTTTTCATCAGATTATAAACCCAGTAACCAGATTCATGCTGGCAACCGAATTCGTGTCCTATCGAAGGGTTTGGTTGATGTAGCCTAATTTTTCAGTTCAGACCACAGTTATTTGTTGAGGCTGCCAGAATAATGTCTTAACAGTCGAACAACTGATTTTCAGTTGTTAAAATCGAAAAATTCGGTTACTGTAAACGTATCAAGAATGTATCCCGTTTTTAAGCCCCAATATTTGAGATTGTGACGCTAAAAATGCATACAGTGTGAGATTTTTCCCTCTGCCACACATAATAATTTCATCAAAATCGGTGGGTAAAAGTTCTTAGAATTCATTGTACAAAGTCTTAGATTGTAAAGCAGAGCTGGCAAAACTGTGACAGGCATTTTTGGTAACACGGGACGTTTTGTTTATACTCAAAAAATATTTTTGCCAAAAAATGCGAGCGATAATGGCAAAACTTATTTCGATAATGGCAAAACTTATTTCGGAGCCTAGTATCATTTGCAGTGATTTTTTTTGATAAAAAGTTCTTTGATAACAAAAATAAAAAAACCGGAAATTATATATTTTTAAATTTTATCAGGCTTGAGATCATAATTTAATATTACTAACGAATAATAAACAACAATTTTTTTATTAAATATAATAAAAATTAAATTAATTAAAACAGATAGATCGAATAATATATAAAAAATCTGGAAATGTTGTAAAGAATTCTTACAATTTTAGAGTGATATAAATTTCCTTGCGTTGATAAGAAACAGTCTCCGAATTGAAAGAATAAGAAAAATTGTAACGACAAAAATTAATAAATAATATAAAAATTTACCTTAATGCTTGGATTTCTTTTTCAAACCAAAAACAGGGCTTTCCTGAGATGACATTTTTAGAAGTGTTATAAGCTCTCAATGTTAGCCCGGATTCAAAGAAAACTAAATTAAATTTTACACTAAAACTATTAAAAATTATTTTTATCTATTTTTATTATTTATGCATAAATAATATCTAGTTTTGGCCCTTAAGCAAAAAAGTTTTACTACCTCTGACATACGTAGTCGTTGTCATCGTCTTTGTTGTCATACCAAATTACAACAATGTGCTCCTGTTTACAAACTACAAAATTAAGACAACACGTGCATTTCAACAGTTTGTTCAACAATATATTGGTCAAATGTTTCAATTGTTAAAATTCAATTAATAAAATATTTAATTAGTATGATCACTTCCATTCAATAACAAACTTTTTATAATCGGACACTTGATAAATTTAAATGACATTTTTTTTTAATTTGTATTTCTGGCGAATTTTGATAAAACACTTTCTAAGAAGTTTAGATTTTACTTATAAGTACTCTTAATAAAAAAATGATAATAAATAGAACTGTTTGTTAAAATTTGAAGTAAAAAATAGTACCAATGGAAAGTTTGATAGATAAAAAATTGTCAAAAAAAAATTATATATTTTTTTAAAAAGATAAAAGAAAGTGTTAGTAAATAAAAATAATTTAATTATTAAGTTAGCAAATGTTACTTTAAAAACGAATTTTTGCAAAAAAATACATAGTAAAAAAACTAACATGTAAACGAACAGGCTTAATATTAGTGTTTTCAGAATTAAAAGAGCCAATTTAGACGGTGACTTTGTTGCAATTTTTGTTTGTTGGCGAACGGGGTAGAGAAGCAAGCGGGGTAACAAAAAAGGCACGGGTTTCGTTTTTCGTGCATGTTTTTGTTATCTCTCTTTCACACTCATATGTATTCTTCTTTTGTTGCTTCATTCACATTCAGTTTTCGTGCAACAAAAGTCATCGTATAAATAGACAAAACTTTGGAAGCAACTTTAAAAAGGGAATTAAGAAAATTGCACGCAATCAATTGAATCGTACAATATAAATTTGATCAAACAATTTGCACGAACTATTTGCAAATTAAATATAAACTTATGTAAATGTTATGTATGAATGTTAACCCAGCAAAAATACAGAACATGATTTAAGCATTACAGAACAGAACAGTGTTGCCAGAACGGAGGCTTTCCTACATGATCTAGCGATTTTAAAAGACCAATTGCGTGACTAAAAAAAATGGTTAGTTGATTTTTTTGGCAGGATAATATTTCATCTAGAGTTTTTAATGAATTTTTTAAACCGAAAATTTTATAGCAGCGAATATTTGCTGTTGAAATATCGTTTTAAATTAAAAAAAAGCGTTTTCAAGAAATGGGACACGAATAATTTCACAATAATCTCAAAAAGTTTTAATATATTTTTATTTAGGGCCACAATTATAGTCAGCACTTAGTGCGATTTTTAGCTTAAATTTAACAATTTGTTTTCACGCAAATTAAATATAAAAAACTACTATTTTTGTAGTGATAAAGTAATATTTTGGTATTATTTTGATTGTGTCTTTCTTATAAAATAAAAAAAATTTATAATTTTTACAATTTAAATTATGTTTTGAGGACATTATGTTAAATTTAAAGTGAAAAATTGAAAACAATTTACTATATTTAAGTAAAAAATTTCCAAAAAATTCCTACTTGAATAAAACTTTTTGTTAAAAGTTCTACTAAGTTCTCACTACAATACTAGGCCTTATTTACTAAAAACTAAGTATTAAGGGTGAGTGCGAACTAGCTAAATAAAATCTAAACTAAATTCAGGTTTCTAAATTTCTTTGAAATTTAAAAATATTTTCAAATATTTTTCAAAACAATTTTAAACTCTTTTGTCAATTTGTATTTATTTTAGAATTTTTTTCAAAACCTTGCACTGGGCCTAAATTTAATTTTTCACAAGAAATCTGAATTTTATGAAAAATTGAAAAAAGTTGTGGGAAAGTGGAAAATAATAAAAATAATAATAATTCGATTACTTTTAACATTTACAAATCTAAAATTAATATTTACTACAAAAATTGTACAAATCCAATACTGATTAATTTAAATAAAAATAAAAAAGTAAATTATAAGGGGTTTTCACAATTCTTTTGAGGATTTTTTGGTGTAATGGTTAGCGCGTTAGACTTTTACACAATAGGTTGCGGTTTCGATCGCCGGCGAGTTTTATATCCCTCATATATATCGCAACGTCCTTCTTTGGTGATTTCATAGCACTTAACCCCACCGAAGTTAAATAATATAACAGGGCTATAAACTTGAAAGTTTCAACAACTTCTCCAACTCACCAACAGATGGCGAGCAACAACTGTTCTTAAATTTATCATCTTATGCAATTTCAGTGTTGCCATATTTTAAGGCTTTCATATTTGATCAACTCTCAACTCTTCTATATCCCCTTTCACACATGAGTTAGTATTGTACACTCTAAAAAATGCTTGTAAATTTACTACTATAAAATGGTAAAGTTTTATGTAATATTACAAAAATTCGGCAAATATAAACACCAAATGCGTAAAACTTTTTTGCGCACACTTTCATTTGCAATAATACACACACGAAGTATTTTTAGGCACTATTTGTTTACAATTAAACACATTATGCCTAAAATTAGTATTATTTTGTTTAATAAAAATTTTACGCACAAAGTTCGTAAATATACTAACTTATAATGGTAAAAAAATATGACATATTGGTATTGAAAAAAAAAAATATATCTAAAAAATTTTCAAAATAAAAAAATAAAACTTTATTAGTTTTTTCTTAAATTTATCAATTATTTGGAATACTAAACAAATAATTTATTGTTTTTGTTCTTATTGTGAGTTACTAAACAATACATGTATTGCTTTTATTTTTATTGTGAATTACCAAACAAAAAATTTATTGTTTTTATTACAAAACAAACATTTTTGGGCTGTTTAATTTTCAACATCGTGGTAGAAAATATGCGCATTTTTGTAGGATATTTCCGAATTTTATGTGTACATTTACAAGAAAGTCGTGTTTCTTTACGCACAAATTTGGTAAATTTACTCTCCATTTCTAAAATTTTATTTAAATTTTACGCATTTTTAATTTGTGTTCATAAATTTACGCATAATATGTGTACCTTATTTCATTTACGCACTCAGAGTAAATTTACCCAACTTATAGTAGGAGTACAGTTTCCTACTTTATGTTGGGTAAATTTCAACAAAAATTAATTAGAGTGTAGAAAAACTTCCTGAGTGTTTCTACTCCTATAAAAAAAATAAGAATTGGGGTACTTCTGAAGCAAATTTAACTTTCTTCTCTTTCTTTATAAAACATTTCTGTATTTTGATATCTTTTCTTAAACCACTCCAGAATCATGACAAATATTGTCTTAAAAACACATCCCCAATTTACATCTCTAATTGTTAACAAATTAAAAATAAATAAAAAAAATTTTCATCTTTCAAAATTATTTAAAATAAAAATTTTATAGCTTGAAACTCTGCAAATTGGATTTAGAAAACGCCATAATAGTTCGTTTATATAATGGATAATTTGTGCAAACTTTTACTCAGTAAACAGAAAGAAAGGAAAAATAATAATAAAAATAAAGTAGTAATAATAATAAAGTACACTCACCAAAAAAAGTCTGTAATGGCTACTGTTAATTTTGCTAATTTTAGCCCAGCGGTATTTTTTGCTAATCTTAGCAATACATGTCTGCTGACGTGTAGTACAATGAAATAGTAGAAAAATTAGCTGCCGCTCCTAAATTTTAGTAAATTTTTTGTAAAGTGGAATTTAAAATCTGTTAGCTAAAATCAGCAAAAAAAATTACTAAATATTATTAATATTAGTACAAAATTTCAAATTTATTTCTTTTATCAAGCATCAAAGTTTTTTTATTTTAGTTTTTTTTTAGACAAAATTAAAAAAAAATAAAGGTTTAAAAACTGTAAAAACATAAACGAAATTATCATTTACTTTTAATTTGGTAATTTCTGTTTTGAAAAATATTTTAATAAATTTTTTTTTTTTACTTTTAAGATCAAAATTTAATTGTTTTTAGGGCTGATTTTTAAAACGAAAAAAAAACTTTTTAGTGCTTTTTTAAGTGGATGTCCTATTTTCAGACATGAGTCGGTATATTCATTTCCGATCCCTTTTTTAATCTATGTAATATTTTAATGCAATTTAAGTTTGTAGGTGTAAGTTTTCATTAGAAATAACATTTCCTTCAATATCCACTTTTTTAAAATTAGTAAATTTTAGCTTTCAAAAATTTGTAAAATGATTTCTGAAATTAGTAACAAAGGTTTGTAAATATTCTGTGAAAATTCTGTTATTTGCAAAATGTAAATAACAAAAAGATTTGCTAAAAAATATTTTTTTTTACTAAAAGTCAGTACAAAAATAGTAAAGTGGGATTGAAAACCAATTACAAATTTTTCTAATAACATTTTTTTTCTGAGTGTAATTAAGTAATAAAGTGACTGTTCGATGTTGAGAGTTGTCCAATTTTTACTGGAAAAATTTTTGTCAGCAAGAATTTTCAAGCAATTTACCACATTACCCCACTTCCCAGAATATACCATGTTGCCCTACATATAAAAATAAATTATAAAAAATCCATAATAATGAAATTAAAAATGCGCATAAATTAAAAACAAAAAAATGACATGCGAATAAAATATTTAATTCAGTTCAAATTGTTAAATTTCGTAGATATTGGTTTAAAAATTAAAAAAAAAATAATTTTTCTTAAAACATTTAATTAAAGAATATGGAATATAATAATTTTGTTAATAAAAATAATCTCTTTGAAAATAAAAAGATAATATTTAAGGACAACATCACACATGATTAGTTAAAACACAATCTTACGATTTTTGTTGTTTATTGATTAGATAAATTTATTAATTTTGTTGCACATATTTAGCGATAACTTTGAAGTTTTTCTATATAGTCTTTGTATAAATATTTCTCCTGTCAGTTTTTTATTTTGAAGTTTTTCTTTTCGAACGCACTGTAGATTGCATAAATGATCTTTATAGAATATAATTGTTTATTTTACGGATTTTTTTATTTTTTTGCAAATCTTACTTTTGTCTGTCATATCTCGTCTTGCAATCATTGTTAAAGCTAGACCATGGGAGAATATTCAGATGACACAATAAAGGTTTAAATGTTTTACGTTGTTCTTTTTTAATATACATTGTAAACATTATTTTAATTAAAAAACCGGTATAGACAAAATTATAAAAATTAAGTATATGTACAAAATTGTTTATTCGTTTAAAAACGATCAAGAAATAATACTTCCCTATTTGTATTTTGAAAATCACTTTATTGTTAACACACAAAACAAAAACAAACAAACCATCATATAAATGTTCTTTGAATATTTAAATTAATAGTATTATATATTTTATTTACGGTCACTTTTTTTTCTAAAAATATCATAAAAAAACAAGTCAGTATTAGTTTTAAAGCCAACGGCATTTTACATGTATTCACAACAAAAAATAAAATATAAAAGTGAAAAAAAAGAAACGTTTTAGATATAAATACATTAGTGTATCTAAATTTTTATTTTTTTTTTTTTTAGTTTTCGTTAGCAACATTTTTTTTTTTTGCTGAAACCACTTGAGCCGCAGTAGTCTATCCACATCAACAACATCTTCATAACCGGTCTAAATCAAAAAAAAAATTTAATGAATTTTTGTTTATTTATACTTTCATGCAAATGTAAAACATGTGTACATGGGTACATTTCATATAAATAACCCAGTAAGCAAAAAAAAGTACTATTGCAGGATTGAACCGGAAATTCATGTTAAGCGATGCACAGTGGTTTCATTTAAAAAAATAAATGGTAGTTATGGATTTTCTAAAAAAAATTTGTTTTGTTACAAAATTCTTGTAAAAAAAAAAAAACATAATTTACTACTTTTTCTGGCTTTAAAATTTTTTTCTTCAACGAATGATTTTCCAGCGAGAAGTATGTTCAGTCAAAATTTCGTTAATTTGAAAAAATTTACTTTTTAAAACAGAAAATTATTTGAAAAAATTCGCCAAAAATATATTTACACTCTATCATTACGATTTACGATGTAGATGGGCTGAGTAGTCTATATCTCCAGCACCGCGACGAAGTAGATCGATTATGCACCCTCTAGTGTTTTCCTCAGTTGTTCTCCAGGTCTGCCAAATGTGATAAATTTAGCCATTACATGCTCCATGGTCTTCTCATCCTCCATACAATATCTGCATGTCGTATCGCGATCATGTCCCATTTTGTTTAGGATGTAATTACAGGGATAGTGTCCTGTGAGTGCTCCACATAGGTGTCTTAGATTTGGTCTGTTCACCTGAAGGGCTTCTCTGCTCCTCTTTTCATTATATGATATGAATGTTTCAGTGTTATCTGTTTGTTCCACTTTTAATGGATTTTGTCGTGATCAGATCCGATATCATATTTGTGATGGCCTTTTTCGTGAAAGCAAATTGAGGTCACGGGCCTATAAATGGCAATTCCGCAGCTAGTCTCGCTTGTTCATCAGCTTTTTCATTGCCTTCATGCCCACTGTGACCGGGTACCTAAATAAATGTTACCTTTTTTTTATTCGCCAGTTGGTTGAGGGCTTTATGGCATTCTAGCACTGATCTATGGTGGTAGATGGGTTTTTTCAAGGCCTTTATTACAGCCTGGCTGTCCGACATTAGATTTATCTTTGTTCTTACAAGATTCCTTTCCAGAAGTTCGGTCGTTGCTGTATAGATAGAATATAATTCTACAGTAAATATAGTTGAATCTTTGCCCAGAGGTATGTAAATTCTGCACCTAGCACCGTATACACCGGCTCCAACTCCGCTAGAAGTTTTTTATCCGTCATCTTCGTTAAGGATCCTCAGATGGCCTTTATGGTCACCTTCTTTGAACTTAAATAGTTTGAGGAGTTCGATTTCGTGCTTCATAGCTTCTCCCTGTATCGCAAGGTGCAAAGGATCCAGATTCAAAATCACCTCCAGTGATGCAGTTGGAGTCGAACTCATTGCACATTCTAGCATACTTTGATAAAAGTGAAGGAAGTTTAGAGTCTCTACTTGCAATATAAGTTACTATTTTTACTCCAGGACACCGTTAGGACACGTTTAACTAAAATCCCTCCAACTCTACAACCTGTAAGTAAGTTTTTTTTTATTTAAAATTCAGAGCTTGTTTTAAATTTTTGTGTCAATTTCGCAATTTTCAAAATGCGAAAATCTCTGTAACTCCTAAAACAATAATACTATATCTACAATTTTCGATATTTAATTTTATTTTATTTTACTGTCAGTGTAATTTATAGCAAAAATCGAAAGTATTTGATTTCTGGATTTCTTGATTCCGCTTCAACATTTATTGTGCTATATCGCCTAAATAACTCAACAATTTCATAGCTTTTCCAAATATATTGTCAATGTGAAATATATTTTATAAATAAAGGGTGGTTAAATTTTAAGGGCCGATGTTGATTTTGAATAAAACACAAATCATTAAGGAAATTATTGTCGTTTCTTTTTATTATGATCATCAATTCAATTATGTATGGAACCTCCATCCGATGGTCCAAATTTTCGATGACGCTGAGACATAATTGAGGTTCTATGCCGTTAATGTGTCGAATTATCTCATCCTTTAGCTCTTGCATTGTTGCTGGTTTATCGACGTACACCTTTTCTTTCAGATAACCTCAAAGAAAGAAGTCCAATGGTGTCAAACCACATGATCTTGGCGGCCAATTGACATCGCCACCACGTGAGATAACACGGCCATTGAATTTGTCGCGCAAAAGAGCCATTGTTTCGTTAGCTGTGTGACAAATGGCAACGTCCTGTTGAAACCACATATCGTCCAGGGTCATATCCTCTATTCCTGGCCACAATAAGTTCGTTATCATCTCGCGATAGCGAACAACATTCACGGTAAATGCTTGGCCGACCTCGTGACACACTATCGCGAACAACAGCAATGTTTTCCGCAGAACGAACTGGACGAGCATGCTTAGGTGTTCTCACAGACCCGGTTTGCTGATATTTGCCCACAATTCTCCCGATTCTGGACACATTTAGTCGATTATGCTTACCAAAAAAAAAATCACGAAGTGCACGAAATGCTCGAAATGCATTTTAAAGTTTTTCAGGCTTATTATGAAAGTGGACGTTTAACCATTTTCATAATAAGCCTGAATAACTTTACCGCGCTGCTCGACTGTGTATCTTTCCATGGTTCAAAATTGAGTTAGTCTGAAATAGAGAAATGTCAAATGAAATGCAGAAAAAAACTTGACGTTTAGGTGTGGTTCACATTCAACATCGGCCCTTAAAATTTAGTCCAGGTATCAGCAAATACCCAAAATTAGACAAATTTGGGACAATTTTTTTTATTTCCCAAAATAACCTTCTCTTAGCTTAAAACGCTGTTCTCAGCGATATTCGACAGTTTCGTTACCCTGTTTATAGTAAGAACTGTCTAGCCCATTAAAATATCCATCAACCGCAGCAAATATTTTATCACCGAGCCATTTTTTCAACTTTGGAAATAGAAAATAATTCGAGGGAGCTAAATCTGGCGAATTAATCTTCTACAATTTTTTCCATATGACCAATTTTTTCAATGTTTACAAATTGTCTGAGATCTTTTATTTTTGATCATTCCAAATACTAAACACCAAGGCGCCTTGAAACTTAAAACATATGTTTTTCACCAAAGTATTTTTTTTAAACTACTGCAGGCATCTCTATACCTCATGTCGGCTAATTTTGGGACCGCCCGCGTATATTCATATATTCCTTGAGTGTGTACTGATGTTTGTAACTATCAAAAATAATAGGGCGTATACCCGACAATATTATAACAATTAACTTAAAAAGTTCGAAATTTAAACTTTTTTTTATTTCTGCCGATGTTTGCACCTACTAAAAATATTTAAACCGGACCGATTTGTTAATAGTTGGAATGAACCAACTATTAACATATATTTCATATATTTCGTTACAAAATTTGATCCGCTTCCCGCATAATGACCCAAATGATCTGTTGTGGGTATAGCATAGTCGGCATAACTGACTTTAATCTTTTACCTTCCCATCTAAAAATCGAAATATATATGAGCATACATGATCATACATGGGCCTGTATATGATCAAACATGGGCATACATGGTCATATACGTCCATACATTGTTTAATATATGACCATACATGATCTCATATATGATCATATATCTTCGGATCCGAAATTTGAGGGTATATGGACGTATATGATCATATACGAGCATACATGAATAATATATGAGCATGTATGATAATATATGCACATATATCACCATATACCCTCAAATTTCGGATCCGAAGATATATGGTCATATATGAGATCATGTATGGACGTATATGACCATGTATGCCCATGTATGATCATATACAAGCCCATGTATGATCATGTATGTTCATATATATTTCGATTTTTACATGGGTTGTTTTAATTTAATCGTATTCTGATTTACATGTATATCATTTTTTTTATTAACATTCTAGAAACATTAATTTAAATAAATCATAAAATTTGGTAATTCTATTTGAGCAATATTTCGCGGTTGTTAATACTTTATCACCATAAAATATTTCTGTCGCAATTTGTTAAATGATTATATATATTTTAATTCATGACAAATTTGACAACAATATTTAAAAAGGTTTTTTACAGTATTAACTGTATGTTTATTGTCATTTTTATTGTCAGATACGATAAGAGTTATTGTAGTACATTAACCGGGGAAAATACAAATTATTATTGTTATTTCTTAAAATTTTTGTTTTTTTTTCGGTTAGATCATAAATTTGTTTTTAAATTTAAAGGTATTTTCAGTAAATATTATTTATCATATTTTATTAAGTGTATAAATACTTGGTAGTTGTTTAATAAATTATAACAAATAACAAAATAAAAAATTTACAATTACGTTAAAAATTGCAAAGAAACTAAATAAGTGATGTCCCAGAACAACAACGTGCCGTATTTTTCCATACAAATTGATAATTAAAACGCGTTGCAGTTGTAAAATAGAATCTTTTATTATTGTCAAATCGTGTTCTTTTGTGTTCTCTTGTTTTTTTTTTCGCATTTTAAAAATTTTTGTAAACAAAAAACATATGATATTCTCTGGCTCTCATGTTCTCTTTGTGTACTAGCGAATGAACAACGTACTTTAAACCAACTAAGTATGTTCGTTGATAAATTTTACGGTAATCTTTACACTTAAATATATATGACGATCATACGTCATATTTTGGGCGCGTTTTCTCTCACAGCAAAAATCGTTATACGTAGCGTTCTTTTTCTGGGCCGACACTTAAGGATAATATATCTTTTTTTTTAATATATTTTATACCATTTTTTATCACAATAAGTAAAACTAAATTTTATTCATTCTTATTACTTTTGTAAAATATAATAATAACATTAAAATACATATAAAGGAAAAATTCTAATTGTAAAACAAATTGCTAATGTATGCATCTCGATACCAATTGTGGTTTATTAAGAGGTGGTGCTAAGAATCCAAACCAGTAAGGTGCTTTGCGCTTTAAGTACCGGTTTGCGCTTTAAGTACCGGTATACACTTTGCAGAAAAAAAGTAGTACATTAGATGCAATTTAACATTACTTTGACCAGTTGACATATAAATTCACTACTGACGAATCCTACAGAGATTTACAATATGTCTGTAATATTAACTGCAATTGCAGTTAAAAATATACATTTTCATTTAAAATTAACTAATATTACAGCTAATTTTAACTGTTCGTGTAGTTAAAATAACTTCAATGTCAGTTAATTTTAAATTCATATGTAGTGTCCACTTTTTTAACTAATTTTAGTGTATGTCAAAACAACTTTGAAAACGTGTAATTATTGAATTAATATTTGAAAAAATGGCTCGTAATCATAGTTAAAAAGTACACTTTACGAGGGGTACTATTTAAATTTCGGGAATAGCAAATAATAACAAACATTTTTAAATGTAAAAAGCTTAATTGTTTTTCGAAATAATCCCCTTGATGATCAATACACTTTTGCATTCGTTCAAACCATTTGTCATAGCAATTTTTCCATTAAATTTGAGACACCTCCAAAACATGCGTTTTGAACGCTTAAACTGCTTCTTCGGCGCTCGTAAATCGCTGACCACGCATTTTACCTTTGATATTCGGGAACAACAAGAAGTCATTGGGTGCCAAATCAGCACTGTAGGGATTATGAGTCATCAATTCGATGTTTTGACTGCTCAAAAATTCACCAGTTTAAAGAAATGTGTGAGAGCTCGCATTGTCATGATGGAGAATGATTCGTCCTCGGCGGTTGGTTTTACGAATTTCTCCTAAGACTTCCGGCAAATAAATGATCGTGTACCATTTAGAATTGACCGTTCTTTGTTGCTCACTATATACTGTGGTTCTTGATGGTCCTTTATCGCCATACATAGAACTGAGTTCATCTTCACATTCTTGTTGAGATAATCCAAGTTGAAAGTTGTGAAAAATAATCTAACGAAAACCTTCTCCTGAAATTTCCACAAACAAATAGCACTTGTACATCAAAACTATGTAAATACGTTTATGCTAAAAAATGTCTAACTTTATTATGGTGTTGCCAGATTTTAGTTATTGACATAAGTGTTGCCCGTTCCCGAAATATAAATAGTACCCCTCGTAGGAGATCTACTTCTCTTAAATGTATACTTTATGCCTACCATAGACAAGTAAAAGTATCGTTAAAGTCTGCTTTAAAATTAAAACTGGCTGAAATTGGTTTTATTCAATTTACCAACATTTACAATCAGCTGTTTTCCGTAAAGAAAATTTTTGTGAAAAAAAATATGTTTGAATTGCAAAATTTTAAAGGGATTATGCATTATTTTAATTAATTTTTATTAATTAAAATACAATTTTCTTTTCTTTTTTAATAAAGTTTTACCTTTTCACGTTTTGCCGTTGCAAATCCTTTATTTACACACTTTTCTTTTTTCCCCAGCTAATAACAATATTGCCACTTGTTAAGTTTTTAGTACAAAATATATAATTTAAAGTGATACCCATTTAAAGTCGGTTCAACTTAAAATTAAATTCTGACTATAATACGAAAATGCATAATAACAAATTTTAATTTAAAGTCGTTTTTAAAAAAAGCCGACTTTAGTGCGGGTCTATATCTTCACTTATAATACAAATATTTATTGATTGTAAAAGCTTTTACTTCATATCACCATCGTATTTGTTTGTTGGGTTAATATTTTGTATAATTTTTGTTTTGTTGTATTGTATTATTTACAATGAAGTCGACCTACTACACTTGAAATATTTAGTTCCTCATTAAATTCAACCAAAATCGATTAAATTAATTAATGTATTACAGGTTAGTGTCATACTTCATTGGGATATTTAAATGAGGTATTGAAAGAAATTTAAATTAACTCTTAATTGATTAAACACTTTTGAATGATAATTTTGTTTAAGCCAAATACAAATGTTTGATCTTAACTTTTTTCATATTAGATTTAAAAGTTTAACTATTTGTTTTTTAAGTAAAATAACTGCCTGCTAAATAATTAAAAATATAGTAAGGTTTTTTTTTTATAGAATTCGAGGAATATATTATTCATGTATGGGGATATTTAAATAGATAATATTACAAAGATAGTTATTGTTAAGGTGAGGTTTTAAATTATGAAAAAAAAATCTCAATAAAAATCGGGATTTTTTTGTTAACACAATAGCTGTGTTTGTACACCAAGCTTTAAACGATTGCTTATGTCATTCTCATACAAATTTGTTAGAAGTCACGTTTAGAGTTAACGTTGGCTTCTGTCAAATTTATAAGGGAGTAACATAAGATACAATGGACAATTTTTTTTAAGACTGATCACCATGGACTACCCAACTGAACTCAACATAAGATAACGTTGATAGAAACTTGACGCGCCAAACGGAATTCGTTTACACATTTGGTGAAAAAATTAAATTCTCAAAATTTGGATCAGTGTCAATAACATAGCCAAGTCGTCAACTCCGGGAACGAGGTAGTTTCCCGGGCAAAAACCGTAAAATAATTTCACTCGTACTTGAATGGTCTCAAGTCATATTTTAAATTGTCAAAATGAAAGAAAGAAACAATCAAAATAAACTCAAGGCGTATTTTTTTCACTGGAAAAAGAATTGTCTTTTATTTTAAATTTACATAAAAACATATTGGGTAATTTTTTAGCGAATTCCTTATAGTGAAAAATATTTTATTTATATGAAATATAACAGTTTTTTCACATGAAACCCAAACTACTCACAAAGCTTTGACAAATATTTCAGATTTTTTTATACCCTTCAACACAGGTGGAAGGGTATATATAAGTTTGTCATTCCGTTTGTAATTTCTACAATATTGATCTTAGACCCTATAAAGTATATATATTCTGGGTCCTTATGAAGAGCGAAGTTGATTTAACGATGTCCGTCTGTCCGTCTGTGTGTTGAAATGGGTTTTCCGAAGAACCCAGACGTGATGAGGACTTGATTCTTTTTTATTTCTGTTACATGTGATCCATTTCTGTTTGCTATTAAAAATCAGACAGATTGGTTAATAAATGGCTGAGATATTAGCAAAAAACCAGGACCACCTCTAATTTTTCCAGTAAAATCCCTTTGTTTAATATGTATGTAGAATTTTGAGCATAACAACACATCCATGTGTTAAAATTCTTTTCTTTCATCTCCACCTTTTATACACAAACAACACACATACAAAGATTTGTCATTTAAATCAAAACTAAACAAATCTCTAATGAACGAAGACTTTTATATATGTACCTCTATTGACGATGATTTTGTGTGAGCCTCAATAGCTCAGTTGTCTAGACGCTATGTCACAAATACTTTTTTTCTCTAAGGCCGCGGGTTCGAATCCCGGTCAATTCACTTTTTTTGTTTATTTTTGGTTTTTTTAAGATTTGGTAATTAATTTATATAAAATTTTATATTAATAATTAAATAATCCATAAATAGGCTAAAAACATAAAAATTTTTATAAAAACCCTCTGATACAAACAAAATACAAACGTTTTTATACCCTTCCACCACAGGGTCGCGGGTTCGAGTCCCGGTCAATTCACTTTTTGCTCCGATTTAAAAGAATTTATAAAAAGATTTTTAAACCATTTTATTTCTCATATATTAAGAAAATTTTATACATAATTTCCCTTTGAGTGCAACTATTTTAGGTCATAACTTATAAAAAAAAATTATAAACTATTTTCCTTCAAATTTTTAAAATTAAGCTAAAGAAATTAAAAATATTTTTAATAAAAAAGCGAAATAAAATCCCAAATGCAAATTTGCCAGCTAAATCAAACGTTTTTGTAGAAATAAAACACATGCAGTTCTAGTGATTTCTTTTACCGATTTGTTGAAATTCTTTTCTTTCACCTCTTCACCTTTTATACACAAACAACAAACACTATTCTAGAGCTGTAATATGACCTATGGATACGTCTTATATAGCAAAAGATCGAAAATCTTTAGTATAACATATTTGCTGAAAAACTCGGAAATATCGGTTCAGATACAAAAAAGTTATGCCCAAAATATAAATTTTTTTAAATACCTATTTTCTGGAACCATAAATCTTCCCGAGTCCAATTTTTATCACCAAACTAAATGGTTAATTTCCTCTTAAAGGCGTTCGTATATAAATCTGTCCATTTCATATATGTCCATATATAAACTTCAGTTTTACCCAACCATGGTGAAGGGTATATAAGATTCGGCATAGCCGAATTTAGCCGCTCTTACTTGTTTTAACAAAAATTGTTTATACCTTAAAAATTCGTTAATACGAGTACATTCGGTTCGTACGTATTACGAACACAGTTTATATGAATGATTTTGAAAATGCTTCCGCAGAGAATTACAAATTATCACATTTTTATAAGCTTCTTTATAATATACCAAAAACATTAAAAAAGTGAACATGTTTTTCTATTAAATCATAAATTTTCAATCACCACTTATCGTGAATATATTCCCCCTCGAAATGTTTTCCCTTTTCCCTCAATTCTAATCGTGAATAAAATTTCCCTCGCAATTTGTTCCCTTTTTCTTATCATTCATTTGTGAGTAATAAATATCCCCGAAAAAAGTTCATCGTGAATGTTTATTTTAAAACAGTTTTTTCCCTTTTCCCATCAGTTTGTTCACTATCTTTTTTCTACATAGAAAATGTAAGTAATTTTTGCTTCTAATTGGATATTCAGGTAAATAAAATTTGTTAAGTCAAGATTTGGGAATAAAGTGCATACTCCTCAACAGAATGCAAAACAACAGACAAATTGCATGTGGTTACTTACAATGTGTCGGGCAACTTTAAAGGATTAGATGAATCTCGCATATCTCGACGAGCAACTCGTTGTTGTTGTATTTCCTCCTCTTGCAATCGTTCCAACTCTAAACATTTTTTGTTTTTCACTTTTAATAATTATATAGTATGTTGATAATTTTAATTTTTCTTTAGTTTTCAAATTTCTTTTAGTTTTTTCATTCAGTGAACATTGATAGTACAAGTTATTTTGAACAGATATTCTTTAAAAGGAACAAAAATTTCATAGGAAATTCACGATACCAATTTTCACAAGAAGGGGAATGAAAATTTCATGGGAATAAACATTTCACTTTTTATTCACGAAAGGGCTGAATGTGTTACTCGGCTCGGTATATGCACTTCCGATCCCTTTCTTTAATTTATGTAACATTTTAAGGCAATTTAAATTTGTAGGTGTGAGTTTTAATTATAAATAACATTTCCTCCAAAGTGGATAACTTTTTTAAAATTAGTAAATTTTTTTGGGTTTTTTAAAAATTCGTACGTAAAAATTCTGTAATTTATAAAATGTAAATATCAAAGAAATTTGCTAAATAATAATTTTTATACTAAAAATCAGTACAAAAATTGAAGCACCCAGTGCAACAACAAGATAACTCCACTTTTTTTTTTTTTTTGTGCACTGAACGACGCAGATTTTTTTTTTGGTTTTTTCTGCATTAAAAAGCTATTTCGCAAAAAAGTGGAGTTATCAGGTTGTTGCATTGGGTGCTTCAATTGTAAAGTGGGATTGAAAACGGTTTAGAAATTTTTCTACTAACTTTTTTTCTGAGTGTATGGATTTTCTTATAAAATAACCATTGAATCTTTACTGTAAATATATTGTAATTTTTCCCTGAGCGTGGCAGTTATTGTAGTGTAGATTTTTTGGTAATTTTTTAAAAATTTTTAAATAAATAAAAGTCATGATCCGATCGATCACATTCAAAAATATACAATTTATTTCCAAATTTTTTTTTTATTAAAACATGTATGCTAGTTTAATTAACTTTATATTTTTAATTGTTATCTATTATTTAACCTTATTCTTTTTAATTACTATTTTTTTCGAGCTTAAGGCTCGTTTTTTTATAAAAAATATTATTTATTTTTCAATATTTCGCTACTACATTGTGAAGATTCTTTATTATTTCCTGAAGATGCTACACAATGTAGTAACGAAATGTTGAAAAATAAATAATATTTTTATAAAAAAACGAACTTTAAGCTCGAAAAATAAATTAATTATTTATATTTTTTAAGAAAAGTTTTAAAGTGGCAGATAATTTTATACAATTTTCAACAGGAATATTTTTAAAACTTTTTGTAGGAAAATCCTGTAAAAATCACCTAATTTTTTTAAATTAGTTTGATTAGTTGTCCCTGCAATATTTAAAGTTTTTAAAGAAAATAACTTCTTCTTAGTGAATTGTTATATTTTAGTTATGTAAAATATATTTTACCAATAACGTTTTTTTAAAAAAGATTTTAAACTTAAAATTATTATGTAGTTGACCACCACTGTGAATTTTTAAACGTATTTTTTTTTGAGGAGAAAGACTATGGATTGGAAATTTTGTATTCAAAAATTTTGTAAATCAAAAAATATTTTTTTTTAGAAATGTAAACAGAATACCAAAATTATAATCCACTTTCTAAAATAAAATCCCCAGACGTATGAGTAATATGTGTATAGTTTTTATATTACGTATACGTCTGGGGGCTTTTCTTCATATTTTCCCCAAAAAGAAAACACTGTTCTATTTAGTTACATTTATATTGATATTGAGAAGAAGTGTAGTTTTTATCGATTATTTAGAATAATTTTGACAAACAAAATTTTAATTGCATTTTCTTTTTGTGTATAAAGAATTTGATTTTTGATTCCAATATTTCGACTTTTTTCTCTATTTTTTCATGTATCTTTTTCCAGCCATCTCAACGGTCCGGTGACTAAAGCCCTCGAAATTGAAAAATCAATGTACCGAATTGAGTTCAAACCTTAATGAAAGCAAACCCATGCACACTACGCTACACACTCACTACAAAACAAAAAAAAGAAACACACACACACGTATTAGATTGTAATTAACATGTAAACAAAACGCTGATAAAGTATAAAAATTATTTTAAATTATAAATAATTAAATAACAATAATTGATTAAAAATAATAATTATAACAGATATATTATCTACAATAATCTAGTAATTTACAAAAAAAATTGTGTGATATTTATTTCTTAATTTTTTTTTTTTTTAATTTAATTGTATGTTATTATAATTAATAATTCAAACCAAATTCAAATCAAAACCTAAAAGTTTACAAACAAAAAAAATCCAAAATTATAAATGTAAAAAAGAAATCATATGTTGATACTCCTTAAAATTACTTAAAATTTGTATTCAAATTAGTTATTTTCCTTAAAAAAAAAACAAATTTGTTTTTAATTCAATTTGAAAACTTTCAATTAGTTGTTTGTGTTAGTTAACTAAAATTAGTAGCTTTCAAATTTTTATTTATTATACCAATTTATTTTACCAAATGTAAAGTTTTAAATCTATAGTATATTAATTTCCTATCATGTATATAGCATTGAAACCGTAGTCCAGTAATGTTAAAAATTTATTCAGTTGTATTTCCGTTCGAAACTTAAAAGTATTATTATAGAAAAAAAAAACACAACATTCCTACTTATTTTTTTATGTTTTTTGTAAAAACAACACATTATATATTTTTTTTTAAATACAATTAATTAAAGAAAAATAAATATAACAATGCAAATTTTCATAATAAATTTAAATTATATTAAATAAATTATTTTAAATCACACATTAAATAAAAAATAAAATATAACTAAATAATTTACTAAAATCTAATAATAAGAAAACCCGTAAAACAAATACGCCATGTCGCTTTACGGTAAAGATGCTGAAAATGCAGAATATAACAATAATAATGATCTTAAAGATACCTCCTTTACACCAGCGGCAACAAATTTAAATCCCGACACACATGCCACAAATAGTTCTAGTAGTTTTATACAATCTAACCATCTTACAAACAGTCAAAGTATCAGTAATAGTAACAGCTTAAGTAGAAGATCATTATCAGATGTACACACTTTAGATATACATGAACCACAACAACAACAACAACAATACCATCTTTATAGTAATTATAGACAACAACAACAACAACAAGAACAACAGCCATCAACACCAACACCTTCTTTAAATTCGAAATTAAACTCTACACCACATGAATACACCAGTAATAATGGTGTACCACAAGGACACTATCGTAATACTTTACCACCACAGGATGATAATTTTAAAATATTTACAATTTATGGAAATGGTGAGTTTCCCCCCAAATGTCTCTCTCTCTCTTTTTTTTTTTAATTTTATCTTTTCTCATCTATATATTTTGTGTGTGTTTTTCTTTTTAAATTATATTCTTTTTGAGTAATAATTGAAAAAAAAGTATTGAAATTTTGTATAGTTTGAATTTTTAAATTTATCTGATTCGAAATTAATTTTCAGCCATAAATGTTTGTAAAATGTTTTCTATAATTCTTCAAACTCCATTTATAAAATTGTCAGCGGATTTTAATGTAAATATTTAATCTTTTTAGTTTGGTTAAAATTTTTAATATTCAAAATGTTTATTTAAACTTAAGTATTGACTATATAAACAGGCCTAAGCTATAAATAATTTCGTAAATATTTCACTTTTAAAACTTGTTTCTGGAAGTTTTATATATTATTATTATTATTATTTAATTACATTATTGTTTAGAAATTATCAATTTAAGTTTGGAAATAATCAGTTGTATTTGAAAAATAATCAACCGTTGGTTCTACACTTAAAAAAGTTTGTCATTAGAATCTACTTAAAATGTCAGTTAAAAGAAAGATATAACTGATAAATATTTTTTTTTATTTAATATTTTTAAACAACTGATAAAATTGATAGAAATAGAAGTGCATGTTCTGAAATTAGTGACTCATTCATAATGCAAAATTTTCCGATTTTAGTGTTTGTTTGAAAAGTTTTTTATTTCCGATTTTAGTGTTTGTTTGAAAAGTTTTTTATTTGTTAAAAGCAAAAAAAAAACTTTTGTTTTTACGAAATTCCATTCCGTTTAATGCGAACAATAAATTCCAGTTTTTTTTAGCGAAAAATTAACTTTTCCCTTTTTTTACTACCTAAAATTTACTAAAATTGACTTAACGCGAATTCTAAAGGGTGGTTAAATTTTAAGGGTCAATGTTGATTTTGAATAAAACACAAATTATTTAGGAAATTACTGTCATTTCTTTTTATTATGATAATATGGTATGGTTCAATTATGTATGAAACAAAATATCGGCCAAATGGCCGCCGCGACCTTGGTGGCACACCTCCATCCGATGGTCCAAATTTTCGATGACGCTGAGGCATAATTCAGGTTCTATGCCGTTAATGTGAATTATCTCATCCTTTAGCTCTTGAATTGTTACTGGCTTATCGACCTACACCTTTTCTTTCAAATAACCCCAAACAAAGAAGTCCAACGGTGTCAAATCACATGATCTTGGCCATCGTCACCCCGTGAGATGACACGGCCATTGAATTTATCCTGTTGAAACCACATATCGTCCAGGGTCATATCCTCTATTCCTGGCCACAATAAGTTCGTTATCATCTCGCGATAGCGAACACCATTCACGGTAAATGCTTGGCCGACCTCATGACACACTATCGCGAACAACAGCAATGTTTTCCGCAGAACGAGCTGGCCGAGCATGCACAGGTGTTTTCACAGACCCGGTTTGCTGAAATTTGCCCACAATTCTTACGATTGTGGACACATTTGGTCGATTATGCTGACCAAAAAAAGTGCAAGAATGCATTTTGATTTGAACGCCCATTTTAATATTAAGCCTGAATAACTTTAACGGGCTGCGCGATTGTGTATCTTTCCATGGTTTAAATTGAGTTAGTCTGAAATTGAGAAATGTCAAATGAAATGTAGAAAAAAACTTGACGTTTAGGTGTGGTTCACATTCAACATTGGCCCTTAAAATTTAACCACCCTTTATTTCCCAGATCTTTGGAAAATGTTCTTTAATTTGACCCACACTTAACATTTTGGATGAGTTTCGGGTTTTTGGACTTGGCGGGTCCCAGGGACCCCGGCCGCCTTACCACGATAAAGAAAAACAATTTATTATAATATTAAAACTAACTGCTTCAAACAACTGTATTGAAAACAGTTCTTTTCTTTCGTTGTTTTTTTTTCAAATAACTGTCATAATAGTTGTTTTGTATTTTTCATACAAAAAAAAAATAATTAAGTTAAAACAACTGCTGATTACTACACAAAAAATACTGACAAACCTTTCTGGGTGTATTTTGTAAATTTTGGAATTGGGTATCGTATTTGTATGTATGTGAGATGTCGAGAAGCTAGAGACGATTGAGCATTGACTGCGCCACTGTCCTAGGATGCAGGGTCTCAGGCGGAAATGGTTAGGGGATAGATTTTACGACGAACTGGGGTGTATCGCTGCATGTAATCCAGCCGATCTACTAGGGTTTGTCAGGAAAATAGGACGGTTGTTTTTGATGGGGACACTGTATTATATTTCTATCTCTTTACTAACTTTCTTGAACCTGCCAACTATTTTCTTCTTTACTTCTCTCTTTCTTCTTTCTCTATACTGAAGGGATTCACATTGATCTCCGGGTGGAGATGCGCCTTTGTGCGCATAACCCTTCGTAACTTAACCTAACCTATGTGGGTATAACCAATGTTTGGACCACATCTACTTTCAAAAACTACTCAACTTATTGGGATTAAATATATACCGTTAAAAAGACTTCTGAAATACCTTTTTAAAGTGCAATTCAGACTTTTTAGTGTTTTTTTTAGAAATATTACCTATATACATAATACACTCAAAGAAATAGATTAATCATATATATATGAAATGTAAGGATGACGGCCATAGCGACAGTCTTTAGGTCTTTATTATTCCAGTTATTTATTGAATGTTTTATATATATTTATAAAATTGTAACATTGGACCAAAATTGCAGAAGCTTTTCTCTGGGTGTAGTAAGCAAATTGTATCGAATTTGGTAGTTGAGACTTTAAGCTTTAATTTAAGGAACAACATAGATATTCTTCAAGTAAGGAAGATATTTTCGATATAGTTATACGATGATATTTTAAAAACTGAGTCTAAGATATATTGGAAATTTTAAGCGTCTTCCATTTAATCCATCAACAAATCACTTCGTTTCGCTGTGCTATTAATACTTATGTTTTCCACTACAAAAGTTTTTTCAAATCAAAATAAAACCATTAATTTTATTTTTCTTTCTAATACTATATTTAAGCTGCTCAATTTGTGGCTGTTACTAGCTTTTAAAAAATATAAATACAAGCAAAAACTAGATTTGTACAAAAACTACATAGTTTTTGTTCATTCAAAATCTAGTATAAAAAGAAAATTCAATATAAAACAACTTTTTTTTTAATATTTTTATTATTCATTTAATTACAATTAAAAAAAAATACAATATTTTATATTTTTTTCTTTTTTAATAAAAAAAATTAAACCTTAATGAATGGGCCACAGATTGGATTTTGTTCACTTCTTCTTTGCACTTACAATTTTTTTTGCATCATCCACTCTGCAGCGTGAAATAGTCTATCATTTTGAATATAGCTTTGAAATTCAAAAACATTCTATAAAAAGTGTTTGTAAAATGTTTCATTATGATGCAGTACTCCACTCAGCAGAGTGTACATATTTTGTTCTCTTCTCCGTTGCACTTTCAAATTTTTTGTATCATTTCATCTCTATTTTAGTAGACCATCATTGTCAATCTAGCTTTACAATTTGAAAAATTCTATAAATAATATTTGAAAAAATTTAATATTTTTACAGAAATTTCCACAAAAATTAATTAAATTACTATTATTTTGATAGGCTGATACATGCATTTCGACCCGACAAAAGAGCTCATCAGAACTCGAAGTTTTGTGTTCTAACAAAAAATTAATGAATTTTTATCTTTTCACTTCACAATACTTTGAGCTTAAGGTTGGTTGTTTTTATGTAAAACATTCGGGCATATTCTGGAATTAGTGCGAATTCAAATCTGTGTGAAATTTAAATTTATGGCACCTATTTCACTGTATTCCAAAGTATTATTTGATTCAATTTCAACTTGACTGCATTAAATGATCACTGTACAATCGTAATTCAATTTTTAACGAAACTAAAAGAAATTGAGAAAAAAATTTTAAAATTTTCATTTTTACCTATTTATTTATTTTTCAATATTTCGGTACTCCATTGTGTAGCATCTTTAGGAATAATAAAAAAAATTTAGTTCAACTTTAGGCTCAAGTAATAATATATGTGTGAAATTATTTTTAGGTTCTTTTTTTATAGATTTTTTGCATGGTTGGCAAATACTAAGCCTAAAGTACTGTTACCGATACCTTAAAATACCGTTTGGGGAATTGGTGATTTATCATTTTTAAGAATGTAGAGCATTTTAGCCTTCTTTTAATTTGGCGATTTAGCATTTTTTAATTCAAACTTATGACAACACTGGTAGCTAATGACTTCTCTTTATAATAAGCTTATACTCGCAGTATCAAAAGAAGCCATTATATTATCGAGAAACGTCAAAAGTACTCCACCTTACTGTCTATCTAATATATCCGGACAAAAATGTAATACAATCTTCACATATTTTTGGACCGTGTACAAAGGAGGGCACTTAAAAACCACAGTAGGATATCCAGCTCAATTGATTTATTAGACTATCGTCGGGTTGTGTGATAAGCAAAAATGTGACAAATTATTGAACTCGTATTTGTGGGACTAGTTCGTCTGAAAATTGCTACCAAAATCTTAGTTTATATTAAATGAGAATTCATCCTTTAAGGGTTTGTCTTAAATAAATTTTATATGGTGTTTCCTTAAGACATTCGTCGCGAGACACATGTATTTTGTTTGTGTATTGCATGTATTTTGTTATTGTATTTTCGTTCGTCTAAATGCAAAACACGATCTGGAAACACCACCTTATTCTATTTTACAAAAAAAAAAAAAAACTGAATCTACCAATCAGAGAATTATGTCAGTAAAAAGAACTGCGATTAAAAAAGTGCACACTGCAATTTCATTTAAAATTAAATACTACTGTAGTAATTTTTAAATTTTCGTGTTGGCTAAATAGCTTAAAATAACTGTGATATTAGTTAATTGCGTACTGTGTTAATTTTTTTAATTACAATTGCAGTTTATAATTACCGACATAAAATTCTTTATTTTTAATAATTTTCATAAATTTCAATTCATAATAAATAGTACCCAGCAAAAACAGTATTTCAACTACTTACCAGCTTATTTAATCGTATTTCTTTTGTTCGCGATGTCCCAAATGTAATGAGTGATCATTATCTTCTCACTTACAAAACACACAAATTAATGGGTGGTCATTACCCTCTTGCTTACGAACAGCCACAAAATAATGAGTACCCATAACTTTTTCGACATCGCGAACAAATGTAATTATGCGATTAAATAGGCTGGTAAGTAGTTGATACCATGTTTTTGCTGGGTAGATATCAATTTTATTTGAAACTTTGTCATCAGTGCGTGTCATGCGTTTATGTGTGATCAAAATTCATATATATAATATTTTTTAAAAAACAGCAATTACACATTTTTTCAATATTTTCAAGTTTAAAATGTTGATATTATAAAAAAGCATAACATTAGCATGTTCAAAATATTAAGCACATTCGCAAACATATCGTTGATCATAAGTTGACAATTCTAAACAGTGAAATTTTTAGATAATGATGTAAGCCTTTTGATGCAGAAGTCATTTGAGGTTTTTTTCTGAAATAATATCAAATAACTGATGTCAACTTATGACCATTACTATAATATTTTTTTTTATATATTAAATTTAATATTAATTGTTACTATTTTTTATTAAAATCAAAAAATATAAGAAATATTAAAAATTCTAATTTTTTTTCGTTTGTTTGTTGTTTATAGACACCGACAATGACAAATTGTCCGGTTTACCACATTCGACAACCGGTTCATTAAGCTCAATCATCACGACGTCCATAGCATCCTCAGAACCTGATCCAGGAGCGGGCAGTGGTGGCGGCAATGGTGGTGGTCATGATGCTTCACACAGTGCGGATGAAAAGATGGCCCTAAATAAGCAGAGCATTAAACAAGAGAAATGGTCAACCATCTTGTTACAAGTATCTATACCATTCTTTTTGGCTGGTATTGGTACAATCGGAGCTGGTATTATCTTAGGTAGAGTAGAGGTAAGTGAATGTAGAGAATTAAATTAAATTCATATAATATTTAATATCTTCAGTTTATGCAATCTATCAATTATTTATATCTTTTCCATAACACTGTGCTAGCACAAAAATGTAACAAGCGGGGCACCCGACGCATAAACCTAATTCGAGTATGCTAAACATTTGTCTACGTTAGCTCTCGTTTTCGAAATATTTGAGAAAAATTAATTTTTTAAATTTTTTGACCATTTATTGAATATAAGTCGATATATATCGATACAACATGTTATCGATGAACATGCATCCAAACATAAATTGAAAATCCTGAAAAACTAATGCCCAAAAAAATTCAAACCAACGCTCAAACACGTGATGTTTTTGACATCTCAAGTGATTAATTTTTCAGCGCAGTGATTTTGTATGTATAAAATAACGTTACGAACAGCTGTTTCAACGGCAGCAATCACCTAATTTATTTAAGTGATTTACAAAATCGATTTTTATAAAAAATGATGTGCAGTGGACGTTGAGTTTTGCAAAATAAGGGCATTAAAAAAGCATTGTAAATCACTAATATTATTATTTTTTTTTAAATCTAATTTTTCATGATTTTTTTTTTAATTTTCGTTTGAATTCATGTTCGTTAATATATGCAATAAATGGTTAAAAAATTAAAACAAAATTGTTTTTTTTTGATTCTTGGACCTGTAATTTTCAATCTCAAATATTTCCAAAACTAGAGCTAACCTAGCATCACTTAGTACCACTGGATTCAGCGTACTCGAATTAGGGTCACCCACTGTATACCCCGCTTGTTACCAAGAAATAGTGTCCGATTCTAGCACAGTGTAATTAAATGATTGTCTTTGGTTGTTTAGAAAAAATAAATAAAAACTAAAAAAAAACTCAATGACAACGTATAAAATAAAGCATGTCATGCATATAATTGCTAATAAGTAGCTAAAACTTTTTTTTTTAATTTTATCTCAGAATTATAAATGTCAATATAAAAAAAAATCATGAAGAAAAGTCTTAAAAATTTTCCTTTTTAAATGAATAAAACAATTAATTTTTTTGTAATAATAGAAAATACACACAAAAAGTCGAATGAAATGTATTTCCTGGTCTGATACGATCTTCATCAACATTCTTCGCGTTTTATAGTGTTAATTGTAAATATCTCTTATATTTGACTCAAAACTTTAAAAGAAAGAGGCAAATAAAACTTAAATCACTGAAATTTACTCAGCTGTATTTTTTTCATAATTGTTCTATTCATTTGGAAAGGAAAATTTGTATGATCTTCATAAAGCGGCCAATAGACGATCAAGCATGCTGGACAACAGACTTCGAAAAAGATAAATCTTTATTGAAGTCGCAAAAAAATTTTTTTTTGTAAATCAGCGAGTTGATTTAATATTATATAAATCAATTTATTAAATTAGATTTAAAATCATAGCTGATTAATCGATTTTATTTGAATCTTTTTTGATTTAATTGAATCAATTCTTTTAAAAATTCTAGAAATAAAAAAAGATTGAATTGATTTGCGAACTGAAACAAAATAAAAAAACATTAAAATTGACTTGCAAATCTCGCTTGGTTTTCTAGATATTCGCTATTTTTTAAAATGGTAATTTTTTTAAATTACCGCTATCTCGAAATCTAAGCGAGATAGAGCAAAACGGACAAAATTTTTGTTCTACCAGAGTATTTATATACAACGATAGTAAAAATAGGTCAGGTTCGGAAAACATCCCGAGCTATCTATTTTTATAAAACAGCCACAGGGTGACCCATTTTTATACAAACGAAATAGAACGGGGAAAAATTTGTATTATCAGAGTGTGTTAATTTATATTATCATATAAATTGATAAAACAAAATAGTCACCCTGTGGCTGTTTTATAAAAACTCCAGGAAACCCTTCGAGGACCTACTGTATCTATTTTATATATATACTGCGATAATAAAAATGGGCCAGGTCCGGAAGACATCCCGTGGAGGCTGTTTTATAAAAAATCTATGAAACCCTTCAGGTTTAAAATTAAATTAATCGTGTTTAAAAAAATATATATTTAAATTAGCGAATCAAATCATATTCGAGAATCAAAATATTTTTTTTTTTATTTGCGAATCAAATCAATTTTGCTTTAAATTTTAATTATTCAAATTCAATTATTTCGTTTGATTTATAAAAATAATTATTTAAATCAACTTAATTCTTATAATAAGATAAAGTTTAAATTATGTTAGTAAATAATTCAATCAAAAAAACTAATTCGCGAATTAGTTCGTCAAAATTGTAATCTGATTTGAAAATTTATTTAAGGAATTTTGTTTTTAAATGTCTGCTGGACAGCATGGCTTGATGACTCCGTGTATTTGTTTTTGCAATGGCCATCAAACAACGCTTTACATGATCATATGCTGAATACGTTGTACAGCATGTTGTACAGCATGCTGAACACGTTGTACAGCATGTTTGATCGTCTAAAGGCCCCTTGTCATTTATAAAAATCAAAAATAAATTATACGGTTTACATGAAAACAGATTTCATTAAAACATATAAAATTTGTTGATATATGGAAATCTAGCCAGCAAAAACATGATATCAACTACTTACAACCTATTTTACTCATTATTTTTTGACTATTTGTAAGCGAGAGAATAATGACCACCCATTACTTTGTGTTTTTTGTAAGTGAGTAGATAATGCCTGCTCATTACTTTTAGGACATCGCGAACAAAAGTAATTAGGCTAGTAAATAGACAGGTAAGTAGTTGAAACCCTGTTTTTGCTGGGTATACATACACCAAGCATTCAAATTCTGTATTACATATCCGAGTTTCATCAAAATCGGCGTGTAAACGATGGGGGACTCCCTTGAAACAAGTGGTTATTTTTAGATAATTTAGCAAATGTTAGAAATGCTTGTGTTTCAAACGCATATAATGTACTTATATAACTTTTTAAGTTCGAGTAGTCTCGGTTACTCATAATTTGAACCCAAGTAACACAATCTACAGTTAAAATTTAATTTATTAAGTTACAATAAATTTAAATACATTCTTTTTTTTATCCCTAGAAATGGCGAGTATTCAAGGCTGTTACGGAATTATTCATTTTAGTACCCGCTCTATTGGGTCTAAAAGGAAATTTGGACATGTGTCTGGCCTCACGTCTATCTACGCAGTCTAACTTAGGCAATATGGGGTCACGTAAAGAAGTTACACGCATGATTGTTGGCAACATAGCATTGGTTCAAGTACAAGCAACGGTAGCATCATTTTTGGTAGCGGTATTTGCAATAGCTGTTGGCGCTGCCATGGATGGTGATTTCTATTTTGAACATATAATGTTGCTGACAGCATCTGCGATGTTTACAGCGACATCATCTTGTTTTGTGTTAGGTAATTAATTTAATAACAACTTTTTGGACTAATTTGGTGTATATATTTATTTATTTATATTTTGCTTTATTTTTTTTTTAGATTTTGTATTAGTGGCTGTGATATTATTATCTCAAAGGTATCGTTTGAATCCCGATAATTTAGCAACACCTTTAGCTGCCTCCATAGGTGATGTGGTTTCAATTAGTTTGCTGTCCTTTATTGCTTCCTTACTATACGATCACATTAGTAAGTTTGAGTGTTTTTTTATGAGAATTATTTCCAAATATATATACTAATTGGCGTTTCTATTTCAGATACACATTTATGGGTTTGTTATGTTGTAGTCGCCTGTTATCTGATCTTACTACCGATGTGGGTTACAATTGTTTTGAAAAATAAATATACTCGGCCTGTGCTCAAAAGTGGTTGGGTTCCTGTATTGTCTGCCTTATGTATAAGTGGGTAAGTAAATAATATTGATATTAATATAATATACGTATCGAATAAAAAAGCACTTGTCTGTGAGTTATCATTATACAATGTGGGGCACTAAATATCTCCCTATTGGAAAATGCTGCCATTTTTGCATAAGGCATCATAGGTCAGTTGGGTTTTGGCATTCGTGAAGAACATACGTGTAAAATGTATAGTGAATAACAATGAATCATCCAAGAACTCGCGATAATTGCCACAATGTTTACGCGCAATAATTTGTCAGTGGTGTTAACGCAACGGTACTGTGTAACGCTATTACAGTGAACGGCAACCGCTATATAGCCATGCTGATTTTTCTTACGGGAAGTCGACGATATTTTCTTATCCGATGTTGAGGGTCTGGATTTGGAGGGCATGTAGTTCCAACAGAACGGGACCACTTGTCATACTACACGTAACACAATGCATATCTTGAAGGATTTCTTCCCAGTGCATGTAATCTCGCGTTTTATTTATTTGACTTGGGGATATTTGAAGTCGTACTCTACACAAATGTGCCCTGTATCTTGGAGGAGATAAAGATGACAACGTGACACCACAAATGCTGTGCACATTTATTCAAAATGTAATCAAAAGAGCCCAAATATGCATCAACGCCGACTGTAGCCATTTGTCGGTCATAATTTTACACGATTATATGAAACAAAATGTATATGGCGGATTGAACATAATCAGTAAAAGACCAAATGAGTTTTAACTTTAAACAAAAGTTAAAGCGAATGAAAATCAGATGATGATTTTTGCCCCATCAAATATTTTTGGTACAAAATAATTTTAAAACTGTTTGCTAACAACAGTGATGCCAACATAGCAATTTTGTGGTTAAATTGAGTCATGTTTTAAAATCAGTTGCTGGAAGAACTTAGATTTAGCTATAAGCCATTGTTTTAACCACTTTTTAGCCATATTTGACTTTTTTTGTTATTGAATTTTGCACTTCAAAAAAAACCTTTAAATTGTTACTTTATGAATTTTTTAATTTGTAATTTTTTTTAACTGTAATATATGTTGTATCTAGTCTGTATAGAAATTTTATATATTCCATTGACTTAATAAAAGAAATGAATATATAATTTTTAAGCGTATTATAACGAAATTGGATGAATTTTGCTTAATCTGCCAAATAAAATGTAATAATTGTCGATTCAAATTTTAAAAATTATCTTCGCTTTATAAAATAACGGCGAAATATAAAAACAGTTATTTTTAAATAAAATCTAAAATTTGTATTGAATTGTGATAAAAATATCAGAATTTTTTTTCCAAAACATACTTAAAGTTAATAACAGTTGAAGCTTCTAATAACGGACAGTGCACTCAACAAAAAAAGTCTGTAATGGCAACTGAAAATTTTGCTGTTATAACGGGAAATTTTGCTAATTTGAGCCTAGCGGTATTTTTTGCTAATCTTAGCAACACATGTCTGCTGACGTGTATTGCCAAAATCAGTTAAAAAAACTGACTAAATATTACTATTAGTACAAAATATCAAATTTATTTTTTTAATCAAGCATCAAAATTTGTTAACAAAAAGTATTTTAGACAAAATTATAAAAAAATCATGGTTAACATTCGATACCTTTTCATAATAACGGTAGTTAGCTACCACAGCTACTTTAAGACCGATTTGAAAATTTTAAAATGGTCACTCCATTCAAGGCAATTGTCTTTTTGTATAATCGGGTTTATTGCGCTATTTTACCGGTTCAATTTTGAAATATTTTAAACTACGGTTATAATAACGCTTAACTACCGAAACACTGATTTATAACAGTATTTTGGAAATATAATAAAATTTAACAGGTAACATTAAAAAATAAACCTCGTGATATTTGAAGACACATGTCACAATTGCAACCGCAGTTTTAAAAATTTCGTATCGGAATTGATCAGAGTGTGATAGACAACTACTGTTATATTAAAAAGGTATTGCTTGCCAACCATGGAAAAAATTAATGGTTTTAAAATTGTAAAAACATGAACGAATTTATTATTTTGTTTTAATTTGGTAATTTCTGTTTTGAAAAATGTTTTAGTAATTTTTTTTTATTTTAAGGTCAAATTTTAGTTATTTTTAGGGCTGATTTTTAGAACTAAAAAACTTTTTAGTGCTATTTTAAGTGGATGTCCTATTTTAAGACATGATTCGGTATCTTCACTTCAGATCCCTTTTTTAATCTATGTAACATTTTAATGCAATTTAAGTTTGTAGGTGTACACTCAGAAAAAAAGTTAGTAGAAAAATTTGTAAATGGTTTTCAATCACACTTTACTATTTATGAAATTAGCAACAAAAATTTGTAAAAATTTTGTAAAAATTTGTAAAATGTAAATAGCAAAAAGATTTCTCTAATAATAATTTTTTTTACTAAAAATCAGTACGAAATTAGTAAAGTGGGATTAAAATCTGTTTACAAATTTTCTACTAACTTTTTTTTCTGAGTGTGTAAAATTGTGCGTTATAGAGAGCTGTTCACTAAAAGGGGGAAATATATGGAAATGCATTTCATTTTTAATACAAAAACCTTAAAATTATACGCTATATTGAATAATAAAAAATTTCTATAATTTTTATAAAAATATTAAATACACTCAGAATATTATGTAGTTAACTGTTTGTAGTTTAATAAAAAAGTTTTCCGTTACATTTAAAAATAAAGGAAGATACATTTATTTTTCAAAGAAACATCTATATTAACTTTTTTATACATTTATTCGAAATAATTTACTATCATTTACCGATTTTTTTCAGTTTCACTTATTTTTTTCATTTGTTTGAAATTTAATAAAAATTTACCAACAAAACGGAAACTTGTGGTTTATTTGTGTCCGTAACAGTTATTACAAATTTAAATTTTGTTTGCTGTCTGTTTCAAAAAAAAATATTCAAAAAATTTCAATTTGTTTTTTTATTTAAATTAGTTGTATATATACAAAATTTTTCAATACAATTTACAAGAACTTCATAAACACACATACATATACAAATACATTCACACAAAAAGTGTTTATAGCTTCATATGCATACATACATTTTGTATTGTACGAGTATAGTAAAAAAAAACAAAAAATACAAAAACGGAAATAATTTCAAATAAATGAAAAAAACATTTATTTTTTAAGGATTGGTGGGTAAAATTTTGGCATTTATTTTTACTGATTATATCAGTTGTTTCTTACGGATGTGTCAGTTGATAAATCAACATTTAAAAATAAATAACAAATGGCATTTAATTTAAATGAAAATTAAGTAGACCGGTTTTTAAATGAAATATCATTTATTTTAAATGACATTTTCAGTTATTTTAACTTACAAACTTTTTTAAGTGTATAAATTGAAATATTTATAAAAATATGTATTAAAATTAAAATATTTACACAAGCTTAAGATTGAACAAAGCAATAGGTTTCAAATTTTCACTAAAATTACCAAAACAAAATTCCGTATTTAAATGTCCGCATCTGATTTAGAGAGGATCCACAATTGGAATGTAATTTTCTTTAAAACTTTAATTTAATGGAATGTTTTCAATTTATTTAAAAATCCCTCGAACAAAATCAAGAAATTTTCGTTTAAAATGGGTCAGCCATTTTTAAGCTATATATTAGCTATTTTCCCCACAATTATTTTTGATAACCAAATTCGGGCAACACTGGCCAACAACCACAAGAATCGCGGGATCGTCAATTTTATTGATTTGGTTCATTTGACATCTTTATGTGAATGTAATGTAATGTAGTTTTTAAAACTTTAAAAATGTATGATATATCATAATTGAGAATCGATAATCCAAATGATGTATAAATTCATCGACCTTCATCCAACAAGTCTATCGATTCTCCTTGGAATGATTCATAGGACTTTTTTTTTTAAATTTTGCATTGAAATAAATGGCGACCCTATACATAAAGCCTAATCAAGTTAAAATTGAATTTAACCACAGTTAGAATTTAACCAGTATTATAGTGAGCACTTCCCACGATTTTTAATACATGATAGAGGGGACAAAGGTATCCTGATGCAAAAAAATAAGTTATAATATTTAAATGATGAATATTAATTAACTGAATATGGGGGAAAAAAAACAAATTTTTGGAGGGGATCTTTAGTTTAAAGTTGAAGATTTATATTGGTTTAAAAAAAGTTTGCTCAAAATTTGAACAAAAGCGAGTCCAAAAGTGCAGTAAATTATGTTTACTATCGAAATAGTTCAACTTTTTTATGAAAAATTATAAATTTTGAAATTGTAGCCTAAACAATTGGGTATTAAAGTTTTTTTTTTTTGCAAAAATAGTGTATACCAAACACGGTTTAAGTTAAATCCTCTATTCCCAGTCAAAAGCCCAATTAAAATATTTAATCTTAAATTTACATTAATAAATTATACAATAATTAATCTCTCTTTTTTTTTAATTCCTTTAGTCTTGGTGGTCTAGTACTCGATGCTGCTGTTGAAGTATTCCATGGTTTTGTGGTATTCCAGCCTATTATCAATGGCATTGGTGGTAATTTGGTGTCGGTGCAAGCTAGTAAAATATCAACTATGTTACATCAAAGTTCAATTATTGGCATTATACCGCCACATACAAAAATATTTGAATGGCCCTGGAAAGCTCTATTCAGAGGAGGTAAACTTAACTAAAATATCAAAATAATGAACAATTTTTTAATATACATTTTTGTTTTGAATTTCTTCTACAGTACCTTATGCTAAAACGGCACGTTTATTGATTGCTTTGTCAATTCCTGGTAACATATTGTTCATATTTGTAGCGGATTATATACACATGTCTCAATCGACAATAACCTGGGCATTTGCAATCTCATATTTACTCGCAAGTTTAATACAGGTAATTAAGAAAGCAATAAAATGAATTGAAAAAAATGGTTTTTTATGCAAAAAACAAAAAAAAAATACTTTTTTAATTTCAGTTAATGCTGCTATTGTATATCGCCCATATAATTGTTCATGCTATGTGGAAATGGAAAATCGATCCCGACAATTCATCGATTCCATATCTTACTGCTTTGGGCGATTTATTGGGCTCTAGTCTTTTGGCCGTAGCTTTCATTTTCTTGTTGTCTATTAACAAGGAATATGGAGTAGGTTTAGATACTCTAAATGCTTCAAATTAAGTATGTGTGATATTACCTGCCGAGGATCCCTTATTTTTTTGGTGAAAATACTTAAAGAGAAGGAGTACTGTTAATGCCATACTAATTAATACCAAAACAGGGGTTGTATTGTATAGTCAGTCACTAACTACAGTTGAGCATATGTTAATTATGTGTATGATTTAATGAATGGTCGTGACCAGTGCTTAGTTTAGTTTCATTCTCCTGTGTACCTTAAATGGATTTAAATTTAAAAACATGTATTGTATGTATTTTTATTTATTTTAAATGATATTAAGTAATTTACCTTAAAAATACCATTATGATGTAAAAAACACTAAATAAATATCTGTTTATTTAAATAGAAAATTTTATTTGATAAAAAAAAAAAAAAAAATAAAATAAAAAATTATTTATGTATATGTAAATAAATTCAAAATTTAATTAAAATTTATTGATTTTTGCTCAAACAAGAGAGGTAAAGCTAACAAAATTTTGACAATAGCTATCAATGTTGGCTTGTGTCGTTCCCATACGAATTTAACGTTTATCGTTAACACTTAATGTTGACTTATGTCAAATTTGTATGGAAATAACATAAGCCAACATAAACCGCATAAACACAGCTGATATTCAATATATTTGTTGTTTTTTTGGGGACACTACGAAAGTGGAATCCTTCGCTAATCAGACCATTTCGTAATATATAAACAGTTAACTTTTAAAACAATTTTAATTCCCAAATGTGTATTTTTAATGAAAACTATTAGTTTTCTATAGTTTCTTCATTTACAAAATTTTAATTTTACACTTTTAAATGCAATTTGCTCATATTTAAAATTAACGCTTCTTATAATTATCGATATTTAGCTTTTTTAATGCAGTTGCCGATTTTTCTTAACATCGTTGACAGCTTACATGAAATTTTGAATCTGTTAATGTAGCATAACTCTAGGCGGAATTAAAATATATATATTCGATGTGGCATCTCTTGCTATCATTTTATTGCATGTAAAGACACCGGTTAATAGCTATGTTTATGCGGCAAGCTATCAACGTTGGCTTGTATCATTGCCATACAAATTTGACATAAGTAACTTTAAGCGTTAACACAAATACTGAATTTACTACCCGAAACCTCGTTTAAACCAGATTTCGGCGAAAATCTACTTAAAACCCAGATTTCCCATATAAAGAAATCCAGTTTCACAACTAAATTTCGGAAAATCTAGTTTTAAAGATAGAAAGTCTACACAGCATTCAACAATAGTATCTATCAAATATTATGAATATCTGGCATCACCTTGTGCAAAAAAATTATACAAATTTTAATTATTTAAGGATATGTTAAAATAAGAGTTATAGACCCAATAAAATTGCGTTCCTTATTGAAAGTAAAGTTAAAGGCAGCACCCAGTGTTTTAATTTTGCCTTTGACGAAGGAAATCGGGAAGATCTACCTTGAATCTTAATTACATATGGTCATCCCTTGTTAAAAACACTTAAAAGCAATGTGAACATTATTTCTATCACCATGGTAATTTTTACTTCGCTATTCAATTGGTTTTTTTTAAACATTTTCAATTTAAGATTTTTTATTTCGTTTTGTTTACAAAAAGTCAAATTGAAATCCAGTTTAGCTGTAAAATTTAATAGTGTAAACGGGGTTAATTTGAAACTATATTTTAAACGAGATTTCGATATAATGTTTTTATTTCGCTTGTATGGACATTCACACACACACATTCACATTGTGCTGGCATTATATGTCAGCTTGGGTATGGGTTTTATTCAGCGTAAAGTTTCAACCAGCTACTACACCGCATTAGCAGCACAAATCTAATACATTACATAATAATACGCCAAATGAATACATAAAACACTCACACAGAACTTTGTACACATACATTTGAAGTCAGATGGACATCAATAACAAAAATTTGTTTGGTGTGTGAAGGCCCAGTGAGAACTCTTCCTGGCTGAATATGGTATGTCTGGCAGCACCAACAAAAATTTCATAACTCACTGTTTTTATATATATATTAAAATATAGTATGAAATATTTTGTTTATACAGTATTTTTTGACAGCTAAACATTAAATTTGATTATTGCATTTAAAACCGCCAAAATATTTGTTTAATAAGAGGGATTGATTTATTATATAGTTATTAGCAATAATGCAGAGACCAAGACGTACCTCCGAGTTCCAAGAGGATCCTGCGGGCATACGCAGGCAATCAAGGTAATTGGAATATAAGCTTGATTTAAAAGAGTTTTAAATTATAAATCATTTAACAGGACTCAGAGATCTAATATAGCGCCTTCGCCTTCCACAGGAGCTGTAGGAGGAAATGGTGGTACTGCTAAAAAATATTCGAATAAGTAAGATTTAATGAATTTAATGAAATGTTTTGTTTATAATACTGCAAAATTTCCCCACATTGTTTTAGACAAAGTCGCATTGCTGTACCAAACCGTCCCTCTTCCCTTGAACGTGGTGGTACAACACTAAATCCTTATCTAACTGTTCCTTCTTCCAATGCAAAAAGGGGTGTTAACCCACAAGGGACTCCTTTGGTAAAACATACAGCAAATCGTGTTTTGTTCCCCACCGAAAAACAACGCAATCCTGTTGCATTGCATAATGATAAAAAATGGGTGCAGGAGCAAACACAGCGAATAACCGAACATTTGCTGACACAAAACACTCTTGGAGGTGGCATAAGTACTGAATTTCTAAATCGCGGCCTCAGACAAATGTCCATTAAACAATTTGTAGCGATTATAAACTATTTCCTTGGCTACATTTGGGGTAATCGGTTTACCGTGGGTAATAATCATGTAGATGATATTGTAAGTATATTACAAAAGCTACATTATCCCCATCCGATTAACAAGTCTTGGCTTAAAACACCTAACACTCAACATTCTTTTGGAAATGTAATAGTTTTATTGGATTTTCTAATGGATTTTGTACCCGATTCCCAGGTGGAAGACAACGGCTATGGAGATATCTTAGTTTTTGATTTAAAAGAACCTGAAACATTAAGTAATTCGCGTAATTTATGTGAAATTCCCGATTTAGAATATCAACTTCAATTACTTAAAAACTCCGAGAAAAGTTTCATGCTATGGGACAAAGAGAAGGATCAAGAACTGAATTGTCTACAACAAGAGATTTGTAATCTTTTTATACAAAAAGTATGTAATGTACCCAATCTTGAAGCAATTGATAAAGAAATTGAAAAATTGGAGGGTATTTTAAAAACCGTTGAAAAGGAAAGACCTCCCGAAGATAAAGATGCCATGTTAATGAAAACAAAATTATCACAAGAATTAAAAAAATGCCGTCGTGATATACAAAAATTAAACGATGAGTGTGATAATAATGAAAGAGATTTAAAAGATATGAATTCTCGTATAATGGCAATATCCACTGAGGTGGAAAATGTAGAGAGGGATATTAAATCTTTGCAGGCAGTTTTAACACAACAAAAGTGTACCGTAGAACAGCGGGATCAGTTAGTAGTTGAAATGGCTCAATACAAACAAATGTTGGCCATACAACACAGAACCATACAAGATTTACAAGAACGAAATAATAATAATCAAATTAAATATGCTAGAGCTTTGAAACAATTCACCGATCAAGTGGAATCATTTAATAAACGCATGAGAGAAATTAAATTCTCTGATTTAATAAAATCGAAAAATATAAACAATGATGATTTAGAATTATCTTTACGACCGGCCGAAACTCAATTAGAAAATCTAGCTAAAATAATACCACTCCTTACAGAAATGCAACAACAAACTCAAAAACGTATACAAGAAAATAAGCAAAATATATCCCTCAAACAACAGCATTGCAAACAAATAATAGATGATTTAAACACAAAACTAAATCCGAAATTGACTGAATTATATTCAGCCAACACTGCAAATAAGAATACTTTGCAAAAACTTGAAAAACTCTTAAAACAAGAAGAAACTAAACTTGCATCATCCTTACAACAATTAGAAAATGAACTTATTCAATCTAATGGAAAAATAGATGAATTTAATATACTCATTAAACAAAACAAATCCCAGTTAAATGAACTGAAGTTGCAAAATGAACAAACTTTGGTACAAGCTGAAGAAAATCATAAACAATGTGTGGAACAAAGAAGATTATATTTACAGTCCTGTGATGAAATTTTGGAAGAATGTTTACAGAGTGAAGTATTGCAACAATTGATGCAACAAGTTGAGTTACAAGAAAAACAATTACAAGAATTCAAAAGAAGCATGTTGCTAGAGGAATGAGGGACTGCATGTATTTTGTTATTGTATTTTCGTTCGTCTGAAGGAAAACGGCATCTGGAAACACCACCTTAAAAAAAGATTTAAAAAATGCAAAAAAAATAAAATGATACTTTTCATGCATGTTGTTTTTTAATGTTCAAATAAATCAATTGATATTATTTTTGTATTTCTTGTGTTTAATTATACTGGGGTCTGTCTAACCGCTGCTTTTAACATCAAACATTTGATTTACATTAAAAAAAATAAAGTATTCCAAATACTACTGTCCAAATACTATATCTGTGATATCTTGACTAATTTTGGGGAGTTCAAAAAAGGTCTCGAAACATGTTTGCGGAATTTTAAATTTTAATTACATTTTTTAAAAAGTCTGGTAATTTCATTCTTTAAAAGGTCTGGTGGGCTCAGACCACTCAGAGAGGAAACAGCTGATTAGTTCAAAATGGCGACTTTAAAATGAGTAAAAGAAAATATCAAAATTGTAGTGATACACAGAAAGGGATGGATATACATAAAAATATGTACCATACAATTTATACGGAGTTTACATTTTCTATCTCATTCTGCAAATCACTACATGAAAACAATAAGCTTTTTGACATATGTCATTGGTTACTTGTCTGTGTACAAAATGGACTATACACACGTTGACCTTCTTTATATAATTACTACGAGGTACCCAAAAATTTCAGTCCATTAACCAAAGTTTAAAACAGGACTTAGGAATAAAAAGTAATAAATTTATAAAACCTTTGTCGAAGTTACTCAATAGTGGTAAAATACAACAATTTTGAATCGAATAATAAATTGGTGAATAATATCCATGAAACGATAGGTACTGAACTTTGAAAAGTAGACGATAATCGTCAATTTTTTTGAATCGCTAGCCTAATGTCTATAAGTGATATTTTTCTATATCGAATTAGCATCACTGTCAAGTAACGGTATTTTGTTGACAATTTATCTATTCCTTCTTTTCTTAAAAAAACGCATGAAAAAGAATGATATATTTGGCCATTCAAAGCTAAAATTTTGTAACTTGAAGACGCAATCCCAAAACTAAAAAAGTTTTTTTAAGTGTTTTTATTTAATGTAAGTAAAAATTATAAAAAAAGATACAATTAAATGCTATAAATATACAAGGATTAATTTCTGGATAAGCTTACGTTTGTATTTGTCGCAAATCTAGGTTTTAATATATATATTTTAATAACGGATAAGTATTTTCTTTCCTTTTTGTTTTGTTCATTGTGCCACATGTGAAAGAAAGAGAAAGATGGTAGACCTTGAAAATTTTGCCATTTTTTATTTTAACAAAGCTTTCATTTTATCCTACAATGTAAATATTTTGAAATTATTCTTTTATTTTGATCGCGTACAGTTGCGTTTGTAAACTAGTCTAAAATTTTAATTATTCTAATTTTGTTTAAAGATCTTATTGTTCTGTGTATCCAACCACCTCCCAAGCTTACGTTTTGACCTATCGTGTACTAAAGAAAAATGGAGCGTCAGTTTACATCGGGCAGCCGTCAGGCACCAGATCCTTTTGATCAGTTCCTAGAAGAACATCAGTTTTATCGTAAACATACCGCCAGAGATGCTTCTTGTTTGTTTCGAGTCATTTCGGAACAAATGTATGATACCCAACTTCATCATTTGGCTATACGAGAAAAATGCGTGACGTATATGAGGAAACATCGTAAATTCTTTGATTATCTAGTTGATCGAGATTTTGATGAATACTTGGATGATATGTCAAAACCAAAAACTTATGGAACATTACTAGAGCTGCAGGCAGCTGGTTATATGTTTGAGTAAGTATGAGGTGAAATTTTGCTAAGCCTAATTTTTTTTATAAAGGAAAATTTTGTAGGTTAGGTTCGGTTATAATAGGAATTTAATAGTTTGGTTAGATTTTAGTTCCAGAGTTTTAAAATTTTTTTTTTTTAAAATACCCTTAGAATTTCCATTAAATTAATATAGGTTGTTTCATAAATATTGCCATTGTTGATTCGTAAATAAAATTTTTTTATATTGCATGATAATTTGTTCTTTAAGTCTATCCCAAAAATTATGCATTTGGCTATTAGGGTTTAACGCATTTCCGTCAGCTGCGCATAAAATAAAGATTTTAAAGAAAAAAATGTAGCTAAAGACAGTTGAGGTATTGCCAATTGGTTTTCTGAGAAAGTTATAGAAATGGTGGAATAACCAAAAAAATTAAATATGGTTAACGAAATGAATAACGGTATCGACTTTTTGTTTGTTTCAGTATTGGTAAAGGTAACAGAATGTGTATACTATATTAAAACAAGTAGAATAATATATTTTTATTTTTAAAATATAAAAAAACAGAGCCCTGATCTGCTTTTATATCTGAAGATATCATTTTGAAGATAGAGTTGGTTCATGTAATATTTTTATTTCAATCGTTTCAATGATACATATCTTTTTTGACTGTTACTCTGATTCATGTAAACATAAAATCGTTAAAATGGTATCTTGAAAACTATTGAAAATGGAAGATAGTTAATCATAAACATTTTTACTACTCTTTTGCTTTATTTAGGAAAAATGTCTACGGTAATTATTATTTATTTTTATGGGAGAAGTCTCATCCATCTAAAATATAATTTGGTTAATTTTATTACTTCCTTTGTTAATTTATAATAAAATTTAATTGTAAGGTGCAGCAAATAAAATTTGTTTAATACTATAATAATAATAACAATGAGAGGTTGATTAAACCAAATTTTTTTAATTAAAAAAAAAAATTATACTGAATTTTTCATACAAGTTTTGAATTTAATACAGTTAATTTAAATGTACGAAAGAATTAAAGTTTCGTGCTGAGAAATAAAATATTTATTTATTTATTACAGTCTATGTATACAATAATTATCCTTACAGAATAGCAACTCATGGCAATAATGAATAAATCAAAATATCTTATTTAATAGGACTTTAAGTTGAGAATGGAAAACACATACAATAACTATAAAATAATCTCAAAGTAAAATATGAAAGATTTCATACATTTTAAGTATGATTTTTTTTTCAGTGTATAAGAAAAATTTCAGAATTATAAAATATTACTACAAAAAAGAAAAAAAAATAGAATTTGTGTCATAGTTTTAAAAGATATGGATTTTGTTATTAGAAAATTCACACAATTTAATATAGATTATGCTATGTATAAATTACCTAATAATCTAAGGCAGGTTTTAATAGAAGTCCTTAGAAAAATATACAAAAAAATTAATGTATTTTTGTATCAGAATGTAAAGTAAATTCTGGTTTCAAGTTTTGAACAAAAAAAAAAAAAAAAAATGTCGGTATGTAAATTCAGAAACATGAATTTTAAAATGTGTTATATTCAAAACAAAAAGTTTTTGTTGTTGATAAGAAAATGTATTTCTGTGATAAAAATTAGTTCGTCAATAAATATATATATATTTTATAAAAATATGATCGATTATGCAGTTTTCATTTAAACCTCAATGGTTTTTGTTTTTATTGAAATACCACTACACTCATAAATATTATTTCGATTTATAATAATTAATAGTTTTTGTTCCTTTTATTTAAAAAATATTGTTTTTTATTTCAATAAATGTATAACCGAGCCCATGAGGCCATTTATGGTTAAACAAGTAAAAAAGGCTTAAATCCGGCTGAGCCGAATCTTTGAATACCCTCCACCAATATCATAAAAAAAAGTTCTCTACTGTTTTTGATACAAATAATGTAAAAAACTTTTGAAGTAAAACTATGGAGGTGAAAAAAATTTTAGTGGTGATAAAAATTTTTGAGGTAAATACAAAATATTATTAATTTCTAAGCGACTGATGAAAAAATATGAGAACATTTATTTTGTACCTGTCGCTTCAATAAAATTACACCCATTTGTATGCAAAATTTAGAGGTATCTTCACATTTTTACTTATAACTTTTTAACCACTGGACCGATTTTGCTCATTTTCAATGCTAAACTGCTCGGGAGGATGTCCAACAATCCAGAAAAAAATAGGCACACCCGCTTGCGTCTTCGCGTCGTGATGACCATTTCAACAGACAGACAGACGGACATCGCTAAATAGACTTAAAATTGCATAAGGATCACGAATATATATGCTTTATGGGGTCTTAGACCTATATTTCGAGATGTTACAAACGGAATGACAAACTGATATACAGCTGCGGTCAATATAATAGCACCACGCACACATTTATACTGACTCCGTTTACATCTGTTTAACTGTTGGGCCGATTCAACTTAAAACAAAATAATAAATTCTTTGATGTTAATGGTTTATTATCATAAGAAAATTATTTTGTTTTGTTCAACAGTTTATACTACGCTAATTAATTTAAACAAAAAACTTAAAAACTACACAGTCAAAATAATAGCACTTCAGTGCATTTTTAACAAAAATTAGTGGACTTTCTTCAAAAATTTCACTCAGGTATCTTGTAGATAATTTAATTGTATGGTTTCAATACTTTGTCGCGTGCCCTTTGTTTGTTATTTTGATCCAATATATAGGACCCACACCTTGATACGAGAAGCAACCCCATACCACAATACTATGAACTCCATGTTTGATGGTTTTTGATGTGAATTGTGGCTTGTATTCGCTGTTAGGTGGCCTACGGACAAAACATCTGGAACCCTTTCCACCAAAAAGAACAATTTTGGATTCGTCAGTCCATAGCACATTTCTCCATTTTTCCTTTGGCCAATTTAGATGTGCTTTAGCAAAAGATATCCGTTTAGCAACATGCTTAGAGGAAAGGAGCGGCACTTTTCTAGGACTACAGGCATTGAGGCTGTTGTCTCGAAGTCTGCGGCGAATAGTTTCCACGCTTGCCGGCACATCCAATGTTTTTTTGAGCTCCGTAGCTGTCATAAAGGGATTTGCTTTAGTCGTCCGTACTAACCGTTTTACCATAAAGGGTGACAAAACTCGCTTCCTACCACGGGATTCAACTTTTTTCTCATATCTTAGGGCATTTATTATCATTTTATTGGAACAGCCCAGCAATTCCCTTATTTGGGAATACGATTTACCCTCGGACGCAAATTTTTTTATTAGTTCACGTTTTTCCGGCGAACAATGCTTTCCGCGACCCATAACTGTATAATTTTTATAAAATTATTACACGATTTTATAGTAAGTAGATTAAAAAATTTTTATTACCTTCCGTTTTCCCTTTTATTCACAAAATTTTGAAAAACAAATTTAAAAAAGCCTACTGGTGCTATTTTATTAACTGCACGAAATGATAAGTGTGGACAAAAGATATTTTATAACTGATTAACAGTTACGAAATTTTACAACAAATGCACACACTCTGAGATAGCATAAAAAATGTAACTGTTTTTTACACTCAAAAAAATAATATAATAAATAGGTGAAATTTTTACATCTTTCGAATCAGTATATTGCAACTGGTGCTATTATATTGACCGGCACTGTATACCCTCACCATATATGGTGGAGGGTATAAAAAGGCTACTAAATACATTTATGCATAAAATACTAATATTATGGAATAAAAATTTCAATAAAACACCAAAATAAAATTTTTAAAATTATATTAAACCGTTTACGATTTATAGCTTGTCAATCTTTCTATTTTGGTAGTCATCTGCAAAGTTAGTTTAAAAAATGTGCAGTAGAAGATATCGGTCTTGTCCAAAATGGGTTAAAGAATTTCTAAGTTTTAATAATAATAATTCCTTAGAATTTGTGGATATTTCAGTGGAATAGTTTCAAAATTTAAGTGTTTATGATATTTTTTTAAATTTCTAATTTATTAAATTCATTTCAGACGGAACGTTTTTTTATTCGAACCCTTTAATTTGGGCAATTTTTTTAATGATTATCGTTCGTACTTTAAAGAAGTATTTCGTGTTTTTTATACCCCTGAAAGACATTTTGATTCAGTTTTTACATCGGATTATATACAGGAAGCCGCAATTTGTCAATGTAAGTAAATAATTGAAATTTGATACAGATTTTATACTCTTTTTTTTTTACAAATTAAAGACTGTGATCGAAATAGATTTAACACACATTTTTACCTATGTATGTTTATATCTTCTTTATACGCAAAAAATATATATATTTTTTTTTTGATAAAGTTAACTTTTGAAAAATATTCAGAATAATTGCGTAATCGGATCATTAGTTTTTTCAAAATGGATTCTTAACAAAACAGCGTAAACAATTAATTCAAATTTATAAAAACAATAATAATAATAAAAGGAGATAGGAGCAGTAAATTTATAATTGGTTCAATCAGCATCGAAATTTATACCAGAGTGCGTGGAGACGATGTAGCTTCCATTCCTAATGCAGCACAAATCGGCTGCCGAGAGGTATAAAATAAATAATGTAGTCATGGTGGCAAAAGAAGTTTATCAAATCGTCCAGGCCAATCGGACGATATTATCAAAAGAATGAAGAATAAAAACCAGTTGTCAAAACTAACAAAAAGGTTACAAAGGATGCCATAAAACCCCTAATGATAGGAATTTCAGAGAGAGTGAAAAAATTCTATAGAAAAAGTATTTATGAAAACCTTTTAAATATAAATTGTGTTAAAATTTGTTATAATTTATATTTGTTATATTTTATATTCGTTGACATTTTCCTATTAAAATACTTTTGAAATAAATTATTGATTTTTATTTCAGCAATTTGTTATGAAATTCTTTATAAAGATCTATTTAAATTACCCGATGTTTCATTTGCCGTCGAACAAATGTTACATGGTCCCACTTTTGAAAATATGGAATATCGTACCGAAACAGATGAGAATGGTTACTCTACACGTTTACATCTCAGTGATGGTCGTTCATTTGAATTGGACTTGCCACAAAATACAAATTGTATTTTGGAAAATTATAAATTGTGTCATTTTCATCATATCAATTTTCCACGATTTTCCGATGATTTACAACGTGAACTTAAAATAGCTCACTGTGAGGAACATGATAAAAATTCTTTATTGATACAACGTACTGCCGAATCCTTTTTGCCCAATAAATACGTGTCATGTGTTAGGCAACTTTTGCAAGAAGGTATTACACCATTTCCTTATAAGGTGGCCAAAGCACTCGATCCGAATATGTACCGTAATATAGAATTTGATTCGTGGAATGAAATGCGCAAGGAGCTTAAACTACAAAATTGGTATAATGGAGATGCAAATTTTAAGGTATGAATGATTAATATAATTATTTTCGTTATTGTTGCTGTTGTAGTTATTATATATCATATACAGACAGTGAAAGTGTAAATAAAGAGTTTTGAAATTTTATATTATTAGACTTGATGAAAAATAGAAGGCGGAGAATTCATGTAATGACGTATATGGTGTAGACCAGCGGTTCCCACTAACTTTTACTTCACGCACCTCTAAAACCATTTTTATTGGCTGACGCACCCTCAAATTTTTAAAGATAGAAAAACTTTGTTATTGTTGTAGAATTTACAGAATTTAAGAGATTTACCAGATAAAATATTTGAAAGAATCTTTCAATTAAATTACCCTAGAAAAACTTAAAAAGATTATGAGAGTTTTCTGTAAAAAAGCTCTTCGATTTTTTAATAGGAAAAATTGTTTCTTAAAAACACTCTGATGAGTATTTTTAAATACAATTATGGCAACTGCTATTTGAAGATAATTTATTATTACATTTTTGTTTTTAAAGAATTTTTTTCCGAACTCTTCGGACCCCTTTAGAGAGTCGCGACCCCCCATTTGGGAATCAATTGTGTAGACATTGTCGGCGTTATTCATAATGATACGTTTATGAAATTCTAATTATGGGACCATCAGAAACAATTCGTTTTAACCGAGGATTCGATTTAAGCGAGTTTTTTATTAGAATTGTTGCCAGAATGTCGAGACTTTCAAATCAGTTCGCCTTACACGAATTTTTCTAAAGTTCTTTTAAAATGTTTAAAGAATTTAGTAAATTAGTGGGCTTTTTAAACGTGATTAGTAAATATACAAAGATTATAATCCATCTGATTATTGTGAAAAATTCTTTAAAAAAAATTAAATAAAAGTGATAAAATATTGCTAAAATGAACAACGAGCCGATAGCCTTCTTTGCTGGTGCTCGGTTAGGAATATAATTTGTAATTATGTGTATGATTAATATAAATAAAAAATTTATACTTCTGATTTCAAAATATTATGCTGATTATTAAAGCGTTAGATCTTAAACTTATTAATTTTATTACAGCTTAATCCTTGGCGACCTACAGACAAAGTTTTCGATTTTTTTTAAAAACTATATATATTTTAAAATTTATCAGGCTCGAGATCATAATTGATTTGAACGCCCATTTTCATAATAAGCTTGAATAACTTTAACGCGTTGCTCGATTGTGTATCTTTCCATGGTTCAAATTGAGTTAGTCTGAAATTGAGAAATGTCAAATGAAATGCAGAAAAAAACTTGACGTTTAGGTGTGGTTCACATTCAACATCGGCCCTTAAATGAAGTTAAGAGTTGATTTTATAGTGGACACTTTATTTTTTTTTTGTAATAAGTGTATTATTAAGTGGTAGCTTTCACTTAAGTTTTTTCTATAATGTCGGCCCTAAGAATATTAAAAAAAAATTCTTAATATAGGGGGAAAAAAAACGTTGCCTTAATTTTTCGATGTCGATAATTTTTTAACATAGCTTAACTCAGTCTATAACTGAAAAGCTGCATTTGAAATATGGTTTATATTGTTTTAAATTTTTATTTTAAACAAATAAAAAATACGTTAAACTAAACTACTTTTAAAGTTGATCCACATCCGAAAAATTCGGCCTTAAGAACTTAGTTATTTAATCTAAAAGCATAAACTGAGTTTAATTAATCAAACTGTTGTTTTCAAATCTAGTTTCAGAAATATCAAATTTATTTATTTCCAATTGGAACTGTCTTAAAAAGTTGGTATAATTTAATATTTTCTTTGTAATGTAGTATCACTTTAACAAATTATTTTCCAAGAGTTGTGGTCAAACTTTACTTAGTAGTGCTGTATTTTCGCCTTAACTATATCCGTTTACTTATAAAAACTCTCCAAGAACACAATAATGTATTTTAGGACAAAATTTTCACATTACTTTTCGTATGTACGTTAACTTTCAAGGTAGAAAATTATCAAAGTTAAAAACTTAATGTTTATACATTTTTACGCATAAGTTTCTAACTTTTTTTTTTCTAAGGCTACTGGTAGTTTAAGAAAAATCGTTAACTTATCTATCATTCAAATTTGGGATACTTCACGCGCTATAGATAATTTCCCAAACAGACTTTCACTGAGCTGTTGTTATTTAAAAAAAAAAAAAACTATTTTATTTGTTTTGTTGTAAATGTTATGTTTTCGTTATTTTTTTGTTTGTCTCTTTTTTGTTAATATTTATCGAATGGTGATTTGTATATTTGTCCCCTTGATGTTGAATGTCTCATATAATCAGGTTATACGATATAGCACAAGAAGAGTTCGAAAAATATTTCAGGTTGGAGCTAAATGTCATGTTAAACTACGCAAGTCTGAGAAGGATCTTTATACTTGCCACATACAGGAGATTGCAGTAGACAAGGGTCAGTGCATTGTTTTCGTAGAGCAATTGGGTGAAAAACGTTTAGTACCCTATGAGAACCTGACGCCACTGCCACCAGACCAATTTAAGCCATGGACGATGCCGTATCGTTTTCAGCGTCATATGCAAAAATATAGTTCTGTACGTTATACGCGCCAGTATAATTATCGTTTTAAATTTAATGCAACCACCGAACATCATCTTCATCATGGATTTGGTTGTGAATCGGGAATGGATAATGATAGTTGCTCCAATGAGTATATAGATGATGATCCAAAAAAGCCACAACGCTCTCAACATCATCATCAACAACGTTGTGCAGCGGCAGCAGCTTCATATTATAAATTGAAGCAGTATACACACTTGGAAAATTTCCGTATGCGTACTGATGTAGAATATTGTACAATGCCTGTAACAGTAGAGCATTCACCGGCACGTGAAGCAGATTCAACTAAAAGTAATAGTCAACAAAGAGTAGGAGACTCAAGTGAAAATTCTAGAGCTCCTTCGAGATCTTCTACCGCCATGACAGTCCATCACAATAGTATGATCGATAGTCAAGTAAAATCAAGCTCGACCAGTGTTTGTAATGCTGGAGAAGATCATTTAGCCACTCCAATAGCAATGACCGTTCCTCAAATGGAATCTTATGATTTAGATCATTATAATAATCCCAATGGTGCTACTGTATACATGCAAGACTTGCAAAGTTTTTATCCAATGTATCCGTATACAACTGCTGCTGGTATGCCAGAAGATTTTTACGGTTATTGTGGTGGATATGATGTAGGCATGCCACCGGGAACCGCTTATATGCCAGCAGTTAATGGCGGTAACGGATATTATTATATATGTAATAATGCTATAGCACCACCCGGAAACTATATTAACTCTGGAAACTCTTACATGCCACCACCGCCACCAGCTATTGGTTTGCAACAACCTTCTGCCATACTACCATCGGCCAATAGCCCTGCTTTTGCTTATCCTCCTTATGCCGCCTCTCAACCTGCATCCCTTGCACCACCCCCTAATATACCAAATCCGGTAAATAATACTCCATCACGTTTAGCCAATAAAAGCAATCAAAGTATGTCAACAACTACACCACTAAGCGGACGTATAAATTATGAGGCAAAAAAGTCTATCAAAGCAAATGGTGTGGATTTACCATCTGATGTAGCCACTTTAAGATACTTCTACAATCTTGGCTTAGAGTATTATCATAAACAGAAATCGAATGATACTGAAAGTAAGTATACCAACTATACACCCAAACTATAAAAACAATAAACCCTGTAGTCTAATTCATAAAAATTTAATTAAAAGCAGTATGCATAAATAGTTTAATAATGGATAATTTAATAATTTGTTAAAATAGAGTAAAGCCTACAATAAGCATTTCATAAAATTTGGAAAATGAAAGTGTCTATTGAAACCATAAAATATTAGTTTGCAATTATTTAAAGACATTTTCAAGTGTCATCAACCCATGAGTATTGGACAATGAAAAATGATATGAAAAAACCTGCGTAGTAATATTTTTTTTCGTATAATTATACGACACTTTCGTATATTTTTTTTGTTTAGTCAAGAATTGACTTTTTTTTTACAAAACTAACAAACATTTCGTATTTTTATTGCTTTTATATTTATTTCCATTTTTTAACGTAACTAATAGTATTTTTGGAAACCAACAAATCTATAAAATATTTTAAAATAATCTTTTAAATTTAAAATGATTTCTAAATTGGGAAATAAAAATTTTATTTATAAATATATATAAAAATTAAATATATTTATAAAAATGGCCCATTTAAAAAAAAAAGTTACCTTTATGAAGTACTTTTATTATTATATTTATTATAAAAAGTACCTTCAATAATTGAATTTAATAAAGTATATTTAAATCTTCTAAATAATGTCGTAAATTTCGACATTATTATCTAAACTGTACGAACAAAACGTACTTTTTCGCACATTTAAAATTTTTGGGAAATTAAGGTTTATTTATTTCTCCCCCTTAAAAAAAACTGTATGAACCTGGAAATGGTAACAAGTTTTTTGCTTATCAAAAAAATATATCAAACTGCCATTAGTCACCACATTAAATGTTAAGGATGCTCAATATCAAACCACTTGTATAACGGAAAAAGTACGTGTTTTGTTAAAAAAAGAACGTTTTGGTGTGCGTTTTTTTGGACGACAATATTTTGACAGAATGTTTTTAACACTCAAAATTACACTCAAAAAATAATTCAAGTAAAACTGAATGCTATAAAATGTTACAATTAATGTTTTTCCACAATATATTGTCAATTTTAACTGAAAATAAACAAAAAAAAAACAAGTAAAATAAAAACTTAAATATGTTATATGTATGAAAATGTAATTTTAGTTTGGTTCGAGATGAAGAAATTTTTTTTTTTCAAATAAAAAGTTTTTCTTATTTTTTATTTTAGTAATCATGGAGAATCCACAGAAAAAGTTATTAGAAAAAAAATGTTTTCTATGATCTCCAACCAAACTAAAATTACATTTTCATACATATAAGTATTAAAAAAAGATCAACTATGAAATATAAACTTCACTATTAAAATATAACTTGGCACTCGGCACGAAGAATGTTTAAAAAAGTCGTAGCGGATCAGAAAATGCATTCCATTCAGCTTGTGTCTAATAACTTTTTCTGTGGATTTTCCATGATTACTAATATAAAAAATTAGAAAAATTTTTCATTTGAAAAAAGAAACAAATTTTTTTTTTTTATGATCTCGAACCAAACTAAAATTACATTTTCTTTGTATTTAATATTAATACAAAGGAAGCCCAGAAGGCCAATTACAAGGTGGTGGCGCAAAAGTAATCCTCCTATCAGAAAATGCTATAAATTTTGCGATTGGCCCCTAATGTCAGTTCTGTTTTGACATTTGTGTAGTAAACACATGCGAAATTTACGTTAATAGACAATGTTACGCTACACTGCTTCAGAACGCGGAATATTGGTGACTATTTTATTGAGCAATAATGAAGATGATTTGTCTCAAAAATAATCATGAGTGATGAGGCCCGTTTCCATCTTAGCGGGTACGTAAATAAGCAAAATTTACGCTTCTGGGGCACTGAAAATCTGCGTGTAACCCACGAAGAGCCATTACACCCGCTCAAAGTCACTGTATGGTGTGCTGTTTTCGCTGGAGGAGTCATCGGACCTTTTTTTCTTCGAAGACGTCGCGGGCCAAACGGTTACTGTGAATGGTGAGCGCAAAGAGCAATGATCAACGAGTTTTTTTTTGCCGCAACTTGATGAATTAGGATTGGAAAACATGTGGTTCCAACAGGATGGTGCAACGCCACACACTGCACGTGCCACAACCGATATGCTGAAGGATGCATTTCCCGGGCGCCTAATCTCCCGTTTTGGCGATTTGCACTGGCCAGCAAGATCGCCTGATTTGACCGCTCCAGACTTCCTTTTTGTGGGGCTTTTTGAAGTCGCGGGTTTATGTCAACAAGCCTCAGACTCTTGCAGCTCTTAAAAACAATATCCGTCAAGAATGTGAGGACCTATCGCCGGAAGTTTTGGCCAAAGTGATGGAAAATGCCATAAAAAGGGCTCAAATGACAATCAACTGTGGCGGCGGCCATTTACATGACATCATATTCTCGACTTGATGTAAAAAAATTAAAAGACCAAATATAAATAATCCACAAGAAGAATCAAAGTTTTTAATTTTTTTTTTTAAATTACAGCCAAAAAACATCGGAAGGTTATTTTTGCACCACCCTGTATATATGTATTGTAAGATAAATAACTATGTACAGCAAAAATAAAAACTAAAATACAAAAGCAAAAAAAAAAAAATGTAAATAAACCTAGCGTATAAGTGGCTCCCCAGCCATATAAATATTACGATATATAATTTAACAAGATTAAACCAAAGAAACTAATAGCAGAGAAAAAAAAAATGATTAAAAATATCAGAAAAAAAAAGAAAACCCATCACAGTTACACATTGTTAAGAAAACTAAATTAAGTTTGATATATTGGCTTTCCAACCTTAATGTTATTTTATGCACCATTTTTTTAGAATCGTTTTTCTTGGTTAAAACAAAAAAAATGGTAACTAGATATTTTCTTGAAGATTTTAACCCAATTATAAAAATATCAAAAAACCAATTTGTCAAAAAATGCGAAAAAGTACGAGTACGTTTTGCTCTGCGGCTCCTCATATACAGTGTGTGACAATACATTGGAAACTTTTAGCAAAAAATCGTTTTTCCCAACTCAAGTGATCTAAAAATTACAATTCATTACAAAAACCAAATTTTTTCTTCTGTGTATCTTAAAATTATTTGTGTTTTTATTAAAATAAGAAAAAAATTAACAAATATCAATTCAATTTCAGAATAAAATAAAGAAACTTAGAGTTATTAGTTTTTATGTATTTGGCATAACATTGGAAACTTTTACAATATTAAAATTAAAAGCTGCGAACACTTGCTGGTTTCAATATTTTGTTGGGTAACCATTATTTTTCAAAACAGCTTCACAACGTCTCGACATTGAGTCAATTAAACTGCTGATAGTTTCTATAGGAATTAATTGCCACTCCGAAGTAACTGCAGCTATGAGACCAGCCTTGTTCGTGTAGTTTTTTGTTCTTATTTTTCGATCTACAATTTCCCATAGGTTTTCTATGGGATTGAGATCTGGTGATTGGGCTGGCCATTTCAAAACACTAACTCCATTAGATTGTAACCACTCAATTACAAGCTTGGAGGTGTGTTTTGGGTCATTGTCATGTTGGAACCTCCAGACTAGTGGCATGTTTTCCTCTGCATATGGAAACATGATATCGTTCAAAATACTTTTGTACCCGATTGCAGTTAAAGTGTCCGTAACGACATGAATTGGTCCCATTCCTTGACCCGAAAAGCACCCCCATACCATAATATTGCCACATCCAAACTTAACAGTTTTGTTTGTATACTTGGGGTTTAGTCTTTTTCCCTTGGGTCGTCTTACAAAAGTTCTGCCATCATGGCCTCTTAAATTATATTTCGACTCATCTGAAAAAAGAACCGTATTCCACTTCTGTCTAGACCAATTTAAGTGCTCTCTAGCGAAATTAATACGAGCACATCGATTTTTTTCAGATATAAGAGGTTTCTTTGCAGGACGGTAGCAGCCAAGACCAGCCTCATTTGCTCGACGGGAAACAGTTCGTTGGCTTACTTTTAATTTAAGGTTATTAACAACCTCTCGAGGAAGCATTTTTGGATACTTTTTAAACTCTCTTGCTATTAAAAGATCCTGTCTTTGAGTGGTTTTGCGCGGCCTGCCGCCTAAATGTTGTGTCTTTACTGTACCAGTTTCACGATATTTCTTTATTATTTTTGAAATAATAGATTTATTCATCGAGTATTTTTCACAAATACTCTTTTGTTTAATTCCAGCATAAAAATCGTTTATTATTTTTAACTTTAGTTCTTCACAAAATTTAGTTTTAGCCATTTTTAATTTTTTCTTTGTAATTCGTTATAATTTGCAAAATAAAAGTAATTAAAAAAAAACATTTAACACAGAAACTTCCAAAAACATTTAAAATTAAAATAACGGTAAATTTTTGATAAATTTTGTTTACATTCTCTTTATTTTTCTTTCTTTATTCAACTTTCGCACAGCAGTTTCAAAGTTTCCAATGTTTTGCCAACAACAAAAAAATAACATGCCATTTGAGATTATATTTTTTTCTTTTGCAATTTTTTTTATGCTTTAAATTTATTATATTTCTTTAGATTACACTCTAAATATTTATTTAGCAAAAAAAAAATTAAGAAAATGTTGTATTAAGAAGAAAATTGTCTAAAAGAGATGTGCGAAGCAATAAAATCTTTTAAAGTTTCCAATGTTTTGTCACACACTGTATTTCTTAAGGATTAGTTTCATGTAAAATCCTGCATTTTGTATCCAACAAATCAAAAAGATTATCTACACCAATTGCACCTTTAAACCTTTTTACAAAACTTCTCAAATTTCTATACAAATAAATTAAGGAAAATATTGATGTTAATTTAAATAAAGCAGCATATTCTTTATTCGAATACTTTTTATTCGTAATATGCATTAGAATTCCTTTTAAATCTTTTAGGGTTTTCACTCTTGGTGGTGAAGTACCCTTGTCAGCCTTGCAAAGCTTGTAGATATAGTGAATGTACTACTATTTACAATACCACAACAACAAAATGTATAAAACTTAAGTTTACACGGTGTGGTTAAAATACAAGACCAAAAGGTATAGTAAATACATGTTGTACATTTACAAGACTAAAAGAGCTGATCATTTAACTGCCAAAACTATTGTTTTATTTATTTTTTTTTTTTATTTTTCATAATAAAAAACCTTATTAAAAATGGAACGATAGTGAAATTCAGCAGCTATTGGTTATTATACGTAATAACGTACTTTCAAACCCATAGTCTCTGCAAATTCTATTTGGTCAATTGCATTTTGTAATTATAAAAATTATAATTTTATCTTTTTGCGTAATTATGGACATTTTTCATAACTTCAAATTATTTTTGATATATGTATCAGAGAACTGCAAAATCAACTTTTTTCTTGATTTAATCATACACAAAAATTCTTGTTCACTTTTAATAATTCAACAAAATTCACTGTAGAATAAAATCAGCATCATGTTACAGAACGCGTAATTGGAATCAGTGTGAATCATCTGTCGTTTATGTTTTATGCAAATGTTATCACTTAACAGTGTTCAGTAACATGATGCTGATTTTATTCTACAGTGAATTTTGTTGAATTATTAAAAGTGAACAAGAATTTTTGTGTATGATTAAATCAAGAAAAAAGTTGATTTTGCAGTTCTCTGATATGTATTAAAAAATCAAAAATCAGCTGATTTATTAATTTACAATAGGTCCGTTTGTGTACTTTTCCAGTTAAGTTTAATAAAATTAATCAGTAACAAAATTACAGAGTCAGACAAAATTTACTTTCAAAAAGAAAAATATCAAAAAAGTATGCAAACAGGAAATTTGAGAGAATTAGTAAGATAGTTAAAACCAAACAAAAAAAATTCAACCGGTCAATATGGAAAATATGAATAAAAAACAGAAATTAGATGTGAACATTACGGAGTTCCATCTTACTTCTTCCATCGTAAATATGCTGATATTTACACCCTTTTATACTTCTATGAAAAACTATTTAATGTGTTTGGACAAATTGTTTGTTTTTTCAATTATATTTTTTCAATCTACTGTTTACTGCCTTACTGACAGTAAAAACCAGTAAGTTCTCTTGCATTGAACTGTCACTTTACACACTACTTTTGCTCTTTCTCTTTTTACTGAGAATTTGCGTAAACAAACACCTTCCTGCAAAAACGAATTTGTACAAATTTTTGAGTTCCCAAACACAATAGCAGTGTTTATGCGTGAAGTTAACACACGAAAAATACCTTCAAGCTTTTTGTAGTATAAAATCCAACCCCCATATGCATAGACATTTAGTTGATTCTTATAACAGTTTTATAAGGAAAATTTGTTGTTGTTTTGCATGTTAATTTGATTTATAAGTGTGTTATAAAATTCAACAGAATGTCTATGCATATGACAGCAAGTGTGGAAACCTCTAATATTTTTTACCTTTAGTCAATGTGTCAATCATGTACAAAGTTTAAAAATAACTATTTATTTGAGAGCGGATTTAAATTTGTTTATTGCCAGAACTAAGCCAAAAATCCTGTTTTTTATTGAGGAATACTAAAATTACCACCAAATAATATCGCAATAGATTCTAACAGCGAAAAATTTTTACAAAGAAAAAAATTTATAATTATTTGTCAGCCAAATCCAATACAATTTCTTACTTTAAGCTGCCATATTTTCGCCACTGTTTATCGCATTACACTGTCTAAAAAATTATATATTTTAATGCAAACATAATTTTCGATTCAATTGAATTTTTAAAATGCATTTTAAAGCTTGGGAATAACTTTGAAATTCAAGTAAATATCATAGTTGGATATAAGCGTCAATATTAATTTTTTAATAAATATTGCGAAGGGAATTTTGGAAGAACATTAAACTTTGTAACTAATTTCCCAAATTTTTTTCGAATGGAGTCGGTTCAATAGATTTTTGAAAAGCTCAATAAGTCCGTGAATTTTTAAATAAAACACCGGTTTTTGATTAAAAAAAAAATTATTTTATTTTTTAACATAGTTTCCTTTGAGCTCTATACACTTTGTCCAACATTTCTCCAATGTTTTTATCTCTTTTTTAAAAAATAAGATTTGTCGAGGTTATTTGTGAGATAATTTTATCGTTAGGAGTCAAATCTTTTCAATTTTTTAAGAAATTGTCTCGAAGAATAAGTCGGACGAAAGAGCAGTTCATGGATATTTGCTATGGAAACTGCTATTTCCCATTTTCTTCAGGCGGAAGCCTGCTATCAATGGCTGTCAAACACAAACTAAATGACGCAGCTTGTTTAAATTTATGCATTTATCAATTCGATGCATTTTCGCCATGTTTGAATATTTAAATTTGTGTTTATAATTAAATATTAATTTTATATAAAAAAAAAAAATTAAATAAATTTGTACTTTTCTAAAACTGTTTGGTTTCGTATATTTTCAGAACTAACAACTGAATCAAATGTTGAATCAGAAAAAGTGACTAATGAATTTAAAACTATAAAACTGGATGAAAATGGTAATCAAATATTAAATCCAAAATTAGATGCCAACAATAATTCACTTGCTACTTTATCAAATGATGGTTGCAATTCTAACGAAAATAATCAGTCAAATAAACACGAAAATACAGTTGCAAATTCTACAAATAGTAGCAATAAAAATAATACTGCACGTCGTTTCAGTTCTCGTTATTTTCGAGGTAAAGATCCTCAAATGTCACAACGTTCTAATCATCATGGTGGTGGTGGTGGTCAGCATCAACAAAGTAATCACAATCAAGCTGCTCAACGTAATATTGGAACTTTTAATAACAATAAGTATTCAGCAAATAATCATAATTCATCAACAACGCCAAATTCATCCCGTAATTCATCACAATCTTATGGTCAGTCATATCAACATAATCATTTTCAGCCACTACAACAACAACAACAGCATTCATCACATCCTTCTATGGCTGAACAATCCATGCAAATCTCGCCAATGTGTACAATAAAGAAAGCAAATTCTACCGATTCTCGTAATTGTCATGTAAGTACATTTTTTATTTTTTCTATTTGCTTATTTTTGTTTGTATTTTTACGTGTGTTAAAGTAAAACTCTGAGCAAAGTTACAAAATATCTAAAAACATTCCAAAGAATCGTCAGCTTAAAACTTCTTTATCATATCAGTTATCTGAGATACAAGGCAATTATTAATAAAAAAAATAGACCCACAATTTTTAATTTACTATTTTGAATTTTAAACACGTTTTTGTTAAAATTTAAACAATTTTTTTTTTTTTGATATTATAATTAATGTTGTTCGGTTTATTAAATTAATTTTGTGATATTTTTAAAAATTTGTATGGAATTTGTACAAATTTTCAAAAAAAATCAATGAAGAGATATTAGGTTTTCTATGGAATATGAAAGAGTTTTGTAAAAGACAAGTGATTTTTGTCATTAAATAAAAAAATGACAATAAATTCAGAAATTTCTCAAATTGTAATTTAAGTACATGACATTAAATACTAGAAAGCAACATACCAGACACTTGATGATTGCCCGTGGTTGAGTATGAAATTGAGTTAAGGCCCAACTACAATTGGCTTAAGTGACTTATTCTTCGTTGCAAAATTCAACAAAAGTTGATTTAAGTTTGCCCCAAATTACACAACACCCATATTTGACTTGAATGAATTAGTTGAGATTCGCACAATTGCATTGTTTTTTAAATTTCTTTAACTTTAATTTGTTTTGTTTTATTTTTTAATTGTTCTTTTTTATTCCCTTGTTTTAATTTGCTTAAGTTAGGTACGATAAGTTTCGATTATAAATTAACTGAATTCATAGTGATCGAACTTTTCAAAAGTTGACTTAAGCTAAATATGGGTACTTCGATGTATTTTTATGGCATCGCTCTTTTTCTTAATTCATTTTCACTTAATTTAGTTGGGCCTTTAATCGCGAGCATTGCACAGTGGGGTAGATTTAAAATATTTTTGTAAATAATTTATAGCCAAGATGATTTTGAAGAACATAATTAGTCATATGGGTTGTGTTATCAATTAAAGTGCATCAGAGAACTGCATTTGCTGATTGCAAAACGTTCATACGCAATCAACACAAGAATAAATTGTGTTTGCTTTCAAACGCTGAATATACTCCAACACACATATTTGTTGATGATTTTAAATCAATCAAACGATGTGCAAATTGTTTATAATCATTCGAGCCAACAATAATTATTTTGATGTAGAATAAATCGGAAAAAACAACAAACAACGTGTATGAGTGTAATCATAATTAAAACAAAATAGTTTCTTATCTATAAAAAGGGGGTGGTTTTGTAAAAAAACATATTTCATAAACGTTATATGTATATTAGGATGGGTCTAAAATACGTTTTTTTAGAATTTTTATTAGGAATACCAAAAATATTGTTCTTTGTGAATATTTTTTTTTTAATTTAGGTCGACATCTCAGGCTCGCCCAATCCGGTTAAAGTTTAATATTGCCTAATTTTTCAATCAAAATAGATAAAAAAAATTTAGACAATATTTAAATTTTTCCGGATTAGGCAATCCTGAGATATCGACCTAAATTTTTTTTCCAAAAAAATATTTATATTTCACAAAGAAGAATATTTTTATTACTAATAAAAATTCTAAAAAAGCGGATTTAAGTCCCACCCTGTTAAACGTAACTAATGCTTTAATTTATACACGAAATGCATATATGTATATAAAACAATGTCATATTATTCAACGCCAACGCACGGTTTCAACGGTTGTTTTCATACCATTTATTGTATTCTTGTTCGTTCGGGTCAACAATAAATATTATCGAATAAATAAAAAAACAAAACAACGATAGTTTCTTATCTATTAAAAGGGGATGATTTTGTGGAAACACATTCATATATGTTATATGTATATAAGGGTGGGTCTCAAATCCGTTTTTTTAGAATTTTTTTAGTAATACCAAAAATATTGTTCTCTGTGAAATTTTTTTTTTTTTATTTAGGTCGATGTCTCAGGCTCTCCCAATCCGGTTAAAGTTAAATATTGCCTTATTTTCCAATCAAAATAGATGAACAAAAATTTAGACAATATTTGAATTCTTCCGGATTAGGCAAGTCTGAGATATCGACCTAAATTTTTTAAAAAAAAAAATATTTTTATTTCACAAAGAAGAATATTTTTAGTATTGTATTACTAATAAAAATTCCAAAAAATGCGGGTTTAAGTCCCACCCTAATGTACATTTATAAAGTGTGTTTCTATTTTGTTGTAATTATGAATAAACTCATATGCGTTGTTTGTTGTTTTTTCTGATTTATTCAACGCTGACTTTTTGTTGAATGATTACATTTGCAGTAAACATAATGGGGATCAGTGTGTACCATATACACTGATCCCCATTACGCGTTCAGTAACATGATGCTGATTTTATTCTACAGTGAATTTTGTTGAATTATTAAATGTGAACAAGAATTTCTGTGTATGATTAAATCAAGAAAAAATTTGATTTTGCAGTTCTCTGAAGTGGATAAGTGTTATTCATAATTAAAAATTAAAATTGTATATTGGTTTTTTGCCAATGGCGAAGCCAAATCAAGTCTGATTGTTTATGAAAAAATTTTAAGAATATTTGCAACTAATAATTCTATATCATAAAGAAATTTTTAATGTTATGTCTTAAAACCTCGTGGATGGTACATTATTGCTGCGCTCACAAAATGAGTTTTGTAATTTTGAAATCCTAAAAAAAAGTTTGAAACATAGAGGAATACTTTCACAAATATAAATATGGGGTGGGAAGTTAGATTGATCAAATTACTTATGCCAACAAAATTTGATGAAACTCCAGACCCTGGAACTAGAGTAAAAATTCTTTAAGGTCTTTGGCATGTTAAATACAAATCTATTTACAGATTTGTTCCATTACATAAGGGTTTCGAGAAATCCTAACCTTATGAATATAAAAATCACGTTTTTTCTCTAAATATGGGGGGACTACCGCGAAAGTATTACGCTTCTATTCATTTTTAGGACACTGAATCCTAATTTGTTTATCAGGTTATGGTTTCACGTTTAATATTTATTTCATTCAATTTATTAGCATTTTGGGCGACTTTTATAAGATAAAGTGCTTTGAATCAAAGAATACCAAAATTTAATATTTTATAAAGAGTTTCTGGTATTTGTTCATTTCGAAAAAGTTTTTACGAGTTTGGAAGGTTACAATGATAATCGACAAAATTTTGATGATATATATCAATTAGATTTGTGTACAAACTGAAAGGTAACCCAGCCAGAAATTGCCGATGAAAAAAAAAAAAATAATGTACTGGCAAGAGCACTGTTTGCCAATGGTACAACAAATAGGGTGCTAGCAGAGCACTTATTTAGAACGTGTTTTTCCAGTACTTGGTTTACAAAACTTTCAATCGTTAACATAAAAAAGCACTGGCACAGCGATGGTTTTAATAAACGCTTCTTCAACGTTGTCAAAAAATGCTTTGCCTGCCAGTATTTGATTTACAAAATGTACAACATTTAAAATAAAAAAGCACTGGCAAAGGCCTAGTTTAGAACGCTGTCCCAACGTAAGAAAAAAAGTGCTTCGCCAGTACTCGAAATAAAAGATATAAAAAGCACTGTCAAAGCACTTGTTTACAACACTTTTTCAATGCAAACAATAATTAGCCAATTAACAAAATTTACTATCATTTATGAAATGAAATATATATAAAGATGTATGATTTTGAAACGTTTTGAAAAGAGAATTTCACAGTACTTATTTTTAACATATATTTTAATATAAACTTGGCATTCATTGGGTTTCAAAACATTGGACTAACCTAAAATAAAGTAATAACAGAATTGAGTGTATTTCGAGAATTTTAAAAAGGAAAAGAATAGTTATTTATTTTTAACTTCGAATAATCCTATTTGTCTTGACGATAGTCGAATGTGTCGCTAATTTCATTGAAAATATTTCCTTTTAAATAAATATCATTAACTTTGTAGTTGGAACGTTTTGTGCTAAAAATTTCGTTTACTAACATAATATTGTCATTGTCTAGTAAACAAACATTGTCAGGATTCAGAAGTTTCTGCAACATTTCCCAAAGAATATCTCATATTTATGTTCAGGGGATATACAAAAAAAAAAAAAAAAAGAAACTGACAAGCCCAGCCTGGTGTTATCACTTTCATCATTGAAAAATCACTTTATTGATTGTTTCCCCAATACTTTGCCAACTGTTTAAAATTATAATTTTGGGGCAGGAAAAGCACTCAAAAAAAGCACTAGAAAAATTTGTAAACGGTTTTCACTTTCCACTTTAATATTTTTGTACCGATTTTTAGTAAAAAATTTTTATTTAGCAAATCTCCCTGTAGGAAGCCTGGGGTCAAGTGTCTCCAAGTCACCACTTTTGTCGACTATTTTGGGTGACTTTTGGTGACATAGTCAACAAAGCGTCTACACTTTTTACCTTTTTTTGGTGACATTGTCAACAAAGCGTCTACTACACTTTTTACATTCCTTTGCAGCTACAAAGCTGTGCTTTTACTTGATTTTTTTGTTTCATTTAAAATACATGTCTATAGCTGATTGCAAACTTAATGCAATTACAAAAGACTTGTGAAAAAAGAATCAATTTTGTAAAAAAATAACGAGAAAGAGGCAACAATTTTTAGTGAAAGTTGTAACTCTAAGACATTTTGTGGAGCGTGATGAAAATTTTACGGAACTATGAAAGATTTTACAGTCTTTAGAAGATTTGTATACTTCAAAATTAAATTTGCGCGAAAACTTATTTAAAGAAATTTATAAAAATGTTTATTAATAAAATATTTAATATTCCAAAATAAATAAAGCTGTTTAAACTTATTTTCCTTCTTAGTGTGGAAATCTAGTAAAAAGTTCCAAAAGTTTAGACTAGAATTACTAAAATGTACTAGTGAATCTCTGGTTCCAATGTCTACACCTAGTTAGTAGTTGTGTAGATTCGCAATGACAAGCACATACTCTCAACGCTCTCTGCTATAGACATTTAAGTCTAATTAGTGTAGCAGTGGTGACAAAGTCAATAGTGAAACAGTACAGTTTCACCATCGACACTTCCTTCAGGGCTTTTTGCTATTTATATTTTACAAATTACAGAATATTTACGAATTTTTATTACTAATTTCAGAAATCATTTTATAAAGTTTTGAAAGCCGATTTGCTAAAATTAGCAAAAAAAATTACTTATTTTAAGGAAATATTATTTGTAATTAAAACTTCACATACAAACTTAAATTGCCTTAAACTGTTACATATATTTAAAAAAAGGAATCGGATGTAAATATACCGACTCATGTCTAAAAATAGGACATCCACTTAAAATAGCACTAAAAGTTTTTTTTTAGTTAAAAAAATCGGCCCTAAAAACAATTAAAATTTGACCTTAAAAGTAAAAAGATTAACTAAAATATTTTTTAAAAAGAAATTATAACAAAGTGATGTTTTTACAATTTTTAAGCCTTTGATTTTTTTTTAATTTTGTCTAAAATATTTCTTGAAAAAAATAAATAAAATAAAAAAAATTTTAATGCTTGATAAAAAAAATAAATTTGAAATTTTGTACTAATATTAATAATATTTAGTAATTTTTTTTTGCTGATTTTAGCAAACAGATTTTAAATTCCACTTTACAAAAAGTTTACTAAAATTTAGTAGCGGCAGTTAATTTAGCTACAAATTTCATTTTTTTTACACGTCAGCAGTCAGGTTTTGCTAAGATTAGCAAAAAATACCGCTGGGCTCAAATGAGTAAAATTTCCCGTAATAACAGCAAAATTTTTAGTTGCCTTACAGACTTTTTTTGGTGATAAGCTCTGGCTTATTTTTTTGTTTGTAATGATGGAACAACTTAGATTGAATTCAAGTTCTGGGGGGTAATTCTCGCAGTCGTGATCGAAATAATTACGAATCGGAATTTATTTCGATAGTGATAAATTTTCTAATGATGTCACTCGTTACGAAACGAATCGATTTATTGTTTCAGTGTTGTAAAACATGTAAATGTGTATACTGCGCAACACTGTATAAAATGTAAACAAAAAAACATATGTTTATTCGAAAACAGAAAAAAAAGAAGTGAAATCGTTCTATGAAAATTGAGACAATTTAAAAATAAAGAAAATATTAATATAAATCACGAAAATGAATCCGAGTTTGTTTTTTTATTCCTCTTCTTCTGATTCTGAAGAGAATATAAATATTATAAGGAAAAAAATACGAAATACTAGTGATCCCTTAAGTTTGCCAAACAACGAGTAAGTGTAAAAATTTTGACAAAAATAGTAATTTATAAAAGTAATTATTTTTTTTTCAAGATTCAAAAAACGTTTTAGGCTTACCAAGGAAGCTTTTAACTATATTCTTGGGGAATTAAAGTTTGAGGGGCAACTTTCTACCACTGTTCCACCCAAAATTCAATTAGCAGCAACCTTATCGCTTCTAGCATCTGGAGGGTTTCAACATTCTGTTGGAAATGACTTTCTCATTGGCATAAGTCAAAGTGCTATTTGAAAAATAACAAAACGGATTGTGAATGAAATTGAACATAAGCTATGTGGTCAATTTATAAAATTCAATCCAAGAAATAGTGATGATTGTAAGGAGTATTTCATGGCAAAATACAATATTCCAGGAGGTAAGAATATATAATACGAAAATTTCATTATTTATATATTATTTGCATTTAACCATCTATGCTTTCTTTTAACAGTTATTGGTTGTGTAGATGGAACACATTTTGGATTGCAGAAGCCACCCAACGAGCACATGTTCTTTAACAGGAAGGGGTTTCATAGCCTAAACTCCATGATAGTAAGTTAACATTATCGAAATAAGTTATTGTTTATGAAAATGGCATTTTTTAAGATATGCGACCACAAACATACAATTTTGGCCATTAATTCTAAATATGGAGGAGCCGCGCATGATTCATTTGTCTGGAAGGAGTCTGAAGAAAGAAATCTCCTTGAACAAGAATATGGAAATAATTTACGGAATTTTTGGCTCTTAGGTACGAAAATGTAAAAATTATTCTCGGTTGACACATATTTTATTTTTTGGAAAAATCTTAAGTTTATGAGAATTTTCATTTAAAAATATATTTTAATGTTTTTATTTATAGGCGATTCGGGCTATCCCTGTGAACCGTGGTTGTTAACGCCCTACCGAAATCCACAAGAAAATTGAATGGAATCACGTTTTAATGAGGTCCATTCAAAAGCTAGGTGTATTGTAGAAAGGACAATTGGTATATTAAAGGCTCGATGGAAAATTTTATGCCACGATAAGAGAAGCCGATACAGTGCAGAAAAAGTGGCTCAATTTTCAAACGTATGTACTGCACTGCACAATATTTGTATACATTTTAAAGTTCCAAATTACGAAGACGTACCTCAGACGACTGATACACATACAATGCCTGAAATTGACAATGGCACAGAAACCCAAATAACCAAAATTGGAAAAAAAATTAGAGACAGTATTAAAATAAGCCTAAGTAGCAATCAAATTTAACTTAAAATGTATTTATTAGAAATTAAATAAAAAAAAAACATATGTGATTAAAAAACAAAATTCAGTGTTAAACATAACTAGTAATAATATGAGATCTAATAGGTGGTAACAAAACAAAACGTAGAAGACTTAAAAGTTTTTTGGCTGATTTTGTAGACCCGCAGTTAACTTTTCCATCTCCTTTATTTTTATTTTTAGTTCCATTTCTTTTATTTGTAGGTTTATTTTGTGTTCATTTTCCTTCATATCGAGGATTTTTTGTTTAAATCGAACTAATTGATTTGTAAGGTCGACCTCCTTTTCTTTTAATTTAAGGTTTTTATTATTGATGTCGATAAGTTGGTCATATCTTTTTAACATTTCCGTTTGATATCGTTCAATTGACGAAATGTTTCTCTTTAACAAAGTGGTTTTTGTTTCTCTTTTGGTATCCTTATACATCACTTGGGATTTATTTGGCATACATTTATTTCCCACGCCATCATCTTCAGACTCTATAATATAGGAAAGTTCTTGCTGAACATGCATCTCTTCATTATCTGAGATAAAAGTCGGTGATGTAGCTGAAACATCATATTTTTTTTCTTGTGATGTGGATGCGAAGGCATAGCTTTCATTATTTTTTTCTGAGAATGTACTTGCAGACAACTCTTCCACAGATTTGTTTTGCAATAATGATCCATAGCTCTTCACATTCTTCAGACCTTCAACGGCAACTTCTATACCTGCTGCTTCCAATATTTGTTCCTCTACTTGGGAAAGAACTTTTTCTTCATATGGGCCACCACCCGTTCTTTTTTTTGAAGACTTATTGAACGAAACCTTTTTTTTTACATTTTGTTTCTGGTCAGCGTAAACCTGCACAAAAAAAAATATTACTCAAAAGAAGAGAAGTTTTTTTTTCATGTTACCTTGCGCCACATTTTGGCATCTTTTACTGGTGGTCCAGAAGCATTAAGTTTGCCTGCTAGGTGATCCCAAAGTTGATTAGCCCTTGCTTTTCCTTGTGCGGTATTCGGCAAAATACTTTTTGCTAAATCTGTATGTTTAGCCATAAAGTTACCGAGTATTTCCTTCTGGGTAAAGTTTATTTTTGACCTACAATTACTAAAATTATTTTTTATTTCTTAAATATTATAAATTTTGCTCTTACATTTTCTTTTTTTTTCACTTTTTGCGGAAACACGTTATTTCGAATGCTATTTTGCTTGCGAGTAAAATTTCGCAAGGTTGCATTCGAATGATCGCTCGTTATCGAATGCCATCATTAGAAATTTCGATAGGTTTCAATCGATATCGAATTAGAGAATCCCAAAAGCAAAAGAATTCGCACGTTCGAATAAAAATTCGCTCGCTTACGAATGCGAGAATTACCCCCCTGATCTTAAAAGTATAGGAATTTGAAGCTACATTTGTTAGAGCTTTTTTAAGCTTATTTTTGTTTTTTTTTTCAAAATGGCTTCATTTAGCTTTTTTATTCCAAAATATAAGTTCCGTTCGTTTACTCAATAATTTGTACAAATTTTTACTGAATGTCATTCGTTTACACAAATACTCAGTAAGCGTAAAGAAAAAAAAAAGAGAATAAAGTGACAGTTTAATGTTGAGAGTTCTTCTTCTTTCTGCAATTTTTTACTGGACAAATTATTGCTAACAAGAATTTACAAGCAGAAAAAACATATGATTGAAAAACATGTGATAAATTTTTGTAAATACAAATAATTTTTTTTTTTTGTAAAATCGTAATTTTTTAAAAATAATCTTTAACTTCACCTTATTATTTTTATTTTATTTTTATTGTAAAATTTTTTTTTTTTATTTTGCCACACTAAATTGCAATAGCTCAAAAATGTCACAACAACGTTGTTTGTCTTTGTTCGAATAACAAAGATTTAAGGAATTTGCATTAAGCTAAATACAAAATTTCTATTCTCTTACCATTTGAATGAAAAAAATTACAATTTTTTTAGTTTAGCGGTTTTTTTTTCATTAATTTTACCGTTAGTTTTTTTGTTTCTACGAACTTAAAACATTGTTTTGGCCCCTTTGTCAAATTATGAGTGATAATGTAAAAAGACTTATGTATTCATCAAACAAATTGTTGAACTTGAATACAATTTCAAAACAAATTTGTACATACAAAATTAAATTTTAATTAACATTTTTTCAAATAGAATTGTGAATTATAAATTCTGTCAAATTTATATTTAAAATATTACACATTTATTTACTTTTATACTTGTTTATTAATTGTAATATTAAATAAAAAAAATAATGTTTTGTTTTTACTTTAGGCCATATTAGCTTTAATGAAATAACACAAGAGTTGGCCAAATAAATCATAAAAAAAGTTTTTTGTTTTGCTAACACGATAACTTATTAAAAATGTAATTTATGTGAGATGTTTTGAAAAAAGAAAAACTAAGAAAAAGTGTGTTTTGTTGAAGTGTTTTAAAAAAAGTGGTTTTGGTTTATTAAACGTGAATGTTTTGTAATATAAATTGTGATGATGTCCACTAGTCATTAATTTTTTTTTTTTTTGCATTTTACTCCAACTCTCCTAATTCACAGACGCCAACAGCCAATAATTCAAATACAAATCAAATTACAACATATGGCTCATGCTCAGAACAAACAAATGATGGAATGAATAGTGGTGCTCCAATGGTTGTACCAATGCCATCTGCAAATGGTGGTGTTTATATACAAATGCCTATGACATCGGGACCACCTCCACCATATGGACTTTTTCCGCCCCATCAAGCAGCAGGTGGTATGGGCATGCATCCAAATTATATAAATGGTCCGCCGCCTCAATTTAATCCACATGGTTTACCACCACCAAATGTATATGGTACCACAAATTCTACTACAGGTTCAGATAGTGCCGAAAATGAGATGTTTGGAAATAATGGCCTGATGGGCATGCATATACCATGTACAAATTTTCCACCACCATTTCCACTTTATTATTCTGCTAGTGGTATTGCTGCTTCAGGCGGTGCTGGTGCAGGTTTACCAGCGTCAGCAAATGGTGGTGTTCATTTAGTTCCTCCTCTTCCTCATCATCAGGTTGCTCCTTCAACGCCATCCAATCAAACAACATTTTCAGTTCCACATTCTTCTATGGGATCCCAGGTAAGAAATATGTTGGATTGTCAATGTTAGTTTACATTTACAAGGAGATTTAAATTTTAATTTTGTGGTGGCTTAAGAAGCAGGCGATCAGTAAAAATGTTAACTTCAGCTTTTAGGGTATTTAAATAAGGTTATTTCGTTAGTGGTATTTTAAGGTTAACGATAGTCTGTACCGATTGAATTTTATTTATGATGTTTTTGAGAAAAAATAACAAAAAAAAAAATAATTTTTTCACTAGAATATTTTCAAGTTATCTGTTTTCTATGTTATTTCGTTTGGGTATTTTAGGGTTAGCAGTATTAGAAGTAATTTTGGTAGGGTATTTTAAGTTTAACAATATTTTAAGTTGTTTCGTTAGTGATATTTTAAGTTTAACAATGGAAAGGATTTTAAGGCGGTAACGGTGTTTTAGAGATAAAGCTTGCCAACCATGCTCTTTCACCTAGTGAGTGTTTTCGAGAATTAACTTTATTTTTGGCTACTCATATTGACCACAAAGTGGTCAATTATACCAAAAATATAAGACTTAAACCCAACTGACTCTGAATCTCTTTTTGGAGTCAATTAAACGATGTCAGTTCATCCGTCTGTCCATGTAATCGTTCTAGTCAAACTACAGGTCGGATATATAAAAATATTTGGATGAAATATGGTGCATAAGTTCCTACTGCCCATGGACGAACCCCCTATTGCATTTGCTTAAAATCGGTTCATATTCTGATCTACTTGCCATAGAAGGTCCTTCCTGAATTGGGCTTATGGTATTTCGACATACAAATTTGGTTTATGAATATTATATGGTGGCACAAATGACGAAAATCGGACCATATTTGGACTTTGTCCCCATATAAATACACCTTCTTGGCATTTGCTTAGACGAACTTTTTCAGTAATTTCGCTCAGATTTATCTATCTCAAAATCCTGCCAAAATTGGACAAAAAAATATCTTGGTTACTCATAAAGATCAAAGTTTAGAGAACAAATTAAAAATGTAATTGAAAAAATAAAATAAGATCCTCTGAAGAATTTCAGCCGATCAATCTTTCAACTTTGGTCGCAAATATATTTGCTAAAGGGCATGTTTACTCCAAGCAATAAAAAAAATACAGAAAATTATCTTTCTTAGGCACAAGTCCTTGGCCATACCAATTTTTGCTAAAAAGATTACACGATTTCTTAATTTCTGTTGCCTGAAAAATGTAATATGCAGTTATAACTTTACTTTTTTGTTTGAATATTTTTAAATTTCAGTTTATTGGCCCTGTGTGATTTATATTTTAAATTCAAACAAAATCACTTAAAAACTTGACTTATTTTGTTTTTAATAATAATTAACGTTGATTTTGAAAATTTTTTTCTATATCAAGAAATAACAATTAAAAATATAAATCAGAAGCTGAGATCGAGATAAATTTGCTTACGACCAAGTTTACCTTCATAACTCAGGAACCAAATGAGTCCAAAAAAGTAGAGAGGACTTAGTTTTTAGCATATATTTTTTCAGAATTTAAAAAATTTGGATTTTGAGATATGTGTCTTTAAACATAAAACATAAAAAAATTACCTTTAACCTTTTCATTAATTTTTAATTAAGACGCCCTTTTGAAGGTTATGTTTTCACTTTTAAAAATGGTATCAATAGGTTGTATAGTTTAGAAGTTATTGGCGACTTTGTATGGACACTTTTTCGATACTTTTACGTTTTTGCCAATTTTCATGACGTCATATTTTGAAAACCGAAAAGGTGTGGGCTCGAAAGGTAAATGATTTCATAAACACTACCCATTTACAATATTTGTGGCGAATTTCATTAAAATCGGACATTAAAAATCCGAATGCTGTGCGGTTTGAGCTGGAATTGCCCTATATATACATACATTCCTGATCCTTATGCGATTTCAAGTCGGTTCAGCGTTGTCTGTCTGTTTAAATGGGTACTCATTTGTACCTAGGTTAATGGACATCCTCCTCCTAAATTCTCCATACAAATTGGTGTATTTTATTTAGTACAATTTTATAATAGCGACCGGCAAGTAAAATATTTTCTTTTGTTTTTCACTAGTCGCTTAGAATTGAATTTTTATATTCACTTCAAGTATTTTTTACCTCAAAAAGTTTTTTTCACCACTAAAATGTTTTTGCACATCAAAAAATTTAAAAAAAAAAAAAAATTTTTCACCTCAAAAAAATTTTTTCAAAAAAAAATTGTTTTTCACCGCAAAAAATTTTTTTTACCTCAAAATTTTTTTTACACCACCAAATTTTTTCAAACCCAAAAAAAATGTTACCGCAAAAAATTTTTCCACCAACAAATTAGTTCACATCCAAAAAAAAAAGAAATTTAACCTCAAAAAATTTGTTTTACCTCCATAATTTTACTTCAATAGTTTTTTACATTATTTGTATCAAAAACAGCAGAGAACATTTTTTTTGGATATTGGTGGAGGAGGGTATTCAAAGATTCGGCACAGCCGAATTTAAGCCTTTTTTTATATGTTTTTATTCTAATTTATTTTAATAAGACTAAAAACAAACCTGATATTCTAAGGCAATAATATATGAGCATATATGAGTTAAAAATAAAAATAGAATCGAGGAATATAAAAACTAGAAAACAAATAGCTCTTAGAATCATATAAATGAATTCAACAAAAGTTAGATATTTTTAAGTTAATGATTTATAAACTTATATGAGTTTAAAATTAAAAATTGGATCATTTTCATTGTGAAGTTATTCTGTATATTACATTAATTTCCGGCATACAATACAGGTCAAATTTTTTTTATTTTATTATTGACTGACTAATAAATTAATAAAGAAATTGCATAAATAATATGATGAGTGTTAAATTGTACTAACTTTTGAATAAGTCACCCGCTTGTAAGTTTTTGATAATTAACAATTGTAAAATACTGAATTTAAATTTTTTGAGTTTTCTCAAAGTTAACTCTTCCGTATAAAATTCAGGGTTAGTTGTTAAACCTAGTTGATCATGTAAACGTAACAACCATATCTGTATTATAAAAGATTTATTAAATATTTTTATTCATTTAATATAGGGTTACTATTGTTTACCACCACCACCCGCTCCAGCCCAACAAATGCCACCCCAACCGATGCCATTACAACAACCACCACAAATGTCTAATAACAGATCTCCTCTTTCAGGGGTAGCAGCAGCAGCAGCTTCTGCACCGCAAGATGTTAACAATATCACACGTCCCGATATACCGGGACCCAATAATGATTAAACAAAATTAATATATCAAATTTTTACACAATCATATTTTATCTTTTAACATTCTTAATAATAGAATGCTTACACAAATTTCAATTTATAATGTATTTTCTCGTACATTCTTATATATAGATTTTAACAGTCCAAATTTTTCTCATAATAAGCACATTTTACATGATACTTAATATAAACAAAAAGTTTTTTCCATATTTAATTATTAATTTTGTTTAGCCAAGCTTAAAAATTCAGTTGTAGATTTTAAATTACCCAGTTTTTAGTGTTATTCATATTACCTAATATATCAGCTACTAATTTTAATGTTTCCAAATCTTTTCTTCCCCTAATATTTTATTTAAAATCTATTGCAAATATCAACAATTTTATAAAAACTAAAACTAACTTGTAAATTTCTTTGTAGGCAAAGAATAATGTAAAACTTGCTTTTGTAAAAGAGCTTAGAAAAATAACTCACTTTTCAAAGTGTTGATAGTATATTTTTTTAATTAGTTTATCCCCATTTTTTTGTTGTTATTTGTCATAGTTTTAATTATTTAAACAAATATTAAAGAAAATAAGATTTTTGTTTTTAATTGCTTAAACAAAACTGCTGTGTTATTCTAGACACTTATGCCCGTATTCAAAATGAAAATTTAGCATGGCGTTAACATGTATTTTATCTGTAGTTTAACAATAGTATTAAAACTCTTTTTTAATGCTGTCGCTTAATTCCTTCTAATGTTCAGTGAGTAAAGGTGATAAAAAAAAAAACAAAAACTTAAACAAATCGGCATTGTAAGAAATCATTATGAATAAAAACTCTATTCTCTATAGTTAAAAGTTCGTTGAGTGCGATTTTTAAAAAGTTACTAACTTTTCATTATACCTCGGTCAATTTATAAAGGATTCTGTAAAGATTTTCTCCAGATCATGTTCTATAATTTGAAATGTTAAATTTTAATACAAAAAGTTTTAATTTAAAATAAAACATGCTCGTTTATCAATGATAGAGAAATATACCGAACTTATTTCAAGTTTAAATTAACAAAAGTTTGTCATTTTGAATGTTATCAAATAATGTTTTCGAATTAAACTTTTCTAAAATTTATATGATTGTGCTACAGAAAATTATTTAAAGTGATAAATAATTGTATAAATTTTAAAAATTTTATATGTTTGATACATAAATTCGTTAATCATCGTTGTTTGAAATAATCATTTAGAAAAATGTAAAATTTTCGATAATTGAGAAAATGAATCGAGAACAATACACTGTGCTCGTTGAAAACCAAATGGAGCACGCGACAAAAAAAGATAATTCAATTTTAAATTGTTTTTCCCCAAAAAATCGTGATTTTTTTTTTAATTTTTTGTACAATTGTTTTTATCCAGGTTCTTTGTTATTCTTTCAAGCATCTTTGTGTCAAAAATGAACAAAATCTGTGTAGTGTTTTAAAAGTTGTGATTGGAAACGTGAGGACACCTCTAAAATTATTACACAAAATGCAACATTTAAGCAAAGCAATAAAATGTATCATTTTGTAAAGTGTTTTTATTTTTTACTCACAACCCTGAACCTTTACATCGCTTTTAATAATTTTTAACACAACCTGTGGAAAAATAAATGATCGAACAATTAATAAATAAATACGTGTTTTGAGATTCTTTTTTTTACACTAACCCAAATGTTTATTCTAGTATAAAGTGGATTAACTGCTTAATTACAGTGGAACCATTAGCAGTTAATCCAATTTTTACTTGATTAACTCTGTAGTAAAAATTTACTATTAGAAAAAAAACTCTTCGATCAGTGTATTTTTTCTATTTTACAAAGTCGTGTTCGACAAGTAAAATTCTTTTATATAATAAATATCTAATGTTAGTACGAAAGTATCCACAATAGGGAATTCGCTAACTTTAAAATAAAAAAATAAAAAAATCATAAATTTTCGATAATCATAGTGTAGAACATTATTTAAATTTCATATAAATGTTTTTTAACATAAATATTTGTGTAAATAATTAAAACTAGGACTGTATTTATTTTAACTTAATTTTCTCTTACCCTTTCTTCTAAACTATGTTTTTTTTTTTTTGCTTTTGATTTTATTCAATTAATTTATATATAATTAAATATTTCAAATATATTAAAACATAAAATTTAGATTTTAAGATTCACTTATTAAAAAAAAATCTATAATATTTTTAACAAAATCTAAACAAATTTAATTGATGGTAACAATAAAACAACAAATTTTTTACTACACAAAAATTACCATAGTTTTGTATTTAAAAATATTTAAAGATATTGTTAAGTAAGTTAAACTTTTTTATTAATTATCTAAAAAAAAATATTAAAACTACAAAAAAATTGTAAAATTATAAAAATTAAAAAAAAAATATATATAAAATAAATTAATTTTAATAGCAATTAAGCTATAAAAAAACTCAAACAAAATGTATTTTTTTTTACAATTCATTACGATGGTGTACCAAATTTACGTTTGCCAAATTGCAAGGTGTCTATAATGCCAAAAATTAAATCTAAAAAAGTTTGAGTTTTATGGTTAGCTGCTTGTCGTTCAATGTCTCGTTTTAAGTGTTTAATTAAATAATTGGCATCTTCTGTCATTGCATGACTTTGCGATCGTATGACACTGGTTTGTGCACATAAAGGCTTAAAGATATAAAAAAATAAGCATATAGGAAAAATTTTAATTTAATTTTAATTTACTTTTTCCAGTGTGCCTATTAATAGTAAACATAAAAGTATAAAAACTGCATTTGTAAACATTATTTGTAATGCAATTTAATAACTTGCAACTTTTAATATTACTATTTTTATAATATTTGTCGTAAGACTTTTTTTGAATATTGCTTGAGCTTTGATTTATGAAGTAAAACTGTTTGTTTGTCTCGAAAAACTTAAATTTTTATTATTGTTCATGTTTAGATAATGATTTTGTAAGAAAATTTAACCTTTTTTCTAACCAACGGAAATTGCTAACACGTCATCACATTTGACATTAACCTTTACGATTGATTAAACATTATTGTATAAATAATCACGTCAAATAAGCTTAAAATGTTACAAAATACAAATCATCTGTTGTTATTTTCAATTTTTAAAATAAAAAAATATATTTAGATATCTTTTTATGATATGTTACAATTTTTATTCGCTGTATACATCTGCTAACAGAAAAGTTGTTTTCTTTTTAATTTCTGATTAACTAGTCATGAGTTATCCTCACTACTTCGGGAGAACTTTTTTGAGTGGTTAAGTGAAATGAAAATTAAAAAAAATATATATTATTATAAATTGTGGCATAAAATGTACTATAGTTTCAACCAGGGACAGAAATCCTGAAAAAAATGCGTTCGGGTTCAACATTTAAAAAAAAATATAAATGTTTTATCAATAGGAAATTTATTTATTTTTCAAAGAAATTTTCGTTTAATTTTATAATTAATATACTTTTTAAGTTTTCTTCTTTTAAATTAGTTCTTTGTAGCGACAAAATGAATTTCAAGGCTGAAAAGGCCGTCTCATTTGAAAAATTTGATTTAGAAAATCGTTTCTTCTTTTTTAGAACTTGTTCGAGCATATTTTCATTATTTTCTGAAGAACAAGATATTCACCCTTATTCTAGTTGTCGTCATCGACACAAGACAATGTCGTCTTGGGATTTTTTTTGAAATTGGTATTCCCATTGTCGTTATCGAAAATAATTGATAACTGTCGACAAGTATTTGGTATTCTGTAAGAAAATGTGACGACGATATTGTCTTGAAAAGACTCTGATTTTGTCGACACAATTTTTAGTAACGACTTGAGGAAACGTAATGACTGAAAACAAAACGGAAAAAATGGGAAGAAATATCAAATTTATTAAATGCACTTGGCCCACCGAGAATAATGTGAGATGGATGGCAGAAGGTAAAGAAAGCATGATCATATAAAGTGCATTATAAAAATATAACAAAATTTATTTATAGGTTTGGCGAGACTTAAAATTTAAAGTTAAAAAGAAAATGGTAGCCAACAAAGCCGAGTGTAATGCTACAGGTTGCGGAAGATTTAAGCAATTTATATTGAGCCCGCTGGAGGAAGCTGTGGCAAATCTTCTACAGTTTCTGAAACAGCTGAACCCTAAGTTAAAGTCGTTTCCAACACTGGGCTGGTACGACCCCTGGGCTAAAAATCTTAATGTAGCTGCCAACTTTATTGTTTTGGAAATAAATGTGGACTTGATTCCGGTTTTCAAATTAGGTGCTATTGTTTCCAGCACATCTTTGAAGGCTGTTTTATTCAGCTGAAAGTAACTTTCAAACCTTTTAAAAAAATTAGAAGATTAACATTCTTTAAAGTAACATACTTTGATTTTGCTACTCACTTGTTATCCGGCAGATTAAAGATATTGGATTTCTGTATGAGAAGTCTTCTTTCCAATACTAGATTTTCCTTATTTTCTTCATCACTGGTATCAGAATTTTAATCACACATAAAAAACATTTTTTCGCAAAAATAATAAACAAAATAAATCTGCCGACTCAATTTTTAGAGATGTGTTTTTGTTTAAATCGATAAACTGTCGACGTCGTTACAACACTGTTTTAGAATACCAATTTGATGTCGAAGTGATGTCGACGTCGAAGCAAAGTGATGTTGACTCAAAAACGACGACGACAACTAGAATAAGGGTGATTGATTCTCTCATAAAATTCTCTTTTCTTTCCATTTGGAATTTTTTTTTATGATTTTTTTAACAAGCATTGTCACGCCATGCCCAGCAAGACTATTTTTTTATACATATTTTTGAGCCCGAACCTGGTTAAATTTTTGGGTTCAAAGTTTTTATAAACAGCGAACCTGAACCTGTTTGGGTTCGGGTTTGGTTTCAGTCCCAAAAAAATATTTTCTATCAAACAGCATTTAAAAAAAATTATATCACAGAAGTTATCATAAATAAATAAATAAATAACTAAAAAGAGAACATTTGTGAATAGTACCAAATGAGTAAGCAGTACCATAGTACTTTTAAGGCTTTAATAGTACCCCGAATAAAAAAAGATCAGATCTAAGTAGATCACATGCCATCTAATTGTACCAGATCTAACTTGATATCAAAATTTAGGACAAATTTGAGATCAAATTAATTCTAATCAAATATATCACCATATATAATCATTTCCAATTTGATTATGTGTGGTGCAACTTATATAATCATATCAATTTTATCTGGACATATAATATGAAATCGGATTCAATAAAAAATAAACAATTAAAAAACAACTTTATTTATATACATTTTTATTTTGGCGTCTTTAAAAACAGCTCAAATGGCTAAAATCTGGTATCAGATATGAACATATCTTGCATTACTTATGATCTTATATGACCAGAAATCACAAAATTTTAAATATTCCTATAGATATGAACAGATCTGCCACTATTTCTGATCAGATCTTATCATACAGTGTATAACATGTGCCATATCTTATCATATGTGATCTGATCTGGCGCCAGATATTAATAGATTACATTATATCTAAACAGATCAAATCAGATATACTTTTAGACGGGACCACAAAATGAAGTTACGATACAAACTTGACAAATGATGTAAAAAAATTTAAAAGTGCAATTATGGAGGTGCAAAAAAATTGTTAGTGAAAAACTATTTTGGATAAATTATTCAGTTTAATTTCTTCGACCTTTTTAATATAAATTCCAGGTAATAAGTAGTCAAGCTCAAGTTCTATTTTATACAAAATCATTTATTTTTCATCTAATATTTCGCTATCAGGGAAAATATCCCTGAAGAAGCTATCCATTGAGATAGCGAAATATTGGATGAAAAATAAATAATTTTGTTCAAAATAGACCTTGAGCTTGACTACTTATTACCTGTAACTTTTTTGGATGTGAAAATAAATGTTAGTGGCGAACAAATTTTGAGGTGAATATAGAATATTCATCTCATCATTTATTATTTTTATGGTTGTACATATTAAAAATCAAATACTGGCAAAGTACTTTTTGCTTGCTCTGTCAGCACAGTATTTTTGTACCATTGGAAACCAGTACTGTGGCAGCACTTTATTGTTTTTGCCATCGGCAATTTCTGGTATTTGTAAAGTTTGTAAAAAGATGTATTGGCAAATCAACATTTGCTAAATTTAGCAAAGAGTTTCAAATGAGTGCTTTTTGAATGGGCTGTTATTGCTATCATTGTCAATCAACGCTTTTACCATAGGCTATTGTAAAACCTGTTCTAAAATTGGGATTTAGAAGCGATTTTAAGAAAAATTTTAGGAAATTCTTATAAAAATTTAAATTTAGATTTGTCTAGTTGAACTGATATTCAGGTGTTCTCTGGAATTTTATGAAGGCTAAGTTTTTTCATTTCAATACTTTCAACAAAACCGATTACAAATATTTAAAAATTGTAAAAAACTTTTTTTTTTATTAAAAACTACAAAATACATGGTACAAAATTAAATTTTTTTCTCTAATGAGTACTACGCATTGTTAGGAATCTGCATTCTTTACACTATTGTATAGTGTTTAGTATGATGAGGGAGATGCTCCGGGATAACCATAGTTTCCTGAACCGGAAAGGTTAGCCAAAGCAGCTAAACCTTGATTGTTTTGTAGCAATTGGTAACCAGCACCAGCTGCGCTGTCTACACCAGCGCCTGACAAAGCGCCGGGACCTAAACCAGAACCGCCAGCACTAGACACTGAAGCTCCAGCAGCAGCAGGTCCAAAACTGGCAGGATTTACACTAATGGGGGCGAAAGATTGGGAACCCCCAGAAAATTGTTGTTGTTTTTCGTTTACGAAATACTTTTCTGCTGGTGGCTTAACAACATTAACGTATACAGGTTCAACCTTGACGGGACGTGGGTGATGCTTGACAAAGACCTTGCGTACAACAACTGCTGGGGGTTTGTGTAAAACAACTGGGGCTGGTTTGACGACTAGTGGAGGATGATTGACAACAACTTTGGTGGGTGGACGTTTTACAATGATGGCAGCTGGGCGATGGATAAGGATTTCACCTTTGTTGTTGGGGTAAGAGATGGATGAGGAAATACTGTTACCTCTGGTATTGGCAGGTTGATAGGGAATATTTTGATTGCTGCCGTAAGTGGAAGGTGCAGCATTGGCAAAACCAGCTGCATTATCAGCAGCATTTGCTGATGCAGAAGCACTGGCAGAATTGCTGGAATCACCACTTTGCCCAGGACCTAATAACTGATACTGACCAGAACCAGATTCAGCTCCAAGCGATTTTTGGTAGCTGTTGCCCGTTGAATAACCATGAGCCGATGCCTAGATTGAAAAGAAAAATTGAAAAAGTAAAATCTTAGTCCCAATATATTCTATTTCATAAAATGTACATCGGCCTCAATAATACATACAATTAATGCAACGCTAAGTGCAATAAAGAAGCGATTCATCTTTTGGTGTTTGTCTTCGTCGTTGTCGTCTTCTTTTATTCCAAGTCTCCAATTATATTTGAAGCTGCCGCTCTTTTTGTGTTGCACTTGAATCTCAAGGTAACAACTATTGTTGACTGATGCTTCTGTTAACCAACATCATGTATTTAAATATGATTTCATAGACATGTTTATTAAAAGTTTTTAATATATTCTACAACGATATTACTTCCAACTACGTGACATTTCGGCCGTTATTGGTTGCAGTATTTGTAATGTTCTCAGCAGTCATATTTTTGGTGTTTTCATAAGATAATTTTGTCTTTTCGATTATAAATAAGATTGTATTGTAGTATTTCAATTTCATGAATTTTGTATAATATTTAATATTTAATTTTTATCTCTGTAGTAGATTTATTTACATGAATTTTGTATAATATTTAATATTCAATTTTTATCTCTGTAGTAGATTTATTTACATTTCTCTTGATTACAAATTTTATCACTCACATACATTGGACACAATCAACAATAAATTTGTCTTAATATTTTACATACATACATATATTTTTAATTTGTATGATATTCCAAATAATTGTATCTGGTATTTTGTTCAACTATAATATAAAATCCGTAAAAAGAAATATCGGATGCTATCCAGAATATATAAAAAATTGGCTGCTAGAGTTACAAATCTGATACACTCAAAAAAGTTTGCAAGCTAATACATTTTTTATTTCGTAAGAATTGTTATTTTTAATATTATAATAAACAACTATCAAGTAGTATTTTCGAACATAAACACTAAAATCGTACGAATTCAAGAATACCATTTTTGCTATTAGGTGAATTTGAATAATTTTACGTTTTGTATTAGTCACTAATTTCAGAACATGCACGAATAACATTTAAATGGTAACTTCCTAAATCAAACTTAATTAAAAGTATTTCAGTGAGGTCCAATTATGAATCTTTACCAATTTTTTGTTTATCAATTAAATTACTTAATTAAGAAGGGTATAAGTCAGGTTTTTCATAGTTAGCAATTTTAATCGATTTTTCTTCTTCATGGCAAGACTGACGGAGCAGTTAGGTAATGAAAGAATTTGACTTGTTCCGCTTCTTTATTAACCGATTCATTTATAAATCATATTTTTGCCACATTAGCTTAAAACCCTACAATAAGAATGTAATAAAAGTTTGCAAATAAAAATCAGAAAATCTTATTGTATTTTCAATGTGTACACTCTGAAAAAAAGTTTGTAGAAAAATTTGTAAACGGTTTTCAATCCCAATTCATTTTTTTTTGTACTGATTTTTAGTAAAAAAACTATATATTATTATTTTATATTAAAATTATTTTGCTATTTACATTTTACAAATCACAGAACTTTTTCAGAATATTTACAAATTTTTGTTGCTAATTTCAGCAATCTTTTTAAAAATTTCATATTAAATTATATTTTTAGTTGTAAAAGCCAATATTCAGTTGTTTTTTTTTAATATTTATATTCTACATAAATATAATTACGTTCCACAAAATATTATTTAAAAAAAAATATATTTTTAGAATTTTCCGCTATCGAACCTAGGCATTCAGATTCATAGTTCACACCCTTGTAATTTAAACATTTGAATATTTTTTTTAATTAAAAAAAAATATTTTTTTTTATGTTTGCCTTTACTGGGATTTGAACTCGAAAATTATGAGTCTTAGGCTAGCTCTCTACCTACTAGACCTAGACCACAAACAGTTATAAATTTTAATGACTAATTTTGAATTTAAAAAATTTTTTGGGAAAATAAATATAGCAGAAAATTCGTTTACAAATACCAATCCTTAGTGGCTTCTATAATCAATACAATCCACAATTCGGTTGGTTCAACTGAAACCCTAATTCAATGATACATTTGATCAGGATAACGTATTTGTAGTTACCACTTTCGAATATTGACAATTTTTTTATAAATTTGTAAGATTGTACTAATTTTCTTGTACATTCACTAAGTAACTGGTTGCTTCTACTGTACGAAATTTCTAAACGAATTTTATTCGTAAAGTTGATTGGAAATACCAATAATTAGATAATGGTATACTTTTTTGGTCCCTTTTCCCTCTTTTTAATTCTTAATGCCATATTTTTGGTATAATAATGGATTATATGTTATTCCAAATAAAATAAAATCCTTACAAATAAATGTTATGATCGAATTGCAACCAATCTTTTCTCTGGGTGTAATATAAAACTTTTAATTATTAGAAATAACATTTCCTTCAATATAAATGTTTAAAATTAGTATTTTTTTTTTGCTAATTTTAGCAAATCTGTTTTCAAAAATTTGTAAAATGATTTCTAAAGTTAGCAAAAAATTTGTAAATATTCTGTAAAAGTTCTGTCATTTGTAAAATGTAAATAGCAAAAAAATTTACTAATAGTAAATTTACTAAATAGCAAAGTGGGATTAAAAACCGCTTACAATTATATGTATAAATGTAAGGATTAGACAGAAATGTTGTTTTCAAAAGTTTTATTGATTTTAAAAACCTTTAAAAATTTTCTTAAGTCAACTTAAGTGCTTTTGTCGAAAGCTTGGTGAGAAAAGCCGTCAAGTCCACAAATCAAAGAAACTTAGATTTTAATTTGGTATGATAGACCAAATAAAATTACATAATTTGAAGAAATTTGCGTTCCTATTTGTTGTTATGCAGTGATGTGTAGAGTCAAAATTCTTAAATGAAAACGGGATTTAAAGTCACAAACAGTATATTTAAGTTGTTTAAACAAGGACGGTATAAAACTTAGGATGTACGAAATGACAAATTTTTAGCTTCCAGTTTAGCCATGCTGCCATGGTGCCAACACCATAAAATTTTCAAAAATTTAGTATGTACAAACGCAGTTAGGTTGAGGGTTGCGGCTAGTGACTTTTGCAGAAGCTGTGGTGACGAGGATGAGGAGGAGTCTGTGGAGCACCTTCTCTGCACTTGTCCTGCCCTGGCTCGCAGGAGGGGACTGCATTTGGGCTCATATTTCTTTGAGGACCTGGGTGATTTGGCTGATATCGATATCGGCCGACTTAGGGGCTTTTTGAGACAATCGGGATGGTTCGACGGGGGAAGCTAGTGATATAATTTTTACTAGCTTCCGTGGTATCGCAAGGGACTATACAGTCTAAGTGAGTCTGATTGGCAGGCTACCACTTCTACCTAACCTAACCTAGTAGGTACAAAATGCTAAATATTTAGCTTCCAGCTTAGCCATGACAGCATGGCGGTTAAGAAGTTATGAGTGAGAATGTGAAGGTACCTTTAATTTTTCCATACAAATTGGTGTATATAGCGACTGACAAGTTAAATATTTTCACTTGTTTTTGCACCAGTCGCATAGAATAAAAAAAATATTTTATATTTCACATCAAACATTTTTGAAATTAAAAAATTTTTTTCACCACAAATTTTTTTTATCACAAAAAAATTTTTCATCTCAAAAATTTTTTTTACCTCATTATTTTTTTCACTACAAAATTTGTTTTCACCTCCAAAAAAGTTTTTCACCTCAAAAAATTGTTTTCACCTCCATAATTATACTTCTAAAGTTTTTTTTTTTTACATTATTTGTACCAAAAACAGTAGAAACCATTTTTTTTAGGAATTTAAACCTTTTTTTACTTGATTTACATTTTTATAAATTTAGTTTTGTATATTTAATCTTGATTTTTGACTCGATGTTTTTTCACTAATCCCTTGTATAATCTTTCTAAAATAAGAAAAAAGATAATATAAGGACAGAGTTTAGCTCCAAATAAATGTAGCTTGCCTTTTCTTCAAAATCCATCTAAGTAATTCAGATTTTATAAAAATTTACACAGGAAATTTCTAAATTTAAACAAATATTTGAATTTTATTTAAAAATATTGACAATAAACGATAAATATGATGAATCAAATTATTTTTATTTGTATGAATTTGAGTTGGACATTAAGAAACACTTAAAATAAAGCACAATGCATGCAATATTTAAATCACTTCAATTTTTAACTATTTAATGTTTGTTGTGAAATGATTTTGAGTCAACTGACAAATTACAATTAAATATATACATTTAAGACTAGAGTAGACCTAGAACAAAATATTGCTAGAGCCTGGTAAAAGGTATCAAATATTGGTTTTATTGAAAAGGCTGAGAAAGGGTAAGACTACTTGCAAAAAGTTGGCGGTCATATAATATTATTCCTTGGGTAGTACTTAGCGGGTTAAAAGTCAGTTAATTTATAAAGACTAGAAAATTGTATGGTAATCGCTCTGAAAAAAGGAGTGAAAAATCTGAAAACTCTTTCTCGTGTAAAGAAGATCAAATCTGAACAGATTTCATTAGATCTAATTGTACCAGATCTAAATAAACAAAAAATAGCCACAAAATTTATATATTTTATTCATCACTCGATTTAAATTCTGGGGGGTGTCTCGGCTTTTTTCGGTTTTTGCGCGACTTTTCCCAAAGCACTGTTTTCACCTACAAATTAAATGTTTTGAAAATGTGGTAACTCTGCGTCCAAACATGGGCAATATATGTATCAAAATTGTTATTTTTGCGATACAAACAAAATAGGATTTGGTGTATTTTATACTCCCATTCAAAAATATCATAAACTTGTATACTTCCGTTTTACTCACTAAAGTCAAAATAAGTGTCATTTTATTTTGTCTACTCTGTAACATATTTAATCTTTTAACTGCCCAATCTCATATTCAGAGGTTCAAAAATGGATACATTTTTTACGTTTTTTCGATTTATTTTTATATCAACGAATTAATAGACTTTTAACAAAGATTAACTCAAACGTTAACACTCCGATTTTTAGGAAAATTGAATATATGATAGGAAAAATCTAAGAACTTTTTGGCCATCCCAGGGATCTAGGAGTGAAATAGGGGGAAGAAACTCGTATATTTTTATACCCTCCACCATATATGGTGAGGGTATATATCAGTTTGTCATTCCGTTTGTAATATGTCGAAATATAGGTTTAAGACCCCATAAAGTATATATATTCGTGATCCTTATGCATTTTTAAGTCGATTTAGCGATGTCCGTCTGTCTGTCCGGTTGTCTGTTGAAATCACGATCACGACGCGAAGACGCAAGCGGGGGTGCCTATTTTTACCCATTTTGAACATCCTCCCGAGCAGTTTGGTATTTAAAATGAGCAAAATCGGTCAAGCGGTTCAAAAGTTATGAGTGAAAATGTGAAGGTACCTCTAAATTTTCCATACAAATTTGTACAATTTTTCTGTATCTATTTTTTTTTCTGTTCAGTAAGTAAAAATGTTATTAAGTCTTCTTATTGTTCGATTACATTTATTGTCTTACATACTATGATAACTAAGTTAACGTAAAAATGAACAATGTTAAAGTCGCTAACAGAGCAGACCTCTGTAAATAACATTGCTAAAACTAAATAACAAAAGTTCGTTACATAAATTGACAAAACATATTCATATTACAGTTCATGCAAAATTTAGTATATACGTATATCATCTTCATCCCCTTTGGTGGAGGGTATTCAAAGATTCGGCACAGCCGAATTTATCCCTTTTTTACTTGTTTGGGTTGCTTTTTTGTTTGGCAACATGTCGAAAATGTTCGAAATTCTGCATTTAAATAATATGTGCGGCAAATAAGGAATTTTGATATACAGTTAACAAAAAAAATTTTACACTCACATAGTCCCGTTTCACACAGAGAGAGGGGAAAGAAGAGTGGGGTTGGTACGGAGTTGCTTGTTCTCGGCAATACGTTTTGTTTTTTAATTCTTCGTTTTTTTTTTTGTCATTCATTTTAAACAAAATGTAGAACGAAAATTGCTGAAAAAAGTTACTCTGTGTGAAATTAAAGGCAACTTTAAAAGAGAATTGACAAGAATCGCCGTGACAAAAGTTGCTCTGTGTGAAACGGGACTTATATTAACAAATTTTTAACCAAATTATTTCTGTAACACGTTAAGCTTGCATAGCCAAACAAAAAGCAAATAAAAGATAATTTAATTTACTAATTATGGCCTTTTATTTCAAACTCATAAAGTTACCCGTTAGGGAGTTGTTAACATAACCTCAAAAATACTACAATTATTCAGGAAAAAAAAAACTTGGGCAATACTCGTAGTTAAAAATGACTACAATATTGTTATCGCCCTTTTAATTATTTGTAGTTAATTTAACTATAATTTTTAGTAATTTTCGCCTACATAATTTTCCCTACATAAATTTCTTTCGCAGATAGTATAAAACAAAAACGTACACAGTACAGAGGTCCGTATTCTGAATGTCCTGTTAAAATTTAATAAACGTTAAAATTCAAATTTTTCAGAAAATAACAAAAATGAGGCTAAATATTATAAAATTTAAAACTTTATTGAGTACAAAATCTTTACGTATTCTAATTACATTATAAATTTACTATGATTTTTGACCAAGTTAATATGCAGACTGACTGCCATATCCAGATGGAGCACCGTAGGCTGGTTGAGCACCATAAGCCGATTGGCCACCATATCCTGCCTGACCGTCATAGACAGGAGCACTATCATACTGGGGAGCACTGGCATATTGAGGAGCACCATAACCACCGTCATTGGCAGCAGATGAAGCAGCACCAGCAGAACTGGCACCATAACTATTAGCGGCTTGACCATAAACGGGAGCAACAACTGGGGCAACAGGGGCATCGATTTGTTTGCCTGGCTTGTAAACTTTAACGTATACAGGGTTAAGACTGAGGGGAGCGGGTACTTTGTTGACGACTTCTTGTTGATAGATTATGGAAGGCTTGAGTTTGTAAACGATGGGAGCGGCTCTGACAACAGCTGGAGGACCACTGCTAATTTGTGCAGGTGGGGACCCGGGTTGATTTACAACAATCGGTTGTAGGGGTTGGGTGGCAATAACTTGATGGTTATTCAAGCCTTTGGGCACCAACAACGAACGGAAGGCAGCTTGATCAACAACATTGGGGGCCACAACATTAATGTTACCTTGGCGAATGTTGGAAGCCAAATTATTTTCAGCTAAAGATTCAGCAATAGCATCGGAATTCTTAAGATTTTGATAGGTGGGATTGGCATTTAATGATTGGAGTTGAGCGTTAGCTTGAGCCAGACCAGCTTGAGCAGCTGGTGAGGCACCAACATCAGCGGTGGCTGTAAGTGAAGCAGCGGCGCCTTGTTGGTTGCCAGTAGCAGCATTTATGAGCTCTTCAACACCATTGCTGGAACCCTGTTGCAAATAGGAGCCCTGAGATTGACCATATTGAGCTGCTGAACCATACGCAGCTGCAAACTAAACATAAAACAAACAAATCAAAAAAAAAAAAAACAATAGTTATTACAATTTGAAAAATTCCATTCAAAATTGACCTACCGGTAATGCAGTGGCAACAATTACGAATACAAAATGAGGATTCATGATTTACGATGTTTCGTGAGTGTGTGGAGGGGTTGGCTCTCTTTGAAACCCACAAGTTTTACTGCTTCTGGCTAATGGTGATCTTCTGGCTTTTATATATATTAAAATATTGAGTATATGTGTTCAGTACGTGAGTTTTTGCAGAAAATTATATTTGAAAGTTTGTCTTATTTTATCATTTTCTTTTTAACATGATATAATCAACATCATCATAATTGTTATTTACTTAAAGGTCAGATATGTGTGTGTAATTTTATACATACACATACATTATTTCTTCCGTTACATTTTCAAATTTAAATATTTAAATTAATGTTTGATTAAACATATACAAATATTTCAAAATTAATAATAAGAAATCGTAAAAAATAATGAAAATCACAAATTTTGGTCTAATGTTTGAATAGTGAGTGAAGTAATTGTGATCAAAATTATATACCGAAAAAATGTCTTAGTTGTTTTACCTCTTACAGAGTTTTAGCTGGTTTGAATAGGGCCCTGTTTATTATAGTGATTGCTTAAGTAAAATCTTGTTGAAAAAATTCACTTATGTGGTCTAAGTAATACACTTAAGTTTAAAAAATTGTAACTAATCCTTAGTTTTTATTTTTCTTTTAAGTTCTAACAAATTAAGGATTTAATTTTTGCATACAATACTACTTACCAAAAACTACTCTCAGAACATTTTGGCCTAGTTTTTAGGATGTGGATTATCTTCAATCTCAGTTTATCGCAGTTTGTAACTTGAATGCAGATCTTGAAATTTGTTTTAATTTATTTTATTTAAATGAAGACCAAAATTTTATGTAAAGAAAAGTTGTTCCGATAAAATTATGTTAATAAACATCAAAATGGCAGACAAAATTAATTTTCAATTTAACTAATCCAAGTTTAACTCACATCCGAAAAACTCGGCTTTAGACGGTAACCAGAAGTCAGTTATTCTTGCAGTCTAAAGTACTAGTTGTTTTTGATTGTAATTGTAAAATTGTAAATAACAATTTTTGACAGTTTCTAGAAGATGTAAATAACGAAAAATACCATATTCTAGTAACCAAACATAATTATATAAATTGCATCTTAATACGTTGAAATATGGGTCTAAGTATATATATTCGTGATCCTTATGCAATTTTAAGTCGATTTAGCGATGTCTGTCTGTCTTACCGTCTGTCTGTTAAATGGCGATCACGACGCGAAGACGGTCGAGGGGGTCTTCATTTTTACCTAGATTGTTGGACATCCTCCCGAGCAGTTTGCTAAATGTGAAGGTATCTCTAAATTTTCCATAAAAATTGTTGTATTTTAGTACAATTTCATAATAGCGAATTCAAATAAAATATTTTGCTTTATTTTTTCACCGGTCGCTTAGAATAGAATAATATTTTATATTCACCTCAAATATTTTTTACCTCAAAAAATTTTTTTCACCACAAACAAATTTTTCACCTCAAAAATTTTTTTCACCATAAAATTTGTTTTCACATCCAAAAAAAATATTTTCATCTCAAAAAATTTTTTTCACCTCCATAATTTTACTTCTAAAATTTTTTACATTATCCCAGCAAAAATGAAGCTGCCAAAGAAGCAATAAAAGCATCACTACTATGGCAAAGGCATCACTTTCTTTTCTGATGGTTTCATCGATGAATTTAACGTTAGCGTGTCATAGGATGGAAGTATTCAAATGTAGCTACTAGTATTACTAATACTTTACTTTAAAGAAACAATGATAGAATTTAATCTTTGATTAAATTTAATTCATAAGAATGCAGAAAAATAAGTTTAAAGAAGCGATATTTATACAATATACAAATACTCTTTATTAAAACAAATAAATAATTCTGCATTAGTGAAAAAACATTTTTGAAACATTTTAAAAAAATTTTAGTGAATTTTTAGACAAATTTTAAAATATTTTTGGATAATTTAAAAACTGGTTGTTTAATTTTGAAACATTTTTAGACAATTTTAAAATATTTTTGAACAATTTTAAATAACTTTTGCACAATTTTAAAACATTTTTGGGCAATTTGAAATAATTTTTACACAATTTTAAAATTATTTTGATAAATTCTGAATTAAAATGAATTAAAACTGGAACTAGTGTTAAATAAAATACATAATGCAAAAATGCACAGATTGCGTCGTCATAAATATTTGAGGCTGAAAAATGCAAATGACAGACCAGCTAGTTTCAATTAAAAGTCAAAAAATCTGTTTTTCTTGATTTTTCAAAACTTTTATTAAAATTGCATAAATTCTAACCCTCATGAAATTTTAAACTAAAATATAAAAAATGATTTGATAAAAAAATTAAAAAAGTTCATCAGAACTATTTTCTCAATTTGAATAAATGCTTAAGATTCAAAAAAATATACGATATACTACAACTTGTGCTTTAGAAGTAATAAAGAGTGATATTTTAAGATATGCATCGGGTTTATATCCAGATCACTGCATTTGAAATATGAACACATGAATGCTTTTGGAATGCCTTAGAATAACACCAAAAAAAAAAGAATGTCAACTGAAGTTTAGGAAGCAATGAAAGAAGTTATATAACCTTTTTTGCTGGGTATTGTATCAAAAAGGTTATAACATTTTTTTGGATATTGGTGGAGGGAATTCAAAGATTCGGTTCAGCCGAATTTAAACTTTTTTTTACATGTTTTTAGATTTATTTTATTTATAGTTGGTTTTTTAATTTGAAATAAATTATACTATTGTCTAAAATCTAATATTAAATCGCTAATATAATGTGAAAGAAAAAATAAATTTTTTTCAAATCACAAAAAGGATTTAAAAAATAGAGATATCCGGTTTGGGTTTAGTTTAATTTAATTGCAGTAATTGCAATTTTGGAAAGTTTTGTTTTTTTCTTTCGCATTAACTATATAAGCGAGTAAGTGTTAGATTAAGATAAAAACAAAATTTATTTCAAATTTAGAAACTAAATATTGAATTTTTAACGAAAAAAATTAAATCCCAAAATAAATCCGGTGATTGAAAACAGACCTATTATATATTATATATTTTTAATTCATGGTTGGCAAGCAGTATCTTTTTATTATAACTTTAGTTCTCTACCACGCTCTGATCAGTACCAATACGAAAATTTTGAAACTGCGATTCCAATAGTGCAATGTGTCTTCGAATATCACGGGGCTTATTTTATAATATTACCTGTTAAATTTTGTTATATCTGTAAAATACCTTTGTAAATCGGTGTTTCGGTAGTTTAGCGTTATTATAACGGTGGTTTAAGATATTTAAAAATAAACCGGTAAAATAGCGCAATAAACCCGGTTATACAAAAAGACACATGCCTTCAATCAAATCGCAATTTTAAAATTTTAATATCGCGCTTAAAATTACTGTGGTAACCGTAATTATGAAAAGGTTGGCACTCTGTTATAATTATATAAAGATTGTATATGATGATATTTCAATTGATGTCATTATGTTCATATATGTCACCATATAAAAATATATCTGATATTTTGGTTTCCCATTTTAAAATCGAAATAAATATGAACTTACATGATCATACATGTGCTTGTATATGATAATATTTTAGCAAACGTGGTCATATATGTCCATTCTTATATGACCCTATATCTTCGGATCTGAAATTTGAGGGTATATGGTCATATATGTTCATATATAAGAATACATGAATAATATATGAGCATATATGATTTTAGCTTAACAGTTTATATTCACTGAACATGTATGGCCACACTTTATTTTTGAGGAGTCCACAGATCCCTGCGAAAAACCCGAAGGTTCTAAGACCTGATTCCTTAAAAAGCCACCAACGCAGTAGAGTTAACTTAATATTTCAGCAAAAAGCAGCACTGGGTTCTTATTGATGAAAGATATACATTTATTTTGTATTAAACGATTAATCGCCCATTTTTCGAATAAATCCCTAAGCGGTTAACCGCCAGGGTCGAATAATTGGAAACACTAGGTGCTACATATAAAAATATATATAAATATATATAGATATTTTTATTGTTTTATCTGTCATATATTTTTTGATATGGGAAAGAAAATTCAAAGGGGTTTTAGATATAATTTGATATGGCTTAATACATAATCATATGTTAACACATATGGCCCTACATAAAAAAAAAATTGTGGTTTTATTTATAATTTTATGAAAGTGCTAATTGTAAATATCTCTATTTAACTCACAAATCAAATGAAAAAGCTATGCTTTTATCCAGTAGATTTTTTTTTGGGTTTAGATGAAATTTACTTACTATTTTTCAAGGGCACGAAGAATGTTGATGAAGGTCGTAGCTGTCTAGAAAATGCATTCCATTCGGCTTGTGTCTAAATAACTTTTTATGTGTATTCTCCATGATTAGTAAATAAAATATAAGAAAATTTTTCATTTGAAGAAAAATTTTCTATGATCTCGATTAAAAATACGTTTTCATACATATATGTTTCAAAACTTCATCATTTGAAAGAAAAAGGTCCTCAATCTTTATTTTTTTTTTTTGAGATAGGGCAAAAGTGGAGTACTGACGCACATCGATATTTAAATTGGTTCAGGTCCTAGTGAAATTCCGAATAGGATCATGTTAGTAGTATTTTTATAAAACATCATCATATTTATGAGTTGATGAAATTTTTGAAGTTTTTCATCAAATATATGAAGTTTTTCATATAAATTTATATTTACATATATTTTAAGTTTTTTTTTTATTGTTTTCGCAGTTTTTTTTTTACTAGATTCTAGTTATTTTTATACCCTCCACCACCACTTAATTTTTTTCACCACGAAACATTTTTTCACTTAAACAATTTTTTCACCTCATAATTTTTTTCCACCACAAAATTTGTTTTTACATCCAAATAAGTTTTTCGCCTCAAAAAATACTTTTCACCTCCATAATTTTACTACTGAAGTTCTTTACATCATTTGTATCAAGAATAGTAGAGAACATTTTTTAAAGATATTGGTGGAGGGTATTCAAGGATTCGGCCGAATTTAAGCCCTTTTTTTACTGGAAAATAATGACATCATTTATTTTTCAGCTTAAATTTAGTTTTAAGGGGTTTTCGCCTATAAAATTATGAATTATCATTAGAATGTTCATTTCTCTAATTGCAATTAAACTAATTCATACTTAGACCTATGAATTATATTTGCATGATCACTTAAAAATTCGAGAAGATTCACCAATGAAATTTTTGAAATCTGTAAATCAGAATTGCCTGAAATTTGTTTTATTAAATCCAGAGTAAATTGTTGTCCCTAATCAGTGGCTTTTTTAACTTTTCAATTGTCATTTGCTCAAAAATAGTACGAGACGGCCACTGGGCACTCTGGTTTCGGAAACAAACTGTATTGAACATAAATAGATTTCTCGTAAGTAATATTTTAGGAACCACAAGAGACACTCGTTCGAGAATTTCATTATTTTTGTATTACTAATAAATTTAACACCTTTCCTTCTGTATTGTTTAAAAACCTTAAATAATTGGATCCCTTTTATTCTGCAATACTTTAAAACTTATGCGTTACATATCATGCTTTATTTATATCATTACTAGCTTAAAAGCTCCTACTAGCTTAAAAGCTACCAAAAAAAGTATGTAATGTCAACTGAAAATTTTGCTATTATTTCGGGAAATTTGAGCCCAGCGGTATTTTTTTTTCTTATCTTAGCAACAAATGTCTGCTGACGTGTAGTACAATGAAATCAGTAGAAAAAATTAGTATCCGCTACTAAATTTTAGTAAACTTTTTGTACAGTGGAGTTTAAAATCGGTTTGCTAAAATCAGCAAAAAAAAATTACTCAATATTATAAGTACAATAAAATTATTATATAAAATTTGTAAGCACTACTAAATTTTCGTAAATTGCTGCAAAATGCAATTTAAAATCGATCTGCTGAAATCAGTAACACATTTTACTAAACTTAGTAAAATGGAAATAGCAGGAAAGTTAATAACCGCTATTAAACGTTGGTAAAATTCTGTACAAAGTTTAAAAAAATGAATTATCTCGAATTAAGAAAAATTTTTGATAATAACAGCATAATTTTCAGTTGCCATTACAAAATTTTTTTTTGGTGAGTGTATATTTCAAAATAAGTTTCGAAAGTTGTAAAATTTTGCCGAAAAAGGAGGTATTCATTTAGTTTTTCTTGATACAATTATTGTAAAGACTAAGAAAATTCTGATGTATAAATTTTTTCATTTACAAATTTAAGTCAAACCGTCTGACCCTTGAGGACACCTGTGTGTTATATAATAGTCAATGTATTAAAAGTTACATTTATAAAACCAATCCTGGGAAAATAATTAGTGCCCGAATTTAATTATATTCTCAAAAACAATTTTGGAACATGATACATTTATTTAATAAATAGTTTTGCTTAATAAATAATTTTAAAAATTAATTTTTTTACAAAATAATCGATTTTGTATTAAATGTTTCCAGAAAAAGTTCATACTATATTAATTGAAATTTTCCACCACCACTTAATGGTGGTTTCATTAAAGAACGAAGCTTCATTTTTCGCATTGACACGGGTGGTAGATAATGACTTTGATAGGAATAATGTGGAGGACTCTGGCCTTGAGGTGGAAATTCGTATGGATGCTGTTTGTGGCGATATAAAGGTGTTCGTAGTGTATTTTGTAAATGTGTAGGGTATTGGTGTGTGTGACGTCGTTGGTGTGTGGGTAAATTTGTTATGTGTTCATGGTGTATCTCAGGAAAGGCATCAGCTTTTTGATGATATATAATCGGTGGTATTTGAACAACTATCGGTAAACCCTCTTCATTGATTTCATACTCCGTCTTTTTTGTTTCTAATAGATTAACAATAATTGGAGCTTGTATGGATTTCAGCGGACTTGAGGGAACTTTTTTAAGTTTTTTGTATTTATTGCGTGTAAGTATTTTGTTGTGTTTAAATTTGTTGTCATGTTGTGTTGTAGTTTTGTGTAAATGTTCAGATGGTGTTTGTTGTGTTGTTGGTGTGGTAGTTTTGCTATTAAATATTTCCGGTTCCTCTGTTGGAAATTCATTGTCATCTTGATATGTTGAGGTGGAATCCACTGGTATGTATTCATGATGATCTTTATCATCAACTATTTGTCTTACAAAACGTATCCGTTTTGTTTCTTCATCATTTATTTTATTAGTGTTTTGTAATGTAGGCAGACGTTGTTTGTTTTCTTTATGAACAAGCCTGACATTGTTATCATCATCCACTTGCAAGTGTACAGCATGACGAAACTCTTCTCCTAAGTATTTAAACCAAAAATTATCATCTATATCACCCGTTGTAATGATGCGTGTAGTATGACCTTTACTTCTTCCTTGTTGATCATTGTTGTTTTGTTGTTCTTGTTGTTGTTGTTCCTTTGCCACATCTATAACATCGTACTTTTGAAATTCTGAATTTTTATTTGAAGATGTTAATATCTAAATTTTTACAATAAAATTGTGTAAATATATGTACATATATATATTTTTATGGTTTATAATTTTAAATATATACTTACATTTGGTATTGCCATTGTTAGCCATATTAACAGTATAATATTAAATTTCCGATGTATACTCGTACCATATTGCGGCATTTTTGTGATTTAATCATTGTCTCATCTTTGTAACTGAGCTAATTGACTTATCTTAAATCGCTTAAATATCACAATAATCGTTTCTCCATACAATTATGTGCTGATTTTGCAATTTTAATGCATATACGTGATATTTATTTTGAATGTTATTTAATGGATTAAAACGTTTTAAAATTGTTCAATATATTGTTTTAGATTATGTATTTTAATAAAAATTCCACGAATTATTTTCTGCGTTACAAAAAATTCATGACATATATATATATATATATTGTAAGTTTTCAACATTCAATTCACCTTACTTCCAAACCCAGTTGAAAACTTGAAAAAAACGAAAATACACATTTGGAGGCTCAGGTTTTATTACTACGTTCATAGTAGTATCAAAACCAAATTTCTTAAAACCTACAACATACAACTGACAATATTATTTCGTTAAAAACAATCTAAAATACCTAAAATCATTGTATAATAATCTACAAAATTAATAAAAACAATCGAAAACTGTTTAAAATAATTATCAATTTTTAACTGACAAAACGTTAGAAAAAAAAAACTATTTTTGTAGTTCGTTTTTCAAATTGAAAGTTTATTTTATTTGTATGTAATTACAAAACACAACACACACACAGAGGTATATAATCTTTTATTTTCTATGTTTATTTTAACAATTTCTTGTAATTTATATTGAAATAATTTTGTATATAAACAAAATATTTTGATTAAAAAAGCAAAAAGGAATTATTTTAGTTTCTATTTTTAGAAACAGCAAACATAAAATTTTACATTTAACTGAAAGTATCAACTTTTACTGATAGTCCATAGTTAACAAAATATATATTTCTATGTATTTCTACACTCACCAAAAAAAGTCTGCAACTAAAAATTTTGCTGTTTTACGGGAAATTTTGCTAATTTGAGCCCAGCGGTATTTTTTTGCTAATCTTAGCAACACATCAAATTTGTAGAAAAAATTAGCTGCCGCTACTAAATTTTAGTAGACTTTTTGTAAAGTGGAATTTAAAATTGGTTTGCTAAAATCAGCAAAAAAAATACTAAACATTATTTATATTAGTACAAAATTTTAAATTATTTTTTTTTTGTCGAGCATCAAATTTTTTTTTTTTTTTGTCGAGCATCAAATTTTTTTTATTTTTTCAAAAAATATTTTAGACAAAAATTAAAAAAAAAAAAAAAAAAATAAAAGGCTTCAAAATCTTGAAAATTGTTAAAACATAAACAAATTTATTATTTTGTTTTAATTTGGAAATTTCTGTTTTGAAAAATATTTTAGCCAATTTTTTTTTACTTTTAAGGTCAAATTTTAATTGTTTTAAGGGCTGATTTTTAGAACTAAAAAAACTTTTAGTGCTATTTTAAGTGGATGTCCTATTTTTAGACATGAGTCGGTATATTGACTTCCGATCCTTTTTTTATCTATGTAACATTTTAAGGCACTTTGCGTTTGTAGGTGTAAGTTTTAATTAGAAATAAAATTTCCTTTAATATCCACTTTTTAAAATTACAAAAGTTTTTGTTGCTAATTTTAGCAAATCGGTTTTCAAAAATTTGTAAATTGATTTCTAAAATTAGCAACAAAAATTTGTAAATATTCTGTAAAAATTCTATAATTTGTAAAATTTAAGTGACAAAAAGTATTGCTAATTAATAATTTTTTTACTTAAAATCAGTGCAAAAATAATAAAGTGGGATTGAAAACGGTTTACAAATTTTTCAACTAACTTTTTTTCTCAATCTATGTATTACTTTTTAAATAAACTACAGTCGGTAACGGAATATATATTGTAAGTGTTTAAAAAAAAATATTAAATCTACAAAATTTGTGTTAAAATTAACATTTTGTTTTAAAAAATAAAAATCCACTAAAATTTAACACAAAAGATTGTTATTTATAAGAATCTTTATTCTAAGTCGAAAATTAGAAATACAGATATTTTTAAAAAAATATTTTTTAAATCCTCAATAACCCTTTGAGACCCATACTTACTTGAGTTTTGATGTTTCTTCTGAGAAATGCAATTATTCAAACCCAGTTTGTGCATAAATTTTTTTGTTAGATTCTTAGCAAAATTATTTTTTCCTAGACTTAATTAGTTTTCGAGATATTTAAGTGTATAATAAAAAAATTATGAATTTTTTTTAGTGCCTGGGTCCTAATGGGATAAATTAGCCACTGCCGCCGCACGGTGCTTTGTCCCATAGGCAAAAATCAAAAATTAAGCATGGGCTCAAATTGTTCTTAAAAGTACATTTTTTGAAAGACAAGAAGTTAACTGAAATAAATATGCAAAAAAAAAATTAGTCTGATTGCTTTCGCCGTCAGTAGAGGGCGCCAAAGTTTAAAAATATTAAGCAAAAATTACTGAGCAAAAAATATTGTTTTCAGTTGTTTCACGAAAATAATTCTCAAAAATATATTTTTTTAAATACTGATTTAAAGTTTTATTTTTTGAATACTTAGATATATTTGTAGTAAACCTTTAATACACTATTTAATATATATTTGAAAACAAATATTTTTTACAACTCCAAAAAATAGGTTTTTTTTTGGTGAAAATTCGAAAATTTCTTAAGTTTGATGGAGTATAAAAAAAAATTATATAAAATTAAATAATTTTTTATTTCGGTTTTTCTAAGTCTATAATATTAACTAACATATTATTAAAAAAAAAGTGCCGGTTTTTCACAAAAAATCAAAATATTGGCTTTTGTAAAAATGGCTAAATTTGTGATTTTTACCGCATTTTTTGACTTATATAATTGAATATTGACCAATTTTCAGCAAATTGGATATATGTACAAATATCAGTAAAAAGAATTAGTCACAATCATCATGTACCAAATTTCATTCGAATCGGATGAAAATTTTGAATAGTCTACTTACAAACTATTCTTTTAGCTCCCAATGAATTAGAAGAACATACTAGGAATATGGAAAAAATGTATTATCTTTGATTGCGTATAAAAAAAAATTATATAAAATTAAATAATTTTTTATTTCGGTTTTTGTAAGTCTATAATATTAACTAACATATTATTAAAAAAAAAGTGCCGGTTTTTCACAAAAAATCAAAATATTGGCTTTTGTAAAAATGGCTAAATTTGTGATTTTTACCGCATTTGTTTGAAAAAATTTATTATCTTTGATTGAGTATAAAAAAAAATTATATAAAATTAAATAATTTTTTATTTCGGTTTTTGTAAGTCTATAATATTATCTAACATATTATTAAAAAAAAAGTGCCGGTTTTTCACAAAAAATCAAAATATTGGCTTTTGTAAAAATGGCTAAATTTGTAATTTTTACCGCATTTGTTTGAAAAAATGTATTATCTTTGATTGAGTATAATAAAAAATTATATAAAATTAAATAATTTTTTATTTCGGTTTTTGTAAGTCTATAATATTATCTAACATATTATTAAAAAAAAGTGCCGGTTTTTCACAAAAAATCAAAATATTGGCTTTTGTAAAAATGGCTAAATTTGTAATTTTTACCGCATTTGTTTGAAAAAATGTATTATCTTTGATTGAGTATAATAAAAAATTATATAAAATTAAATAATTTTTTATTTCGGTTTTTGTAAGTCTATAATATTATCTAACATATTATTAAAAAAAGTGCCGGTTTGTCACAAAAAATCAAAATATTGGCTTTTGTAAAAATGGCTAAATTTGTAATTTTTACCGCATTTGTTTGAAAAAATGTATTATCTTTGATTGAGTATAATAAAAAATTATATAAAATTAAATAATTTTTTATTTCGGTTTTTGTAAGTCTATAATATTATCTAACATATTATTAAAAAAAAGTGCCGGTTTTTCACAAAAAATCAAAATATTGGCTTTTGTAAAAATGGCTAAATTTGTAATTTTTACCGCATTTGTTTGAAAAAATGTATTATCTTTGATTGAGTATAATAAAAAATTATATAAAATTAAATAATTTTTTATTTCGGTTTTTGTAAGTCTATAATATTATCTAACATATTATTAAAAAAAAGTGCCGGTTTTTCACAAAAAATCAAAATATTGGCTTTTGTAAAAATGGCTAAATTTGTAATTTTTACCGCATTTGTTTGAAAAAATGTATTATCTTTGATTGAGTATAATAAAAAATTATATAAAATTAAATAATTTTTTATTTCGGTTTTTGTAAGTCTATAATATTATCTAACATATTATTAAAAAAAAGTGCCGGTTTTTCACAAAAAATCAAAATATTGGCTTTTGTAAAAATGGCTAAATTTGTAATTTTTACCGCATTTGTTTGAAAAAATGTATTATCTTTGATTGAGTATAATAAAAAATTATATAAAATTAAATAATTTTTTATTTCGGTTTTTGTAAGTCTATAATATTATCTAACATATTATTAAAAAAAAGTGCCGGTTTTTCACAAAAAATCAAAATATTGGCTTTTGTAAAAATGGCTAAATTTGTAATTTTTACCGCATTTGTTTGAAAAAATGTATTATCTTTGATTGAGTATAATAAAAAATTATATAAAATTAAATAATTTTTTATTTCGGTTTTTGTAAGTCTATAATATTATCTAACATATTATTAAAAAAAAAGTGCCGGTTTTTCCCAAAAAATCAAAATATTGGCTTTTGTAAAAATGGCTAAATTTGTAATTTTTACCGCATTTGTTTGAAAAAATGTATTATCTTTGATTGAGTATAAAAAAAAATTATATAAAATCAAATAATTTTTTATTTCGGTTTTTGTAAGTCTATAATATTATCTAACATATTATTAAAAAAAAGTGCCGGTTTTTCACAAAAAATCAAAATATTGGCTTTTGTAAAAATGGCTAAATTTGTGATTTTTACCGCATTTGTTTGAAAAAATTTATTATCTTTGATTGAGTATAAAAAAAAATTATATAAAATTAAATAATTTTTTATTTCGGTTTTTGTAAGTCTATAATATTAACTAACATATTATTAAAAAAAAAGTGCCGGTTTTTCACAAAAAATCAAAATATTGGCTTTTGTAAAAATGGCTAAATTTGTGATTTTTACCGCATTTGTTTGAAAAAATTTATTATCTTTGATTGAGTATAAAAAAAAATTATATAAAATTAAATAATTTTTTATTTCGGTTTTTGTAAGTCTATAATATTAACTAACATATTATTAAAAAAAAGTGCCGGTTTTTCACAAAAAATCAAAATATTGGCTTTTGTAAAAATGGCTAAATTTGTGATTTTTACCGCATTTGTTTGAAAAAATTTATTATCTTTGATTGAGTATAAAAAAAATTATATAAAATTATACAACTTTTTATTTCGGCTTTTCTAAGTCTATAATTTGGAAATTTTTTCAGAATCAGATAAAATCTCTTGTACCTAGTTTTATCCGAATTGGATACAAAATTTTGCATATCCACCGTACAAATTATTCTTCTAGTTCCCGATTACCTAGTATTCTATATTTTTTTACAAAAATCAGCATAGGTAACCGCATTTATTGGTCGAATAACATGTTTTTAAAGCAAAGAATAGTTTTGACATTTTTTCACACAATCGAAACTTGCAAACATTTTAAAAAAATGTATCAATTCGGACAATGCTTCATGTAGAGTGCATTTCCAAAAAATTATAAAATTGCATTGAAAACGATTGCTATCGTTCTTAAACAAATTTAACATTATTTTGAAGTTATTTTACAAAATTTGAAGGAATAAGTGTAGCCCTTTTTAAAATTATCAATTTTTGACATATTTTCTCTATACATATGTATATACATAATGAAGCCATTTTGTAAAATTTATTTTATAATTGTAAAGTTATATTTTTCGATAATGGTAAATTGTATTTAAAATTGTGTATAGTTACTTTTTGGATATCTGTGTAAAAAAATAAAATCCCAGAAGTATATATCTGTATTAATAAATGGCAAAATTGGGAAAAACTTAGTTTTTGAGAAAAAGGACATGTTGGAGAAAGTGAAGTACTTGTACCGAATAAAAAAAATCTCCAGAGATCTAAAAAGTATCTTTTTAAAACTTATTATCCGTTTTTAGTGCATTCTGATCATTAATGTAGCTAAAATTCAGTTTTTGAGGAAAAGGATATATGGGAGGTAGTAATGTCCTTGCACCGAATGAAACGAAAATTGTCACAGAGCAAAAAAGTATAATTTCATAAACTATTCCGAATTCTTACTGTATTCTTATCATTAATGTAGCCAAAATGTAGATTTTAAGAAAAAGGATATATGGGAGGTTGTTATGTCCTTGCTCCGAATGAAACAAAATTAAGCACTTAGCTAAATGACATAATTTAACAGAGATTTACCAATTTTGGCTTCATTCTGCTCATAATAGTAGCTGGAATTAAACTTTTAAATTTAAGGATGTATCGGAAGTAGGCGTGTCCTTGGGCCGATTTTTTCGAAACTTCAAATTTTTCTTAATTTAGATATTCTGAGTCAGCATACCAAATTTCAAGTTTCTGCGACAACTCCTCTAATTTTGCCGATTCACTATATGGGGACAAAGCACTGTGCGCCGCCGACATTTTGGGTTGGCTTCCATCTTTGATTTGCTATTGAATTTAAAAAATGTCAAACTATTTTTTCGTCGCTATTAATTAAAAAAAAAATCATAACAAATTTCATTGAAGGATTTATTGCAGAAAATTGATAAGCCACGTTTTATTATTTGGCTGGTTTTTTCCTTTAAAGTTTTGAAAGCAGGATTTTAAACTTTAGATCAGGGGTTTCCAATATTTTTTGTGCCACGCCAAGCTTTAAAAATTTCCATGTCTCCCTATTATAACAGCACCACTGTTGCTTATATGCCGTATATGGATCAACATTTAAATTTATTTATCAATATCAAATTATATCTTATTGTATAATTTTGGATTAATTAGATATAATAAGATGAGACTAAACCTACGATATAATCGAATCAGTATTTATTTTTGTATCTAATTTTATATGAGTTTATTTGATACAGAATCAATTTTAGTATCTAATTAGATCTGATTCTGTATTAAAAATCAAAAAATATGTATGCAAAATTTTAAAAATATGCATTCATTATTTTTTTTTTAATATCAATTCGATTTTAAAATTTTATTTTTTAAAAATTAAGAAATACAAGAAAAAAAATATAAATAATAGAAAAATTGTCACCAATACCTTTTTAATACCGTTATCCGTTTTAAAACCCTTTCAAATTGATCACCGATACTAATACCGAATCTCTTTATTTCAAAAATATCGGTATTCCAAAAAAACTTTTCCCTCAATAACGGTGTCGTTCCGTTATTAAATCGTTAATCATCGCCAGGAAGTTGGTAATTGCACTTTTCTGTTATTTTTATTTTTGTGAAAAAAATATATTTAAATATTTGAAAATAAGTTTTTACAAGCTTGGCAACTAATAACATTTTATTACCGTTATCGGTTTCAAATTAATAACCCATACTAATAACGTAACTCTTGATTTCAAAAATTCCGGTATTCCAAAAAAACCTTTTACCGATATTAAGTCGGTTTATACGTTTTACACAAAAAAAAAAATTTTAATACAAATTATCTAAAAATGTCAATTAACTTGACTTTATCGATTTTTTATATAATATAAATATCGGTTACACCGATACTAATACAGAAACAAGCAATAAGTCTATGCCAATACCCTTATCCGCTTCAATTGCCAACCTTTGTTTTTATTAAATTGTGAAAAAGCAATTTTTTTTAGTTAAATATCAAAAAATATACTTAAAAACAAAAATTTTTTTTTTTATTAAAATACGTCAAAATATGTACTTATAGCAAAAAATATATAAAAAATGCTAAAATATGCATTTATAGCACAATATGCAAAAATATTCGGGTCAATAAATCCGTGACTTTTTGAATGAAACAAGGGTTTTTGGATAATAAATTATTTTATTGTTCAAAATAGTCTCCTTTGAGCTCTATACACTTTGTTCAACGTTTCTCCAAATTTTTTTATCCCTTCTAAAAAAAAAGATTCGTTTGTTTGTGAGATAATTTCATCGTTAGAGCACACCATGACGATGCCGCTCACGTAGTAAAAACGTTCTCTTGGTTTTATATGGGCAGATTACAAACGTTCGGCATCTTTTCCAATTGTTTTTTTTTTTTTTTTTGTAATTTCTTTGCGATTCCAAATGATTTTCTTTGCAAATCCAATTAGTTGTTTGCAGATTCCCAATTGGATTTAAAAAAAGGTTTAAAAATCGGAGGAATTTACTAAAATTTTTGAAGAAATCAGGAAAATTTGTTTAGTTTTCCCCTGTTTTCTCTCTGCTTCCGAACCTCTGTATCAGTGATGGAAAAGTTAATAAAATTGTACTTTTTTTGACACTATTTGATTTAAGAAAATACTGTGATAATCCCGAGACACATTTGATACTCTCACAGCTGACAGGTGCTTGTTGACAGGAGAAGTGTTGATCTTTCAGTTAAAAGAGGCAATAAATTTTAAAAGTCACGGACCCGCCCTTCTAAATTAACAAATCGATGCCATTTTCTTGCAATTTTGTTGATTCACAAAGATATTTCCGTTAACGTTGCTATCCATCTAACGACAACAAACATGTCTTTACATCAGTGGTCGGTAGAAAGAGAGAATATGAATGTATTGGTGTATTACGCCGTAAGAAATTATTTTATCTTTCTAAATAAATGAATGAATGAATAAGTTAATAAATGAATTAATCGAAAGGAGAATATCCGCATTCATTGAATTAAAATTGTTTATGTTTTTGTTTTCTCTATAATAAAAAATAAAAATAATTCATAATAATGATAATAATAAATTTTTGATTACATACAGGGCACTCTGCCTCATTTAATATATTTAAAGAAAATAAAATTCTTCCTACTCAACGTTCCACATTTTTAATTTAAAATGTAAACGAAAACCAAAATAAATACCTGCAATAAAAAAAAATAAATTTCTAGAGTGTACTTTATTTCTTCATCAAAGCGGCATATACTTGCTCTGTTGAAAGTTAGCGTACTACTGAATGAAATAATTGTATTTTTGTGCTCTTAGCTGTGAGATTTGTTGATATTCGTGTAGTATACGTGTAAATTGCCGATTGTGTTCGGCCCCTGAGTGCTATGAGTGCCGATCACTGATTTTCATGAATTTCCGATCCCTAGTAATTGAAATTTAAATGGTAACGAAAAGTTAAAAATAAGTCGCGCAATATTTTGTCTTGCAAGCTGTAACTTTTTTTCTTTAATCTTTTCGCCAAATTTTTCAGAGCATATCGAAATATGACAAGAAATAAAAATTGCAAAAACCAAAAAAATTAAAAATGTTAACCTCTTAATCTTGAGACTTTATAACTCATGAACGGTCAAACCGAATTCGATTAAATTTTTAGGGTTTGTTCGTATGGTCGTGTAGATTCTTTATATGTTAATATTCATGCGAGGAGTACGGAACAATATTAAAAATAAATAAATAATTTTTTGAAAATTGTATTTATTATAAAAAAAATTAACTATTTGCTGATTATTTAGAGAGAAACAAATATATAAAAATACCATAAATAATAAAAACAGACATGACATCAAACATGTACTTAGTAATGTGTAAGGTCTTCCTATTCTACACATTTTCGTAATAAAATTAACGCATTTTATTGTATCAGTAACCGTCATAACTAAAAATACAAAACAAAAAAAAAAAAAACATAAAATGTAGTAATTTATATTAAACATAATTTCATTTTATTAACAACTAATTATTTACACAATATAACTAAATAATCTATTTATGGCTATGAGTACTTAAAACTAAGTTTTATCCTTTATTCAATATGGTTGTGGGGGTGCGAATGGGTGCGGTGGGACAGGGGCTGGGGCTGGGATAGAGACATGGGCAGGGGCAGCAGCACGATAATTTGGTATATATGAATAGGAATTATCTTCTATTGGTTCGTTGGCAAACAATTTTTTGAAATGACCATCAATTAGAGTTTTTAAAAGTGATTTAGTTTGATACTCTTGCTCAGCGCTAGGATCTACAAGAGCACCACCCGGGTGGGTGGAAGCTTCAATAAAATCTGAATGTCTATTAACTATATCAGCAATAATTTGATCTAATTGAGCATTTGAGGTTTGTTGCGGGCCGTAAGGATTGTAAGTGGAACCTACTATGGGAGAATTGATTATAATTGGAGCTGGTGGAACGTAATCATAAGGAACGCCTACATATTGTTGTGGGGCTGGATCAAGACCAAATGGGCTTCTAACTGTAGAAAATGGCCTAGGTAAATCATCATATTTAGGCAAAGCGTCATAATTAGGCAAAGCGTCATAATTAGGCAAAGCGTCATAATTAGGGAAAGCATTATAATTAGGCAAATTATCATAATTAGGCAAAGTATCATAATTAGGCAAAGCATCATAATTAGGCAAAGCATCATAATTAGGCAAAGCATCATAATTAGGATTAACTTGTGGCGGTAAATTATATGGCTCTAACGTATAACTTTGAGTTGGGGTTGGATTTGGCAATGGAGGATTGTATGGATTGAAGCTTAGACCACAATCATAATTAGCGGCATTACGTTTGGTAAGAGTTGAACTAATGTCGTTATCACTCTCCTTCATACCATCATTGGATGTCTCATCATCATTTACATTTTCTAAAGTCTCTTTAGTATTTTCTTTGGTCACATTGGCGGTATAGTCCATTTCTGAAATTTGTTCTTGTTGCTCTGGTGGTTGTTGGCAAAGCTGACTAAACTGACATTGACCTCTCTTAAAGTTGGGATCTAAAGTCTCTGGCATAAATTGTATAATTTCCGGTAAAGTCAAATCCATTTGTTCACGTTCTTTTTCAATCAAATCATATTCACCCTTAATATCACGTTTATTTCTTAAACGACGTGGTAATAAAATATTTTTTAAATTCTCCAAAGGTCGTCGACTTACGGTAATAGTTGGTTTCGATATTTTAGGTGGTTTAGGTATTTCTTCAAAAATTTGCATGTTTTCGGTGGGCGACTCTAAACGTTTGTTATATTGTTTTACCAAACGTTCTCGACGTTTTGCATTATTATTTTTACGTGAACGTAAAAATATTTTCGTTATATCGCGTTTATTACGAGATTTAGTTACAATAGATTTTGTTTGCTGTAAAGGTTGCATAAATATGGCCCAAACTTTTGTTGTTGATGGCATAGTTTTGCTTATGCTATTCGTATGTTGAAATTTTGATACATTTCGTATAGCACGATATGCTGGTGATACATACCTATCTTCGTATTTTGGCGGAGCTATACAACCATTACAACCGCATGCTTTGGGTGGTGGTGGTGGTATAATAGGAGCAATGCAATCTGAAAAATAAGAGACATTTTTAATTAATAGTTTCTATAAGCAAAATTAATATTATAACCAGAAAAGACAAAAATAAAACAACACAAAATTCAATGTATTTAAAGCAAAAAATATTGGAAAAAAACTAGGAGAGAAAATTTTTTTAGTAAAAAAAGCACTGTAATGCATAAAATATGAAAAACGCAATTTAAAGCTTAAACATCTTAAGCAAAAGCTTCTTAAAAACTCAAAACTGAAAAAGACAAAACAGAAGTCAAAATAAGTAAAAAATGGCTTAAATTCGACTGTGCCGAACTTTGAATACCAATGTACTAAAAAATGGAGGGGAAAAAATTTTTTTGAGGTGAAGTACTTTTTTGGATGTGAAAACAAATTTTGTGGTTGCAAAAAATTATGAAGTGAAAAGATTTTTTGAGGTGAAAAATTTTTTGGTGGTGAACAAATTTTTGAGGTGAATATAGGCCAGTTGGTAGCGTGCGAGCTTATCAGTGCGGGGGTTGTGGGTTCGATTCCCACCAGAGGCTCTGGTCTGTTTTCGCTATAACGAGCAAATAGCCTTTGTTGCTAGTGCTCGGTTAGGGTATTAGGATATAATTTGTAATCGCTACTATGAAATTGTACTAAAATCCACCAATTTGTAAGGAAAATTTGCACTCATAACTTTTTAACCGCTGGGCCGATTTTATTCATTTTGAATACCAAACTGCTCGGGAGGATGTACACTAATTTAGGTAAAAAAGAGCCCCCATTGGTCTTCGTGCGGTGGTCACCTTTTCAACAGACAGACATCGCAAGATTAGCGTAAAATATTATAAGGATCAGGAATTTATATACTTTATGAAGTCTTAAATCTATATTTCGACATGTTACAAACGAAAAAAGGGTATACATATACCATCGGTTATGCAAATGGCAATTTACTTTGTAGACAAAACACAACAAGAAAAGCCGTTATGCGGGGGCGGTTCCAAAATTAGCCGACCTAACAAAGAAAACACAAAAAATTTGGGAAAAATTTTCTTTATATCTCAACATAATGTTCTTTTCGATACACTTTTCCAGCGATATTCAAAGGCTACATAAAATTGTCACCGCAAATTGTCAACAGCAAACAATTTTTTCAAATTTGAAAATAAAAAATAATCCGAGGTCGCTAAATCTAGCTAATGAGGTGCTTTAATTCCAATTTTTTCCATGTTTAAAATTCACTGAGATCGTTTATTTTTGATGGCTCAAAAAAATACCTACCAGCCTATTTACTCGCTTAATTACACAAAGTAATGGGTGGTGATTACCCTCTCACTTACAAACAGCCAAAAAATAATGAGTACCCATTACTTTTTGGACATCGTGAACAAAAGTAATTAAGCTAGTAAATAGGCTGGTAAGTAGTCGATACCATGGTTTTGCTGGGACTTAGTTAACAACGTGACGCCTTGAAAATAAAACATCTTTTTAAAGGTTGCGACTTTTCGTCAAAGTATTTCTTTTTCTACTACTCTACTACTGCCGTCGTCTATAAGTCAGGTCGGCTTATTTTGGGACCCCCCTTGTATATATAAAATTTTAGTTATATTGAAGTTCAACTTAATTGAATGCGAATAACAGCCTATTCTCCTATTATCAACAGAAACATTTGGTAAAAAGTAATAAATTGATGATTTCTAAACGTAGATTTGTATTCGCAGTCGATAAAAATCGGCTAATTATCTAAAAGAAAGTTTTATTTAAAAAAATATTAGGAGTTATTTTTCTCTTGGTTAAGGTAGCCAAGTTAGTCATTAAGCAAAATCCTTAAGTAAAGTGTGCATTAAATTAACTCTGGATAGTGATTATTTGAGCATACTTTTGGATAAGTTAGCCGACCTAAATATTTTATATTTTAAACAACTTGTATTCAACAAAATTTTTGTAGATAAGATGTCATTTGCAATCATTATTTTTTTTCACTGTATCAACACTCAGGGGCTGCTCCGTACAAATGCAGTCAATTGTGTTGATGAGACTTAAATTTCTCTGTAAATTATAGTTGTCAGGAAAGACCTCCGCAGGTAGTCCACTTCACATATGACCACTCCGACCTATGAACAAGTTCTCCCTGAAATTTGCTGTAGGATTCACTGGAGAATCGACCACAAACAGATGAGCGAGTATTCCGGGCAAAACCCCGTACTTGGGGGATAAGTTCACTGATCTCGGCAAAATATCGATAGAACTTAAATATTCTGCCACACAGAGAAAACAGATTCATTGTGACAACCAAATTTTTTTGCCAACTGAATGGTTCGGTTGGGACCACCTATATATTTGTTTGTGGCAATAGAAATTCGGTTAAGACAACAGAAATTCGGTTAATACAACAGAATTTCGGTTAAAGCAAAATATTTCAATTATATTTAATTACCACAACCAAATAATTCAGTTGCTGCAACCAATTCATTTGTTCAGTTGGCAAGTAATTCGGTTGTTACTATGAAGTTGTTTTCTCTGTGTGAAAATCTTGTATTATAACTGAATTTAAATCATATTCCGCATACAAAAAAAAAAAAAATCAGTTTCATAACTAGATTTCAAACCCAGATATTTCCAGGTGTTTTCGCAGTTTTCTTTTTTTTTTTGCAAAAAATGTAAACAAATAAATAATAAATTTTAATTATTTAAGAAAACTATACAACATGGGCTGTAAACCCGATTTAATTTGCTGAACATTTTAATTAATTCCATTGATCGAATATTCTATTCTCTCTGTTTAATTTCGAATAAAAATTATGTGAACACATGATCACGGTAGGTATATTCGGATTAACATTTTGATTACCACAGCAAGTATGCTTTTCAAAGGGTTTTTCACACTTAGGCTGCGTTAACACCGACTTCTACAACACGTGTTTAGTGAAATCGCGTTTATTCTATTACAAAACTTCTTTACTATTTTACACACGTTTTGACGAAACACGTGTCTAGGTAATGTGTCCAATGGTAATTTGTAGAGGAGGGTTGGGCCAGCAAATATGAAGTGGGCGGTAAGCATCTGTTTGGTCCCACTTCCAGCTTAGAAGTGATCGGAGTTGGACAAAAGGTATTCTTTCTTATTCAACACTTATTTAGAGAATTTGAACAAAAAAGCATTTTTTAAACATTTAAAAAATTTGCAAGATTCGCTTGTTCAGCAGATTTCAGCTGTTCTGAAACTTGGTGCGATTTTTAGTTGAATCAAATCAATAGTATTAATCTACATAGATTCATTCTAAAAAGTTTGTCAGTTAGGTACTACCTGACAGTTTTTTTGTAGTAATCAGTAGTTGTTATTTTTAACAGTAATTACAGTTGTTTTACAAGTTTTTTTTACCGAAAAATTGTCAGTTATTGTTAGTAATTTTTTTTGTTATTTTAATGTCAAATACCTTTGTCGCCTTTTTAACTTTGTTTTAACTGTCATTTTCAGTGTATTGAAAATTCTGGGTAAATTCCCAGAATCTTAAATTTCAGTTTATGGACAAATTTGAAATTTCTTTCTATTGATAGAATTTGAATTATATTTTTTATAAGACATTTAAATTCAAGAAATAATTTAAGGCACATATTTCGTAAAACACATTTTTTTTTCAACAAATACTAACCTTTTTTGTGAGCTGTAATGCGATCTACTTTTGCATAAAGATTCAATTTTTCTTCTACAGGAGGTGGTGGTAATTTAGGCTCCTGTACGATGAAATCAAAACTATAAGTTACCTTCGCTTTTGCATGGATGGGTACATCTAATTTGTAACCATATTCGTTGGGTTTGTAGGCACAAGTTTTGGGTGGTGGTGGAACATTGACTAAATAATTTAAGGTTTTTGGACAATCACAACTATCGCCCGTATAAACTACTTCGATGGGTACAGCTTGCGTTAAGGCTATCTAAAATTAATCCCCATTTCATTATTTAGTCTTTGCTATTTATTTCAAACTTACCATCCCCAATACTACTCCTACTATTGAGGAGATTAATAATATTTTCACACCCATTCTTAAATCGAATTTAACTATTTAATTTTTCTGTTTAAACTAATCAGATTTTATCTTAATTTTACATTTTATATAAATTTTCAAAAGTTAAAATTTTTGTTTTTATTATAGTTTTTGAACGTGGCTTTGAACTTGAATATTTACATGTACTTTGAAAAAGTCTCTTGAACTTGAGTTCTTTCAAATGCTGTGAGTTTCAGATTTATTTTGCCCAGCGAAATTTTTTGTTATGTAAAGTGTTTTCTGAGGTTTCTTGGATAGGAGACAGAGTAATTTGTAGAGAAGGGTAGGGGCAACAAAAATCTAGTGGGCGGCAAGTCTCTATATGGTCTCACTTTTCCTACAAAGTTGGTCAAAAAGTATTGTATGTATATTTAAAGGGCACGAACGTCTGTACTTGCCAAGCGAAATGAGCGGCAAAGAGGCGGCATTAATACCGCTGGAAACATAGATAAAATTGAATTTTGTTCATTACGTATAAGTAAAAGCAACTATTACGCAACAGATCATAAATAACGAAAAAATCGCTTCGTATGAAACTGTATGGTCATCAAAGTCCAGTTATATATGCCAACGAAATGTGGGACAGAGAGGGGATCTAGGGAGTCATGTTTGATCGCCAAAGGTTTAAACTCTTTTTTAAGATAGTAGAGCGATGTAACTATGAAATAAAAAGCATGTGATCGTTTGAAGTCTTGGTTATTCAAATTAATTAAAAAATAATAGGTTTGTTTTTTTCGAATTTTATATAAATATTCCATACAAATTAAATAGATATAGACTTGCTAAGTAGTTTTAAATATAGCTACTTAAAAATTAAGAATGTATAAAAATGCTGCCTAGTTTTGGAAATTTTTGCTTCTCTCTTTTAAATGTAAACAAAGATATAAAATTCGAAAAAAAACAAACCTAATAAATGTTATTCTTCCAGGGTTGCCATTTAAAGTTCTTTAAAAAACAGTTTTGAAATTTTCTATATGACCTTCTCTAAAAATTATTTTAATATAGAATGAAGAGAGGTTTTATAAAAGTTTTATACAGATTTGCTTAAGGACATCTAAGAATTTTGTTTGGGTAATACTGAATACTATACCGAAATCTTGTTAAAAATCGAATTAAAACCAGTTTCAAATTACCCCATTTACACTATGAATTTTAACAGCTAAACTAGATTTCGATTTGACAACAACATATTGTAAACATAATAAAAAAAAATAACATTAAATTGAATATTTTTCTAAAAAATTATTAATTTAATGGCGGAATGCAAGATTTATTACCATCAAAGAAATAATATTAATAAAACTTATAAAAATGTTTATAATAAGGGATGACTATTTGGAAGTAAGATTTTTCACTTTGTTCATTGGAGGCCTTCCCGGCACTATTCCAATGTTATATGCAAAGATTTTCTTTATCCGAGGCAAAAATATGAAACTGGGTGCTGCTCTCACAATATTATTTCGTTAAAAACGATCAATATACAAATTAAATTAATCGAAAATACAATCAAAAAGATGACTTTTGATTTTTCATTATATTCAGCCTATTTTAATTTCAATTATTGTTTAATAATCGACAAAAGTAGTAAAAACAATCCAAAGTCGTTTTAAATAATCATCTATTTTTAACTGACAAAATGTTGGAAAAAACAATTTTTGTAGTTTAATTTTCAAATTGAAAGTTTTTTATTTGCATGTAATTACAAAACACAACATACATAAAATATATTGTGAGTATACTTTAATTCCAATTAAGAACGTTATTTTATTGGATCTACAACTCAAGTTTTCTTAAATAACTAAAATTTATTATTTGTTCACATTTTTTTTTGAGAGATTTTTGATATATTTTCATACATACCATTACTGAATGCTGTGCCAACATAATTATGAAAATTGATTTCCCGAAAATCTGGTTATATAACTGGATTTGTTTGTATGGGAAATCTGGTTTTAAATTTAGTTATGAACTAAATTTTCGCCAAAATCAATTTCGGGCATAGTGTTAATTCAGTATAAGGAAAATTCTGCAGTATTTACCCTTTTTTAATTAACAGATCGGATAAAAAAATTTCCGAATTTGTAAAAACTTTAATATGTCAAAAATTACCCAAATTTTTTTTCAATGTAAATAATAAGCTTTAAAAGTTTTATACATTTCACCAGTGTTGCCATATTAAAATTCGAAAAATAGCTAGATTTTAAAAAAATTACAAATTATAAAAGGCAGTAAGACAAAATGATTTACATTAGATTGATAGTGTTTTGTATAAAAATTTGTATAAAACCTAAAAATGTCAAATGCACACAAAGCATAAAAATGTTAATTTTAGTTATGTATACTACTAGAGGGAGCGATAATAGTACAATCCCAGTAAAAAAAAATGCTCATTGAAAACCAAATTGTTTAGGTAGAATCAACTGCTATTAACATTTAAATCAACTGTATTTGCAATTGAAAAGGTGTAAACAACAGCTGCATTTGAAACAAATACAATATGTACAATAGTTTTATTTTACTGACAGCGTCCCAGCAAAAACATGCTATCAACTACTTACCAGACTATTTACTCGCTTGATTACTTTTGTTCGCAATGTCCAAAAAGTAATGGGTACTCATTATTTTTTGGCTGTTTGTAAGCGAGAGAGTAATTACCACTGATTACTTTGTGTTTTTTGTAAGTGAGAAGGTAATGACCACTTATTACTTTTGGCACATCGCGAACAAAATTAATTAAGCGAGTAAATAGTCTGGTAAGTAGTTGATACCATGTTTTTGCTAGGGTTATTTATATAAAAAATTGAAAATATTAAATTATTGGATTTCTTAATTCATGTCCAACCTATATTGTGTTGTATGGCCTAAATAAAGTGATAAATTAGAATTTTAATATATTTGCCGTAGTTCAATTTTAATGCCAAATATAAAGAGTTTAAATCTTATCGATATCAGAAGAAAGAGCATTAGAGGGTTAATAATTCCAGGAACTTTATTAATATCATGATTCTATATTGTCAACTAGTTTATCCAGAACTCTAATAGTGAGTCTTAAAGCTATTTTTTAGAATTCATGACTTCAGAACTCAAATTATGAGCCTTATAGAAAAAAGCGATAATCTTTAAAAACGTTTTTCAGAACTACAGTAATGGATTTTGTTAGAAAAAAAAATAAACAATTACGGGTCTTAAAAAATTTTTTCAGAGTTTTAAAGCAATGAGATTCATAGAAATAGAAAAAAATCATAGAAACAAATCTGATAAAGAGCAATCCTGGGTCTTTAAAGTGTTTTTTTAATTTCCAAAAATTGATTTTATTGGAAGATTTTAAAGAGTTTTTAGAACTCTTTAATAATTAAAAAAAAAAAATATTTTCTTAAGAGGAAATTGTGGGTCTTTACGAGGTTTTTTATAATTTTGTTGATTTTATTTAGGGGTTTAAACTAGGCAAGAAATTTGGTATGAAATTATCCAGAATTATTTTTTTTTGCTTGGAATACCAGATTTTAATTATAAGATTTTTTTTGTATGTCTCTTCAGTTCAATTTGATTTCATTGCATTAAAATAATATCAGTCTATCATCTTGTACAGTTGTACTCATTATATTTGCTGGGTTATTTTATTGCATTGTTTTTCTGATTGTATTTTTACGCCTAAGATGTTGTTAAAATGTTGCTGATAAATCAAAATATTGTTGCAAATGTTGCAAAAAAATGTCATAAAATGAGTGCAAGAAACACATACAAAAATAAATATAGGGCAACGATCGCGTAAAACGTGTCTATTAAAAATACCAGAAGAAGAAATAATGGATTGATACTCAAGTTTCATTCAAACATCGTCGTAGTAAATATTAATATATAATTATCAAATGTTAATCTTGTTATTATTAACAATTAAAGATTACAGAAATATTTGTAATTTGTGATGTTATAATCCATATTGCGATAGGAAAATTAATTCATAATATAATATAATCATACGAAAAATTTTAATGTAACAGTGTAGAAACGGTAATGGGATATCATTATATTTTGGATTTTAAAAGCGATATCCTTACCTTTTGCATTACTTTGAAATATAAAATAATGCGATACACTTAATGACTTATTTTGTATTATTATTTCAAATAAAGAATGACTTATTAAAATCCAGTAAAATCAAACAGGCAAAATCCAGCTTCTGTTGCAACCACGAAATTTATTTTCATGTGCATATATTTTTGACCATAATTTAGAAATTACCCAGTTTAAAAAATACAAACATTTAAGCTGGCGAGGCACTTTAACAGGTGTTACAAATGCTAACAAAAAACGTTTTTTCAATCCCAAAATGATAACCTCATAAACAAAAGAGCCGTTTGTTCAAAAACCGTTGGAAAAACACTGGGGAAATAAAATTTCCAGTGTTGGAAAAACCATAAATAAGGTCATCTTAAATCATATTTTCCAAAACAAAATTTAAAAAAAAAGTTAATTTGTAATTTTTGGCAATACCGGGATTCGAATCCATGCCATCAGATTTTTCGACGAAAGCTCCCCACTTAACTAGTGAGACATATAATACTTGAAAGCCAAAAATCGAAATATCTCTAACCGGTTTTTGCGCTAATATGATGGCAATGTTATAAAGCTTGTTGGAAATAACTTTCCAACGTTGGAAATAATAAAAAAGTTGGTCTTAAAATAGCTTTCCACAAACAAAAAATTCAATTTTACTTAAAAAAGTTATTCAAAAATTTAAAAAATTCTGACTGCAACTAAATTCGAACTCGAAACCTTCAAACCTATTTTAAAAATTTTTTTAAATTGAGTGTTCTGCCAGTGCATTATTTCTTATTGGGTGTATAACTTAAAAATGTGGGATTCACAACAGATGGCGTATCTTTTGCACATGGTTTGTGTCTTCAATAACTTACATGGCATTTATATTCTAACGAAATAGTGTAAACAGGAAAGTTTTTTTGCTACGAAAATGTCAAATTGTGTGACAACAAAGCATCATTCGCGGGAAATTTTGCTTTACTTCTTCAATGCAGCTGCACAGAGAAAAAAGAATTAATTGAAAAAAGAATCAATGCCAACTGAATGAGTTGGTTGCAGCAGCTAAATTATTTGGTTGTGGTAACCAAATGTATTCCCGATGCAATTGAAAAATTTAGCTTTAACAGAAATTCTGTTGTTTTAACCGAATTTCTGTTGGCACAAACAAATATATCAGTGTCACAATGAATCTGTTTTCTCTGTGTGAAGAACCTCGATTGCTCACCGAAGCTTTCGCGGAATATGTTCCATCGATTGCAACTTGCGATAGATGGTTTGTGCGGTTCAAACGTGGTGATTTTGACACGGAAGACAAAGACGGCCCAGGTCAGCCAAAAAAGTTCGAAGATGATGAATTGGAGGCATTACTAGGTAAAAATTGTTATCAAACTCAAGAAGAACTTGCAAAATCATTAGAGAGTCACTCAAGCAGCAAAAAAATTGGGTACCACATGAGTTAAAGACTAGAGACGTTGAAAGATGATTTTGCATGTCCGAAATGCTGCTTGAATGCCATAAATAGAATTAATTTTTCCATCGAATCATTACTGGCGATAAAAATGGATCCATTACGATAACCCGAAGAGCAAGAAATCGTATGTAAAGCCCGGCCATGCCTCACCCGCCTTACAGTCCAGATCTTGCCCCGTCCGACTACCATATGTTTCGATCGATGTAGAGCGCTCGCACTGGAATACGCTTCACTTCAGAACGGAATATCCGAAATTGTCAAGATTCGTTCTTGGCTAAAAAAAATAAGCTAACGATCGCCAATACTTTGAATAAATTTATGTTTCACATTTAACGCCCAAAATTTGTCGAATTGCCCCCTCATTCGCCTTTTTCTCCGGGTGAAGCCCCCAGTGACTATTTCCTAAAGAAATGGCTCTGTGGAAAAAGATTTAGCTCCAACGATGAAATTATTGATCAAATAAATGCCTATTTTATGCACCTCGAAAAATCCTGCTGTTGAACGCAAAGTAAATGACGGAACTTGGTCAAAATTTGACAGTAGTCTATTAATAGGTGGTACTTGATGGGAGCAGTGTTGCATTTCATATAACTACGAAAAGTCACGGACTTATTGATACGCCCTTGTATGTTTTGTATTTTAACACATATTTATTTAAAGTCTTTAATAAATAGCTCAGCAAAAGTGTTTATTACTGTTAATGGGTGAATTCATATTTGATTCCGCATATAAACACTTAACTGAATCCACTCATAAAAGACCTCGTAAAGATTATGTTGGTAAGATTTTACACAGAATACGAACTTTACATGAATCCTCTCAGTATTTATTAAAAAATTGTAAACAAGAATATTTTATTTTATTTGGTATTTAATTAAAATTAAAGTATTAGTAACAACAAATCACTATAAACAAATTTGTGAATGTATAAAACTACATTTTTATACTATGTTAAGGGAGAGTTTTTAGAATGTAGATTATCTTTAAACTTAGTTTAACGCAGTTTTTAATTGGGAATACTGATTTTGAGATGTGTTTTATTTTGTTTTATTTCAATAGAGCCCAAAATTCTATACGAGAAAAAGTTGTTCCGACAAGTTTCTGTTAATAAACATGGATTTCCATGAATTTATTTTCGGTTTAACTAAACAAAATTTAACTGACATCCCTAGCCTAGCACTGTTTTATTGCCCTTAAATTTGTAGTAATTTCTCAAATCAATTATATAAATTAGCATAGTTTTTAGGTGCTCCATATTTTGCAATGCTTCCAGGTTTGAAACCACAGTCGACAGAAACTTTACCTTTAACAACATAGGGTTGTGAATATCCGGTAGCTGTTGCATACGAGTAGGGAGGTAGTACCTCTTGGAATTGTGGATTCTTAAATTGTTCAGCTACATAACCCAATTGTCTGTAAGTTAAAAGTGGAGGTGCTTCTTCCTCAATAACACCTGGATTTTCTTCTTCTTCTAAGTCAGGATAATCTTCTATTGGTTTTAGTGGTTTTACCGGTTTCTTCAAGGTTATAACATCACTTTTTAAAGCATACAATTTTTCTTCATTTATAGAAGATATATAGACCTTGGGCAGAGCATCAATAGGTTTTTGTACAAAACCATAGGCTAGTTTAGCTTCAGGAACTTCAATAGCTTTACCAGATTGTATAGCTAAACTAACACTGACGGGATCTGCTGGTAAGGAATCGTCTTTCGGGACTGCAGGAACATAATTGACTCTAAAAAATTAATGTTAACAAAACTTTAAAGCTTTTTTATCATATTTTTTTATTAAAAACTTACGGTGGCATTAGGTAGGAACCGGGCGGTGGTAAGGGGGGAAATACTGAGGGCAGGGAATCGTAAGAGGGCAAGGGCAATGGAGGAGCATATGGCTTAGAGGCCTTACAGCTACAGGGCGGTGGTGGTGGTGGTTTATTCTAGAAGAAAAAATTTAAACATTTTCAATTAAAATCATAATAAAAATCAAATTAACAACAACTTTTTACAAATATCGTATTTTACTTAAATGCGTTTGTTATTTAGATAGTAGCTTTAATTAACCACATAATGCCCTAATGGCTCGGTTATGTAAATGAAGAATTAATCATAAAAAAAATATGTGTATAAAATTTTTGCAACATTTTTCATATGGACAAAATTTTATTGTCATTTTTGAAATTTTTTTTATCAAAATTTTAATGTGTTTTATAAGTGTTTATTATTTATTCAGGCTCTGTTTATTTAAACCTGTTAAATTAGGTTTTATGAGTTCAAATTACCGTTCACACTATGAAATTTGGCAGCTAAAGTGGATTTCGATTTGACAGCAATATTTTAAAAAACAAAACAAAATAAAAAATAACCTTAAATTAATTTATTACACTTACCTTAAATTAATTTATTACACTCACCGAAAATCTTAAAAATTGTTAAAACATTTTGTTTTTATTTGGTAATTTCTGTTTTTAAAAATATTTTAGCTAGTTTTTTTACTTTTAAGGTCAAATTTTAATTGTTAATTAAATTGTTAATCAGCCCTAAAGATTTTTAGAACTAAAAAACTTTTTAGTGCTATTTTAAGTGGATGTCCTATTTTTAGACATAAATCGGTATATTCACTTCCGATCCCTTTGCTAAATAATAATTTTTTACTAAAAATCAGTACAAAAATAGTAAAGTGGGATTGAAAACCGCTTACAAATTTTTCTGCTAACTTTTTTTTCTGAGTGTACCATGATGAAATAATGAAAAAATGTGTTTTTACAAGGGAAGATTATTTGGAAGCAAGATTTTTAGCTTTGTTCATGTTAGGTTTTCTCGGCACTATTCCAATGTTGTTTGCAAAGATTTTCTTCGCCGGAGGCAAAAAATAAGAAACTGGGTGCTGCATTTAACTTTACGTATTTTTATTGAATCTACATTTTTATTGAATCTACATTTTTTGCACAGTGATGCCAGATTTTTACAATATTTTTATACATTCTATTGATGAATGCTGTGCAAATATAATTATGAAACTACACCCAGAGAAAAGATTGATTGCAATTCGATTAAAACCATTTGTGATGATTTAATTTTATTTGGAATAACCTAAAATTCATTAATAAATCAAAAATGTTGTATTAGGAATTGAAAAAAAAAGGGAAAAGAATCTAAAAATCAATCATATCATTCATTTATTGGTTTTTCCAATCATCTTTAAAAATATAATTCGTTAAGTATTTGTGTGCGGTGGAAGCAACAATTTATATAGTGATTATATTGGAAATTTGGTACAATCTATCAAATTTATTAAAACATTGTCGATATACAAAAGTGGTAACTACAAGTACGGTTATTCTGATCAAATATATCATTTAATTAGGGTTTCAGTAGAAGCAACCGAATTGTGGATTGATAAAAGACGTCACTAATGATTGGAATTGATAAACAAATTTTATACTAATATTTGTTTTCCTTACAAATTGTTTAAATTCAAAATTAGCTATCAAAATTTATAAGTGTTTTTGGTGTGGTGAGTAGTGAGGTAGCTCGTACTCCGAATTTCCGAGTTCGAATCCCGGAAAAGGCAAACATTTAAAAAATATTTTTTTTTAATTAAAATAAAACATTCAAATATTTAAATGGCAAATATATCAAAGGAAATTGAAATTAGTTGTGGTGCAGTAAGCAAGAGTGTGAACTATTAATTTGATTGTCCAGGTTCGATACCGGAAAAATCTAAAAATACATTTTTTTTTAAATAACATTTTGTGAAACGTAATAATATTTCTGTGGAATATAAATATTAAATTGTACAACTGAATATTGGCTTTCACAACTAAAAATATAATTTAATATGAAAACAGTTGTCGTAACCCCCAACTGATACTGTTTTCTGGGTGTAGACTTTCCGAAAATCTAGTTTTGAAACTGGATTTCTTTGTATGAGAAATCTGGTTTTAAATTTAGTTATGAACTATTTAAACATGATTTCTGGCATAGGGTAAATTCAATATTAGACATATTTGCCTGTCACATAAATATACTTTTATTGAATTTTTGCATTTGGGGTGTTTATGTATTAAGAGAGATATTGAAGTGCAAAAAGTACCAAGATACACGGCATTCCCATTATCTGATAGATGATCCAAGAAAAATGTGTACAACTTTGTAATTTAATGCAACTCTGTTTTTTTATGCCAATTTTAAAAAGAAAGAAAAAGCGGCAAAGCTGGCTTGGTTATTATCAGAATCTGAATATTATAAATGTGGTGTAAATAGGCTAGAGTGAAATACAGGATGATTCAGTCACGATGCACCCAATTTCACCAGCGTATTCCTTGGCTCATTTCATGAAAATATGTCCATTACGACCATCCCCGAAAATGCAAATGTGTTAACTTTGAACCACTGGTCGGATTTTTCTGTTTTTGGGCTTGTTGGGAAAAATTAAAAAAAAGTGAAATCGCCGAGATACACAGCTTTTGAAAAAAAAATGGAAAAAAAGACATAAGAACGTGCACGTAAGCTCAATTTGCTCGGCCAGATGACAGTTAACTTATGCTCTTAAAAGATAGCCCTACCTTTCCTAAATGCCCTAAACAAAGCCCAGAGGTCTTACCGTTCCAAAGTTATAACCATTTGACTGAAATGCAAAATTATTTTTTGTTGTTGGAAGCGAAATAACAGCACACATCCGTGACTGAATCACCCTGTATATTGTATATTACACGATTAAAGTTATTTAACACAGAGAAAACAGCTTTGAGCTGAAAACTGAATGTGTTGTCAATCGCATAATTCGGTTGTGGTAACCGAACATATAATCAAAAATAATTGAGAAAACAATAATTTAACTATGAGAAATGAATTTCGGTTGCTTATGATAAAATTCGATAATATCAATCTATATATTTAGTTAGTACAACCAAAATATTTGATTGGAATCTGTTTTCCGGATGTAGAAAATAAAAAAGAAATTAGCTTGCGTATCATTTTTATAACTACCGGTTGTTTTTTGACATAAAATAGTTTTTTATTACTTTTTCTGGTTTGTGTTTGCGTTTTTTTTACTAATAACTTACTTTACAACATGGCTTTGGCAGTAAAGCAGGTTGAATCAACATTTTACTGCACCAACAACTGTCCCCAACAGGTGGCAAATTGATTTCGGGATTTACTTTAGGTAAATTTGGTTTTGGTTTTACAACAAGGGGTCCTGGACAACCTGCACAAAAATCAACACCCTTTTCATTGCAAACACAGGCTGCGTGGATCTGAAAAATTAATTAAAGAAAATATGTTATTGAATGTACAACTTTAGGGACAAATTTTATGATGTGATTTACTATATTTATACATATTATGGCACATATATATGAAAAAAAATAACCAAAAACTAGTTTCGTACGCAAAAACAGGGTAGTTTTTGCTCGGTCTAACTAAAGTAGCTTCAAATTGACAGCCTAGATGTTAGCATCACTGCAAAACTAGAGGCGATTTTTTTAGCGGTAATATCTGATATTCATTAACATCACACACTCCCTGCTTTCTTTTAGTTCATTTTTTGAAAGGGAATTAAAAAATTAACACAAAAAAAACTCTTCTTGTGTTTCAGTGCTGCTTTCATCTGATTTTGTTTTTTGAAATACTACTAGCATTTAAATTTCACTCTATATTAAATTTCTCTCTTATAATATCTGCATCCTTTTTGACATTTACCTGTGTTGCTGCAGCAATTAATATTGTAGTAAAATATTTAAAACACTTATTGGATGTCATTGCCCGTTTGTAAGTTTTTGCGATTAAAAATTCGTTTTAAGTGTTGCCACTTCTTGTTCGTTTTTAATAATGAACCTGTCAAATTCAAAGTTAATACATCTTTACTAAAAAGCGTCATAACACCTTTGGTTTTTTTTTTTTTTTCATTTATCTAAAAGAAAAACAAGAGTTCATATATTCGTGCAAAACCACATTTATTTAATGATTGTTATATTTGATAACTGTCAGTAACAATGAATAAATACTACTGGGTATTGACATCGAAGAGTATATTCCATATAATAGTCATCGTCATAGCAAATGATATTAAGTATTTTAAGAATTTTATAAAACAATATTGTTTATGAAATTTATAAGTGTGATTGCTGCTAGCACTGTGATGCTAAAAAGTACCTCAGTTGAAAACTTCTAGAACATATTCTTTAAATAATAATTAGTTTTAAAAAATTAAAGTTTTGTGTCATTGAACATGTTTATCTTAATTTTGACAAAAGTTATATTTTTTTGCAACAAGCTGTCAACCTTGGTTTATGTCATTTCCATATAATTTTGACAACAAACCAACGTTTAGTGTTAACTCTCAACATAACGTTCATACATATGTCAAATTTGTATGGAAGAACAATATTAATCAATTTTTGTTTAAATTTGTGTTATTTATACGAGGGCGGATCAATAAGTCCCTGACTTTTTAAATGAAACATAGGTTATTTTTTTCAAAAAAAAAATTATTTTCCACATACAATTAGTCCAACGTTTCTCCAATTTTTTTATTCCTTCCAAAAAAATAGGATTTTTCGAGGTCCATAAAATAGGCATTTGTTTGATCAATAACTTCATCGTTGGAGCTAAATCTCTTTCCACCGAGCCATTTCTTTAGGTTTGGAAATAGGAAATAGTCACTGGGGGCAAAATCCGGAGAATATGGCGCATGAGGTACCAATTCGTAGCCCAATTCATGGAATTTTGCCATTGAGACTACACACGTCACACGATTACGTTTATGGTCAATTGAGAGCAAACGCGGCACCCATCTTGCAGACAGCTTTCTTAAATCCAACTGATCATTTAAAAACGAAACCACACTGCCATATGAATTGCCTATGGCATCAACAATCTCACGCACTTTTACTCTTCGATCGGCTAATACCATATCGTGGATTTTTTTCGAAATTTTCGGGTGTATTGACCTCAATTGACCGTCCAGAACGTTCAGCGTCATTTCTACTTGTGCGACCACAACGAAAGTCAGTAAACCACTTTTTTACCATTGAAATCGATGGTGCAGAGTCCCCATAGTATTTATCAAGCTTTTCCTTGGTCTGATTGACGGTTTTTTTTCGCAAAAAATAATGTTTAATGAGCACTCGAAATTCACTTTTTTCCATTTTGTAAAAAAATCCACGAGGTTATATGTTTTGAACAGCTGTTAAACGCAAAATAAATGACGGATCTTGCTCAAAATTTACAAAAGTCTATTAAGAGGTGGTAATTAATGGGAGCAGTGTTGGATTTCATATAACTACGAGGGAAGTTCGAAAAGTCACGGTCTTTTTGGTCCGCCATCGTAATAGGTAAATTTTTACTTATGACACCTTTCGACAAAGTTTAACTTTTGGTTGCATCAATGAACAAATCCAACTTATGCAGAAAGTAAGGCTTTAAATAAAAGTATTCCAGCCTTCTAGATCAATTGTTTATTAAGTTACCATACGCTCTGTTAATTTTTTATTACTGAAGTAAAGTTAGACAACCATAATTTTTATGTTTTTGTTCCAAAGGTTTCGAATTTTCTCGAAGCACTATGTTCTTTCCTTGGGTAGCGACCCTGTAAACTTAATTACCTTTATGGGTATTATAGCCAAATTGGGTACTCACAAAAGTGTTTTGCATACAATGCAAATATGCACAGATTGCATTGTCATAACTACTTAAGGCTAGAAAAATGCACGATCGTAAATATCCTTTGCAAAAATAATTTTAAAAACTACCAATTTTCGAAGTAACAAATTGTTTCATATAGTGGCAACTCTGTTTATAACAATTGGACAAGATGGCCACAAACAAATGGGTTTAAACTTCAAGAGTACTTTAAATTTGTGAAAAATATTTTTCAGTTTTTAAAAATTAGCAAAACTTTAACAAAATATTGATTCACTGTTTTAGTCAGTTAAACAAATTGCTCTAGTAAAATTTAAGCAACAAATTGAATTTTTTCATGGGTTTTAACTTGTGTAGGACGGTGCTATAAAGACTGTAAAATTACTGTATGTGTATGAATTTAAAACAATACACTCATTAATTAATGATTTCATACGCATTTCATTGATATAAAATGTAATGAAATTATTTTCATTACAATTTTTTTAAATATTGATAATGATTTCCATTGTTTGATGTCATTGATAAATATGGTAATATTTTTAAATTCCATTGCAAATTAATAACACAGTAAGTATGTCAAAATGGCACACGAAACCTCTGGGATACGTAAACTTGGGTTGTAGAATTCAGTGACGAACACCGTTTTGAAGAGTCAGATAATTTTAACAAGATATTTAGATTTTGAGACTCAAAAAATTTTTTTTGGCGAACACCGTTTTGAAGAATCAGATAATTTTAACAAGATATTTAGATTTTGAGACTCAAACAATTTTTTTTAATAATTTTTAACGAAAAGACTTTGAAAATTGTTTTTCAATAACTTAATTTATTGTATTTTCACTTATTTACTATTTATTACTATTATTTTAAAATTAATCTTGAAGGTAAGGAGTTATAATTATTTTTAGTTTAAAAAATAATAATACCCCAATATTAATTCTACACCGGCATGTGTTTAATTCGAGTTATAGTACACCAATACGTATACGTAATATTATTGTAACAGATTTTAATGACTCTTATGCCTTTTTATTTTCTGAACATAATTTTGATTTTTTTTTTCGATTGCAAACGAAAAAAATATTAGTATTAAGTAAATAAGTAAAAAATCAGTAAATAAAGTTATTGCAAATTGTTTGAGTCAATACAAACTTAAAATACAAATATCTTGTTAAAATGACCTGAAAAACGGGGTTCGCCACTGAACTTTACGACCAAATATTATTTTTACGTGTCTCAGGGTTTTCATGTGTCTTTCAAAAGTTGAAATTTTACCTACAATGTAACTAATCAATTAAAATCAAATAATTGTAATTGGCAGATAAGCTTTAAAAAAATCCTTAAAATGAAGATAAATTTTGGAAATCAGGAAAATGCTAGCTCGGGTCATTTTAAAAAATGAGAAACAAAATGTAATGAAATGGGGAATGGGTGAAATTGAAACACTAAGCAATAAGAAGAAAATGCAACGGCAAAAAAATTTGTATTATCGGAGCGTGTTAATTTATATTATAAAAATGAATTTATTTTTAAAAATTCTACGGGACCTCTTGCGAACCTACCAAATCTGTTTTATCGAAGGGCACGCTTTGTCGAGCTTTGCAAATATTTTGGGATATTTGTCATTTTGAAAACTGGCCGGCATCTCGAAAAATAAGCTAAAACTTAGGACAAAAGAGACAATTTTTGCTTATTGACCCATATTTATACAAATAAAATCCTCTTTTTTGTAAACTAATGATTTTTTTGAACAATAATAATTAGTTTTTAAAACATTCTTACGAAATTATTAGCATTAGTAGAATAAATGATAATGTCAAAAAATGTTTTGGCATTATTATTACTCAACACGCAAAGGAAAAACATGGTTGAGTCAATCATTATAGCATATATTTTTGCGATTGTGCCAACCATAGTCGTACTATAATACAAATAACCATAATTTTACCATAATATGTCCCTACAGTTATATTATGAGTCGAAACTATAAAAAAAGTTATTTAAATTTAAGAATATTTCATTAAGAAATTTTTGTTCCTAAAGAAAAAATTTGCTATTAAGAACTCTGAAGAAAACTTGTTTTAGTTACATGGACTTTTGTTTAAAGAAAAATACTTCAAACAAATTTTTAAATTCTAAGAACTTTTTTGATAAAAAGCAAGGACTTTTTCTAATACAAAAATTCTTGGATTGAAAAGGCATTTTTAGCACATTTTTTAGATAGTCCTTAGTCTCGAAATTTTTCTTTTAGAAAAAGTCTTTAAGTATTTAAGTATTTTTCAAGATGAAAAGTCCTCGAATCAAAGATTTTTTTAGAATATATATATTGTTTTCTAAGAATCTGAGAATTTTTACTTTAAAGAAAAGTCCATAGAATCTATCAGAAAAATTTCTAAAAATCTGGCATTTTGTATAAGAAATCTTTCTACAGACTTTTCCTTGTAATTTTTTTTATGAATATTCTGAGTTCTTTTTCCACAAGAAAATCGTTTTTTTTACAAGAAATTAATTAATAAACATATTTAAAAAAAATCATTATTGTTTTTTTTGAGACATCACACACCAGACTCATGTTTAAGCCCACAATTTTTGTTCTTTTCGTAAAACACGGGATGGTATTCATCATCTGGCATAAAATGTATGTGTATACAAAGCTCTCTGTGTTACAAAGCTTTTGTGCATCTAATGCAATAATAACCCATTCTCTAGCATGTTATGCCAGCACAATTGTTCTCGTGTGTGATGGTTCATTGAAAATAATTAAAAAATATAAAATCTTCATATAGAATCTTTTTTAAAAAGAATTCTTTTGACAATGAATTGATTAGTATAAATCATAATGTTAATGTATAAAATATTTTCGAAAATAATCACCCAGGTGAAAATGATCATATATTATCATTTTTACATTGGTGACTAAACTGATACAATTTTTTATGAAAACAAAACAGTATTAGGACTGTAAATGGCAAAGACATGTTTTATTTAATTTATAATTATTTAATGATTGTTATCAGCATTTTATATGATTACAGCCAATTATGTTATAAAATACAAATATTAAATAATAAAATATTTACTATAATAATGATTATTGCGACCATATTGATGGTTAGAATCCATTTATAAACAAATAACTTTGTTGTGACAACCATACCCAAATGCACCATATTTTATAAAAAGCATAATACAGTATTAGTAATCATGTTGCAACCATCTTTTTTCTCTGCGTGTAATGAAAAAGGTATGATTCATATATACAAAATGCGTAAATTTATCTTTATATACGCATAAGTGTAATAAAAACTGCTGGCAATATAAAATTTAACCAATAAAACAAGATTAAAAATTATACGGTGATTTTCAGTAACAGCATTTTCAGTGAACGTGATTTGCAAATTACTATTCATTTCAATGAATATAAAATAACATTGATGAATATTTGCTACCGGCAACATAAACGTGATAGAAATAGACATTTTATTTGGTAGAATGTGAAAATAAACCACTGTTACTAAAAATATCATGTATGAAGTTTGAAAGAAAGAATGTTGCAAAAATATTAAAAGAACGACACATTCCGAGTAACCGCTACTTGAAATATTCGATCACTGCAATTATATCTATGGTATTTTAGTATTGAAGAATTATTAACACATATAAGACACTGTTCCATTTTTAATTTATAAAATGGGTTAACCATAAATGAATTTAAGATCTTTGACTATACTCGTAAATTGTATACCCTCCACAAAATTTTTGTTACAGATAAAATTAAAAAGAGAAAACATAGTCGAAATGAAAAATATTTTTTTTTCTTATATGCGTAAATTATAAGTCTATGTCCTTAATGTGGCGCAAGTGACTTGTGTAGTATATTTGCCGCATAATATAAAACATATCCATGGTGAAATAGTTTAAAATTTGACCTAAAAGTTCTGATTGTTAGCCAAGTGGAATACGGAACAATATTGACCTGGGAGATTTGCCACAATTTAGCCATTTTTCAACATATTTTCATCATATAAGGTATTATATGAAAGCTAATTTAAAATAGTTTTAACTTTTTTATATTTTCTGCATTAAGACGCAATAACTAATATCAAATGTTTCATAAAAATTAGAAAAAAAATATATATCCCCAAATTTTGTAAATCCCCTGCGTTCAACGTTTCACCTACACTTCACTTTCTAACGTCAACGCGAGTGTAAAAAAAATCCAATTTTATAAATCACTACGTCATTGCGTTGGACTTTTATTTTATCACTTAATTGTCAAATTAAAGTAATGTGTTTCCTGTTATATTTATCCCTACTTTTTTGCTATTGGCAACACCAATGTTAACAGTTGATTGAAAATTAAACAAATAAAAGAATTAATAATTTGATTTTTTTTTGTATTTTGTGTATAAATTATAATTAGTCTTGTATAAATAATTTGTAAAAAAATAAAAAAATGTACTCGTTACTTTTTAATACCTCGTCTTCCTCGGATGATGAAGAATCCAACCAGGGTATTGGTGTTACCAAACGTCAATTAAGGTACAATATGTATTGATTTATGAAATTATAATTTGTATGTATTAAATTTCAAATTACGTAACGAAAAGCTGTTTCAACGCGAGCACTCATCTACTTTATTCAAGGGATCTACAAAATCGATTTTTTTAAAAATTGAAGTTAAGTGAGGCGTTGCGTTTTGCAAAATGAGGGCAACAGTTTTATTTTCCATTTTCTAACATCAGGGCATCTTGATATTATAATTTTTTTCAAAATGTGGTTTTCTACACAAATGAACAAAAGAAGAGCGACATAAGAACGAACAAAATATTCAATAAATAATTTTGCCTCCTACATCTCATTCCAAATACCATAAAGACCTGAGGGTCCAGATAATAAAAAAAAGTATTAACTTTTTTTAAAGTTCAATTTTTTTTCATCAGCCTTTATCCTGGTTGTGGTTTTCGTTTACTGAAAATCGTATCTATTTTACACAAGTTTAAGAAGCGAACATCCTTTAAACAACTTCGAAATTATAATAGACTTTCTAAAAGACTTGTGTTTTTTCCACTTTTTTAATGTAAGAAAAAATTTAAGGAGGCGTATTTTTCGACAAAACCAACCGGGATAAACTGATTATATTTTAATTTTCTATTTTTCAAAATTTGTCATGATACTTTACTTCATTTGATGTTGCTTTTACTAAAGTTGTAATCGAACTAAATTTTTGACAAGTTTTATAAAATTTGTGCTGGATATTCAAATATTTGTTTTGTTTGTTTTAAAACAAGTCAAACAAAAAATTTGTTGAACAGTGATATTGTTTTTTTTTTAGAATTTCCAATTTGTACCATTATCAGCAATTTTAAATTTAATAAACCATTTTAATTATTTAACCCTTTAGAGGCAATACAAGTTGTTCCTATGATTTATTTTATAAATCGAGGAAATTACTTTTAAAGATTAATAAAATATTTTTTATTTTGATCGAGATTTGCTTAAACTGTAAACCTCACTTTCTAATTTATTTTTTTTATATATATTTTACATAAGTTAGCTCGAAACACGCCATAACAGTTGAAGTAAGGAGCCTCTAGGAAAACTTTTGAAAATTTTTTTAGTTACAACAAAAGATATCTTTTAACGGTTAATGTGTGAAAAATCGCTGTGGCGTATTTAAACTTATTGCTACTAAGGTTTATTTAAAACATAGCAACCATGTCAAGCGCTCAGCTCTTTAATTTATTCTAAGAAAAATAAAAATGTCAAAATTTTATAAAAAAAACCTTAACAGGGTTAATTCAAATTAAAATTGTTTATTGTTAAAATAAATTTGGGTCACTTGCGGTTTTTTATTAATAAGATCCCATTTTGTTTTTTTTTTGCACTATAAAAACCAACAGACTTTTAAATTCTTAATTCCTTAATTTATTTTGTGATATAAAATTAGAGTTTCTTTTTAATTTGGGAATAAAATTTTTGCGTAAATAATTGTTTTATTTTTTTTTAATTTGAGAAATTAAGTATTTTTTGTTTTTGCTTATTCAATTTGCTGAATTCCTTAATTTATTTTTTATAATTAAATTTTTTCTAATAACATTTTAATTAATAATTTGATTTACTGAAAATTTAAAACAAATCTAAAATATGTATTAAAATTAAGTTGTTTCAACAAAGTAAAAAATAAAACTAATTCGCAATTTAATATTAATTGTTAAAAAATTTATTATTTTTTAAACGATAATTAAAACTACTTTTTTAGAATTAATTCTTTGAAGGTCCAGCGTCAAATAACTGAAAATAATTTTAATATATTTTTTTTTGTAACTTCTACAAAAACAATTTTTCCTATAGTAAAAATAACAACAGTTTCAATTTTATTTAGGTTTATGTGTAGTTTTTTTTTAGCAAAAAATTTGCCAAATCAAACTTCAATATTGAAACCAGGTCAGCAATTTAAGTAGAACGCTAAAAGTTTGGAATCCATTTTGTATGCGCTACTACAAAATTTTAGTAGGTTATTTTAGAAAAGTTAAAAAAATATTAGGTGTCATGACTTTTAAATCTGTCTATGAATTATGAAACATTTGTATAAATTATTTAGAATGAATTTTATTTGAAAATTAGTTTTTGTTAGGATTTTAAAAGAAATGTAAAAACAAAATTTAATTTATAGCCAGTTTATGAGAGTTTGCAAGCCCGTAATTTTGAAAACCGATTAACCGCTTTTTTATTTGCAAAAACTCAATCGGTTTCAAATATTTGTCATCTTTTATATGTATATACATATATTTTGAAAATTTTTTATAACTCAAGACCTATTGGTTGGCCGCTAAGTCAGTTGATATATTTAAATTCTATTCAATAGATTTGGCTCACTGAAAAATTTGTGACAAACTTTGTAGTAAATTAAACCAATGCTTTGTTAAAAATTTTCTGTAGCATTTTTGCCAAATATCGTAGCCCACTTTAGCGGATATAATTATCATTAAAATTTAAACGGATTAAGATATAGTCAAATTCTGGCTTTCATCTTGATAAAAATATCTTTAACGAAAAGCCCAGTATTTTTTTCGTACTTTTCCGAAAAATATAAAAAAAACCATTGCATGAAATTGTTGCGAAATTGCGTTAGAATTTTTTCGCATCAATTTAATAGGTAAGACTTTTTTAATACATTTTAAAAGGTTACATTTGGCCTTGTTACGATTGTGGCTTTCTAATGACTAAACAATTTTAAGTTTAATAGTTTTTATTACAGTTGTTGGGCTTTAAACATAGTTCGGTTATTTTTAATTTAAAAAATCAGCTTTGTATTTAGTGACTGTAAAATCTCCCAAGTTGCAAATTCTTATCAATTCCGTGTCCGGCAGTTTGCGGCCCTATAAATTTTTTTTTACTTTTACTTTTGAACTCCTAAAGCTCCGTTCCCATGTTAATACATGTCAGAAATCTGTTGTATAAAGAAAATGCAATATACACTCAGAAAAAAATATAGTTAAACAATTTCTAAAACATTTTCAATCTACTGATTTTTTGTAAAAAAATTATTATTAAGCAAATCTTTTTGCTATTTGCGTTTTCCAAATTACAAATTTTTAACGAATATTTACAAATTTTTGATAGCCGATTAGCAAAAATTAGCAAAAAAAAATTACTAATTTTAAAAAAGTCGATATTGAACGAAATGTTATTTCTAATAATTAAAACTTAAACCTACAAATTTAAATTGACTTAAAATGTAGAATAGAGGGATCGACTCATGTCTTAAAATAGGACATCCACTTAAAATAGCACTAAAAATATTTTTTTAATTCTAAAAATCAACCCTTAAAATAATTAAAATTGTACTTTAAAAATAAAAAAAAAAAAAACAGAAATTAGCAAACTAAAACAAAATGATAAATTTTTAAGCCTTTGTTTTTTGATGGGGTTATTCTGTAACCACGTGAAAATTTGTCACGTTCAAATATGTAACTCTGATATATTTAGCACAGGTTGAGTCACTAATATCATTTTATATTTAGGTAAATTTTTGTATATATACCTTTAAGAAAATTTTACATTATGTGACAACTTTTCATATATTTAGGGAATATAATACGGGGTAATTTTGCCTAATATATTTTTTGAAAAAAATAAAAAAAAATGTTTATGCTCGATAATAAATTTGAAATCGATGGTGCAGAGTCCCAATAGTATTTATCAAGCATTTCCTTGGTTTGATTGACGGTTTTTTTTCGAAAAATAATGTTTAATGAGCACTCGAAATTCACTTTTTTCCATTTTTAAAAAATTAACGAGGTTCTATGTTTTGAACAGCTGTTAAACGCAAAGTAAATGACGGAACTTGCTCAAAATTTGACAGTACATAGTCTATTAACAGGTAGTACTTGATGGGAGCAGTGTTGCATTTGATCCGCCCTCGTATGTATATAAAATTTTTGTTCATATCTGAAGCGAATACATATTACTAAAATTCCCGATTTTTAAGAATTTTTGTATATTAAACTTTTAAGTATTTATGTTCTGATCCTGTTTAATTTATATTTAAAATTCAAACAAAAACTTTTAAAGCAATAAGATTTTGGTTTCGAGTTTTCTTTTTAGTTATTTAGTACGTCTTTGTTTTGATCACAAAATAATTGTTAAAAACAAGTTAAAAAAATGGTAAATTCAAAAAAATATCTTAAAAGTCAATCGATATTTTCGGTAATATTATATTAAGCAATATTTTTTTGTCATTTTTTTCTTTATTTTTAGGGAGCACTTGATGATTTAAAACAAAAAGTGTTGAATTTGTTTGTAGACTTTACACATATTTACCTTACATGCTTATAGAGCAATTTAAAAAATTACAATTTTTCAAATACATTAAATTACCAAAATTTCTAAAAAGCAGAATTAGTGAACCCAAAAGAAGTCAAGAAACCGCTTAAATTCAAGACCAACTAATTACATGTCGAAACCAAGCTAATTACATGTCGAAACATATGCAAGCTTTCGGCTGGTACCATTTAAAATTAAAAAAAAGAAGGTACATATTCCCATAGCTTCCCCGCTATGGGAATATGTATATGCAGTTCCCGCTCCAGCCAGTTTTAACAGTTTTTTTTACTGTTTTTGGGATAATTAACAGTTTTCAGGTTTTGTTATGAAAAAATTTGTTTGTTTTTTAAATTATGCAATTTTTTCAGAATTTTTATATTAAAACAGGATATTTGTTCAATAATTTATTGGCATGGCTTATGTCTTTAATAACTTTTTTGACATTTTTGAGGATAAACATCTGTCATTTATTCTCACTTATTTGGTGTTTTTCAACACTTTTGCAGCTTTGAAAATGTCGCCATTTTATCTAAACAAATCCCAAATACCTACCATGTTATATAAATTAAAAACTTAAATATGGTATCAGAAATCACATACATATTCAAATACAAGGAGTATCATAGTACTTTTAGGGTTTAAATAGTACCACAAAATGTACTTTAGTTTAAAGTTGGTAATCCCTGTTCTCTAGTGTTTTGATAAAGGGATGTGAAAAACATTGAGTTAAAAACTATTTTGGATGGGAAAAAATGATGAGAAAAACAATTTTTTTGGTGAAACAAAAGTTTGTGATTAGGTGAAAAATATTTCAGGTTATTCACTTCATAGTTGCTACTCGCTAAAATACATCAATTTGTTTGGAAAATTTAGAGATACCTTCACATTTTTCGCTGATCCAATTTTTTTCATATTCAATACCAAACTTTTCGGGAGGATGTCCAGTAAGTAATCTTGCATCTTCGCGCCGTGATCACCATTTCAACAGACAGACGGACATGGCTAAATCACATAAGGATTAATAATATATTAACTTTATAAGGTCTTAAACCTATATTTCGGCATGTTACAAACGGAATGACAAACTGATATATATCCTCACCGTATAAAAAATGTCATTGAAGTCAGTAGCAATAGTTATTAATTAATAGTTTTTAGTTAAGCATGTTAAAATTGTTCGGGTTCTATGGAACATATGTTTAAATTTCTTAGGAGATGTAAGAAAAGCCAGATCCTAAAGATATTGATATTTTATCAATTGTCTGTTAATTTAAATTAATTAAAATTTTTTAAGGTCTTAAAACAAGAAGTAAAAATTTGTCTGGTTAAAAAATTTATCTAATTCTTAAGGGTCTCCTTCACTTGAATTTTATTTTAGTTTTCTTGACATATTTTTAACTAAAGTTAAAAAAAAAATTTAAGATAAAATTTATATGTATAAAAAGTTTAACCGGTTTAGGTTGATTATTTAACCGATTATATGGATCGCATAAATATTTGAGTTTTAAATTATTTGTTTCGACATTAACCGAAGTAGAGGCGATTAATCGAGGAATCGGGTAATCGATAAACCGAATTGGAAATACATACTACCGAAAATAGATCTTTCCGAAAGAGAATTTGGCTAATTGGCAAATGTAGTCTACTCGGATGATATTGGAAGATAACTTGAGTTACACATTGTAGGTGATGTTTGTAGTGCGATTCCGTAAGTTTTTAACGACAAAATTCGATAACAAACAAAAAATTTTTTAAAAGTTATTCTGGAACTTTTTTCTACCAATAAAAAAAAACTTAACTTATCCACAGATTTTTTTTTTTTTGAAGTTCAAGCTAACGACTTTTGTCGTTACTTCTATAAAATTTAAGAGCAAATAAAATTTAAATTAAGAACTTCTATCTGTATCTGTTGTCAAATATTTGAAAAAATTCAAAATAGCTTTTTCCCTAACAATTATCGTTAGTTAATGAAATCGTTAAAAAAAAAGTTACAAAAACCGCACTGATGAAGTCAAAAAATCTCCTGTCTCCAAATGAAAATTTTTGTCCCCAAGTCTTATTAAAAATTTTCCAAATTTGTTGACAAAACACCAAATCTGACAGGCCTAGCCCTACTTATGACCTTTTAAAGTGTCATTGATAAGTTTTTCTTCCAGAAAATAGTCTCAGTTGTGGCCACCGAATTAAATTAATTGTCATATGAAATAATGTTTTTGATTGTGAAAGCCAATATTCAGTACTCTAATTAGTATTATATTCCACATGAATTTTACTGCATTCCACAAAATTTTGTTTGAATAAAAATTTTATTTTTTCGGTTAAGACAACTATTTATAATATAAATTATATATTTTGTCGTGAAGCACAATATTCAGTTGGCTTATTTAATATTATATTCCAGTATCGAACCGGACATTTTAACTCATAGTTTACACTCATTCTCATTGCACAACAACTACTTTTAATTTACCATATTTGCTATTAAAAAATTGAATAAATTTATTTTAACATAAAACCTTTTAAAATGTTTGCCTTTTCCGTGGAGTACTAGGCTACCTCTCTATCCACTACACCCAAATACTTGTAAATGTTGATGGCTAATTAATAGTATTTTCATAAAAGATTTTAAAGCTTGCCATTAATATTGAGAAGTTGTTCTTGGAATAGGGAACTGATTGCAAAATAAAAATTTTGTACAGTTATTATTACTGTAATTTACATTTCGTGAATTATATTAATTTAAATGAATAAAAAAAAACTTGAAGAAATTATTGAATAAAAACAACAATTTTTCTTGATCGGTTTGTTCATTATTATCATCTTGCTCAATTGTCTGAGCAATTATCATAAGCAGTTTATTAATTAAAGCATAATCATTTTCAACATCTTCATATAAATCGTGTTTTTTTATACCGTCATCCATATAAACATTGCCCAAGTTCAAAAATTCCAATAATATATAAATATTATCAATTCTTGTTAAATGCAGCCACTGATAATATTTATGAAGTATTATTCATAAAACATAGGTGTCATAGTAGTCGACATCGTGGCCGGAAATGAAGGAGATTTCCTCCAAAATATTGATGAGTTTAAGAGTACTTTGTAAAGGCTCAACACGGGGTAACTTCAAAATCTTACTATCGCCAACCAAATCGTTCAAGCCGATTATATTGTTATTGCAATCGTATACTGGTTTATGGGAGTCAAAAATACCGGGTCCATAGTTTATTGCAATAACAACGTTATGAGCTTCTTCAGCGGCCACAGAACGGAAGTACATGTCGCGAGCCTTTTTGCTAGAGCACAACAGCGAGCTGTACACGAATGGATAAACGAGTAGACTGGAACTGATGTTAATCATGAGTTTTGGAATACCACAAAGTTTTTCGCAACGTATAAATTCTTGATTGAGAGCCAGAGGTGCATATAGGTTCTGATGAATATGCCCGATCCATGATTCGGTATTCTGGGGTTCCATTAGCAAATGTGTGGCTGCATTGCCCTCGTTGTGTATGATAAATGCCAGCTCAAACTGCTTGGTGCCATGATTTTCATGGCTGAGTACAGTGGAAAGTAAATTGTGAAATAATTTGTGGTCTGCATGGTGCCAGTCGTTGTTTTCAATGTAACAACAAACGACCTGGATATTTTTATTTAGAAATTCAATTTCCTTGCGAATTTCATGTAAATTTTCCTCATCGCCATCGATGAGCATAGCCACGGATCCAGGTTTAAAGCGACGACACGTTTCAACTGCCAATTGTTTGCCCAAGGGATTTGAAATACCACTTAGGACAAAAAAGCAAATTTTATTCAAGTCCATTCTTTTTGAAGCCATTGTTTAATATATTTTAATTTATTTTTTTGTTTAGTTTTATATTGCTTTACTTAAATTTAATTTAATATTTCTTTCAATTTCCTTAATATTTCTTTAAAATTTAAACTTTTTTTATATTTTTTTTTTCGCTATAAGATGTGTTATTTCACTATCGACTGCACTACTGTACTGATTTTCTCTAAGCTCGTGTTGTTCGCAAGTAAACTTTTTCAATGCAAGAGTTTCGGTGTTTGTAAGGCAATTCGGAAATTTGTTGTCATGAGGGAAATAACGAAAACAAAACATAAATCTGAAGAGATAAGAAGTCTTAATCATGCATAGTCTAATGTGGTTCAAATTAGGTGACTTCTATCACTGTGTAAACAGTGTTTAGCATTTAGCAGCAATTTTGGAGTATTTTTTTCGCCTTACAATTCTTTTGGAATTTTTTTTTTTTTGTTGGAAAATAAATGAAATCTTCGCTAAAGTTTAAAATTTTAAAACTTAGTATAAAAGCACACAGTAGCGGGAGAAAGCTCGCGAGAATTTTTTTAATGCAACACTGTTTAAATATACGAAGGTGGGTCAATAAAGTCCGTGGTTTTTTGAATGAAACACAGTTTTTAAAAAAAAAAATAAATATTTTTTAACTTAATCTCCTTTTAGCTCAAGACATCTAGTCCAATGTTTCTCCAATTTTTGTATCCCTTCCAAAATATAGGATTTTTCGAGGTACATAAAATAGGCATTTGTTTGATCAATAATTTCATTGTTTGAGCTAAATCTCTTTTCACCGAGCCATTTCCTTAGGTTTGAAAATAGTCACTGGAGCCTGAATCCGAAGAATAAGGCAAATGAGGGGCAATTCGTAGTCTATTTCATGGATTTTTGCCATAGAAACTAAGCTGTCACACGACTCTGTTGGTGGTCGTTTGTGATCAACCGCGGCAGCCATCTTGCGGAAAGCTTTCTCATAACCAAGTGATCGTTCAAAATTGAAACCACTGAGCCAACTGAAATGCCTATGTCTTCCACAAACTATCGCACATTCAATCTCCGATCGGCCAACACCATATCGTGAATTTTTTCAATTGTTTTCGGTGTAGAGGCCTCAACTGGGCGTCCAAAACGTTCGGCATCTTCCGTGCTTGTAAAACCACAATGAAAGTCGGTAAACCACTTTTTTACCATTAAAATCGATGGTGCAGAGTCCCCTAGTATTTAGATAGCTTTTCCTTGGTTTGATTGACTGTTTTTTTCGCAAAAAATAATGTTTATTAAACGCAAAGTAAATGACAGTAGTCTATTAACAGGTGGTACTTGATGGGAGCAGTGTTGCATTTCATATAACTACGAGGGAAGTTCGAATAATCACGGACTTATTGATCCGCCCTAGTATCTAACTTTTTTCTTAAAGTCTGGCGACATTTCTGTCATATCGAATTTCTTTAATTAGCTTAAATTAAATAACATTTTTAAAATAATATTTATTATTACCGAAATTTTTGACGCAAAACTGGAGTTACAATTTCATAACCCTAAGAGTACCTTAGAAGAATATACAATGAGAAAATTGTATAAGTGTTAGTTTGGTGTGCATTATTATGTCGATCTGTGAAATATAAAATAAAATATCGTTTAAAATAAGCTTCAGATTCTTTTTTATAAAAAATATTTTATAATTCTTTTTTTATTCTAATATTTTGTCACCACGTTCGGTAACTTCTTCAGGGAAAATTTTTATATATTTTTATAAAATTTTTACATACAAATTTCCCCTGAAGAAGTCACCCAATGTGGTGACAAAATATTGGAATATATAAATAATTATAAAAAAAAATTATAAAACAGATCTTAAGCTCAAATTATATAAATCAAGAAGAAAATTAAACAAAAATGTTCATAAAATAAAATATATGATAATTTTAACGCTAATCAGAACACTGTGCTTACGACCAGATTTGTGTACAAATACTTCTGTGAACTGTTGTATAACTAGCACAAGCGGGAAACAGGCTGGTATGTGTAAAATTAGTAGACAAAATCATTTAAAACGTATATACTGCCTTTGTTTACTCATAAAATTAAATAATCCAATTTTTTTTAAAACCGAAAGTGTGCAGTACCCAGCAATATTTTTCAAAAATCTTTCCAATTTGTTAATGTGTTTTCAAAAGCAATATATACTAATTGTTAATATAATTATTAATGACGTTGTATAAACCTGCATATTACATAATACAAAATAATATATATTTATGTATGATATCATATCATACTCAGACCTTGAAAAATATAAATCTTTATTGAATTTATTAGCGAAAAAATTATTCTTTTTGTAAATAAATAAGATTTAAAATCATAGTTGATTAATCAAATTCATTTGATTTTTTTTTTTTTTTTTTTGATTCAATTGAATCGAAACCATTTCAAACATAATTCTTTTTTTAATTCGCGAATTAAAAAAAAACAACAAAATTTTTGATCTAAAAGAGTATTAATATACTGCAATAATAAAAATGGGCCAGGTCCGGAAGACGACCCAAGAAGGCTGTTTCATAAAAAATCCATGAAACCCTTCGGGTTTAAAATTAAATTAATCGTGATTTAATAAAATTATTTTAATTCGCAAATCAAATCATATTCGAGAATCAAAATTATTCCTTTTTGATTCGCGAATCAAATTAAAATTAATTTGATTCTTTGGTTTAAAATTGAATTATTTCGTTTGATTTATAAAAAGAATTATTTTAAATCAACTTGATTTTTCTAATATGATAAAGATTGAAATATGGTAGTAATAATTCAATCAGAAAAATTTATTCGCGAATTAATTCGTGAAAATTTAAATCAGATTTGAAAATTGATTTAATGAATTATGTTTTTAAAGGTTTGATCATCTTTTGAATATAATTTATATTACATCACATCACTACAAATATTACCGATATCATATTGTAAATAATAATATCTGTAGACTTATGACATTTTTGTTTTTGTCATCAATATAATTTGCCAATATCCTATTAAAAAATTAATTAATAAAAATTAATATTGATATTCTTTTGGCAAAGCGACTTAATTTTGAAAGGTAATTTTTTCAGAGAAAAATAAATTTTTCATATGACAATTTTCAATAATTATTTAATAGCATACACTTTAAAACTTGTTTAGAAAATTTATAAAAAAAAAACAGTTTAATGCAAGTCCAAAGACATGTATTTTCTTTCAGACAATAAAATAATTTAAAAAAAGTTTACGATGTTTGACGTTAAAGTTTAAATGTCAAGAACTTTTTGCAAGTGACTTAGGTCTGAAAGGATTTATAACGTTAAAACAAAATTCACTATTTTCATGCAATTTTTTTCAAAAAAAATTCTTGATTTAAGTAAAATTTGTAGTGCAATATTCCGATACAACTATTTCTAATTTTTTATATATTTGCATCTGTTTACAAATAATTTTATACAGTTATATAAAATTCTGTAAAATTTTATGGCGTTAATATTCAGATACAATTAGAACCAAAATGATGTAAACTTACATAATTATATGGGGCCATATCTAGGATTAAATTGTATAAAGTAACATTCCAAATTTCATATGACTATATAAAGCCTCATATCATTTTTCATCGATAATTATTTGATTTTTGTTAGCTATTTCTAGCAATTTTTTTGTTTGCCATATTTAGCTACTTTTCTGGAATAAAAGTTTGCAACAGTGTTAATTTGTATGTGAGAAAGAAAGAAAAGCAAATTGTACAACTGTGTTTAGTGAAAGGTTTTTTTCAATTGATTCAACAAGTTCTTAGAATTATTACTTATACAAATATGGTGCTCGATTTATATAAAAAAACATATTTTCTTATCTCCGGAGCTTCTCGTGGAATAGGCATAACCATGGCCATTGAGGTGGCCAAAAAACTTAAGGCTGGTTCTGTGATTGTCTTAATTGCCCGCAACGAAGATGGTTTAAAGAAAACTAAAAGTTCCATTGAATCATCTCGTACAGATATTAAAGTTTTAACGTATTCGGTTGATTTGTCTTCGGCCAAGGCAGACAACTTTCAAAGGTTATTTACCGATTCATTGATAGCTACAAACGAAAAAATTGATAATTTTGAACGGGCCTTTATTATACACAATGCTGGCACTGTGGGTGATGTCTCGAAAAAAGCAATTGATGTTTCTGATACAGATGTCTGGAGTCAATACTATTATACTAATCTATTCTCCACCATTTCCTTGAATGTAGAATTTTTCAAGGTATTTGCTTTTATACCCAAATTAGTGGTGAATTTAAGTTCCAAGTGCGGCATTGAACCATTTGCTTCAATGAGTTTCTATTGTTCTGGTAAAGCAGCACGTGATATGTATTTTAAAGTTTTAGCTGTAGAAGAAAAAGATTCAGACACTGTAGTACTTAATTATGCTCCAGGTGCTATTGATACTGATATGACGGTATATGTCCAAAATTCTACCATAAGTAAGGATTTACATAATATATTTAAATCTCAGCGTGAAACAAAAACTATGTTAACAACAGAAAAAACCACTAACAAATTTCTGAAAATTTTGCAAGAGCAGAAATTTCAATCTGGAGATCATATAGATTATTGGGATTAAACATTTTTAATTGTTTTAACATCGTATCAACGAAACTTGTTGCTGCTTTGAATTTACACGTTTGCCACGAGAAGTAAACCTCTCCAGTCTAATATTTTATAAATCAAAGTAAAACTGGTGCTTTTTAGTTTATATATCTTATGCTCAAGGAAATCATTCCAAAATACTCATTAATTGAAAAATATATTGGTGCTGGATCCAGGAACAATATTGTTTAATATCTCATCGAAGAAATTGCGAAATTGTAATTATAAGGATATAACAATATCATTTAATTTGCCATTTAAGATTATTTTTTACAATTTTCGAACATAAGTTAATATAAATTTTTATTCTCAATAAAACAACAAATAGTGTTAATTATGAGCGCTCTGAAATTTGCTGTCTGAGAACGTTTTTAGCCAGAAAATACAGAAATTTTCCTTCAGGCAAATTTTTTTAGTCATAAAAGAACGCTCGGAAAGTCTTCATTGTAAAAAAATAGAACAAATCAATGATTTCAGAAGAGTTTATTTAAGAAATTTTACAGATATTAAAATTTTAAACCCATTTACAATGATGAAGTAATGCACTCCGCAGATTGCATTTCAGAAAAATAGTAACAAAATTATCAAAAAATGTGTAATTTCGAAAGAGGAACAGAATCTACTCTACACTTCATCATTCGTGCATGGTCTGGAATTAGTGCGAAATCAAATTTCCTGGAATCATACATCACCTAAATTTTGAATAAAACTTAATAAAGTAAGGGGGAAAATGCATAAAATTTTTACTTTCACCTAAAAGTAAAATATGCCAGATTGTAAATAAAACTTTAAAATTATAATTTTATAGTTGATCAGAAAAGTTATTGGAACCCCTGCCAACATATTTCTGACCACTCAGAAATTATGACTTAAGGGTGCGTCTATATTAGCTTGAACTGGATTTCGAGCGGAACATAATTCAGATATATTTATTGAGAAGAAAATTATTGATTAAAGTTAAACTCCATACATTTTTTATTTAAAACCGGTATTTACTAACCACTTATGATGTCCTAATTTCACTTATGGTACAGCTCTCAAAAATTTATTGTTGTAGTTTTTACCCCGTACCTTTGAAATAGTTCTAAAAAATATATTAATTTACAAGGCTTATTCTTAAGTAAAACACTCGGTGTGATGTAAAAATATTTCAAATAACAACGTTTATTTTAAACAATTTCAATTTTAAAAGTACCAAAAATTATAGCTTAAAATCCATAGATACGTACTAAAAAAAATCAGCTGCCCTTGACCGCTTAGTCGGTATCTGTAATAAATCATCTGTTAAGGTACCCGATTTAGCATTATGCATAAGATTAGGTGTTTTAGGTTTAACAGCAGGTGAAAATGTTGTAGAAGTAATTTTTTTAGTTGTTGAAACTGTCCTTGTAGGTCCAGTTTTCGTCTTACTTTTATGTGCAGAAGTTCTAATTGGCGAAGGTGTCATTATTGTGGGAGTAGTTCGTAACCCCAGTTTCATTGTAGCCAATTGTCTAGCAGCTGGCGACATTGATGCTAATCTTTCCATATTGGAGCGTATAAAAGGTGAGGAAACATTACGCCGTGCTGTATCCATAGCTTTTTGTTTTTGAGCTCTCATTTTTTCTCCAACTTTGTCAGCCAAAGCTAAAGCTATAGTTTCTCTGCGTGAAGATTCATTAATTTTAAATGATGGTCCCGTATTGGAACGCACTGGAGTATCAGAACCATCTAAACGAAAAGGTGTACCCTCAATTTCACCCCAAGTCATTAGGGGTGAAAAGGCTTCTCCTGGTCGTGGAGAAGGTGTTTTAACTAAATCGAAACGTTTCAATTGAGAAGCTAAATTAGTTTGATTTATAGTATTGCCATCGGCATCAACCCTATCACTGGTGATTGTAGTCATTGATTCAGGGTTTTCTGTTCCGGTTTTCTGGCGTTTTAACTCTTCGAATGGATTACAGTGTAAACGTGTAGCATTGTGCTGTATAACTTGCTTTCGATTAGCCATATCTATTTTTTCAGCTTCTGTTAGTTCTACACCTTCGGGGGTATACATTATGGAATTCTTATTTTTATAAGACCAAGTCTCAATTTTACGCAAAGGATCGGGTTCCTCAAATTGTTGCTCTATAGAAGGCAGGGTTAAGGCTCTTTGTAATTTTTCGGCTGATAGTTTTTCTTCATTGTACAGAACAGAAAAATTTTGTCTTAACTTTTCATCTGCAGTATCGACAATTTGTTGAAAACTAGCATTATCCTCACTAGTATAAGCGTGAAGAAATGAATCTAAAGAATGTTTACCGCTTACAGATTTACCACTACCGCCTGTAGTATATGTGGATGATGCTTCTGACTGTGCCCCATTAGAACGACAAGTTTCTGAAGTTTCATTATTGCGTGGTGTTCTTTCCCCAAAACTTGATGGAGTGTCAAATGTGTCTGGTGTCATGCCTGAAATATATAATTTTTATTATAAATATGTTTTACTTTCAAACTCCTCTCGCCTACTTACTTCGATTTCTCTCTGTTGGCCTTCTACCACTATACTTGGCTCTAATTGATTCCATGCGTGCAAAGTCTTTTTGTTCCATTGCTTCAAGATATTCATTTTGAGCTTTTAATTTTTCTAAATCTGGAAAAAAGTCTCGCTGTATAATCTTTGCTATTTCTTCTATATATTTTTCTTCTGTGAGTATTTTTGGCTTAATTTTCCTTTTCACTACTCCCAGGGTATTAGGTTTCTTAAATGTTTCCATAGCATGATTGCGTGTCTTAAAATTCACCAATGCTCCACTAACTGAAGTAGAGGGAGTGACAGGAGTTTCACTGGAGTTGCACATTGTATTTCAATATTACGAAAACTAAAAAAAATTTATATTTTTGTTTCTTTAGTATAAAAAATTACGTTTGACAAAGAGTTGTGTCGTTCGTGAACAAACTAGTTCATTTGAAATATTCACCTTTTTATCATAGCGTACTATAAAACGCTCTTTTAATTCAACCGTTCAATTATTTTTTTATTTAGTGCTAATTTTTGTTTTTATTGTTCAACAGGTACTTGTTTTTAATAGTCGAATTTAAAGTAATATTCGCATTTAAAGTTACACAATGTAAATTAAATCGCAAAAAAATATTTTTTTCCGTATGTCAATTTTATATGGGAATGACATAAGCCAACTGTGATAGATTGCCGCATGAACATTTATACATTTTTGGATGTCCGGTCTTTCAAGGATTAGGGTTCAACACTTATCTGGTGTTATGAACGTACACAACAAGTTGAATTAAGGGTATGTTCTATTTTTTTTTTTTTTTTTTTTTTTTTGACAACAGTTGTTAATGTTGTTTATCTTAACTTCTGTTTTCTCTTCTTCAACCTAATAAAATATTTGAAATCAAAGTAAATAAAAGCCTTAAAAATGTTTTTTCCATAAAATATTTTATTGATTTGCTTTTTTGACATTTTGTATCTTTTTTAAAAGTTATAAAAAAGTCAAACAATATTAATATTTTGCTTAAACAATGGCCAATGGAACTATTAAGAGATATATTATTAAATGAAATTGGCTTGGTAATCTAGAAAAGCGAACTAGTGCTTTACAAAAAATTGAACTAGAAAGGTGAGTCAGTAAAACCAACTAGGCTATCTGTATTTTTGACACAAAATATTGTCATATGCTTTTATCGTTCCTGCAGTAAAAATGATGCCAAGCTTAGATTTTGTTTTAAAAAGTAATAAATGGCAATGATTTGCAGTAATCTGCAGATGGGTTCGTTAAGCAAACGGTGCTGCCACTTTTTTGATAATTCAAAACACGGGATTGCTTACACATGGACGGAAAAATTTTGAATGTTTTTTATATTTTATCAAATTAAAATACTAAAACGTCAAATATTTTTACGCCAAAAATTTTCTAGAGATTTGGAGGCATTTTTCTAACTACTGAATTTTTCAGAACCTAAATTTATACCTACTTAGGGCGGATATTATAGTCAGCAATAAAGTCTAACCAAAGAAAAATCTTGTTAAGAAATTTTATCAAGTATTTTTCTGCTTTATAATGTAATTTCTTTGGAAATATGGCAACATCAATTATTTGATACAAAAAATAAAACGAAATTGAAAAAAGAAAACAAAAATATGTATAAAATATACAAAATTAAAAATAATTATAACAAATTTTTAATAAAAAGTTAATTCTTGCCATTTACTCGAAGATCCGTAAATACTATTAAATATTAAAGTGAAGCGAATAGTGTTAATAGAAATCAAGAGGAATTGCAAAAAATTTACTTATACATATGTATTTTAACAAATATTAATTGAAAACAAAAATCTCACTTAATTTTATTAAAAAATATTTATTAAAATAATAAAAACTAATTAAAAACTTAAATGACACAATAAATTTTTAATGATAACGATATTTAGTGTGCATCACCAATAGCTTTTTACTGAACAATATCGCAGTAATCAATAAAAATTTACTGGTAATGCAAAATAAATTTCATTATCAATAAAGGCCCAACTACAATTGGCTTCAGTGACTTAAGCTTTGTTTCAAAAGACTTAAGCGTGCCCGAAATTACACGACACCCATATTTGTGTTGTATGAATTAGTTGAGATTCACACAATTTTTAAGTTTCTTGAATATTAATTTGTTTTTTTAATTGGTTTTTATCTTTATATATTTTTTTAACATGCTTTAAATTTGTTTATGTTGGGTACCATGAGTTTCGATTGAAAATGAGGGAACTTTTCAAAAGTTGAGTTAAGCTATGTCTGGGCACTTCAATGCATTTGTATGTTATCGCTCTTTTTCCTTAATTCAACTGCGCTAAATATTGTTGGGCCTTAAGAATTTACTGATTTCTGCATATAATGCAGTGTGGCCACGTATGAATAGCACAATGCAACACTTAGTACACTCCTTGTGAATAATTTAATTATCAAATTGTATTTAGTTTTAATTTTTAGAAGTACAATTTTCCATTTTTGTCTGGTAAAAAAATATAACTATTATCGTAATTGAATGAAATCATTCGAAAAATATTTTTTCAAAAAATAACTACAATAATAGTAATAATGAAACCATTAACTTTAACTTTGATTTCGAAACTAATTTCGATCGAAAAACTACGATTACGAATGCTGTAATTCGACCCCTGTTTTATTGTTCTGTTTACTTGCCCATCGTTAAAGTTGAGTTTCCATTTCGCCATATGATCGAAATCCAGTTTTACATAACCTAAGAAAAATTTTAGTACAACTAAAGCCTACATATGGGAAACCTTAAGTTAATATTAAAAAACAAATTTTTGTTCCGGTTAATCGGTTAGGTCATCGTTTAAAAAATTAAGAAAATTCATTAATCGGTTATTCGGGTCGATTAATCGGAAAAATTAATCGCCAATTTTTAATACAGAATAAATGTATTTCTTTCATCAATACTGCAAAGAGCTGCTTTTGCTGAAACATCAAGTAAAGTCTATTGCCTTGGTTTCTAAAGTGTTTTGTTAGGACAATCCAAAGCCTTCTGAGATTTTTTTAAAGAATCATTCCTTAAAATCTTGTCATTTTTTAGAGGAATCTGGTGACTCTTTAAAAAGAAGTAAACCCTTGTACACTGTGTATATAGTCGATAAAGTTGTTTTTATTTTCTTTATATGACGCTGAATAAAAAAATGCTTAAATAAACAAGAGCTGCCTTCAAAAAAATTCAATAACAAATTCTTAAAAATGTGGTATGAATAATTTTTGCGAAATTCACAAAATTAATAGAACTGCCATTTTGTCCCGACTCTTTCACTACCTTTTTTAAGATTTAGAGTTAAAGTAGTTATCTATTAGAAAATTCAAAATATTGTTGACTAAATAACCTAATCCTACTGAAGTTTTTATTGCATTAAAATTTGTTGATAAGTCAAATTAGATACAAAACCACCATGATATTTTTTAGTTTTTACAAATTCTTCCATAGAATTTGAAATGAAACTGTTTTCTTTTTAGAAAATACAGTTTTCGAATTTAAAGCAATTTTATATTATTTTATAACATTAATGACGTCATAGTGCTTGTTAGGAATATACCTAGTCACATGTATCATTGCTAAGGAAAAAAATATACATTTGTTTTTGTTAAAGCTCTGCTTTGGGGCTCTAGATTTTCTTAAACTTCGCGGATCTGATGAGATCTTTTGTCAGCTCGAAGTACATGTATACGAAGGTTGAAAACTCTTTATTTTAATTTTTTCGAAATGGGAATATAGTTTTATATTATTTAAAATATATTTTTTAAAGGAATTGAAAGAAAAATTGTCTATCATATTTTCTAAAGCCTATATAACATTTGCTTTGATTCAGTCGATTTGAAAAATTTCATTGTAGTCATATTTTAGTTTATGTTTTTTCTACGATTTTCTTGCGAAAGTTAAGAAAATTTCTCGACGAACTGGGGTGTATCGCTGTATGTAATCCAGCCGATCTACTGGGGTTTGTCAAGGAAATAGGACGGCTAATTCGGATGAGGGGACTGTAGGGGCAGTCTTGTCCTACGTAGTTTCTTTATTTCTTCGGACCTGATAACTTTTTTCTTCTTTACTTCACTTTCTTCTTCCTCTATATTGAAGGTACTCACAATGGACCGCATGGTTTATGGGTGGAAATGCGCCCTTGGGCGCATAACCCTTCTTAACTTAACCTAAGAAAATAAGGAAGTTTTAAGAAAAATAACAGAACATTTCATATTAAACATTTAAACATTTAACCGATTAATCGATTATTCGGATCGAATAATTATTTGAGTTTTAAATTATTTGTTTCGACATTTACCGAAATAGAGGCGATTATTCGAGGAATCGGTTAATTAACCGAATTGGAAACAATCGCTGAAAAACTACTTAAATCGAAGTTATCACACAAAAATTTTGAATCCTTTTCATAGGACAAGTTCTTTTATCAAAAGACCACAACAATTATGCAGAACCATCTATTCGAAATTCAATTGTGGAAACCAAAAATTTGATTTGAAAATAAAACATTAGTAAAAATCAACATGAAATAAAAATATCCAGTAGTTACTTCGGAATTTAATATTGAATTAACCCCAAAGATATCACACATAATTAAATATATATTTTAAATACTACTCGTATTCAGTTCAGTTCAATTCTGTTCTTCAATTAACACTTTCTAGTCATTAATACAAAACAATACTTTGTTCCAACATAATGTGATGAACAACGAAAACGACAGCAGCAGCCACATATCATGTCAATGCATTTTAATAAAAACGAAACACAACCAGACAATTTTGAATCTTGATTCATTGGAAATTATAAGCATAATTACATTTTGAATACGAAAGTAATTTTTCTCTTAAATAATAAAAAGCTAACAGAAATCGTTTTTATATTCCTCCTATACAATATGCACAAATGGGACTAATTAATTGAGTGGACTAATTGTGGATTTCGTTAGAATGAATAGAATACAATTTTAATCAAAAGTGAACGAATTATTTTTTTTAATCAAATGAATTCATTCAATTGAACACGTTCTACTCCAATAATGATTTAAGAATTAAATCAATTGTAAAAGTTTGTTTTATCAAATGATTTAAATCACTAAGAACGCATTAATTTTTATAATTAAAAAAAAAAAAAGAATTTGTTCAATTTACCAACTTCAATGTGTATAGTAAATTGCACTCAACCGTTCAGAAAAATAAATTCCGTTCATTTATTTTTATTTTTTTTTTGTTCAGTGACTTAAATCAATTTTCTACTGTTGAGTAATTTAAAATTAAATTTGTATCGTTTAATGATGATTTTCCAGTTTTATTGCAATATAGCATGATTTTCAGAGTAAAAAACGTACAAATTTGTCAAATTTACGAAAAATGAGAATTCACTTATTCAAAAAATAACCAGAGTTATGTTTACTACAGATATTTCCATTAAAATTCCTAGTTATGGTTAATTACTAATCTCTAGCTATTTTGAGATAAGTTAGCTGCTCTAAATTGTTTATTTTCTTTAAATATTCAAAGAATGTCCAATGAAAAAAGCTACTGAACGGTTTTTTTTTTTTGTTTTTCAATAACTGAACTATAAAAAATCAATTTTTAATCAGTGAACAGAAAAAAATTAATTTTAAATCTCTGAATGGATTTTTTTTTAAATCACTGAACGGTTGAGTGAAATGTGAATTAAATCCATTCAATAATTGGTCGTTTCGGATTTAATTCGTTTAATTTTAATTCATAAATTGAATTAATGAACTAAATCTTCGAATCTCTGACTTAAAAAAGAAACGTTTAAATGTTCTGAAAACATAAATAATTTTGAGAAAACCAAAAATAATTTATTCTTCTTCGTTTTCTGTGCTATGTTGAAACATTTGTTTTCCGATTCTCTACATTTCTTTTCCCGAGTTAGTGTTTCAATTTTATTCGTTCCCCTTTCGATTGCATTTCGTTTCCGTGTTTTTTTTTTAACTCATATACGCTTGTTCCCCTTCCCATTCCATAGCTGCTATTTGGAGCAAAGTTCCGTTTCATTTCGTACCATTTTTATGCAATAGTCCGATTTTTTTTACTAATTTCAAATATTTCAGTATCATTAAATTTGTATTTTTTTTTCATTTGCTTTGGTTTCAACTAATGGTAATACAATTTCAATGATAATGCAGAATTCCCATATATGGTACAGTAGGAAGTATTTGGGTTTGTAGGGTTGTAAAAATGCGACGTAAGTGGGCATATAAACAATAATTTTGTCAATTGTTATCAATAATCTCGACACGACTTAAAAGCACTTTTTACATTAACACATTTTGTTTAAGAATGAGAGTTGCTGTTTATTTCCCGTTTTAAAAATAGAAATTCGCTGAAAAAATAGTTTGTGAGTATTTATAGCCTATCAACAAATAATGTTTTTTTCGATAAATTATACCAAAAATATTAAGATTTATTAAATGCTATAAACTCTAATTTAGTGCACTTGGATGTTGGAAGTCGGAAACAAAAAACAACTCTGAAACTAAGCACTGATATATTTCGATCAGTATCTGATTTAAAAATAACATTTGAATTTATACCTCAGGGTTAAAAATCTTAATGTCACAATTTTTTTTAAAAAGCTTTAAAAAGAAAATAAAATTTAGGAAAAATTTTTCTCAATTGTTTAATTTGAAATTTTTTTTAAAAAAAATTTATTCATGGGGACTAGAAGTTCGAGAAGAAATAAAAAATGTAATTTTGAATAAATCTAAATCCATTGAGCCGATCAATGTGTCGACTCTGGTTGCAAATATATCCGCTAGACTGCGCGGCAGGTTAATAAACAATCCAGAAAAATTTTTTTGGACTCCTAGTCTTTCTCTATACCAATTTTCGCTAAGAAATTTACACGATATCTTAATTCAGGAAATTATGGGTTAAATAAGTCAATGTGTGTATTGAACATGTAGTTTGTATGTTTATAGGCCTTCTTACAACTCGGTTACCCTGGTTAAATCATAAACGCCAAACTAAATTATTTAAGTTTTTATTGAAAATTAGTCAACATTCCTTTGTCGAAAATTTTAAAAACCGTGCGATGACAGGCTTAGTAAGTACAATAAATTGATTAAAACTACCCCTTACCCTGGATGATGTTTTATATAATTTTTATAAAAAGTCTACAGTGCATTTGAAAAAATCTTTAAATAAAACACGTGCAATAGGATGTCTCGAATTTCCAAAAGTTTTGAATTTTCTAAAGTAATAGCACTCAAATGATTAAACTGATTATGGGAAAATATCAAAAAAAAAAAATTTTTTTTCCATGGTACTTAAATCAACATCTTATTTTTTAACAACATTTTTAAATTAAGCTTGAATATTATTAAAGTAAATATGATTCTAGTTAGAATAGAAAAAGTGAATTGTAAATTTTTTAAATCTAATGAAAAGCTTTAAAATTTTAATGAAACTTTTATGAGTTTTTGCAATAAATCAATAATATCGTATCAGTTATAAAATTATTTCAGTGTGCTTACATTTTTGTTTCACATGTTTTATGTATTAAAGACGGTTGAATTGAGTGTATTTATATCTTGGTGCTTTTATATGTTACGCACTGTATTCATACATTTGCTTTGGCACTTTAAATGTGATGAAATATGTGTGAATATTAATGTGTTCGATGACAAGGTTGCATACTCATTGCATTACATTTCCAATACCCTAGAGATTTTGCATGCAACATCATGCTACTGTAATTCTGCTCCCAGTTTTAGGGAGTTTTGTTTTTGTGCGCTACTATTTATTTTGACATTTATTTATATTCACTGCATATAAAAATAATTTGTTAAATTGTTCGTTTATTTTTTATGATTTTTTTAATAGAAAATATTGTAGATATTTTTAATTTTCTATTCTGTGGTTTATTTTTTTTTTCAATTTCAAATTTTTTATTTAATTTACAGAACTCATATAGAAGTTCAATTTTCATTCATCTTAAATTTTTTTTAAATATCGCTGCCACCAAAAAAGTTTTACAAATTTTGCATAAATTATGCTCAAACTTGTAACATTAACAATTGTTAACTTATTAGGCAAATTTATTGCTTAATTTAACCGGAAAATAAACTTGTTTAGTTGAAATTCTACCAGTTGAGAAAGACAATTTCAACCAAGAATTATTCGTGGCGAAACATCTTTCTAAAAATAAGTCGTCATATACCAGACACACACAGAGTAAAGCAATATATAAATTCACCTTAAAAAATTGTTTGTTTTTGTAAAAATTTATCTGCCCATAATTTATGACCAGTAATTTTTATATGATATTAAAATCACTCAATATCCTCGTTTGTAAAAAAAAATGTCGTTGGAAAACTTAAAAGGAAAAATATTTTTAAAGAAAATAAAATCTGATAAATTGACTTTTAGTGTAAACATATTTGTTTATTTGTCATAAATCATTTGACATGCTGAAATAATATTCCAAATCGATATCTTTAATACTTATATGCGTTCATATGTAGATTAGAAAAATATCTATCAGACATACACACATAATATAATATATTTAGTAGGATGCACTTATTGTTAGATGGATGTCCCGTAGAGTAAATGCCAAAACATTAGATTATTTCGCAGCCACTGTCAGGATATGAACAAAAAGCCAATTGTAATATAAGGTGGACCAAAAAATATATATATTTCAGTGCGGTAGGTACAATGTTGCTGCATTGTGGCTGTCCCTGCATTTGTATTTACAGGAATGAAATTAATCTAAACAGAAAAAGAAAACGAAAAGTATCAAATTTCAAGGCAACAAAACAAACTAAAAATTATGTTTAGTTAAACCCAAACATTAGTGTGTTGGCGTTTAAATTCCCCAAAAAAAAGAATGAGAAAAACACTTGAGATTTTGTTACTAAATATCTATGATGGATATAACACTAACCAAATCTGAAAACCAAAGAATTAATTCTTTGAAAATTATTAATTTCCACTTAAATTTTTACATTTCCTAAGTTTGTATATCAACTTGCAATTTGTAAATTTTAGATTTGTTCCTTTATTAATTGATTCTTTTTCATTGGAATGACTCCAAAGAACGATTTAATTGAATTAATGAAACATTCGTTGAATTTATAAAACGTTTTCATTATATTTATTTTAATGTTTTTTTTTTTTTCGTTTATAATCTAACGCAAATAACCAAATCAAAATAATGGGTTTAGTTAGATTTTTATACGTAAATAATTTTCGTATGCCACCTAGCGGCTATAACTGAAATAATATTATATATTCCAATATTTGGGGCTTACTAAAATCCTAATAAAATAATAACATATTTTTCGGCAACATCTAATCAAATAATAATAAATTTTTAATTTTTTGGTGTATAATTTCCCTGCGCCAAAAAAGGGGTCAGTTGGGAATTGGGACCTGTCCCGTGATAGGAAAAAACCGAACTGGTCCCGAAAATACATATCACGAGATAAGTGAAAGGAGGACCGGTTGTTAAAATACCCACCACGTGACCGGTTGAAAGTCATGACATGTTCTTTTAGACCAGTCCTGTGACTAGGACAAGCCCATGTGACCGGTCCCGTGACCGGTCAATATCGCAATGAACGCTGCACATGACGTGTCCTGGGATAGGTCATTTATTCTCACTTATTCATTGAACGAAATAGTGCAGTGCCAACAAAGCATCATTTGCTGGAAGTTTTGCTTAACTTCTTCAAAAAAAAGTGCAGCTAAAGCTCAACGATTGCTCACCGAAGCTTATCCTGAATATGTTCCATCGACTTTAACGTGCGAGAAGATAAAGACCGCCCATATGATGAATTGGAGGTATTTACTCGATAAAGATTGTTGTCAAACTCAAAAAGAACTAGCAAAATCAAGGAAATTCGATATAACACGAGTTGTAGCCAAAAGACGTTGAAAAACGATCTTGTATGTTAGAAATGCTGCTTGAACGCCATTAGAAAAAGTCATTTGTTCACCGAATCATTCATTACTGCCGATGAAAAATGGATCCATTACGACAACCCGAAACGCAATAAATCGTATTTGGAGTCCTGCCAATCAATCAAATCAATACCAAAGCCGAATAGCCATAACATCAAGGTAATGCTTTGTATTTGGTGGAATCAAAAGGCTCCCATCTATTACGAGCTGCTGAAATCGGGCCAAACGATCACAGGGGAACGGTACCAAACACAATTAATTCGTTTAAAGCAAGCATTGGCCGAAAACGCCCGGAATATGCTACCAGACATGAAGTCGTAATTTTCAATCATGGCAACGCTCGGCCACATGTTGCTATTTAATAGAACAATTAATTCATATCATATCATTGAAATAATGTAAATTTTATCAAATATTAAATTTTATTCTCATAATATCACTAATGTGCAAATATATTTCAAATCGAGCTATGTTTTGTTTTAAATGCTTTTAGTTTTTCAAATTGTTGCTTCAATAAAAATTATTTTTAATTAATTTATATTTTATTTCCTTTAATTTCATTAAAGGAAAACAATTTTAAGTCATTATTTGTGTGATTTCTTCAAGAACTAATTAATTCAGATGACATTTATTTAAATTGTGCAATTTAATTCCAAAATTCCAAGCTCAAGCCTATTCCAAAAACAGGTTATATTAAAAGTTTTTCTTAAGATCTGAAGTTGGTACTCATTTCTAAAATAACTAACTTGAATTAAAAAAAATGTATGATTTTATACATTTAGCACTCTGATGACGCAGATATTGCTAGTGTCGCTAATGCTGTCACTGTTTCTGTTGCATATGAGCCTGTGAAAGTAATCACTTTAAAATTTCTGAATTTAAGAAATCTTATTTGTATACACAATTAGGTACAATTCATATTCATCCATATCCCATCTGAAATGTTTTGTATGCAAGATTGCACTGTAGTATCTGAAATACATTCTTGACACTTACACTTAACTCGTTTGTTATGTATACGCAACGTGGACGGACAGAGTCGTCTGCTCTGTGTTGCTCGTGTTATGTTGCATTTATTGTTTGTGTTTCATATTCAAGTGGTTGAGCGATCTTTGATGTTATCAACTCAAGCATACACCCCTTCCACATACAATATACTATTTATGTTTAAATACATTTTAGATGCTATGTTTCGGTTTAAATTTAAATCCACAAAATTACACCGTTTGTAGAACCTCATATAATTGAATATACTCGTAGTATTTTCAGTTCTTTTTTTTTAATTGTCTTATGTTTTTATTTTTTGTCCCGCCCCCTGTTTCATACATTGTATTTAGTATTTTGAAGGTATTCAAATATGGCACGTGATACTAATTGTTTATAAGCCATTCAAAAAAAATATATTTTTGAAAAAAAAAAAAATGGAAATTAGATTTATACACTTAGGAAATTGTGTATATATAAATATATGCAAATTACAATTAAAATAACTGCGTTTGTAGTTGAAAAGTTGTGCATTTAAATAAAATTCAATGTGCAGTTATGTTTAACTGTTCAAAATCAACTGACAAATGTATTAAAAATAACATACAAACAAACATTTTCCACAAATTTTCCCATATTTTTCTCTCGAATTTAGCATTTCTCACTTACTTTTTAACTTTAAATTATTATATGTATTTATTACATTTAGGAGAATCTATATAAAAGAGCTTGTTTCCTTTTTTATGTTTTTGTAAAATAGCAATAAAAATGCTAAAAATAAAAAAGTATTCAAAAATGTTTAATTGTAGTCAAAACGCAGTTGTTTTTGTATGATGTTTAAAGAACCACTAGGTTAGGTTGAGTTGGCTGGCTGGTCAAAGAACTAGCATAGGCCAATTTGGTCCCTAGCGTTATCAGATAAGAAACAATAAGCCGCATAAAATATCAGTCAAATGTTATAGCAACAAGGGTGCCCCACACTCTCTAAGCAAACACCAGGAGTCTTAGAATTCCGATTTTGGAATTTTCCCCCAGATCGCAGAATAGATAATCTCCTAAGCAACTTGCCCACCGTATCTCTGTCCCCCGGTACACCACAAAACCCGCAATTGTCCCCCCTCTTGGCAAAAACCAGAATTCTACAATCGGTTCTGGTTAAGGATAACAGGAGACCCATGGCCTTAGGACTGTCAACACCTGCACCTACCAGTATTACACCAATCCGCTACAGTGAAATCTACATTCCGTTTCAGAACTGGACCCCACACCTCGCCAGCTCGTTACAATCTCGTTACCCTCAATGTATCGGTGTCCACAAACTCTGTTGACACACAGTCTACCTTACACCCTACGACAATCGATGAATACGTCAAATCGGCGGAAATCGGAAATTAATGTTAGTGCCAATTGTCTCAGGGACAAAAGAAAGGTCAGTTGCAATTTTGGCCGTCAGAACTTCCGCCTAAAAATGCTTCAGTAATCGGGAAGTGTATACAATTTCTCGATACCCAGCTTTCGATAAAAAAAACCGCAGCACTAATTCCCTCGCCCACTTTAGAACCATCCGGGAAGAAATTAAAGGGCAAACACCTGCTAACCATCCATACTCGCCTACACCCAGAGAAAAGATTGGTTGCAATTCGATCAAAACCGTTAATATTTATTTGTGAGGATTTAATTTTATTTGGAATAACCTAAAATCCATTAATAAAGCAAAATGTATCGGAAATTAAAAATGGGAAAAGAAACCAAAAATCAATCCTATTATTCAATTATTGGCATTTCCAATTATCTTCAAAAATAATATTCGTTTAGTATTTGTGTGCGGTGGAAGCAACCATTTATTTAGTGATTATATTAGAAATTTGGTACAATGTATCAAATTTATTAAAAAATTGTCGATATTCAAAAGTGGTAACTACAAGTACGGTTATTCTGATAAAATATATCATTTTATTTGGGTTTTAGTAGTAGCAACCGAATTGTGGATTGTATTGATAAACAATTTTTATACTATATTTGTTTTCCTAACAAATTGTTTAAATTCAAAACTAGCCATTAAAATTTATACTCCGAATTTACGAGTTCAAATCGCGGAAAAGGCAAACATTTTAAAAATAATTTTATAAATTAAAATGAAATATTCAATTGTTTAAATGAAAATTAAAATTAGTTGTGGTGCAGTAAGCAAGAGTGTGAACTATAAATCTGATTGCCCAGGTTCGATACCTGAGAAATCTAAAAATAATTTTTTTTTTAAAATGAAATTTTGTGGAACGTAATAATATTTATGTGGAATTCGATTGGCAACAAATTCGATGGCCACAACTGATACTGTTTTCTGGGTGTATAGTGGCGCGTAATCCCCTCATTGAAATAATTGTAATGCATTCACTGCTACAATCACAATTTCGTGACCATAAAAAGTATACACAAACTGTAAAGGTAAGCGCAATGGGCTGTTACACAAAGGTTGCGGGTTCGATCTCCAGCAACGGCTACATCAATTTAGAAAAATAATATGTATGAGTTTTTATCACTCATACACAGGGACAACAGACATTGTGCCCTTTTTTGGTTGGAGCCACCAATATCTGTGTTTGTGGTGACCAAAATTTTAGTTAATACAACAGAATTTCGGTTAAAACTATATATCATTTGAATACATTTGATTGAGACAAACAAATTATTCGGTTTCTGCAACCAAAATCCTTTGGTTGGCAAGGAATTCGGACTCCCATAGCACTAAACCCCACCGAAGTAAAATAACAACAGCGATATGAACTATAAAGTTTCAACAATTTCGCCAACACGGAGACAGATGGCGGGCAACAACTCGTCAGCTTATTATTGGTTTGACCCATTGACCATTTTCGAAAAAATGAGTTGGGAATGGATTATGTATAATGTAAATAACCTTTTTCTGACTCTGAAACCTGTTCCTTGATGTCTTGTATGATATCTGAGATATTCATTACAGAATTTGATATTCGAAAAATGTAAAACTTCTTTACTTTAAATTTTTCTCGATAATTACTTTTTGGAATATGTGACAAATCCATAATAAGCTTACGAACTGTTCTTAGAATCATCTCGCGCAATTACAGTGTTGTCATATTTGAATTTTATATATTCATATTTTATCTTTCACCACCTTCCACCTTTTCTCTATCCCCGTTCCAAAGAAAGCAGCTCTTTAATTAGTAGCAAGAATTTCCTGTGTGTTGATTCTCTTAAAAAAAAATTTAAATGTAATTGCAATGCACGCTTTTTAACTACAATTTCAGAAAATATACTGACATAATTCTCTTTAGTGTAGCATAAAATGTGTTTTATTGCATTAACTAGGTAAGGATTTCTCGAAACCCTATAAAGGAAGAAATCTGAAAACAGGTCTAAATTTAGCGTGCCAAAGAGCTTTAGGAAAGTATATTCTGGCATCGGAGCTTAAAGTTTATCGTATTTTGTGGACCTGTGAAATTTTTTAGCTATCTTTTTTATTATGTCTGTTGATTTGCTTACTATAATTTGAACATTTTACTACTCCAATTGTAGTAAAATTTTTGAGAAAATTAATCTTTTCGTATTATTACGCCTGTAGTTTACCAGAAATTGTTTCTAACTTATTATTAAAATTCAGTTTAAATTAACGGATTTTAAATTAATAAATTTTGAATATCAAATGATTATATTTAAAGCAATTTTAAATTAAATAGTTTCTTTTTTCAGTGTGCCTACATATCAATATTTCGTATTTTTTTAATATTTCATACATTGAGTATTTCTGTGAAATTTTTTCAAAATTTCCGTAACTAATGAATATTTCCATGAAACATGTGTACATATCTAATGACTTTCTAGCTTTCCTTGTTTGACATATTGTCTCACTTACATATATGTCAATGTGTCAGAACATAAAAAAAAAATATTTGATCTGTTATTTGACATTAGTACTATCAATATTATTTGATTTAAAAGAATAGTTTTGACAGTTTGTGTTCAATTAATGAAGTCAAGGTCAAAGGGTGTGTTTTAAGTTCTTTAATAATAAATGCTAATTATAATTTTCATAACATTCAGGATTACCAGGTTGTATAGATGCGACGTAAACAACAAATATAAGTGCCGTCAGTTGCAATTAATAATGTCGGCGTACACTGCTTAAATATTCAATACACACATCGATTTATTTAAATGCTTTCAGGCCTATTAAATTACCAATTCCAATCACATTTTGATTTTCAAATTAAGATTTCTTTAAAATTTTTGCAATATTGCAAGAAAATATTTAATAAATTGTAACCGTTTCCAAGTCAAGATTATGCAATGGAAACTTAAGTCATAAATAAAAAACAAAATTATCCGAATTTCTTTTGAAAATTTGTAAACATTTCTATGATGAAATCTGTCAAAATAGTACATTCATAAAAAATGTGCAGAAAAATGTTGCCCGGGTGTAAATCCTACAATTTAATAAATACTTAAGGTCTAAAGAACACGGCCTTAAGCATTAGAGGGTTAACAACACACTGTAACATGTGTGTTTATACAAATTATCATATCACTTTTATTACCTTATTTTCAAACATTTTTGGAAAAATTCGATTTAAGTCCAATTTACACTACAGAAAAAAACTAGTAGCTACAAAACTTTTAATTTTTTATTTAAAATGTGAATGGTTTTGCAACCCTGGAATGAGATTTTTTATACCCTACACCATATATGGTTAGGGTATATAGTACAATTTAAATAAAATATTTTCTCATATTTTTTCGCTTAGAGGTGAATAATATTTTATGTTCATTCAAATATTTTTTACCTCAAAAATTTTTTCACCATTAAAATTTTTTTCACCACAAACAATTTTTTCACCTCAACATTTTTTTCACCACATACAATGTTTTCACAGGCAAAGAAGTTTTTCACCTCAAAAAAATTTTGTCCCCTTTTTAATTTTACTCTATTTTTTTTTTTTTTTGCATTTTATGTACGAAAAACACTGTAGATGACAGGAATGATAAAGTTTGTCTTAAGTACTTCTTGTGGTACCATTGAATCCTAAAAAGTACTATGGTACTTCTTTGAATCATTTGGTAATATTCCCTTTTTTATTTATTTTTGAAAACTTATGATATAATTTCTTTTAAATGCTGTTTTATAAAAAAATATTTTTTTCGCTGTGATATACTCACCCAAAAAAGTCTGTAATGACAACTAAAAATTTCGTTGTTAATACGGGAAATTTTGCTAATTTGTACCGAGCGGTATTTATTTTTTTTGCTTATCTTAGCTACACATATCTGCTGACTACACAAAATTAGTGCAAAAAATTACTAAATTTTAGTTAACTTTTTGTAAAGTAGAATTTAAAATCGGTTTGCTAAAATCATCAAAAATAATGTACTAAATATTTATATTAGTACAATTAAATTAGTATAAAAAACTAGTAAGCGCTACTAAATTTTAATAAATTGCTGTAAACTGCAATTTAAAATCGATCTGCTAAAATCATCAATAAATTTTACTAAATATTAGTGAAATGGAAATAGCAGGAAAGTTAATACCGCTACTCAACATTGGTAAAATTATGTACAAAGTTTATTAAAATAAATTATGTCGAATTAACAAAAAATTTTGATGAATTACAGTGAACTAAACTCAATGAATTGTAAAATATAAAAGAAATTTTAATTTATAAAAAAAAAATATTAAAAATACACAAATTAAATGAATTAATTTTAAATACACTTGTTGTTCTTTAAAGCTGCTTTCTTTTAAAATTGCCTTTAGAAAAAAATTAAAAATTTATTTCTTTTTTTTTGCCGAGCAACAACATTTTTTTATTTTGTTTATTTTTTTTCAAAAATATGTTGGGCAAAATCAAAAATAGTAAAAACATAAATCAATTTATCATTTCGTTTTAATTTGCTAATTTTCAATTTAAAATTTCAATTGTTTTAAGGGCTGATTTTTTAGTGCTATTTTAAGTCGATATCCTATTTTTGGGCATGAGGCGGTTGTGAGAAGTCTGTAAACTCAGAAACAAAAGTTAGTAGAAAAATTTGTAAACAGTTTTCAATCCCACATTACTATTTTTGTACTGATTTTTAGTAAAATTATTATTATTTAGTAAATCTCTTTGCTATTTACATTTTGCAAATTACAGAATATTTACAATTTTTGTTGCTAATTTCAGAAATCATTTTACAAATTTTTGAAAACCGATTTGCTAAAATTACAAATAAAATTTACTAATTTTAAAAAAGTGGATATTGAAGGAAATGTTATTTCTACACTCACAATATATTTTCCGTTACCAACTGTAGTTTATTAAAAAAGTAATACGAAAAGTTTGTTTTTAAATGAAGAATCAATTGAAATTCATAGAAATATATTTTTTAACTATTTGAATCAGTCATTCAAAAAACAAACTATAATAATTTACAGACATTCAGTAGGATTTGATATTTTCAGTTAAATGTAAAATTTTATGTTTTCTGTTTCAAGAAATAGAAATTCATATAATTCTTTTTTGTTTTTTTACCAAAATAGTTTGTATATATATAAAATTATTTCAATAAAAATTACAAGAAATTATTCAAATATACATACACACAAAGCCAATAAAAATATATACATCTGCATGTGTTCTGTTCTGTTTTGTAATTACATACAAATAAAAAAACTTTCAATTTGAAAAACAAACCACAAATGTAGTTTTTTCTAACTTTTTATCAGTAAAAATTTGATGGTTATTTTAAACCACTTTCTATTGTTTTTACTTTTGTCGATTATTAAACAATGAGTAAAAATAAATAACAAAATGGGTTGAATACAACGGAAAATCAGTAGTCCTCTTTTTGATTGTATTTCCGATTAATTTAATATGTATTTTAAGTTGTTTTTAACGAAATAATAATGTGAGTGTTTTCAATTGTTCTACACTCACCAAAAAAGCTTGTAATGGCAACTGAAAATTTTGCTGTTATTACGGGAAATTCTGCTAATTCGAGCCCAGCGGTATTTTTTGCTAATCTTAGCAACACATGTCTGCTGACGTGTAGTACAATGAAATTAGTAGAAAAATTAGTAGCCGCTACCAAATTTTAGTAGACTTTTTGTAAAGTGGAATTTAAAATCTGTTTGCTAAAATCAGCAAAAAAAATTACTAAATACTATTAATATTAGTACGAAGTTTTAGATTTATTTTTTTTATCGGGCATCAAAAATGTTGATTATATTTTTTAAAAGATGTTTTATACAAAATGAAAAAAAAAATCAAAGGCTTAAAAATCTTAAAAATTGTTTAACATAAACGAATTTATCATTTTGTTTTAATTTGGTTAAATTTAATTGTTTTTAGGGTTGATTTTTAGAACTAAAAAACCCTTTTTAGTGCTATTTTAAGTGGATGTCCTCTTTTTAGACATGAGTCGGTATCTTCACTTCCGATCCCTTTTTTAATCCTATGTAACATTTTAGAGCAATTTAAGTTTGTATGTATAAGTTTAAATTATTAGAAATAACATTTCCTTCAATATCGACTTTTTAAAATTAGTAATTTTTTTTGCTAATTTTAGCAAATCGGTTTTCAAAAATTTGTAAAATGATTTCTGAAATTAGCAACGAAAATTTGTAGATATTCTGTAAAAATTCTGTAATTTGTAAAATGTAAATAGCAAAAAGATTTGCTAAATAATAGTTTTTTTACTAAAAATCAGTACAAAAATAGTAAAGTGGAATTGAAAACCGTTTACACATTTTTCTACTAACTTTTTTTTCTGAGTGTAATAAATACTATTCCAAGAAAGCAAACCATACACTTTGAAAATAGATTATGATAAAAATGGATTATGTCAGAGATGGGTTTTATTATTTAAATAAAAATGCAAATCAATGTTTTTTTAATTAAAATTTAATATGATTTTTTATTTACAATTTATTATATTTTTAAAAATTGACTAAAGAAAGTACGATTAATTGTTAAGGAAACGTATGTTTAATACTTGAAAAATTCAAAAAATAACACCTTTCAATACGTTTGAAAAATGTTGACAATATTTTTAATACTATAATCTTTGGTATTGTTTTCATACACAGAAAAAAACATAATTTTCATAGCTGAATACAAAAATCATGAATTCAAAAAAAAAAAAAAAAAAAAACAAGTTGTTGAATTTCCTTTGATGATGATTTTTGCAATTTCAATAAAATGTTTTATTGAATTTTTCGTAAAATTCAATATATTTGTTTATCAAATCAATTAAATGTTTTATTGATTCCAACAAAAAAAAAAAACAAAGATATTTTCAAATTTGTGTATCAAATACTAATTGTTGAGTGTTATTTTGAGATATTACAATATTGATGAACATAACATAATGCTTAAATCAAATACGAAGGTTATTGATTTGACTCTTATTTTTTCAACAAATGGCTTTATGACCAGATTTTTTCATATGTTTTTTTTTGTGTATGGAAATAAACAAATTTTCAATATTTATCTGGGTACCAAATCTATGTAACCACCAGGTCGTATCATTTGATGATGTGGAGAACCATAAAACGATTGATAACTGCTCATGCTGTAGGAGTTGGGAGAGTGAGATATACCATTGCCGGTAGTAGAGGAGGTGTTTGAATTTGAAATACTGTGACTTTGACGCATATGACCAGATACCTTAATCTTTTCATATGGTCCAGCATAAGCATGGCCATGATAGTGAGAATTATGATGATAGATAGGACCATAACTGCTATTATCGGTTGTGTAGGCTTGACCAATTGATGAGTAAATATTTGTTGTACCCATCACCGCATGAGCATGATTGTGATGTGCTTGTGGAGAAGTTTGTTGTTGTATTACTTGGGAGTTGAGATTTAAATTAAGATGTGTATGATGATGGGCAGACGATATAGAGACATTGGACGGTATACCTAAATTTGAGGCGGTATGATGACTATGACTGCCATATGGTGAACTGGCGCTGTGATTTGAGTGGTCTGTTTTTGGTGATATACAATTAGTGTTCATAATATTACTGCCAATTAAACCATTAGATGAAGCTAAAGATTGATAATTGACTAGATCTGGTGATGTGCCCGTTGTAGATGGTGTTGTTGATAATGACGTTGTGGTGTTCATATGATTTGGTGATGTTGTTGCTGTCACATGTGATATCAATGAATTTTGATGGTTTTCCAATTCTGCTACTGAATTTATATCTTTTGCAAGACTCTTTAACTGTTGTTGTTGCTGTTGGAGTTGTTGCTGCTGGAGATGTTGTTGGTGGTGCTGCTGATGCTGCTGCTGTTGTTGTTGGGCATTGTGTTGTTGCTTCATTCTGGCATGACTTTCATGACTCATCTGATTTATGCCCATATTGCCTGATGTTCTACAATGGCAAAAAGAAAAAGAGAAAAATCAGGCACACATTTTTTTAATTATTTTTATTTCTTTTGCATATTGATTTTTAACAATTTTTCTTTATAAACAAATAATTGCTCACACAATATGTTTATGTAAAAAAGAAAAAAATCTGGTGGTTATTTTCGTTGTTCTTTCAAAATAGTTCTTAAATTATTGAATATCTCATAAAGTGTTTGTTAGCTTCTAAAAGCCCTTTTTCAATAATATTTAATCAAAATTGTTTATTTTTTGCCCCCAAAAATAATTTATATTTTTTTTATTCCAATTTTGAATGCAGACATACTAATATTTCTAAGTTATAGCTTCGTCAAAGCAGAAAGTGGGCGCATATCGTTAACACGCGGTAATAATTCATAGAATTTTTATTCCATATATATATATTTTTTTACGAATTTGTATATCGTTTAATGATTTGTTTAGTTTACAATTTTCAAGTGCTATGATTTTATTTTTTGAACACAAAAATTATAAGACCATGATGCGGCACACCATTTATGAATTTGTACGCATAATTTTTCTTTAATATTAATATTTTTAAGTTATAAGGGAAATTGGGGTAAAAGGGTTTTTTTTTTGCGTGACTATCGTTTTAAGTTTCTTACACTCAAAAAAATATATCTGTAATTTAACAGAAATACTTAGAATTTGCTGAAATGAACAATTTTTTAGTGAAAAAATAGTAAATCTACAAAAAAAAAAATTTAACAGAATTAGTGGGAATTATCTTTTTATTTTTGTTTCGCGAATTAAAAAACATTATAAATTTCAAAAAAAAAAATGTACGGAATCTAGTCGATTTGTTTTTTTTCTGTTAAATGCTTGTAAGATAAGAACAGCAAAAAATCACACTTTAACACTATACAGAATTTAAATAAATTACACAATGTACAAAAAAAAATTATAGTCACACAAAAATTTAAAATTTTTAAGTTTTTCGATTTTTTTTTAAACAACCTTTTTGAAGTCACCAGTTTACTTTTTCTTAGCAAATATTTCTGTTGATTTTAGCAGAATATACTATTATTTGCAATCAACTAAATTTAACTTAAATTTAAAAAAAAAATCTGATCGCATTTTGGTATTGGTTTTAATCGATTAATCGTTTAGATAAATAATTATTTGTTTTTGTTTTTTTAACCTATTAATCGATAAAATGTATACCCGTGTAAAAAATATCATATCTGAACAGATCTCATTAGATCTAACTGCCCAGACCAAATTAAATTGCAAAATTGGGTAAACATTTAAGATCTAATTAGTTTTGATCAAATCTATACAGATCTGGCGCACCGTATATAATCAAAAATCACCTTTATTTTTATATACATTTTTTTTTTGGTGCCTGTGTAAACGGCTCAAATGGATACGATCTTCTACCAGATCTGTTATTAGATATGTTCTAACATGACCAGATTTGCACATTTCATCCCTTTAGATATGAATGGATCTGGTACAAGATCCGATTATAAAGTGTATCACATATTCCGTATCAAATTATATATGATCAGATTTGGCACAGATAAACCTAACTAGATCCTATCATATCTTGTTAGGTTTAAGCAGATCTGATCAGATCTTATCTTTTTTATACGGGTGTAGAAAAATATACAAATTTTTTCGTATTTTTAATAATCCAGTATACAATTCGAATTCTTTTGTATTTTTCATGTGGATACAATGGGAATCCAAAATGAAAAGAGAACCAATTTACGTCCCTTCTTCCCTCCGCCCTTTCTTACACCCCATTCACACTAAGCCCCAAAATACGTATTTTCGTCATTTTCAAGTTTTCGATTTAAAATATGTATGGAATTTGAAAGTTGAAAACTTGAAAAAAAAAACGAAAATACGTATTTTGGGGATCAGTGTTAATGGGGTATTAGTTAAATTGCTGACAAAATACATAAAATTTCAAGACGATAAAGTTAAATGAAACTTTAATTATATATGTTTTTTTTTTTAATAATTTCTATTCATTCGATTAATCGAATCATTTTGAAATATTAATCCATTGATCTTTAAAAAAAAAAAATTTTAATCGTTTAATCGATCAAAATAAAAACCCAAAATTGACAACCTTATATTAAACCCCAGTTGTAAATTATTATATCGCAGAGTTAAAAATATTTTAATAACGAAAAAAAAACGTTTTATTTTAATTGAGACATTTCCAAATAAAATTTTACTTACGCATCATTTGTGCCGTCATCCCGGAAGCCTTTAGCAAATGGATTACTGACAATTTTCAATTGTGTTACCTAAAATTAAAAAGAATAACAAATTTTATGAATTTCAACAATTTAGTATTCAATAAAAAAATCAAAAAGATTCATGCAACCCCTAAAACCCTGCTCCTTATTAAACACTCATTGTCATTTTTACTTTTGAAGTACATAAAACTTTCTTTGTAAGCAATGGATTTTTATAAATTAATTTCACGCTTGAGAGATTTAGTTTTGTCGTTAGACCCCATGGAACTGAGGGGTGCTCCTTTATGATGGGTCACGACTCAAAATAATGTTTAAGCTTCACAATTCTGGAGTAATCTACGCTGCATATTAGAGTGTGCGAATGATAAAGGAACAAAATCCACTTTGCGAAGTAAAGTACTCGACACTCAGGAAAAATTTTCATTATTTTGATGAAAATATTTCATAAATCATGTGTCATCAATTCTTCATTATATTTATGAAGTTTTCATAAATATGATAAAATGTTTCATAAAAATTTATGACAATTGTTTAATAAGTCTTCACTTCATTCGATAAAAAATTAATAAACACTGTATCAAGTTATTACCGTTTGAAAATATTTCTGTCTGTAATTCTCATTAAGTTTGCATTTTTATTTACTTAATATTTAAAATATACAAATTGAAATTAAGAAAAAAAAAATCTTTCACATATTGATGAAATTTTTTCATTAATATGATGAATAAATATTGAAGAAGCTTCTTTGTATTTATTTGTATTTATAAGAACTTCAGAACCTTACTTAATATTTTGTTTAAAAATTCTTCATCATATTTAAGAAAGGTTTCATAAATACGAAGAAACATATCATCAATTTGCATTTTTTTGAAACAGCTTTATCATATTTATGAAGTGTTACATTGGAAAAAATTCTATGAAGTTTTTAAATATATTTTTAATTTTTTTCAGACCTGGGCGATCTCAATTACATTTTGCAATTATTCCCCATTATTATTTATTATTCCACATGTCTGGTATTAAAAAGTTTTGAAATTTTCCAAGGAAAAGTTTAATACCACAAACGTGAGAGAATTGTTAATATAAACAAATTACACAAGTGAAGAAATGCAATGTAATTGAGATCGCACAGCTATGATTTTTTATGCATATGATGAAACTTTTTCTCTGAGAATAACATAATCTCTAAAAACTGTTTACTTAAAACTTTTCTAACATACTCTCTAAAAACTGTTTACTAAAAATTTTTGTGACAGTCATAAGATCTTTTTTTGGCAGTCATATCATTTCCTTTTGGAATTCTCATTTTAAGAAATTTTTCAAAAAATCATTCTCATCATTTCTCACATTTAAAGAAAGTTGCAACTGTGAAATTTGGCAGCTGTCACATATGTTTACTCCGTTTATTAAAAATGGGTAGTAGAGCAAAGTGAAGTCAATGCCAATTTTTTTAAAAAAAAAGTCATCTTCTACGATGAAGTGCATTTCCATCTGAATGGCTTCGTTCGATTTCTTTCTTTGGGGTTTTGTAAAATCCCGGGTTTATGCCAATAACCAGAAACGATTCCTGGGGGCCATTTGACGGATATTTTATTCCATACTTAATCGGAACATGTCTTATTTACAATCCAATAAGAAAATCACAACTATCTCAAAAAATACGTATTTCTATTCTTACGTATTTCTATTCTTACTGAAACACCCTACACTCACCAAAAAAAAAGTCTGTAATGGCAACTGAAAATTTTGCTGTTATTACGGGAAAATTTGTTAATTTGAGCCCAGCGGACACATGTCTGCTGATTTGTAGTAAAATGAAAATAGTAGAAAAATTAATAGCCGCTACTAAATTTAGTATACTTTTTGTAACGTGGAATTTAAAATCTGTTTGCTAAAATCAGCAAAAACAATTACTAAATATTATTAATATTAGTACAAAATTTTGTAAATTTATTTTTTTTATAGAGCTTCAAATTTTTTTATTTTATTTTTTTTTCAAAAAATATTTTATACAAAATTAAAAACAGTATCACAGGCTTAAAAATCGTAAAAATTGTTAAAACATAAATGAATTAATCATTTTGTTTTTATTTGGTAATTTCTGTTTTGAAAAATATTTTAGTCAAAAATTTTTTTTTTTACTTTTAAGGTCAAATTTTAATTGTTTTTAGGACTGATTTTTAGAACTAAAAAAACTTTTTAGTGCCATTTAAAGTGGATGTCCTATTTTCAGACATGAGTCGGTATATTCACTTCCGATCCCTTTTTTTAATCTATGAACATTTTAAGGCAATTTAAGTTTGTAGGTGTAAGTATAAATTAGGAATAACATTTCTTTTAATATCCGCTTTTTTTAAATAGTAATTTTTTTGCTAATTTTAGCTAATCGGTTTTCAAAAATTTGTAAAATGATTTCTGAAATTAGCATCAAAAATTTGTAAATATTCTGTAAAAACTCTGTAATTTGTAAAATGTAAATAGCAAAAAGATTTGCTAAATAATTTTTTTACTAAAAATCAGTACAAAAATATTAAAGTGGGATTGAAAACCGTTTACAAATTTTTCTACTAACTTTTTTTCTGAGTGTATATAAATTTGGCTTAATACATTTGTTTTGATCTTACTTGGGAAAAAATAGTACGGTAAATAATTTTTTAAAGTTTTATAAAATATTCAAGGGCATTTCCAGAAATTATCCTAAATATTTAAGACCAAATTTCTAATTATATTCCTATTTGCAACAACATAATGAAGCTAGAAAATACAAGAGATTTTTAAGATAATACTCATATAAAATACACATCATTAGTGGCATATGATGTCTGTCAAAACATGTGATAGTTTGAGAAACATTTTTACACCTATAAAATTTTTGATTACGCCGCAGTGCTCTGTATTATGAATATCAAATAATGAAATATTTTTGTGACTTACACGTTGATTTTGATATGCGGTCACTGCAGTAAATGATGTCTCCGGAAAAATATACGTACGGAAATTGCTTGTGTGTTCGCTTTCATCCATTGAAGTTGTTTTTGGTGGCAAATATACAATATGAAAACGGGGCTGATAACGATGCATAGAATTTAAGATGATCTATTAAATAAAAGTAAAAAAGCAAACATTGATCGATTAATTCGAAGTTTGAATAAGTGAATTTTGAATAAGAATATTCATGGATTCATAAAAGAAAAAAATTAAATCTGTAGAAAGTTTTTAGATACTAACTCTGGATTTCATAAGAAGAATTAATTTTGATTTTATTAAACAAAAGAAAATGTAAAAAAATAGTTAACTAAAATATTTTTAGTAAGAAATTCAGCTTAAAAATATTTAAAAAACTCTTTTTAACCATACAAGGAAGTTCTCCTCGGAATAAAATTCTGATTGCGATTAAATTTTGAAATGTGATTATGTTAAGTTTTGCTCTTGCAGTTTAAGGAGACAGACCTATCTTATTAGAAGCTGGGAAAAGATTATGAAAATCTTAAAATTTATGTTCCAACTGTTTATTTTGTTTTTCATACTAACATGTCCATTTTCGTCCAGTTGATTGTTGGTTAATTTAAGTTTGTCAAACGATATAATTTGTTTCATCCAATTGGTTCCTAGAGCTGGTGAATCTGGATGAACATGAATACGTGGTGGTGAAATAGGATCTGCCTTACCAGCTACAACCCAACTGGAACTATTATAGAAAAAATAAGTTATTAGTCCCTATCGAGCATTTGAAACCTCTATTAATTCTTGCAAAATTCAAGAATTAATTCAAAACTTACTTATGAAAAGCATAGCGATATCGTTTATCATCCACTGGCACAAAATCCATCATCATTATATAGGTGGCTTGAGGATCCAGCCCACCAATACGCACTTGAAATGTAGGAAACATACGACGACCAGATTTTGTAACAATCATTTCCGTACCTTGTTCATGAAATTTGTCCCACAGTGATTTGGTTTCTAACACCACTACGGCTTGGGCCAATGAAGGATGTACAGCGGGTTCTTCTGTTTTATTATTTATCGTTAATTCTTTTGTTTTGTTGTTTCTATTTGACTTTTTATTATTATTATTGTTGTCACTATTGTAATTTGTTGTATTCTTGGTGTTGACAGATTCTTCTTTTCCTCTACATGTACTATTTGCTTCAGCATCCGTAATTTTTATTTCTGTACGCTCAAGTGGTTTATATGTTGTTCGATCTTTTCCAGCTGTTTGTATGCAGGCTAAAGTTTAAAAGAAATTTAAAGGTAGACTAATTAAAAGGATAAAACATAAATTTACAATATGTTTACAAATCTGTGCACTTTTGACAAAAACAAACATAAATCGACTTAAGTTCCTATGTCAAAAGAAAATTTCAAGCCACTTTTTTGCTTAGAATAGACCTTTAATTATGAATTTTTAAGAGAGCCTTGTAATTTATAATATTTACATTGTAAATCACTATAAAATGCATTCAAAAATTTCCATTTCTAACCATAGTGGTCTCTTGAAAAAAGTCAAACAAATTTCTTGGAAAAAATAAATTATTTTATTAAAGGTCCACAGAAAAATTTTGAAAATCAAATTTATTTATTTTTAAATCAATTTGCTTGAATTTGTTTGCAGTGAATGTTATAGACGTTTAGGTCTTTTTGGACTCCATTTATTACACATTTTTATCAAAAATCCATACCTTTCGAAACATACATTTTAACCCTCTAATACCCAAGACCGTCAAAAAGCGGTCTTCAGATATTAAGTAATTTTTATTAAATTTTTATTAAAGCAATTTATATCGATGGAAGACATAATTAAATATTTTTTCTTTTTTAAAAACGCATTTTGTTTAACGAACGAATTTCAAGCGAGGACAATATAAAGTTTTGTTTTTTTCGAATTTTTTATAAATATTCTATACAAATTTAAGTAGATATATACTTGCTAAGTAGTAATAGATATAGCTGCTTAAAAATTAAGAATTTATAAAAATGCTGCCTAATCATAAAACAAAAATATTTAAAATTTTTAAATTGATAAAATATTAAAAACAACAAAAGCTAAAGAATGAATTATGTTTTTATGAGTAGAGCAGGGCAAAAAATATAATTGCTCTATTTCGCGTTCCGGAGAAGTTCATATACTAAAATAGCCCCATATGATCAAATAATATTTGTTTAGGAAAAATAAAAAAGTCAGGTAAATAGGGATAGTCGTTTTAGATATAGATATAAAATTCGAAAAAAAACAAACCTAAAATAAAAATTTTGTAAATTTTAAAAAAATTTACTTTTTAAAATAGAAAAAAAATTTTTAAAAATCTTCAAAATCACATATTTAAGCTCGGGCGCGCCGGCATTGTCGATTAGAACAAAGGTTTTTCACCGTCAGCTAACAGATTTTTTTGGGTATTAAGTACAGCTAATCCACTCAGACTTTGTAGTAAGTAGAATGAATTTCGTTAAAATTTATTAATGTTTGGTGTCAATTTCGCTAAAGTTCGCAATTTTCAAAATCAAAAATCGCCATAACTTCTAAAGTAATAAAACTAGATTAACAATTTGGTATGTAATTTTATTTAACTTACAGTGTTATTTATAGAAATATACTGAAAGTATTTGGTTATTGGATTTATTTTTTTTAAATAATTCCAATAATATTTTTAAGATATTTGCCGTAGTAGGTTTTCTATGCCAAATATAGAGAGTAAATATTATCGATAGCAGAAAAGAGAGCACTAGGGGTGAAATTTAAAATATTTAGCCCAATGTAATTGGGCAGGTTAATAAAAAGGAGACACCTACTCTTTTTCCCGAGGTCGTTAAATTATCCAAAAATCCCTTCTAAGTACAAAAAAATAATTTTCATATTTAAATACGAAAAACACTGATTCATAACATACAAAAAAGTTTTGAATTTCCTGCCATGACGATTTTTGCAGTATTGATAACAAAAATTGCAAGTAAATATTTTGTTTTTCGGTCAAAAACGGAATTTATTGAATTAACAAAAAATTCATTGGTTTAAATTTTATTTGTAATAAAAAAGTTGTTGCGATTGATGAAAATAATTAATTGAAAATATTTTAATAATCAAAAAAACAAATAATCGATTCCACAATATATTTTATTGAATTTTTAGACAACTTTTATAAACAAAGCTATTTTCCCAGATAAAAAAAAAACATAAAAATTCGTTTGAAATTTAATTTTATTAACTGCAACGAATATCGATATGGATCTAGAACAGGGATAGAAAAGATGATACGATAGTACTTCTTTGATACTCTTTGATGCAAAAAAGTAAATATTTGAAACTTTTACAAAATGTAATTAATACTCATATGTATATTTAAATAAGTTTCCATTTTAATTTAAATTTTTGTAAATAAGCAAAAGAAAACTAAAATTACTGATTTTTTTACAAAATATATTGGTAAATAAAAAAATTCGCGCTTAGTTAAAATTAGGAAGTAAACGTTTTTTTTTTACTGTCATAAGAAAATCTCAATCCCAAAAAAATCTAAATCTCAGAATTCGCTACATTACTAATTTTGATAACATTTTCATTTTTAACAAAAAAAAGAAGCATCAAAAAAAAAAACCCTGAGAATTAAAAAGGTACTTTGAAAGGTGTATGGGTACCTTTGTTTTATTTATTCGAACAGAAGACAAGAAAGAAAGAAGGAAAAAATGGAAAAGAAGAACTGCTATGACAAAAAATCAAAATTATGGAAAAATTTAAAAATATTTGGTTTTTGATTCACGTATTTTGTTAAATTAAAACGCACATTTATTCCGTAATTTGTTTACCAAATACAGTTTACTAAGTGCTATTGATTAGAATTGTGCTATTGATATATATAATATTTGAATCAAATACGAAGGGTTATTAATTTGGTTTTTTTATTTTCAACAAACGGGTTTATCAAATATTTTGCTTAACTATTTTTTTGTGTGTAACCTAATGGAGAAACCTACACGTTCCTATACAGAGAAAACGGATTCGTGCAGGCAACCTAATATAATGGTTCGGTGTTGATAAGGGAATAAGTTGGGACAGCAGAAATTTAACTTCGAGAATAGAATTTCGACTTTAAGCAAAACATTAAGCGGCGAAATTCCTATATTTCAATTTTGTAAAAAATTACGCTTTTTGCAAAGGTAAATAATTTATTTATTAACTAATTTTTAATTCCACTGGCTCCCACTTTCTGACTGGGATCCTACGAATCAGAAAGTCCCCATATCTTAAAGGATTCAGACCTCAATTTGTATTAATTTATTTACCATTTTTCCCCCTTTTACACAACGTTTTCGGAAAGCCGTATGCTTGGTCCAATTTTTTATCTCACTAAATTGAACGAGAATGCCCAACTCTAATATTTTAATATTTCAAAAATTTTTGCAATATCTTTTAAGTTATTATTTTATATTTTTGAAATAATTTTTGTTTAATACATTATTTATACACATTTGCTAAAAAATTATCTTCCTATTCCTGCATGTGTATTTAAATAATTCAAGTTCTATTTATTCCTATTAAACTAATTTGTTGGGGATTTTTGTCAAGCTTGACAGAAAAACAATTATTTGTGCCAAATACTAATTGATTTTCGAATTCATTAATTACAAAAACAACAAAGTGTTCAGTATATACTACAACATGTATTATCTTTCGAAGATCCCCCTAAAATAAAAATATATATCATGTACTACAGATCTAATTTTTTTTTTGTTTTTAATTTGGCGAAGACAATAAAATTCCGTTTCTTTTCTTGGCATTCTTTTGATGGGACAACAAAACATGTCATGGGTCATAAACAATGACATTGACATGCTAAAGTGATAATATCTGCTGCATACAATAAGAATTGAAATTTTATTGGAGTTTTTTTTTTCTTTGGAAATATGTAAATTTTACAAATTTTAAAACAAGTGTTAATAAACAAAATTTGTGCAACTTTACATTTTTATAACCCTTCATCATGTCAAGCAAGTGATATTATTTATTATTCGATTAATTACGTGCAACAAAACAGTTTTAATAATTGCAACATTGGGAGTTTTTATAAATTTCAAACCGTTAATGGGGGACACAACAGTTTTTATCATATATTTAAAAGCATCGTAGTAGGTTTTTTATGCGGTTCTGTCTTTGGGAGTCCGTAGCCTAATTTTACAAGGAATATTTTTACATAAATGTTTAAATCTTTATAAAACTTTTTCGTGTGTCATTAGAGTTCTTTTTTTGTTTTGAGTGAAATGTGTGACTATGTAAATATCAAATATAGGTTTTAAAGGTTCGCTATTTCGAATCTAATGTGATCACTGAAATTTTGTAAATGGAGATGCAATATGAACTTTTTCTATAAGCTGGTGGTAGATTTGGGGTACTGATATCAACAATTTATAAGGAATAGTTTTATATAACTTTTTTAAGGGTTAATTTGGATCACTTTTTTGAAAAGAATGCAATATTAGACTATAGAATATAAAACATGAGGCTATAAATCTGAAGTCATATTTTCATATGGCATTCGATTTAATTTTTAATATAAACTGTGTCATGATTTGGGGTCGCTGTTATCAAGTATAAATTAGATTTTAAAAATTCAAAATCATATTCAAATTCGATTTCAGCAGCCTCAAATTATCTACCAGTTAATATAAAAATTAAATCATTTGTATAAAATATTTCAATTAGATTCATAATCACTACCATTCTAAACCATTAACCCTTCTTTGCATGATGATGGAAATTTCCATCATAACATTTATTGGACAAAAATGCACACAAACACGTGTAAATTGTAAATTGATTGTTGCTGCCAACATTTTACATGACTATTGAATAAATTGGAGCACAGCTGTCAAAAAAAAAGAACAAGCATCACTATCAATTAACAGGTTTTGACTTGTCGATCCGCTGTTTGTTGTGGTAAAAAAAGTGTAGAATCTTGTGTATTTTTAGGAAGGTAATCTGGTTTTTTTTCGGAATACAAAAGAGATAATGAGTGGAAAAAGGTTTGTTTTTAGTGTTTGATATTTAATTATACCCTCCACCATACGAGGGCGGATCAATAAGTCCGTGACTTTTCGAACTTCCCTCGTAGTTATATGAAATGCTGCTCCCATAAAGTACCGACTGTTAATAGACTACTGTAAAATTTTGAGCAAGTTCCGTCATTTACTTTGCGTTTTACAGAAGGATTTTTCGAGGTCCATAAAATAGGCATTCGTTTGATCAATAATTTCATCGTTGGAGCTAAATCTCTTTCCACCGAACCATTTCTTTAGGTTTGGAAATAGGAAATAGTCACTGAAATGGGCTGCTCCCATAAAGTACCGACTGTTAATAGACTACTGTAAAATTTTGAGCAAGTTCCGTCATTTACTTTGCGTTTTACAGCAGGATTTTTCGAGGTCCATAAAATAGGCATTCGTTTGATCAATAATTTCATCGTTGGAGCTAAATCTCTTTCCACCGAACCATTTCTTTAGGTTTGGAAATAGGAAATAGTCACTGGGGTCTAAGACCCCAAAAAGTATAATTCGTGATATTTATGCGATTTTAAGTCGATTTAGCGATGTCTGTCTATCTATCTGTATGTCTGTTGAAATGGCAATCACAATGCGAAGACGCAAGCGGGAGTACTCAGTTTTACCTAGATTAATGGACATCCTCCCGAGCAGTTTGCTATTGAAAATAAGCAAAATCGGTCCAGCGATTAAAAATTTATGAGTGAAAATTTAAAGGTACCTCTAAATTTTCCATATAAATTGGTGTATTTTAGTACAATTTCATAGTAGCGACTGGTAAGTCCCTTAGAATTGAATAATATCTGATATTCTCCTCAAATATTTTCACCTCAAGATTTTTTTTTTCGCTTAGAATTGAATTATATTTTATATTGATCTCAAATATTTTTCACCTCAAAAATTTTTTTCAACACAAAAAAAATTTTTTCATCTTAAAATATTTTTCCATGACAAAATTTGTTTTCACTTCAAAAAAAAAATATTCACATCCATTTTTTACTTCTAAAGTTTTTTTTTTTAATTATTTGTATCTATAACAAACCAGAACATTTTTTTAGGATATTGGTGGAGGGTATTCAAAGATTCGGCACACCCGTGTTTAAGCCTTATTTGCTTGTTTTTTATTTATTTAGTACTGGCTTAACAGTAAAATATTTCAAAACAAAAAAGAAGGGTTAAAATTAAATAACAAATATATTGATAGTCTCTTAAATTTTTAGGCCATATGACTTCTTAGTTAGTATAGTTTTTTTTTTTTTTTTTTGCGACAAGAAACTATGAAATAATGAGTGTTTTTATTTATATATTTTTTTTATTTTAATAAATTATATCACTAACTTTAACTCCTTAAACTTATTGTAACTGGCCGCAATCGGCTATAACAATTTTCTTTTTTGGTTTTCTGATTCGCTTCCTTCTTGTTCCATATTTTTTACTACATCCATGCCATCGATTACTTTGCCAAATACCACATGACGATTGTCTAACCATGGGGTTCTTATTGTAATTATGAAAAATTGTGATCCATTCGAATTGGGTCCACTATTTGCCATTGAAAGGGTACCGAGCACCATGTGTCTTAAATGGAAATTTTCATAATCGAAATATTTGCCATAAACTGATTTACCCCCAGTGCCATTGTTAGCGATAAAATCACCACCCTGACACAAGAAATGCGGTATAATGCGATAAAAACATGACCCCTTGTAACCGTATCCTTTTTCACCAGTACACAGGGCACGAAAGTTCTCTGCACAATATCCGAACAAAGCGCCATAACAATACGACCTAAGGGTTTATCATCAACGGTTATATCAAAGAACACATGAGGTAAAACCATTTTATTTTTGCTAGCGAAATTCCGTACACAGAGAAATCCAAATTGCAACTGACTCTCCTACAGTTAGTATAAAGCGGCTTTTAACCCATATTGACCCAAAGTGATTTTTCGAACAGTAGTTTTTGTAAGGTAATATCTTCTGTATCGAACAAGATATAACAATCTTTTTAAAACAATACCAAAAATATGATTTTTTGGCTATAATCGTAAATAGCAAAAACTAGAAAAACTGCTTGCTATGGTCCCCAATTTTATTTTTTGGAAATATTTTTATATCCTCCACCATATATGGTGAAGGTATATATTAGTTTGTTAATCCGTTTGTAACATGTCCAAACATAGGTTTAAGACCACATAAAGTATATACGAGTATATATTCGTGATCCTTATGAAATTTTAAGCCGATCTAGCGATGTCCGTCTGTCTGTTGAAATGGAAATCGCGGCGCGACTGGCTACAATGAAATTGTAGCCAGTCACTACAATTTCATTGTAGCCAGTCACTACAATTTCATTGTAGTGACTGGCAAGTAAAATATTTTATCTTGTTTTTTAACCAGTCCCAATAGAATTGAATAATATTTTATATTCACCTCAAATATTTTCACCTCAAACAATTTCTTTCACCACTAAAATTTTTTTACCACACAATATTTTTTCACCTCAAAAATTTTTTCCAACGATAAAATTTGTTTTCACATCAAAAAAAAAAGTTTTTCACCTCATAAAATTTTTTTTACCTTCATAATTTTACTCTTAAAGTTTTTTTTACATGTTTTGTATCAAAAACAATGACATTGGTGGAGGGTATATAAAGATTCGGCACAGCCGAATTTAAACATTTTTTTTACTTGTTTTTTATTTATTTAGTACTGAGCTTAACATGTGACTTCACATGGTAATGGATATTTCCATCATACATTTTTTAATTATATTATCTATTTATACTAGGATTTTTTTTTCTCTTAATTTAGAGCATGAACAATATAGCAGTGCTATATTTTAGAAAAAAAAAATTATGCAAAAAAGTGAACATTAAATATCAAATATATTGATATTCTCTTAAAAATAAGGACTCTAATAGCCCGTGGAAACATTTTATTAAGGTTTAATAAGTTATATATTCCATATTCCCTTTAAATATTTGATATCAGAGACCGCAAACAAAAAACATACCTTAAAGTACGTTAACATCGTTTTTCGACTTATTCAATACACGTTATTGCAAAAACACACAACTTTTATGTACTTACTAGCGCCAAACGCTTTGCTGATTTTACTACTTTTATTAAGGGTTAAAATTATTTACCCCCGAGACCATGCCCTCAAATTTGTGATATAGTGTAATGTTCTTAATTCTTTGTAATTCCTTAAATATATTTTCTGTGACTAAAATTTTAAAATACACCTAACACTTTTCATGATTATTTAATGAATTTTTGTTGTGTCTACTTTAAGAAACTGATTATTTTTTTCATGTCTCGTTTTTAACAACGTTCTTCTTAATTTGGTATATTTTATAATGTAGGGCTTCATTTCTTTTTTCTTAAACAGAAGATCTTCTGTGGCAATGCTGCATCTAAATTTAGATAAAATGCAACTTGTTAGTTCTATCCAGAGAACTTATGTACGTGTGGCGTCGGTAGAAAATTGTCACTCATCACTTAAAACAGCATATTACTATAAATATTACTATAAATTGCTAATTAAGTGATTCAAAATAAATAAAAAATGTTCATGCTGATATATTTATGTTTTAACCCATACAGAACCTACATACTATGAATTGATTCTTCTTGAATATAATTTATTTCCTTATAACGGAAGTTTAGGGTATATGTTGAAAACCTAAAAAAAACAAAAGTTTATTCAACACAAAACACTACATTTCAATATTTCTTACACAACAGATTTTTAACCAGCATATTTTTCTTGTACGATAATTGAGCAGATAGTCCGAAATAAAATTTTTGGCGACACTGTTCCATACCCCAAAAACTTTTTTATCGTTCTGCTGAACAAATTTTGAGAAATTATATGTGCATAAAAAATTCATAAGTATATTAATAGGGTGGGGTAAATTGAAAAATTGCAATTTTTCAAAAATAAATATAATGCAGTTTAACTTAACTAAAAATGCTTTGGACATACGACTCATTAATTCTCATAGATTTTAGGATGTACTTAGATCATGAATGTTAAAATTAGTTCCACTAAATCTGTTTGTATATACCTGGATTGTCTGACAGAAAGAAATACGAATTGTCGCTAAAAACTCATAATTCTCTAAATAAATTATTCAGTAAAATCAAGAAAAAACTTGATAATGGGGGAAAATCAAACTTGGTTTATGAGATTTGCTGCAATGGTGACGGGTCCAACGTATGCAACAAAGTATTTGTTGGTACAACAAAGACGAAATTAAAAACTAGAAGATCTTCTCATTACAGTAAGAGATACATGCTAGAAATGCTTCATGTAATCAATGCTCCATCGCATAAGGGATAAAATTATAAGAGTGAAACGGATAAATGCGCACAGATATACAAACATACAATTGACAAATACCCAATAGACCAAAACCCTTTAGAAATAATTTATAATAAGCTTGCGACATAAGCCTTAAGCTTTAAAAAGACTTGAGAAACTCGCTTTAAATTATTGTAGAAAAATCAAAAAGGAACCCTTGTGAAAATATTACTGCAATAATAGTTTAATAGCTCATACCTACAATTGTAGAATTAGTTTAAACTCACCAAAAAAAAAGTCTGTAATGGCAACTGAAAATTTTGCTAACACATGTCTGCTGACGTGTAGTACAATGAAATTTGTAGAAAAATTAGCTGCCGCTACTAAATTTTAGTAAACTTTTTGTAAAGTGGAATTCAAAATCTATTTGCTAAAATTAGCAAAAAAAAAATTACTAAATATTATTAATATTAGTACAAAATTTCAAATTTATTTTTTAATCGAGCATTAACATTTTTTATTTTATTTATTTTTTTCAAAAAATATTTTAGGCAAAATTAAAAAAAAAAAATAAATTGTAAAAACTTAAAATAAAATTATAATGAATTTATCATTTTGTTATAATTTCTTTTTTAAAAAATATTTTAGTTAATCTTTTTACTTTTAAGGACAAATTTTAATTGTTTTTAGGGCTAATTTTCAGAACCAATAAAATTGTTAGTGCTATTTTAAGTGGATGTCCTATTTTTAGACATGAGTCGGTATATTCACATCCGATCCCTTTTTTTAATATCCACTTTTAAAATATTAAAATTAGTAATTTTTTTTTTTGATAATTTTAGCAAATCGGCTTTCAAAAATTTGTTAAATGATTTCTAAAAATTCTGTAATTTGTAAAATGTAAATAGCAAAAAGATTTGCTAAATAAATTGTTTTTTACTAAAATTCCGTACAAAAATATTAAAGTGGTATTGAAAACCGTTTACAAATTTTTCTACTAACTTTTTTTTTTGAGTGTATGCTTGCATTAGAATAACTTATGCCTATCAATTGTAGAATTAGCTTATGTTTGCAAATAAGAAATTCACATTTTATTGTTTTTATACCCTCCACCATATATGGTGAGGGTATATATCAGTTTGTCATTCCGTTTGTAACATGTCGAAATATAGGTTTAAGACCCCATAAAGTATATATACTCGTGATCCTTATGCAATTTTAAGTCGATTTAGCGATGTCCGTCTGTCTGTCTGTTGAAATGGCGATCACGACGCGAAGACGCAAGCGGGGGTGCCTATTTTTACCCAGATTATTGAACATCCTACCGAGCAGTTTGGTATTTAAAATGAGCAAAATCCGTTAAGCGGTTCAAAAGTTATGAGTGAAAATGTGAAGGTACCTCTAAATTTTCCATACAAATTTGTACAATTTTTCTGTATCTATTTTTTTTTTCTGTTAAGTAAGTAAAAATGTTATTAAGTCTTCTTATTGTTCGATTACATTTATTGTCTTACATACTATGAGAATAATAACATTCTTAGACCCATTATTATAACTTGCCGATAGCTAAAGTTAGGATGTTAACGGACAGATTATAAGTTTTTCGTTATTATAAGTATACTTTAACCTAAAAGTGACCGATAAGCTAAAGGTAAGTTCATCTTGCCACATTTTCTGCTCTGCAGTGTAGTTGCCGTGTAGTTTTTTGCTGTTTGGTTTTTTTCTGTGTTCGGCGTCGACAATGTAAATTTTATATAACAAACATTTTGATCTTTTACACAATTCGAAGAAATTTTGTTTTTCGTTTGTATTTTTTGTTTGTTGTAAGTAAATAAATAAATTAAAGTACGTCGTTGCCACTACGTATATAAAAGAACCATTTTAATTTGTCAAAAGTAATCGGTTTTTGCTCTAGTAATGCCATATTTTTAAAAAACTTAATTTTATTTTATAAGGAAGTTGTAATAACCAAAAAAAAGTTAAAGGTCACTTTATTCCTCACTTTAGCTCAAGTTACCTTTAACTAACACGCACCTTAAAGGCAAGTTATAATATTGGGCCTTAGAGCTATATGTGTGTTACTCTGATAACTAAGTTAACGTAAAAACCAACAATGTTAAAGTCGCTAACAGAGCAGAACTCTGTAAATAACATTGCTAAAACTAAATAAATAACATTACTAAAACTAAATAACAAAAGTTCGTTACATAAATTGACAAAACATATTCATATTACAGTTCATGCAAAATTTAGTACAGTGGATTCCCGATTTAACGAACAATTGATTGACAGCCCTGTTCGTTAAATCGAAAAGTTCGTTAAATCCAGTACTAAACAAAAAATATTTATTCATGCAAATTAAAAGGACAATTTATATCATATCTTACTAAGCCCGTACTACAATTGCTAGCTTTCCTATTGATTTTGTATTGATGAAAAATTTATGCATATTCTTACGGAAAAATAATGAGTGTACGGAGTTCAACTTTAGAAAATAAATGAGTATCTGTCAATATCAATCCAATATAAAATAAATGTAGTGTCATATGGGCTTAACTAAAAAATGGATTTTATAAAAAAATTAATCAAAAAGAAATTATTATACATAAAAAATTAAAAAAAGTAATTATTTAAAAAAACTTGTTATTGAAGTTTGCTTTTGCGATTCTTTAAAAAAATTGTCAATGGTTTCCTCTTGAAGATCTCGTAAAATTAATGTCTTTGAATGCTTTAAAAAAATTCAAACTTTTATTTAACGATGTGTTCATCACAAAATAAAAGAAAAAATCAAAGATATATGGCAATACATATTTTTTATATGTATTTTTTTTAATTGTTCGTTAAATCGAGTGCTTTATTAGATTTTAATTCGTTATACACAGTACCTTATGTAAACATTTTGCCTGTTCGTTAAATCGCGAATTCGTTAAATCGAGAGTTCGTTAAATCGGGAATCCACTGTATATACGTATATCATCTTGAGCCCCTATGGTGGAGGGTATTCAGAGATTCGGCACAGCCGAATTTAGCCCTTTTTTACTTGTTTTTATTATCTTTTATTAAAATTAAAGAATACCTTAACAAAATACAAAATGAAAAAAAAATTCAAAAATTAAACAATTAATTAAAAAAGAATTAAAAAATACTTCAAAAAATACAAAGTGAAAAAACATCAAAAACTTATATGCACTCTCTTGAAGAAAAATTAAGAATGACAATGCACGCGGTACAAAATATTTAACGATGAATTTACGGTAAAATTAACAGGACTTTACATACCTCAACAAAACTTCAAAGAGTTTAGAAATTTTGTTTGCAATAAGACTTTTTTTTAAAAAAAGCTTCTTCTAAAGAATTATTATACCTTACTTATTTTTTGGTCTATTGGGTATAGACGATCGAGGGAAAGGTTAGTTGTTAATAAGCCTAAAGTAGTTATAATTTAAAAATTTTAATGTCGTATTTTCTTGATACCTAAATTGGAATATCGAAGAAGAAATGGGGCTCAATTTATCCACCAATACTGTAAATTTGCGTAAACATGCCAATTTTGAAAAAGGAATGGATTGGTCAAACCAATAACAGCTGATGATAAGTTCATAATGGAAATTACTAAACATAGCTATAGTCGAAGGAAATTTAATCTTTTTACAAAAGCTGTGTTTGTGCGGTAATTTGTTTAACGCGTAGAATTCTTGGCAATATTCTAAACCTCTTTTATATGGGTGCTATCAGTTTATAGCGGATGTTCCTGTTAACACCTTGCTGCACAAGCACAACAAATAAATCAAACTAGGGTTAGCTTGCATTAGCTAAGCGGAAAGTGCATTCCAGTCCAAATGCATAAAAAAATTATAATATTTCTATAAATTTCGAAAGGAAAAGAACATCTCACATGGGCATATCATTAATAAAACATCATCAGCATCTAAAAATTTAATATTTGTTATATTTCGATGCAAGGAATATTTTTTTCTAATCAAATGTTAACTAAAGGCCTTATCCAGGGCTACCGGGTTGTATAACGCGACAATCAAGCTGTATGTTGCTAATGTAGTTATAAAGCCGGCATATGCCAGTGTTTTTTTTAACAAAATATTATAGTGTGAATTCAAGTCATAAATGCAGAAAAAAGTTATTGTATTTTCTTTTGCTAATTCGTAAATATTATTGTTCTGATATTTGTCAAAAAAAAAGTAGAAATGACGACAAAACTCTTTAGGAGTATCACTCTTTAGTAATTCATCCATGATTATATACAAACAACTTTTTTTAAATTTGTAACTTCCATTTACGTTTTTAAAGAACTTTTATTTAAAGAATAATGATTTTTAATTTAAGCATACATATATTTAATTAATTATTCTGATCCTTTTTTCTATGTAACATCATGCTCTTAAAGCATCTTCTTTCAGTGCGTAGAAAACCTTTTTTTTTTTTTTTGAGGGAAAATATCTGATTTACATAGGTATTTTTTTATTTTTGTGTATTATGTCACTTTGTTTGTGTATTTTCATATTTTGGTTTTTGGGCTATTTTTTTTTGTCAATTTAAAAAAAAATTGTTGATTTTATGCTTAATTAAGATTTTTTTTATGAGTGAATTGAAAGTTTACAATGTATTTGTTTTTTGGCCATATGACTTCTTGCAGTTAGTATAGTTTTTTTTATTGCAACAAGAAACTATGAAATAATTAGTGTTATTAATTTAATAAATTATATCACCAACTTTAACTCCTTTAACCTATTGTAACTGGCCGCAATCGGCTATAACAATTTTCTTTTTTGGTTTTCCTGATTCGCTTCCTTCTTGTTCCATATTTTTGACTACATCCATGCCATCGATTACTTTGCCAAATACCACATGACGATTGTCTAACCATGGGGTTCTTATTGTAATTATAAAAAATTGTGATCCATTCGAATTGGGTCCACTATTTGCCATTGAAAGGGTACCGGGTTCCATGTGTTTTAAATGGAAATTTTCATCATCGAATTGTTTGCCATAAATTGATTTACCCCCAGTGCCATTGTGAGCGATAAAATCACCACCCTGACACATGAATTGCGGTATAATGCGATGAAAACATGACCCCTTGTAACCGAATCCTTTTTCACCAGTACACAGAGCACGAAAGTTCTCTGCCGTCTTTGCAACAATATCCGGACGAAGCTGCATAACAATACGTCCTAAAGGTTGATCATCAACGGTTATATCAAAGAACACATGAGGTAAAACCATTTTATTTTGCTAGCAAAATTTCGTACACAGAGAAATCCAAATTGCAACTGACTCTCTCTCCTACAGTTAGTATAAAGCGGCTTTTAACCCATACTGACCCAGAGTGATTTTTCGAACAGTAATTTTTGTAAGGTAATATCATCTGGATCGAACAAGGTATAAAAATTTTTTGAAAACAATACTAAAAATGGTAAGTTTTTGGCTATTATCGTAAATAGCAAAAACTTTTAAAACTGCTTGCTATGGTCCCCAATTCTATTTTTTGGAAATATTTTTATACCCTCCACCATTATGATGAGGGTATAGGTTTAAGAACCCATTAAGTATTTATATATATTCGTGATCCTTATACAATTTTAAGCCTATCTAGCGATGTTCGTTTTTCTGTTGAAATGGCGATCACGGCGAGATGACATTAGCGGGGGTGCTCATTTTTACCGGGATTAATGTACATCCTCCCGAGCAGTTTGGTATTGAAAATGAGTAAAATCGGTTTTGAGTGAAGATGAGTATTGAGTGAAAATGTGAAGGTACCTCTAAATTTCCATACAAATGGGGTGTATTTTAATACAATATCATAGTAGCGATTGGCAATTAAAATATTTTATCTTGTTAATTGTTTATCTCTTAGTATTGAATATTTTATATTCACCTCGAAAAATTCTTTTCACGACTAAAATTTTTTTTCAGCACCAAAAATTGTCACCACAAAATTTTTTTCCAACCACAAAAATTTTTTTTCACCTCCATAATTTCACTTCTAAATTTTTTTACATTACAGTAAAAACTTCGTAATCCGGACATAATTTTTCATTACATTGTGTACTCAATAATCCGGATTGCCTACAAAATGCTATGTAACGGTTATAACTGTATATAGTTTTTTCTCTTTTTTATTACAATAACTATAGTACTTTGCTACGTAATTCCATCGTGTTCACACAATTAAGTTATTGTACTAACATTTTTTTCTGAGTACATTTATACCGGTTCCTTGACTTTTTGTTCATTCCAAACATATCAAATATATAGACTAGTTAGTTTTTTGCATTTTAAGCACAAACAAAAAATTGAGCGCTTGATGTCGAAATGTTCAAACTAGCAATCAGTAATCTTAGAATATTAAGTCTTAAGTGGACACATAATGAAGCCACTTAAGTTGAAGTAGGTAAATAAGCTCAGAAAAATAAATATATGATTACAAAATGACTTTATTAAAAATTTCAGCCCCTAAGTCGATTATAATGTTTTTAACTAACGGGAAAAAATAGGAGTACTACCCCCCGCAGAGAGCGAACTCATTTAAAAATGCTTTAAAAATTTTGGTTCGGAGGCTTATGTGGTAAAATCACTTTCATTTTTGTGTGGAAAAATAGTCAATGGAATTAAAAAATAAAAGACTTAATATTAATATTTTATTTATTCAGCTAAAGATCTTTTCTTTTTTTATAAAAATTCTTATTTTATTTTCAATATTTCGCTAACAATTTGTTAGCATCTTCAGGAAAACAAAATTTTTTATATAATTATTGTTTTCCTGAAGATGCTAACAAATTGTTAGCGAAATATTGAAAATAAAATAAGAATTTTTATAAAAAAAGAAAAGATCTTTAGCTGAATAAATAAAATATTAATATTGAAAAAAAGATCAAATAAAGTTATATAATTATAAAAGACTTAATATTTTTCCAAGAAAAAAATCCTAAAAAACTTCTTTTTCGGCAGAAAGGTTAATGTCCGGAATGAATAAAAATTATATTTTCATTACATCTACGCAAATAAGGTCTAGCATGGAGTTAGAATACAATTTTAAAATATCAACAAGAACTGTAGGAAGGCGTTTGGTCAAAAATAATTTATATTGTCGCATAGTAAGACTACAGCCAAAAAAAAAAATATTAATCAGGGTCTGGAGTTTGCAAAGGAATGTCTCCACTGTGACCAACATTTTTTTAAATTGTTTGCCTGGAGCGATGAATCTAAGTTAAATGTTCTTGGTAATAATGTCAGACCGCATATAAATTGTCCAATAAAACGCTCAATTAAATCCCAAATATACAAAAAAAATATAGTGCAGCGCGGTGGGTCGTTGATGATGTTGCTTTAAAAAAGATTATTAAGAAAAGTGGTATAATATATCTCCTGATCAGTGTTGTGAAATTGGCAAAACAATGACAAATAGATGTGCTGAATTAATACATCAAAATGGAAATCCCACCAAGTATTAAAATACACAATATACCATTAATCAATGGTATATTTGTTTTAATTTTTATTAATTAAAATAATATTTATTAAATGACTTAATTATTTGTCCACAAAATAGTTAAAGTGTATTTAAAAAAGTTGAAAAAAGCAGTGAGGTAATCGTGAATGATTTATGTTTAATTTGGTTTATAAGATTTTAGACAAATTAATAAAACTTAATTAATAACTAATTTATTTTTGAGCTTAAGGTTTGTTATTTTTAAAAATATTATTTATTATTAATATTTTTTTTTTTATAAAAAACGAACCTTAAGCTCAAAAAATAAATTATTTATTAAAAAGAAAAGAAAAAGGTTAAATAATTGATAAAAACTAATAAAACTTAATTTTTTATGGCTAATAAAATATAATATATATTCTTGATAGGAATTCCATGAGTTCGAATGACTTAATTGTGTTGCCACGACTGTATGTACACATATTTTTTTTAAAGTAATTTTTTATTTAAATGAATTATAAATATAAAAATCATTCAATATATTTTTAAAGCATTTTTGATATAAGAACTATGTTTCTCAATTTTTATTCGGTAATCCGGATTATGATCTGCAATCAATTATCCGGGTTATCTAGTATTTATATCTGTATCAAAAACAGTGAACATTTTTTTAGGACATTTGGTGGAGGGTATTCAAATATTCTGCACAGCCGAATTTAAGGCTTTTTTAGTGTTTTTTTTTTTTACTCACTCAAGTTAACTTAATTAATTTTGAGTTAATGTTATTGTTAATCTATGTTTGGTTATGTACCTTCAATTTGTTTCATTGGACTTAAGCTGCCCATATAGGGTGTAGTAGTCCATGGGTCTGTGGTATAACAACCATAATCTGTTAGATTGGCAGCAGATAATCCATTGTTGTCAATAAATGACATGGATGACATTATGGCAGTGGTACATTCCGTTGGACCCATAATATTTGATGATGGTCTCATATAAACACTCTGATGCATAGCACAATTTTATTAATCATTCACTTTATTGATATTTTAATTCAATGCGTATATTTTTTATTTCATTCGAATTATTTAAATTCGTCTTTCACTAAGATGATATTAGTGTCAGATATTTGCACTTTAATTGCTTGTTTTTTTTGAAATTAATTTAAATTTAATTATTTGTTTAATTGTAGTTTTAAGTTATCAATCAATTAGACAACACCTGATGAACAATTGTAGTTCATTTTGTTTTTCTTTATTTGTGTTTGCGGTTTGTTAAAAATATTCATGAAAATCATCACTGTTATTCGATTAGCTATTTTTTTTGACACTTTTCACTTTTTTCACACAACGAATCGAATCAAATTAATTAAACTATCAACAACATGACCGATAGAAAGGCGCGCATTGATATCAACTCATCACAGAAATTTTGTTGTTATTACTGTAGCGCGCGGCGGATGTGATGTGATGTGATTGTTGTATGTTGTGATTCGTTGTTGATCCGTTAAATTGACACTCTATTTGCATATATTTTGAAAAATTTTCTTGTTTTCACTATTTTGCGAGTTAAGTGTGAAGTGATCCGAAAGCGTGGCACCTATCAATGAATATTATCTTTTTAATGACATTAAGCGTGAACAATTTTTCTACTTTATACGTACAAATTGGAAAGAATCAAAGAAAGAACATTTGTTCTTAAAAAGATCTTTCTCCCCGGATGCTCTAAACGTACACATATGCTGTCTTTATAACGGGTTAGACTAAAATAAACAGAATTCTTCTTCAGAATAAGTAATGTCTATCTGCTGATATCATTCAGTACATATATTTTTATTTGTGTATATGCTCAAAACTGATCTGTTTTTAGACCAATAGCGCACCAAAAATTCATTGCATTGAATAATTAATGTGGAGAACAACCCAGGATGCTTCTCTTTTAAATTATCTTCTGTGTATACCCACTTGAGTTAGAGACTCTTGTAGTATATTTGTTTACATTTGTTTTTTTTATTATTTCGAGTGGTTTCATTGCTTATTTAAATACTGAATCTGATTGGTTGTAACTCTGAAGCCAATTATCATATCATTTTAAAGTTGAAGATGCCAGATTTCTTTATACTTTTTAGATTGTTGTTTATCTTTGAGTGTAGTTGTTATCTATTCAGATCTGTACCAAATATCGCAAGGTTACTTTTGGTAATATTATGTATTGAAAACTGGTGCACAAACTGAATCAGGTTTTAAAACACTGACAACTGGAACAAAAAATCGCTAACGACAACTTAGATGCAGCAACTGAAATTTTCTATTGTCAACAAATTTTTTCAACTAGATCCTGATAAATTTGAGAATTAGTTTGCGTTGGGGTATTTTTGGAATTAAGGAATGTATTTCCATTACATTTGTCAACATTTATTATAAAACGAAGTTCATTTTTTGGAAAAACCATAGACTATACCACACATGAGACCAAATATTTCAGTTTACTAATTAATTAATTCTTTGATTAGCATTGAATTGATCTTGGCAATGAAATTATTTGTATAACATTTTTTTAATTAATAATAATTTTAAGAATTTGACTTCTTAGATCAAAAACAATAGTTTAAACTTTATTTCATAATTTTACTAAAAGACAGAAAAAAGCTATTTTGAATAATCCTGTTTAAAGTGAAATAATAAAAATAAAGCATTGAATTGTTGATTCTATGGGTTCAACGGCATCTACTTTCAATTCAACAAATTGGTTTTCAATTCAATTACAGTAAAAAAATGATTTTTGTCCGCCTTCTAAAAACATGTACCTCAGTGCGGCGTATTCAGCTTTGTTGACTCATCGATGTTGACAAATGGGGTTTCTTCTGCTGGCATAAGTGAACTCATCCCCGTAATATTCGCTTGTCTTATAGGGCATCCATTTCTAGTTGATTTTCCAATGTATTTGCGATTTTCATTCACTCTGTACAGAAAAAACTAGCCGTTTATGAAAAAAAGTTGCAGGTTTTAATAAGCAATATCGACAAAGTTTTATCTACCAGTTCAAAACGCATTGGAGGTTCTACGACCTTGAGTACATTCGTTATGCGTGAAATGCAGTTTTTGCCGGCTTATCGTGTCCAAAAACTACTAAATTCAGTCATAAAACGCAACACTGGTAGTTAAAGACATGTTGAAAACTAATCAGATACGGGAGTAACATATGCAAAGTGTGAGAGGAATAAGAACGGTGGATTACTCATTACACTCAGAAAAAAAAGTTAGTAAAAAAATTTGTAAACGGTTTTCAATCCCACTTTATTATTTTTGTACTGATTTTTAGTAAAAACATTATTATTTAGCAAATCATTTTGCTATTTACATTTTACAAATTACAGAGTTTTTACAGAATATTAACAAATTTTTGTTGCTAATTTTAGAAATCATTTTACAAATTTTTGAAAACCGATTTGCTAAAATTAGCAAAAAAAATTACTAATTTTAAAAAAGTGGATATTGAAGGAGATGTTATTTCTAATAATTAAAACTTATACATACAAACTTAAATTGCCCTAAAATGTTACATAGGTTTAAAAAAGGGATCGGAAGTGAAGATACCGACTCATGTCTAAAAAGAGGACATCCACGTAAAATAGCACTAAAAAGTTTTTTTAGTTCTAAAAATTAGCCCTATAAACAATTAAAATTTAACCTTAAAAGTAAAAAAAAAATTTAATTAAATATTTTTCAAAACAGAAACTACCAAATTAAAACAAAATAATAAATTCGTTAAAAATTTAAAACTTTGTACTAATATTAATAATATTTAGTATTTTTTTTTGCTGATTTTAGCAAACAGATTTTAAATTCCACTTTACTAAAAGTCTACTAAAATTTAGTAGCGGCTACTAATTTTTCTACTAATTTCATTGTACTACACGTCAGCAGACATGTGTTGTTAAGATTAGCAAAAAATACCGCTGGGCTCAAATTAGCAGAATTTCCCGTAATAACAGCAAAATTTTCAGTTGCCATTACAGACTTTTTTGGTGAGTGTAGATTGTATTGTGTATATCGTATATTTGTAAATAAGAAAGAGTTGCCAGGAAAAGTATTTTTAAGCAAAATTTGCCAGACTTAAAATCTCGTGTTGTGACTGTTTAGTCTGTAACCATGTAGTTTTGCCAATGTGTCATAATCGCAAAAAAAAAAAAAATATTCGGTTTTTAATTTTTTTTAAATTCGCATAATTTTACATATTTAAAAATCTAAATATGTATAAGCATACATGGTCTGGTATACGATCATACATGGGCCAAGGTATGACCATACGTGATTTCATATATTTCCATATATCTTTGGATTCGAAATGTAAGGTTATATGGTCGCATATATTCATATAGGAATCATATATGAGCATATATGACCATATACTTTAATATGAGATCATAATAACTATGCTTGGACGAATGTGGCCGTGTATTTCCATGTATGATCATGTATGAGGGAGTTTCCTTTGCCTATGAAAGTTGTACAAGACCATTTTGCTTGGAACTGTGACTTTGAGCAAATTTATACGGCGACTTTGTTGCATGCAGTTATTGCGTGCAATTCTTGTTTGGTGGCTAACAGGTTAGAAAAGCAAGCGGTGTAACAAAAAAAGGACGGGTTTTGTTTTTCGTGCATGTTTTTATTATTTCTCTTTCGCACTCATATGTATTCTTCTTTTGTTGCTTCATTCACATTCGGTTTTAGTACAACAAAAGTCACCGTATAAATAGGCATAACTTTGGAAGCAACTTTGAAAAGGGAATTAAGAAAATTGCATGCAATTAATTGCACCGTATAAATTGGCTCTTTGAGCAGGTTTTCCATTTTAGGGTTTTTAAAACTGAAAATTACAACTTTTGGGAAATTTTATAAATCTCACCAGGGGGCATTAAATTTATTTACGCTTAAAAAAATTGCATGTTTATTGCATTAAAATTTCAGCTATCTTAAACGTTTTGCCAAAAATGTTTAAACACCCAGAAAATAGTATCAGTTGTGGTCAACGAATTTATTGCCAATCGAATTATGACGGTTACGACAACTATCTTCATATTAAATTATATTCAGTTGTATTTTAAAAATTTATATTCCACAAAACTTTATTTAAAGCAAAATCAAATTTTTTTCTGCAGATTCATAGTTTACGATCTTGCTTACTGCACCACAACTACTTTTAATTTTCTTTGCTATTTAATTTTAATTAAAAAAAATATATTTTTTTTTTTGAGTACTATTTCGGAGGCCAATTTTAAATTAAATTAATTTCTTGGAAAAACAAATATAGTTTAAAATTCGTTTACCAATAACAATTATTAGTGGCGTCTATAATCAATACAATCCACAATTCGGTTGGTTCTATGAAAAGTTTTCATTAAAAACTCTAATTTAATGTTAGATTTATAGTTACTATGTATTTTCTTAAATAAATTTGATCGGTCCAATTCTCTATATAAATGGCTGCTTCTACTGTACGCATTTACTGACCGAATTTTATTTTTGGAAGTTGTTTTGAAATAACAATTATGGGATAATAGTATTGTTTTTAGTTCCTTTAACCTATTTTTAATTTCCAATGCAATATTTTTGCTTTATTAATGAATTATAGGTAAGGTTATTCCAAATAAAAAAAAAACATCCCTACAATAAATGTTAGCGATTTTGATTGATTTGTACTCAATTTTTTCTCTAGGTGTTGGAATATGCAATACCTTAAACAAAAACCTACAATATTTTTTGCCGACTTTTATTAATTACGATTTTTCATTCCCTTGGGTCTCAAAAATAGTTCAATAAAAATGTTTTCTTTAGTAATTAATTCTAATATTAATTACTATTGTCTATATCACAGTTACAAACACTTTACTCAAAACAACGTAACAATTGCCCAGATGCAACGATATCTCTGACCACCGTGAAGTAGACACGTGAGGAACCTTGTAGTAAATAACAATGACAAATTTGTAGAGAATAAAAATTACGGCTTAAACGTAAGATTTTGGAACTCAACGACGAGGAGATGATTTTCCATTAAAATTTATCATGAGGGACGAGAATAATTTTTATATCAGCGGCCACATCAATAAGCAAATTTCTCTGCTCTGGGAGACCGAAAATACAAGCATAATGCATGAAGCACCATTACTCCCTCTCAAAGTCACCGTGTCGTGTGCAGGTGTGTTGAAAAATGTGAATGAACCTTATTTTTTCGCACAAGCCGACGGTAACGCCATTACTGTGCACGGCGACCGCTATAGAGCTATGCCGACTGAAGTATTCATACCGAACGTTGACGATCTGGATTTGCAGGACAAGACGGAGCCACTTGTCATATTGCATGCGACACAATGAGTATTTTAAAGGATGCCAGATCTCGCGATTTGTCGTTGGAGAAGTTAAATAACAACAATCGAGACGATATTGGCAACGTGACACCACAAATGCACAATTTTGCATTAACACCGATGACGATAGTTGTCGGACATAATTTTCCACAATTAATTGAAACAAAATTTATAAATGCCAATAAACAAATTTAGTTCACTACCAATGAGTTAATTATCGCCTTTCGTATTACAAAAAAAAAAAAAATAGACCCAACAAAGCCCGGCTTGATTCCCGGTTACGGCATTGACTTTTTAGAAAAAAGTTTTTCATATATTTAGTAGAGACAATTTAACAATGATTTTCAATAAAAATGTTTTATTTTTCTAAGCACTTGAAAAATATTTTACTTTTGGGAAATTCAGATTTATATTTTTATATATTTTTGCCCTATACACTGAAACCACCAATAAAAGTTTTGGCTTCATCTTTGATTAAAATCAATATTTTCCTTGTATTAAAAATTATAAATTATCAAAAATTTTGTCCGTCATCTTGCTTTGTTCCTAATATAATTTTTTTTATGTTATGAGGCTGAAAATAAAATGTATTTTCTTTTTTTTTGATTGCCAACACAAAATTGAGATTTTGTTGTTAATTGCATCCAAAGTTGTACACTGTGCAGAGAAAACACTAAAAACTATATATTTTTACTCAAAACTCAATGAACCATTTAAAACAACACCCACTTATTGTATCTTCAAAGCAATCAGGTTATAGAACAGCCATACTATATACAAATTTATTTCCTAATTATTTCAATAAGAAAGCCAACACGTACTCAATTATTTCAATACAAATACAATGAATTGATTGTATTTTTTTATGAGCAATCTGTTTCTTAAATCATCCAAACGTATCTACAAACGTATTTTAAATAGCATTTGCGTTAAGAAAAAATCGTTTTCTTTTAAATTTTATTTCATTGCATTCTAATGTGGTTTTTAAATGTGGAAACATTAAAAAATAGGTAAATATTAACAGGGCAAAAGACTATTATGGAAAATAATTGAAAACAAACAAATGATAGCACGAGCCATAGGGTGTATTCTCGAATGTTTACCATATTATAAATGAATAAGCAAAATGGAGTCTATTTTCTCCAATTTAAATTGTGTTTACTGGTAGTTTTATTTAGTAAATTGGTTTGTTCTTTTTAAAATGCGGCATAATGTCTGCTTATGATATTCAATGCAATCGTTTTTAATATTTCGTTTGTTTTAAATCGTATCTGGTTTTTATCATTTGCACATTAATATTTAGTATTCCCTGGTCCTAATCTAGTATATTTACCTGTGTTTCTATTTTCGTTAATTTATTTTGTTTAATTCAACAAAAAATCAATGTTTTATTTACCGATTTTGGGGGCGTTTAAATATAATAATACCCAGCAACAATTATGATATAAAATCAAAGCATTTATTGAGAAATAAAGAATTCTACTCTACTTCATGTTGCTGCACCAGATATTTGAAAAATTAATTTTATTTTTCGACGACTAAAATCCTGAAAAAATGGGTTCTGGTTAATCGAAATAAAAAGTTCAGGTTCGGTTCAGGGTTTGGGTTCAATGTAATGTTTTTTATGATTTTTCTATCAAATATTTCTCACGCCATGAACGGCAAGGATATTTTTTTTATATTTTGAACCCGAACCTGGTTAAATTTTTGGGTTCAAAGGCTTGTAACGTGACGTTACAAATATCCTACTTATTCATATACCTAATACAGTTACTGATGCCCATAACCAACATTATATTCTCGTAATTCTCATTCAGTTGGCAAAATTTATTACAGTTGGAGTTCGAGTATACTTCGTCTAACAGCCGAAGTATATCTTGTAAGCCAACCAGATACTCGTTTCCCGACCTAACCCGACTCACCTGCTGATTATTCTCGTGAGTCACGTAACATATTAAACGTAGTTAGAACCGATTTAACCCAACTTACCTGCCGATTATTATCGTGAGTCACGTAAACATAGTAAACTTAGTTAAAACCAATTTAACCTGACTCACCTGCCGATTATTCTCGTGATTTACTCAGAGCTATTTACTAACCATAGAACCTTCCCCCGATCTGGCCCGTCTCACCTGCCGATTATTTTCGTGAGTCACGTAAACATAGTAAAACGTATTTAGAACCGATTTAACCTGACTCACCTGCCGATTATTCTCGTGAGTTACTTAGAACCTTTCCTTGATCTCACCCGACTCACCTGCCTATTATTAGAACCGATTTAACCCGACTCACCTCCTGATTATTCTCGTGAGTTAGTTAGGACTATTTACCGAACCTTTTCGTTCGCATTTCGCGAATTAGCCTGAATCACCTTCGGGTTACTTCAGACCCCCTATCGTACTCCGACTTAGGGAATAGTTTCGCTATAACTCTAAAAGCAACTTGTCTATGCCATAAACCATTTTCCGTTCTCGTCACCTACGGAAACGATTATACTAATCATTTAAGGAAGCAGACGTTTAATAGACCCAACCACCCCTGAGTTTTCCCTGGCTGGAAAACAAAACTGCATTAAAGGGTTCGGGTTCAAAGTTTTTAAAAACAGCGAAGCTGAACCCGTTTTGGTTCGAGTTCGGTTTCAGTCCCTGCTTTTTTTTAATGAATTCGCCATAAATCGAATTCAATTTTAATATACAGTGAAGGAGTTCTGTTTTTTTTAATTCATGTGAATTCATTCAATTGATTTAAGAATTAATTCAGTTGAAACAGTTCGTTTTATCAAATAAAATGATTTAAATCACTAGCACCGCGTTCATTTTTTATAAAGCCATGCGAACGGTAAATTTCACTCAACCGTTCAGAGATTTAAAAAAAATATGAAAATTTCCGCTCAGGGAGTAAAAAAAAAATTCGTTGAGTGATTTAAAATCAAAATTTTACAATTTACTGATTTAAAATTTAAAATTCCGTTCAATGATTGAAAATCAATATTTTATAGTTCATTGAAGTAGTGCACAGCTTCAAATTTGTCAAATTTTTAATAAATGGGAATTGACTTACCCAAAAAATAACAAGATTTAAACGTTAACAACAGATATTTCCATATTAAATTTACATTGTTAATCACTAATCTCAAGTTGTTAATTTTCTTTAAATTTTCAAACAATGTCTATTTAAAAAAGAAAAAGAGTTTTTAAAATAAAATTCTTTTAAAATTACTGAAATAGATCTTAAATCGGTGGACGGCAAAAAATTGAATGAACAAAAAATAAAATTTTAAGTCACTGTACGGTTGAGTCAAATTTGCCGTTCGCATTGAACGGTTGATAAATTGAATGAATTTTTTTTTTCGTTTGATTTATAAAAAATTATCTTGTTTCTAGTGATTTAAATCGTTTGATTTGATAAAATTTAATTATTGGTAATACTGGATTTAATTCATTAAATTTTAATTCAAAAATTGAATTAGTGAATTAAATTTAAATGCTCTCTGCTACACCTATGATTTCTGTATGAAATTTTGACAATTTCAAGCTGTTTTTTTACTTCAGACTAAGAGTGGTTTTTCAGTTAGACGTTATTGCTCATGGGTTTGGAAACGAGTAAGAAAAACTTATCTTTTGTCTTGATAATGTTAGGAACGTATTTTGAAAAATTGTGCTGGGCTCTCGTACATGATCAATATACGATAGTGAATTGTACACAATTTGTTTAAATTTTATATTTGCCTGCTTAATTTTTGTAAAAATAATATTTAGAATAAAAAGAAACAATTAAATTGTATAAATAATGAATATATGTATTTAAAACTTAATTGTTCACCATTTTTGTTATTTAAAAGAAGCAATTAAGAAATTAAATCATTTTTTATTTAACAATTTTTAAACCATTCGCTGGTTTTTGAATAGATTTATGCATATAAAAATTAATTAGAGCGCCCCGGTAGGCTAGTTGGTAGCGTGCTAGCTTATCAGTGCGGGGGTCGTGGGTTCGATTCCCACCAAAGGCTCCGGTCTGTTTTCGCTACAACAAGCCGGTGGCCTTTGTAATTATATGATTAATATAAATAAATAAATAAAAATTAATTACTGCAATTATTCATTACCGTTCCTTTGATAGCAACTTTCTAATTAGAAACAAAAAATTATAATTATTTAAAATCGATCCTAGACACAGATAATTTTGGCAGTTATTACAGGACAGTTTTCCATAAACATAATCAACGATTGTAGAAATAATGTATCGTCGGCTTAATGTGCAAACCTGCTAAATCAACTTTTTTAGTAAATTGAGATTTTGATGCCGTGTGGTAATTTTTCTTCAATTTGAGTTTTGAAGTATTTTTTGATAAGAAAAACTGCTAAATGACTTGATTCCTGGCAGAAATTGAATTTTCGAAAACCTCTATTGAAAAATGATATGGATGTATTAAATACGATTGTTGTGGATAATTAATGGGCCCCTATAATTCTATCAGTTTCAATATAATTGTATAAGTTTTTATCCTGTCTGATCAAATTGTATAAATATAGGATATAATTGTTTCCGAGAATTGGTGCGAAATAATCGTACCAATAATTTTATTTAGATTTGAAGGATGGTTTGCATTTTTTTTCCAACGTATAAAGTGCAATTAATTTAAAGAATTTTTTTTCGCTTGCAATACGACCAAACAGTCGTTCAACTGGTTGACACCTGATTTTTGGAAGCAAATTTTGATGACCAACGAGGTCTATTTTATACTCTGTGGTTGCGTCAACAAGCAAAATTGCCGCATTTGGGGAACGGAGAATCCAAACGATATTCGGGAAATAAAATTTCATTGTTGAGCCAGCGTTTGGGCTTTATTTCTTCAGAGAAGAGGAAACATTCGTTGCTCTTAAAATACCATTACCGAAATAAATGAAATACCACCAAATAACCTAAAATAGCGTTACTATAAATTGAGAAATACAAATTACTGAATATTAGCAAATAAAATTTGTTTCAATATGGATAAAATTAATTATGTATTATGATAAATTGGAATTATAAAATAAAAATTAAAAGCCAATTTATACGATGCCTGCAATTTTCTCAATTCCCTTTTCAAAGTTGCTTCCAAAGTTATGTGACCTTTGTTGCACTAAAACCGAATGTGAATGAAGCAAAATAACAAACACATGTACGAAAAATGAAACCCGTGCTTTTTTTGTTACCTCGCTTGCTTCTCTACCCCGTTCACAACCAAACAAGAATTGCACGCAATAGTTGCATGCAAAAAACTCACCGTGTAAATTGGCTCTAAATCCTAAATTTAATGACAAAATTACATAAAAAATCAGTTCAATTAAATTATGTAGAACACGTTTTATAAAAATTCTTTAAGTTTTCTTCGATCTTCTTGATTTGTGTATTATTTTGAATTTTAATTTGAAATAATTTTAATTATAAAAAAAACAATTTCCCCTGAAGAAGTCACCCAATGTGGTGACGAAATATTGGGATAAATAAATATTTATAATTAATTTTTATAAATAAAAGATCTTTAGCTCTATTTAAATTAAAATGTTTTATGTTTTCTTAGGACTAACCTATGAAATAGTCTTTAGAAACCACCTACACTACCTATGAAAAATGTGGGCTTGAATGAGGTCAGACAAGGAGAGTCCAATAACCCAGATTTAAGCGAAATATTTTTTTTAGTAGTATACAAACCATATTTGGCCCAAAGGGCTTGGTTCTTGAATATTTGAATAAATAAAATAAATATTACAAAAACTGTTAGTCAAATCAGGAAAAAATTCAGTTTAATTAAGCTAAAATTGCTTAGCTAATTTAAATAAAATGGTGATCAAATTTCAACTTAATTCAGTAAATCAATGTGGATTTAGTTCTTATATAGCTTTTGCCTTTAAAGTTGTGAGTTAAATTAGAGCTATTTACAAAATATTTTATTACAAGAATTTTACTTAAAGTAAGTAATTTTGTTTGAAAATGACTTGCTTAAGAAAACTTGCGATGGAATTTTTTTCGCATCAATTTAATAGATATAAGCATTTGAAAATGTCACATTTAGCATTGTTATGACTGTGACTTACTATTAGCTATGAAAAAAAGTTTTTAAATTTTTTCTTCATATTTCGAAAATTAAGTTATAAGTTTATCATGTATAAGCACAAATTAAGATACTGGAAAAAGGTACTTTAAGAAGAAGAGTACTGTTTTTAGATGCCACAACAAAATCCCGAAGTATTAAACAAAATTAAAAATTGAATTTTTATAAGCAAATAATATGAGAACCTCGTAGAGAGAATATTTTTCTATTATTTCAGTTACGGTATTTTAAGCGTAACGATATTTTAGTTATCGGTATTTTACGGGCAACGTTGTTTTAATTATTTCGGTAGCGGTGTTTTATCGAAAATGGTATTTTAGTTATTTCGGTAACGTTATTTTAGTTTTTCGGTACTGGTATTTTAAAAAGACGGTAGTTTTAAATGCACACCGATTTCTTCAACCCCTTCATGATCAGACTTTGGGAAGATATTTATATGCACAGCGAATATCTTTTCGGATCTTGTTACTTCACAGCGAACTCTAGCAGAAATATTTAAAATTGACGACAAATAGTTTGACATGATTTAAAATTATTAATTGACATACAAAACTACAAAAAAAGTAAGTAAGGGTTTGAAAGCATCTTAGTTTAATTCTTAAACTAACGGTATTTTACTGTTAAAGAGTTTTTAATTATTTCGGTAACGATATTTTAACGATAACGGTATTTTAGATATTCCGGTAAAGTTATTTTAAAGATAACGATATTTTATTTATTTCGGTAATGGTATTTTAACGATAACAGTATTTTATTTTTTTTTTTTGGTAACGGTATTTTAGTTCTTTCGGTAACGGTATTTTAGGGGTAACGATGGTCACTTGAAAGGATTTTGAATCTATAATGGTATTTTAGCAATATTACCTGCCAACCCTGGTTATTTTTTATTACTCAGTACTAATCGATATTTTTAAGTTGGATACTTGATACATACACAGAAAAAAGTATCACAAAATTTTAAGTAATTAAAACCCTGCAAACATTGCGATACGAAATTGTTTCAAAATCGTATCGCCTGGAAGAAAAAACTTATTGCGGCAATAATACTTTTATTATTGCGGAAGATCCCTCCTTCGGGAAAAAATCTCCGATCCTAAGCGATACTTCCAAATATTACGAAAGCAACACTTTTGGAAGATAAAACGGCGATATTGCCAAATAATGATTTGGGGGAAAACTGGAAGATATTGCTAAGTATTTATTTGGAAGACAAAAAGAAGATATCGATATTTGATCACCATGAAGAAACAAATTTTTTTGTGTGCAATTGTTAAAATAACAAAATGAATCTTAAAAAATAAAGAGAAGCAGTAAATAAAGATATGTACAAAAAAGAAAAATAACAAAAAATTACGGTGAAGAAAAAAATGGTGTCAGAGAGTATCGAAATGTATTCAGCAACCGCAGTGATTTTGGCTTGTTTTTTTTTGTCTATGCGATCCTTTGCATTTAGGAAATGCTTTCGCATAAAAACACTAATGATATTTTCTGTTAAATTTGGAAAAAGAGTATAGCACATATCTGATGTTAAAAGAAAAAAAATAATAGTTTAGTTTTGGTTGGGCAGTTGTATTATTGTTGAGGGATTTGAAAAAATCGAGATCCACAAGATTTTTCGGGTTTTGATATTAACACTTCTCAGGTTTCGTTAGTTGTTAATACCTTTAATCACAGAAATAAAATTATAAATTGTAAATGCTGGTTTATTTGTTGTATCTGTCCAAGTAAATTCGGCTGCTTAAATATTCCGATATTAAATGATAAACAATTTTTAACGTATTTGTTATTGTTGACAGATATTTCTCAATATTGCTAAAATATCCTCCAACCGATATTAAAAATCAACTAGTTGATAAAAAAATCTATACTTCTGCGATAAATAATACCTAACAAATGACAAAAAAGTAAATTAAAACTTTATTTTTTTTATATATCGCCATTTTTTTTTTTTCAAACTGATAAAAAGAAAATATAAACAAAATATTGCTTTGATATTTTTCTTCCAAAAGACAAAAGGAAGATATTGCTTTTTATCGCCTTTGAAAGATATCTTCCAAATGTTTGCAGGGAAATATTTGTTAAAATGCAAATTCGATTTCTAAAAATTTTTGTTTGAAATGTTTGTAAATTGTAATTTTTTATATAAAAATTCTTTAAAAATAAATATTTAAGTTACAATAAAATAATTTTTTTTTTGTATTTACAAATTCCATTTAAAAAAGTTTTTTTTTTTTTGTATTTACAAAAGTATTCTATGAAAGATGTTCAATATTACAAACAGAATTTTGTAATTCTTTTGTGTGTACTTTTAATTTTTTAAATTGAAAACTGTCAAATATTAATTTATTTTGTTCATTTTTCACACCGTCAACATATGACCATCGACATGTAAATTAAGTACTAAATAATACAATGTACAAACCGTGTATGCAAATTTTAAATAGTCTTCATTTTTTTTAATATAGGCACTTATTAAGTGCCCACATTGACATATTATGCAGCAAACAAATATTTACTAGAAATATGAGCACATGATAACCGTTTGAATTGTAATTATAGCCATGCTGTGCACACTGCAACTTCGGAGAAAAGTATTCTACATTTCTGCATAAAGTTTGTGTCATCCTAGACAAAATTTCACGTATAGAAAAAATTAAAGTTTGAGTTCCCGCTATATTTGTTTTGGAACCATTAATTTTTAGAATAGCTAATAAAAAAATCATTTATTTTTTACTTTGACATATTGAAACGATATAGTGAATATATTTGTTCGGTTAGGTTTATCTTTTAATTGTTGTTTCTTTACTTCCAATAAGAATTCAATTAAAAACACTGAAAACTATAGTGTTGAAATATTTACGCATAACATTTGGTTGTGTCAGCTTTTGTTTCCTGCTGCAGAAGCACTACTACTCCACTGTTTTCAATTTGCTTACGCACATTTATGTTCAAAAAATACACTGTTGAGCAAAAGTGGAGATTTTTGTAAAATAACTATTGTTTTTTCTATCTATAATTCTTTTTCTACAAATAGCGAGGGAATGTTTCCTTTTGTTATATTTCTGTTAGTTTGGGTTTTTCACCTAAATTTCTAATATTTCAAATGGGCGAAAGCTCTGGATATACAAATTTTTTTCTTGATTACTTTACAAAATTCTAAGTAATTAAAAATATTTATTAAAATTTAAATTCGATTTCTAACAAGTTTTTATTTGGAATGCTTAAAAATTGTTATTATTCATATAAAAATTCTTTAGATATAAAAATTGAAGTTACAAAAAATAACAAAAGGTTCTTTGTTGGTGCCTTTTTTGTACCTACAAAAATATTCTATAAGATTTGTTAAATATTACAAACACAATTTTGTATTTTTTTTTGTGTGTATGTACAAATTAATTTGAATTTGTTAAATTTCTTTTTATATTTCCTAAACGTGTGATTTGCCCGCTAAAAACACGTGTTCATTAATTTTCTCTCGTCTATGGCATATCGCTGGGTGATCCTGGAGATACTTTCCCTGTAATTTTCAAAGCTGTTTCTATTAATTTTAAATTTGTTACTGCCTAATTTTTTATTTTTTCTGTGTACAAACATAGAAATCTGTACAAATAGCGTGAAAAGCTTCTGCTGAAATCAGCAGAACCTATTCGCTAAATATTAATAAAATAAAAAAAGCCCAAATATAATTGTTAAATCTACACAATTTTATAGATTCTGCTTTTTCGGCAGGGTCCTTTTTACCTAATTTTTGAAGCTTTTTCTGCTATTTGAACAGATTTTTTTCTAAGCTAGACAATAAATACAATTTATTTCTTGGTTGTCTTCACGTGCAATAAAATAATTACAAGCAATTGCCAAATCTATTACAAGGAAACGTCAAAATGATGTCCATTACACTGTAGTGGAAAACACTTATCAATTGTACTTCACTTGAGATGTAAAAGGTTTGGGAATTGCTTAGTATCATTTTATTACATGTTAAGATTATGATTTAAATATTAACACATTTTTACCCCAAATACGGATTAACCAGTTACCATAGATAATGAGGATAAAAATGTCATGTCGAGCGTCTACTATATTCGTATAAGAATATTTCTTAATTTTTAGAAATTGAAAATTGTTTTTGCACAACTTTGCAGTATATCAAATACTTTTGCCAAGTACATCATCTTTGTATGTAAATAATTTAGATTGCGAATTTATCATAGGTTTTAAATCCTCTTAAAAAGTTAAGGTGATCTAATTATCTGTATTTTGGAATTGTAAAACAATATGGTTTTAGTTTTGTTCCAAATGAAAACACAATGCGAGCGCATTTTTATGTAAAATGCATCTAATTTGCAAAAATCTAAATTACTTACATACAAAGATGATGTACTTGGCAGAAGAAAAAATTTGATACCCATATTGCCCTATTTAAAACGAAGGGTTCCCACCCCATTGCATTTTTGTCAAAACGCGAACTAGCACGAATTTCAAAAAAAGCTGAGACCCGTATTTAATTAAATCAACTAAAGATTAAAATATGTTAATTTGGCATTTTTATTACAAACAACCCCGACCAAAAAATTCAAAAATCGTTTTTTTTTTTTACAGAATATCCTAAAAAAAGGACATGGATGATCGTCCTTAAATTGTATATACAGTTGGACGCGCCTTAAAAAAACCTTTCTTATGATACCCATATTGTATATGTTGGTAAGAAAACAGATTCTTAAATTGACAAAACATGCAAAAATTTACCCTTTTACAAAATGGTCTAGCTCACGAAGGGTCAAAGTTAGAGCCGAAATATTTTAAATGTCACCTTAAAAAAGTCGAAGGTTCATTTTTAGGAGGGTACATCGAGCACTTTTTTTGGTGAGTCGCTCCAATATACATATTATACTTTTGCCCATCACTGTATATTAGAAGACATAACTGCAAAAGAAAACATTTATTCATTTAAGAAGACTTTATGAAAATATTAAAGAAAAAAATAAAGAGACCTCATCTTCAATTTTATTAAAACTTCATATTTTTCCTTAAGAATAAAAACAAAATACATATATTTTCTTTACACTTCATAAAATTTTATATTGCTTTTAAAAAGACAGCCAGAAATGATATGTGGAAAATGATGTAAAGAAAATGTACACATAACCCACTTCCGGTTAAATATAAGAGAGGAACTCTGTTTGTAGCATATTTAATTTTCTTATTTCTTTTTTGTTTTTAATTTATTTTTCCGATATAAAAGTTAAATTGTATTATTTCAATTTGTCAATGAAATGCATACATAAAAATTTTTGCACTAAAAGAAACGTGAAGATAAAACAACACCAACCATCACCAGCAGCACTGAAGCACCATAGCCCATGGCTGAATCACGAGCTAATGGTACATAAGTTGAATTGGCCTCAATGAAATTACAACCATTTCCCTCACAGGTATAACAATTTTTAGTATCTTTGCAAACACCATTAGCTTGGGCGGATGAAAGACAACCACGTTGGAAGGAATTTGTTTCATTACGACCATCATTACGTATGTAACATTGATCGCCCAATTTATAGATGGGACATATTACAGGTTTAGCATAGATTTCAGTGGCGCAGGAACCATTGCCATTACCTGAACATTGCAAACAAGAGGCACGATGTGTTGGGAACACCTGACGATTACAACCTTCTGTAAAGGTACAAATCAAACATTCCATTTCATTGTTACAGTTTGTAGCTGTATTGTTATCCAAATCAAGGGCACAGCCGCGTATGGTGTTGCCATCTGAAAAAAAAAATATTATTATTATTATTAAATTTTTATTAAAATATTAATTGTTTATATTTACTTAAGATCCGTGTATAACATTTTGAAGTAGAATTGCTACATTCTTTGGCTAAGAAAGAATCTGGATTGGAAGCACATTTAGGATCTGTGGCAGAGTTGCATTGAACGCAGGCATCTGGAAAAAGAATAAGCAAAATATTAGTTTTAGGTATTTTATTAAGTCTCTACTATTAAGTCACTTAAGATACTTATTTTTTGATCTAAAGGCATATAGAAATGGAACTTTGAATTCGTACAATTTTTTCTAGAAAATTATATAAATTAAAAAAAAAATCACAGTACGATTAAAAAGGGTGTCTCATAAAGATTGCACTTTTTCATTTTAAAATTAAACACGTATTTTTAAGATAGTTGTGACTTTTTTTATTGGAGTATAAAGAAGACATGTTCCGATTAAGTATGGATTAAAATATCATTTAAATTACCCCCTGTTCCTGTAACGAATGCCGTTCACAGTCACTGCAATTTCGGCCTCGTACACTTACCAAAAAAAGTCAGTAATGGGAACTGAAAATTTTTAAAAAAATTTACAGGTCCACAAAATACGATAAACTCCAAGCTCCAAAGCCGGAGTATACTTTCCTAAAGCTCTTTGGCACGCTAAATTTAGATCTGTTTTCAGATTTCTTCCTTCATAGGGTTTCGAGAAATCCTTACCTAGTTAATGCAGTAAATTTTACTGAAACTATAGTTAAAAACAGCGATGCAACTTTTAAAAGCAAAAAGCGTCGGCCGAGCAGTTGAAAAGGGCTAAATAAAATTTAACAGTTTTGTGTTTTTCAGTTTATTTTATTTAAAATTGTGTACATTCACCAAAAAAAGTCTGTATTGGCAACTGAAAATGTTGCTGTTATTACGGGAAATTTTGCTAATTTGAGCCCAGCGGTGTTTTTTGCTAATCTTAGCAACACGTGCCTGCTGTCGTGTAGTACAATGAAATTTGTAGAAAAAATTAGCTGCCGCTACTAAATTTTAGTAAACTTTATGTAAAGTGGAATTTAAAATCTGTTTGCTAAAATATTATTAATATTAGTACAAAAGTTCAAATTTATTTTTTATTCAGCATCCAAATTTTTTTTTATTTTTTTTTTTTTAATATTTTAGACAAAAATATGTTAATCAATTTTTTTTTTTAATTTTAATCTCAAATTTTAATTGTTTTTTGGGCTGATTTTTAGAACTAAAAAAACTTTTTAAGTGTTATTTTAAGTGGATGTCCCACGAGTATTTTTAGATATGAGTCGGCATTTTCACTTCACTTTCAGTCTGTAGGTGTAAGTTTTAATTAGAAATAACATTTCCTTCAATATCCACTTTTTAAAATTAGACATTTTTTTGCTAATTTTAGTAAATCGGTTTTTAAAAATTTATAAAATGATTTCTGCAATTAGCAACAAAATTTTGTAAATATTCTCTAAAAATTCTGTAATTTGTAAAATGTAAATAGCAAAAAGATATTTTTTTTACTAAAAATCAGTACAAAAAGAATAAAGTGGGATTGAAAAAGCGCTTAATCGGATAAGATAACTTCTTTTAAAAAAAAAAAATTGGCATTGACTTCAGTTTACTCCATTACCCATTAAACGAATTGCCGGCGCTTTCCATGGTCTGTTTGGTTGGCGCTCCATTTTTTATAATCGGAATAAACATTGATGACAGGTGCTAAATTTCAGAGTTGCCACTTGCACAAAAAAAAAATTACACTAAATTTAAAAAGTGCACTGCACTGAGACATCCTATATTTATTTTTATTGTAAAGCATAGTAAGATTATCAAGTTTCACGTGCAAAAAAATTGTTACACTCCATAGATTTCTACTATAATGGATTTCACAATTTGTTTTCACACAAATTTAAAATACAAAACAATAAATTTTGCAATGAAAAGTGATTTTTTGCTGTGATTGTGTATTTCTTATAAAAAAAAGAAATTGTTCAGTTTCGTAATTTAAATTTTTATTTGAAGCATTTAAAGCTCGAGTGAAATTTGTTCAAGGTAAAAACACTTTAATTTTTTACCGCTAGCAATATCTGACTGGGTTGTTTCAATGGTTAAGTTACTTTATTCAATTTAAATCGATGAGTCAATCATTGACTAATTTCAACGTTGTTAGTTCATAATCAAATATTAAACAAAGGCATGATAATGATAAATATTTTATGTTACGCAAAACGAAATAAAAATGTTGTCAACATTAAAATTTACTCATTGTTTTTTTTTTAATATTTTAGCCAACTTTTGGATGGTAACGAATTTTTTAATGTTTTACTTGCTTTAGACTCTAGACGCCCTTGTACTACCTTTTTATTTTCTCTATAATAAATATTTTTACTCTACTAAAGTTAATGATTACAATTATTATGATCAGGGCAGTGACTTTCAAGCAAACGCATGTTTGTAAAAAATGATTTTAACCAAATACATTTCCTAATTGAAAAATTTGCAACAAAACCGTATCGATTTGTTGTTGCATATTTTTGTATATTTTGTTATAAATAAACATTTTTGCAGATTTTACATTTAAGTACATATTTTATGATTTTTATTGCATAATTTGCATTTATATTAATATTTTTGCTACTTATAGGAACGACGGGAACATATATATATATATATATTGTAAACATAAAAATTAAAGGAAAAAAAATTTAACCATATCACACAGCACCAATGCTTATGAATAATAAATCTGATTTTTAAAAATCTGCAAATTTAAAGTGAATTTTTTGCATTTTTTGGTCATGTCTTTTATGCATATTTCCTTTTGAGTTCATATTTTAAGCACATTTTTTGTATTTTTACTGCATATTTGAAGTCCATATTCTATATTTTTAGTGCATGAAAGTCGCTGCCCTGTTTATATCAATTCTATTTGCAAAATCATGAAAATAAGTTATAGAAACAGATAGATAACGTTGTTAAACTTGATAATTGATATCTAGGGTAAGTTTAAAATAGCACTAAAAAATTAAAATTAACAAGCAAAATGATACGAAATAACAACACAATTGTTGCGAAAAAAAATATAACAGTTGGTTTAAAGTTTTTAAAAAACAAATTAACTAATAGTTATAATAAGGGATTCAGAGTTCAATTGCATCGTCATAAATTTTATTATCAAAATTTTAAGTTTTCGATGCTGTAAAAGAAAATATTTTGGAATTTAATTTCTAAAAAATGCATAAAAAATAATCAGTACATCGATGGGTTAATGTAGAAACAAGGATCCTATAAACCAGGATGAACAAACTACCAAATTTTTAGCCACCCATGATGCCATGATGCCAAATGGTGCGACTACAAAAAAAAATTCTTAGTCGAGACCACGAAATTCTTAGCCGATTTACAAAAAAACTTAGCCTCTAGCAAGGGTTGTAGCGCAAGTACAGTAATTGTGATATGAATGTATACATGTTTGGATTGGTAAAACCCTTGCTAGAGGCTTAGTTTTTCTGTAAATCGGCTAAGAACTTCGCGGTCTTGACTAAGAATTTTTTTGTAGTCGCACCATTTGGCATCATGGGTGGTCAAAAATTTGGTAGTTTGTTCATCCTGGCTTATAGGGTCCTTGGTAGATTTAGACTGCAAAATTAATCTAGTAAAAAGTGGATTAACAGCGGGATAATTGTTGTAATTTTACATGTAAATTTGTTTTATAAGACTTAAAAAAAATAAAACAAATTATTATGCATTCGACCATGGAGAAATTACTATGAATGATACTCGCAAAGTGTTTTGTCGCCATTTTTTGACAAATGTCAAAAAATAATATTTACGAATTTTTAAAAGAAAATAAGATTATTTTATTCTGCATTAATGTCTTGAATTCACACTATGATATTTTATTTTTAACAAACAACGGAATAGTTTTAGAATTTATGTTCAAATCAAACAATGTTGAATGAAATTTTAATTTAGGATTTAGGATTAATTCATGATGTACAAAAAATTTTAGTCGTTTATACCGACTTCCATTAATTTTGAAAACGTCAGTTTTGTTACTGTCCTGATTTACGTCGTCAAAATCTGTCCTTCGTCCATGCATTTGACTATAAAAGAATATTTTAAATTTTTAATTGTATCTCATAATAAAATATAAAATATTATAACAGATTTTCAATTAAAAATCAAAAAAAAAAAAATTGCAAATAATTTTTTTCAGCAAGAATCCGTAATTTTTACTTAAAAGCATGGCTGGCATTCAATACCTTTTTATAATAATGGTAGTTGGCTACCACAGCTACTTTAAGACCGATATGAAAATTTTAAAATGGCCATTCCATTATTTTTTATAACCGGGTTTGTTGCGCTATTTTAGCGGTTTAATTTTGAAATATCTTAAACTACCGTTATAATAACGCTAAACCACCGAAACACCGTTTTATAACGGTATTTTGCAAATATAACAAAATTAAACAGGTAATAATATAAAATAAGCCCCGTGATATTTGAAGACACATGTCACTATTGCAACCACAGTTTAACAATTTTCGGTATTGATCAGAGCGTGATAGACAACTACCGTTATAATGAAAAGGTATTGCTGCTACCAACCATGCTTAAAAGTAATTGCAAAAGCCAAAAAACTCTCTACTCATAATAATTTTGCCACTTTTTTGGATAATTTTCCAAATGTGACACAGTTGCAAATATTTTGAATAATTTTAAGATAGTTACGTGTTTGCATAGGAAAGGCATGAGAAACTTTTGGAAAAAATTTTCAAATTCCCCAGAAATAAAGGATTTTATGACTTTAGGAATTTATTTATAATAATATTTATTAATTTGGAATATTTTGGATGATTTTTTAAATTACATAAAATTCAATATGTAATATAAAATACCAATACTTCTACCATAGATTTTTAATACATATATATTTATTTATTATGGGTGATATAACAGTTTAATCAATAATTTAGATGAATATTTTATTGATAAGATTACGATTTTTTTTGTGCTAAAACTTTATAAAAAAAAATATTTTTGGAAAGAAAAATATAAAATTATATTCATATAAAATAAATAAAAAAGGATATTATCCGGAATATCACTCTTATTTTCAGCACTTTAATGAGTTATTTAAATTTTAAATAAGTTGTCTTATTACCCGAATTCACATACGCCAAATACACAGAGAACACAATAGCCAATGATATGAAAAAACGCATTTTGTTTTAAAAATTTGTACTTTAATTTTAAATTAATTTTCGAACACTTTTAACTCCCCGCAATCGTAGTTGTAGACTGAACTCTTTAATGCATTTTTACACTTTTTTTTACCTTCTATCTAAGTAAAAATTTTAATCTTATCTGTTTTTTTTTTTTTTTTTTTGATAGCTGATATATTTTTATGTACATTAAGGCGTCTCATAAGTTTAGAATTGTTGATTTTCTATGCTAGAGTTTCGAAGATAAAGTTTTATTTTGAATAAATTCCCTTAAAATTGATTTCGATTTACTTTTCTAATCGAATTAATTCATTTTTAAACATTCACGAGAATTCATTCAATCGAATTCACATCTAAGAAATTCAATCAATTTATCTCATTCGATTTTATTGATGAATGAATTCAATTAGGAATTCATTCGATTTACAATTTGGGAATTTTATCAATCAGTCGTTGAGAATTCAATCGATTTACAAATTTGTCGATTTATTGTTCATTCGATTGTGTTTTATGTGATTAAGCGATTTGGGAAAGACATTCGATTTAAAATAAATTGGAAAAATTAGCAATTATGTTATTTTATTACAGTAAATTTTATGATTTCTTACAAATAAAAGAAGTAAACAACAAAAAGCAATTATTGAATTCATAGTTAAAAACCATTAATTTGTAAAAAATATATCGCCAAATGTGAAAAAAATATCGAAAAATATAGCCCTTTCTCTGCGATGGAGAGATATAAAATATTGCCAAGTAAGTCAAAGCTTGTGACCTCTAGTGGACGATTTTTGATGTTTTTTCAAATCGAGGGTTTTTATAGTATAAAAGACTTTTTGGCGATTTTTTTAATTTTATCGTTTTTCGAATTGTATCTTCCCTATACCACACACATCTAAGATTTCCTGAAATGTATGTATTCATTTACATAAACAATTTAGCATTATTATGCATGTCTTGTCGAATACTTTTCATTTGATTCCAATTTTACCTGATTTTCTTAAAAAAAGTTAAATTTCTTCACTTGACGCATTTGTGATCAATTTCAAAAAATTTCGGCTAAACCCGTGAAGAAGACGGCCTTACCGTTTAGAAGGTTAATACAAAACAAAATGGAACAAAGCATAGGATGTTAGCATTAAAAATTGATTATTCGAAATTTAAGAACACCTTAATATAAACATTAACTGTGTTCCCGTACGTTGTCACACGTACCCAAACTTACGAAACACCCAAAAGCGATCCTGTACTCGAGTATTGAGCAAAATTTTAGAGTTCACCAAAGTGTATTTGTGTTTCTATTTTTACCAAAAGTTACCCAGAATTTTTCTTCGGAAGCTTTGGTAAATAATGTAATGATAAATCAAAAACTACTATTTTATTTTTGTTAAAATAAATTATTTATTTATTTATTTTATTTATTTATTAATCATATAATTACAAATTATATGTTAATACCCTAACCGAACACTAGCAACAAAGGCCTTCGGCTCGTTGTAGCGAAAACAGACCAGAGCCTCTGGTGGGAATCGAACCCAAGACCCCCGCACTGATAAGCTAGCACGCTACCAACTAGCCTAGCAAAGAAAACGTCTTATTTATAATAAATATATATATTTAATAAATATTTCAAACGAAAATTAAAGTAGTTTTCGTATTTTTCTTTGACGTAAACTTTTGGGCTCAAAAAGTGCTTTTATTCTGGATTCCCGTATTTTTGGGCAATTTTGTAAGAAGTTCGAGAACACAACTTTTATACATTAAACTATTTTTATGTGTACAACAAATCGACAAATTTGTTGATAACATAACAACTTGTTCATACTACGATCGAATTCAAAGGTATATTTCTCCTGGATAATCATTAATACTAGTGTGTACACACACCTGATTTAATGTCCCTTATTTGTCGTCTTATCGCTGAAAATTTGTAATTTGTCATTTCATTTCATAATAAAAATTATTAATAAATGCCCTCTATTAGTATAAATGTTATGTTTGGTTTAAAAATGTTACGAAATTGAGTACATATCTTTTTAAAATATTTCCGAAAGATATAATAATTCGAACAATAGCTGTAATAGCAAGGGAAGTATTTCAAGCAAAACTCTCCGATTTTTATAAAAATTGAGAAGCGTAGAAATTTGTAGAATCGTTCTGAAATAAGAAAAAAGATAATGTAAGGACAGAGTTTAGCTCCAACTAAATGTGGCTTACCTTTTCGTTAAAATCAATGGAAGAAATTCAGATTTTATAAAAATATTTACAGGAAAATTGTAAAATTGAACAAATATTTTAATTTTATTTTAAAAGCAAAATATTTTTGTTTGTATGAACTTGATTTTGACTGTAAAAAACACTAAAAATAAAGCACAATGCAAGCAATATTTAAAACACTTGAATGTTTAACTTTTCAATGATTATTGGGTATAAATATGATGTAATTGTATTTTTAACCTGCGGAGCAAGGTTACCTATACAATATCAATCTCAAATATAGATGAAGCTATTTTCACGGAAACTTAGCGAGATGTAGAAAAATTGGTCAAAAATAAGACCTTATAAAAAACATATACTAGCAATAATATATATGAGCCTGTCCGGGTCAGATTCGAAGAGGCCAAAAATTCAGAATTTAAGCAAAATTTTAGCAGAAATAGCAGTTAGATGCATTTAGCAGACCGTAATTTCCTGCTTCATTGAAAATAATGCGGCGCAAATTCAATTTTTAGTAAATTTACAAGATTTTTTAAGTGTCAGTATCTATCCCTGCAAACATTGCGATACGAAATTGTTTCGAAATCGTATCGCCTGGAAGAAAAAACTTATTGCGGCAATAATACTTTTCATGTTGCGGAAGATCCCTCCTTCGGGGAAAAATGTCCGATCCTAAGCGATACTTCCAAATAATACGAAAGCAACACTTTTATAAGATAAATCGACGATATTGCCAAATAATCATTTGGGGGAATACTAGAAGTTATCGCCAAGTATTCATTTGGAAGACAAAAAGAATATATCGATATTAGATCACCATGAAGATAAAAACAATTTTTTGTGTGCTTTTTAATTGAGAGAATAAATAAAATAATAACATATTAATACAATCGTTAAAATAACAGAATAAATCTTAGAAAATAAAGAGAAACAGTAAAAGAGATATGTACAAAAAAAAAAATAATAACGAAAAATTACGGTGAAGAAAAAAATGGTGTCAGAGGATATCGAAATGTATTTAGCAACCGCAGTGATTTTGGTTTGTTTCTTTTGTCCATGCGATTCTTTGCATTTAGGAAATGCATAAAACATAAAATGCATAAAAATTATTAGTGATATTCTGTGTTGAATTTGGAAAAAGAGTATAGCACATATTGATGTTAAAAGTTGTATTATTGTTGAGGGATTTGAAAAAATCGAGATCCTTAGTTGTTATTTACCTTTAATCACAGAAATAAAATTATAGATTGTAAATCCTGGTTTATTTGTTGAATCTATCCAGGTAAATTTGGCTGCTTAAATATCCCGAGATTAAATAATAAACAATTTTTAACGTATTTTTTATTGTTGACAGATATCTCTCAATATTGCTAAAATATCCTCCAACTGATATTAAAAATCATCTACATTGGTGATAAAAAATCGATCGCCAATTTTTCTTCAAACTGATAAAAAGAAAATATAAACAAAATATTGCTTTGATATTTTTTTCCAAAAGATGTTTTATATTTATTTTTGTTTATTAAGAGTAAAGTTAATTTACAAATAATGTTACAGTTACAGGAACTGGCTGCAGAGGCCTTTGTCCTTTTATGTTTACATTGGAAAAATTCATATGTGCAATTTGGTGATTTATAATCTAAAGGAAATAGTTTATGAATGTAATACTAGATTAAAATTTAATGAATAGTAAATATTAACAGTTACAAATTTTTTAGTATTTCTAGAGGCAGATGATTTGTGATATTTTTAAAGTCTAGAGTTTTGATCGATTCCAGGAGACTAATAGAGCATTCATCATCGTTATCCAAAAGATAAAATAAAGATATTGCTTTTTATCACCTTTGGAAGATATATCCCAAATGTTTGCAGGGATATTTTATTAATTTTTTTCTGAAAATTCCTATAATAAAATAAAACGAAATTTTTGGCAGAATGATTACTCAAATATTAAAAATTGTTTGTTTTTCGAGTTAAAATTTAAAAAAAGCAAAAATTTCGCCAATAGTGTGGCGAAATTGTGCTTTTCATAGGTATAAAGTACACATTTTTTACTTTAATTGTGTTTCTACTATTAGTCAATAAATATCGTAAAATGTAGAGAAGACAACAATATTTTTTAAAATTTGAAATAACGGATAGTAAATTTTTCAAAATTGTTCTCTTTATATTTTAGCAAAAGTTGTTCATCTAATTCCAAAAAGTTCACCTATAACACTCAACAATCGGAAACCCTTACTACAAGAACTACATTAAGCTAGCAATGAGTTTTTGTTCAGATAGCTGTTAAGACAACAAGAAAGAAATTTAATTTTTTTTTATGGTAGAACACACAAATGTTAAAAATTTAATTATTTTTCATGCTGTATTTGATAAATAAAAATAGTATTACATTTTAAGTTTTAATAATTCAAAACATTTCACAACTACACTGTTTTCCATGTTCAAATAGAAAAAATAAGTGATATTAATTTATTTATTTATTGATTAACTATACAATAATAAATTATTACATAATTTGAGAGGGTAGAGCACTAGCTTCTATGGCATCAGCTCAAGTGATATTAACCTGAGTGGTTTACATTTAATATAAGCATGTTGTTACTGTTATGTTACTGGATTTTTACTTTGCTTTTGGAAGTTCAAGACAGATCCCCAAGCCGGGCGGCTGACACCCTGGAGCGGTTCACTTCCGTTTGACTCGGCTCGAATCGGATTTGAATATGAGCCTATTATAACACGCCCCATCATCATCACAACTACAATTGTTGTTATGATGGTGATTATTTATATTTTATCGATAAATTTTGATAACAAAAATTACAATATGTGTACTTCAATGTATTTGTATAATATCCAACTTTTCCTTAATTCAAATTCGCTTAACATTCGCTGACATAGTACTGTGTACTTTTAAACACGAACCTACAAAAAAAAAATATTAAAGCCGTCAATATAGCCGCCGCCGTTTAGTCGTTCAAGTGGCCGCCGCCTTACCAAAATTTTTCACACCTCTGCAAAGTTTTATTCATGTTTAGTTGTAAAAATGTATTTATAGTTATTTAAAATTTAATAGAAATGACATTAATTATTTGCATTAGTGATTATTGGCATCACAAAACATATTACAAATTGCAACCGCCTCGAGACAATCTTCAAGATTACACCATAGACAATGTAGAAGTACTGAAAAGTGCAAAGAGCATAAACAAATCACAAAATGCCAGTGAGCCGGTGTCGTCTAGTGGTTTAGTGAAACGAGTAAAATTAGCTATCGATGGAATAAGTTTCTTTTATTTACATAAGGAACTACTCAAGTTTACGGAGTACAGAAGGGTGTTGTGCACTCATCCGGCACTAAAGGATTTTAAACTGTTGTGGCTACAAATTGTACAACCATCAAGAGATATAATCGATTGGAAATGGTGAGGCAGTTGCTGAATTTCTAATATATAACATCTTGCTACAAATATTAGATTTTTTTTTATCCTAATTATCTTTATTTTCTAATTGTATATGCTTTTTCTTTTAGGAATCGTATGTTGGCAGTCAAATTATGGGAAAAAATTGAAACGGACTATTTAATGTCTTGGCTGTCTACCTTGGGTGGAGGCTTTTCTGCATTAGGCGAACAATTCTTCAAATGCGTAGGTTAACTAGTTAATAGTGGTATATTTTGTAAAATTCAATTCTAACTTATACGTGTTATTCTAGGCGGAAATAGCTGGTAAAATATCGGAGAAACAACTTTTAATTGGCATTCAGTTAGATGACCCCTTTCTACAATCTAGATGTAAACTATTCTACAGTATATCACTAATACAAACTGGCCAGCTAAGAAAGGCCAAATATATTATAAGACAACAATACGCTTTTGCACGTTGCCATGAAGAAGTCGATGCACGTTTGCTTAAAATGTGTAAAGGCATTTGGTTAAGATTACAGTATGAATATGGCCTAAGGCTCAATTCCCGTAAAAGGGAACAAAAATTATTAAAACACCAAGTCAAGAGACAACTTAAATAGAGATAATTATAAACAAGATACTAATGGCTGATTTCATTTGCAGTTCCTTTAATGTATCGTAAAACTTGGGACTTAATATGTGTTTTATGAGATTTTTTATCGTATCGGTTCATTTATTTCTTTAACTTTGTTAAAACTATTGTACAGAAATATAAATTATTGTAAAATTACTATACCAAACTTTCAAGTGTAAATTAATATAAGATGTGTTAATCTTTTAGGGGGATTTTTTACTTATTGGTGCCATTTTAGTTAAAATTTTGTAATAACGAAAAATTTATTACAATTTCAAAATACAATTGATACTTTTAATTGGAAATGCCCTAAAAATTGCAAATAATTTTTTCAGTGCATGGTTACTATGGCAAATTTTTGGGCGAAAAAAGTAAATACAGCAGCCTATTTCAGATTTATCAAATTTGTTTCAGAACTTTCCGAGAAAAATTAATGGTAAAATATTTCAATTTTCCACTTTCAATTAAAAAATTATACAGATTTTTCTTTAAAAAGAACTCCCGAGAAGCTAACTGGAAAACCTCCTTCCCAAACATCTATATTATATAATTTTTAAGAACATATTCTTACCTAAAAATAAGATTAAAACAAATTTTGTAAATTAGTAATTTTGCTCAATTTTCAAGCTCCGAAATTTATGATTCATTATGGCAAATTCCGCTGAATTACAGAGATGGTAAACTCGAAAATGTTCGTTAATATTGATTTGATATGTATTCTCTCAGTAATCATTTAATAGAGGAATTGCATTTCATTGTTATTTTCCAATTTTAAATATGAGACAAGCAATATAAGTGTTGTTAAGTATAAGTTTTTATTTTTTATAGATATATATATAAAAAATGTATACGGCTTTATATAAATCTTTGCATATTTCTTTAGGAATCGGAAAACAGCTTGATTTTAAAATGCATAACTCGATTAAAAACATAGACAAAGTCATAAAAAGCATATTATTAGCATAGTTGTATAGAAATTTGTATTGTTAATATTTTCCTTGTTGTCTGAAGATATATACTGTATACTGAAACCTAGAAATGTTTATTCAGCTAAAGTCCCCATAGGATCCCAGGCGGGTAAAACTATGGGATCTTGATCGAATACACGTAGAATGTCGGCAGGCACATATTTTTTATCGACTACCACCTCGAAACCGAATTCTTTAAACCATTCAGCCGACATAACCAAGTAACCCTTCTCACCACGATCTTCACCCCAAGAGTTTTCAACGCGTAGCTTCTTTGGTTCACCATTTTCCTAAAATATACATACAAAATATTAAGGATATGCCGATTTAAATGTTCGTAAGAGATTTAAACTTACATCTAATGAAATCGCTGTAAAGACCATAGCATGAGTCATAGCAGATTCACCATATATCAAGCGATCAGCTTTGGTTAAAGTCTTTTGTATATCAACATCGAATACCAGCTTAAAGTCATGACTAAAAATGATTACAAAATATAATTACAATCAGAAATCTACTGCATTTGAGTGTTGCACTTACACATTTAAATCTTCTATGCCTTGTTTGGCGGCAAAACGTTTACTGACTTCACAACCAAACCAAACAGGTTCACCAGCCTTTAAACTTGCTGCTACCATTTGCAACAAGACTTCAACGGGCTGATTGTTGTACAACACTGGACGACCATCGACAACATTACCCAAACAATCGACCGTATATGCTTGATTATATTTACTAGAAGGACGGGGATCAGTAACTAAACAAACCTGAGCAAAAAAACAAAAATAGTTATCAATTATAAGACCGTCACAATTTGTTAACTGAAAACTTACCTTATCCTCAACATTGAATTGTGGTTTAACCAAGGTATTATAAAATTCAATTGGTGTAATGGGACCAACTGAATGGTATGCTTTGGCTTTATCATAATACTCCCAAGTGAATTCTTTGGCTGGTATACCCAAACAAATACCCACAACTTTATAGATTTCACCCATCATTTCATCAACTTTAGCTTTAATCGCTTCGTCACTTGGATTTGTATCCATCAGGTCACGTAGTACTTTGGAAAATTCACGCAACTACAATTTAAAAAAAAAAAGAGTTAAATAAATTTCAACTCATTTGTAAATATGTACATCTAAAGCTGGCAAAGACAAACCTTGCTTTTTAAAACGCCATTCATGCGTAAGCTAGCTTCACAACTATAACTTTCAGGGAAACATTTCTTTGGCATGAGTCCATGTTTGGTAATCAAATTAACTAACATATCCCACTGGCCACCATCGGAAGTTGGATCCTGCATTTTAAAAATATACTTTAGTCAACATATTCATCTTTGTCTACATGTTATTATAACTTACATTTAATAAAAATGATACCAATCTACCATCAACCTTTTCGCCACGTTTAGAAGTTTTTACAATATTATTAAGAAAATAATTGCAACGTTCAATCTTATCCCAATAGAAGAGATATGCCTGAGAAAACTCAAATTCATCTAGATTATGTTCTTTCATAAATGACAAACGTAAACAATTTAAAGCTGCAAATAACCAACATCTTCCCGAACTCTTTTGGTTTGTCATTGGTTTGCCCTCCATTTCCACCTAAACTCAATGAAAGATACAGCATAAGATTAAATTTGAAATAAAAAAAAAATATACAAATTCTAATTTACCTTGTAAGTGAACACATGATTGGTGGTCTCCAAACATTTACGTGATAAACACACATCGAATGGATCGAAACGGGAGCATACATTTTGGGCCAAAATATTTTTGGGTTCACTGTAAAACTCTTTATGCCATTTGTCCAATTTATCCTGTGTTATTACCGAGGTAGAGGCTAAAAGAAAATTTGATCCACTTGAGTGTGTTGTTGCACTTGAACTTTGTTCAAATATATTTCTCAAAAATCGTTGTGATGCTAGTAGTAATGGACGCCTACTGGAAGTCTTACAAATATTATTCACTGAAACGGTGTAGGGGAAAAGAAATTGGACAAAACATTACTTTAACCCACCCAAAAGAAATGGACTTGAACTATTGTAGGACTTGGAAGAAGCAATGAAAGTATGGAATGTTTGATTTGTATGATATTTTGTATGTAAACCATTCTCTTTAAAGTTCAGACATATTTTATAAATTGAAAATATGTAAATAGTTTAAACTGAAGTTTTTTTTTGAAATTTCAGTGTATTATTTGAAACGCTTAAGTAAACTTTTCAAAAGATTTTTTTAGCTGGATGGCCTTAAACTGCATATCACGTAATTAACGATATCCTTATAAACACTTTTATCTCTGAAAAAAATCACTTAATTATATTTAGTATAATACAAGCCCACAGGGTGGGTGGTTATTTGTATAGAAATAACCCACCCGATGCTTCACCTAATTGTTTTAAAAAAACATACCTCTCGACTTCTAAACGCCTTTAAAAGTTCTAAAAATTTGTAAAACTTAAAAAAACCGCAACTCACAAGGATTCTATCCTTGTCAGTTACCTCCGTTCTTAATGAAATTCGAATATGTAATATAGGAGACAAGTATTTTTTTACTGAACGTTTAGTAATTGTATATCAATTTAAAGACTAATTGTTAATGAAGTGTCAAGGGAATATAATAATATGAAGTGAATCAATACTTATTATTAAAGACAACCATTGTTTTAAGATTTCGAAATATTATTTGACTCAAATAAATTTATTTTCAAGTGGAAAGAAAGAAAATTATAATTAGTTAAGTGGTTTAACTGTAGTCCTTACAGAATCCTGGAAACATATCTTGAATATTAGAAGACATTGTTATACTCAAGTAAGCTTAGCTTTCACAGTTTCAACATTTAAAGATTGAAATTGATGTTTTAAGCCAACTGTTTGAAAAGCAGGATTTTTTATAAAAAATCTAAAAGTCAAAAAACCGCAAGAAAAAACTCCAACGTATTTTAAAATTACTGCTATATTTGTATTCAGTATATGAAAATTAAATTAAAAAATGTATTGCAAGAAGACCCAGGTAGAAAAATACAAACGGTAAAGCTTTGACAGAACATCTGTTCTAATAAAATTTAACTTTAATTAAGCACGGGGCCACCTTAAAATGATAACGCCACTCTTAGGTTGGCAACAATGATTTTTTTATTTATTTTTATTAAATTTTATTATGGAAAAAAATGGCATAAATAAATAAATTTATATTTTAAGGCTCCGCGCAGGATGGCTAATTAAATTCTAAACCTAATACAAACTGACAAGGATTTAAAATTTCTTTGATGAAATTAATCTCTTCGAAATTTAGAAAGTTCAATTAAATATAAAAAATAAAAAAAATATATATTTGAAACTATGAGCAACTAAAACTTACAAATTATCTGTCAAATTTACGAACTTTTATTTGAAATACGAACATATTAATCTAAAATTGTATTTTTCAATTTAAATTTAGATTGTTTGATACCATATTTTCACACTTAATCAAAATTAAGTTTCTCATTTAAAAAAACTGAGCTTAGGTAATACATTTTTTCTGAATATGTGTTTAATAAAAATACTGTTTTTTAAATTAAAATTAGAGGAAATTAAAAAATAATATTTAATAATTTCGACTGGAAATTAGTCAAATGTCAAATGAAACTGTGATTTTCATTAAGTGATCTAAATTTTCCAAAGGAATTTAGAATTTGATTAGTAATTGTCAAAATTTCAATAAAAATTGAGATATTTCATTTGAAATTAATTAAAAGTTATACACAAATTTGCAATTGATATTTTTTTTTTACTTTAAATTAAAAACATTTAAATTAAAACATAAATTTGAATAATTCTAAATCAATATACAGTGACAAATATTATTTCAAGCTTAAAATTTCATTAATTTGGCACAAAAATCTCGAGTAATATTTAATATTGTTTTAATTTAAAATTAAAAAAACTAAAACTTTAATTGGAGGGCTTACATAACGTACAAACAGAGATATGTTTGTTCTAGCAAAAAGTATAAGCATGTTTTTTTAATTCAACAAATAATACAGTTGAACAAATTTTTATGCGAATCGAAATTAAATTTACTTTATAGATTCACTTAAAAGTTTGTAAATTTTGACATTTTTTTTGTTTTTATTTTTTACTATAAATGTATTAATACACACCTATTATTTATACAAAAAACTTTAAGAGATATTAAAATTAGTATATATGTAGTATATTTAGTAAAACAAGTACGTCCCTGGTATAACGAATACCCAGAATAACGATATACGATCTAATTGTTCGCATTAATTACCTGATATAATGAATATTTCTGAAAATTTATACTGGATATAACGAACAATTGGTAGAACAAATATAGATATAGATTTAAAAAAAGTAACAAAAAATTCTAAATAAGAAAATAGTTTGAGAATTTTTTGTTCCTGAACCTTCTAGTGTACCGTTATTGAAGTCAAAAATTTTAGCAATGCTAAAGATGAAGTAAAATTCATACAAAATTGTGTTGCGATATAACGAATGGGCCTAACAATCAAAGCACTTTTTTCAAAAATTGGTAGAGCACTGTAAACCAATGTTTGGCCAGTAGAATTTTTTCACATAGTCTGGTTTTGACAGTATTTATTTTTACACAGTCGTAAAATTTATAAAACAAGTACTTGCAAAGCGTTTCAAATAAATGCTTTAGCCAGTTCTTTATTTTTGTACATTCGGAAATTTCTACCTGGGGAGGTATGTTAAATGTTTTCCTCAGTTTTATAGTTCAATTGGTAAATGTTTAATACACAAACAAATGTTCAGTTATTTGGGTTGAGACCCCGATTTACGCTCCATTTAGGACTAACGAAAATCGCAACATCAGCTTAGCAAATAAACATAAAACTATGTTTTCTTTAATTCCAAGTATTATTTTAAATTTAAAACACGTCCCAAATTCTCGGGACAGTCGACACTATTTGCGCATGTTTGCAAATGGGAAAGATCGACAGTAATTCTAAATTTAAATCAGAAATCGTCTGGAATTTGTTGAAAGTTTATCATAATTTCAATTTATGATCCAGTCCTAGCCAATTCAAAAAAGTTTTTAGGCAGATATATTTTAGTGGTTTTTGCGCTATTCGCAATCCCGGTTTGCACACGATGCAAAAAAACCCAAGATTATTTGCATTTGCCCACCCTTGAGCAGTTGTCGTAAAATGAGAATTTTTGCATTATGTAAAAAAACACTATCAGAGTGCAATAATATCTTGCATAATCGACCCCATTCAAGTGGGCGTGGCTCCTCTTAGCTTCAGAAATTTAAAACAAAATTATTATATAAAAATATATTTCTTGTGAAGCCATAAAATTCTCATATCACATTGATTTTTTCAAATTTTATTTCGGAAAATTGTTCCATAACTAGACTTGTCTTCAAATCCTATACCGATTTTAATTTGTTAAAAATATTTCATTATAATGATACGTATACATGTTTATATAAGGCCATAAAATTTTGTATAATACATATTGTTAGAAAAAATTAAACGCAAACTAAATTAACAAACTAGACAAAGAAATGTAAATGATGCAAGCAAATATTTGTATCTAAGTTGTTCAAAAACAACAACAAAGGGGCGAGATAACAACAGAGTTGGAAAACTTTGGGAGAAAGTTAAAAAAATATGGGCAAATGATTATAAAGGCATTCAGCGTCCATTAATATTTTTTTTTTTTTTTTGGTTAGAAGTATTATTTGTAAGATCTATACATATAGTTTTATATATGTGTATATAAAAAAAAAAGAAAATATAATAACTGCAGGACCACAGCAAATAGATATCCAGAAAATTTTTTATAAAAACAAATACAGATTGCAGTACATTAATTCCTGTTTATAATAAAAAACTATATGAAATTACGATTTTTACTTTCATAACTTATTAAATGAAAGAGAAATTCGTAGTGGTTGCATTTGCATTATAAATTATTCTTCTTTTAATAAAATTTCTTTACTTACACATTTTTTTGTAAAAAATTTACGAAAAAACCAAGTTTGGTTAAAATATAGAATAACTTTTCTTTTATAACTTTTTTAATACGTTTGGTAGGAAAAATAGTTTTTTGTTTTTTTACGGAGATGCAAAAGCAGCAATGACAAAGTAAAATGAGGAAAGGCTTGCCATAGTTTATGTTAATGTTTATGCAAGTACTTTTCCCAAAATTTTTATTAAAAATCCCCAGAATGTCTATAAAAACAATGAATTAGATTATACTAAATTGAAAAAGAAAAGCAGAAACAGCCAGCAAATTTTAGAACGTGAAAAATATTACCTAAATAACCGATATTTAATATTAAAAAATAAATTAAAAAGCCTGATAATTTTAAGAAAGAAGTAGTACAAACATTATAGAGAGAAAAACGTTTTTGTCAAAAATCCACAGAATTTGTAAGATTTACCAGAGAACAAATTTCAGGAAAGTTTTCCAATAATAAAACCCCATACAAACTTAAAAAACTTAAGATTTGTAAAGAAGAAATCTAATAATCAGAGATTTTTCTATAGTAAATATTTTTGTATATCCAGCAAATCATTGTATTACTTGGAAATAATATTTGTAATAAATAAATAAAGGTAGGTAGCCCCTTATTTTTCTGTTGCCCAAATCTATTACATTTACAAGGGCGTGCCCATCGACATTTATAAAAAACTTATTAAAAGTAACCGATAAGTAATGGATTGATTTATTATTTCAATTTATTTTAAATAAAGCATAAAAAAAATTTAATTTTGGTTGTAAAAATAAACAATTTTTTATAAGGAGGTAAGTTGCTATAATGTCGTTGAAGTGTCAAAAGACTTCAAATTAAATAAAAATTTAAGTTTTGGTTGTAAAAACTCCTGCAAAATGTTTAAAAGTTAAGCTACTTACCCGCTTTTTTATTAGAATTCTTGGAACTGATAAGCGCATTTTTTATATTATAATTATATACTTTATTTAAAAACTTCAAACTTTTAAATAGTTTCTTGTCCTTTCAGATTTGTTTTTAGAATTCTTGGGTAACGGAACGGAACCATTGCTCAACAAAAAAAATTTGATTTTCAAACTAAATCAAGTTTAACCGTGATTTAAGAATTTGTTCAATTCCAACAGTCCCTCTTATTAAATCATATGAATTGATTCGGTGTCAAATGCACTTAATTTATATAAACCAAACGGAGAAAAAGGAATTTATTTAACCTGTAAACCGCAAAATTTTTAGCGTTGAATAAAAAAACTCCGGAATTTTTAAGTAGGTTATGAAATTGAGCCAACAAAATTAATTTTAAACCTTTTGTACATTTTTTATTAAGCCTTTTTTTGGGTAAAAAAAGCAACATAAATAAAACAAACATTTATACACCATGAAGAATAAAATAAACGAAAAATTATAATGCTATTCAATCCGGAATAGGAATTTTAAAGTATTTATTATTGGCAACTCTGGTGTAAAAAAATGATGCCACATTAGTGTCGAACCAAACCAGATTATTCGGTAGGGCGGCCATAGTAATTTTTAACCCAATTATCGAAATTGCTATCGATATCGCGCAGATAATCAACTAATCACAATAGAATCCCAAACAGTATTGCCATAATATTCTTAGTACGTATTACCATTTAACAAGTTGTCACCAATTCAAATTTAAACAAAAGGCCATTAAAAAGGAAATACAACAGACTTCGTAATAGTGGACATTTTAAAGAAATCGATATTAAAGCAATAAATGGTAAGAATTTAATTTGAAATCATTGAAGGGAAATATTTACTTTAAACCATTAAATTAAAATTAAGTAAATTCTTTTTTTTTCGTTTGTTTTTTACAAAATGAACGCGTGCCTAGTGATTTAATCATTTGACAAAACGATTTAATATGTACTTAAATCAATATTGGACTTTAACGCGTTCAATTAAATGTATTCACATAATTTAAACAAAAAAGCATTTGTTCATTCCAGATAAAAATTGAATTTGATTTATGGCAAATTCATTTTTCAAACACCTGCACTTACCCCCTCGTTGCAAGCACGGAAAAATTGAAATCAGTTTCTATTCTTTGGTAGCAACAAATTTGCCTGTTTGTTGCATTGGCAGCATTTTAGTTTTCTTGTACAAATATGTACTTATGTTTGAAAATTCTATATACATTTGGCAGTAGTTCACGTAAAGATCAAGACAGCTGTGGTTATGTGGCTGTCTATCAATGTTGGCTTGTGTCATTCCCATACAAATTTGATATAAGTAACGTTAAGCGTTAACACTAAAGGTTGACTTATGTCTTATTTATATGGGAATAACACCAGCCGCACAAAAACGGCTAGCCTAAAATTATTGATGTTATTCTCGACCTATTTTATGGGTGGTATCAATTTATAATGTATAATGTACAAAACAAGTTTGCTGCTAGCGGCAACTTCATTTGATGTGTTTAATAACGTTAAAATTTCATGTCGTCTGTCACAGGGTATACAGTGATGTCAAAAGTGACAGCTGTCAAACAAGTGAACAAAAACCGTATGGTGAGGATTGTTGTTGTAATTCAAAAGAACAAAACATACGACAAAATTTCACATTTATATGATCTGTGAAATGTATAAGCAAAAAAACAGTCACAAAACACATTTAATTAATCCTCAGCTTATTATTAGTTTTCCCAAAGAATTAAAAGAAAAACAATGAAAATGGTTTTCATTCTTAATTTTATATCAAAATTATGATGCCAGATATTGAAAAACGGGTTTCAGATTTAGAAAGAGGATATTCATATAATATAATCCATTCGCCTCTATTATTACAAAAATGGTGAGTGGGCCAAACCAATAATAAGCTGACGAAGTGGAAAATCAGACGCAAGAGAGACAGAATAATTTGTCATACAGTTGTTTCACCTACAGTAAGTCATATCTTAGTTGCTTAAATAGTAGTTTTCACTTAGTTTTCTAAAATACCGTAAAGAAATAAAGTGCTCTAATCATCGTGTCTCCACTGTCTACATTGTGTCGTGTTTTTTTAATGTTGCAAGGTGTTGTTATTGAAGTGCGCCAGCATTTATGCTGTGCATATGTGTTTTTAAAGTTTAAACAATCTTTAAATGATACACAATCCTTAAAAATAAATGTGGTCGAACACAAAGTTGAACTACAAAATGCCCATTGTCGTAGCGAGATACTCGTAAACAAATACTTTACATTTTTAACGGGAACCTTTTGCAATCTAATAGTAGATGCGGAAAATGCTTCCTTTCGTATTTATATAAAAGACATCCAAATACCAGGCATGGTAGGTGATTCCAGGGATAATGTAAAAATCAATTTGAACGAGAATGACGAGGCCTCATTGCTATGTAAACAGTGTGAATCGGTATTGTGTGCAGCGCAAAAATATAAAAAAATAAGAGAATTTCCATCGGGAGCTATAGATGTTGGTGAATTCTTTTGTCATCATGGACCCAACTTTAAAGATGTTTTAGTCCCCAATGCTCAGGATATATTCTTTGGTTTTCAATTTATTGTTATAAATAGAGAATGCATTGAGAAAAACACTCGTGAGAAGGAAGGACATATATATTGTAAAAGATGCTTAAATTATCTGGGAGAATCGATGTTGAATGAAAAAGCTGTGAAATTATGGAGTGATTCTGTTACATTTAGCTTAAAAGATGCTGATACATTAGACATTTTTAATACGAAAGGCAAATCTATATTACAACAGCTTTTATTAAAAGCTATACATGAAACCTCGTTACCTTTCCCGGAACCACTCTTAAGGAATGTGCTTTGTACCAAAGTATTGTTAGAAGCCTGTTTTCCCAATAGACAAAATCAATATTTACTAGTTCATATATTCGAAAAAAATTTACCAGTTTTAAGGAATTTGGAAAATCCCGAAACATTTGAGAAAAGTTCAGATGATCAAAATATTCATTTGAAATTATGTCAAGCTTTTAAATTAATTTATCGTCTAATTGCCAGAGAAAATGATGCAATAGATGCGACGCCTTTATCACTGCCTCCATTGTTGGAGTATTGGCAACAAGATATTGATATATTAAAGATGAAAATTTCACCTTTTCTGTTTAGTGCTCTTAACGAAGAATTAAAGGCTAACAATTTACTGCTGCCGGAAATTTATCGTAATAATAACGATGATTTTTTAATGAGTTATATTTTTTACTGAATATACATAATTCGATATTTGTTTTTATATCAGTAAAGTTCTCAATAAATGTATATTAGAATTAAAAAAAAGTTTATTTCTTCTTGGTTAAATCGATGAATTTCTAAAATTTAAATTCATTAAGTTTTATGCAGATATTTAAAAAAATTGTTATTGAAATTTTTTATAAACCTATAGAAAGTAAACTTTATTTTTTTCCCAAAAAAATCCTCACTAAGATATGAATTCCTTGTAACTTATCTAAGAATAACAATTGTAAATCCCTTAGCTATTTTCAGGAAGTTAGAAGAGAAAAGTCTCCTTAAGTATAGTTAATAAAAACCTCATTGTACTTATATACCAGTAAAAATATCGTTTTAAATATAACACTTTGTTATGTTTTACACATTCACGTTATACATATATTTCTAATAATAATTGTTATAAGGACAACATAATAAAAAGGAAGTATTGCAATCGATAAATTCTTAATGGAGTTTTAATAAAGGTACTATCCTGGTGTAAAACACCAGTTGCTGTATCCAGCTTGGTGTCATAATATCCTCATGATCTGAGGCATGTTGAATTAGCTCTGAATTGTTTACAATTGTGGCTAAACTCAAAAAATCTTCACTGAACTTAGGTAGTAGCGTTTGGTTTTAATGCATTTAAGTTTAAAGATGCGATTTTTTTATATATTTAACAGAATTGACTTGATAACTTTTTTAGTGTTGGAAATAGTATTTCTTTGTAATAAAAAACAAGTGACAAATTATACCAGCACCTGTTGTTTAAATTAAATGTTGAAGATAAACATATTTAACTTCATAATTTTCTACTTGGCTAATTTACGCATTTGTTTAGTTTGCTCGGACATTGCCATTTCAGCCTGATCGGCTTTATTAATCATTCTGTCCAAAGCATCAAGATGAGAAGTCATTTTCTTATTTATATCCAATTTAGCTTGACGAATTTTATCAGTTGGTATAACCGGTTGAACCTCTTCTTGTTGCATATCATCTAGAGCATCGAGAGCTTCATTAATGTCGCTCGATGTATGAGCTGTTGTATTACGCCTCGACGATGTATTGGGTGTGCCTTCGTTTGGCTGTATTGAATTTGAGTCCACTGAACCGATACGGCTAAATATATTTGTAAGACTGCCACTAGCATTTTGTTTGAAACGATTAAGTTTTTGTTGTGTAGAAGACAATATGCCTGTAAGTTCATCAAATCTACTGCCCGCATTTTTTAAAGCTTCATCTTGTTCCTCTAAAATCTGTTTTTTATTAATTTTGTTATTGTTACTTTTCTGTAAAGTATTAAATTGAACTAAAATTTTTTCTAAGTACCTGAGCCTCTGCTGCATCTCGTTCATCTTGTTCTTGTTGCAATCTTTCAGTTCTGGCCTTTTCAAATTCTTCCTGATTGGGTTTTTCAATACCTAGCAATTCAGCCCTCATACATTCATATTCATAGGTTCCCTCGGACATATTTTTTTTTAATTAAAATTTGTATTTGTTACAAATTAATATTTAATCGATTTTTTTCACTTTCACAGGTTAGAAATTTAAATAGGACAAATAAATTCGGTGGTAAAAGGCCTAATGGCTATTCGACAATGGTTACTATAGTTTTTTAATCTGGCGCATGAGCAATGGGTAGTGTTTTATTTGTTTTCATACAGTAAGCAATTTTTTACACTGTTTCCTATAAGGGAAAACTAAAGAGTATTGTACTGTAGTAAATTAAATTAATGGACGTAGAGATTAGCACCAAATTGGCAAATTGCATATACATTAAGTAAAAAAATATACAAAAATTAAGTTTCCTGAACAAGAAATATCTGTAAATGTAACTGAATATTCACTTAATGTTTACGATATTTCTGAATTTCTATCGGATTTATCGAAGTTTTTAATTTTAATGTACCGCACAAAATTATACAAAAATTAGCTCTAATTATCATACTAATTATCGACTAGTTTTAACTCATACCTTTCGATTTCCCTGACTGATTAAAATGCTTATGACTAAACTCTAGTAATAACATCAATTTTGGAAGCTTGAAGTTTACTGCTTTGGTCAACCTGCAACAAAAAAGTGAGATTTTAATAATCACACTTATTGTTAGCTTTAAAAATATTTTAAGTTTTTTAAGATTTCTTTTAATCTCTTTGTCTCATTCTTTTGCAGTGAGTTTTAAAACAGGGTTACGTTTATTGAGCATAATAATTGATATGGTCAGTTTTTATTTATTATTACCATTTAACAAACATAACTCAAAACAATTTTGATTAAATTTCCGAAACGTTTGTTTTTCACTGCAAAGTTTACTTACATCACTTTTAGTACAAAACCTCAAAACAACTAAAATAAAATAATGGTGGTAATTCTGGCGTTAATTTAAAAAAAATTCTTGCTTTCATTCGCATAATATTAATCATTACTTCTCTCATATATTTGTATATAGGATTCGGTTAGTGTTATCATTTGTGGCAATATTTCTGTAACATGTAAGTCTTGCATTTCATACCACTGACCATTGGCCTTGTGTAATATATGTACACGAAAAGTACCTTTGTTAGGTTCACCATCATGAACTATATTAGCCACTAAATTGTATTTACTATCGGGTAACTTTTCGCAATTCGGTATTGATAAAATGTCTCCAAAATCAACGTTTCTGTAAAAGAAATAACACAATCATAAAATTAAAATAATACAATCATAAAATTAAAATTGTATAATAAAGTAAATAAAGTGTATCTTAAAATACTCACTTTATGGGAAAATTTACAATAGTGGGATTTTTCTCCAAGAAAAATGTATTTTTTGTAAATCGTTTTATATACAATATTATAAACTGCGGTAGTCGAGTAATTTCAAATCTTTTAAGAAAGTTATCTTTATAGGTTTTATATTCTTTTTCACTGGAACCGTTAAACTTAGCCAACAACTGATAGAGATTAACTTGAGGTATAATATTCTCTCGAAATTCATCAGTAAATAGAGGTGGTGGTGGCAAGTCACATGTAAGATACAAAAAATTAGAATCTTCACTCTTTTCTTGGTATTCTTCAGTGGCCAATAGCAGTGTTTTTTGAGTGTCATCCAATTCAACGGGAGGAATTTTACGTGTAAAAATTTTCATTTCACCCAAAAAGATTTTATTAATAATGGACGAGTCGGCTCTTTTGTTGCCTTTTAAGGCGCGATGAAGAGTGTGTAGAAACCACGAAAGAAATTCAATGGGATCTCCTTGCTCGGTAATTTGAAATTTTTTATTTGACCATAAAACCACAGATTGCAACATTTCGTGAGGTGATACATGAGCCTTAAAATTTCTTGGATTCCACATTTTACGCATAAGTTCACCAAATCTTTGCACCAAATTAAATATAGAATCTCCTGGAGGTCGTTTGATTTTAGCATAATGTTGCTCACGTAGAAAATAATCTCTTAAGGGTCCAACATGAGATAGGGCATGCAATACCACATTACAATAATCATTATTTTTTATATTATTTAAACCCACCACACCAGGCAGGTATAAAGTACCGTCTACGGTACGTGAATATTTTGGGTCTGATTTATCCAAGTTATTGATATCCTGTTGCGAAAACGTGGGATTAAGAACATATTTTATATCATCCAATGAGGAATCAATAATTTCATAGTTATCAGGAAGACAGTAGAATCTTAATGTTTGCAAATTTAAGAAAACATGATGTGCTTCTGCTACAGAATGGGTGTAGGCATGTGTATTGGTTCCTCTGCCCTGAAAGTACTTACCACATACCAAGCAGGCATAAACGTTTATACGTGTCAGTGATATGGAACACAATTTTTCAAAATCAAAATCTAATAATGGACGATTGATGGTGTCCAGATAAGGACATACTCGATATTTGGGGTTAAATGCAGAAGGTGTTTCTAACTCTATGTTTAATTAAAAGGAAAATTATTGTAAATTATGCTAAACATGTTTTTTCATGCTGCGAACTTACCATCTTCATTAGTGGTTGTCAAATTCATTTTAGTTTTTTTCTTTATAGGTTCTTCTAAAATTATAAAAAAATTGTAATATTTATAAATATATTTTTTATATTTTAATTACCTTGGGAAGGCATTTTTATTAAAATTTTTATACAAAAATTTTCATTTTTTGCAAACGACTATGAATATTTGTTTACAACACAGACCGTGTTTTGTATTAGTGATGGTATAATATTGATAGTGATGGTAGGAATTTATAATTATCGATTGGGGTTTTTTTGGGCTTATAAAGGAAAAAATAAAAAGATCTGGGATGGAAAAGTAGATAAAATAGTACTTTTTTTTGGTATTTGAATTCAAAAAGTATATTCTTTTTAAATATATATTTTACAATTTATCATTTTCGAGATAAAAATTAAATGTTACCAAGAAATAGTAAACACTAATTTATAAATGTAAGAGAAGATGGAAAAAATTGTGAGGATTAGCACTAAAGTTTAAACAGTCAAACACTATAATAAAAATTATGCGAAATTACTTTTCATAGTTAGTGAATGATTACCCGTGCAAATAAGCTTTTTCCATCTATTTATTGAATGACTCCCTGTCAATCATCTCTGATTTTTAAAGCAAAAATTGACAAGGTTGCCATTCCAAGTGTAAATATTTCAATTTCTGGGAACAAATTGGAAATTTTACGACCATACATTTTTGAATATAGTTATTTGGATTTATAATCTTCAAAATTCATTTTTAAAATTCACCACGTAAAAAGTACACAAATCTAACAGTATAAACAACTTCAACGCAGAGATTTTTTTCAGTGCAAAAGCACCAAATATTCTCATTTCTAGTGTTACATCACCAATACATTTTGTATTTATTTAATACTTCATTATATATATATATATTTTTTTTTAAATTTGATAAGAATTTGAGATGTGTGTTAGGTTATGCTTGTCATGTTAACAGAGAAATGTTAACTGCAGATTATTCTATCAGTCTAGAACCCACTCGATGCAGTGGTGCCACATTGTTACCATAAATTACTACCTCTTTCTAAATATTGCTATAGAAATTTCAACTGTGTTATTTGCAGCAATATTAAAAGAACTCGATTTATTTAAAAGTAAATAAATCATCGTTTTTAAAAGTGTAAAATCGTAAAAAACTTTGGCGCTGGCGGCAAATTTTTTGCTAACACCAACACAGTGCTGCCAGAAACTTCATTTTGAAATACACTAAATGGCGAAAAAAAATTTATTAAATTAAACATTCAAATAATTTTAAAATATTTTTTATGCTTTAGATGCACCACCTATTTCTACTTATTCCTGTGTCATTTGTCAGATTTTTACATTTTTTTTCTGACAATAACATTTGATTTCTTTTTTAGTTTGAATACATTTCCATTTCATTTATTGATTAAAATAATAATAAAAAAAAATATATGAAAAAAAAAATATTAAATTTAATATCCTTACGTAATAGCACTAAAACGATCCGCATTATCGTGCTGAATATAGGAAAAATAGCAAACAAGTTTTTTCAGGGTACCTATATACCACTGTCTGCGCTTAAAATTGGTCTTCTTTCTGAAAGTGTATTTTTTAAGTTTCTTTCGAATTTGATGCCAACGTAAGGCTAACTTCAACCGCGGGTAACGGTAACCTTAATAAGCCTCGTAAACTTCTTTTAATATTTGTCCCACAATCAGTTCAATAATACGCATTGCATTATTATATCCAAAATTTGAAAATTTTCGAAATTTGGGACATCCTATTATAAATATTTTATTTATGTTTAATGTCAGCTAAATACTATTTTTAAAATATTCGATTTCTCTTTAGGAGTTCTTCAAAAGTGTCATTACTTTTATCTAATTCAAACTCTTTTTCAATAAATGATGCTCGGTCTTTTAAATGAAATTTTAATCAAAATCATAATTTAGCATGAAATTTCGATGTTAAAAATTTAAATTCAGTTTTACCGTGAAATTCTCAATTTTACCATTCTTTTTCAATATTACCTCAAAAAGAATTAATTTTCGATATGAAATCGAATTAGCAACATTTTTGATTTCCCTTTTGATGAAAATTTTTATCTGAAATTTTTATGTATCCTGCTGCTCTGTGGAATTTTTCAATTTTTATTCTCTATAATTTAATAATAACATTTTCATGTTTCTTTGCAATAAAAACAATTTATAATGATCTAAAATCTCTACTAATCAGGGACCGTAAATAATGATTATTGTTCGTTTTTTTAAATTAAAAAATCAATCACTTAGAACAGACATAAAAAAAAATTTATTGCACCATTATTATTGTTTTTTGACAATATTTGCATATCCGTCATGATTTTTAAATTTTTGATTATTAAAGTTTTCTTCAATGGTAATGATTATTTTTGAGTAATAATAAAAAATCAGCCATAATCATTTTTTTTGAGCAAAAGAAATAAAAATCAAAAATAATCATTATTTATGATTTTTATTTTTTTCGCTCAAAATAAAACTTACTTTCAATTTACGACTTTATATGTATTATTATTATTATTCATATTATTATTATTATTATTATTTATATACATTCATGGGTGGTTTTTATAAGCTGTGGTTAGAGCCTAAGCTCACTGTCGCAGCAACAAAAACATCTCTGAGCCACGCTTTGAGACAGTGCATCCAAGAAAGAGAAGACAGCGGGTAACGTGGGATCTACTTGGATCCACGAATAAGAAGAATATTGCAGCAAAACCCGATAAGCCTTATGCTCGCCAGAGCACAGCTTAAGCAGCTGTTACTACAAATAATAAATTTGAAAGAAATTGTAAGTTAATTTATCTTAGAACTAACGCAAACACAAGTACCCCGAAGGCATCGACATCATTCGACGCAGCGAGTGCATTGCTTTCGCAGAATTCGAACACCTGCTTCCTCTTGAACGAGTATCTCAATACAATTGAGGTAGCTTCTGATGAGGAAACACAAGATGGTTGGCACACTGAGGAGTTACACAAAGGCTATTCTGAAATTGACAACTATTGTCCAAAGCCAGTTTGTACAAACAAAAATATAATGAAGTACTGTGAGGAAAAACAATTTCAATACCCCTATCTGCACCAGCTGGCCAAAGTGGTGCACTTTTTTCCTGCCACACAAGTGAGTGTTGAAAGATCCTTTTCTGCATTAAAAACAATGCTAACGGATCAAAGATGCAAAAATTATAATTAAATTATAAATAATTAAAAACAAATAAAATTGATTTAAAAAAACTTGGTTGGTTCCTCTGGGTTTGTTTTATGAGGATATGCAACTATGTTGGTAAAAACCTCACAAAACAGTCATAAATTGAAAGTGAGATTTATTTTGAGCGAAAAAAATAAAAATCATAAATAATGATTATTTTTGAGTTTTATTTTTTTTTGCTGAAAAATAACGATTATGGCTGATTTTTATTAATATTACTCGAAAATAATCATTACCATTGAAGAAAATCCTTAAAACTCATAATATAATCATTATTGTGTAATTTTTATTATAAAACTCATAATGATTACGGTCCCTGCTACTAATACTATTCATTGAAAAGTTATTTTTTTTAAACGATTATAACTTCTCCAAAATGATTTTTTAAAATACAAATGTTTTATTTTCAATAAAAAAAAAGAAATTTAAGACTAAATTATTTATATATATATTTTCGAATTAATAACCAACCACAAATAAATGCTTATATAATCATTATTTTACAATACATTTTTGTTAAAAAAAAGCACTTGGACAAATCAAATACAAAAAAAAAAAAAATATTTTCAAACGAAATCAGTAAGCACGAATTTAAAGCGGATTCATGCAAAGATTTATACTGTGTAAAGTTTTCTGTTTATTTACACGGCATTGTTTTAATTTTACTAAAATTTTAAAAAAAAATGTTTGCGACTTAAAAAACACTATTATAAATCTTAAACCGAACAAAGAACAACACTCATGTAACAATCTTTATATGAACAACATTTACACTCAAAAAATTTTAATAGTTACTACTTGACGGTTGTTTGTTGGTTTTAACTGAAATTAAACAACTATTACCACCAGAAAAGACATATTTGCCTTTAATGTTTTTAATTTTTTTTTCTCATTTTTGCTTATTATTTTTTGATTTTCCAGCTTTTAGCTTTAAAGTAGCTAAAACAAATTCTTCGAGATTCTTAAAATTCTTGTTAAGTTTATTTTGCTTATTATTAAAATATATTCTTATTTTGCAAATCAGAAAAATCAGAAAATTTTATTGTACCGTTTGCAAATTTTTTTAAGTAAGCTTAAACGAAAATGTTTTTTAAAATATAAAATTTTTGTATAAAAAATATGTCAATTACTTTTGCGACATTGTTAGTTATTTTAACTAAATTTGTTATTTGTGTTTTAATAGTTATTTTAAAGGTAAATATCTTTGTCGCTTTTTTAACTGCATATACATATGTTTTAACTGTCATTTTGAGTAGATTTACGGTGTTTTGTCTATTAATCGGCCTAAGTTGAGCGCCAGTTAGACAAGTTTTTATTTGTTTAATTTCGAAATTTATTTGAAAAGTTTTTTTTATCGTATAAAGGATTTATATGGGGCGATAAATTAATGCCTGCCATTTACTTTTTAAAGGTTATTCCATGTAAATGTTGCCCGCGGCTACACTGTAGGTGGTCCATCCGTGAGCTCCAATTTTGTGATACTTTTTCCAGCATTTGTGCCGGTATCTCACCAATGGCAGCTGTAATGTTGTATTCCAGGGCTGGAATTGTGGCTAGCTTGTCCTGTCATGAGAGACTTTACGTATATCCACAAAAAATAGTCTAGTAGGGTCAAATCGCATAATCTTGGCGGCTAATAGACTGCTCCAAAAGGTGAGATTAATTGCTCACTAAACTCGCATCTCAATATATTCATGATATTGCGTGCCGTGTGGTATGTGGCATCCTCTGGTTGAAACCACGTGTCAACAAATACCAATTCTTTAATTTTGGGCGTTGTTAGTCTATTCATGGTGAAATGGCAATGCCACATTTCACGAATCTCTTTTTTACACTAAAAAACCAAGTAGTAAAAAAAAATCACCCTTTATAAACACTTCATAAATAAAAAAAATTAAGGGTAAAGAATAGTTTATCTAAGAATTAAACATAGTTATACACTAGCCTTTGTTAATTCCACAAATTTTACATTCATAACTATTGTAGCATTAAGCTCTGGTTAAATTTTGATAAGTTAGCAGGTTTAAAACAAAAATTTTATTTTTTATTTTACATTCATTCGATTGTCCATTTGTGCCATAGATAAGTATTTAAAAAATTAAAATAAATGTGAAGTTAATTTTTAGAAAATAACTTTTTCATAACAGGTTAAATAAAAAAAAACAAATTTCAATAAAATATAAAAACATTTACAACACTTTTTATGTGATTGTGTTTTTCACAGTTTTAGTTAAGGGAAGAGGGAGGAGAAATTATATAAATTCAATATATTCGATGATCGTTAAAATTTAAAAATTCTAGTACGGATTAACTGCTGCTAGACCCACTCTGCCGGCTGAACGAGAAAATACCGGTTCGGCATAACTGTGTCGATAACCCTTAGGCATATTTGAAATTCCTTTACCATGAGCTACAGGAGCACCTACACCACTGCCACCACTGCTGGTTGGAGATCCTTTAGAAAGTGCAGTCGGAGGAGGATATTGTTCATCGACGGTCCTGTGACGTTCCATAGAACGTTCGGATCGATGGTGATGAGTTCGTTCTGAACCAGTGCGCACGTCGGGTGAATAGTCTCGTCTGTTATATTCACGAGAACGATCTCGTATGCGCTGTTCCTCGGGACGATGGTGTTCAAGCGGTGGCTGTTCACGATATCTCGGTTGATCGCGATAATCATTATTATCAATTCTATTTCTAGATTCAGTACGTTTACCAGAAGTTTCACGTGATCGATTACTGCGTCCATGTAAATCAGGTTTTGTAGCAGGTACTGCCTGACTTGATCTCGCACCATGTTCTACCCACTGATCACGAGATCTGGAACGTGATCTAAATTCCGGTGGTGGATCATCATACAAATGTTCTTCATCACTCCAATTGTTATAACCTCTTGGTGTTTGGGGCTCCGGAGTTTGCAATGCTGATCGTTGGCGTGATTTATATTCTGGAACATCTTTTTCATCATTTAAATCATAACGACTTCCTGAACGTTCCATAGCCCGAAACTTTTCTTTTGTCTCTTTGAAACGCTCTTTATTAGATGACCCTGTATAATCTGCTCGTCCCTGTGTGGTATAATTGTAATTATATTCACGATCCTCTTCATGGTGTGAATGTCCTTTGCTACGTTGGCTTAATTTACTATGTAATGGTTCTTTTGATCTTGGTAGATTTACATCAGCAGTACTATCATATGATTTATAACGCATGGCAGTAGATTTCATCATTTTCTCCATACTTTCAATATAGGGAATACTCTCTGGTTCACGATATGGATTACGATCTTTGCTACGTGAAAGTTGCTCCCTATCCCGATCGCGTTCGCGGGAATGATGTCTAATTGCTTCAACATCTCGTACGTCTCTTATATCGCGTGCAACTCGAACATCTCTAGATCTTGCTCCAGATCTCTCAGCATTACGATGACTTAGTTCTGACTGATCAGGTGAATGGTTTTCACGCTGATAGGAAGCATACTTGTTGGGACCTATATTTTGTTGTTCAAACGGTAAATCAGCTGGATCAACATAACGATGTTTTCCTCCATATCTTTGAACCTCATCGGCAGCATAACCTTTTGGATGTGGTGGCGTCGGTTTAGATTTCGTAGAAGAATATTCCATAAATTTTTGCTTATCTGTTAAATTTTCTTTGCGATAACTCGAGTGAGACGGCCCGTGAACAGGAGCATGGCTTGTGTGGTGATTGTCATCAAATTCATCTAAACTGTTATTTGATTTGTACTTATAACGTTGATCGACCTCATCTTTCAACAACATATTCTTCTTCATCATAACAGCAATATCATTGGCTTTCTCCGTGTCGGCTATTTTAGATTTTTCTCTAGATTTTTCTTCCAATTTGTGATGATTATAGGCATATTGTTCACTTTGCAGGACACGATTTATTTTGGAATCATAATTTGAAGGACGAACTATAATTGGCTTAATTTCATCTTCCCGCGTCCAAGATGTAGAAGATGGAGTTTTGGATCTAGTATCCCGTTCCGTGGACGGCAGCTTGTCACGTGGTGTATATGGCTTTGCGGGCAGATCACGTAAATAGCTATCGTCCCGAGGATGTACGGCATTTTTGCGCGACAAGTTCATATGAAGTTGATTAATAGGGGCTGGACGTTCCAAAGATATCTGTGAAGGTTTCAAAGCTATAACTGAATTATCGGCCTCATTGCTCCAATGTTCGTCATCTGTAAAAATATAATGCAATTTAGTAAATATCTACATCTTTCATTTAACTTAACCATTTAACTTACCACTTGAAGTATTTATGTCCTGTCGTTCTGGACTAGGAGCCAAATCAGATCCTATGCCCGAGGATCCTCTTGATGACACTTGCTTGTTACTGTTGTTGACCAAGTTTTGTGTTACTTCAGTTTTTGAGCCAGGTCTATTACTACCCACAATTAGTTGATTACGACAACGTCTCAACTCAATAGCTGTTAAATTTCCTTTTGATCTATGAACGGTATCATAATCTCGAGGTGGTAATAACAATGGTGGTCCATTACCATTTAACTTGGCTCTTAACTCAGCTGCCAAAGAATCAAATAGCTCATTGTTGGGCAGTGGTTGTTGTGCCAGCGGTAAAGGCTTCAAAGTGGATGGTGACCGAGATATGGGTGAATTTCCACTGATTTCTTCGCTACACTCCGATTCCCGAGTACTATTACCTGTGTCACTTCCCAATGATGAAACAAATCGTTTGGATGACGATTCAAGATTTTTATGTCTTGATCTTGATTGTTTTTGATGATGATCATCGTAATGTTGTGTATCTTTCTTATGATTAATTTCTTCGTTGTGTATCGATGTTTTATTAGCAGATATAGATGGCATTCCAGGTATAATACCTAATCTGTTAGATGGTAGAAAGAATGATTATATTTTAATTATAAATCATACATCATTCATCTAAACAAGTTATTTCGCGTTGTTTAAATATTGAATTTCTTCAATTCGAAAATTCTCGAAACATGAATTTATGACTCGAAAATAATATCCCTTTCACTAAGTATATAAAATCGATATTCATTAAATACTGTCATGTTCATTCCTCTGAAAAAAGTACTTACTGTACTTTAAGTTCTTACTGATACTATTATTCTACTTTATGGCTTCATACTCTTTCTCTTCTTTAGTGAGAATACAACTTAGCCAAAATATTTTTTTAATAGAACTTAGTGCCAACAATATCCACTCTGCAGACCGGTATTGTGAATCCAGCTTTACTTCAAATTTACGGAGGTTATCAAACTGAAGAGCTAACATTAACTTAACTATTAAACTAAAGAATATGTCAACAAATTTCTAAGTTAACTAAGTATAAAACTCAGCGTAAAGGTGACGGATGTATAAACTTAGAGAATTTTAGCTAATGAAGATTTGGTGCACAAAGTTGCGAAAAGCCATTAAACTCCCTATACGTAGTTTACATTAAGGCAGAGTTTATAGGATGTAGATTATCTTTAAATTAAGTTTATCGCAGTTTGTAACTTGAATACTGATTTGTTTTAATTTATTTTATTTCCAACATTTTACGTATCGAAAAGTTGTTCCGACATGAATAAACATGAAAATGGTAGACAAAATTCGTTTTCGGTTTAACTAAACCAAGTTTAACTCACATCTCAAAAGCTCGCCCTAAAAGAACCTTTCTGTTCTGTGTTAAGGCACATCTATCTGCGAAAGAAAACTGCTAGAAATATAGCAAAAAAAGTCTCTTAATAGCTCTATTATGAATGAATTAAAATTTTTAGGGGTGTTTTTTGCTCTGTCTCGTATCAATTTTCTCTCTCGTGCAAATGTGTCTTTAGGAAGCAGAATCTTTGAAAGATAACTTTAGCTGAACTGTTTAACTATATTTAAATATAGCATTTTATAAAGGAAAATGCCACAAAAAATTATGTACAAAACAACGACAAATTTTTGCGTTAACTAATAGTAAGCTAAGTAGGAAAACCCACGTAAAATAATAAGAAAACACTCAAGAGTTTTCAATTCCAGTTTTCAGTTGATAATGTTTTTAGTTGATAATGTTATTGAAATTTACACTAAATTTTAAAAATTACATACCTTGATTCCAGATCTTCAAAACGTTTTTGATTTTCAGGACGATTTATTAAAATCTGCAACTGTTGATTTAAAGCTTCAGCAGTAGTTTCCGAATCGCAGCGATATGCATGAACATGTAAAGGACATTTTGTGATTGGATTATATAGAAGCAAAACGCAAGCTACAATATCATCCGTTTGAACGGAACTAGTTATGGCACTATGTGGTATAAAATGTTTTGAAGAGCCCTAAGATAAACAAGAATTCGCAAATATATAGTACTTAAGGCTGGGTAACTTGATCAAAGCTAAACAGTAAACTTAGTTGAACTCATGCAAATTTGTCCAGTTTTAAGCCCTGATTATTTTGATATAAGTTAGCGGATCTTAAAAAACTTACCTGTATTATTTTAATTCCCTTATGCGAAACTTGTAGTGTTACTTTAATTGGCTCCTGTGCACGTGACCTATCGATGAGATAGGGTAACACGGAATTTATGACTCGATGTCCACGTAAACCTTTGGCTTCTTCGGCTCCCAAAAACCAAACATAATAGGAGGCCTTTTGGACATCACGTCTTAAACGTAACGCCATTTTTGTTCAGCGGATTAAATAATTGTGGTTGTATTATTTTGAATGCGGTATACAATTCCACTAAAACTGCAAAAGAAAAAGAACATCAAGTTAGATTGATATAAAAATCTGTAGTACAAAAAAGTACTTTCAAAACATTTTTAAGGTGTTCTAATGGTTTGTATGATTTTCAGATTTTGCTTGTCAGATTAAATTTTCAATAGTCATCAATGTTTTGTTTGACACTAAACAAATGTAAAAAACAAGCTTTTCTTTTTTATAAACTTTAAACAAAAAAAAAAAAAAAAATAAGAAACTAGAAGATTTTTTAAAGACAATGAAGTTTTAATTTTAGCTTTTACAGTTACTACTTCTTATTTATAAAGTATCACGTATGTATGTTAGCACACAGCAATATTAAAGTATGTAAATTATTTCTAAACGTTATTCAGCACTTCACATATACAGGCAGATAGTAACTGTGTACAAGAGTATAACTTTAATTATAAAGTTTCCTAGATTAAACTCAATTAATTGCCTTAAGTGAAGTACCAACCTACTATTTTAAGATCACCCAAATGTGAATGGATGTATAATAAAAATCAGTCATTGAAACACAAAAAATATTTAAAATATATTTTAAAGCTATTTGAAATGTTTTTTTAGCAATAACCAGTGGAAAATGTTATTCGGCCAGAACAGTAACAAAAAACAATCTGGTAACCCTAATTAATAACCTATTTACATTGAGAGCAAGATCTTGATCATATGATAAAAGCTGTTTTTATGCGGCATGCTATCAAAGTTGGCTTACGGCATTCCAATATAAATTTGACATTAGCCAAGGTTTAGTATTAATGCTACTTATGTAAAATTTTTATGAGAATGACACAAGCCAACGTTAATAGATTGCCGCATAAACACAGATATTGTTATATTATCTAAATCTAGTGCTGTACATGTAAATGGGGTATAATTAACGTGACCAACTGTTTTTGATCAAAAAGCAGAAGTCCTATAGAAAAAATCAAATTCCCAAAAACTACAGTAATTCTAATGGGGTTATTCTGTAACTATTTGAAAAGTTGTCAATTCGAAATATGCAATTTTACCATATTTAGGATAGGGAGAGTCAAATAATGTAAAATTTTCCTAAAGGTATATGCAAAAATTTACCTTAATATAATTTTGATATTAGTGACAACCTGTGCTTAATATATCAGAGTCACATATTTAGAAAGTTTTAAATTTATTTTATTAGTGTTTAAAAAAATGAGTTTAGAAGATTTAAAATATGAAAAGTGGGATAAAAATTCAAAGCAGGGGATCAGCCTTTAAAAAGCGGGACGGTAGGTCAGATTAAGTAAAACACAATGGTAGTTTTAAATATAATTAATTTAATATGTATGTACATTATTTGCATAAGAATTTCTTTAATTCAATATAACATTAATGAAAGAACACAGTAACCTATTATTAACTACTACATATTTCTGTTTAGTACCAGATAATTCTAACCCAACAAACAATACGTTCCGTATAAGTACCGTTTTCGGTACTTCATAAACGGAGTTCAACTTATCACAAATTAGAAAAAGAAAAACATTTTAAATTATTAAATGCTTTTCCATTAACTGGACAGCAACCAAAATCCCCCCACCAAAAAATGTGCGAAATAAAATAAAAACAAATTATATATTGTTAATTGTTGTTACCAAAAATTAATGTTTTATTTTTTCAAATTTTCAGTTCAAAACTTTCAAATAAATTATAAATTATAAAAGTTTCATATAATAGTTATAATAAAACAAGGAATTTATTTAAAATAAACTTGAAAAGAACAAATTATTCGTGACCTTGAGATCATGAGTAATGCGTGCATGAATGTGTTTTTAACTACCGCGCCCAAATCTAGTAATAACCACTGACATTTAAAATATACTTTTTTTTTAAAGTCTTGTTAGCGTTCACTTCCTATTTGAGTTGTATGTATGCCAAAATTATAACACTACATTTGACACTATAGCGTTATTTATAGGTAACGGTATAAAATGGATAAAAAACAATAACATTAATAAAGAACATGGATTATAACCATTTGCTTTACATATACTTTCTTGGTAAGATTGTTCGATAGGAAAAAATTTTCTCCCTTTTTATTTTTATAGGGGTTTCCAATAAGAATATATTAAATTCTTATTATTTTACCAACATTTCTAAATTAAGTATTCCTACTTTAAAATAAATATCATAAAAGATAAAATAAAAAATACATAATTATGTCAACAGAATCATATTTAGATTTAAAAGAAAACAAACTTTAATTTCAATGCTGTTTCTTTTTAATTTGATGTTGTTTCTGCTCGATTTTAAAGTTTAATTCAGTGTGCAGTAGTTTCAAACTAAAAGAACTGGTAATAAATACGCCAAAAACTATTCAAAAATAATTTTAAGAAGTTTGCCCTAAAAATTGAGAAATTTTTGTGAAAAGAACCTAAAAGTTTTTACAGTAGGTATTCCAAAATACAATGTTGTACTTGTTTCGGTATATTAAAATAATTTAAATTTATGATTTTGAATTTTTAAAAATTTGTTTTAAGAAATTTCATTCTCTATTTAATAGTATTGTAGGTATTCCAAAATACAATTTTATACTTGTTTAATATATTAATATAATTTGAATTTATGATTTTGAATTTTCAAAAATTTGTTTTAAAAATTTTCGTTCTCTATATAAAAGTGATTAAATAAAGTCTAAATAATTTTATAAAATAATAACCGCTAAATTTACAATACTTTGTTCTTAAAACCTTGCTAAAAAAGTAATAATTTTTAAAGAATGAGAGTTAAATGAATAAGCATTAAAATTGATTTTAAACGTAATTATTGAATATTTTGGGACATGAACAAAATCAAAAATATTTGATTAAAATATGTAGTAAAAAAATGCAAAATATTTACTATAAATCTAAAAAAATGCAAAAAATATTTTTTAAAATGAGACGGTTTTTATAAATAATAATTATTACTTGAAAGAGTTTCTATTAAAATGAAATCTACATGCAAAAAATAAAAAGTTTATAATTATCGAAGTACTTAGGAAAAATACAATTTCAAAAGTAGTTTTTGTAAGTTAATAAAAAAAAATAATTTTTTGTCAACTTGCAAAAAACCTAACCACAAATTAAGAACTATTCACTTAAAGCAAAATATTTAAAAATATCCATGATATTTTGTTGCAAATTCTTTGACTTTTAAAAAAAAGTATGGACCTTGAATAAATAATGAACATTTCACACAAAAGGCCGCCACTAGAATTGCATTGCCGCTAACTTTTATTTGGGTAAAACGTGAACAACAATAAAAAATATTGCCTCGACCATGTCGAATTTCGTACCAGATAAAGTGTTTTTACGAGGAGTTCTTCTTCATTTTGATTAAAAAGCAAGGAAACTGAGAGCCATACGATAAAAGTGGACCCATTACGACAACTACAAGCGCAAAAAGTCATGGGTTTTGCCCGGACAGCCATCAACATCCTACACAAAGCCAAACATTCATGGTGGCGTGATCTACTACGAGCTGCTCAAACCGAATGAAATAATTACGGGAAACGCCATCGGACTCAAATCATTAGTTGAAGCCGCGCACTAAAGTAAAAACCGCCGGAATACGAAGGAAGGCACGGCAATGATTTTGCAGCATGGCAACGCTCGGCCACATATAGCAAGACCTACTTGGAAACGCTGAAATGGGAAGTCCTGCCCCACCTGCCGTATTCTCCTGCATCCGTCCTTCCGACTACACTTGTAAAAAAAAAAGTTTTTTTTTAAGAAGAATAAAAATCATATTTGAAAATAAATTTCAAATATTTTCAAGTCAAATACTTAACCATACTTTTTCCAAATCTTTTTACCTAAAAATGTGAATAATCCTTATAAATTGGCTCAAGTATTAATACTTATGATTTAAGATATCAGAAATCGAATGTCATGCCTCAAAAAATTTGAGTAAATATTTTCAAATAATAATCCCAGATCTGTAGCTTAAAAATTTCATCTTTTATATTGGATAACCCTTTAATAACACTATTAAAATTGCTCTCAAAACTCTATATATTGAGTAGAAAAAGAAGCTTTTTCCAAATAAATTTATTTTCAAGATTAATATGATAAGATAAGAAATATTATTGGAGCGAGAATATGCAAGACAAAAAATCAAGCGACAAACCCAATTATGTCTATGCTAGTAACTTTTATACATTTCAACGGAAGACAACAAAATAATGGATGAAACCGATCTTTCTTTATTCAAAAGTGGTAAAAAGAACAAACAAAAACATGACAAAGCCGATGCCACATGCACTACCAACACCTCCAATAGCAATCAAAATTCATCGGCAACTGAGAAAAAAATCATCTATTCTCGACCCACAGAGGAAGATGAATACAATTGTGATAATCCCAAGGCAGGCATAGCATTAATATTTAATCACAAAGATGTTAAGGGACAAAAACAAAGAGCGGGCACTGAACAGGATCGAGATGCCATGCAGCATACACTTTCAAATTATGGTTACGATGTAAGAGTATTTAATGATCTTACATTTGCAGAATTAAGTGAAACAATGAAATCAAGTAAGTAAAAAACAATAAAATATAATTTCTCACATAAAATGTATTGCATAAAATATGGATAGTAAATTATAATTATTGTGTAGTGATATTTAAAAATGAAAAACACCTCACAAACAAGGTTGTGTTATCTATATCTACGTACAATATAAATACAAAACCGATAAACTATAATTATTTACAGTGAATGACAAAAATAAAACTGATGAAATATAAAGTGCATGATTGCAAGAGTTATCTTTGACGTGTATATATTGAGTATTTAGGGGTTTTTGATTTTTTAAAATTAAATTCTCTATAATCCTCTTAATAATATAAATAGTGTTTTCAATAAACATCTCAATATTTTTCAATAACGTTTAACTACACACACGCTTTGTATAATTCCATTGTTAAGCCAGATTTACAATACGGGAGTACTCCGCACTGCAGAGTGGATTTTGTTAGTTTCTCATTCGCACTTACACATGATTTGTACCATGCCATCTTTATTTATAGTACACTTCACTCTGCAGCGTAAATTATTCCAGCATTGGGAATGAAGCTTTATTATTCCGTTGTCACTTTATATTATAATTATTGTAATCAGAGAAATTCCTTAGTTATTTTTAACTGATACTATGGCGATTGTTCTGCTATGGTTAAAACAAAAACAATTTTCATGGCAGTTTTTAAAAATTAACTAACAAAAACTACTGCATTTTAGTAACATTTAAAATATATTTTGTTGCTTAAACATTTTTATATCATTATCTTTTTCTAAAAATATAAGAATTTTAAGTTGACAAAGCAGTTAACAATGCTGAATTAGTAGGTAAAATATAAAAAATGTTTACCGTATTTATCGTTTGGTTTTAACTACATTTGCCAGTTATTTTTGTAAACAAATTCAACAGTTTATAATTGTTAATTTTTACTACATATATATGTTGTTTTTACTTCATTTGCCAGCTGTTCTTAAGCAGTTAAAAATAACTGCAGTTATTTTAAATAAAAATGTAGTGTACAGCTTTTTTGTATGAATTGCAGTTAATTTTATTGTATTTTTCAGTTGATATTCCATACATAATTTTCCCGAGTGTAAATATGTGATTTTTTTTTACATTCGTCATAGATAAGTAATTTTTGCAATATTTTATCAGATAATTTCAGTGTTATATTGGATTTATCAAAACATGGAGTAAAAATCTTATATTTTTAGTAAAAAAAAAAGTATTTCTTGAAAAATCTTATCAAACCATGTTGAATTTGGAGAAAGTAATTAAATGTTGTTTCTAGTCTAGTTTGAATAAAATTCCGATCATATGGCAATGTTTACTATTATACACAAACTATATTGAACATATTAAGTTTGTTAATATTACATTGTCAATTAATCTTTACTTATCAAAAGTTGTGGAAATGTGGCAACACTGTTGAAAAAATGATAAAAAAAATGGGTAAAAGTCAAATTAGATTTCAGAGTAAATCTAGTAAAAGGTGGATTAACTGCTGATAGTTGCACTGAAATTAATGAATCCACTTTTTACTAGATTAACCTTTCAGTCTTAACGAGTTAGATATAAACAAATGTTTTTGCTACTTTTTTTCCTAAAAATTTTTGATAAGAAAAATTTCTTTTTTACTACAAAATCTATAAAATATAAATTTAAAATATTTAATAAAATTTTGCATTTCTTTTGACGTAATAAAACATTTCTATTGATACAAATAACTGTGATAAAACTTTTGTTGGACATTGTATATTCAAATTCAATAAAATGTTTAATTGGATGAAGAAAGTTTTTAATTGAAACTTGATTTTATTATGATTTCTTGAATACATTAAAAATAATATGTATTTTAGTTGCCCAAGAAGATCATAGCGACAATGATTGTCTAATGGTGGTAGTAATGTCACATGGAATGGAGGGAAAATTATATGCCCGTGATATGGCATATCCGGTAGAACGATTATGGAATCCATTTTTGGGAGAAAATTGTAAAAGTCTAATAAATAAGCCGAAATTCTTTTTCATACAGGTTAGTTAACAATTAATCAATATTTGTTTTAATCAAACCTACATAATATAATTATATTTGTTTCTTGTTTTGTCAACAGGCTTGTCGTGGTGAAAATCTAGAAAAGGCTGTAACATATACGGACTTTGCTCCTATGACACGTCAAATTAATGCAAACGCAGAACCAGAGAAGCCACCCACAATCACGTATGCCATACCAAATACAGCCGACATGTTGGTTATGTATTCCACATTTGAAAGTAGGTTAAATGTATTAAAGTGTAACTGAACTTTGTTCATGCTAAGCATTATTAACTATTAGTGTGTCTTATTTTTTTGTATTGTTCTTTTTTCTTCAATTTGTCTATTTCTGTTCTTTTTTTTGTTTTGTTTTGTAGAATACTATTCTTTTCGTAATGTTGAAAATGGTTCTTGGTTTATACAAAGTTTATGTGATGTCTTAAATGAAGCATCTGCTGGGGCTGCTCTATCTCGACCCGGCGCTGAGCTATTGCGTTTATTAACAGCTGTTAATCGTAAAGTAGCTTATGAATTTCAATCGAATGCCAAATATGAAGCCCTTAATCAAATGAAAGAAATGCCAAATTTTCTATCAACATTAACAAAAACATTTTATTTGCGAGTTAAACGTAACAACAGTTAATTTTTATTTTAGTTGTTGTTTATAAATGAATCACTATCGTCATAATTAGACAAAAAACCAACTAAAATGATAAAAAAGCCATTTCAAAAAAATAAAAAATATGTATAAACAAATTTATTTCGATTTATGTATGCATATGAGTTGCGTATTGTTTGTATATATTTATATTTGTATACATTTGTTCATTTGTTTGTTTTGTATTTATTTTAATAATTTTTTAAAAATGTTTGTTATCTATGAATTCCATGGTATTGAGTCTTATAAATTATAATATCATATTCTTATTTTAATAAGTGAAATATAAATCAAACGGGGAAATAGGAAAACAAATATTTTTTTTTTTGAGAAATAAGTTTTGTTTTTGTACTTAATATAATGAAAGGGCTTAAAACTATATTGTTCATAAAAGCGGGACTCCGCTGCATGTTAAATATATAAATTAAAGGCCTGTTTATAAAGGGTTATTTTTTTGCTATTTGGTTTGTAAGTGAAAAAAAAAATCGTGACATGTGGCAATGCCAAAAATGCCAGCCTATTAACTCGCTTAATTACTTTTGTTCGCGATGCCCAAAAAGTAATGGGTACTCATTATTTTTTGGCTGTTCGTAAGCAAGAGGGTAATGACCACATATTACTTTGTGTTTTTTGTAAGTGAGAAGGTAATGACCACTCATTGCTTTTAGCCTCACCGCTAACAAAAGTAATTAAGCAAGTAAATAGGCTAGTAAGTTGTTGATACCATGGTTTTTCTGGGAAGGTTTGCCATTTCTCCATGAATAGACTTTTTTTGTCCAACATGAAAGAATTGGACTTGTGGTTTCAACAAGACGGTGCCGTATGCCACACAGCACGCGATACCATGAACTTATTGAGAGGCGAGTCCGTTACATAAACTCAAGCTGTAATAATATTTATTGATTATATACCCATCGATACATTAAAAAAAAAACATGTCAAAAAATATTGTCCGTTCAAACAGACCCCTTTTAATAATGGGTTAAACAAAAATTGTGTTTCCATGCGTTTATCTATCTAACTTCAGAATATCACTTAGGGATTTAGGCTATGAGTTTATTAATATAATCGTTAGAAATTTCATTTCAGTGCTTCTTCAATTCGACTAAATGATCATCAGCATTTCAGAATACTTTATTGCCTATATTGCGTTTGCAATTATTCACAATGATCTCAATTGGGTTGAGATCGGGAGGTTAATATTATTTTCCTCTAACCAAGCTTTTACAGTCTTGCTATATGTTTGGGATTGTTATATTTCCGCCTCTGTGTTTAACTGTGGCGGTGATGTGCCTGTTATTAAACTTTTCGCCTTAAGGTCGTCGAACATTAATTCTTCCATCTGATCCCCGGAGGTTAAATTTTGATTCATTAAAAATATTTTTCCATTGCTGTTGTGTTCAAATTAAGTGAAACCGGACAAAGCCGTCCATTTTTTTTTTCTGTACATTTATAACTTATGAGGCTCTTCTTTTAATGCAGCGAAATTTTTGTTTTAGCTTCTCTTGCAACTGTCTTCCTCCTTTATGAATTGTATGGATTTTGCCACTATCGTTGATTTTGCAACTGAATATTTTAAAGAAGTTTCTTTTTGAGAAATACCATTTTGAAAAGCATTTTAAATTTTAGACTAAAAAACAATTAGCACTAAATTTACTAAGACGAAGATTACCCTGAATACTGAAATGCAATAATTTTAATGAGTTATTTAATAAAATGCTAAGACAATAATATAAAAAGTATGCTATGACTGTTATATCCAGAAATTATTTAGTGTTAATTGTTTTGTTATGAGTAAGAGAAATAACAGTTGCAAATTATTTAAAAACACTTAAACTTTGACAAAGTTCTTTTAATATAAATTTTTTGTTGTAAAAATTAAACGGATTTGGATTTTTTTATTTTTTCAACAAAAGCATTGTCTGATGTTTGCAAAAAAAAAATAAATAGTCATCAGAAGAAAGTAAAAAAAGAAGAGTTCAAATGAGATCTCAGTTCCAAATGTTTGGTACACTATATATAAAAGATGCCTTAACAAACTTGTACAGCATTATTGCCAAAGAGTCACTTCAGAATTGATTCCGCAAATGTCATATGACAAGGGCGGATCAATAGGTCCGTGACTTTTCGAACTTCCCTCGTAATTATATGAAATGCAACACTGCTCCCATCAAGTACCATCTTTTAATAGATTACTGTCCAATTTTGAGCAAGTTCCGTCATTTACTTTACGTTTAACAGCAGAATTTTCCGAGTTCCATAAAAAAGGCATTTGTTTGATCAATAATTTCATCGTTGGAGGTAAATCTCTTACCACCGAACCATTTCTTTAGGTTTGGAAATAGGAAAGTCACTGGGGGCTAAATCCGGAGAATAAGGCGAATGAGGGGGCAATTCGCAGTATACTTCATGGATTTTTGCCATGGAAACTAAGCTGTCACACGATTCCGTTGGTGGTCGATTGTGAGCAAACGCGGCAGCCATCTTGCGGAAAGCTTTCTCATACCCAAGTGATCGTTCAAAATTAAAACCACTGAGATGCATATGATTCCACAATCTATCGCACATTCAATCCCCGATCGGCCAACATCATATCGTGAATTTTTTCAATTGTTTCAACTGGACGTCCAGAACGTTCGGCATCCTCCGTGCTTGTAAGGCCACAACGAAAGTCAGTAAACCACTTTTTTACCATTGAAATCGATGGTGCAGAGTCGCCATAGTATTTATCAATCTTTTCCTTGTTTTGATTGACGGTTTTTTTTCGCAAAAAATAATTTTTTATGAGCAATCGAAATTTACTTTTTTCCATTTTTAAAAAAAGACACGAGGTTGTATGTTTTGAACAGCTATTGAACGCAAAGTAAATGACGGAACTTGCTCAAAATTTGATAATAGTCTATTAATATGTGGTACTTGATGGGAGCAGTGTTGCATTTCATATAACTACGAGGGAAGTTTGAAAAGTCAAGGACTTATTGATCCGCCCTCGTAGTACCAAAGTGGGAATTTGGGGACAATTTCTCCCATGCCTATGATATCACCATGTATGGAGTGGCGATAGAACTCGTACTAAATGTTTGGTTCAAATAAACAAGTTCATAACTTGTTTCTTAAAAATTTTAATCCGAATCGAATTAGGTCATCAATTTTTTTTAGCGTGTATTTTTTGATAACTTTCGTTTGTAGCGAATTTAACGGCCAATTCAAGCCAAGTCGCATAAGTGACATAATGTAAAAACAAATGTTAAAAAAGAACTTGTTTAAAGAAATTTACAAGTACAACTCGTTATTTGTAAAAAAAACATACACTTTACCAAAATGATGAAAAGCCCTAACTAATTTTTTTTCTGATGTTATCGCCGAGTTTATGTTATCACATCTAAAAACCTTGATTGTGAAAAACAACAAAATCACTCGATTGGCAAAATATTTGGTTGTTGTAAGTAAATTTTAGTTTCAGTTTTGAAATAACCTTTCAAAAAAAAACTGTTACTTAAGACTTTTATAAATTAAGGTAAAGAATTATGGCAAAGGTACGAAAGACAAGACGTAAGTCTTTTATAATAATAATAATTTTGGAAGCAATAAAATAAATAAATAAAAAACAACAAGTTTTCCTTGAATTGTTATACTACGGGTATTCACAACATTTTTTTAAATACCACTATCACTATCATTAAAAAGAAGTTAATTACAAAAAAATGTAAGTAAAAATGTATAAAGTATGTAAAAATGTACAATATGCACAGATACATACATATGTATGTAGAACATTATTATAATTGTTTTAAGCCAACATAATCGAACATTGATTGAAAATACAAACATATGTAAGCATGTAGATATCTCTTGCAGATAGATGGAGTATTAACAAACAATCGACACATATTTTACAAAGTTAGACAAGAGACGATATCGTAGAAAACAAACCAACAATAATTGAATATAAATAGATTTCTGGTACATTCATTCATCATTCATCACAAATAAAGTGAAAAATAAAAACAACAGCAGATAGAAAGAAATAAGTCGTTAACTTTGTTCGTTGGTTAGTTTTGGGTTTGGTGTTAATTAATTTGATTTTAAGAGTTTGAACGTTGTAGTTAGTATTAAGTTATTTTTGGTCACAGCCATCGACAAAAAGTGTGAAATGCCATTGAGGTTTTTTTATTTACCGCTGTAGTTTTTTGTGGAGTTTGAATTGTTTTTTTTTTCTTCTTTTAGCTTGATTTTGATAAACATATGAACATGAATTTATTTAACTTTCACTATTCGAAAATATATAGCGACAAAGAAGATTAAGTTGATTCGCCGCGGCGCACTTTTGCATCGAAATCTCAACTGATTGTTTGTAAGCTGTTTACTTGTTCCCAAGAGTCAGTCGCTATGTATGAGTACGAACAAGTATGTAAAGCTTATAAGGCAGAGAGTCTTAAACGGTGTAGCAGCAACATGGTGTCAGGTGGTAAGCAAGTGTGAAGTTTTTTGAATTATGAATTGAACTTACTTGTGTAAATCGGCATCATGGAGTAAATAATAATTTCGTCTGAAAGACTCTACATTCGTCCTTCAGCATTGCACTGTGTTCAATATTGAGTACATCACATCTACTCCATTTTCAATATTATGTGACATCTCGACCTGTCTGTATAAATTGTATAAATTCTATTCCCAATAATCCTCTAAATGTTTTTTCTATTGTACATGCTTTAAATCACATATCAATAATCCCATTGAAGATCTGTGTTACCAATATTCCTCTCACTGATTTCATCATTGTATCCTAATAGGCTTTTTCCACTGACCTACATCTTACATCTTTCATCAATTTGCTAAGATGTTAACATCTTCCGATAAGAATTATACAGGCCAAAAATTATACATCTTTCTACAACTGCAAAAGATGACCCTATCTCACTTTGTTCCATCTTACATCTTTCAAAAAATCAAATCAAAAAAATCGATTTTCTTTGTGCCATCACTAGCAAACTGAGATTGCAGAAAATAAACAAAACAAATTTATTCAACAAAGAAAAATGAGCGGCACATCTACTGCATTCAAATTCGGGTTTGTTCGTGCTAAGCAACAACTACTCCAATGATTAATGCTTTCTATAAATCCATTTTTTAATACTTTTTATTTCTAACAAAAATTAGGTTCGTTTTTTATTTATTGTCAGCTGAATAAATGACAAATAAAAGATGAAAGATGTTGCTAATGTAAATTCATGTTTCACATTTCAACATCTTTCATGCGTTTCACAAAGATGTTTTCAGTGTAAGCATATTCACAAATATATTCACAAATATAAAATTCCATTGACGAAATGGCCTGCACAGAGAAGCATTTGGCCTTATTGCTCCAATAATGTATATAATTGCGACCCTATTAACCCTCTCCAGATATTTCAGTCTAACCATTGTAATATCCAGACAATAAATTTCCGTTTAATTCCCCAAGTTTTTCCCATTATTTTGTAGTATACGTATAAAGCTGTGACCAGATTTTATAAGACGATTGTGGTTTAATGTCCACTTTTGAACTAAAATATCTACCATATTACATACAAATTTTAAACTGTTGTTAAAAATTTAGTAAAACTGTCTTTTTCAATGTTATAGTTCAACAGTTTGGTAAACAACATCTTTAAAACGATAGAATTTTAACTTCGAAAGTGGACGATAGTCGTCGTTCCATTTATATCTGGCATAAGTATAAAACTGGTTTCACAGTGATGGAGTGCAAATCGCACAAATTTTTCCTGCCATCTCTATCGTTGTGAATCCAGCTTAATGCTGTAAAAGCTTTCCTTACTTTCTCTCAATTTCGGTACTGTGAATGCTGACGAATTTCTAGGGCCTGATCCCCAATCCGCAATCGATGGCATATTGTTTGAGTCATCTTTGTAACCCTTTCATAATATCAGATAGGTGGGTTATCAGCAACAAAAATACACTTTTGAATTAAGTTGGCAATTTATTTTTCTGTGTGTGCATTCTCCAAATTCGGTACTCTAAATGCTGGCGAATTTCTATTTCCCATAAAGAGAATGGTATCCATTTTAGGGGTTGATTCCGAGCCTGCCCATTGGTTGAGTTCTTTTATAATTTCAGAAAGTGAATCCACATATTTATCAGGAATAACATTTTTACTGTTCGCACTTTTAGGATAAAATTTGTTCCGAAGAGGCTTGATTAAAATGGAAGGAAAGACAGGAGAATGATAGATTCTCTTGATTAACTTTATTCATTAATGTTACAAATGTAGTGAACACAACCAATTCATGTTTTTTGTTTTTGATAAAGAGATATATTGAGGGAATAAAAACAACCAATAAAATCAAGTAGATTCTATTTTTACGACGGCACCAGTAGCAGGGTTTAAAATCTCAAATTTATGAAAAAAGTCCACTAACAGAACTTTTATTAATGTGGGTACATTCCCGAAGAAATAAAGGTTATTATTCGATTACCGAAACGTAGCAAATGTTGAGTTTATATACAACGTTCAAATCGTCAAAAGAACTACAACTTCAGGACATACAAAAATAATAGTTTAAGAATCCCTGCAAGCAATCGCTCTTTCGCTTTCTACTTATAGTTAATAAAAAATAGTCATCAGACAAGTACAAGTACAACAAGTTGTATTGCTGCTGCTGTTGATATTTTGTTGCTGCTGATATTGTTGCTGTTAGAGTTAAAAGCAAGAAGGTAAGCAAGGGGCGGTTTATGTACAATCATACAACTAGCAACAACAAGTGGTATTGTTCAATAATGCTACAGGTGTGTAGTTTAGTTAGGCTGGTTGTGGCATTCATGAAAAATAAATAAATAAATAAAAAAATTACTGTATAAAAATGATCATCTCAAGTTTTTGTACCAAATTAGCGAAAGTCAAATAGTATGTATGCACAAACATTAAATGAAATATTTCAACAAAAAAAAAATTGAATACTCATCCAAAAATTAAAATTTTTTGAAATTGGTTTTTCGTTTTCAAAGGTGATGATTTTATATTTTGAAAGACTTCATCGTACTTATTTAACTGAAATCATTAATTGTATGGGTAAATGAATAACAAAATTAAAAATAATAATAGACATATGTAGGTATTATGTGAGTACGTACTACTTCAAGTATAAGCTTGGTATGTGGGTTGATTGCCCCATTAACCAAATCAAATTTGTTACTGTTATTTGTCATTTATTCGAAAATTTTGACATATTATTTGTTTTCTTGTGAATACATAATACCGTTAATAATTTTGGATTACAATGAACTAAATTTAAAAAAAGTTTTCAAATATCAAATCGACTTTGAAGCTTAAATTGTACTTTAAACTATTTTAATGAATCTGTACTGGGAAAAAAGAAGGGGATTTGATTTTTTTTTATCCTGGTTTTTGGAAATATTTAGTTGAGCTGATCGTTTTAATTTGTTTTAAAACTAAAGAAGTAATGACCAATAAGAGTGGAGATTGCTGCCTGGGTGTGGACAACAATGCCCAAGCTCTATTCGCGTACAAAATTTTTTAGGCTTTCCTGATCACCAGAATATGTGTCTAAAAAACATTTACATTATAAGGCAGTCTGTAAGAATGCAATATGCAGCATTCTTAATAAAATTAACCTGAGATAAAACCTTTCAACCATTAGTATCTTGCTGTAAATTTGAAACCCGCAGATAACGCCGGAATTTTTTTTTTTTTAACTAGAATTTTTATTCCGAAAATTGAATTTTTATGGGTTTCTGAACATTTTTTATAATATAACTTTTTTTCTTAAAACCTATAGTTTTTCCATAACCAGGCGTCCTTTTAAAAGGACATTGCACTTTGCGCTGCAATATATGATTACGCAAGCTTCCCATTTATTTGTTGTTAAACTAAGATGTCACTCCTATTAATATTTAAAAAAAAATTACAATTAACTGCGCACTATTAAAAAACACTTTTCGCAAAGCACTCAATAATCAATTAAATCACACGAAACTGCTTTCATCAACTGACGATTTCAAGATGCAAAGCTAGTTAACAAAGCATAATTAATAATAATTAACAAAAAAAAAAAAAAATGCACGTGCATAACTGCGCTTTTATCTCATTTGTGATGTCCTTTTAAAAGGACGGTTGCGCCAAGTGGGTTAAAGTCAAAGCTTATTCTAGTTTTAGGGAGTCTCATCGTTATCAAAGATATTTAAGCTAAACTCACTACACTTACAACCTCTTAAGAGTAAACAAAAGTTTAAGCTAAGTCTTCATATTTGTCTTGCCTTTATATTTGTCTTAAACCGAAATTAGTCTTTAGGGCTGCACTTTAGTGATCTCTACACATTTCTCTAATTAACCGCATCGTATATATCGCTGGCTGCTTAGCCAGGAATGATTAGATTCCAAGAATTCTGCAACATTATCGGATATAAGCTGTTCTGAACTGACATGTTATATGGAGGTATTTCTAAAACTTTCCACTGCAGAGTATCCTTTCCAAGTTGATTGTGATGAGAATATAGAATATGGTGCCCGAAAATTACCTAAACGGACATTATCCAAATATCGTAGGATAGCACCAATTAGCAAAACATTGTTGGAAATACCTCAGATGAAAAAAATATGACCCTAATTCTGAGCCTTATTCCCATTTTTTAGGATTTAAAACCAAAAATATTTAGGTCATAGTCCTAAATTCCAGTCTGGGGGATATCACTGACCAAAACTGTTTCGGACAATACCAGAATACTTTGAATCAGCAGTCAGATAATGCATTCTATTAATACAGTGCACAGTGTTGATATCATGAATATGGGTTATGGAGAATGATAATGTTTTTTACATGTGGCTTTTTAGAGTGATAAACTGATTCTCTCTGTAATGCAGTCCACTGGAGAATGACTGAGATAAGATTAAGATTAAGCTGTTAATTTGTTGAACAACCAACATTTTGACAAGTCCATACAGTTGGATATACTACTGTCATTGATTGGCATCAACGCTTTGCTATGAACACGCTATCAGGATAGACTTTAAGGCTTCTGTTCATATCGTTAGCTGAAATAAAAAAGGGCGTAACTAACAAAAATTTCAAAACCAGTCCTATTGATTTTTGTGATTCATTTAGCTAAAATACATGCATACACAAAATTTCGGGCTTCTACGATTAAAAATAAGGGTTTTAAGAACAAAATTCGAATCTGATATGTTTTTAATTTTCCAAGCCTTTGGTTGCCCTGTATAAATTTAAAATGGGGTTGAGTGATTATGAAGTACTACATTGAACTACATCTCTTCGCAAAATTTTATCGTTTTATAATCAAAACTGTATGATTTATTTACGAATTTGTTAAATTGCCTATTGGCGTTTTTTGCATTTCAGCTAACGATATATGACTCTTGTTTATCATTTTTGGTTAGATAAAATAGTGTGACACCGGATAAGAAATCCAACAACCCCAAAAGGCCAGTGTTTATTATATCATTCATAATCAGTCTTTTGCCACATACTTCCACGCGGATTGGCCTATGAGAAAAATTAATGACAAATGTTGCTGCCATATGCAAAAAGTTGTGACATAAAAAGAAAAAGAATCATAATACCTCTGAATTTAGTTGAAACTCGTTTGATAGGACCTAAAAGCTTGAAAAAAAAATCGAAATTAGCATGAGTACAAGTGGACCGTACAACACAACATAAAATGCCTTGGAAATAACCGATGCAACCACATTTCTTGCACCTAACCCATCATGGACCGTGGAATCAAATCTTACAGAAAACAGTAAGTTTCAATTAAACATTGAATTTGTGTCTTGTGTAGACGTCAAGAAAAATAATTCAGCACTTTTTTAAGGAAAGCAACACTCAGGAAATTCTTCCTACTAGTAAATGTGTTGCTTATATTGAAAAGGGGATAGAGAGATGAAAGACGTTGAAAGATGAAGGGCTTCAAATATGGCAACACTGTAATTGCGCGAGATAATAAATCTTAAATCAGTTTGTGCCCGCGATCTGATAGAGAGTCGGCGAAATTGTTGAAGCTTTTTAGTTCAAAGCCTTGTTATGTTATTTTTACTTGAAGAACCCACCCTCCCCAGGGCTATTGGAACATCAAAAGTGGACATTGTGATATGTATAAGAGATTAAAACTCATATATATTATTTTTCAAAATTGATGTTGCCAACGCTGGGGATCGAATCCGCAATGTTCTGTGTAACAGTCCAACACGTTAAACATTACAAAGATTGAGTAGACTTAGAAAACATAAATTTAACAGTTTACAATTTATTATTTTTGAAATAAAAATGTTAAACAACTTATAAAATATTTGTATAACCGAATGGCGCCCAACGAATAAAATCTTTAATTAAACTAATGGTTTATTAAAATTAAAGTAATAGTAATACTTTTACATGTATTTGCAGCAGTTGGAAAACTTTAAATGTATTCAATGAACATTAAATTGTTAATCGTTTAACAAAAATTCCAAATATTTATTATCCATTTCACTTTCTAATCACAGATAAAAACAAATCAGAAAAAAAAATATATTAAAATTTTTGAAAAGCTGGATTTAATAATAACTGTCTGGGCTATGGTGAAATTTTACAATTAAATACCATTTGTTACTGCAAAATAAATATTAATTTCATTTCAATGTCAGTAAATACCAAAAGAAACACCAAAAATTTATTTTATATACCTAATATATGGAGTAGTATGTATATTAACTTATGACATTGTATTCCAAGAACCAGTTTGGATTAAAGCGCCAACCATGGTTTATCTAACTGTAACTGCCATAAAATAAGCCAAATAAACTTTTTCTAATGTCTACTATGGACATAAACATTAGTCAAATGCTATTAAGTTTCATACCAACTTATGTTAGTTATTTAAATTAAAAGAATTAACTAAAGGCATATTTGTCCGTTTGTCAGTCAGTCTGTCTGTCTGTATTTTGCGCCAGCAATTGCAAATGAAAGTGACTTTTAATTTACTTCAATTGTATGTGATTTTTTTTCTTGGCGTGTGTGTACAAGTATTTTGACAATTGCCAACAAACAAATAAGCCAACCAACAAAATAATAAAAAACTAGATTACTTTCATTCAATGAATTAAAATTAAGAGAAAAATACCAACAACCAACACAATTTCACACGTAATTATTCAATTTGCATTCAATTTCTTCTTTGGAGTCAGATTTTTTTCCTCCGCACCAAGGAGAAATGTTGATCTACTTTTACTACTTTAAAAACTTGTTAGAAATAGATAAAATTAACACCTAAAATGTAATATTGAATTTAAGAAGAATAAATTTAAAAAGAAAGACAAGTGATTTTAAAATACATGTTAAAATTATAATTAAGGTAATTAAAACTGTTATCATCGCAATTAAAAGCTCTCAAGGTTAATTATGGTTCTTAGACAATAAGCTTTTCAGACATCATTAATAAGCAGGCGGCTGATTAAGTGTAGTTTGCTTGTCACTCTGGAGGGTGGAGTATTCCAGTGTTGCGAATCTGGCTTTAAGCAGTTATTTTAAATAACCCAGCAACATTTATCGTGTGTTCTTTTAAGTTAACTTGTTTAACCCTGGGTTCTAAAAATAAAAAAGTTTCAAAAAAATTATATCTGGGAATATGAAATATTTTTTGTTCAAAAATACCTAACAAGAAAGGCCTACTGGTAGTTCGCACCAATTTAAAATAAATATGCATGTGTGATTTAGCGCACAGAAAACCATCTTATATTTATGGGTTCAAAAGTTGGGAAAATTATCCAGTTTTTCATTGTTTGCTTTTTTATTTATTTTTTATTCTCAACCTAAAAGAAGCAAGAACTTGGTTTTTATTTGTAAAGATATAGCAATTTAGAATTATTAGAGTTAATAGCTTATTTTGTATAATTTTGCCTGTTTTTGTTTATTTTTCTAATATTGACTGACTTTAAAAATTAGGCTTATTTTTGCTTTTTGGAGCTTAAAACATTGTTTTAAGAGTTTTTTTTTGAATGGCCTACTTTTTAGTATCTTAAAAATAAGTAGCTACTAATAGCAAATAATTTGTGTAATAAAATACTTTGACACAATTGTTTTCTAAACTCAAAAAGTTTGAGAGTTGTCGTTTTAAAATATAATTGAAATTTGTCAGCTTATTATTGGTTTGACCCACTGGCCAGTTTTTAAGAAATCAAGTTAGAAATAGATTAGATATAATATAAAAATCCATTTTTTTATTCCAAACCACGTGTTTCGATATTCCGTATCATAGCTGAGATATTAAGTACCGACTTTGATCGAATGTCAATGTTTCATATAAAAACTCGAAAATGTAAATCTTCTTTATCATTTTTCTCCATAACGACTTTTTGGCGTATAGGTCAAAGCAATAATAAATATAAAAAACTACAAAAGCAGCATTTCTAAAAAGAAAAAAAAATCCGTTGAGTTTATTATTATTATTATAACTGCAGTACTGTTTAGAACTTCGACTATAAATTTTAAGTGGGGGATGAAGCAATAACATACGATATTTTTTTTTTCAGAGAAAAATTGTTTTATTTTATAAAATAAGCAGTTTTAACCAAGTTTTGTCAGTTGTTTCAAAATGTGTCCGCTTTGCCCTATATTTCTCAGTTTTCATTTTTCAAAAAAGGAGTATTGATGGGTTTTCTATGAAATTATTAAGAAAACATGCTTCAACCTGCGGCAGGCTGGGGGACAATTAAAACTCATCGTGTCCAAAGCTTTTTTTTTCGAATTTTATATAAGTATTTCATACGTATTTAAGTAAATATAGATTTGTTTAGTAGCTATATAGGTTGTTTTTTTGAGAGGCGTAGAACTTTTATTATAAATAAAACACATAAATACTTAAGAAATGATTTATATTAATTTTTTATTTGATAGCTTATAATTTGGAAATTAGTACTAAAAAATAATGCGGTACACAACGCAACCAAATTTTTTAAAGCACATTCGGAAGGATCAATTTTTAATTTTTTACTCGGCTAAAAGTGACAGCGAAAAATTAATGTTTACAATATTGATAAAAATAATCTTTCAATAATTATTTGTCAGATAATCTTCAACAAAAGAAAAATTACCTTCGACACATTATTCGTATTGCAAATGGAGGGCAGTAGAAATAATTACGCCATTTTGGTCCATTGGTCCATTAGTAATTAAATAATTAATTGCCTTTAAATATACTTTCAATTGGATTTTTTTTTTAATTTTCTTAGCCTGTGTTTTCTTTTTAATTAAAGTTCTACACCTCTAAAAAAACTTCCTGTAGATATAAATTAGCTACTGAAAAATTAGGAAATTATAAAAATGCTGCCAAGTCTTCGAAATTCTTGGATTTTCAATTTAAATTGTAAACAAAAATATTTGTTTCAAAAATATTTAAAACATTATTTTATTTTAAAACAACCCATGTAAAAATCGAAATATATATATGAACATACATGATCATACATGGGCATACATGGTCATATACGTCCATACATGATCTCATATATGACCATATATCTTCGGATCCGAAATTTGAGGGTATGTGGTGATATATGTGCATATATTATCATACATGCTCATATATTACTGATGTATGCTCGTATATGATCATGTACGTCCATATACCCTCAAATTTCGGATCCGAAGATATATGATCATATATGAGATCATGTATGGTCATATATTGAACAATGTATGGACGTATATGACCATGTATGCCCATGTATGATCATATACAGGCCCATGTATGATCATGTATGTTCATATATATTTCGATTTTTAGATGGGAAATTAAAATTTAAGAAAACTCAACTAATTTATTCAAGTCGAATATGGTATACTTAAATTAGGGGCAAACTTAACCATTTAACCACTAAGACCGTCTACAGAAGGTCATCACTAAAGTCCAATTACATCCAATGCAATATTTTTGGTGCACTAATCGCCAACGACATTTTTGTCTGTTTGAATTTACCTATCGAACAGTGCCGGTTTGAACACGCTCAGTTGAATAGTTTGATAGATAAACCCATTTCTGTCAAGATTTTTGTCAAAACAGACACGAAAATTATTTATGATTTTACAAAGTAGCTTCAAGCTGTATTTTGATAATTTGTTGCGTGTTTTTTGTTTGAGTCGAGCTTTTTGTCTTCAGGTTGTCTTTCATTTTTTCTACCTGGCTCTTTTAGCTTAAATTTTTTGTGACAAATGGACTTCACACTCGTGCTTTTTAGTCCAAAATGATACTAGAACCAAAATTTCATAACAAAATACCTCGTATTTCGACTCCAGTGGTTAAAGGGTTAAGTCAACTATTGTTGACTTTTAAAACAAAGCTTAAGCAAATTAAGACAATTGTAGTGGGGCCTTAAAAAGTCTTGTCTTGAGTCAAGTCAGGCCCGGGAAAAATGGAGAGTGTTTAAGGTAAAAGCATTATCCGATTCTCAGTAAAATTTGAAGCTAACTGAGAGCACACCCCAAGATAATTTTCGGGCTTAGTGTATGCCCTATTTTTGGGGAGTCGTTTGTGAAAAGTATCCTTCCTACCGATTCCCAACTAAACATTTAATTGAAACCAAATTTTATTTTCAACAAATTTCTATTTCAAAATGTTTGGACAGAATTTTTTGTTTTTCAGTGTAAGCATCATCAAACTTATCTATGTGCACTAAATTATGTTCGAAAATTTCATGTAAATTTTATATCAGTTTACGTTTAGAGGTAACGAGTAGAAATATTGACGTTGTTCTAACCTCTTTATATGGGTTCCATATATGTTATACTCCACATAACTCCATTTTCCATCCGGAAGAATGGAGTTATGTGGAGTATCATTCAAAATGCCCATTGTTGCAAGAGCTGTGTGTTCGAAAATTACATGTAAATTTTACCTATTTTATATGGGAGCTATCAATTTATAGTGAATGCTCCTGTTAACACCTTGCCACAAAATACATCTATTGTTAAAATTAAATTTAATTTTTTACTACAGGGTGACCCAAAAACATTCAACCAATGTTGTTTTGCTATTTTTTAAATGAAATAACATAATCAAATGTTTTGCTTTAATTTTTATTTTAACCTTTAATATTTTCTTTTAATTTTTAAAGATTAAGTGAGCGCCGCCATTGTTGATGATCATGTGGGATTTTTTCATCGCATTTTCCATCGTTCTATAGAGAACATCGGGCGATAAGTCCTCGCACTCTTGTCCGATATACTCTTTAAGAGCTTCCAAAGTCTTGTTCACATAGACCTATGAATTCAAAAAATCCCAAAAAATGTTGTAGTGGGTTAATTAGGTGATCTTGCCGGCCACTGAAAATCGCCAAAACGAGAGATTAAGCGATGTCGCGCAAGTTGTGAATGCTGTTGCGCCATCCTGTTAGATCCACGTGTCCTCCTGTACCTATTCTTCAATTTGCGGTAATAAAAACGCTGATCATCGTACGATATCGCACACCAGTAACAGTAACCGTGTTACCCCACGGCGTCCTTAAAAAAATTAAGCCCGACGATACCTCCGGCGTAAATGGAGAACCATGCAGTGACATTGATTGGATGTAATGGCTCTTTGTGAATGATACGATTACATGGATTCTTAGTGCCCTAGTAGAAAATAGGCCTCATCGCTCATAATAAATTTAAACACAAAATTCTCCATTGCAAAATAGTCACGATTATTCCGCGTTCTTGAGAAGTATGGCGTTCTATGGCTTGTTGACGTATATTCTGTATCTGTTTCCTTCACAAATATTAAAACAAACCTGACACTTGCCGCCATTTGCAAAAGTTATAACATCTTCCGATAGGGTGATATATTTTGGGCCAGCTTGTATTTTTAAAGATTTGCAATGGCTAACAAAAGTTAATCGACTGTAATTCAATTCATTGTCAGACGGGCAAAATGTTGGCCAATATGAATTTGATTTATTCTTTTTTGTTGCTTCTTTTTTGTTTTGCTTTTGTTGTTATAAATCCATCTTGAATATTTCTTTGATTATTTGTTTGCAAAAGTTATGATGTAATAATATACCATACCCCCCGTACTGTTTATAATCACTTTATGAATCTGAGTTTTGTAGCAGCTCTTCAGTTTGTAGTTTTTTAATTCACCTGGTAATTACAAGTGGGTTTTTTATTTAAGCCATGATTTGTATTATTATTATTATGATATGAACAAGGGTTTGAAACTTTACATTTGTTATTGCAAATGTATGTGCACTATAGCGTGTGTAGTTTTAACTTTTATAGTGCTTTTTCATTTATTTTCAAATACAATAAAATAAAAGACATTGTATTGAATTAATTAATACCAAGATCATACGTCAAGTTTTTAAAGGTATTTGTTGTTTTCTTTCTATCTAAGTTTGAGGAGTGAGTTGCTTATACAAATTTTCATTAATTTATTAATTTTTTTTTGTTTTTACTATGACAATAGAAATATTTATATATTTCTCTATAAAAAAAGGTGCATGAAATATACAAAAAAAAATGTATATATGTATATAAAGGGTGTCCCAAGAAGAACGCAATTTTTAAATCTGGCAACATTCGAAGTGTCATTGTTTGACATTTGAACAATTGTTATTGTTTGCTAGTAGAAGGTACGAGGTTAGTAAAAATGGAGCGTTACACGAATGAACAACGCATTCTCATTGTGAAATTGTTTTACCAAAATGGTGAAAGTTTTGCGGCTACAGTTCGCAAATTGCGATCAATTTGGGGTCACAATAATGCTCCAAAAGAGTCAACTGTAAAGAGATTAATGGATAAATTTGCCGAAACTGGGTCTGTTAGTGATGTAAAGACAACAACGCGCCATCGACCAGGTCGATCGACCGAAAATGTCGCAGCTGTACGTGATGATGTCGCTCAAACTCCATCCACCTAAATTCGACACCGAGCTCAGCAAATTGGTGTCTCCAAATCCACTTTGCAGCGAATTTTGACGAAAGATTTGCATCTTCATGCATACAAAGTTCAATTGACTCAGGAACTGAAGCCAGCTGACCATGGACAGCGAAGGGAGTTCGTTAATTGGGTATTGGAGAGACAACATGAAAATGCTGATTTTGCCGATAATATCATCTTCAGTGACGAGGCCCATTTTCATCTTGATGGCTTCCTCAATAGGCAGAATTGTCGCATTTGGGGTGAGGAAAATCCTCGAATGATTCACGAGAAGCAAATGCATCCTCAACGTGTCACTGTGTGGTGTGGTTTTTGGGCTGGAGGAATCATTGGACCTTTTTTTTATGAAAATGAGGCAGGTCAAGCGCAAACAGTCAATGGTGTTCGGTATCGTGAAATGATAACCAGTTTTTTCTTGCCTAGAATTGAAGAAATGAATGTGGAGGGCATGTGGTTCCAACAAGAAGGCGCCACATGTCATACAGCCAGAGAAACAATTCAATTGCTGCATCAGTCATTTCCCGGTCGTGTTATTTCGCGTTTTGGAGATCAGAATTGGCCGCCTAGATCGTGCGATTTAACACCATTAGATTTTTTTCTTTGGGGTTTTTTGAAGTCGATGGTTTACGCGAATAAGCCGACGACGACTCAAGCCTTAAAAGAGGAAATTGGACGCTGCATTAATGAAATACCGCAGCATTCATGCAAAACGGTCATTGAAAATTTCATTAAAAGATCGCGTGCATGCCAGCAAAGCCACGGCGGCCATCTGCACGATATATTGTTCCATACATATCCTCATTCTGTCTTCTTTACGATATAATAAAGTTTCACGATTTTTTTTAAATATCTGTTTTATTTAAAATTTAAAAATTGCGTTCTTCTTGGGACACCCTTTACGTGTAACTCTGACCATATAAAAGTAAAGTTACATATACAGGAGAAAGTCTTAAGCCAAGTGTACTAGATAAATCAAAAAATATTGGAAAAAAATACAATATATTTGAAATAAATCGTAGCATAGTCAAAATATTAATAATTTCTTTAACGATTGAAAGTAGGAAATTGATTAAAATGATAATTTTTCTGGGTATTAAGTTATTAAATATTATTATTTATTTTTTTTATCAAACATTTTCCTCAATTATTTGTTGACATTTTTCTTTAAATACTTTACTCATTCACACTTATTTCGATATTTTATGTATTTCTTCTGTATTGAAAAGTGAAATCAATACTTGTATACGTAGTATTTTATTAAACCTTTTTAATATGCAAATACATGCTGATTAAGAAATAGTGTTGAAAAAAAAAAATCGAAAAAAAGAAACCAAATATTTTTGTAAATGTTAATTTGTAGAAGACATTACACATCAACTTTGTAAGGTTGGTTTTCAATCATTAAATACAAAATTAAAAAAGTCATAAAATCTAAACGAAACTATATAACATACACAAATTTTGTTAAAAGCTACACCTTAATTTTTAAAATTTTTATTTTTTTTATTTTGCCACATAAAAATGTATAAATTTAAATAACAATTACTGACATTTTTCAAATTGTATTCTTCGTTATTTTGTTTATTTACCAGCTGTGATTTCATTATTGTTTAATATACCACGTTAAAGTTTAAACATGTTTTTAACATTTTTTTCCTTTTGTTTAAACAAAAAAAAAAAAAAAAAAAAGACAAAAATCTAACATTAACGGAAGATACCCTGAACTTTAGAAATAGAAAAAAAAAACGACCAAAATATATTGAATATATTTCAGATGTTTTAATGTATGAGTGTTTTCAAGCTATATACAATTCTTAACAATACACGATTTTGTAAACAAATTATTGGAAAAATATATTAGGTGTAAAGGTTAATTTTTGATCTTTTCACTTTTTATCTTAACTGCAGCATCTTCCTTTTTTGTTGTAAATGTCATTAAAACTTTGTTATAGCAACTGATGTCACTACATAACAGACCTTTAAAAAATATTTTTATAATTACACTCATAATAATCCATGCATAGATATACAAAATTAATGTCAAACCAACAAAAACTTTTGTAAAAAAAAACAATTTTTGTTTATTTTACTAAAGTTTTTGTTATGTTGCCATTTTTTCGTATATTTTTGCATGGATTATTATCAAATAATTCAATTTTTAAAAATTAATCAATAAAAATTCTTTTTTGAATCATGATTTTTTTTGGTTCGCTCGAATTAGCTTTTTATTTTTGGGTTTGCAACTTAAAATTGTTCGTTTATAATTTGCGAATTAATTTTTGTCTTGATAATATAATTGTGTCACACACTTTCTTTAAAATAATTGATTTAATAAAAATATCAATCACAATATTAAATTCCCTTCTAAAATCAATATTTTGAATTGAAGTTGAGACCTTTCAATAAAAAAAATAATTTTTAACGATGATAAATTTTACTTGAAAATTAAGTATAAATTATTTCCACGCAAATTAAAGTTCGAATGAAATTTTTTTTACTTAAAAACCAGTTTGCTGTGCTTTAATTTTTTTTAATTTTTTATTAAAAAATTTTTAAAATTAATGTTATATTTAGACTGAGCAAAACCTATCTACTTTTTTATTCTGGCTAGTTTTTACTTGTTTAAACGCAAAAACTAGTTAGTTTTTGCTTAGTCTAAATGTAGACATTAGTTGCATTGGAGGTATTTTTCTAGACGAAGGATGGTTTTCAAATACTCCAACGTTAGGGAATTATCCGCGCAAACACGATCTTTGACGTACCCAATTAACTTTGTTCGAAAAATCAGCATTGAAAGCCTGTTGCTCTAGCACCCAATCAGCATATCTACGGTGTTATGAATGGTCGGCGGGCTTTAATTGTTGCGTGAGTTGCACTTTATATGGATGGAGGTGCAAATCCAAATTCAAAATACACCATAATGAGCCGTAAGATAGGCCCAATTGCTGAGAACACCGTGGAATTGACAAATTCGAATTATCCGCCACACTTTCACTAACAGAACCGATATTTTCGGCAGTGCGCACATTGAAAAGATGCACAGGCCTGTCCACACTTCAAATTTCTTTATAATATTGCCAATTCCTTGCACAGTAGGTTGATTATGACGACCAAAATCACCCCGAATTGCTCGAAAAGTGGCCACGTTCGAGTCACCCCTTTTGTAGAAAGTTGTAACTATTTTTACACGTTCTTCGATTGTTAAACGATCCATATTCGTAAATGGCAAACCTTTCTCTAAATAAATGACACTTCAGATGACAGTTATTTAACAGCTAACAGCCTTGCCAGACCGGTGCAAATAAAAATATTTTACAACTACGTTGTTGTATGCAAATGTAAAGCAGTAAATATTTTAAAATTTATTATGGAAAAGATAAGAAAGCCTTCTAAAAGTTTTTTACTTAATATTTTACACCAAGTATCCTTTGCTTTCATAACGATCAGTTATTATTAATGTTTGCATTTTGTGTTAAAATCAGCTGTTTAACAAAATTTGCGTACTTTTTTTTTAGAAATTTTCTTAAGTTTACTCTAAAAAATTTTTGTAAATTTACTACAATAAAATGGGCAAAGTTTTATGTAATATTACGAAAATTCAGTAAATATAAACACCAAATGCGTAAAATTGTTTTGTACACCACTTTATATACAATAATACACACAAAAAGTATTTTAAGACATAATCTGTTTACAATTAAACACTTTGTGCATAAAATTAGTATTCTTCTGTTAAATTTAAATATTACGCACACATTTTGTAAATATACTAACTTAGATTAATAATAAATATGTTGACATTTTAAAATTGGAAAATATAAAAAAATGAAAAAAGCTAAAAAGACATCAATATCCAATTGTGTGTAAGTAAGGATGAATTAAAGTGCATCCTTGTTAAAACGGAGAAAAGGATACCAATCATGCCGCACACTACAATTTAAATGTATTCTGTATTAAATGTAATTTATAAATTATTATTAAATAATATATGTTTGTAATAAAAATAAATTTATTATCTTATAAAAAACGTGTTTTTGTACAGTTTAATTTAAAGCATTGAGTTGATAAATATACGAATTTTTTGGTATTTTTACACATTTAAGAATGCATTTTTAGGCATTTAATGCGTATATTTATTTTTAAAATTTCATTTAATTTTTACGAACTCTCAATGTAAAATTGCCCATTATGTGTGCACCAACTTACGCATAATATGTGTACTTTTGTTCGTTTAAGCACACAGAGTTAATTTACCCTATTTATAGTAGGAGTACAGTTTCCTACCATAAGTTAATTAGAGTGTTGTCTTAATGGACTTGACTTAGAAAAGTATACGAACAGACCTAACATCAGTTAAAGTACTAAGCAATTTAAGTATTGTCGTTGTGCAATTTAAAAATTTTGTTTTGATATGTAAAAATTAAAAAATATATGAACATACATGATCATATAAGAACATACATGATCATACATGGGCATACATGATCATATACGGCGATGCATAGCTCAATAACTGACCAAACATGATCTCAGATATATGAGCATATAATATATGCTCATATATTATTCAAGTATGATCACATATAACCATATATGGTCATATACCCTCAATACACTGATATGGAGATATATAATCTTATATTAGAGCATGTATGGTCATATATTGAGCTCTGCATGGTTGTATATGATCATGTATGTATAAATCGATTTTAACATGTTTTGTTTGAAAATTTGTAATTACAAGTAAAAACATATGAATATTTAAATACTTGTATTTACAAATGACATCATATTTTGTAATAAAATGAAGAAAAAAAATTGTTTTTGCTGTACTAAATGCGTGTAATTAATTATCATAATTTTAACAAAATACAATAACTACAAACAAACAAAATAAACAGTTTCGTGAAGAAATGTCAGTTAATTATAGTTTTGGAAAACGACACGATTTCTAGTGTCACATAAGAATTAAAATGATAACGTGATTAGAGTAAATTAAAAGCTGACTTAAGGCCCAAATACAAGTTGGCTTAAATGACTTAAGCTTTGTTTTGGTATAAAACGAAATTTTAGAAATACAAGCCAATTGTAGTTGGAGCTTTTAAATCAGCGTCTGATAAGTAATGTCACAATATTTTAATGAATTTTGGAAATAAATGCATTCGAAGTTTGTTTTTTTTATTTATCACCTTCAAAAATAAGCAAAAAATTATACCAAGAAACCAGATTAGAGCCAACATAACAATTACGAAAAGCTGTTTCAAATTCACAGAATAAAGTTAGATTTTTAGAACAATCATTATTTTTTAATGCAAATTAGTATTATACACAATATTACATAATATAACTTATGTAAATTATGTTTAACTCCATCGTAATATTCACCCTGAATAATCGTAATTTAACCATTTTAGTGGCGGGGTTTACAAGTATCAGGTGATTGCAGTTTTTTTTTTAATTAAAAATCTATAATGTTTGTTCAAGTATCATTTGCTTATTGTATTGAAGGAAGTATGTTAGTCAATATTATTATTTCATTTAAGCGGTTCATATTGAGTACAAAATCAAAAAGATACCATACTAGTGTCGTTTTTCAACTTTGAAAATAAAAAAAAACAAACTTACTTTAATGCAAGTAAGTATTCATTCAAATAAATGTGCAACTACCATACATATGAACATTGTACATATTTTTATATTTGCACCAAAACTACATAAGTGCAATGATGTGAAACTGGTATGTTGTATTATTGATGATCATCATCATCATCTTCATCATATTACTAAAGAGAAATAAACAATATCCATAGTATCATGAACAGAAGTTCGAAAGAATTTCATAATTAATTCTGAAATCTAGCTGACCAATGTAAAAACGATAATATAATATACGAATATGTGTACATGGTTTTATGTATGAGCAGATGTGGTTCCATGTATGAGCGACTGAAAGGTCATGTATGGTAATGTATGATGTCATGTATTGAAATATATGCCTTACATTGTTCCAGGTATGATATATATTTATATTTATCGAACTATTTTTTTTCACTTAATAATAAAAAAGTTTACATTTTTATATTTCAAATAAAGTTTAAGCTAAAAATCCCATACAATAAACTTATGACTTTTCCATTTTCCAATAATAACAAGAAATGTAACTGTGATATTTTTGCAACAATTTCCTTAAATTAGTTAATTTAAGAAGACAAAGGACCCCCAGTGTTCCTTAGCCATAGATGCCGTGTGTCACTCAGGGCGTCCCTTTTTGTAGTTCTCTCAAGCAGAACCGTTAATTAACTACGAAAAGGATCTGACTTTGTAACAATTTATTACGTTGCAGAATATCCTGCAGTACATTTTTTAATTTGTTTACCTTTTTGCTAATGAAATTTAATTTATATTTTAAATAAATGAATTTAGTATAATTCAATTTAGTTTTAAGACAAATTGTATAGCAAAAAGCTTGTTAAGAGCAGTGTCCTCACAAAGCGGAAGTCCTCTGGAAGTTTGAAAATACCTACTCAATGATATATGGTAAAATATATTACCTTTACCATAAAAGCAGGATAAGGAAAATTTTCACTTAAAAAAAGTGCTATTTAACTTGTTGTTAGAAAATATTTTCTTATTTTTAGGGAGTTAAGTCCTAGTTTTTAGTAAAAAAAATTATCTAATGAACTTCAATAAAACAAAATTTTTCTTAAAACCAAGGAAACATTTCCTAACTAACAGTACAATTTTTGATGATGTATAAACTTATTAGGAGGAAATTTTACTGTTTTCTAATAAATATTTACTTCTCAGTAGCAAAATTTTTCTATTATTTAGAAATTTTCAAAAAATTTGAAGTAAAATTTGTTTCTTAATTTCAAGGAAAATTTTATTAAATATTGGTAGAAAGTGTGTTTGGCGCCGTTTTAATTTCAATTTTTCTTCTACCCATGTAAAAATCTAAATTTCAGATCCGAAGATATATGATCATATATGAGATCATGTATGGTCATATATTGAACAATGTATGGACGTATATGACCATGTATGCCCATGTATGATCATAAACAGGCCCATGTATGATCATGTATGCTCATATATATTTCGATTTTTACATGGGTAGTTCATTTTTTTTGTATATAATCCTATTTTTATTTTTAACCTATATATGTTCATTTATGATTAAGTCAGAAAAAATTTATTATTGTTGTTTTATGAAAGTAACGAAATCTCAGATTTCAGATTTGCTGTGACTAAATCACATAATTTGAAAATGATTTTGTTTCTAAAAGTCTTAATAAAACCAAATCGAATAAAAAAAATTTAATTTACTTTTCCAATAAAACTAGTAAATTTATGTAATATTTTATTTACTTCAAAAGAAATTTTTTGTTTAATATATGAGCATACATATATGGAAAATATATAATATTAAAATATAAATATAAACATTAATGGTCATATATGACCATGTACGACCGTACACCCTCATGATCATATATAAACATTTTCACCTGGGATATTAACATTAACATATATGGCAATGCACGGCCTTATACCCTCAATATGAAACTGCATACATGATAATATATGATCATTTTCACCTGGGGAATTGATTTTTCATAAACTCTTTTAATTCATCAAAATTTAAATTTATATAAAGTTATATTAACTTCTGCCGATTGTATGGAAACACAGAACAAACATATTCGTGATTTGGTGATTTTGAATGTGAATTCAGTAAGAAAATACTTTAACTTCTAATTTAGGAATTAATTTTTTACATGAGCATAAAAAACAACTCATTAAGATAGAATTTATAATAGAAATTTATCTAATTTGGACTTGGATATATGTACATATGTATGTACGTATGTGCATTAGGCACAAAACATTTTACAATTTTTGCAAATAGGAAAAATGGCATAGCATAGTCGAATAGAGCATAAAAGAATGTGAAGACTTATTATATTTTTTTTGCGAAATTGCAAAAAAGGTTCCGTACAAAACGCAATTACTTTTTTTTATCAGAACTGCTTAAAAAAAGAAATTTTGTTGACGTTTTTCATCATATAACCCAATAATCGTCCCAATATTCCACAACCCTTTTAATGAAGCATAGTGAAATAATAATAAGATCCTATAGCCATTGTGTAAATTATCACATACTTTAAACTTAAAATTTATTTCATATATAAATTAAAAAAATTTAAAATAAAAATATAAAAAAGAAAATTTGAAATCGCTTTTAATGCGGAATATTTTTGAACCAAAATCAACTAAAAAAGTAATATTCATTACTTGCACCACTTTTGCCAACACGTGGTGGTATGCTAAATTTTTCGTAAACAGTTATAAGTTAAGTTCGAGTGAAATTTTTTCACGTAAAAAACAATTAACTGTGCTTAATGACGATCGCAAAAAAAGTAACGACTTTCAATTTTGAATAATCTAGCGATGAATTAATATTTTATCAGAACTTTTTCAAAAATATAACTTCATATGTTGCTCTGTTTGTGCGGCAAGGTATTAACAGGAACATTCACTAAAAACTGATAGCACTCATGTAAACAAATTTCCAATTTATATGGGATTTTCGAACATAATTTACCGCATAAACACAGCTTGTATTAAAATCTTTTTTTTTTTGCTAATTTTTTTATAAAAATTGATCTACTGTACTGAACTGAGAGAATATCTTCATGATATTACATAATTTTTGCATAAAAGCAATGAAGTTGTACTGGAACTCGTCCATTGATATTTTTCATTAAGTCAATTCAAGCTTTTATAAAATATGAAAATATAATTTAATTTATAAAAGTTGCATATACTTAATCAAGCTTTTCATTAACTTCTTTCACTTTCATTCTTCATGTGAAGAAAAGTTTTATTACAATTGTTGAATGCAAAATTCTATTTTATTTCGTCCATTTAAATTCTCTCTGTGTATGTCTACATTTACAGTTTTCTCTTTCGCTCTCTTATTAATAGAAATCTTATAACGGAAACATTTATTTAAAATATATTTTAATAAATTGACTAAAGTATCGAGAAGTATTGTTGATTATTAAATAATAGTATAATAAAAAAGTTATATCTTTATTAAGCATTTTAGTAACAATGATATTGTCATTTTAATTTGATGTTCAAAATTTTGAAAAGATTTAGTATATAATAGAGTTTTTTTTATCGATTTCTATAGCAAGAAATTTTATTAAAAAGTCTTGCATAACAAATACGACTATGAATAAATGTACTGCGACACGGAAACCTTTCACCGATGATAAGTGCTTAATACACTTTTGACATTCTGGAACTGTTTACATTTCGCTGATACAAATTTTCAATATACTTAAGTCGATTTCAAAAGTATTAAAAAACAGTGTAACCAATACTTTAACTTTGTGCAAAATCACAAACTCACAATGTCCAAGATCGCCATAAAATGGTCTTCAGATATTAGGTTTTGGCTAATAATAATTTTTATTACAGCAATTATATTATATCAAAATAAAACATAATTTCCTACTTTTTCCGTGAAAAAACAATTTTCAAGCAAGAAGGATGTAAAGTCAAAATTTCGTAAATTTTTGAAAATTTACATTTTAAAACAGAAAAAAATATTAAAAAAAAAATTCAAAAATATATTCACGCTCGGGCATACATTATTGTTTATAAATATGTAGCTCAGAGTCTCCATAGTTACTATTTTTGCTTTCACAACCTCAACAGGACACGTTTTACGAATATCCCTCTAACTCAAAAACTAGTTAACAGAGGTTTTTAAGACTTTGTTGTAAGTAGGAATAATTTCGTTAAAATTTTTTAATAATTAGTATCAATTTCGCTAAACTTCGCAATTTTCAAAAAGTGTCATTTATAGAAAAAACCAAAACTTATTGGATTTCTTGATTTGTCTTTAAACTTTATTGTGCTATATCGCCTGAATAAAGCGATGAATTAAAATTTTAGTATCTTTGCCATAGTACGTTTTCAATGCCAAATACAGGGTAATTTAATTGTAATGCAGATCGTTTTATTTTTGCTTGAAAAAGTCCAAAAAAATAACTGTTATTTTTGCTCGAAAAAATAAAAATCAAAAAATAAGTGTTATTTTTGTTAGAAAAAATAAAAATCAAAAAATAACATTTACTATCTGACTTTTATTAAAAACAGAATAATTATTACGGTCCCAGGTTTCATTCCTTAGTGATAGAATGAACAAATTTTAAAGTACTTTTTGCAAATGATGTATTTTAACTTGTTTTATCATGCTGCATTTAAATCTACATTTTCATAAAATGTGGACTTATCCCCTTTTTTTACACATAGCTAACGATATGTAAATTTATATTTCATAAACTTAGTAAAGTAATGCCTAGAGTGTAATTTGCATTTTGTGACTTTATAATTATGTACTGCTAAATGTCAATCAAATGTCCAAAATACTGTACTAATCAAGATTTACTAACAATGTTTATAAATTACAAACTATGATACATATTTAATTTTACAAGTGCACACTAGGTATTTGTTATGATACCTAAGTAAAATTTTGCAAAGTTACAAGGTCTTTTTTAACTACGTGAAGTGAATTAATTTAATGTTTGCATTGTCAAATTTTAATAAGACTAAAAAGGGTCTTCAAACTTTTTGCAAAGCAAATTGCAATTTGTAAAAATGTTTAACTATTTTTTTCAATCAATATTTTTCTTGTTTTTTTTTGCAATATATGTACTATGTAGATTATGAAGAAAATGAAAAGTTCAATTGATCCATGTTTGGCCTGAATACATACATACATACATATGTATGTACATAGATATGTAGTATCTATAGTATCTGCAAACACATTTGCCTTTAAATAGTGTTAATAACATTTTATCTATTTCTCTTTTAACTTCCTCTTCTTAAACTTCTTTTTTATTAGCCAATCATTATTTTTATTTTTGTTTTGTTGTTGTTAATTTTATGCATAATTTGTTTTATGCCAATTTTGAGTTAATTACAGAGTTTTAAAAGAATTAGTTAATACAATAAAGTATTCATACACCTAAATGAAAAAAGGGAATAGAATTAGATTAAAATATTTATGTCTGTATTTAATAAGTAAAATATATGTAAATATTTTTTTTCTTTTAAGCTTATGTAAAACGTTCAATTTGTCAAAAGTCAATTCAAATTTAAATTACGAGTTAGAGAATAAGTTATGTTCAAGTTCTGATAAATAGTTAATTGACTTTTGTCTTTATCGTTATTATCTTTTATTGTTTTTTTTTTAATTAAGTTTATTATTATTCTAGCATCGCCAGATGACGACACAACTTCAAGAAACGATACATTCAGATCGATTATTGATATATCTGAGCAGGTAAGAGTAGTAGAAGATAGTATACTTCAAATAAAAAAAATTTAAATTATCTTTCAAGGGTTATATGAATATTTAATTTTTCAAATAGCTTGAAAAAAAAACATATTATGCCTGTTCGATTACTTACTACAAGTTAGTAACTTTTACCACAGCTGAAAAATTTCAATACGAAAAGAAAAAAAAAAGAAATTTCGAATTATAGTAAAAATACTCGTAGTAAACATTTCGAATATACAAACTGATTTTTTGGGTACAGGTCTATCATCATCAGTGTTGCCAATTTAGACAGAAGAAGTTGGATTTAGCCATTAACAATTATTCTTAGGAATTTAAAAAAAAAAAAATTTGCCATTTTCTTGGGCGACTTTTACGTTTTTTATACAAAATATAACTTAGAGCGTGAAATTAAAACGAAATTTGATAATTTTCGTTCAATCTGTCACACAAACTTAAAGGCAAGAAATAAGTGTCGGTACAAATTTCGTATAAAATTACGGTATAAAAATACACTATTAAAACATTGTTTAGAAAAGAAAAAAATCATTTGAATTTAATTGCTATAAAAAATATCAGGATTTATTTGTCCGTTATATCCCCTAATAGAAAAAAATGAAATTAGTACTAAATTTCGCTACGAAAAACTTAAAATAATACATTATCTGTTATGAGATGATAATCGATCGTTTTTAAAATTTTAATTCTGAATATTTTTTATTGTTTTTGATTTTAAAAAGATAAACCTTATAGAGCGTTTAAAAACAACTTCAATCCTCTTTGGTTTGTTTTTTACTATTTAAATTTCGAATTGTAAAAGTTCGATAAAGATTTGACAAAAAACATGTAAAATGCAACCTTGTTCTAGTTTCTATAGGATGAGTCACAGGCAGTTTAATTCATATTAGTTAATCTAACACATCGGCTGAAAAATCCCTAGGATGACACATTGGTGGCGCCACTAATAAGAAAACCATGATTTTTTTTTGGAACTACCAACCTTCAGATAATACCTGTCAAAACTTAATGCAATTCGTAAACAATAGTTTTAGTGACGCCACTTTTGGGATATTAAAAACAAAGCAATTTCGTGTGTTGATTTATCATTGCTTTTTAGTAAGAAAACCTAAACTTGGCTTGATAAGTGTTATTCCGACTCAGCTCCATCGAGACATATGGAAGAAAAGTGCTTTGCTGACTTTAAACGTGGTCGTTCGTAAAGAGATTTGGTTCGCATAAAGAGGTGATTGCCAAAACAGAGGCCAAAGATAAATCATTCTATAGGAAATGTATCGAAATGTTAGACAGGCGTTGGGGAGATTGTATCGCCCTTGAAGGAGACTACAGGTTGGTTGAAAAGTTCCTGCGCTCGAAATGAAAGAATACTGTTTTTGTTACGAAATATATTTTTTTAGTCAATATAATCTCCTAGAAGCTCAATACACTTGTTACAATGATCCTCCAATAATTTTATCCCATCCTTATAATGGTTTTCCGGAAGCTCTGCAAAATTACCGTCTACAGCTGCTATGGCCTCTTCATTCGACGAAAAATGCTTTCCACGAAGGAATTGTTTGAGATTTCTGAAGAGATAGTAGTCACTGGGAGCCAAATCTGGTGAATACGGTGGATGTTCAAGCAATTCGTACTTTAATTCTTTGAATTTAGCCATCGTCAAAACACTTTTGTGAGCAGGTGCAATGTCTTGATGAAAAATGATTTTTTTCTTCTTTAAACCAGGTCTTTTCTCAAGAATTTTTTCATCCAGCTGATCCAAAAGACTGCAATAATATTCAGAGTTGATTGTTTTACCTTTCTGAAGATAATCAATCAACCATTTCCATTTGCATCCCAAAAAACTGATGCCATAACCTTATTTGCTGATCGTTGTGACTTCTCCTGCTTTGGAGCTGAACAACCAGCTTCAGTCCACTGTAAACGTTCTTGTTTCAATTTAGGATCATGGTGGTAGATCCAAGTCTCATCCATAGTTATAAAACGACGCAAGAAGTCGGTTTTATTCGGCTTAAAACGCTCCAAATTAGGCTGAGAAATTTGTTTTCGATCCAGTTTTTGTTAAATTGTTAATGTGTGCGGCACTAACTTTCCAAACAGTTTTTTCATACGTAATTATTCATGTAAAATATGGAGTACTCGTTCGTCTGAGATGCTTATGGCATTAGCAATTTCACGCTTAGTCAAACTTGGATCTTCACTAACCATATTGTGTACCTGCTCAATGATTTCTGCTGTGGTTGCAGTTTTTGGTCGTCCTTCGCGTGGATCGTCTTTAAGGCTGGTACGACCACGTTTAAATTCACCAGCCCAAAATTCAACGGTGCGTTTTGAAGGTGAGGACTCCTTATACACTTCTAACAATTGTTCATAAATTTCCTTTGCTTTTAAACCCTTCAAAACAAAGAATCTAATGACTGCACGATATTAAATTTTTTCCATATTAAAAAAAATCAATTACACGTCAACTTCAAATGGCTTGTAAACAAAGAAAGAATTGACAGAATGACTTGCAACTTTGCATGTGTTCTCAGGACAGTTATACCAACTTGAGAAAAACAAGTTTGGAGCTAGCAGTGCCATCTCTTGGTGAGCACAGGAACTTTTCAACCAACCTGTATGTTGATGAAAGAAAAGCTTTAAAACTTAAAACCTCTAAAAAAATGTACACTACAAATGAATCCAATTTTAAGTATGGTGACCATGCATTTCTCGATGCGAAAGCTTCTCGCATCTGATACAAGAACGGGATACAGATAGTGAAAGTGCCAGTGAACCTGTCAAACATTGTTCTTAAATTTCGTGAAAACTATTTTCCTTGAATAACTGTTTTGTTATAAAGAAAATAAAACCTGCTTTATCGACAAACTGTCGTACTGCGGTCCACACTGTGTGATTGAGTTAAAAAATTGCATATTTTTTCTAAAAATATGCTAAATGCTTTTAAGCATTTTTCGTTTGTTAAAAATAAAAATAGAATAAGTTTTTGTAGTATTTTCTAGCAATAATTTCACTATTTTTTCGAATTAATAAATTTTGAAAAATTGCCAAAAACGTTTAATACAAAAATTTAACAAAAAAAAAAAAAAAAAGGATTTTGATCATATTTTTCTTTTCTTACGATTTATCAAATTTTATCATATTTCGAAATAAAGATACTGTCAACATTGTTGAACTTGTTTTTTATAAAAATATTAAGATGTTCATATCAATTGCAAAGTCAACGGAGTATCGTTGGAAACGTTAAAATTAATTTCAAAATTTCACTAACAAATTGATGTAATTTAAAAATGATTTAGGTATTTCTGGCAAGTAAATAATCGTAGAATACCGTAGAATAAAATGTTTATTTAACGTTGATATCTCGAATAACCTCAAAAAAAAAAAAAAAAACACTTAAAAACTGGTTTTAACTTGACGTCTAAACGGCACATAAAATTAATGTTGATAAAACACGATACGCAAACAACAACAATAATTTATTTTCGTGTTTTAACATTGATGTTATGCCTCGTGTAGAAGTCTAGTAAAGAGCCACTGCTCAAATATTGTCTATTAAAGAAAGGTGCCCACTAATGGAAGTGTTCATTATTGGTAGCTTTCACAGAATTTAGTAATTTATTAACATAATCTCGAGATTTTACTTATAAAATTATTCAGCCATCTTTTAGCTTTATTTTAGCCATTTTTTCCCAAATATTTTCCAATTTTTGATAAACAAGTTCTAGCAGCAGTGAACGTCATACCGAATTTCGTTTCTTAATTCTGGAGAATATGAGTTAAAAAGACAAAAGATCCAAAAAAAATTTTTTTTACAAATCTTGGTTTCTTTACTAACAAAAAATATTCACCAGTTTTGTACTAAACAAGGTCGTATAAAATTCTCACATTCATTTTTTTATACATATTAGTTTATTATTTATTATTATTTTTTTATTTTAAATTGTTTCTTTCATTTTTTTGGGAGGATTTTGTTTATGGTTTAAAACTTGTTTTATTTTTTAAATTTCAGATGCCATTTGACTGAGTTCATTTTTAATTTTTTTAATAATAATTTTTTTTTTGTTAATACTCTTAACAACTTTTTAACATTGATTATCTTTTGCATGGATTCGTACAAATAAGTTGATGAGCGTGTTTTTTTTTTTTAATTTTATTTATCAATATATCATCATCATCAAAAAAACATTTATATCCAAGTACGAATCAGTTAAAACAACAGAAAAAGCAGCACTCCTATTTTAATTGTACGTATACCACCATCACTGTATTGATGAGTATTTAACGAGTAAATTGAAATTTTTTTATTTATAAAATTTGAAGGAGATTTAATTATAGGAATTAGTCGAAAAGGGTCTCTTATATCTTCAGTACAAATTTTCCTGCAAAATTTTTTGTCTCATAGTTCAATTATAGTCAATTACTTTTGTAATTAATTTAATGAACAGATTGTTGAATTTTAAAAGGTGGTCCAACCATAATGCACGATGTTAATCGACCAAATGTGTCTAAAATCGGGAGAATTGTGCGCAAATTTCAGCAAACCGGGTCTGTAAGAAATGTAAAAACACCTGTGCATGCTCGCCCAGTTCGTTCTGCGGAAATCATTGCTGTGAATGCTGTTCGCTACCGCGAGATTATAACGGACTTCTTGTGGCCAGAAATTAAGGATATGGACCAGGACGATATGTGGTTTCAACAGGATCGTGCCACTCGCCACACAGCCAACAAAACAATGGTTCTTTTGCGCGAGAAATTCAATGGCCGTGTTTTCTCACGTCGTGGCGATGTTAATTGGCTGCCACGATCATGTGATTTGACACCGTTGGACTTCTTTCTTTGCGGATATTTAAAAAAAAGTGTACGTGAATAAGCCAAGAACAATTCAAGAGCTAAAGTATCTCAACCACATTAACGACATTAAACCTCAATTATGTCTCAGAGTCATTGAAAATATGGACCACCGGATAGAGGTATGCCACCGAAGCTGTGGCGAGCATTTGGCCGATATTTTGTTTCACACATAATTGTCATAGATCCTCCTATCATAATAAAAAATATTAAGATAATTCTCTGAAAAATTTTTGTTTTATTTACAATTAACATCGTGCATTATGGTTGGACCACCCTGTATAATCTTAAATTCAGAGTTAAAGATTTATTTTAAAAAAATTATGCTCAAAGTAAAACACCTGTATGTAGTTTTCTTTTAAATTAATGTGGTGTTATAAGATAAAGGGCTTCAAATACCCAGCAAAAATAAATGGAAGTGATTCTTAATGAATTAATTTCCATCGTATAGTTAAGTTCTGATTTTCCTCTTCTAAGGCAGTTATTTTTCAAAACTTCCAAAAATGCGATTTTTGATGATATTTAACACTTTTCAAATGTATGACGGGTAACTTATTTTAAAAACAACCATAGTTAAACATTGATCATTGATATTTCTATATAAATTTGACATTTATAACTATGGTTTAAGTTTAAGTGATTTGTTTCAATCTTTAACTGTCAATTTACCAGATTTTAAATTTTTTAAATCTTAGTTATCATTGCTGTAAAAAGTAACAATTTTATTGTAGTAAAAATTCCAAGAATTTCGAATAAAGTATTTTAATAGATAAGGCCCGATTACTGAATGTCCCGTTATAACCAACAGTCAAACTCAAACTTTATATGGAAAACAACAAAAAATATGTCAGTTAAATTCCCAGGAGATTGTGAAAATTACGCTTAGGCCCGATCACTGAATTCCCGTTAAAATTTAAATTCAAAATTTATTTGGGAACATCAAAATTATCTGATTTTTCACTAAACCATAAGATGCAATGAAAAAGGATCCTAAAAAAACTTCAACGGAGTGACTCTACGCTGTTAACCATTCAAAATACGGAGTAGAGATACTTTAATTTTTACTCCATATAATCAGGATTTAGGATTTAATTTTACGAGTTTTAAGTTTTAAAATTTTTTCTAATTGTTGATCTTTATATATATAATTCTCCTGTACGTGTGTTAGTGACTGCACTCCTCCTTAACGGCTGGGCCGATTTCGATGAAATTTGTTGTGTCTGTTTTATTTGATCCCTGAATGGTTTAGATTCACAATTGACCTATATGGGTACAATGGGCGTGGCACCTCCCATACGAAGTAAAAATGTATTTTTGTATATCTGGAGTACTGTTACAGTGGGAGTCTTCAAACTTTGTGTGAGCTTTTTTTATAATAATACTCATAATCTCCCAAAAAAATGAGTGCCATCCAAGCAATGGGCGTGGCACCTCCCATACGAAGAAAACATTCATTATTGCATATCTGGGGTACTATTAAAGTGGGAGTCTTCAAACTTTGTGTGAGCTTCTTTGATAATAATATTCATAATCTTCCAAAAAATATGGGGGATCCAAGCAATGGGCGTGGCACCTCCCATACGAAGTAAAAATGTATTTTTGTATATCTGGAGTACTGTTACAGTGGGAGTCTTCAAACTTTGTGTGAGCTTTTTTTATAATAATACTCATAATCTCCCAAAAAAATGAGTGCCATCCAAGCAATGGGCGTGGCACCTCCCATACGAAGAAAACATTCATTATTGCATATCTGGGGTACTATTAAAGTGGGAGTCTTCAAACTTTGTGTGAGCTTCTTTGATAATAATATTCATAATCTTCCAAAAAATATGGGGGATCCAAGCAATGGGCGTGGCACCTCCCATACGAAGTACAAATTTATTATTGCATATCTGGGGTACTATTATTGTGAGAATATTCAAACTTTGTGCGAGCTACCTAGATAATAATGTAATCCTATTCCTAGGCAGAACAACGTTTGCCGGGTCAGCTAGTAATTTATAAATTTTTACAAAAATAGTATTTATATTATATTTTCTTATTTTTTAAGAGATGTGAACAAATTAGGAATGTGCTTTTTAGGTGATACTTGAATTAACTGTTGAGTGTAAGGTAAGAAAAAGAATAATAACGTGCCGTAATTTTCCATGACAATTAAAACACGTCGAGCGTTGCAGTTGTAAGATAAAGACGCTTTTTCCTATTCTCTCATTTTTTTTGTTATTCATTCTCACAACAGAGTTGCCCCTTTTTTAAATTTTTTTTGTGAACAAAAACAAAAACACATGTCGAGTAAAGATAACATACACATTATGTGGCTTTTATGGGCTCTTGTGTACCAACGAATGTACAACGTAATATAAACCAACTTATATGCGATTCCAAAATTTTTATTTACCAAACAAACGAGATACTGAGGAAGAATCTCTACTGTACTCTTTACACTTTAATAAACATGACAGTTTTTGCAGTCACCGTCGCTCGTCGTTATTTTGGGCATATTTTTTCTCACAGCGACACAGCGTTATAGGGAACGTTGTTATTTTGGGCCGACAGTAATAAATCTGCACTCCTAGGTGCTTTATAAATCAAATGAACAATTGTTGGTTGAAATGATTTGTGAAAATTTAATCGATTTGTTTTATACAATTAAATTAATTCTTAGAATTTGTAGTAGAAAATTATTCAATCATTAAAAACAAATTGAATCAGATTTAAATATTGAATCAAGGAATTAATTTTCTAATGATCTGAAACACGTACGTGTTTGCAAACGAATTTATTGTCAATCTTTTTTGTTGAGTCAATTAAAATTATGCTGTCACATTCAAATTACTGTGGTTTCTCACCACCGAAACATTCGATTGGTTTTAAAAATTTATAGTGAATATAAGCAATGGCTACACTTAACCAAAAGTTGTAAGTGAAATCAACATAAACATTATGTTAACTTTTGACAAAACGAATTGTTAAAAGAATTATTTTTTATTCAATTAAATTAAGGCGACTTTTTTGGAGGACAATCATCTATTTTAACTCGCTGTCATCTCTATAAAATGTGTGTCCTCTTTCTGTCATCTTTTTTATAATTTTTAAAGCATGATCAATGTTTGTTTTTATTAAACTTACTGAGCTTTCGCTTTTGAAAGTAAATGATAGCTTTTATTTTCTTTTCGTAAGCTTTATGTGTGTACAGGGTTGGAAAATTGCAAACATTTTGTGAGATTTTTTTCTTTTTTTTCGATAGAAAATTATAGATAATCAATTTTTCAAGCTGCTATTAGAAAAACAAGTTTTCAAAATTTCAAATAAATTATAGAGCAAATAAATTTTAAATTACTTTTATATTCAACAATAAGCCTGACCTAAGAAAAATATTTGGAAATTTTATGAAACTTCAGTAAAATATTTAGAATGGACCGAATCTTTGAAGGAAACAAATATTTTTCGTTGGACCCTCTAAAAATTGATTTGGAAACGATGTGTTCATGTCCTTAAAAGGTGACAATATTAATTGGTAAAAATAAATAAAATCAAACTAGTTGAAGAAATTAGAAAAATAAAGATGTTTTTAATGAAGAGCAGCTTGAAAGTTTTAGAGATAATGCTATTAAATTCGACCACAGATGTTTGGACATAATTTCTCAATTTGAAGAGAATCAATATCCTTTACAGAAAGTTTAATTGTTGCTGAAATTGCTTTTATCAGATTGGAACTAATGCAGCTTAGGAGATATCGAATAAATCGAATTCAAATAATTTTTTTTTACTATTTTTCTTAATGTCATCTTTTTTCTTTTCCAAAATCTGGCCGCTTTAAATAAGTGCACATCGTTTTGGTCGACACAAATACTTTACGAAGTAATTGTCGTTTTGACAAATTTTTGTTCTTTAAAACAACAAAATTTAATTTGTTAATTCCACAGAAAATTGTTAAAAGAGGCAGTGCAGTTAATTTGATAAAAATTGTCTTCAATTTTAAAAAATTATTGTAGCTATAGAAAATTATTTATCTAGCGTATTTAGTCTTGTAGCGTCATTAATGGTGTAAAGATGTAAAGTGTGGTTGTTAAATACCGAAAAAGTAGTATAAATTATTATAAAAGTGTTATTATCCATTAGTAACCTGTAGTGAAAAAATTAGTGCCTTTTCATTTTTTTTAACTTTTAATGAATTTATGCAATTATGTAAAATATCATTTAATATTAATTTTATGTAAATTGTAATTGAAGTAATGACATAATTTGTTTATTTTCTGTCTTTAAATAATAGTTTTTCATGATAATTGTCTGTTAAATTTTTTGTTGTTTTATTGTGATTTAATTATTAAACTATTACCTTAAATAAGTTTTTACAGTTATAATTTTCATGTGTTGTGTAAGTTATTGGCCAACTTTAAGTACTTTATTATAATTTTTAATTAAATGTTTATTATTTTTTATATTTTATTTAGTTCTCGAATTTTTCTTTAAAAAACCGAAACTTACGAAAGACGTTTATTGTGAGATAGAAAAAAAATAGATAAAATATAAAAAATAATCCGATCATGTCCAACCTTGTTTGTAACTAAAATCTTTTCCAAATACATGACATGATCGGACAAGTTTTATATAACGGCAGATGAGTCTTCATCTGCATAATTGTTTACAATTTTTTTTGGAATTCTAAGAAATAATCAAAAAAGGGTAATTTTACGTCTTACTTATTAGCCCCTAAACTTGCTATTGGGCTGCTAAAAAAATATACGTCTCTCTTATTATTTGTTTTTAAAGCTATTTCTATTTAATTTAATAGTGTTTGTTTATTATTTTAAATATTTTTTCTGTATGTATGAATTAAAAAAAAATCCCATAATCCCATATTTATGTATTAAAAAATAAATGTATAATGATTGTAATATAATAATTTGAATGCTACACCATCTCTTATCTTTGGCTTAATTTACATTACAATCCAAATAACAACTATCACTTGTCATACATCATACAAGTGTGTTTATGAGTGCTGCTTGCTAGCTATAAGGTATAATTTAGTTGGTTTTGACCTACCATAATTTTCCAACTGGTTTTATATTAGTTATTTTACAACATGTAAGTATGTAGTTTTAGTTGGTACATTTGAACTTTTTTTATTCCTATTATTGTATCTTTTGGCAAAAACAATCATGAATAACTTACCCGCCAAAGGAAAATCCAAACTATGTAAGTATCCACAAGATAAGTTTTGTTGTTGCTGAATTTTCACAAATTTCAAAATAGTCTGAGAAAAATATAAAACTACGAATATTTTTCTTATTGTTCAACTTTAAGTCAAAACAATGTTGGTTGTTTGTTGGTAAGTAAAAGAGTTGGTTAAAAACGTTAGAGGCCGTTTGATGTTGGTTGCTTGCTGATAGTTTGGTATGTGGTAAAAAGTGTAGAAGACAAAGAGAGTAGTGCTGGTGGTGGTGGTGGTGTTGTTGTTGTATACTTTAAAAATATGCGCAGTCTGTATATTTAACGATTTCTACATTCAACAACTACTAACCGCCGTTGTTTTTGGTTGCACTTTGCGTTTATAAAAGACTAAAGAATATAATAATAATAGTGTAATATATTTAGGAGAGAAGAAGAAAACGTGAAACAGTGATGATAATTTAAATAGCACTTGTTATGAAAACCAATTTTACGTCTTATAATCGAACATCTTAAGTCCGGGTTCACAGACAGCAATTCTAATTGCAGCAATTCTGAGTTTATAGGAGAGGAAAAAAACGGAAAGGTACACACTTGCTTGTACTTCCAATTCTCTTGTGTTTTCTAATTGGTACTTTTTTATATGTAAAAGATACAAAAATTGCTAAAAAAAAAAATTCTCAGTGTGGACACGAATGCAAGTTTAAAAGAGAATTTTAGAAAATCGCTACAAGAGAAATTGCTGTGTGTGAACTGAGACGTTAAATGAAATCAAATTGAACAAAATAAAACAAAATCTCTTTAAATTTATTTGCCAATGCAAAAATCTAAATACATATGAACATACTTGATCATATTATACATGGGCTTGTATATGATCATACATCTTCATATACATCCATACATGGTTTAATTTATAACCATACCTGATCACATATACGACGATATATTTTTGGATCCGAAATTCGAGGGTATATGGCCGTGTATGGTTATATATGATCATATGTATATGCTCATATATTATTCTGGATCCAAAGATATATGGTCATATATGAGATTATGTATGGTCATATGTTGAACCATGCATGAACGTATACGAGCCCATGTATGATCATACATATATATTTCGATTTTTATATGGGTGATAACGTGTTTGATGTAATTCCGAGAATGAATGTAAAAAATATGGAATTTAGTATAGAAATTGATTGCTTTTTGAGAACAATAATCAAGAGAAGTCCGATAAATAAAACTTCCTGGAAACCTTGCAGATTGGGAGTCATTGGTTTATTTATGTTATCAAATTCTCATAAGGCATTTTGAAGGTCCTTGTTTTTTACATTAAACTTAAAATCACTTTGCATTGTAATAGTTAGGGCGTTGAAATGATATTTAGAAGGTTGCGGGTTAGATCCAAAACGACAGCATAAATTAAGAAAAATAATACGTATGATTTTTCTATTTCTTCTATGTCGTTTTTATGACACTAGACCCCACTTAACAAAAATAGCCTTCAAAAACCTTCAAAAAGTTCCCCATCTCTTTATTAGTTGGCGTTCAACAGCTCTTCCAAGACTTCCAAGACTGTTTTTCCAGATTTGAAGCTTTTCATTATTAACCACCTTTCATTTTTCCTCTGCCCCCTTTTCAAAGAAAACAACATAATAATTGAGTGTTGATTTTTTGAAAAAATAAGTAAAAGCATGATAAGGCTTCGTACAGAGAAGCTACATCTAGAAGAATGATGTTCTGAATTACCCCGGATTATTTATTATTTCTTTCCTTCCAATATTTCGTCACCACATTGGGTGACTTCTTCAGGGAAATTACATAATTTTTTTTCAAAAAAAAAAATAAAATAAATTTTTAACAAAAAAAAATAAATAAATTATATAATTTCCCTGAAGAAGTCACCCAATGTGGTGACGAAATATTGGAAGGAAAGAAATAATAAATAATCATTATTATTATTTTTTATAAAAGGATCTTCCAATATTTCGTTACCACATTGGGTGACTTCTTCAGGAAAATTATATAATTTTTTTTCAAAAAAAAAAAAAAAAAATAAATTTTTAACAAAAAAAAAAAAAAAATAATAATAAATTATATAATTTCCCTGAAGAAGTCACCCAATGTGGTGACGAAATATTGGAAGGAAAGAAATAATAAATAATCATTATTATTATTTTTTATAAAAGGATCTTGAACTCGATTTTAAGGAATAATATAGTATAATATTGAAGATCGAATAAAGGAAGATAAATAAATATAAAGTAACTTAAGTGTCTTAGTTGAAACTATCTGCTAGGCTGACAACCAGCACTTGCTCTTCTTCAGGAATAGATAATAGAAAGGAGTGTTCTAGTTACTCACTCGTACACCGTGGCATTCAATGACACCAAATAGAAAAAGGATTTTAAAATATTTAGTTAAAAATGAGAAAGAGCTTAACTTTCTTAAATATATCAGGCAAATTTTGAGAAATTATTACCACTTATCAGATCCTCGTCGTAGACTTATGGGGTTATTCCAAGCTTGTATGGATTGATTTAAGCGAAATAAAATGGATTTTAAGCATTGTTTCATAACTGTTGATGAAACATGGATCTATCACTACACACCAGAGAAAAAAGAACAATCAAAACATTGGATTGAAGCTGATGTAAGTCCACCAAATAGGCAAAACCAATATAATCGTCTAGTAAGGTTATGACAATGGTGTTATAGGATTACAAAGGTATTTTATTGATCAATTATCTTCAGAAAGATGAAACAATAAATTTAGAATATTATTGTTAGATGAAAGGTGGTGAAAGATGAAAACATTGTAATGGAGAGAATAAATCTTAGAAAAGTTAGTGCCTAACATCTGATGGAGAGTTAGCAAAATTGTTGAAGATTTTTAGTACATAGCCCTGTTGTTTTTTAACTTCGGTCGGGTAGAGTGCTATGGGAGCACCGAAGGAGAAGGTTGCAATATGCATAAGGGATAGAAAACTCATAGATATTACACGGGTGGGCCATTTAAAATTTTAAAATTGAACTACCGATTACTTTGACTTTGAAAGGTAAAATAACATTCATTTTTTTCAGGTTTATGTTTGACATTTGCAAAATTGAACGGTAAACGCTCGAACAAAATTGGGAAATATTAAAAACTTACTTCCATAGTAGCGAGTCTTTAACGAAAACTGTAAGAAATTTACGTGGAAAATTTTCGAGAAGAGATCGGCCTTCAGTTCAGTTTGTGCGTCAATTTGTGAAGCGAGTTCATGAAATCGGATCATTATAAGACAAACCAACCCGTTTACGTTTTCGTCCAGTGCGTTTAATCGAAAACATTGCTTCTGTGGCTGAGAATGTCGAAGAACATGTCGAAGAACATCGTTCTCAGGAACCGAACATTTCTCGCACTTTTTTGAGATGAAGGTATGAAGGCTTACAAAGTTCAATTGGTCCAACAACTGAAGCCTCATGACCATCCGATGCGTTTTCGCTTCGCCGAATGGGCTGAAGATTGTTTGGAAGGAGATGAAAAATTTTACCGAAAAATCGTGTTTTCAGATGAAGCTCATTTTCATCTCGGTGGCTAGGTCAATAACCAAAATTGACGCATATGGGGTTCAGAGAACCCCCACGTGACTATCGAGAAGCCAATTCATCCACAACGAGTCACTGTTTGGTGTGGATTTTGGGCTCGCGGCATCATTGGGTCATTTTTCTTTGAAATTGAGCAAGGAACCGCCATTACCGTCAACTGTGAGCGTTACCGTGCCATGCTCAACGAATTTTGTTTCCGAAAATTTAAGAGAATGACATGGACGACATTTGGTTTCAGCAAGACGGGGCCACATGTCACACAGCCAACGCAATCATCGATATTTTACGCACTGTTTTTGAAAATCTAATAATCAGCCGAGTTTGAGATGTCAATTGGCCGCCTCGGAACTGTGATTTAAGCCCTTTGGATTATTTTCTGTGGGGATAAATTCTACGCAAACCTTCCAGAGACAATTGAAGCGTTGAAACATGAAATCTAAATTTCCATTGAAGATATCCGAGCCGAAACAATCGAAAATATACTGAAAAATTGGGTTGATCGGATGACTACCTCATCCTCATTCCAATAAAACCAGAAATTTGAAAAATTATAGCCGATTCAAATTTAAAATTTAAAATGGCCCACCCTGTATATGTTACTCTGGAAATTTAGAACCTTTTTCAATGTTGCTATTTAAATTATCGCCACCGTAAAGCTTCATAAGTCTTAGTTGTTAGTTGGACTGTTGGTGCTAATGAAAAACTTCAAAGAAAACACAAATAATGTCGTAATTACGTTGTTTGATGATAATGATAAAGTAATAATGATGATGGTGGATGTTGATGTTGAAGTAGAAGTAGGAAAAAGGAAGAATGAAATAATAAAAAAGAAATAATCAAATCAACTAAATTAAACTAAACTAAGATAGACACGAGATGTAACACGTTAAGTTAGCGGAACTAGCTTCAGTGGAATAGATGGCTTGTTTAATTTGTCGAATCGAAGGCCACAAAATTAGTTGGTTATATTGTTTTTTTTTTTTTAAGTACATACTATAATGTTGTGCGACAGCGCAGACAAAACACAAAGAAACCAAAAGAATGTGGTTTATTTTTTTTATTTTTTTTTTAGAACCGAACCGTTCTACAACTTAAAATTAAACGAACCAGCAAACGAAAGATCGAATGAATTGACAAAAAAAAATCATTTAAAAAAATAATAATAAAAGAACCCAACTATTATTAGTCGGTGATTATAAGTAGCTTTAACGTTTTTTGTGTTTTTTAATATTTTGTGTTTTATTAGAACGTCACTGGCTTGTGAAAAAGTTAGTTACTTATTTTTCCCGTTTGTGTCATTAAATACTTTTGTTAAAAAAAAAATATGATGATCTGATGTTTTTAATGTTGATGATGATAATGATGCTCAAAGCGTTAAATCTTGTTTTTGAAAAAAAAAATTATAAGAACAAATAGCCAAAGAATATACCAAAAATTAATATGAATATTAATTGTTGTGCCAAAATTCAGTTGTGTTTTTGCGTTGTTTTTGTATGTATCCACTTTATTATAATATAAGAATATTATTAAGGTGTTTAATTTTCAGCACACATATATATATATATGTATTTTCTAATTTATTTCTTTTTAGAAATCTTTTCACATTACTTTAACATTTAACACTCTATTGTATGTAGAAGAATTTAACTAACTCAACACTGAAGAAGTAGACTTTCATTTGTTGATTATAAAGTTTGTAATAGAAGTTTTTTTGTTCACTGTATTTTAATCACTTTGTGCAACTCGATTTAAAGTTGATTTCCATTCGCTTTATTTGTCGTATACAACCGTTCTCGTTAACCAACGCGTAGCAACTGAATTCATTAAACGAAAGACTTTGGGCACAAACTTCGAAATTATTATTATTGGCTTCTCCTTGCCTTACACAGTAACCACAATCATGTCGACAAACTACAAAACTTTATTGACAGATTTTAACAAAACATGTAATTGAACAAAAACTGTCGATATAGACAGACGGTCATTGATAACTTGTAACTCTGACAATAAAATGACCACTTGATTTCAGTATGATGGAAAAGTGGCTCTTGGCATGCTTAACACAAGTTGGTATTTAACTGTCAGTTATTTGGTGTCAACTTGTAAGCATCTATGTATATATGCAAATTATACAAAAAATATTTGAATTGTGGTTTGTGGAATTATATTCTGTTGGAGTTATTCTCTGCTGTTTAGAGTCAAATGTTCGAACTGAATTTTGTAATTTGTCTAAAACGATTTTTGCTTGTTTTGGTTTGTCAATATGCTTGAGATTAATCTCTTAGTTGTCGTCTCGTCATCGTAGTTGCTGTAATTGTGTTTGATTTCTACTACCTTTTCTACTCTTTACTCACTAAATCACTTGTTGAAACAAGTTGTTATTTTTATTTTTTTAGTCTTTTTGATTTGTTTTTTTTTTTTTTCTTGTAGATTTTTTCTTTTGCGAATTTGTTATGTTTAGTATTAGATAGTCAAGTATTTTTATATTTTTCTGTTTTACTCAATTTTTGTTTTTATTTTTTTTAGCTGAATCTTCTTATAAGCCAACATCTAACCAACTACTACTACTTGTATGAGCGCTTACGTTAAACTAAAAATATCGAACAAGTGGAGAAAAGGGTGTTTTGTTTATGATCAAGTTTTTAAAAAGAATGCAATCTTATATTATGATTTGAATTTCTTCCAAACCCATTCCACTACAAGTCACGCAAAGTTGGAATATTTTGAACTGATAAAAGTTAAACCCTAACGCTGGCAATTGGTTTGTCAGTCCTAAATAAATTGTGTTAAGGTCTCGTCATCCTTCCCACCAGACTAACAGGTCACCGAGTCCGCATAGTCCATTCGGAGGCTACTAATATTTAACCAAGTTTCCTTTTACCAAGTTTTGAAAGTTCTTTAGTTTCCCCCTACTCGAAACTCCCCATAAAATAATTCAGCAGTGTCGCTTATTGTTCGTTTCATAAAATAAATTAATTTTTATGCGAATTGATTTTAGAAAAAATGATTTTTTTTTCACATTTTATAAAGCTTTAATTTTTGACAAAAATGTTCAATGTTAATCTTTTGTCTTTCAAAATTAACTTTTAATTCAATTTTATTTAATATTGAGTTGGGTACAGATTTGGGGATTGAACATTTATTTTAAAGATTTTTGGGGATTTCAACTTTGTAAAATGGCAACACTGATTCTGGCAAAGAGAGTAAACCATCAAAAGTGTGCCAATTAAAAGTGTAATTCTAATAAAGGGTGTTTTTTTAGAGTGTCAGAGATAATGTACGAAATAAAATGGAAGAAGTGCTCGGTGAGTTTGACGAATAGAACAATTATTTTGATTAAAAATTTCAACAATTTGCACGCGTTGCTCTGGTGTAGGTCGATTTATAATGAAATTTCCAAGCAAACTAAACAAAAAGCAACTATCAGCTGTTAAATGGGTTGTCAAATAAAGCAGTGATGCCAACTCAAAGTTGTATCACTCTAAAAAAAACCCCTATACATTGGGTAAAAAGTAACGAGTAGTAACACACAAATTTAACATTAGTTCACTTTAAGAAGTAACGGTAGACTTTTTGGCATTACTCTCAACTTCTTTTGCATGGGTGCTATCAGTTTATAATGAATGATTCTGTTAACAACACCTTGCCGTACAAACACATATAGTGTAACTTCACATGCAATAAAATGATAACAGGCAATTAGCAAGTCAATTGCAAAGAAATGTCAAAAGTATTTCAATTGCTCTGTAGTGGAGAACACTTCCCCATTTTATTGCTAAGAAATATCCAACAATTAGAAGTTCAAATTTGTTAAGAGACTACTGAATTTAATTTTTTTCCTAGTAGACATGTTTCAGAATTTACAAGTCGAAAATTATCTCCACAAAAATCCTTACGTATTACACTCACCAAAAAAAGTCTGGAATGACAACAAAAAATTTTTTGCTAATTTGTGCCCAGCGGTATTTTTTTTTAGTAATCTTAGCACTACTATCTAAGCGCTACTAAACTTTAGTAAATTGCTGTAAACTATAAATTAAAATGGATCTGCTAAAATCAGCAACAAAGTTTAATAAAATATTAGTGAAATGGAAATAGCAGGAAAATTAATAACCGGTACTAAAGATTGGTAAAATTATGTACAAACTTTATTAAAATAATTAAGCTCTAATTAACAAAAATGTTTAATTAATTATAGTGAACTAAACTCAATGAATTATAAAATATAGAAAAAATTTAATTTATAAAAGATATAATAAAAATGCACAAATTAACTGAATTATTTTAAAAAACACTTGTTACATTTTAAATCACAAATTTATTTTTTTATTTCGTGCAACACTTTTTTCAAAAAATATTTTTGACAAAAATAGTAAAAACAAACGAATTAACAATTTTGTTTTAATTTGCTATTTTTTGTATTGAAAAATATTTTAAGTCAAATTTTTATTGTTTAAAGGCCTGATTTTTAGTACTATTTTAAGTGGTTGTCCTATTTTTGGACATGAGTCGGTTGTAAAAAGTATCTTCAATGCCGATCACTTTTTTCTACCTAAAATAAGTAGCATTTTAAGGCAATTTACGTTTGTAAGTATAAGTTTTAATTATTAGAAATAAAATTTCCTTAAATATCCACTTTCTTAAAATTAATACATTTCTTTGAAAATTTTAGCACTTCGGTTTTTAAAATTTTTAAAAAAGATTTCTGAAATAAGCAACAAAAATTTTTAAATATTCTGTAAAAATTTTGTATTTTGTAAAAAGTTGCAAAAATATTTACTAAAAAATAACTTTTTTCTAAAAATCAGTACAAAAGTAGTAAAGTGGGATTGAAAACCGTTTACAAATTCGTTTACTAACTTTTTTTTTCCAAGTGTAGTTTTGAGAGCAAAATTAAAAATTTTTTTATTAGCATTACTTTCTTAAAACATTTCGATGATGTATTGCATTATTTCTAAAAAAAATTGTTTTTATTACACAAACAGTTTTCGTTGAATGTTCAGTTTACCCAAAAAAATTACGAAAAGGTGTAAAAATATTTTCGTATGAAAAATTTAATTTCTAAGAGTTGGAGATTTATATTTCATTTTTAAAATGTGAACTTGCAAAATGTGGGCATTAGCTAAACTTGTTCTGGCAACACTGCTATTATTGAAAGTTCAACATAACAAAGACAGGAACCAATCGTACATTAGTAATGCAGCGAATTAGTTATGTAGTATTACCAACTTCAAAAATATAAATACAACATAGGGCGTTGCCAATATACATTGCTGTTTATAGTTTTTTAAATCACATACAGGTGGTGACACGTTAAGGTAAAAAACAACCGTTATTTGAGCAGGTTGTCATTGTGTGGAACGAATTTGTGTGGAAAATTTAAAATCCCAGTATTCTTACATACTATTTTTAAACGTTTCATTAAACATTAGGATGTAAGAATACTGGGATTTTAATTTTTTTCCACACAAACTCGTTCCACATGTTCCATTTCACAAATAAATATTTACAACAATAATGTTTTAATTAAATTTGTACAAATATAAAATTTTGTAATGGCCAAATACGAGTAATTTGTGCAAATATGTATGCATTTTGTACAAAAATATTATGTATTTTGTAGGGCCACTAAATACTTTTGATACAACTAATATCAGGGATGGAAAATTTATACCGACATTTTTGTAAAACGAAACTTTCTAAACGTTTGAAAAAAAAATTAAAAATTAAAAATTTTTTAAACATTTAAACGTTTTATTACAAAATGAGCCGATTAATTTTTGTATTGGCACAAACACTTTTAGTTTCAGTGTCATTTAAAAAAAGTGTTTTTTCCCAACTTTTTATTTTTGCTTGTTTTTTTTTTGCTTAAAATACATTAAATTTTGCTTAGTCTTTTTTATTCTCTAGTAATAATAAATTAAGTAATATAGTACTAAATTATGTTAAAATTTCTGTATATTTAGTGTTTCAACTTTTTAATTGCAACAAATCTGAATTTAAACCGAAATTTATTTTAGTAGCGATAACTTAAATATCAGTTTATTTATCAAAAGTCTATAGTTGTCTATCTGTTAAATTTATGTTTTAAAATTTATTCTTCGAAAATTAACTAATTTTTAACTTAAATTTTTGTTAATTTGAACAAATTTCATGTTATGTGGAAATTGAAAGTATTTTTTTCATAATACACACAGTACAATTTCCGTGTCAGTGCGAAATGAAAAGAGATTATGCGACGAAAAAAATCTTCATTTCATAACCAGATTGTTTATGATACACCGAGCAGTTTGAAACTTAAAATGAGCAAAGTCAGTGTAGGCGGTTAAAAAGTAAAGAAATCTACAGAATCTGTGGGTCACTGTGGATTTTATAGAAAAAACTATATAGACCTGCAAATAAAAAAAGTCTTTCGTTTGTTAAAGAAATTAAATGAGGAGAATTTTATATTGGATTTAAACTTCTCTGAAAATTCATTTAAGAATTAGCTTCATTCACAATAACACGTTAAGAACACGTCCTAGATCCGCTGAACATTTTTTAAGACTTTAGGATTTTTTATGATTTGAAGTTGGGCCCAAAAGGACATTTATAATAATAAGAAAAAGTGAGGGAGAAAAAAGCCGTAAAAGGAACTTTGCGATACCCCTGAATTCAACTGAAACTCATCGGATGGTACCCGATCTATAACAAATCTTTTAGTGCCATCCTGAGAAAACTCGCAATGAATCGAAAGAAGTCATCACCGACATCAAAAGCATAAGCTTTGAAACGAGTGCTTTATGCCACACACGATCGATTGCCTTGAAAATATCTAGAGAAGCCACTTTGTTTTTACCAAATCGGTGAATGGACTCCAACGCAACCGAAAGCAACGCCATCAGGTACCTCGAAGAACGATGTATACAAAAGGCATACACTCAGAAAAAAAAAGTTAGTGGAAACATTTGTAAACGGTTTTCAATTCCACTTTACTATTTTTGTACTGATTTTTAGTAAAAAAAACTATTATTTAGTAAATCTTTTTGCTATTTACATTTTACAAATTACACAATTTTACAAAATATATACAAATTTTTGTTGTTAATTTCAGAAATAATTTTACAAATTTTTAAAAACTGATTTGCTAAAATTAGCAACAAATATGTACTAATTTCAAACAATTACATAAAATTTGACTTTTAAATCTAAAAAATTTACTAAAAACATTTTTCAAAACAAAAATTAGCAAATTGAAACAATTTGACAAATTCGTTTATGTTTTTACTATTTTTTAAGCCTTTGAATTTGGAAACATGAATTTAGTTTAGATTTTATTTAGCCAGTTCGCACCCACTCTAAATAAAAAAAATGTTGCTCGATAAAAAAAAACATAAATTTGTATATTCGAATTCGTAAGACAATTTCAAAAGAAATAAGCAGCTTTAAAGTGTAACAAGTGTATCTAAAAATAATTGAGTTGATTTGTGCATTTTAATAATTTTTTTATAAATTAAAATTTTGCTTTGTTTTACAATTCATTGAGTTTAGTTCAGTACTATTTATCAAAAATTTTTTTTAGTTCGAGATAATTTGTTTTAATAACTTTTGTACATAATTTTACCTACTATTTCTATTCCACTAATATTTAGTAAAATTTGTTGCTGATTTTAGTACCGCTACTAATTTGATTGTACTAATATTACACTTAAAAAAGTTTGTAAGTTAAAATAACTGAAAGTATCATTTAAAAGAAATGATATTTCATTTTAAAACCGGTCTACTTAATTTTCATTTAAATTAAATGTCATTTGTTATTTATTTTTAAATGTTGATTAATCAACTGACACATCCGTAAGAAACAAATGTTATAATCAGTTAAAATAAATGTCAAAATTTTACCTACCAATCCTTAAAAAATAAATGTTTTTTCATTTATTTGAAATTATTTCCGTTTTTTTTTTTGTTTTTTTTAATATACTCGTACAATACAAAATGTATGTATGCATATGAAGCTATAAACACTTTTTGTGTGAATGTATTTGTTTATGTATGTGTGTTTATGAAGTTCTTGTAATTTGTATTGAAAAATTTTGTATATATACAACCAATTTAAATAAAAAAACAAATTGAAATTTTTTGAATATTTTTTTTTGAAACAGACAGCAAACAAAATTTAAGTTTGTAATAACTGTTACGGACACAAATAAACCACAAGTTTCCGTTTTGTGGGTAAATTATTATTAAATTTCAAACAAATGAAAAAAATAAATGAAACTGAAAAAAATGGTTAATGATAGTAAATTATTTCGAATAAATGTATAAAAAAGTTAAATTAGATATTTCTTTGAAAAATAAATGTATGTTCCTTTATTTTTAAATGGAACGGAAAACTTTTTTATTAAACTACAAACAGTTAACTACATAATATTCTGAGTGTACTATTTAGTATTTTTTTTGATGATTTTAACAAACCGATATTAAATTCCACTTTACAAAAAGTTTACTTAAATTTAGTAGCGACTACTAATTATTTGTACTAACTTCGTGTGTTGCTAATATTAGCAAAAATACTGCTGGGCTCAAATTAGCAACATTTCCCGTAATAACAGCAATATTTTCAGTTTCCATTACAGACTTTTTTTGGTGAGTGTACTGTCGATTGTTTAGAAGTGATTTGGTTTCTAGATAATTTACAATTTAAACATACTCTCCATAATATTCGAGAGCTTAGAACATATTGTAATTGGGCAGTAATTGTCAGGATTACTAGAAAAAACCCTGGCTGAACATTGACATGGTCCCAACACGACGAATTTCTTGCGAATAATTCAGCCAGCAGTTTGGCTGAATAATTGGTCATCCAAGAGTTGGGAACTAACAGTTTTCCTTACTCTTCTCCCGAATGACCAGCAGGTCTTAAGTAATGCTCCGAGAAGCAGAAATAATCTTCGCACAAAGACGCTGTTCGTAAAGAAACTTCCCGCAGCTAAGAATCCTGCACCTCGTTTCTGTGTTTCTCACATTGATAAAGTTTTCGCAAAAAACATGTATAACGCAACCTTGTTCTGCTTTCTATAGGGTGAGTCACGGGCAATTAAATATATATTAATCTAAAGAAGATAATAAGGCGCTGTATTCTTGTTATTTCTCTATCTAATAACAAATTTTACAAAATTAAATGTGCCACAGCTTTAAAAGTTAGAAGCTCGATACAAATTTCCAGTAAAAATGCAATCAACTTTATTACCTATTAAGTCACCTTGTATAAAATAGGGTGACTTCTCGCATCAGATTCAGAAACGGGATGCTGGCATATTTAGACCCCGCCTCTTTGCATTGCAGAGAAGCAATGGTATTTTTGTCTCCACGCCAATTACTAAACGCTTTCTGTTTGTATCTGAATGCATCCTTGCATTCCTGGTTGTTTAAGCCGAAATATGCTTTATTGAAATAAAAAGACTTTATTCCAAGCAAAATCAAGCATACTACATTTTCGGAACGGCATCAAATCGTCGTTCAGAAAACAAATATTCCAAATAAATTGCCGACAAAAATCATTGTCTACCCAACGCATCCTTTTCACGAAACGATCAGTTTTTATTTATGAAATGTGTCGTTGAGTAGACAACGATTTTTGTCGGCAATTTAATTCGAATCTTATATTCCTCCAATATGCAATAATATTGCGAATTCGTTTCAATCAAGTAATAAATAGTAGGTACCAAAGATAAATTTACTTTGGCATCAGAAAGTACATATTGTAGTCTAACGCATTGATTGTAGCTATGCACTTAAAAGTCCTTGCTTGTCTGTATCTGTTACATTATGAGAACTGAAAGGATGAATTTAAAGGCGTTAACGCAACAATATGATCAGTATAACTGGTGAAAAAATGAATGGTTTAAAAATAAAAATAAAGAAACTGACCAAAAATATGAACAAGGTGTGTCAAAAGTATCAAGACAATTTTTTAAATTTTTGTTTCATCACACAAAAGAAATACAGGTAAATTCCAAGAAAAGATTTACTGTGAAATGGTGGGACAACTTTAGTTTTCTCTTGTATAAGTTAAAAAAATACAAACTTAAAGTTTTGTAGGTAACAACAACAAAAACAACAATAAAACAAGTTCCCAAACAGTATTTATAAAGATTGAGAGATGAGGACGATAATGATGATTCCCAAGCGTCAACAATGTTCTAAGGCTGGGTTGCAGAAGTCAAGTGGGTGGTTACCACCAAGCACACCCACACATAAATATAAGAAGAATAAGAAGTTTATAGGTAAACACCCTTAAAGAAATACGAAAAATTATCAGCAAAAGTTTTCAAAATTGTGTGAGATGAAACAAATGTTTCACACACAAATTTATTTTTGTTGGTAAAAAAAAAATCTTGATCGCTTTTTACTACAAATGAGTATGTGAACAGAAAAACTCTACTCAATGAATTGAAAAAACAAAAACAAAATTTACAAGAAATATTAACTGAAAAATAACAAAATGAAACTGAATGAAATGAAATTATGTGTAGAGTATTATTTTCATTATTATTTTATGCATAATATTATGACAGACGATTTTTCAACAAAAAATATTCTTATACTTCAACCATGTACCTTTGGCAATAAAATATCTTCTAGGGTCAGAGGTTCTTAAACGGTGGTTGGTAGAAAATATTTTTATGAATTTATAAAAAAAAAATCCTTTTTTTCTCCAGTTTCAAAATTAACCTTTTATGCATTTCGGGGACGCTAAGTGCATTTAAAGATTAGTTCTTTTTAAAATCAGTAATAAAAAGGTTTTTAAGTTAATTAAAAGCCCATTTAACAGTACATTTTAATGTTTTAAAAATTGCATGTAAGGGTTAATTTTGATTTTTTTCTAAAACTATCAATTTCAGACTTCGGAGAACAATTATGTCAAAATTGGTAAAAACAAACAAAATATTTTGAAACAACTTCGTAAAAAATATTAAAAAATCAAAAATTTTGGCATTTCACTTCAAAGAGAAAGTTGAGACTTTGGACGATTTTAGTAAAATATTCCGAATACTATAATCTTTATTATATTGGTTAAAATACTTGTGTTATATGGGTCAAAATACTTTTGAATTTCAACAAATTTTACCCTAACGACCAAATTGTGGCAAAAAATCGCATTTTTCTCCAAATTTGATAAAATTATGTAAATATCAGCTCTTACAGAATTAAAATGAGGCCTTGTGTAATGTTTTTTATTTTGTTTCTTTCAAATTATCAAAGTAAAATTCTCAAATTATTTATTTTGGTTTAAGAAAACTTTCAAAAAAGTGAAGTCGGATTTTTGAAATGCTTTAAAATATTATAATTTGCAGCCATACATACACACAAAAAATAAAATTCATAATTATTTATGAAAATTTTTCATAATTTTAAAGGTTCATATTAAATATGATGCTTACTTACTATTTATGAAGTGTTCCTAACTTCCCAGTGTTGTTTTTATAAATTTGATCATAATTATTGTGAACTTTGTTCATAAAGAAAAAAATCATATTTAATATGTCTTAATTCTTAAATATTATGAAAATTTCATAACATAAAAATGTTTCTACAATTTCCCTACGTTATTCGTTGACGGCGGACATACATAATAGAAACATGTTCATATGTTTTAAGAACGGGTTCCGAATTAAAAAATATTATGAAATACTTTATATTATATATCATATTTTATTGTTTTCATATTTGTCTTATCTAATTTTAACAATTTTTTTTTATACCCTTCACCATAGGTGGAAGGGTATATATAAGTTTGTCATTCCGTTTGTAATTTCTACAATATTGATCTTAGACCCTATAAAGTATATATATTCTGGGTCCATATGAAGAGCGAAGTTGATTTAACGATGTCCGTCTGTCCGTCTGTCCGTCTGTGTGTTGAAATGGGTTTTCCGAAGAACCCAGACATGATGAGGACTTGATTCTTTTTTATTTCTGTTACATGTGATCCATTTCTGTTTGCTATTAAAAATCAGACAGATCGGTTAATAAATGGCTGAGATATTAGCAAAAAACCAGGACTACCTCTAATTTTTCCAGTAAAATCCCTTTGTTTAATAAGAGTGTGAAGATAAATACGTAGGTTAAATACGTTTCACAACTATTGTGAATGATATAAATAAAAAATAAATAGTAGTGTCGCCAACTTTTTTTTGCCTAGAAAATGCCAAATTTGACAAGAAAAGCGCTGAAACATATGGAAAAATATAAATTTGAGATTTTACATGACATATTATTTTGGATTAAAATTTTTGGACATTTAAGAAAAAATAAATGGGGATACCGCTTGTTTGTGGAGAGCTATGAGGTAGTAGATTCCAACGATGTATTCATCTCCTTCAGAATACCATGGTGAAGGGTATATAAGATTCGGCATAGCCGAATTTAGCCGCTCTTACTTGTTTAACTTTAAATTCAAATTCATACACAAAGCATTTTGATTTATGTTATTGAGAGTTTCATAGCATATATGAATAGGTTCTTAAAATTTATTTATAATATGAATTATTTCATAACTAAATTCCCAGTACTATATTTTCTTAATAATAAGATTTTGTACATTGGCAAATTTTTTAAGTACTTTTTCATAAATAATAAGTACATCTACAGACATTTTAAGAACCATTTCATAATAAACGAGTACACAAAGTTTCCCAGTATTTTTTTTTAAGGAGCTGTTCATAAATACAACCTGAGCTTATGAAAAAGTTCTTAAATTAGTACATTGGCAAATTTTCATAAAATATTCATAAATAGTATGAATTTGTTTTTTGTGTGTATGGATAAGAGCCAAAAAAAAATCTTAAAAAATAATAGAGCATGTGAATGCGCTAAGTTAAATAGTTTGATAGATACACCCATTTCTGTCAAAATTTTTGGGAAAACAGACACGAAAATTATTTAAGATTTTGATGCAAAATTTAAATTAAAAAAAACATACTTTCCAACAGCTCAATTGACTAGGGATTTTTTTTTTTGTAAATAGATTCTAATTGCATTTTGATAATCTGTTGCTTGTTTTCAGCCAGTTTTTCATTTTTCCACCTGGCGCTTTCAGGTAAAATTTTTTTGACAAACGGCGTTCACATTCGACTTCAGCGACTTAAGGCTTAAAATCCATTTTAAAAATTTTCCATACATCGCTGAACACCTTCAATGTATACTTGGCGGCTTTTCGCACTAAGCTAACGTTACGATAATATTTGAACTTTTTTCCCGTCGGATTCACTTAATATAAATAACTTTTTGTTAAGCCGACAATAAAAAGATTTTTCTGTCAAATCATTAGATATTTCAGTTATTTTCACTTAAATACAGGGACTGAAACCGAACCGGAACCCAAACGGGTTCAGGTCGCTGTTTATAAAAACTTTGAACCCGAACCCGCTGAACATAAAAATTTAACTAGGTTCGGGTTCAAAAATCTAAAAAAATATTCTTGTTGTTCATAGAGTCAGAATTGTTTGATAGAAAAATCACAAAAAATATTACATTTCTTGCATTTCAGTTTGCATTGCTCGACACTATATCTAATCCTTTTAAGCAAATACTCGATCAATGCAGAGCTTTTTGCAAATAATTGTTAACACAAAAAATTTCTTCTTATACTTAAAAGCTTAACTTGTAAAAACCGTACTACTCTGGAATTCCAGTTATAAAATGGTTCAAACCTTATTGGAATACAGAAGTTTTTGTTCGGAAATACTGCATGTTATGAATGATAAAATTTGGAATATTTGTGAAGAATTCGTAGAAGTTTTTGAACTTGTTAAAAACTTAACGCTGAAACTACAACAAGAACAGCTTACTCAAGGCAATTTTTATTGAATCTTGCTTAGTTTTAAAATTAGAGCTAAAAAAAATGACAAAACAAAAACATTTTCACAAGAATTATATTTAAATATTATAAAAAGAGAAAACCACTTTATTTATAATCCACTTTTGATTGCAGAATTATATCTATATAGCAGGTTTAAGTCGATGCTTAGTCCCGAAGGTGTTAAAAATGCTTAAACTCAAATTTTAAAAACAATTAAAATTTTTTAAAAATTTCCAAACGAAAAGAGAAAAAGAGAATTTTATGAGAGAATCAATATCTTGTTCTTCAGAATTGATGAAGATATGCTCGAACAAGTTCTAAAAAAGAAGACACGATTTTTTAAATTTAAAAGAAGAAAACTTAAAAAATAATAATAATTTTAAAATTAAAAGAAAATTTCTTTGAAAAATACACAAATTTCTTTTTCATAAAACATTTTTACTTTTTTTAAATGTTAAAACCGAACCCTGAACCGAACCTGAATTTTTTGTTTCGATTTACCCGAAACCGACCCTGAACCCATTTTTTTCAGGGTTTCAGTCCCTGCTAAAATATTATTTTAAAAGCAGGATAGCATTAATGGAACCACCCGTTCTAAAGTATTTGATAAAACACAAGTTTTAAAAATGTTTTTTTTTTAGATTTCTTAATGCAATTTTGATTTTTAAAAATATTCAACATTGAGAACTTCTGTTTTAGTCAATTTGAATGAAATTTAAAAAGAACAAGAAAAATAAGTTTAAAATAATAAAGAAACAAAAATATGAACGAAGAAAAAGAAGTAAAAAATAAATAACGCCGGAAGTCTTTTAATAATACAACATATGACTTATTAAAAAAATATACCATTCAAATATAAAACGCAGCAGGGAATACCAACCAGCCAGCCAACCAAACAACCAGCTAGCTAACCAACCAACCAATATTTGATAGTCTGGAGCAATTGGAATAGCAGCAGAGACAAACTTTTATTTATTTTTTGTTGCGTTCTATAACATTTATTGTATTGTATGTATGAGCGCCAAACGAACTTTTGACAGCTTTGCGAATAAATCTTGAAATGTTTTAATTTGTTCTTGAATCGATTTGCAACAGTCTTGTAGAAAGAAGTCCATAAAGAGGCTTCTTTCAACTATAGACCATAGTATTATTGTAGACTGACTTGTGAGGTTAAAATATGGACAAGTCAAGTTGTATATTTTTAGTTTTCTGCATCAGAATGCAGTACTGGATATGTACACACATAAATTTTCTAACTTAACTTTTTTTCTTTAATTTTTTTTTTTTTTTTTTGTTTTTCAGTTAAAAAAAAAAAAAGAATCTTATGTGAAAAGGTAAAGAAATGAATTTATATATTTTTTTTTTGCATAAAACATTTCTTCTGCCTTTACCAAAAAGGTACATATCATCCATCCATCCATTCATATTTATATGTATGTAAAGGGTGTCCCAAGAAGAACGCAATTTTTAAATTTTAAATAAAACACAGATATTTAAAAAAAAAATCGTGAAACTTTATTATATCGTAAAGTAGACAGAATGAGGTTATGTATGGAACAATATATCGTGCAGATGGCCGCCGCGGCTTTGCTGGCATGCACGCGATCTTTTAATGAAATTTTCAATAACCGTTTTGCATGAATGCTGCGGTATTTCATTAATGCAGCGTCCAATTTCCTCTTTTAAGTCGTCGTCGGCTTATTCGCGTAAACCATCGACTTCAAAAAACCCCAAAGAAAAAAATCTAATGGTGTTAAATCGCACGATCTAGGCGGAAAATTCTGATCTCCAAAACGCGAAATAACACGACGGGGAAATGACTGATGCAGCAATTGAATTGTTTCTCTGGCTGTATGACATGTGGCGCCGTCTTGTTGGAACCACATGCCCTCCACATTCATTTCTTCAATTCTAGGCAAGAAAAAACTGGTTATCATTTCACGATACCGAACACCATTGACTGTTTGCGCTTGACCTGCCTCATTTTCATAAAAAAAAGGTCCAATGATTCCTCCAGCCCAAAAACCACACCACACAGTGACACGTTGAGGATGCATTTGCTTCTCGTGAATCACTCGAGGATTTTCCTCACCCCAAATGCGACAATTCTGCCTATTGACGAAGCCATCAAGATTAAAATGGGCCTCGTCACTGAAGATGATTTTATCGGCAAAATCAGCATTTTCATGTTGTCTCTCCAATACCCAATTAACGAACTCCCTTCGCTGTCCATGGTCAGCTGGCTTCAGTTCCTGAGTCAATTGAACTTTGTATGCATGAAGATGCAAATCTTTCGTCAAAACTCGCTGCAAAGTGGATTTGGAGACACCAATTTGCTGAGCTCGGTGTCGAATTGAGGTGGATGGAGTTTGAGCGACGTCATCACGTACAGCTGCGACATTTTCGGTCGATCGACCTGGTCGATGGCGCGTTGTTGTCTTTACATCACTAACAGACCCAGTTTCGGCAAATTTATCCATTAATCTCTTTACAGTTGACTCTTTTAGAGCATGATTGTGACCCCAAATTGATCGCAATTTGCGAACTGTAGCCGCAAAACTTTCACCATTTTGGTAAAACAATTTCACAATGAGAATGCGTTGTTCATTCGTGTAGCGCTCCATTTTTACTAACCTCGTACCTTCTACTAGCAAACAATAACAATTGTTCAAATGTCAAACAATGACACTTCGAATGTTGCCAGATTTAAAAATTGCGTTCTTCTTGGGACACCCTTTATGTATGTATGACTGAATGTTTATTTATCTGTCCTTCATACTGTAGGAATACTATTTGTATTTTGCATATTTTCGACATTTTGTACATAATTTGAAAATGGCAAAATTTAGATTAAAAAATTTTCAAAACGAAATTAGGTAAACCGGAAATTATGCACATACATTCAGAAAAGCATTTAAAGTTAAAAAAGTAAAAGTTTTTATTAGGAAAAATAAATGGTGCTTTCAAATGCATATCCTTTTATTTTGAGAAGATAAGAAAAAGATTTTTTAAGCTTTTTAGAATAAAAATTTGTTAACTCCAGTTATCTTATTTGCGATTGTTTACTCACATAAAAAATATTTTAAAATCAAGTAGGAACATCATTTAATTAAATAGAAGCAGCTTTGTTTCTACTTATTTTTAAAATTCTAGAAACATATTTTCTTAAATAAAGTTTATACTTCATTTAAAAATGTTTGTTAATTAAAATATTATAATTAGTTTACTTATGATTTGAATATCTGATGATATTTTCAGGAATTCAGATAATTTATTTTGCAAAATTTATGATCAAACGCAAACACTGTTACCCTTAAAATAACGTTACCGTTATAATTAACGTATTTTAATTTCTTTGAAATGTAGTGTTTTTTTTTTAAATATTTAAGAAAATACATTTGTTTTTTTTAAATGATTTCCAAGTAATAGTTCAATCACTGATAATTTTAATATTCACCTAAGTATATATTTCCGCAATCACATGCATATGGAGATTATTAAAAATAACACTTAAGAAAAACAGATTTTCATTAAAATAAATCTAAGCTTAAGAAAATCAGATGTTTTCAACGAAAAACATTCTACCATCGCATTCATATCGACAATGAAATGTAAAAGTACAATTTTAATTGACTATGGTACACTGGTAAAATATTAATAAACTTTAGAATTGAAAGAATTTATGGTGGAGATGTGACTTTTGGAAAAGTTAATTGCGCTATACACATGTTAACCCTTTTCTGTCTTTCCAAATCTATAAATTCTTAGTATTGGATATATGATATATAATTTCTAAGAGAATTTAAAAAAAATTGAAATTGTCCACAATACTGGGCAATAAAAGATAGGGGTACCCGACGCGTAAATTAACCTTAGAGTTGCCAGTTCTGTTAATTCCATTTTTCACCTTTAAGCCACACACGGTAAAATACATAGAATGATTTAAAAAATGGCAATTATTATAGCGATTCTTGAAAAAATTGTTAATGAAAAAATTTTATTTTAATTTAGTAATCATGGAGAATACACAGAAAAAGTTATTAGACAGAAGCCGAATGGAATACGTTTTCTGATCCGCGACCTTCATCAACATTCTTCGGGCATTGCAAGTGCTAATTATAAATATCTCTATTTAACTCACAAATCAGTTAATTTTTTATTATTGAGTTTATATGAAATTTACTTACTATGTTAATGGAGATCGTAGCGGTCCAGAAAATGCATTCCATTCAGATTGTGTCTAATAACTTTTTCTGTGATTACTAATTAAAAAATAAGAAAATTTTTTCACTTAAAACAAATTTTCTATTATCTCGGAACCAGACTTAAAATACATTTTCATACACTTCACTATTCCAGAAAAAGTTAAAAATTTTTAAAAATAATCTGAACACGTATTCGACCAAGAATTCTAAACATTTTTTCGGGTCGTGGAAAAAAAATTTTTCGAAACTAAAAATCAAAACAAAAAAAAAAAACGAAATCAGAAAAAGCTTCATTTACACTTATTAATATGAACATGAAAGGTAGAGCAGAAAAGGTATACTTTTCCGTGCACTCTGGACTGGAATTAAAAAAGATGTTGAGGGGTCTGGGATCCCTGGGGGTCGCTAGATCCAAAAGATTCCAAATATGTATTTGATTTCAAGAAAATAGAATTCGCGCTAGTTCGCAAGATAATTTCCATTCACTTGAGTACAAATACATTACATTTAGTACATTAACTGGTTATTTTAGACTCCCACTCCCAGGGAGCCACACTTTATGGATCATAAAACAAAATATTTATGTAACAGTTTTGAAATCGTGACAAAATTTAATTTCATTTAGAGTACACGTACTTACATATTTATAGCAGCTTTGACCTTTTGTACTTAGAGGGGTCCATGGGCCCCGGCCCCTTAACCGTTAATAGAAAATTGTTCATTTTAATTACAATTAGAGCCATAGTCAAAAAGCACCTTTTTCTTTTATTCTGCATCGTTTTATTTCTTTTATGTCTGCGTTTTATGTAATATTTACTTTGGTAAATCAAACTTTTCATTTATACACACCAATTTTATAGAATTAATTTACACAAACATTTAAAAACACTGATGCTGTGTTTGTTTAATTTTTATTTAAAACACTTCTTAATAAATTTATTGATAAATTATGAACTTGCAAAATTTTTTCATTTTACTTTTAATGCAAAATCTAAAAACAGCTGATGCTGTGGAAATTAGGCTTGAGTTTGAAGAAGAAGATTAAAGAAAAAAATAATTTACAGTTACTTTAACAAAAACAAACCTTCAAAGTTTAATGCGGGGTTGTATTAAAAGGTAATAGTTGTCAAACTAATTTTTCCCAAGTGAAAGCATTTAATTCAATGTTTTTGCAATATCATGCTGTCGTTGACATGATATCGGCACTTGGCATGATGTCTGCCATTGATTTCATGCAAATTTCTTAATTCCCTTTTCAAAGTTGCTTCCAAAGTTATACCTATTTATACGGTGACTTTTGTTGCACTAAAAAATAAAGCAACAAAAGAAGAATACATATGAGTGCGAGAGAAATAACAAAAACATGCACGAAAAACAAAAACCGTGCTGTTTTTGTTACCCCACTTGCTTCTCTTTGCCGTTCGCAACCAAACTAAAATTGCACTCAATAGTTGCATGCACAAAGTCAAAAATGTTGATCTAATGGCGTAGTATGTTCACATTTAGCTTATTTTTTAAGTTATAATTGAAAAATCAACGAAAAACAGCCAAAGTTAAGTAAATTTTATTTCGCTAAGCGAGAAGCATCCTTTTTTTTAAATAAAATATACTTTTGTTTTCCAAAACTAAAATTAAATTTTTTTTCATAAAACAGTACTTCTTTTTAAATAAAAGTGCTTTACAAAATGGGATATTTCAGTTGAATGAAATAAATATTGCTAAATTCAAATTTAAATGAAAACTAAAAATTAAATTTGATTGAAAACATCAACGATATGAGGATATTACAAAAAGATTAAAATAAGTGTCTTCTTCTTAAGACAAAATTAGCTTGGAAATCCCTTTCTTTCTTTTCATTGCATCTTAAAAAAAACAGATAAAAGCTGTTGATAGCTGCGTCAAGCTATCAAGGTTGGCTTATGTCATTCATATATAAATTTGGTATAAGCCAACGTTAGTGTTAACTCTTAACGTTACTGATGTCAAATTTTGTATGGGGATGATATAACGAAACTTTAAAGCTTGCCGCACAAAAACAACTAATGATATCTTTTAATGCAACCATGCATTGTACTTTGAAGTTTTGGTAAAAACAACTGTTATATTTATTTTTCTTTATCCCTCATATTCTTATTCGCGCCCGATTTCCACAGAGTCAGTTTTTAGATTTTAAATTGAAAGCAAATAAAATTTTCAAGTTTATAAAAATATCAAAAAATAAATAAAAAATTTAGATAATCAAATTAATATGTGCTGTTAATAAGTATTTTAAATAGGAATTAAACAAATACAGCACGAGGTTGTGTTAAATGTGTATGTAAAATAATTGTAGTAAAGTTAAAAGTTTTTGTGTGTAAAGTGTAAAGTGTAAATACTTAAAAATTTAAATTACAAACAGGTAAATGTCACATAAAAGCAAGAAGAAAATTATTTTCCAAAAAAAAACTTTATATTCTTAAGAAGACCAATTTTGAGGGACATTTAGGCTTGTAATTAAAATCTACATTTGTTTTTTGGGCCCCATGGTCTAGATTTTTTTTTGGACACTCATCCCATTTGAATTGAAGTTTATGGGAATTATTATTTCATTTAAATGGAGTTTTGGAGGCGTTTAACACAATTTTTCTCTAGACCGCTTAGTTTTCTGGGTATGCAGCGCTTCCTGCAGTAGTTTAATTTTTCGAGTAAGGAACAGGTACAACTGCAAATGAAAGGATATTTCCTCAATATTTCAAAAATTGGGTTTTTTGCAACATAAGTGTAGTTACCACTAGATCCTCCTGGAAGTCTAAAATAACCTGTTAATGTACTAATAAAATATGAGTACACAAAGGAACGGATGTTATCTTATGAATACGAAAATGAACATTAATGTTTTGTTCGCATCAAACAAAATGCAATTTCCTAAAAAAATGAAAATTTACCACTGCGGCGTTATGTACCACAATATGCCATATGTAGGTATCAAAATTTCCACAATATTCCAGGGGTCCGACCCACTTACACCAAAATGAAAAAAGTGTTTCTTGTTTAATTCCAAACGATCTAAAAAAAATGTTTATAATTCTTGGCGAACGTGTGATATAATTTATATACATATAATTTCTGCAAAATCGGTGTTAAAGCGCCGTACTTTTACGCGATAAAGACCGAGACTTTCCTGTAAACTTACGGAAAACACAACACTTTCTGAATTACATTTTAATTTTAGAAACGATAGATCTCTAAAATTTTTTTGTCTAATTTATGTTTGCGAAGTTTTAACCGATTTTGGGCTTAATACGTTAAAAAAAAATTAAAAATACATATAGCTAAACGTAATCAATATTTAAATTTTTGTATACAATAGAAAAACAAAAATGTTATTACAGAGTTTTAGAAGTTACCAGAAAATTTTTTACAATCGGTTCCTAAACAAATCTATTCTAGAAATAGCTCTACTACAACTTATTCTATAGAACAAGTCCAGAACACATTATATTATATAAACTAACGGAGAACTTATTTTAAAATTGGTTGCTTTAGGTAAAATTTTAAACAAAATCATCTCTATTAAACTCTTTCTTTGGAATAGAAAAATTTGTTGGCTTCTAAATAGAAGTAGTGAAATAAAATATTATTTAGCAAATAATGGAAAATAGGGATTTTTGTATATTCTAAGCGTTTTTAATACAAAGTTTGTACATTATTCAATCTATCTTTTTTAAACTAATTTTTTTTAATTGTATCAGGCTCGAGATCATAATTTAATGTTGCCAACGAATAGTAAACACTATTGTTTTTATTAAATGGAAAAAATTGTGAGGATCAGCGCTAGAGGGAGTGCACATTTTCGACCCGAGCGACCAGGTCATCTTCAGCCTCCTTACACAAATAACTCATGGTTTTGAACAGGGTTTTATATCACACACTCTAAGGGAAATAACTATGCGAAATTATATTTTTCAGTTAGTGAATGATTACCCGTAAAAATGAGTTTTTCCATCTATTTATAGAAATAGATGGTAAGCGTTTTTAATATATATATCTTTTTATTTTTTAACATATTTCAATTAATGTTTTCTTAAATATAGCGGCTTTTCACTAATTAATTAACTAAAAATGTTAAAACCTTTTAAAACTGCAAAATTTTGTCATTTTTTTTTTCTTAATTTTTCATCTGTATTTTCACCTTTACATATACCCGTTAACTAATAAAAAACTTTATACACCATTAACACTGACTCCCAAAATATCGATATTCTGTCGATAGAAAACTGTCATTAATCCCAAAATTATGATCATAAACCACAAAAATTTTCAAGTGTTTTGCGGAACTGTGTAGGCGAAAACTTACATATTATTAATTTTAACGTATATAATAATCAACGTTGAAAACTCAACGTTCTGACAGCAAAAAAAGTTTGTATTTAGAATCTACTAAAAATAAGAGTTAAAACAAAGGTATGATTAGTTTAAAAGTCGACAAAGATATTTTGCTTTATAATAACCAAAAATGTAGTTACTTTTTACTGTTAACTATGTTGTAAAAATAGCTGACATTTTTTACTACAAACATTTTGAAACAAATGACATAAATTTGTAAAATTTACTGTTTTTAGTTACAAAAACTGTTTAATTACTTTATTCTATTTTACATTTACAATCAAAATTTCAAACTATACTCCAGCTGAGATTTGAAGATTGAATTCTATTTTAAATGAATTTTCAATTACTTCAATTTACTTTTTAATCGAATAAACTCCATTTTAAACATTCGCGAGAATTCATTCAATCAAATTCTCATCTACGTAGCTGTAACTTTATATTTTCTTTGATTTTAATTGCTATTTAATAAATAAAATAAATAATTCAATAAATTTACCTGATTCGAATTTACCAATCATAGGAATTCATTCGATTTGCAATTTGAGAATTCAATTAATCATTCTTGGGAATTCAATCGATTTTTACTTAATTGATTTACAAATTTTTGATTTATTGTTCAATCAATTTTGTTTCATGTGATTGAGCAATTAATTCGTCTGATATAAATATAAAAATACGAAAAATTAACAATTATTTTATTTTATTACAGTAAATTAAACGATTACTTACAAATATAAGAAGAAAACAATACAAAGCAGTTGTTGCATTCACAGTTAAAAATAATTAATTTGTAGAAATATTTCGCCAAAAGCAAAAAAAAAAAAAAAATATCGCCAAATTAAAAAATAAATTAAAAATATAGCCCTCTTTCTCTGCAATGAAGAGTTCTCGAGATAAATGCGATGTATAATATTGTCAACTTACTCAAAACTTGAGACATTTCGTGGAAAATTTTTTTCCTTATGGCGTTTAGTTTTCGAGACGATTAAAAGTGTTTTAAAAAATACCAAAAAGCTGATTTCCAAATTATTTTCACTATTTTTTTCTTTTATTTTCGGGAATAAATGTCAACAAGAGGAGCGAGTTAATAGTCAGCAATACAAAAATTTTCAAATTAAAATCCCATTTGTATTTAAAAAAATAACCAATAAGAAAACTTTTTATTCGAAATTGCAAGTTCTCAAACTAAAAGCTTTGACATGTTAATTATCTTTGCTGCTTTAGAATTTTACCACTAATGAGTAGTCATTATCTTCTCACTTACAAAAAACACAAAGTAATGGGTGGTAATTACCCTCTCGCTTACGAAGAGCCAAAGAATAGTGAATATATATCCATTACTTATTGGACATCGCAAATAAAAGAAACTAGGTGAGTAAATAGGCTGGAAAGTAATTGATACCATGTTTTTGCTGGGTAGCTTAAAAACATTTTACGCCCCTCCCTGGATCCGCCCCTGATCTAAGGAATTCAATTCAATTATATTTTTTTTTTAATTCTTGGGATTTTTCAAATTCTACCATTTTTCGGTATAACCGATTTTTTTTTTAAATTTTGTCAATTATTGCCAACATGAGCTTTTTTCAAATTAGAAATTTTTCAATTTTGGCTATTTTCATTTAAGCGATTTTTTCCGATTTGGCGAGTTTTACAATTACTAACAATTTTTCTAATAATGGCGATTTTTTTTCCAATTTGAGGTATTTTTTTCCAAATTTATAATTTTTTTTATTTTGAGAATTCTTTAATTTTTTACGATTTTTGTCATTTTTCCCAACGATTCAATTCAGTGATTGACAAATCGAATGAAGAAAACGAATGTAGTGTTTAAAATTAAATCGATCGAGACCAACTAAGAATTCATTCCAATTCAAGAATTGTAGTTTGAGAATTCAATCATTCCGAATTGAAAATGGAATGAAGCATTGAATTCTTTAGAAACTTTGTACTCCAGTTATTATGTATTTATGCATTAGAGATACAATAACATTTTCTTGTTTTTATTTGTAAACTAATAGTAATTACTAAACAAGAATTAAAAAAAAAAACCAACGAGATTTTTTATTTTTTAAATACCTTAAATATTTATTATTTATCAAATTGAAAAAATAATTGTAATAAAAAAATTAACTATTTATTGCAAAAATACTGTTTTGTTTTACTGCAAAAATACTGTTAAAAATAATAATGATATCAGTTGTTTTTCCATCAAAAAACAACCTTAATTACAGTTAAAAACAACGAATACTGATTACTACACAAACTTATTTTCAATGAAGTCTTATATCTGTTGGAAGTAGGATTTCCACAAAATTTTGAAAAAAAAACAATGTAACGTAGACACTTTTTAATTGAAAATTATATTTTAATAATTGTTTTAACTCAAATTTTGTTCAAGTGTATTAAAAAAATTATCATTTTGCAAAATCAGTATTTACTCTTTTATATATATTTTTTTTAGTTTTATTGCGAACTACTTTAGTGACGAATTGCTTTCATAAATGAATCAACAACAACGGCTTAAGTTTTAATACATACACATTACATTTCGACGACTAACAAGGGAATAATGCCAACACTTACCATCCGAATTTAAGGAAAAACAAATACAATATTGTACGAGAAAAAAATTATTCTTTTTGTAAATTAGCGAGTTGATTCAACATTATATAAATCAAATTATTAAATCAGATTTAAAATTCTAGTTGATTAATTAATTTCATTTGATTTTCTTTTATTCAATTGAATCAAATCATTTGAAACATAATTCCTTTTTTTTAATTCGCGAATTAAAAAAATTGATTTGATTCGCAATTTAAAACAATATAAGAAACATTAATATTGACTTGCAAATTAAAAAAAAACAATTTTACAAAATTTTTGTTCTAGTAGAGTATAAATATACTGTGATAGTAAAAATGGGCCAGGTCCGGAAGACATCCCAAGGAGGCTGTTTTAAAAAAATTCCATAAAACTCTTCGGGTTTAAAATTCAATTAATCGTGATTTAAACTAAATTATTTTAATTCGCGAATCAAATCATATTTGAGAATCAAAAAAATTCTTTTTTAATTCGCGAATCAAATCATATTTGAGAATCAAAAAAATTCTTTTTTAATTCGCGAATCAAATCAAAATTATTTTAAATCTTTATTGAATTATTTAAATTGAAATATTTCGTTTAATTTATAAAAATATTTATTTAAATCAACTTGATTCTTCTAATAAGATAAAGATTGAATTATGGTAAATTTAATCAGAAAATTTAAGTCGTGAATTAATTCGTCAAAATTTAAATCAGATTTGAAAATTGATTTAAGGAATTATGCTTTTAAAGGTTTGATTGTACAAATGTAAGATTGACCTGCCATGTAGAGTATTCAAAAACCGAAACCGAAAACCGGTCAACCGGTTTGTTTATTTTTAAAAACCGATCGGTTTCGAATATTTTGTAAATTCGAAGAAAACCGGTCTTTTTTGTTCGGTTAACCGGTTTTTTTAATTACATCACCAACTGGGTTACTTGGTCTCTTTTATTTTTTCCGAAGACTTATAATCGTTTGTTTGGTTATGAAGATTTAGATGTAAGTCTGATAGATTCCGATGAAGACTTAACTTTGGATATTCCAAATTCAAATAGTTTAATTTCTTATCTAAATAACACAACAAACAGTATTCAAAATCCTAAAAAAGAGACTGTACAAAATCATTCATCATTATATGATGATTTTATATATCTTGATAAATGCGACAAAAGAACTGAAAAGTTGGAAAATTTATATAATTGTCTTTTGACTATTTGTCCAACATCTACTAATAGCGAAAGAGTATTTTCAATTCTAGCTTTATCAAAAGCAAACAAAAAAATCGTCTTAAAACGAAACATTTAAATTGCATATTATTTCTAAAATATTATTTTAGAACTGAAAAATAGATTTTCTTTTTACATATGTAAAATGTAATATTAAAAAAAACTTATTTAATGCCAAACGTTTTACCCAATTTACAAACTTAATGATCTCTATTCATTTGATATGAATATAGTTTTATAATATTAATTTTTAAGGTATTATATTAAAAAATATTAAAACCAATAAATGAAATGTTGAAATGAAATACAATAAAAAAATTATTTATTTTTCAAAGAATGTATTTTTTTATTTTTATTACTTTATGTATTAAATTTCTGTTTTTTTTTACATAATTAACAAATTATATAAGCTTATTATTCAAAATAAAAAAAACCGAAAAAAACGGTTGACCGGTTTTCTGCAAAAACCGAAACTGAAACCGGTTTTTTTTAAATTCTATTTTGCGAAGAAAACCGAAACCGGTTTTTTCAAAAGGCCGGTTTTTTGAATACACTACTGCCATGTCTTTGATTTTTGGGAGGTAAAAAAGGAGCAAATTTAAAAAATTTTTCAGAACATTTCTAAAAAAGTATGTCGGTTTTATTACAAGAAGAAGTTTGTTATTCTAATGACCGTTGAAATTCATTTTCAAGAATACTATTTTCATCAGATTATCGAAAAAGTCCAATTTTTATCTCATGAATCTTCACGTTCATACTGAACCTCCCAAAAAACTTATTTTCGCTTTCGTAAGTTTTTGATTTAAAATCTGTATTTCGATTTAAATTGTCCATATTATAGCATTATAAAATTATTAGTGAGGATACTTTCCTCTTTAGATCTTTGTTTAGTCATACGTTTGTTACACTAACTACAACTACTACCGCAAAGTATGTACGGACGACAATAAGCCGATGTCAGAGTCATTCTGTACTTGTGGAAAACAATAAAACCGCATGTGCGGTTATGCTGCATAAATCACCGGACACACCTCCCTGTTGCGTTACGATGCAGTTAAATGCTCTATTAAATCCTTTCGAAAACAAACCAGCTGTTCGAAATTGTAAGTTGGCTGTAAAACATATTTGTAATGAAATTTTTCATTATGTGCATGAAAACAGTTACAACAATATTGTTTGGTTGTGGAAATGGGTTTAATATGAGGTGTTCTGAGGTCAGTAAAGATAAAGATCACTAAACGGAATTAGTAGATTACTTATGGTTAGAAATCATATTAATCTTAAGAGATTAACTTGGATTTATTATTAAGGTTGAGGATAAAAGAATTTTTGGTATGTCGTTTGTTTTTAAATTTCTATCAAAAAAAAAAAAACCTTGCGCGTGCCTTATAACTACGCAGGTAGTTTTTGTTTTAATATGTGACCTTTTTTTGCCAGAGAATTATTGGTGTGATCTGTAGGTGTTAAAAAATCTACTCAGCATTTTGTACAGCATCATTGATATATTTTTGTTGTGCATTAATGTTCCAGTTACCATTGATGTTGTGATATTGGTAGCATACTTTTGACATATTTTTTAATTAAAAAAAAAATTGGTTGAATAAACTTAACGTAATAGAGACATTTTACTACAGATCAATAAATATAATTTTACACAAAGATTCAAATTACATTTACACCTCCATACCTGAACCATCCATTTGTGGGACCAATAATATACTTTTTTCTGATTTGAAATTAGTTTTTTTTTATTAAAGTAACATTTGTTAAAAATGCACCATTTATACACTTTCACACAAACAAAATGTCTGTATGTATGTCAATATGTATGTATGTATGTATGTGGAAAAATCAAACATTTAAATTGATGTGTCAACCTTAAACCGGAATTAGTTGTCATGTAAAAAACAAATAAAACAAAAATGACATTGACAGACCAAAATTCTTGTTGCAGTTTTGATGGTTGTCATTTCACTTATACACATTTCAATATGATTATTTTAATTTTAATTATTTTCTATTTATTTTCCTTGTCAAATATCTAGTTTATTACGTGTAAATATTTTGAATATTTTTTGAAAATTTAATTTGAATTTTATTTTTAGGCATCAGAATTTGACATTTTTTAAGGCAAACAAATTGTAGAAAGCATACACTTACAATGTTATTTCGTTAAAACAACCTAAAATACATATAAAATTAATCGAAAATACAATCAAAAAGAGGACTACTGATTTTTCATTATATTCAGCCCATTTTGCTGTTTATTTTCAATTATTGTTTAATAATCGACAAAAGTAGTAAAAATAATCGAAAGTCGTTTAAATAACCATCAATTTTTAACTGACAAAACGTTAGAAAAAAACGATTTTTGTGGTTTGTGGGTGGGCCTAATTATTTTTGCAAATTTTTGGTTTTATTGGAAAGGTTGAACTTTGTCATTTAAGAATGGAACACAATATCATTCATGTGACTACCACGACTAGCTCGGCAGTACCTCATCCGATGACAACAATTTTGCAGTACATTTTTGATTGTTTCGGATCGAATCTCCTCAATGGCAACTTCGATTTCATGTTTCAATGCTTCAATTGTCTCTGGAAGGTTTGCGTAACATTTATCCTTAATAGCTCCCCACAGAAAATAATCCAAAGGGTTCAAATCACAGGTCCGAGGCGGACAATTGACACAATTTCGGCTGATTATTCGATTTTCAAAAACAGTTTGTAATATATCGATGGTTGCGTTGGGTGACATGTGACCCCGTCTTGTTGAAACCAAATGTCGTCCATGTCATTCTCTTGAATTTTTGAAACAAAAATTCGTTGAGCATAGCACGGCTCCTTGCTCATTTTCTAAGAAAAATGGCCCAGTCGTGGTAGTCATATGAATGATATTGTCTTCAATTCTTATTGTAAAAGACAAAGTTCAATCTTTCCAATAAAACTAGAAATTTGAAAAAATAATCAGTACTTTTTTTTTGTAGCCGATTCAAATTTTAAATGACCCCCAATATTTGTATGTAATTACAAAACACAACACACACAGATGTATATATTTTTTTATTTTCTATGTCTGTATGTATATTTGAACAATTTATTGTAATTTTGTTTTTAAATAATAACAAACTATTTTGATAAAAAAAAACAAACTCAAAATAATTTGAGTTTCTATTTTTAGAAACAGAAAACATAAAATTTTACATTTAACTGAAAATATCAACTCCTACTGAAGGTCTGTATTTTTATAGTTTGGTTTTTGAATGACTGATTCAAATAGTTAAAAAATATATTTTTATAAATTTCATTGTTCGAAACTCGTTCTAGTACTCTGGTTGCAAATAATTGATTTTACATTTAGCTATTGAAAGACAAACAATTTTTTGTTTTTACCTAAATTCCGTTTTATTGCTTTCTTGACCTTTTCCTTATTTTTGTATTTTTACTTGAAATTTGTAACCTTTTACATGTAAAATTTTACATTGAAAAGTATTTTTGGCTCCTAAACACCGCTGACCTAGGGGTCAATATTCTTTATAGCACAATATTGAGGAAAAGTGGTTAAAAATATTTTACTATTTTAATGGATTTGAATTTAATATTTTTGGAAAATAAAATTTTTAGAAAATACCACAAAACGCCAACTCTTGGTCATCGATCTCTTCAGGGGAGGAAAAAAAGAAAAACTATTCATTTTTGGATGTGTTCAATTGATTTCCAAGATTGACCCTTCTATTTTTTTATTCACTTGAAATAGTTTGTAATTTAAAATAACAGAAAATACCATTTAAAAGAAATCATATTTCATTTAAAGGCCGGTCAGTTATTTTAGTAAAAGCAAATGATTAATTAGTTAAAAATAAATGTTAAAATTTTAGCTAGCAATAAATAAATAAAAATAAATGATTCATTTATTTGAAATTGTTCGTTTTTTTTGTATTTTTGTTTGTTTTTTAATCTGCAAAATGTAGACACACACTATCAACATATGTTGTACGAATGGCCTTATGTGTGTGTGTTTATGAAGTTTTTGTAATTTTAATGTAAATGATTTTGTATATGAACAATTTAAATAGATAACAAAATTGCATTTTTTTTATATTTTTTTTGAAACAGCAAACAAAAATTAAATTTGTAAAAACTGTTACGGAAAAAAGTAAACTGCAAATTTCCGTTTTGTGGGTAAATTTTTATTAAATTTCAAACAAATGCTAAAAAAATTAAACTAAAAAAAATCGGTAAATGACAGTAAATGATTTTGAATTATAAATATTTCTTTAAATATTCATTTTTTATCAAACTACAAAATACAGTTTTTAATATACTACATTTTTTATTAAACTACATATTATTCTGAGTTTATAATTTAAAAACAAAATTAGAAAAAATCTATAGAAATTGTAGAAAAAACAAACAAAACGAAACAATATTATTCAGCAGAGCTAAATTCATAAAGCGCTAAAAGTCACTGATATCAGTATCAGATTTTTCTGCTGACTGTCACTATTGATAAATTGTGTTTGAATGATTGATTAAAAAAATAACTTATTAAAAAAACAAGTAAAAAAGGCTTAATTCACGGTGGCGAATCTTTGAATACACTTAAAAAAGTTTGTAAGTTAAAATAACTGAAAATATCATTTAAAAGAAATGATATTTCATTTAAAAACCGGTCTACTTAATTTTCATTTAAATTAAATGCCATTTGTTATTTATTTTTAAATGTTGATTAATCAACTGACACATCCGTAAGAAACAAATGATATAATCAGTTAAAATAAATGTCAAAATTTTACCTACCAATCCTTAAAAAATAAATGTTTTTTTCCTTTATTTGAAATTATTTCCGTTTTTGTATATTTTGTTTTTTTTTTTAATATACTCGTACAATACAAAATGTATGTATGCATAGCTATAGACACTTTTTGTGTGAATGTGTTTGTATATGTATGTGTGTTTATGAATTTCTTGTAATTTGTATTGAAAAATTTTGTATATATACAACCAATTTAAATAAAAAAACAAATTGACATTTTTTGAATATTTTTTTTTTGAAACAGACAGCAAAGAAAATTTAAATTTGTAATAACTGTTACGGACACAAATAAACCACAAGTTTCCGTTTTGTGTCTAAATTTTTATTAAATTTTAAACAAATGAAAAAAATAAATGAAACTGAAAAAAATGGTAAATGATAGTAAATTATTTCGAATAAATGTATAAAAAAGTTTATATAGATATTTCTTTAAAAAATAAATGTATGTTTCTTTAGTTTTAAATGGAACGGAAAACTTTTTTATTAAACAACAAACAGTTAACTACATAATATTCTGAGTATATCCTTCAAGAATGTCTCAAAAATTGTTTTGAAACAAATAAGGTAAACAACTTTAAAAGTGAAATTATGGAGGTGAAAAACTTTTTTGGATGTGAAAACAAATTTTGCGATGGAAAAAAAATTTTTGAAAAAAATGTATTGTGGTGAAAAAAAATTTAGTAGTGAAACCAATTTCTGAGTTAAAAAATATTTGAGGTGGATACACTCAGAAAAAAAAGTTAGTAGAAAAATTTGTAAACGGTTTTCAATCCCACTTTACTATTTTTGTACTGATTTTTAGTAAAAAAATTATTATTTAGCAAATCTTTTTGCTATTTACATTTTACAAATTACAGAATTTTTACAGAATATCTACAAATTAGCAAAAAAAATTACTAATTTTAAAAAAGTCGATATTGAAGGAAATGTTATTTCAAATAATTTAAACTTATACATACAAACTTAAATTGCCCTAAAATGTTACATAAGAAGTAAAGATACCGACTCATGTCTAAAAACAGGACATCCACTTAAAATAGCACTAAAAAGGGTTTTTTAGTTCTAAAAATCAGCCCTAAAAACAATTAAATTTAACCTTAAAAGTAAAAAAAAAATATTTTTCAAAATAGAAATTACCAAATTAAAACAAAATGATAAATTCGTTTATGTTTTAACAATTTTTAAGATTTTTAAGCCTTTGATTTTTTTTTTTCATTTTGTATAAAACATCTTTTAAAAAATATAATCAAAATTTTTGATGCTCGATAAAAAAAATAAATCTAAAACTTTGTACTAATATTCACAATAATTAGTAATTTTTTTGCTGTTTTTGCAAACAGATTTTAAATTCCACTTTACAAAAAGTCTACTAAAACTTAGTAGCGGCTACTAATTTTTCTACTAATTTCATTGTACTACACGTCAGCAGACATGTGTTGCTAAGATTAGCAAAAAAACCGCTGGGCTAAAATTAGCAAAATTTCCCGTAATAACAGCAACATTTTCAGTTGCCATTACAGACTTTTTTTGGTGAGTGTATAAGATATTATTCAATTTTAAGCGACTGCTGAAAAGCAAAAGAAATTATTTTTTTTCCATCGCTACTATGAAATTGTACTAAAATACAATTTGTATGGAAAATTAAGAGGTACCTTCACATTTTCACTCATAACTCCTTAACCGCTAGACCGATTTTGCTCATTTTCAATACCAAACTGCTGGGGAGGATGTCCATTAATCTAGGTAAAAATAAGCACCACCCCTTGAGCCTTCGCGCCGTGATCGCCATTTCAACAGACATGTTTACATCTGATATTTTTTTACACGGGTCCCTAAAAATTTGCTTTTGTTGTTTCATAAATGTTTAGTTACCTTTTTAACCACTGGAATTCAATTACTTGGATCTCTAATAATTCGTTATTGGCTTTTAAATATATTATTATAAACTTTTTTTCTGTAAATATCAATTTTATATCATTAGTAGGACAAGGAAGTTTATTTACATAAAATATGAATTAAATATCGAACACATTAAAATTATTTGGAATCAGTAGTCTTTGTTTAACTGTAATTACTGGTGTTCTCCTATAGAATTTTATAAAAAACTGTTATCATAGTTAAAAAAATATTTCAAAATATTGTAGTCAATTTTATAGTAAAAATTAGTCAATTATTTTTACGATATTGCTAGTTATTTTTACTGCATTTGTCAGTTATTTGTCAACATTGCAAAACAGAACTACATTTTTTTTTAGCTATTTTTGTACCTTTGTCGCCTCTATAACTTTATATACCTTTATTTTAACTGTAATTTTCATTAGATTTTACTGAATTCGGCAGCTTAAAATATATGCATTTATTATTGATATATTTCAATTTTTTCTTTCTTTAGAATTACCATCTTCATTGGAATGTTATAAATTGTTTTCTTTTTTCTGACATTTTGACTAAGAGATAAACAAAAATCAATTAAATATTTATAAAATGGAAGAAAAATAAATCTTTTAAAAGATATAAATTGTGTAAAAACTTAGTTTTAGTGACATATCAAAAATATGCTTTAAAACATAATTTTTTAGCTAAATATTCAACAATTATGGATTTATTGCAGTTTTGGCAACCGAAACTAAAACATCTAAAAAATCACCCCTAATTTTATTTCGGTTGTCAACAACCATGATTTATTGACAAAATATCCGAGAATATATGTCAAATATGCATTAAAATATGCATTTATAGCAAAATATGCATCATTAACAAATCAATGCCATTTTGTTGCTAATTTGTTAGTTCGCAAAAAATATTTAGTTTATACTGTACTCGAGCTAACGACAACAAACAGTACTAGTATTTACATGAAGTCCCTTGCCCTGATCATTAGTTTTCATATTTTATGAGCGACCTGTTGTTGTTGTTGCTACTGTTTCCTGTCTGTTTTGTTGAGTTTAGCTGACAATATTTTTTGTAGTCAATTATATTCTATTTTAATTTAAATATTTTATTAAACTGATGTCTGCGGTGAAAATTATTTTAATTTTCAATAAAAATGCAAATATTTCATATTCACATTTTTTATTTTCAATAATATAAATAGGACATTTATATTTATGTTAGTAAGCATGGTGTGTGTGTGTTAGTGTATTAGAGGGGTTCGATTATTAAAAATTGCCAGTCAATCATATCGAAATTTATTTATCCCATTCCCGGCCATATGGCATTACGCGAATTCTGTGGCATTTTTAGTTCGTCCTAGTGCTAAAAACACACGCAAACATATTCGGACCCGATTGTAGGTCCATAATGTTTACCCAACCCTTCTACTCGGGCGTGAACAATTTTATTTTTCACCGGATTTGGATTCGGGACTTCCCATCAACCTCCTTCATCAAAATTTAGCATTAAATTAAGTTAAAAATTTTCTCCTTAGTCAGAAAAAATCTAAAGAATTTAACCTATATTCTGCTGAATTAAGAAATTCAACGAAAACTTGTATGGTCAAAGATTTTTCTCGATAATAAAGGATTCTATTTATCAAACTCATTTTGATGCAATTGAATCCGTGAAAAAGCAATTCCTGTTACTTCGATGTACATTTTAACCCCCTCATACTCCGCTCGGCTTGTTCTTATTAAGCTTCCTACTTTAAAAAAGCCGGAGAACTATGCTGAATGTGTTATTTATTTTAAAGATTATTAATGGAGATATCTGTTCGGTGAAATTTTTTAGATCTTATTGGATCTGATGAGGAATAAATTCGAAAGACAAATAAATAAATAATAACCCCTGGAATGATAATACATTTTTTATTTGTGTTTATATGCAAACTTTTATATTATTTTAGTGTCGTGTTCAGAAATCTGTTTTGAATAGATTTTCGTTGTGTATTTACGTTTTGTATATGTTTCAGCCATAAAAATAAAACAAAAAGCACAACATATCTTCTATCCTTATTTAACTCTAACTGATCCAGCCTTTAAGGTGGCTTTGTTTACAAAAATTATTTAAATGCGGCCCTGGCTATCTTATCTTTTTAGGTCTTTTAGTTCTCAAAACCCAACAGTTTTTGATTTTAATTTTTTTCTATGACAAAAATATTAAAATTTGAATTTTTTTATTGATTTATTCGATTAGGAAATTTCTAAACAAAATATAAATTTTATTTCTCAGGCAAAGGGAAAGGAAAGGGTCTATGGGCCCCTTGTGTTTTTTGTTCCAAAGTGAAACACCACAAAACAACAAAAAGTTCGATTTTTAATGAGTTTTGTTTAAAAAGTTGAAAAATTAAGGATTTCTAAAAATAAATACCATCAATTAGATTTATTTTTTTTATACCTTGACTTTAAAAACGAAAAGGCAAGTAAATATTATTAGGTAAATAAGGGAGGTCATTTGTTTGATTACCTGACAAATGATCACGTATTAAAATATTTTGAAGCTGTAACCAAACTTCGGTCATACCACAACGTGATGGTGCGATATTGTTTTATTAAAGAAAATAGCTTTTTCCGGACATTTTTGAAACAAAAAAATTTTTTTTCTTCAATTTAATGATTTCTTTTTTTGAACTTCCCTCTCCCCAATCTAAATTCAGACTATAGTCAAGCGAGGCTGTTGATTAAATGTACGCATTTTGTATTTTTTCTATAAATGAATAAAATATTCCAGATTTCAGAGCGTTGCCTGCGATGTTCTATTTCTGAAAGCATAGAAAAAAAGATATTGCCTAAATAAACATACCTTAATTACCAAATTTTTAAATTTTTTATTAAAAAAATTTAAAAATTATAAATAAAAACAATATTTATTTTGAATTCATAATAAAAATTTCCCGTTTTGCTGGGAATTGAAGGTACATCTCCCGGGAATTCCCGTCAAACCTTTCCCCAGAGAAGTTGGGAATTTCCGGATTTCAACAATTAACGTTGGCTTGTGTCATATTTATAAGAAATTGAAAAAATTAGCGTTGATAGCTTGCCACACAAACACCACTAATATTTGAGATTTTTGGATATGTGATCCACTCTAGTATATAAGGGTTTGTAAATATAGTGAATGTGCTATTATACCCTCCATCATATATGGTGAGGGTATATATCAGTTTGTCATTCCGTTTGTAACATGTCGAAATATAGGTTTAAGACCCCATAAAGTATATATATTCGTGATCCTTTTGCAATTTTAAGTCGATTTAGCGATGTCCGTCTGTCTGTCTGTCTGTCCGTCTGTCTATTGAAATGGCGATCACGACTCGAAGACACAAGCGGGGGTGCCTATTTGGTATTTAAAATGAGCAAAATCGGTTAAGCGGTTCAAAAGTTATGAGTGAAAATGTTAAGGTACCTCTAAATTTTCCATACAAATTTGTACAATTTTTCTGTATCTATTTTTTTTTCTGTTAAGTAAGTAAAAATGTTATTAAGTCTTCTTATTGTTTGATTACATTTATTGTCTTACATAATATGAGAATAATAACATTCTTAGAGCTATATGTGTGTAACTCTGATAACTAAGTTAACGTAAAAATCAACAATGTTAAAGTCGCTAACAGAGCAGACCTCTGTAAATAACATTGCTAAAACTAAATAAATAACATTACTAAAACTAAATAACAAAAGTTCGTTACATAAATTGACAAAACATATTCATATTACAGTTCATGCAAAATTTAGCATATACGTATATCATCTTCAGCCCCTATGGTGGAGGGTATTCAAAGATTCGGCACAGCCGAATTTAGCCCTTTTTTACTTGTTTTTTTATATAATTTGTATATTTTTATAGTGTGTTTGAACGTATGTTACATACGGCATCCGATGTCAATGTCAATTTGACATTTACGGTTAAATCGAAACTCACTCTCCTTTATTTTGCTTAACCAACTTTTCGTAATCTATAAATGTTTAACATTTAAGAGAAGCTAAGTTATCTGAAAAATAGGAATAATAAATATCAAAATGACTTCACAAATAAAAATGTTCAAATTCTAAGAATTTTACAATAAAAGTAAATGAGAAACGATTCGAAAAAAAAAACGATTTTGAGGCTGAAAACTGCTCTCACTTATAAAAAGTTTTAAAAAATATTAAGTAATATTTTTTAAATTTGTCTTTATATTTGTGAAAAGATTTTTAACAATATTTATTAAAAAGTTTTTTCCTATTTATAAAGAAGTTTCTTCATATTTATAAAGAATTTTCATAAATATTTATGGAAAAGTTTATTCATAAAAAATATAAGTGCTTGTGATGTAACGGGTAGAGAGGTAAACTTGAACTCAAAATTTCCGAGTTCAAATGCCAGAAAAGGCAATTTAAAAAAGTTTTTTTAAAATTAAAATAACACATTAAATTGTTAAAATGGATGTCCATTAATCTAGGTAAAAATAAGCACCACCCCTTGAGCCTTCGCGCCGTGATCGCCATTTCAACAGACATGTTTACATCTGTTTGTAGTTTAATAAAAAAGTTTTCCGTTCCATTTAAAAATAAAGGAAGATACATTTATTTTTCAAAGAAACATCTATATTAACTTTTTTATACATTTATTCGAAATAATTTACTATCATTTACCGATTTTTTTCAGTTTCAGTTTCATTTATTTTTTTCATTTGTTTGAAATTTAATAAAAATTTACCCACGAAACGGAAACTTGTGGTTTGTTTGTGTCCGTAACAGTTATTACAAATTTAAATTTTGTTTGCTGTCTGTTTCAAAAAAAAATATTCAAAAAATTTCAATTTGTTTTTTTATTTAAATTGGTTGTATATATACAAAATTTTTCAATACAATTTACAAGAACTTCATAAACACACATACATATACAAATACATTCACACAAAAAGTGTTTATAGCTTCATATGCATACATACATTTTGTATTGTACGAGTATATTAAAAAAAAAAAAAAAACCCAAACGGAAATAATTTCAAATAAATGAAAAAAACATTTATTTTTTAAGGATTGGTGGGTAAAATTTTGACATTTATTTTAACTGATTATATCAGTTGTTTCTTACGGATGTGTCAGTTGATTAATCAACATTTAAAAATAAATAACAAATGGCATTTAATTTAAATGAAAATTAAGTAGACCGGTTTTTAAATGAAATATCATTTCTTTTAAATGATATTTTCAGTTATTTTAACTTACAAACTTTTTTAAGTGATGTTCTTATTAAACCGATTTTACGAAAGGAAATATTTAGGTAAAGTAAAAATCAGAATTTATTCTCAAAATCTAGATACCTTAAGCATTTAATAGCTAAATTATTTTACATTGCAACTAAAAATATTTTCTTGATAAGATGTCGAAATTACATTTTTTGGAACCTTTTTCCCGAAGACAAACTGTGTATAGTTTACCATAACTGTTTTTTTTTCTCCGTAACTGATTTTTACATTAAATGTAGTTTGTAAATAATAAAAACTCGCGGAAAAGTATAGACAGAAACCTAATTTGCTTACGTGATTTAAGTTTTGTTTTGGTATGAAACGAAATTTTAGGTATACAAATTTTTTAAATTTAAAAATATTTGAATTTCCATTTTACATCGATGTCTAGCTAATTCTGTTTCTGCCATAAGCCATCTTAAAACATAATTTTTAGATTTTATACCCAAAATTGTACATTTTGTTGAAATCTTCTATTTTTCAAGGTTAAAGTGCAGCAGGGAGCAACTGAAGATGTCTGTAGAAAAACATAACTGCGCCCACAAAAGCTCGTCAGTAGAATCTACTGAAAATAACAGTTAAAACAAAGGTATTATCAGTTAAAAAAAAAAACTTTTAAAATAACTAAAAATTTAAAAATCTAGTTATTTTTAAATGTTTAAAACAACTAAGATTGTCGTTACGATTACAGTTAAATTTTTACTAAAAATAATTTAAAATAACTGACCAAAGTTGGTAAAAAACTACAGTTTTTCAGTTATTTTTTCGATATTTGAATAAAACAAAAACTGTTTTTTATTCTAAACGATACTCCAGTATCATTTTTTTTGCAAACTAAGAATTTATCAATAATAGGAAAAACTCAACGAATTTTTTATTTCCCAAATAATTAACAAAAATTAACTCTTTAATACAAAAATACTGTTTTGGTAAATCTCTCTCTTTCTGAGGTTAAGTGTAAATTTGTTAACACTTATTTTTATTGAAAAATTTTTGAGAAAAAAAAACAGAAAATTATTTATCTTTTGTTTTCAAGACCTGCAGAAGGAAATGCGACCAATTAATTTATATTTTTATACCCTTCACCATATATATACCCTATATATTAGTTTGTCATTCCGTTTGTAACATGTCGAAATATAGGTCTAAGACCCCATACGATATATTCGTGATCCTTATGCAATTTTAAGGCAATTTAGCGATGTCCGTCTGACTGTCTGTCCGTCTGTCTGTTGAAATAGCAATTACGACGGGAAGACTTAAGCGGGGGTGCTCATTTTTACCTAGTTTAATGGACATTCTCCCGAGTGGCTAATTCAAAGAACAATAGATCGTTTTCGGACCACATTTACTGTTACTAACAATTTGCATCCCGTGAGACGCCGAACAGTGCCGAATTAGCTGCTCTGAAGGACGATTATGTACGCCATAAAATGAAAGAAGTGCATGATGAGTTTGACGAATAGAACAATTATTTTGATTAAAAATTTCAACAATTTGCACGCGTTACTCTGGTGTAAGTCGATTCATAATGAAATTTCAAAGCAAACTAAACAAAAATCGGTTGTCAAATAAAGCAGTAATGCCTACTTAAAGTTGTGACACTCCAAAAAAAAACACCCATTATTAATCATATAATTACAAATAATATACTTATACTCTAACCGAGCACTAGCAACAAAGGCCTTCGGCACGTTGTAGCGTAAACAGATCAGAGCCTCAGGTGGGAATCGAACCCACGACTCCCGCTCTGATAAGATATCGTAGCACGCTACCAACTAGCCTACCGGGGCGCTCTTTGAAATTTCTTAATTGGACTTTTCATTCGTATTTAACAATCTAGAAACCTCTTCCAACGACAATTAAAATTCAAACCAGCTAATTTTTAAAAATCTATTTCCTCCATTTTGAATTTTCTAAATCTGACCATATGTGGTTACAACGACCTTAAAATTTTATTCACTGATATGAAAAAAATAAAAACGATGTCCGCCATATTGAATAAATGTCAATGAAATTGTCAATTAATATGAATTAATTGTTAATTTCAGAAACTTTAAAACTTTATTCACTGATAATAAATCGGACCGGTTATATATGTTACGATCAAAAAAATTTGAACAATTTCATACACTTAAAAAAATTTTACAGGTACTAAATGACAGTTGTTTCTATAGTAATCAGTATTTGTTTTTGTTTTTATCTATAATTACGGTTGTTTTTCTATGAAGAAATACAAAACATCTATTAACCCAAGTATTTTAAAAAACAGTAATATCAAGTAATAACAGGTTTTTTGTAATCGAAAGAATACTGAAAAAGCTAACTGTAAAAAACAATAGTTTTTATACATTTTTGCCAATTTCAAAAATTTTGTGGTAAAAATTTAATAGTTTTTCTACAACAAAAGAAAGCAACACATTACGACTAATTAGTAGGAACAATTTTCTAAGTGTTGCTTCTCTTAAAAAAATGTAGAAAAAATGGTAAATTTTTAAAATCTTAAAAGTTTTTATGATCAAAAATTTCGTCAAGAGAAATATTGTAAATGAATATGTTTCCTTATAAAGGTATCAGTTAAATTTTTGCATGAAAATATTTTAGGAAATTAAAGGGTACCGAGCAGAATTCCCTCCATATATATAATCTACCTAAGTCAATAAAATTTTTAAAAATATTTTTCGTCATATTTGATTGGTAATTTAGAATTTTTGATTCCTCTTTGTGATACTTTGTTATCACGTATATTAAATATTACGATTCTGGCCCATAGGGGGCTGTATTGCATGTTTATTACCATATCGTTAGTATTTAAAATGACAACCACACAGTGTGAATTCCCTCAATGATTTCATTATTAGTTTGTAAAGAAGAATAATAATAATAATAAAAAAATGAAATAATTAATAAAATAAATGTTTATTACATGTATTGAAAAATATTAATTATAAAATATGTTTACATTAACTTTAAATATTTTGACGTTGAAAATGTACCAACACAAACATGAAAACATTAATACCCAGCAAAATCACTCACATTTTCAATGAATGTATAAGGTAATGTATTGCCATAGGGGTTCATGCATTACTTTACACCTTACTTCACTGATGAAGACGACGAGCTTCAAGGATTGTGTCTAAAAATAAATTTTCATAAAGATTTTTTTTTCATATATAACGTATATAATAAATGCGTTATCGTTATTAAATATAACGTGGTCATGATGGGCAACCAACTTGGAACTTGGTTCCAGTGTTGAACTCTCTCGATATATTTGCAAACTATCTCCGAAGAGAGAAAACCCGATCTAAAAGAAATAGTACAGGTTGAGTACCTAAATGAAGCATGGAAAGAGACTCTAACCACTTAAAAAATATTAAATAAATTTTTGTACTTCGTGTTGTCTTTCGTGATGTCGATAATTATATACCTTATCCTCGTGCTTACAAAAATAAATATCTAAAAATATACCTTTAAAAATATTTTAATTGTAATTATAGGTTTATAATTCATACATTACGTAAGCCATAATCGGCAACTCTTTAATTTATGTTTTAAAATAATGCAGATGGTAACGAGTTATCATTACATGGTAATGCATGGCAATATCGCACCCATTACCAAGGTTTTGCTGGGTATTATAAACATTAATGAAAAATATTGAATTCGTTGTTAGCAAATATTGAATTGTTGGTCCTGGACATGTTGTTTTAAAAATTCAAATATTTACACAATAATTTCCAGAGTGCAACATCAGCAAAGCAAAGTCACAATGATCATACAGACAAACTGTTAAATATATACTATATTCTATTGGATAGAGATTCCAGCACAAAATTCATTATGAATTGAATTTGAGGGATTAAAGAATTCAAACAATTTAGTGATTTTACACAAAATTCTTAAGAAAATTTTTATTAAGAACAAATTAATACATCTGTAACTTAACAGTAATACAAATATGAAAATCAATCAGTATTATTTCTGTTAAATTACAGATATATAGTAGTATTCCGAGTGAAAATTGGACAAAAACAAATATAATTTGAACTTTAAACTTAAGTTTTTCAGGAAACAGTTTGTAAACAACAGTTTGTAAACATGCAAAAAAAAACTGCTGAGAGTGGCAGACTCAGGAAATTCATTCTACGGTTTTTTTTGCTGAATATAACAGAAAAAACAGTAACAAAAATAAAAAAAATAAATTTAAAATAAATAAATATTCTTATGGGTATAAAAATTTGCTGTTCAGAAATCAGCAGTCTACTATTTTTTTTAAGAAACTATTTCTGTTAATTTTAGCAGAATAGACTGTTACTTCCATTCAACTAAATTTAAGTTACAGGTTACATAGTAGGCTCGGTCATTTTAGTTCAATAGCTCTTCTAGTTCAACAGACCTTCTAGTTTAATAGCTTTTCTAGTTCAAAAGCTCTTTCAGTTCAATAGCTATTCTAGTTCAGTAGTTATTTTAATTAAATTGAAGAACTGCACGATGTAAACACAACTTTATGCAAACAAAAAAGAATGTCTTGCTGTCTTAAAAACTTAGTATAATTAAACGTTTTTAACGATTTCTTAAAAGCATTTTGGTCATAGTATTTTAAAATTATAATTGATTATTTTTATTAATATTTACAAATGTTTATTTTTTCAACAAATGAATAACGAGTTCTTTTAAATAAAGCAGGATGTAAAAAAATAAAAACTTGAGCTGGCAACAATAAAAACCAGCTGAAAAAAGAATAAGAATAAAATGAAATGACAAAAAGAACGAAAAGATTAAAAAAACCTAAAAGAGCTGAATACCTTAAAGAGCTGAAGACCTAAAAGAGCTGAAGATTACGAACTAGCTCACTAGTTCAAAGTTCAGAGCAGTTCAAGGCCCAAGAATCGATATTTCAAAAAATTTTCTTAAAAAGATCATTAAATTTATGAAAGAAAAAACTTGTACATACTAATTAGAAATTAGAATTAGACAACTAATTAGAAACGCTTTTTAGTTTTTATATAAAACAAAATTAATATTCATTTATTTCATAATATTTTTTTTAAATATATTTAACAGTTAACAAATAAACAAAAAGAACCTGAAAATTATTTAGTCTTAAAAATATTTAACAAATTTATTATATTGTTTGAAATATAACTGCGACACCTAATTAGAAACGATTATACATTATTAAAAAAATTTATATTAATTTATTTTTCTTACTTTTTATTAATATTTTGTTGCAAATCCCTTTTGCTTTATCACTTCCTCACATCGATTTTACATTGATGTTACGAGACGCCGACATCGCTCTACTTGTATCGCCCCCACGCCGTCTTCACTTCCTCCAAAAGAGTCGCCATATTTTTTGTCAGCCTCGCTGTGTGCGTCGGATAATTATCCTGCTGAAATTGCCATATAACAGGCAAATTCTCCGTATTTTTCTTTATTTAAGAATTGGGCCAACACCATTCCAGGAGAAACATCCCCATACCATAGTTGACCCTCCACCAAATTTTACTGCCAATGAAACGTAGCGAGGATTCAATTCTTGGTTAATAGGCCGTCTTACATATCTCCGACCATCAGGACCATCCGTTGATTTGCAGTCCAATTCCAATGGGACTTGTCGAAATCCACACGACATTTTCTTTGAATACTTCTCAGAATTGGCTTCTTACGTGCTGCTCTTCCGTGTAGTCCGACTTCCACCAAACAGCGTGCAACAGTCCGCTTGGATATCGTGATATTTACATTTTCTTGAATATCACGTTGGGTGTCAGTGGATGAGTTTTTTGGGTCGGATTTTGAGATTCGCGTTCTCATTCGGTCGATGTGCGCTGATGTTTTTCTGGGTCTCTTCTTTCGCGGAACGTTGTGTATAGTGTCATATTTATTGATATAATGTAAGCCATTAAAAACCATTTTTTTGTAACACTAGCTGCTCTGATATTTCTCTATAAGACTTTCCAGGCTTCCAAATATCAAAAATTGAGCTCCGTCCAGCAGGAGTGCAACTTTATCCTTTTCCCATTGTAAATCTTGAAAATTCTTATTCTTTATTTGTTACAATACACTTAAAAAAGTTTGTAAGTTAAAATAACTGAAAATATCATTTAAAAGAAATGATGTTTCATTTAAAAACCGGTCAACTTAATTTTCATTTAAATTAAATGCCATTTGTTATTTATTTTTAAATGTTGATAAATCAACTGACACATCCGTAAGAAACAACTGATATAATCAGTTAAAATAAATGTCAAAATTTTACCCACCAATCCTTAAAAAATAAATGTTTTTTTCATTTATTTGAAATTATTTCCGTTTTTGTATTTTTTTTAATATACTCGTACAATACAAAATGTATGTATGCATATGAAGCTATAAACACTTTTTGTGTGAATGTATTTGTATATGTGTTTATGAAGTTCTTGTAAATTGTATTGAAAAATTTTGTATATATAAAACCAATTAAAATAAAAAAACAAATTGAAATTTTTTGAATATTTTTTTTTGAAACAGACAGCAAACAAAATTTAAATTTGTAATAACTGTTACAGACACAAATAAACCACAAGTTTCCGTTTTGTGGGTAAATTTTTATTAAATTTTAAACAAATGAAAAAAATAAATGAAACTGAAAAAAATCGGTAAATGATAGTAAATTATTTCGAATAAATGTATAAAAAAGTTAATATAGATGTTTCTTTGAAAAATAAATGTATCTTCCTTTATTTTTAAATGGAAGGGAAAACTTTTTTATTAAACTACAAACAGTTAACTACATAATATTCTGAGTGTACATTAAATTGAAAACATATTGTCGTAAATCAACATTATCTTTATTAAAAAAGTACTTAACAAAGAAGATTTTAATAAGCAATTGTGCGTTTCTAAATTAGTTGTCGCACTTTGTTAGAATTTTTCTAAACAACATGTTAATTATAACGGCTTTTAAAATTAGCAACAACAAAACTGAGTATATATAATATTAAAAAGAGTAATAAATAAAATACAATTGTTTTGACCAAAAAACAACGTTAAATTTGCAGAAATAATAATGATCATCAAGCTTTAATATAAAAAAATGCGTTTCTGATTACACTCAGAAAAAAAAGTTAGTAGAAAAATTTGTAAACGGTTTTCAATCGCACTCTACTATTTTTGTACTGATTTTTAGTAAAAAATTATTATTTAGCAAATCTTTTTGCTATTTACATTTTACAAATTACAGAATATTTACAAATTTGTGTTGCTAATTTCAGAAATCATTTTACGAATTTTTGAAAACCGATTTGCTAAAATTAGCAAAAAATATTACTAATTTTAAAAAAGTGGATATTGAAGGAAATTTTATTTCTAATTAAAAGTTGCATCTAGAAACTTAAATTGCCTTAAAATGTTACATAGATTAAAAAAAGGGATCGGAAGTTAATATACCGACACATGTCTAAAAAGAGGACATCCACTTAAAATAGCACTAAAAAGGTTTTTTAGTTCTAAAAATCAGCCCTAAAAACAATTAAAATTTAACCTTAAAAGTAAAAAAAAAGACCAAAATATTTTTCAAAACAGAAATTACCAAATGATTAATTCGTTTTTTAAAAAATATAATCAAAATTTTTGATGCTCGATAAGAAAAATAAATTCAAAGCTTTTTACTAATATTAATTATATTTAGTAATTCGTTTTGCTGATTTTAGCAAACAGATTTTAAATTCCACTTTACAAAAAGTCTACTAAAATTTAGTAGCGGCTACTAATTTTTCTACTAATTTCATTGTACTACACATCAGCAGACATGTGTTGCTAAGATTAGCAAAAAATACCGCTGGGCTCAAATTAGCAGAATTTCCCGTAATAACAGCTAAATTTTCAGTTGCCATTACAGACTTTTTTTGTGAGTGTAGTTGTCAATAGCTGTATATTATGGTAACTTTTATTTATATTTTAACAATTTTTAATTTATAAAAATAATTATTTTAAAAGCCGCTATAGCTGAGGTTCGGGAGTGCCTCTTAAAAAGGCGTTGAACACAACATCTCTGGACTGTATCACTTTACTCTTTCACGTCATTACAAATGTGCGTTTAAATTCAAGTATATTCGATGGACAAGAAATTTTTTTTAATGTAACTGTATTAAAAAAAACTTAAATATAACTGTATTTTTGCTGCTTTTTGTCTACTAATATTCATCAATTTTTTTTAATGTTTTTTGCAGGGTAAATTATCATTAACTAAAATTTAACTAAATAACAACAAAATTTTTTTATATTTAACAATTTAATTTTTGCTGTTTTTATATTACTAATATTTAGTATAAAAATTGTCAGCAGCGCTCTTTTTAACTAATCTTTAATAGCTTTTTTGCTATTTTTACAAATTTATTTCCTGAGCTTAATAGATAAATTTTGTGAAAAATCCTATTTATGATAGTAGGTCTCGTCTTGTCCATTTCCAGTCACATTGCTTTAAATCTGTACTACTTTTTTGTGTTACCTCAGTTGCGAACCCCTACAATTTAATAGTACTTTTTTTTTTAATTTAGTTTTATTAAAACAGTAGCAATCGTCGTAGTGATAGAATGTGTTTCGTGTCATTGTTGCAATATTAACACTGAACAAATAAAAAACTCCAAACTGCTGGTTGTGTGTCGTTAGTTGATACTTGCAACTAACCATTCACTATTACCTCAACCTTACTGAAATTCACTTTTAATTTAAACAAAAAAACAAAAAACAAAAAAGAATAAAATTCTGCTATACAAGTATTCATTAAATTTTATTTCACGGTTTTATGTTCACGGTTAATCGATGCTATTTAAATTCGTGGTATTCACAGACTCATTTGAAAATAAAAAATCATTTGATTTTGTGTACAAATAAAATTTTTAATTGTTTATTAATATATCTAATTGTGTGATAATTTAAAGCGATAAGGCACTTTCTATATGATATAAAACTCATTCGCCTTATAGAAAAAAGCACCTTATTTATTTAGTTCTTCAGACATAGAAAAAATTTGAAAATCAAGTAGAAACAACTTTACATTAAATAAAAGCAAATTTGAAATCAAACCAAGTTTATTTTCTTTTTGATTTAAATGTGTTTCTATTTATTTCTTTAACAATAAAACAAAATCATTGACATTTTAATTTAAACATGAAAAATTAATTTTAACTAGAATCATATTTACTTTGATATTATTATTTCAAATGACACTACGCACCGCGACCACAATAGGTCTTTTGTGCTTTGATACGATTTATATTTAATGAAATTTCTTTAATGAAAAAATAAGATTACTACCTGCTCTCATTTTTCAGGGGTTTAAAACTGGGGTCAAAAATGTTTCCATTTTTTTGTGATTTTTATTGTTTGTCTCAAAATAACTATAATCAGTTATAACGTAGAAACCCATATTTCAAATAAATTGGGGTTTAAATAAGAGCTGCCCGTAGCGTCCCCTTTTTTTAAACTATTATAAGGTTTGTTTTTTTTCGAATTTTTTATAAATATTCCATACAAATTTAAGTAGATATAGACTTGCTAAGTTGTTATAAATATAGCTTAAAAATTAGGAATGTATAAAAATGCTGCCTAGTCTTGGAAATTTTTTGCTTTTCTCTTTTAAATGTAAACAAAAATATTTGTCATAAAAATATTTGAAATTTTTGTGTTTTTAATTTGATAAAAAATTAAAAACTACAAAAGCTAACAAATTTATTATGTATTTGTAAGTTAAGGTAGAGCAGGGCAAGTAATATAATTGCTTTATTTCGCGTTCCCGCGCAGTCCATATACGAAAACCGCTTTCGTACAAAGACGGCCCCAAATGTTTACATTGTATTTGTTTACAAAAAATAAAGAAAAGTCAGGTAAGTAGGGATAGTTGTTTTTTTTCAAGTAGTTATAGATATAAAATTCGAAAAAAATAAACCTATAATTCATATAATAAACAGGGCTTCCAAAATTATTGATTTGTTTAATAATTATTTTTTCAAAAAGCTCAATAAATCCAACTTAAATGTTTCAACTTAAAGTTAGTGAAAACCGTTATTTTAAAGAGTTTATAGAAAAAAATCTAATCCAGTCGGGTTCAAATTTACATACGTTATTTATTAAACACCAATGAGGGGGACATCCTAATTTGGATCCTTCAATAAATCGCAAATATCGTTCCAAAAATATCCAGAACGAAATTCCGAGTTCTTTAAAAATTATAGCCCATTGAATTATTAAAACTTCAGTGTCTTGTTTGTGCTCTTAAAACTGTAAAGGCATTTTTCTCAATCCTTTTTCTTAAAAGTTTCATTACTGCGTACAGGTTAGAGAGCGTGATTTTAATTTTAATTTTAATTAAAGAAAAATAAACAAGTAAAAAAGGGCTAAATTCGGCTGTGCCGAATTATTGAATACCCTCCACCATAGGGGCTAAAGATGATATACGTATATACTAAATTTTGCATGAACTGTAATATGAATATGTTTTGTCAATTTATGTAACGAACTTTTGTTATATAGTTTTAGTAATGTTATTTATTTAGTTTTAACAATGTTATTGACAGAGGTCTGCTCTGTTAGCGACTTTAACATTGTTGATTTTTACGTTAACTTAGTTATTAGAGTAACACACATATAGCTCTAAGAATTTTATTATTCTCAAAGTATGTAAGACAATAAATGTAATTGAACAATAAGAAGACTTAATAACATTTTTACTTACTTAACAGAAAAAAATAGATACAGAAAAATTGTACAAATTTCTATGGAAAATTTAGAGGTACCTTCACATTTTCACTCATAACTTTTAAACCGCTGAACCGATTTTGCTCATTTTAAATACCCAACTGCTCGGGGAGGATGTTCAATGATCTGGGTAAAAATAGGCACCCCCGCTTGCGTCTTCGCGTCGTGATCGCCATTTCAACAGACAGACAGACAGACGGACATCGCTAAATCGACTTAAAATTGCATAAGGATCACGAATATATATACTTTATAGGGTCTTAAACCTATATTTCGACATGTTACAAACGGAATGACAAACTGATATATACCCTCACCATATATGGTGGAGGGTATAAAAAGTATTTTATTATACCCTTCACCATAGGTGGAAGGGTATATATAAGTTTGTCATTCCGTTTGTAATTTCTACAATATTGATCTTAGACCCTATAAAGTATATATATTCTGGGTCCATATGAAGAGCGAAGTTGATTTAACGATGTCCGTCTGTCCGTCTGTCCGTCTGTGTGTTGAAATGGGTTTTCCGAAGAACCCAGACATGATGAGGACTTGATTCTTTTTTATTTCTGTTACATGTGATCCATTTCTGTTTGCTATTAAAAATCAGACAGATCGGTTAATAAATGGCTGAGATGTTAGCAAAAAACCAGGACTACCTCTAATTTTTCCAGTAAAATCCCTTTGTTTAATAAGAGTGTGAAGATAAATACGTAGGTTAAATACGTTTCACAACTATTGTGAATGATATAAATAAAAAATAAATAGTAGTGTCGCCAACTTTTTTTTGCCTAGAAAATGCCAAATTTGACAAGAAAAGCGCTGAAACATATGGAAAAATATAAATTTGAGATTTTACATGACATATTATTTTGGATTAAAATTTTTGGACATTTAAGAAAAAATAAATGGTAGTAGTAGATTCCAACGATGTATTCATCTCCTTCAGAATACCATGGTGAAGGGTATATAAGATTCGGCATAGCCGAATTTAGCCGCTCTTACTTGTTTTCTATTAAATTCTTTTCTAGACCTGTACATTTATTTTTTAGAAAATTAAAAATTCAAAAATTGTGAAAATTGTAAAAAATATTTTTTTTTATAAAAAGACTACAATACAATAAAAATATTTTCAAATTGACTTCGAAAGGCTACAACTTTTGCAAATATCAGTAACTGTCATTTTTGTTTTAATAATTGTGAAGTACACGTCCACAAGCCATGAAAAGCTATACTCCTCAAGAACACAGAATACTCGTGACTATTTTGCAATGGGCGATTTTTTGTCCAAATTTATCATGACGGGCGAGGCCCATTTTTATCTAACAAACAAGCGATACAAAACCATGGTTAACGAGTTTTTATTGCTGCAAATTAATGAAAAGGGATTGAATCACAAGTGGTTCCAACAGGATAGCGCAACTGCACACATAGTAGTGGCCATCAAGATCGCCCGGTTTTGAAGTCACGGGCCTATGTGAACAAGCTCTCAAAGAGAATATCCGACAAGAGCGCGAACACTTATCGTACGAAATTCTTTCCAGAACGATAAAAAAATGCGGTAAAAAGAGCAAAAATAATCATCAATAATGGCGGTAACCGCTAGAACAATATAAATATTAATAAAAAAATTTAAAGGTGCAAATAAACATTTAAAAAAAATTGTTTATTATGTTGCTTTATTTTAAAGATATAGTAAAATAACATCGAATTTATGTTTTTGGGCCACCCTGTACTTTTAATTTCGTTATAAAATTTTGGTATGAGGAAAAGTACTATCGATTTATGTAAACAGAAACTCGATATATTGTCCTCTGAAGAAGGTAATCGGAAATAACTATTTACATTTAAAATACCAATTGTTGGTAAATTTAAAGTCTAGCAGCATCTTTACAAACTTCATCTACCTGGTATATTAACACAAACAATTATTCCGTTGGCATTGTTAAAAAATATGCATATACTGAATACACAGTAAAACCCATTTATAATGAACCCAAAAGAACGAACATTTTAGTTTGCTATAACTAAACAAAAAAAAAAAAAACAAACTTGAACCATAAATATGTGTTCGTTACAAAAAAAAGTTCATAAAAACCTTGTTCATTATAGGCGTGTTACATTATATTTTACACTTATTCCTTGGCTCTTTTACCTTCTAAAAGCTGCTGTTTGTTATTTCAGTGCATGCTATTTTTTGTGTTCTTTTCGGTAAGTTTTCTGACAAGTAAGTTATTTCAACAGACATACCATTCCTGCAAAAGAAAAAAGGAAATAAAAATTGTATATTTAAGATACATAAAACCGAGTTGTTTAATATTTTGTTGTTTACAATGAGTTAAAAATACAACTTAACAAATATTAAGTTTAAAACTTACTGTTAAATCACATTAAATGGACTAGTTGAAATATTGCGCTTCAAAACATAATTATTGAGATGAATTTAATAAAATTTTGTTTGTAAAGTTTCAATCTTTAATGAACCGTTTACAATTGCTAAAAACAAGCGTATGTAAACTATGTAAATAATATGCATATTGGCCAGATACTGCTACAAAAAGTTGCTTACAATTTTAAAATTATTTTCTGTGTATTTTTTAAAAAAAAATGCAAATTTTTTTTGTATAAAATAACTTCACTTCTACATATTGTAGGGAATAAGCCTTTATACCAAGAGACATATATTTTAAATTTCAGATTTCTAGCTCAGGGGTTTGGGCAGATGTTAGGTGTTAGACTTTCTCTTTTAGACTCTCCATATTAACCTAGTTTCTGTAGAAATTTCACAAACTACCTCATCAGTAAATAAATCAATACTTCTGGAAACATACAGAGCCAGCCTCTTTCTTCAGATATCGAGAATATTTATACTATATATTTGGTAATGACAACCCTGAAAAATGGGTTCAGGTTCGGGTTAATCGAAATAAAAAGTTCAAGTTCGGTTCATGGTTCGGGTTCAATATTTAAAAAAGTATAAATGTTTTATTAATAGAAAATTTATTTATTTTTCAAAGGAATATTCGTTGAATTTTCAAGGCTGAAAAAGCCCTCTTGTTTAAAGAATTTGATTTAGAACATCGTTCCTGCTTTTTAGAACTCGTTCGAGCATATCCTTATCATCTTCTGAAGAACAAGATATTGTGTCTCTCATAAAATTGTCTTCTTCTCTTTCCATTTGCAAATTTTTTGAAAATGTTCAACATCTTCGGGACTTAGCATTAACTTAAATCTGGTATAATGCTGCAATCAAAAGTAAATTAAATATTAATAGTGGTGGTTTTATGTTTTTATATTTAAATGTTATTCTTGTGAAAATGTTTTTGTTTTGTCATCTTTTGTATGCTCTAATTTAAAACTAAGCCAGATTCTATCAAAATCGCCTAAAGTCATCTGTTCTTCCTGTAGTTTCAGCGTTAATTTTTTGACAGATGCAAAAATTTCTACGAATTCTTCACAAATATTCCAAATATTATTATTCATACTCGTAGTTAATGCAGCATATAGTAATTCCTAAAAAAAATAAAGGGTGGTTAAATTTTAAGGGCCGATGTTGAATGTGAACCACACCTAAACGTCAAGTTTTTTTCTGCATTTCATTTGACATTTCTCAATTTCAGACTAACTCAATTTGAACCATAAAAAAATACACAATCGAGCAACGCATTAAAGTTATTCAGGCTTATTATGAAAATTGGCGTTCAAATCAAAATGCATTTCGTGCACTTAGTGATTTTTTTTTTGTCAGCATAATCGACCAAATGTATCCACAATCGGGAGAATTGTGGGCAAATTTCAGCAATACGGGCCTGTGAAAACACCTTTGCATGCTCGCCCAGTTCGTTCTGCGGAAGACATTGCTGTTGTTCGCGATAGTGTGTCATGAGGTCGGCCAAGCATTTACCGCGAATGGTGTTCGCTTTCACGAGATGATAACGAACTTATTGTGGACAGGAATTGAGGATATGACCCTGGACGATATGTGGTTTCAACAGGACAATGCCACTTGCCACACAGCTAACGAAACAATGGCTCTTTTGCGCGACAAATTTAATGGCCGTGTTATCTCACGTGGTGGCGATGTCAATTGGCCGCCAAGATCATGTGATTTGACACCGTTGGACTTCTTTCTTTGGGGTTATTTGAAAGAAAAGGTGTACGTCGATAAGCCAGCAACAGTTGGACTTCTTTCTTTGGGGTTATTTGAAAGAAAAGCCAGCAACAATTCAAGAGCTAAAGGATGAGATAATTCGGCACATTAACGGCATAGAACCTCAATTATGCCTAAGCGTCATCGAAAATTTGGACCATCGGGTGGAGGTGTGCCGCCGAGGTCGCGGCGGCCATTTAACCGATATTTTGTTCCATACATAATTTAACCATACCATATTATCATAATAAAAAGAAATGAAATAATTTCCTAAATAATTTGTGTTTTATTCAAAATCAACATCGGCCCTTTAAAATTTAATCACCCTTTATATTTTTAGCGATTTTTAAATATTTTTTTCTGTTTTGAAAATTAAATTTTTTCAAATTTACGACATTTTCACTTTACATACTTCTGGCTTGAAAATTATTCGTTGAACAAAAAAAGTTTAAAGGCAGAAAAAGTAGTAAATAAAGTTTTCTATCGAAAAATTGTTAAAAATGAGGTTTTTAAAAATAATGGTGGTTTTTATTTATTATTAACCATAATTACAAATTATGTCCTTCTACCCTAACCGAGCACTAGCAACGAAGAAGATCGGCTCGTTATAGCATAAACAGACCAGAGCATCTGGTGGAAATTGAACCCACGATCCTCGTACTATTAAAACAGAATACTACCAACTAACCTATCGGGCCCCCAACGGAGATTTTTAAAAAACTAAATATTCCTATACGAAATCAACACATTTTGTTTAAGAAACTTTTCCACCTAGTTAACTACCGCCAAATTGGCTTGAGCTGACCATTAATGCACTCACAATATATTTTCCGTTACCGACTGTAACGTAAAAGTAATACGTAAAGTTTGTTTTTAAATGAAGAATCAATTGAAATTCATAGAAATATATTTTTTAACTATTTGAATCAGTCATTCAAAAAACAAACTATAAAAATTTACAGACATTCAGTAAGAGTTGATATTTTCAGTTAAATGTAAAATTTTATAGTTTCTGTTCATATAATTCCTTTTTGTTTTTTTTTACCAAAATAGTTTTTATATATACAAAATTATTTCAATTAAAATTACAAGAAATTATTCAAATATAGATACACACAAAGCCAATAAAAATATATACATCTGCATGTGTTCTGTTCTGTTTTGTAATTACATACAAATAAAAAAACTTTCAATTTGAAAAACAAACCACAATAGTAGTTTTTTCTAACTTTTTGTCAGTAAAAATTTGATGGTTATTTTAAACGACTTTCTATTGTTTTTACTTTTGTCGATTATTAAACAATGATTGAAAATAAACAACAAAATGGGTTGAATATAATGAAAAATCAGTAGTACTCTATTTGATTGTATTTTCGATTAATTTAATATGTTATTCAGTTCAATTTCTTCGACCTTTTTAATACAAATTCCAGGTAATAAGTATTCAAGCTTAAGGTCTATTTTAAGCTTGAATACTTATTACCTGGAATTTAATTTAATATGTATTTTAAGTTGTTTTTAACGAAATAATATTGTGAGTGTGGACATTTCACCTCTTTTGAACTTCTATTTTTAGAACGTTTCTGGCGAAAACTCCATAAAAACATTATCAATGAATTGAACCATACTCTAGGAAAGACATATTAAATATTTCAGATTTCTAGCCAAACAGCTTAGGACTTTTAAACCTCAGAACAAACATATCGTCCTAAGTTAATATTAAGGGTGAAAAAATAATCTTAAAATTGTTTAAAATATTATCTTTTATATATTTTTTGATACCCGATTTCTTTGAAACAAACAATAAAAGACAAAAACTGGGTAATTTTTGGTCCCACATTTGAATTACGTTATCACAAGATGGGGAAATTTCATGTTACCAGACAGTTCGGTTTTAGGTGTTTTGTGATCTGTCCTTAACGACATTGACCAAAAGCGAAAAACAAAACAGGACGATTTTAACATTACTCGCTTTATTACATATTTAAATTATATACAAATTTCTGAAAAACTTTGAATACAAAATTTCTTTGAAGGCAATTTTCATTTTATTGCTACCAGTATTGATTACAACTTGCATGCAAATAGATTTTATATTCAGAGTTTTTCATATTTTATTACCTAAAAGAAATAAAAACTTGAGTTAGGTCCTTTATCGTATAAAATTAATAAAATTATTGTAGCCACAGCCAAAAAAAATCGGTTGTCGTAATAAACATGTTTTTTCTTTTAAAATTGTCCTTTGCATGTGTTAGATGTCCGCTTATAGGTGATTTTACTGCATTATGATAAATTATTACTTAAATAAAATGAAAGCGTTTCATATTTTTCTCAGCTTCCTGCCAGCCTTCTTTCTAATTGTAAGAAGATACAAACAACAACAACAGTAACATAACAACAATTTTGAGCTGATTCAGTAGTGGTTGCAATGATTTTTTCTTATTATTATTTTTCATGCCTACAATAATAAATATTTTAACTTTGGCTGGTTGCTGGTGCCTCTGCTGCTTATTTAAAAATCTGCACTGTATAGATGCAATCTCATGCCATTTGCGTCCATCCAGATAAACATTAGTCAGGCAGCAATCAACAATAGCAGCTTACTTTTAAACAGAGCCTTGAAAGAGTAAATTCAACTTGGGATAATACAATATTCAGTGTTGAAGGAATTATTTTTATCACAAATAGACATTTTTATAAATTAAACGAAATTTGTATTTAAAAGCTTTAAGTGAAATTGAATCATAAATTTTAGGAGAGTATGGTGATGTGTCCTAAGTTAGACCAAGGACCCTTGAAACCAGGATGAACAAACTACAAAATTTTTAGCCACCCATGATGCCATGAAGCCATGATGCCAAATGATGTGACTACAAAAATTCTTCGCCGATACCACAACATTCTTAGCCGATTTTCAGAAAAACAGCCTCTAGCAAGGGTTGTAACAATTCAAACATGTATGTATTCACATCACAATCACTGAACTTGCGCTACAACCCTTGCTAGAGGCTAAGTTTTTCTCAAAATCGGCTAAGAATGTTGTGGTCTCGGCTAAGAATTTTTGTAGTCACATCATTTGGCATCATGGGTGGCTAAAAATTTTGTTGTTTGTTCATCCTGGTTTCAAGGGTCCTTGGTTAGACCTGTAACACGCCATATGACAAGTTATTTAACTGTGTCCTTTCGGAAGGTTAATCTGTCCTGAGTTACTTTTGTGAGATGTCACAAGAGGTCAATTTATCCTTATCTTCTTATGACAATGCGATGTAAAAGTAAAAGGATGCTGTCATGTGAAATAACTGATTCTGTTCCAGATCTTGTAAATGTAACGCCGGGAAATTAATAAATGTTATCTATTGCAAGCTTGATTTCAACTTTTTTCTAATTTCTATTATAATTTATAAAAGAGAATTGAAAAGTGTAAAAGTGAATTAATTCTTTTGAAATTCAGCTTTAAATATGTACGTACTTCTACGATGACTACTACGTACGAACGTACATATTTTTTTGTTATATTACTTAAGTATTCATCATTCATCCATCTCCGTTTACCTGTCTGTCCATCATTTTAAAGTTTTTGGTTGGTCGATTGGTAGTCAGTCATTTACTTAGTCATGCACCCAACCCTTACAGTTTATTTACATCTTTGCTCCTTTCGAAAATAAATAATAAAAAAAATAATTCCAAAAAAAGAACATAAAATCTAAACCTGCTGAAGTGTTTATGTCCGACCGATATTCGATTTAACGGCTGTGATTTATTATTTGTACATTTGTAGTTAGATTTGGCTTCATGAGAATGTAGCTGTAAAAATGTTTGTGATCTTCTTTTGTTTTTGTGTATGTAACCCAAATTGAAGATGTTAATCGCAGGAATATTTTCTCAGACAATTATACTGTTTTCAAATTTTAAAAGGAATTTTCTACGATAATTGTTAATTTATTGGAAATTCATATTTTTGTTATTTTCTCAATATTATCTCACATAAATTTATTCTAGTTTAATAATGAGAAATAATTTTGCAATTGTTTCTCATGCTCTTCTTTTAAAGATACCTTTAGGACTAAAATATTGGTCTAAACTTTAAACTAGTTTCAGAATTAAAGAAGCTGTAACTTTTGAGACAATTTAAAACCCGTTTTTTTGTAATGGAATATTTTGCTTGGTAGGCCATCAAACGGCTTAGAAGTTCAATTCAAATAGAAATAGAACTGACAGAACTTAAATAGAACTTCAACCATATTCTACAAAATATTCAATGTAGACTTACATGTTAATTCCTTTTATGGCGGACAACAAAGTTTACAATGATAGGAAGTTTTAAATTGTGTTACCTAATCGTTGGGCGCCATTTTCAATAAATATTTTCTTGACCCTCTAATTTCCATTAGATAAGCCAAATTACGGAATTTAGTTTTTGAAATATATTTTTTTAACGGTTAAACCTATTTTTTTTTGCTAGTGTAGGGTTTCACTTTTTATACAAATTTTCTTAAATAAAACTTCAAATGTTACGATTGAGAACAACATTTTATTAATAATTTGCTTACTCTATCAGAAAAGACATTTGTTGAAAGTTATTCCTACTGAAATCATATCTCAACATAAGCCGATATTACTATGTTAATATCAAAATAACAATGTAATAGGTGAATAGTCCTGGAAACCCTGTTGTCATTAATGAGCGCCAACGCTTTTCTTAACACACAGTCTTAAAGCTCGAAAGTAGACTTTGAAGTCCCTGCCCATATACTGTCGATTGAAGTGTTACCAACTTCACTTTGACAATACTGGTAAGCCGATAATGCCAGCTTATCAAACCAATGACAGCTGTTTATATTGTTTACAAGCTACCACAAGCATTTGCATCTAAGTTTTATAGAACAAATGATATTCAAACGTAATAGTGTTATTGCGTTATATTTGGCCGGAAAATCACACCCAGCTATTGTTCATGAACTGAGCCATCACAAAGTGAATAATATGTTTGTGTATCGCACCATAAATCATTATAATGATACAAGCAGCACTGCCATGCGCGAAAAAAAACCGCAATGATTCGGAAAGTGAAGGCTCGACTTCAACAAAATCCACGTCGTAGTGGCAATCAAATGGCCAAAGAACTGAAAATATCCTGCACGAACGTGCAAGCAAACATTGTGTTCTCCGATGAAAAATTTTTCCTATTAGCAGTTCATAAACTCTCGAAATGATCGTGTTTACGTAATTGAATGCACTGACGAAAATCTTAACCTACGAATGGCCACCTGAAGTAATTTTCCATCTTAAGTAATGGTATGAGCAGCTGTGCCCGCCGATGGACGCTGTCCAATCGTTTTCATCGAGCCTGGTGTCAATGTGACTTATTATCGGGAAAATGTTTTGGGAGCTGTTTTAGAGTCGTGGGCACGCAAAAGTTTCGGTCGTAGACCATGTACATTCCAACAAGACTCGGCACCGTCTTGTAAAGCTCGTGTGAACCCAGAATGGTTAAAAAAACCATGTTCCACACTTCATTTCGTTTGAAGGACATATTCAAAGCAAAAGGTGGCCACATCGAGCTGAAGTTTATTATTTATTTATTTATTTTATTAAACATATAATTACAAATTATATTTTAATACCCTAACCGAGCACTAGCAACGAAGGTGAGCTGAAGTTAATGGATTTTGAAATTTTGATTTTTTCCACACATTCTGTAATTTGAATCAATAAAAAATAATTTCACATAAAAAAATATGGTCATTTGAATAGATAACACTTCAATCGCCCAAATCAGTCGAATACCGTTTTCGGCCGGATATAGGTGGAATAAAAAGTAAGGAGATTAAAAGGAATTAAGTAGTTCTTGCGCCAAATATAAATACAAGACACTTAAATGCCTCATGCCCAGAACATAAGATTCCTCAATATTGATACTACCCATATATACATACAGATGACATTAATGGCCCTATAGGCCAACAGACAAGATTGGGTATTGTGTGCCTTAACACTATTCCCACGATCCCACTCAAATATTGTAATTAGCTTCTAATTAAGTGTGTCATTTATAATGTACCTTTTAACTCCGAGAAAATTGTTTAGAAAGATTGAGTAACCAACAATTCAAAACCTACTTTAAATTATGCTTTCAAAGTTTGTTTGATCGCATATCCAGATGACCGTGTGATGCTGATAAGGAAAATATTTGCTCAAACAATAAATGATCTCCTTGTATCAGGAGTTGTGAACTTTTCAACATGAACAGGAAAAATAATTTGTACATTGAAACGCACAGATGTTTATGGTGGTGAGCCATAAGTCTGCTAATCACTACACCGATACTGACTTATTAAATGGAAGAAGGTGAAAATAAAGTCATATTTTTCCAAGAAAATTAAAAGCTTTCATTCCAAGTCTATCTGGAAGTGATTGTTGGCAGCATTCCAATGAAAAAATACGTCAGTCGTACGAAATTGTGTAGCATAACAACTAGCATATCAAAGCGCACTAGGCGCTGAAATTTTACACTGCAAGCGGGTCTGGAAGCGATTCCTCGCAACTTGACAACAAATTTATACTTCAGGAGCGGCTAAGCTCTTAGTCTCTGTTGCTCAGAAAACGGAACAGTACCATACTACATGAAATAGGTACGGACTAAACAAGTAACGAACTAAATTCCAATACTTACGAAAATTCTGTAAACTTTTGGGATGAAATGTCGCCTAGGGAGGACTAGGATAGAAACATTATTATTGAAATTAATGAAATCTAAATTTTTACGCACGTCTTGAAAATGTTTATACGAATAGGTTCGGGAGTCTATTTAAATACAACTAGTTTTACTCGCAAATTAGACTGTGTAACGCTCGCCAATAATAACTTAGTGCAACAAGAAATTTCAGCCTAAATGGATCCAATGCAAAATGAAAGTATACCATCTGTTATACAAAACCCCCAAAGCAATAAAATGGTTCATTTTGTATGAAAAGTTTCTAGGGGTCCTAAATTTTTTTTGCATAACTTCTAAACCAATGAACCGATTAAAATAATCTTTTTCCAAACTTAAAGTAACTGAAATTCAATATTATTAGATTGAAGTGACCAGAATGACACAATTTTATCATGGAGATCAAGTGTAAATGTGTGAGGAAGAGAAGGTAAATGTGCACGAAATGCGTAAATTTTTTTAGTTAAGTTTTTTAAGTAAGCTGGATACTAGAAGATGAGGATATTCTTGACTACCTGTAGATTAGGCCGAATCATACTCGTCTTGGTTTTGGTAAGTGGATAGGATACCCAGTACGGCTGTATGCCAGGTTTTACATAAGATCATGGGAAATATGATAAAAAGAAGGAGACTATGCAATATCTTTTCTAACGTCCAAAAATAAATGGTCGAAGATTCGTGAAAGATCTAGACAGCCTTGGAGATGTTTTCTGGACTTTTAGTAGTACAGGGTTTTAGATCTTAAACAGTTTGCATGCGAGTAAAGGAAAAATTAAAGAGAATCGCAATGGACCACATGACCATCTCAATGTGCTAGAATTCTAGCAGGTTATTACACCTAACGAAGATGTAAATAAAGATATTTCTAAATACATGAGTAACAGATTATAAACTATATTTACTGTTTTAGGATTAAGCATTCGCGTTTTGTAATTTTAAAATATTAAATTTAAACATTATTCTCTCAACATTTTAAAAATGATGATACATACGAAAAGCAAAACCAAAAAAAAAAAACATCCAATAAGACAATCGTATCATTTTGTTTGACTATAACTATCTACGTGCAATAATCTATGTATGTTGGAAACCCATCAGGTGAAAAACAATAGTTTCTACATTATAACACATCTCCATATACAATGTGTCAATTGTGACCACCTACACCCAACACCCCCTTCCAGCACTGTTATCTGTTTAGTTACGACGATTTCGAGTATGTATAAACAATGTATATGCCATGCACGAATTGAGTGGCATGGCACGTACAACAAAAATAAGAAGTAGAAGCAGCAGCAGCAGCAGATTCAACCATTTCATAAACATGATGCAATCAATGATAGCTTACAAACAAAAAATCTTACTTAGTTTGGTATTCTTAAAACGTCGTCTTTCACTGGACCATCCTACCAACAAAAAAGCTAACACTAAAAAAAAAAAAAAAAGAACTAGAGAGGAAAAAAATCTGAAACCACAAACACCATATGAAAAGCATTCACTGATTTACGCGACGATATGTACACAAACTAACTACAAAAAGAAGATTGTAAATGTTGAACATGTTTGTATATGAGTAGATTCATTTAGATTACCCAATAAACCAAATGTAAAAGCTAACATTGGGGTCCTTAGGGAATTGAAAGAACAAATTGTTGTAACATTAACCTACAAGGATAAACCATTAAAAGTGTAAAGCGGCATACAAAACGTATTGCAAGAGCCATTACCGGATACAAAAATTAATTCATTTTAGATCCCGAAAAATTCAGCAGCCACTAAAAAAAGACGTGTCGATAAGTGCTAATAATAATGTCTATAAATGCAATTCGGACTCTTTAAAGCCATGAAGAATTTAAGCATATCCTGAAAGTAACAGCAGTCTGCGATGTAAATGGTCTACGATGAGCCAATTCGAAACAAAAGATCGTCTGAATTTTTATTCTTTTTAAAAAAATGTTAACTAATTTTGTTTAGAGGAACGAAGAATGGAAGCAGTGTATACTGACTTCCTTAAAGCCTTTGACAAAGTGTCTCATTATATTCTTTGTGCTAAGTTGCAGGCAATGGGTTTTCATTCAAATATTTCAGATTGGTTAAAATCGTATTTATCAAATAGAACTTGTAAAGTTGTAGTTGATGCTTTTGAATCTTCGACATACTTGCAAATATCTGGTATCCCTTAGGGTAGTATTTTGGGTCCGCTTTTATTTAATTTGTTCATTAATGATGTGACAAATTGTTTTTCTAAAGACAATTTTATTATTTATGCGGATGATTTAAAAATATTTCATAAAGTATGCTCCATTGCTGATGTTTTGGATATGCAAAATGAATTAAATAATCTCCTTAACTGGTGTGAGCTCAATTGCCTTTATTTAAATTTATCGAAATGCTTTCACGTTTCTTACTCCCGATCTCGAAATCCAATTCGATCAGTTTTTAGGTTGGGGAATTATATTTTGGAGAAAACTGACACAATTACTGATTTTGGTGTTGGTTTTGATTCCACCTTATCATTTATTCCACATATTAATTACATAATTCCGAAAGCTTATGCAATGCTTGCGTTCATTAGGAGAAGTTGTTCAGATTTTTCTGATCCCAATACGTTAAGATTGGTATACACTTCATATGTTAGATCGAAATTGGAGTATGCATCTGTAGTATGGAGTCCATATTGTAGAATTCATATCTCTCGTATTGAAAGAGTGCAACGAATATTTCTTAAATATGCACTTTCATCGTTTATGTTTGATAACCCTTTACCTTCTTATAGGTCAAAGAGTTTATTTTTAGGTTTAGAAACGTTAGAAAATCGACGTAGATTTCCATCTGCATTATTTATATATGATATAGTTACTGGAAGAATTGACTGTCCTAAGCTGTTATCGCTGATATCGTTTTATGTGCCACGTAGAATACTTCGCTAAAAGCATTATATTTTTAACATTCCTTTTCATCGCACTAACTATGCCCAAAATAGTATTTTAAATCGAGCGTGTAATGATATAAATTCTATTAATGAGATTGCTTTCAATAAAAATCCAAACCATGTCATTGAATTTTGCACTTCGAAAGAAACCTTTAAATTTGTAATTTTTGAATTTTTTAATTTGTATTTTTTTTTTTTTAACTATAATACATGTTGTATCTAGTCTGTAAGGAAATTTTATATATTCCATTGACCTAATAAACTGAAATAATAATAAGCATAGACTGCACTTATACTTGTATTATTGAAAAGTAGAAAAACAGCAAATAGTTGATATCTGGAAGAGGTGAAAATGTAATTTTACGACATGGGCAAAATGGAAACAGTCTTTCAGACTAAGATTTTTGATATTTTTTATGTAACGAATTAAATAATAGATAGAGGATGCATGAACGGGAGTATTAGTATCTGCAGTGACAGACATGACTGCGCTTAAGGCACTTGGGCAGGCCCAAACAGGTTTCTATAGGGAACAGAGTCTGAGTTTCACGAGTCATATGAGCATTGCGGGCTTGCTCGCTGGCAAGCATTAGATCCGTTACGACTCCCGGAACCTCTCATGAATCCAGTATTAGCATGTCATGTTTAGTACGTTGGATTGGTTTATATATATAAAATCAGTTTTTATTGAGAGATGGTCAGACGGGACTAACTGCGGTGGCATGAAATGTTTTGTAGGCAAACCAGATGGGAGTGTGGCATGATACCTACACAATTTAAGTAGATCTGAATGCCGTAGATTTACTGGCCTTATTACGGGATATATTACCTGTGCTCGCTAAACGGTGACGATGGGCATTGTTAATGTCCCATTGTGTGTGTCAAATGTTCAAATTGTCAATGACCCATTGTGTGTGTCAAATCTCCATATTTTTCTAGAACCAAACGAACTATTTAAGGTTACGACGTCTTGTTTATGGATTCTGTTCATAAACTACTCCTGCCTGATTTTTTCAGATTTATAAGGAAGACTGCGACTACTCTCTTCTCTTCAACAAGGCGGGATTATGCCTTACTGTGTAATTTTTTTTAAGAGAAGCAACACTCAGGAAATTATTCGAACTTATTACTCGTAATGTCTTGCTTTCTTTGGAAAGGGAATAGAGAAGAGATGAAAATTTAGATGAAAGAAAATTTAAAGATGAAAGAATTTAAATATGGCAACACTTTTATTGCGCGAGATAATAAATTTTGGAACAGTTGTTGATCGCCATCTGATAGGGAGTTGGCGAAAATTGTTGAATCTTTTTAGTTAATAGCCCTGTTTTGTTATTTTATGTTCGGTGGGGTTAAGTGCTATTAAAACACCGAAGAAGGACGTTGCGCTATGTATGAGGAAGAGAAAAATCACTCATATTAATTTTCCTAAATTGATGTTGCTCTCGCAAGGATTCGAACCCGCATCCTACTGTGTAACAGTCCAAAGCGCTAACCATTACACCACAACGCCCACGATTGCAAGCTCTCTCATAATGGCCGATATAACGCTATACTAAATCCATAAAAACATCAAATTGATGGATAATCCTCCTAAAATTTATTATTTGGGATACAATGAAATCTTTTTTTCTTCCCAATGAGAAAAAAAATTACAAGATCATTGATGTCTGATACCAAGATGATGCATTGATTCAGCGCATATTATTAAGATACCGTAATCGACATAGTAAAAGTGGCTCTTCTAAATTTGTGCCCATAGAAAACAGATTCATTGTAACAACCAAATTTCTTGCCAACTGTATGGTTTGGTTGAAGCCAGCGATATATTCATTTGTCGCAATTGAAATTTGGTTAATGCGACAGAATTTCGGTTGAAACGAAATATTTCAATTGTATCAGAAAAACATTTGGTTGGAACAACTAAATAATTTGGGTGCTGCAACCAAAACATTCAGTTGGCAAGAAATTCGGTTATCAAGATGAATCTGCTTTCTCTGTGTGTGATCCCATGTCATATCATCGAGATAAGAAATTAACAAAATTTAATTCAGAAAGTTGCATCTTTTTTCACAACTTTGCAGCCGAATATAGAGGGAGGATCAATAAGTCCGTGACTTTTCGAACTTCCATTGAAGTTATATGAAATGCAACTCTGCTCCCATCAAGTACCACCCGTTAAAAGACTACTGTCAAATTTTGAGCAAGTTCCGTTATTTACTTTGCGTTTAACAGCATGGTTTTTCGAGGTCCATAAAATAGGCATTTGTTTGATCAATAATTTCATCGTTGGAACTAAATCTCTTTCCACGGAGCCATTTCTTTAGGTTTGGAAATAGGAAATAGTCACTGGAGGCTACATCTGGAGAATAATGCAAATGAGGGGGCAATTCGTAGTCAACTTCATGGATTTGTGCCATGGAAACTAAGCTGTCACATGATTCCGAGCAAACGCGGCAGCCATCTTGCGGAAAGCTTTTTCATACCCAAGTGATCGTTCAAAATTGAAACCACTGAGCCATGTGAGATGCCTGTGTCTTCCACAATCTATCGCACATTCAATCTTCAATTGGCCAACACCATATCGTGAATATTTTCAATTGTTTTGGGTGTAGAGACCTCAACTGGGGGTCCAGAACGTTCGGCATCTTCCGTGCTTGTAAGGGCACAAAGAAAGTCAGTAAACCACTTTTTTACCATTAAAATCGATGGTGCAGTCTCCATAGTATTCATCAAGCTTTTCCTTGGTTTGATTGGCGGTTTATTTCGCAAAAAAAAAAAATTTAATGAGCCCTCGAAATTCACTTTTTCTATTTTTAAAAAAATGCAGGAGGTTGTATGTTTTGAACAGTTGTTAAACGCAAAGTAAATGACGAAACTTGCTCATAATTTGACAGTAGTCTATTAACAGGTCGTACTTGCATTTTGTATAACTCCGAGGGAAGTTCGAAAAGTCACGGACTTATTGATCCGCCTCGTAAGACCTTCCGAGACAAAAAATATTAATCCAATTGTGTACATTTTCCCCTTTCTGAAAAGTTTACAATTTATTTGCAATTTGGTGTGCTGGGTTAACTACCATTGTTATTGGGGTTACAACAACCACAAACATATATCACATGTTTACAACTTTGTTGTTGTATATCTTCACTGACAGCGATGTCAATTTATAAGGAATGACTCCCACGACATATAACTCGTTTTTGTTGTTGTGGTTGTTGGTGTTTTTTTGGTTACATTTTGGAAAAAGATGTCAAGAGAGAAAAAAAACTTATTCAAAATATTTGCTAGTGAAACCCATAAATGTTGAATATAAAGTTGTCTTTTGTCTTCAAAAGGTGTGTCAAAAACATTTTTGTAATATTGCAGTTATACGATGTAATAACGTACGTACATTACATTTATAGATCATGTACTGCTGCTACGTGTGAGGTATCCAATGTGTATGAATGTTTGGTTTATGAAACCAATTCAACATGAAAAGCTCTTGTCTCTGGGGATAAGCTTTAGTATGATTTTTTTTCTTTGGGTGAAGTGATAAAGTTGATCATTACACTTTACAATTAGATTTGTCTGATTAGAAAATGTTCTTATAGGAGTAATATTTTTTTATTACTTTACACTTTTGTATAATAAGTTTAGATTTTAAATATTACAACTGTGAAGATGTTTAAAACTTTCTTGCCATTAGTAGAGCAGATGGAAAAAAAAGTTCCAAACAGTCAAGCTCTAGATAAAGATAGAACAGAAGTAGTAAATAGTTGGATACTATTCTGCTTTCAAATTGGGCGTTTCTAAATGTCGAAAAAATCAAAAAATTTTTACAATACGAAGCAACAGGTCAATGATCTGATTTTATTTAATAGTTAGGTAAGTTCTTTGGTTAATAAATTATGCGTGCTTGATGATACACATATTTCTATAAGACAGAAGTTTAGGTAGATCAATAATCCCAAGAGAACCTAAACTCTAAAAAATGCGGATTAAATAGAATTTTAAAATTGAATACAACTATAATTATTGTGTGACTGTGTGTCTCGAAAATTAAAGCCCGAAAATCAGTTGCTATGCGCTCCTTTATCTCAAACACTCGCCATTTTTCGGTCTTGCGACCGACTGACTTCAATCAAAGACAAGATTTCTAAGGATAACTTAAGTATTAAGCAAGTGTCAAACCAGGCAAGTTTTAAAGCTTTTTAAGATGAAGAAGAACAATATCACACTCTTTACCTTTATTATTGCATTTTTGAAAAAAAGAGAGTAGCGCTAAAAAAGCGCTGCTATTTCTACATTAATTCTAAAGTCGTGCCAATTTTTTTCTGAGAGGTTCTTGACCGGTCAATTAAAGGGTCACAGTTGCGGACATTAGAGACTGACCTCAAGGCAGTGTTTCTTAGTCAATTCCCTATTGCTGGTAATTGAAGCACATTAATTGTACATATTCAGTCATATCTGGACTTTGTATGCGCTTAAATGTCTGGAAAATGTTTTTGGAATATTTGGCAAACAATTTACGCTCTTTTAAGGTGGTTTCCAGACATATGTGTTGGCATATCGCAACGTACTCCTTTGGTGTTTCCATAACACTTAACCTCACCGAAGTAAAATAACATAACAGATGGCAACAACTGTTCTAAGATTTTTCATCTCGTGCAATTATTATGCTGCGACCAAGACTTTCATCTTTCACTACCATCACCATCACCATCTCTCCTCTATCCTCTATTCCAAAGAAAACAACACATTAATTATTTGAACGAATTTCCCCAGTATTGATTCTTTCTCTTTTTATAAACTATAGCCCGCACTCATAACCCACATAATTTGTCTCGTGATTATCGTCGAATATCGACATTCTGTCGATAGAAAAGCTGTCGTTAATCCCAGAATTATGATCATAAACCACAAAAATTTTTAAGTGTTTTCCGAAACTGTGTTAGGGAGTTTTCCGTTTTGGGGTATTTTGAACATTTAAGAAGCCCTTCTGTGTAGGGCATTGAAATTTCCCACATCGGATTCGCTAAGTAGCGAATTTCTGTACCTAAAAACATAGGTGTAGGCTAATGTAAGCAAAACCAAATATGCACAGAGAAAACATATTCATTGTGACAACCGAATTTCTTGCCAACTGAATATTTTGGTTGCAGCAACCGAATTATTTAGTTGTCCCAACCAAAATTTTTCCTGATACAATTGATATATTTGGTTTCAACCGAAATTCTATTGCATTAACAGAATTTCATTTGCGACAAACAATATATCGGTAGCTCGAACCAAACCATTCGGTTGGCAAGAAATTCGGTTGTTTCAAATCTGTTTCCTCTGTGGGTCAAAAGACTTAGAGAGTGAAACCTGCGAAAGTGCATTGTATGAATTTATAAGATGATATACCCAACTTAATACCTGTAGGCAGTGAAAGTGACGTGACCAAGATTTGGTTTCGTCTGGCAATTTCAAAACCTTAATTTTTTTACCTTTTTGAAGCATTTAAAACAAAATTTACAGCTTTTACAAACAGAAAAATTTCAAATATTTTTATGACAAAAATTTTTGTTTTCATTTAAAAGAAAAAAGTCAGGAATTGCCCAGACTTGGCAGCATATTGATAAATTCTTACTTTTTAACTACTACAACTACTTTGAATGTCTATTTAAGTTGTTAATTAAATATTTTCAATTTTAAATACATATGTTTTGATATAAAAATAAACTCATAAATCTGAAATTTTGGGGATTCTAGTTAAGAATTAATGTGGTGTGTGAATCTATGATTTTTAATTTAAAAAAGTACTACAATTGGAAACACAATTTAAATAATTCCACTTAGGACCTGTGCGAGGTAGCTAAATAAATTCTAGACTAAATACAAATTGGCAGTAGATTTTAAAATTTCTTTGACAAAATATTTCAACAATTTTTAAAATTTCATAGAAATTTAGATACCTGAATTTAGTTTAGATTTTATTTATTTTTTCAGTGTAAAAAAAAAGATTCGTAACAATGCCAAAAATGCTTAGTAAGGTTTGCCATTTCACCATGAAGAGACTAACAAACGAACAACGTTTGCAAATCATTGAATTTTATTATTAAAATTCGTGTTGTGGGAGAAATGTGTTTCGTAAATTACGTCCATTTTATAGTCGTCATAATCGACCCATCGAATACCCTCAAGCTGTTGTGACCAAATTTCGCACTAGTTTCACTTTATTGGACATTAATTAATCCACTAACTCGTATGCGAAGAGTGCGTACCGAGGAGAATATTGCTGCTGTATCGGCCAGTGTCAATGAAGATCGCGATATGTCAATTGGTCGCCATTCTCAACAATTGGCCAAGATCAAGAGATTTGACCATACTTAACTATTTTTTATGGGGATACGTAAAGTCTCTCGTGTACAGGGACAAGCCATTGGTGAGATACCAGCCGAAATGCTAGAAAAACATTTACATAAAATACGATTAATCTTTAAAAAGTAAACGTCAGGCATTCATTTATCGCCCCTAATATATATTTCATTCACTTTTTCAAATTTTCTTTTACCATTTAAGCCCAATTCAGATAGGACTATTCCATGGCCACCAGATAGAGAAAAGGAAAACATATGTAGTTGAAACATACATATTTGAATAAACGTCTTATTTTCGCATTTAAAATAATATGTGAACATTTTAGGTTGTTTTTTTTTTTTTTTTTTTTTTGCATTTTAGAAATAAGTAGAAATATATTTAAACTAATAAGAAAACAAACTTAGTTTGATTTTAAAGCCGTTTCTATTTAATTTAATATTATCTCTGTTTAGTTTATTTTAAATTTATTTTTTTATGTAGATCAAAACATGGACCGATTTTAAACAGTTTTGACCTGAAGTTTGATCACAAGGTTACTTGGGCAACCACATGAACGGATAGACAGCGCCAATTAGATTCAGACAATTATTAGCTACTAAACAACTTATTAGAACTTGCTGTTATATATTCGTTATTCGATCAATTAAGTTAAAATATTTATTATTGAAACACTTTTATTAAAGCTGACTACAAATTCTTACTATTGATTTGTGAAAATAACAATCTACATTTTTCGATTTTATTATCTCAATATCTTGAAATAAGATTTTAATTTTTTTGTTCTAAAACATCAAAGGACTTACAGTGCATATATGTGGCCTTCCATATCAACCGTACTGCTACAGGAAAAAGTATACCGTATAAAAATAAGTGTTAAATTTGTAAATTTCAAACTATAGTCTACTTCGTCCACTTTTAGGAAAAAATTTATATGTTATTCCATTTGTTATTCCTATCATACAGGAAAATAACTACTGTAGAGGGGGCAGTTGGTATGGTAAGCCATATATTTGTATTTTCCTCTATACCTTTCAAGTTAGATTTTATTTATTTTTCTTAAGCTAAAATCGAATAATGTGAAGAAGAAAAAAAATTTTTGTCGTGCTTTTAAATTTATAGCAAATATAACAAACGGAAGTTCTTTAGTTGTTTTTAGTTTATTTTTTTTTTGTTCATCTTCAAATAACTACATACACGTATTATGTACACTGAACCAAAAATTACTAAAGAAACGATTTTGTTGTTGTCGTTGTTAGAAGAAGAAAAAATAAGTTTGAAGAAGGGAATATCATAGAGATTATAAAACCGTCATACACTAATACAATATGTATACAAACTTACATACACTTATATAATAATTACATAATAGGGAGGGTAAAATGTGTATAAAAGTACCATAAAAAATGTTATGGTATTTTAGCGATTTACAACGAAATGAAGCCTTTATTTTGTGGCCTCACTGAATTTGCTTAGTTGTATATTTTTGAAAGTATAAAATTCCGAATCTGACTTCTGCCACCTGCAAGCTCTCAGGGTCAAAGTCAATTTTTTGTGACATTCTGGTCGTCAAACGGTTTATAGTCCAAATGTTGTTTTGCTATATTTTTAAAATGAAACGACATTTTAATTTTTTTTTTTGATCTATTTATTTGCACCTTTCAGTTTTTTTTTTCATTAATTTATAAAAATTATATGAGTCAAGTGGGCGCCGCAATTGTTATTTGGGCACTTTTTACCGCATTTTCCATCGTTTTGGAGAGAACTTAGAACGGTAAGTGTTTCCAGAAAAGGGCGACAGACACTTTTACCAAAATTTAATAAAAATTTCCTTGAAATGAAGAAAAAAATGTTACTAAAAAATTGGTAAAAATTTCTAAATAATAGAAAAATTTTACTATTAACAAATAAATTTTGATTAGAAAACATAATTTTAAATATTAATTTTAGTTAGGAAATGTTTCCTTGATTTCAAAAAAAATTTATTTTATTTAAGTTTATTAGATATTTTTTTTTACTAAAAACTTAACTCCCTAAAAATAAGAAAATATTTTCTAACATCAAGTTAAACAGCACTTTTTTTAGGGAAAAAATATTTTTAAATTTGATAAAAATTTTCTAATAAATATTAAACTGTTTCTTAAGGTAATATTATATTTTAAAATATGTTTTAAAGTACTTTACACTCGTTGTGTAAGTATTTTCCTACTTTCGGAGAACTTCCGCTTTGTTGGGACACTGCTTTTAACAAGCTTATTGCTTTATATTTTTATCTTTAGATTAAATTTAATTATACTAAACTTATGTATTAAAAATATAAATCAAATTCCAATAGCAAAAAGGTAAACAAATTAAAAAAAATATATATATACACTCAAAATATTATGTAGTTAACTGTTTGTAGTTTAATAAAAAAGTTTTCCGTTCCATTTAAAAATAAAGGAAGATACATTTATTTTTCAAAGAAATATCTATATTAACTTTTTTATACATTTATTCGAAATAATTTACTATCATTTACCGATTTTTTTCAGTTTCATTTATTTTTTTCATTTGTTTGAAATTTAATAAAAATTTACCCACAAAACGGAAACTTGTGGTTTATTTGTGTCCGTAACAGTTATTACAAATTTAAATTTTGTTTGCTGTCTGTTTCAAAAAAAATATTCAAAAAATTTTAATTTGTTTTTTTATTTAAATTGGTTGTATATATACAAAATTTTTCAATACAAATTACAAGAACTTCATAAACACACATACATATACAAATACATTCACACAAAAAGTGTTTATAGCTTCATATGCATACATACATTTTGTATTGTACGAGTATACATATTAAAAAAACAAAAAATACAAAAACGGAAATAATTTCAAATAAATGAAAAAAACATTTATTTTTTAAGGATTGGTGGGTAAAATTTTGACATTTATTTTAACTGATTATATCATTTGTTTCTTACGAATGTGCCAGTTGATTAATCAACATTTAAAAATAAATAACAAATGACATTTAATTTAAATGAAAATTAAGTAGACCGGTTTTTAAATGAAATATCATTTCTTTTAAATGATATTTTCAGTTATTTTAACTTACAAACTTTTTTAAGTGAACTGCAGGATTCTGAAACGTGGCGCCCTATGCTACAGTGGGACTTAGAGGAATATAATAATACAAAATAAATTGTGACAAAGTCAGATCCTCTTTGTAGTTAATTAATGGTTCTCCTCGAGAAAACTACAAAAAGGATGCCCTAAATAACAGGCGGCACTGGGGTTCTTTGTCTTCTTAACTAATTTAAGGAAATTGTTGCAAAAATACAAAACATCTACATTTCTTGTTATTGCTGGAAAATTTAAAATGTCATTTTATTGCATTTTTAGCTTAAATTTTAATTGACATTTAAAATTTTTTATTTTTTATCATTAACTGAAAAGGAGAATAGTTTAGTGCTTTCGATAAATATAAAGTTTTATAGGCGCAACCCCAAATATAGGAAAGCCATTATGACGTAATGTATAAAATGTTTTTTTTTATTGTAGTCAGCAAACTAAATTATTACATAATTTACAAAATTTTAAAATATATATTAAGCTACTTTAAGAAAAATTTACTCCAGTTTTTTTTTTTTTTATTTATCTGAAGAATTTTTTAGGGAAAAAATCCTATACCTAAGTTTATTATTTCCCAAAACTTAGAAAACTTTTACTAGAAAAAAATAAAAATAAATCATATTTTATTAAAATTTTTAAAACTTATCTGAACTAAGTTGCATGAAAATTTTCCCTAGAAATAGTTCATCAGTTTCTATAACCAAATAAATTTTTATTATTACAAAGGAAAAAATTTATTACTTTTTTTTAATTGTTAGAACATTTTTAGAGAAGGTAGACTTAAATTTTTAGAAGTGGTAGACTTAAAAACTGAATTTAAAATTTTTTCGAAGTTTTATAAAATTTTCATGAACTGAGAACAATTTTTAAACTATTTTATATGAAATTTTAGATTAATTTTTAGTTCATGTCTTTTTTTTTTTGAGTGCGTCCTCGAAAAATTAAGGCCCGAAAACACCGCCGCTGAATTATTCCTTAAAAATATAGTCAGGAGTATTCCGCTAGGGTTATACGTTTTGGGCCACCTTCTACTAACACTATTTCTACTCAAAAGGAGGGTATCGCGATAGGTATACTTTTCATCTTAATGAAGTTTCGATACGGAATAATGCACATACATAAGAGGGGCCAAAAATTATTCAGGGTTTATATAAAACAGTATGAATATGAAATTTCAGCTCAATATCTTTATATTTGCGACATATAGGACACGAACAAGCATAAAACAAGCAAAACAAAAACAACAAACTCAATAAAAATAAATCCATTAATTTATTTCAAAATATGGAAGTTCATTTGTAACAAAAACTTTTTTCATAATTTATTTACAATTATATACTCTAGGTAACAAAAATGCTTTTATTATTAGTTTGTATAGACTTATTAACTTCGATCTAGAATTGGGATCTAAAAAAGAGACCGTAGGTCTTTTGAGAAAATTTCAAGAAACTGTTAGTGAGACAGATTTAGAAGAGGGGTGCAAAGTACACTTTAAGAAGCTAGACAAATTTAAATTGTGAAATGTATTTCTCATCCCCGATATAGAGTACATAAATATGTTTATGTATATGTCAACGAGAGCAAATAAAGAAAAAAAAGCTCGAGCATAAAATACAACAAAAACTGAAAAAATAAAAAAAAAACACTTCACAGCTTAACACCCTGATGTGCAATATTTTGTATGTCAAAAACGTTAAGGGTATGAGAATCATTAAAAAAAATAACTAAAAAAAACGAAACACAAGCAGACAAGAGACAAATACTAACTGACAAAACTGAAGGAGACCAACAAGTACATACACACATACATATTCACACACACACACGCAAACATACACCCGCTAACATCAACAATCAAACTGACTAACAGACAAAACAGCTGGTTAAAGAAGAAATAAACACAAGAAGAACAAGACTAAAGAAACCATTTTTAAAGGCAACCTAACCTAATAATATAACCACCCACTCATCACCCCACCACCTTACTGGCATATGCATGGCTGTGTGCGTCTGTGTATGTTGGTTCCATAGCAGAATAGAATAAAGAAACTTGAAGTACCTTGTACGTAGTACATATAACAGCAATTGATATGGCTTTTTCTTAAGAAGGAAAAAAAAAAAAGAACTCAGATTTAAAAATATGTGTCTTCGTATTCATACAGTTGTATTCGTATATTTCTACACGTTTGTATATTTTTCAAATTTTTTTTCTTGTTGTATTGTCCATATTTAAGGCTTGATCTTTGGCTTATTACCGTGTCATGTGGAGCACGAACTATGGCAACTGACAAAAACACCCACCTCTCTTTTTAGCCACGAATATGAGAAGATGAAGCACACAACCTGAATCATTTGTTATAAAACATTTCGCGTAAAATGCCGAAGGGGCGGATTTTTTTCTTTACTTGTCAACCAGAGTAAGAGAGAAGTAGAGAAGATTACATAGATGAGATGCCATAAACAATTATTCCAATAGAATACGTAGATTTAATAGGGAATTTTTTAAACAAGATTTTAGGAGAAGATAATAAATATAAACGACAATTTTAACAAACATTTTATAAACAATCTTGAGTTATACGTCATTCAGGTTATTAGCGAAAGGAATCAAATTAAAAAAATTATACTTTGTATCATTACCCTTAATACTTACTAGCCTACCAAATCGGAGGTGTTCTATATAAATTCCACAAGATTTCATAGCTTTGCTATCAGAATTAACGGGAAGTGTGTGACACATAGGAGCAGTAAGATCATCGGTAAAAGATAACCCCAAGGGACCTTATCCCAATGTATGGTTTTTGCATTATATCCCAAATGTTTTCGGACATAATCTCTAAAATTAAAGTTGGACTATGGCCGAAATACTTTGGGTCGTAAATCCAAGAGGAAAATGAACTTAAAGCCCAGATTAGGGTCATAATCCCCATATATTTTGTTCACCGACGACATTGACGAATACAAAGTAAGTATAATAATGAACGTTTCACACAAAAGGCCGCCACTACACTCAGAAAAAAAAGTTAGTAGAAAAATTTGTAAACGGTTTTCAATCGCATTCTACTATTTTTGTACTGTTTTTTAGTAAAAAATTAGTATTTAGCAAATCTTTTTGCTATTTACATTTTACAAATTACAGAATTTTTACAGAATATTTACAAATTTTTGTTGCTAATTTCAGAAATCATTTTACAAATTTTTGAAAACCGATTTGCTAAAATTAGCAAAAAATATTACTAATTTTAAAAAAGAGGATATTGAAGGAAATGTTATTTCTAATTAAAACTTACACCTACAAACTTAAATTTCCTTAAAATGTTACATTTATTAAAAAAGGGATCGGAAGTGAAGATACCGACTCATGTCTAAAAAGAGGACATCCACTTAAAATAGCACTAAAAAGGTTTTTAGTTCTAAAAATCCGCCCTAAAAACAATTAAAATTTAACCTTAAAAGTAAAAAAAAAATTGACCAAAATATTTTTCAAAACAGAAGTTACTAAATTAAAACAAAATGATTAATTCGTTTTTTAAAAAATGTAATAAATTCAAAGCTTTTTACTAATATTAATAATATTTAGTAATTTTTTTTTTGCTGATTTTAGCAAACATATTTTAAATTCCACTTTACAAAAAGTCTACTAAAATTTAGTAGCGGCTACTAATTTTTCTACTAATTTCATTGTACTACACGTCAGCAGACATGTGTTGCTAAGATTAGCAAAAAATACCGCTGGGCTCAAATTAGCAGAATTTCCCGTAATAACAGCAAAATTTTCAGTTGACATTACAGACTTTTTTTGGTGAGTGTAGTATATGAACCAATATTCCCGTTTTCTAATGTCTTGCTGCTAAAACCTATTCCTATAAAGTTTGAAGACGAAGAATTAGAATCATCGCTCTGTGAAAGAACGATTGGATATGTCAGAATCATTGGCAGTGGATGAGTCGACAACCAGCAAACGCCTAAAAGCTTTAAATGCAAGGAAATTGGGTGCCATACGAAAGGCGATTTTTCGCTTTTGAACATCTACTCGAACGCCAAGAAAAGAAGAGTTGTTTGATCGCATTGTGACTGGCGATAAAAAGTGGATCCATTACAACAACCCCAAGCGCGATAGTCATGGGTTTTGCCCGGACAGCCATCAACATCCTTCGCAAGGCCAAATATTCATGGCATGATGCTTATGCTCTGTATTTGTTGGGACCAGAATTGCTCAAACCGAATGAAACGAACATGGGGGAACGCTTTCGGACTGGACTCATGCTTTTGAGCCATGCACTAAGGTAAAAATGGCCAGAATACATTGAAAGGCACGACAATGCAAGATCGGTCAAGACCTACTTAGAAACGCTGCAATGGGACGTCCTACCCCACCCGCAGCATTGTGAGGACATCGTTCCATTCGGCTATTACTTTTTCCGGTCGGTGGCACATAGCCTGTCACAGCAAAAGTTCACTTCATATGAACAATGCAAAAAATGGGTCGATGTTTCAGGATTAAGAGCGAACCAATTGCTGAGACAACACAATACTGTGTAAAGTGGGTGACCCATTGATAAAAATCTTACGGATTTTACATAGTCACGCTAATAATGCAAAGAGATATTGTTCCATCATCCATTAGTAAAGGATCAAAGATAAAATTAATCTTGAATGCCTACTAACAAAGGTGGGTTCATAAACTCTGCCGATCAGGGTAAATAAATGTCAATGTTTGCAGACGGCTCGGTGATGAATAACGAAGCAGTCTAGGGAGAGGAACTAGACACTCGGAATTTATGATACTTCCGAAAGAATTACAGGATTTCAAAAAGTGAAGATTGTACACATTGCATTAGCTAAATCCGTTTGCATTTCGTCAGCACATGATTCCAGGACGAATCGGGTTTAATGGAGGAATGTGTAAGGAATGTTTTTTAATCGGTAGCGTCTTCGTATAAACCGTTGGCATTACTGTAACAGCTTTGTGACTAGGAAGAGAAGGCTTTCTACTCTGCGAATTTCCATAATTAAAGCAGTGGCAAATTTGAAGGGAATTAGGTGGCGTTATTGAATAAATAGAATTGCAATATACCTTCAAATATACTCACCCTCTAGCAGGCTGCCATTCAACCTAACCTCCTGTATTGCCAAAAATTCAAAAAACGGCTCCCTTTAAATCATTAAATTTCCATAAATGTGGCAGTCATAGGCACTAACGTGGATGACTGACAATGTTCAGCCGTAACAAAACTAACAAGAGCAAAAAAAAAAATAAACAAAAAAAAAAAATCCATCAACACTTAAAGTTAAAGCCAAAGCAAAACTTCATGTTTTGCACTTGAACCAACACAAATGACAGACAACAGAAAGTATTTGACATTTTACCTTGGAAAAAAAGCACAAACATACAAACTTTCATACCAAACCAACTATGCACAACCATTCATCTATCCATCCAGCAAACAAACAAATAAACCACCCGTTTAAAAATAATTTTAAAAACAGACCCCAATTAAATATGTATTAAAATTGGTCCTAAATAATTGGATCAAATAAAATAATATTATATACAATAAGATGCAAAAAAACCTTATATGGACTTTGATTAATATTGGCAAATATTGTTAGATGTTGATCCATATAGGGCATATTAGCAATATAAGCTACCATATACAACCATATATGGTACATACATAACTACATTAAATTGTATCGTTGAATATTTTACTATATAAATAAATTTTTGGATCGGGCAAACAACAATAAACTGAATTCATGGCAAAAACACATACAGATAAAAAAAAATGTATCCTCTCTGAACGAAAAAACCAACAAAACATAGCAGCATATTAACTCCATACTTAAACGTAACGACAACGACGAGCAAAATGTCACTTTTTTTTTGAAATGCCATTGGTTCCTACCCCAAAAAGACAGAAAAAATATAAAAACAAAAATAAAAAAACACACAAACCTCACCATCTTACAAAAATCCCCTACATCCTTTTTGACATTACATACATTTGCTTACAATACAAACATCCAGAGAGAACATTTAACAAATAGAGCACATAAAGAGCATACAGGTGGCAAAAAAAATGAATGAAAAATATTAATAAAAAAAGTTTGGCAAAACAAGTTGTCAGAGTTGCTTAGCAACGCCCTCTAACCACAAAAATGATGTCTCCGTCTTTAGCAGATGTATACAAAAACAAAAACACATACAAAACATATGAGACAAGTCAGCTTTTTGAATTGAAAATGTCATCAACAGACTCCATTGCTATTATAGAGAGCACCTAAAAAGATAGCCGGAACATATAAAAATACCCTCTAGTTGTCCTTGTTTAGCATGAAGAAAAAAAACATAGAGCAACAAAAATATTCTTATACTCAGAGAGTCATTTTAAAGGGGAAATTAAAGCTAATTCTTTCACACTTAAGGTTTTAGTTGGAAAAAAGGAAAGAGACAAAAGATGAGTGATATAAATAGAGAGAGGCTGTGCTTTATTGTAATGTTATTGTTGTTGTCGTCGTATAATACAAACCGGTTCTGTTAAACCTGCTGCTGCTACCACTACAACAACGATGATATTCATGATGTTTTAGTTTTTAGTGTTGTGTAGCTTAAGGCATCCATCCCATTAACCGTAGAGATACAATAACGTCGCGTGTTTTAGTTTTCGTTTAACGTTCGCTGCGAGGGTACGGTTTACACGTAGCGCATGATATATTATACTAAAAACGTAATCGAGTATACCAAAAAAAAAATACGCGTTATACAAAAAATTTAACGATTAAAATCGAATACAATTAAAGAAATTTGTTTTAAAAAACGTAAAATTTTAGTGAATTGTTTAACAAAATTTTTGGATATTTGACTTATTCAGTCTTAACAACATCCCCTAAATTTGGATTAAGTACAGAAAAAGCACCGCTGGAGTTTTAAAGTCATAAATCAATATTGTAATAATACATCATATGGTTAACACCTTATTGTTTTGAAAACAATTTGGTTACAAAATATACGAAACTAAAAGAAAGTGCAAGTGTAAATGTTATCCTTATTCTTCTTCTTCCATATACACGGAATAATAATCACAACAATAACAAAAATAATAGCCGTAGGTAAATGTAAATTTTAAAGTGAAAGGCCGGTGCTTGTAACCTTTTAATCGCCGCAAAAATTAAGTCATTAATCCTTTACTAAAGCCGGAAGACGACAACTACAACGACCCTCTTTAACCTCCTCTAATCATACTCTAAAAATTATTTCAATTACTCTCATATATTAAATACGCATACACCCAAAACACTCCCACACACCAAAAAAGAAGCAAAAAATAAAACCTATTTTCCTCGTTACCAACTTGTATATACATACGTTTAAACACTAAGAACATTTTTTTTGCGCGCGCTAATTAACGTCAACAAAATACAAAAAAAAAAAAAAAAACAAAAAAGTTAAAAAAAAAATCCTCGTGGTCGTTTAAAAAGAACAACAACCGCCGTCTAACTTGTTCCTTTCACACAAAACATAAATAATAAAACCTGTTGAAAATTTTGATTAGAAATTAAATTTATATAAAAAATATATATTTATTAATATAAAACAAAATTTAAATGCGCATATGCAACCTTGTAAAATAACACCATAAAAATATTATTAAAAAAATTTCAAATAATTAAAAGTTTTTTTTTTAAAAAATAGTGTTTAAAATATAATCTCAAAAAGAGTGCTCAAGTTTTTGAAAAGATATAACAACAAATTTATATTTCAATCCAAACCGCTATAATTGTTTAACAAAATTCTTACCGAAGTAACTAAAACGCCCCTTAGGGCTGTCGCGTTGGCGTCATTTTTGGGCGACGGTTTCGCCGCCCTTGGTTCTAGAGCACCGCCGGTTAAGGATCTAATGGCGTTTGGTTCAGTTTTACACAACAATCAACACAACATAGGTAAGCTAGTTAAGCTGTCAAATGTCAAAATGTGTAAAAGAAAAGTTTTGAAAAACTTTTCGTTTTGTTTTTCAAAACTTTAGTTTTCAAATGTTTTGTTCAACTTTTGAACTTGATTTAAAAAGTTTGTTTATATTCATGTTTTTCTTTTCTCTGTGATGAAAAAAAAGGGTTTTCTAATAACTTTTTTGTTGCTATTGGTGAAAATGAAAACACACATGCGAGTGTGAGTATTAGGGTGTCCCGATAAATAAATTTTTAGCGCTCGCAACGATGCCCATTGATAAGCTGAATATGGGAAAAATAAGCAAAGAAAAAAAAATTGCGGCTGATCTTAAGTTCCTCCCTACCAGCGGTTGAAGATTTCGGTATTAGTGTATTTTAGCAAAAAAAAATTTTTTTTTTAACTAAATTTGATCAAAAGTTGCTTAACGTCAACCTTGATATAAAAAATGTATTTAAAAAAATTTTGATGGAGTAACTTTAGTTCACCATTACGTTTTTAAGATAATAATTTTGAAGGTTATTTTTTGCAAAATAATTCTAAAATGCTTCGCCGATGACAAGTCAAGATAGTCCAAAAAATAGCTTAAAAGAATTGTATTTGCTATACCTATTTTTTTATAATAAAAGAACCAAAAAATATCAAAGATAGTTTTTGTAATGGCCTCGTTAAAACACAAATTTTGATACCAATTTTGTGCCAAAATTTTAAACATTTTTTTTTTATCATTTAAACGCTGTTAGGGAACTAAAAATAACCTTCAAAAATATTTTACTTATTTTTCCCATGTTCAGCACATTAATATCCATCGTTTAAAGTGGTATTACTTTATAATTTTTTTTTCGGGACACCCTAGTGTGTATTCATTATTTACATTAGTGTTTCTTACTAAAACAAACAATTAAAAGTTACGACAATTAGTTAAAAAAAGTGTCAAAAACTGTTTTAGTTACACTATTTAGTTGTGTAGGTTTAAAGGCAGAAATAAATTTTTATTAAGCATACCGTCGCTTTGAGAAATTTGGCTAGGCCGTCGCCATTGTATTTACCGTCATATATTTATAGACGGAATTTTTAAATTTAATTTTAAACTTTGTTCAAATCTCTAGATTTCTAATAACATTCAAATAACAAAGATGTGTTAAATGTTAGGAAATTTTCCAGAAAATCCCAGCAATGTGGGCGTTGTGGTGAAATGGTTAGCGCGTTACACAGAAGGTTGCGAGTTCGATTCCTTGCGACGGCAACATCAATATAGAAAAAAAATGTGCGATTTTCTCTTCCTCATACATATCGCAACGTCCTCCTTCGGTGTTTTAATAGCACTTTACCACACCGAAGTAAAATGATAAAACAGGGCTATTAACTACAGCGTTGCCATATTTATATTCTTCAGAACCCAAAGTTTTAGACTATAAAAACGTATACTTAGCTTCTTCTTTCTGTTATTAGGAATGTATTTTTCATTAAAAGTGTTGAGGTGTTGCGATTTTTACTTCTTTCAAACAAAATCTTTTAAAAAGTTTCGCAAATTGCCAGACTTTTGCTTATATAGAGAGAAAACCAATTCAAGCTGACAACCGAATTTGTTGCTAATCGCAAGGTTTGGTTAAGGGCACCGAGTTTTTCAGTATGCCACAGCAATAATTCAATAGTCCCAACCAAGATTTGACTTTTACATAATTTCACAAAAGTCTTATGCAGTTGAAAAAAAATTAATTTGGGATTAATGCTTAGTTTGCGGTTTGTTTACAAAACTCTGTGGTCGTCAAAGCGACTGTTAATTAGTTCAAGTGTAAACGGTGAAGATTTCACACAAGATTTCAACTAAAGGGTGGTTAAATTCTAAGGGCCGATGTTGATTTTGAATAAAACACAAATTATTATGATAATATGGTATGGTTCAATTATGTATGGAACAAAATATCGGCCAAATGGCCGCCGCGACCTCGGCGGCACACCTCCATCCGATGGTTCAAAATTTTCGATGACGCTGAGGCATAATTGAGGTTCTATGCCGTCAATGTGCTGAATTATCTCATTCTTTAGCTCTTGAATTGTTGCTGGCTTTTCTTTCAAATAACCCCAAAGAAAGAAGTCCAACTGTGTCAAATCACATGACCTTGGCGGCCAATTGATATCGCAACTACGTGAGATAACACGGCCATTGAATTTGTCGCGCAAAATAGCCATTGTTTCGTTAGCTGTGTGGCAAGTGGCACCGTCCTGTTGAAACCACATATCGTTGTGGCCCGGAATTGAGGATATATTCCGGGCCACAATAAGTTCGTTATCATCTCGCGATAGCGAACACCATTCGCGGTAAATACTTGGCCGATCTCATGACACACTATCGCGAACAACAGCAATGTTTTCCGCAGAACGAACTGGGCGAGAATGCACAGGTGTTTTCACAGACCCGGTTTGCTGAAATTTGCCCACAATTCTCCCGGTTGTTGACACATTTGGTCGATTAAGCTGACCAAAAAAAAAATCACTAAGTGCACGAAATGCATTTTGATTTGAACGCCAATTTTCATAATAAGCCTGAATAACTTTAACGCGTTGCTCGATTGTGTATCTTTCGATGGTTCAAATGAGTTAGTCTGAAGTTGAGAAATGTCAAATGAAATGCAGAAAAAACTTGACGTTTAGGTGTGGTTCACATTCAACATCGGCTCTTAAAACTTAACCACCCTTTACAATCGAGATTTAAAATCAAATATAAACTCTGTTTTATGTTTGTAATTAGTCAGTGTTGCCACTTTGTGTGTAATTATTCAGATCGCGTGCAATTTTTATTTGCGTTTGTGTTAAAAAAATAATATGTGGATTTTTTTTTTGTATAGAAAAACCTCCTAGATTCTAAGTACAGCTTTGTAGAGAAAATTTACGAAAATTTTTAAGTAGAATACATTTTTTTTAGAGAAAACTTTACTCGTATGTGCACTGAAAAAATACATGTGAGAACTTTTTTAAAAATATATTTGCTGCTGAGGACATTTTATTATTTAAACTTTTAGATTTAATGGACTTTTTCTATTTAAAAATGGTCGCATTCTAAGGAAATTTTCTTTAGGGAACCTACTTAAACTCAGAAAAAAGTTAGTACACTTACAATATTATTTCGTTAAAAATAATATAAAATACATATTAAATACAATCAAAATGAGGACTACAGATTTTTCATTATATTCAGCACATTTTGTTGTTTATTTTTAATCATTGTTTAATAATCGCCAAAAGTATTAAAAGCAATCGGAAGTCGATTAAAATAACCATCAATTTATAACCGACAAAACGTAAAAAAAAAACAATTTTTGTATGTATTTTGTTTTTCAAATTCAAATTTTTTTTATTTGTATGTAATTACAAAACACAATACACACAGATGTATATATTTTTATTTTCTATGTGTGTATCTATATTTCAATAATTTCTTGTATTTTCCATTTAAACTATTTTGGTAAAAAAACAAAAGGGAATTATATGAATTTCTATTGTTAGAAACAGAAAACAGAAAATTTTACATTTAACAGAAAATATCAACTCTTACTGAATGTCTGTAAATTTTTATTATTTGGTTTTTTAAATGACTGATTCAAATAGTTGAAAAAATATATTTTTATGAATTTCAATTGATTCTTTATTTAAAAACAAATTCTATGTATTACTTTTTAAATAAATTACAGTCGGTAACGGAATATATATTGTGAGTGTAGAAAAATTTGTAAACGGTTTCCAATTGCATTTTAATATTTTTCTACTGATTTTTAGTAAAAAAAAATATTATTTAATAAATATTTTTGCTATTTACATTTTACAAATTACAGAATTTTTACAAAATATTTAAAAACTTTTGTTGCTAACTTCCGAAATCATTTTACAAATTTTTGAAAACAGATTTGCTAAAATTAGCAAAAAAAATTTTCAAATTTTAAAAAAGTGGTTCAATCTTATTTCTAATAATTAAAACTTATGCATACAAACTTAAACTGCCTTAAAATGTTACATATGTTGAAAAGTGAAGATAATTTTCACAGCCGACTCAAGTCCAAAAATAGGACATTTACTTAAACTAGCACTAAAAAGTTTAAAAAATCAGCCCTTACAAAAATAAAACAAAATTATAAATTTGTTTATGTTTTCAAATTTGTCTAAAATATTTAAAAAAAAAAAATAAATGAATGAATGAAATAAAAAAATGTTGCTCGGTAACAAAATATAAATTTGTATTTTTTCGTGAGACAATTTCAAGAGAAATTAGCAGCTTTAAAGTGCAACAAGTGCATTTAAAAATAATTCAATTAATTTGTGCATTTTTAATATTTTTTTTATAAATTAAAATTTTTCTATATTTTACCATTCATTGAATTTATTAGTTCACTATAATTTATTTAATTTAATTTAAAAAATTTTGTCAGAATTTTATTAATGTTTAGTATCGGTTATTAACTTTCCTGCTATTTCCATTTCACTAATATTTATTGAAATTTGTTGCTGATTTTAGCAGATCAATTTCAAATTGCAGTTTAGTACCGGTTACTAATTTTTTATACTAATTTCAATCTACTAATATTTAGTACATTTTTTTTTGCTGATTTTACCAAACCGATTTTAAATTTTACTTTACAATAGGTTTACTAAAATTTAGTTGCCGCTACTTATTTCATTGTACTGCACGTTAGCAGACTTGGTTTGCTAAGATTAGCAAAAAAAATACCGCTGGGCTCAAATTAGCAAAATTTATCACAAATATTAGATCACAGTGAAAATGATCTAGTCAAATTTAAATTTAAAATAATAAGGATTTTTTTATTTTTTTGTACTTTGTTAGGAATTCTTTTTGTGCAGTGACAGACTTAAATCAATTTCACAAACTTTTTTTTTTTGTAAAATCGGAAATTACCTAAAACATAAAAATGATCGAAAAATTTTCACTACAAAAATGTTGAAGCAACTGACGAAAATTATTAAAACTACTGTTTTTTGCAGTTAATTTTTTCGCTATATATTAGTTAAAAACAAAAAAAATTTTTCTCTTTGGATTACAAAAAAGTGTGTAATTAATTCATTCTACTTAAAATTTAAAGTTAAAATTACGAATAGTACTCCAGTTATTACATTTTTATGCAACCGAGATACAATAACACTCTGATTGCTATTTGCAAACTGGGTATATATCAGTAATGACAAATATAAACTAAACAAGAATTTTTAAGAACTCAATTTTTTTTTATTATAATAACTATTTAAAATTAACTGTTGACTGCAAAAATACTGTTTTAGTAGTTGTTTATAATAGTCACAATAACTGCTTTTAACAATTTTTACGATGAACGCAGTATTTTTCGTTCGATGTTTTTTTTTTAACTGTGATTATAGTTATTTGTATTTTCCAGTAGAGAAACAAATGTTGTTTTGTATTTTCCCTTAGAAAAACAACTGTAACAACAACTACTGATTACTACACAAACATGTAGCAACTGTCAAATTTTTTTCTGGAAATGTTATTTTTTTTTTTGTATTTCATAAGTACAACATAAAAGAATTCGTGCACAGAGGAAACAGATTCATTGTGACAACCGAATTTCTTGGCAACCGAATGGTTTGGTTGCGACAACCAAATTATTTGGTTGCAGCAATCGAATTATTTGGTTTTCGCAACCAAATGCATTACTTGGTCAATTGAAAAATTATGTTCCAACCGAAATTTTGTTGTATAAACCGAATTTCTGTCGCCGCAAACAAAAATATCGATGACCACAACCAAACCGTGCGGTTGGCAAAAAATTCCGTTATCACAATAAAACTGTTTTCTCTGTGTGTTATTACCGTCGGCTAAACTACTAGTCCTAAACTGAGTAGTATACAGGCCTTTTAATGAATTAATTCCTTAATGCAATATTGAAATTTGAATTAAATTTGATAAATATGTCATTCTTTTAAACCTTTCACTACGTTTACTTTCATAGGCTACATTGTTTTTTTTTTTAATATAAATTAAATGATTTTTTTTCCTCAAATATCATTTAATTGAATCATTAAATATTTTCTCAATTAAAATCAGTTACAAGTTAAAATTCTTTGTTTTAAAAGATTAAAAAAAATGTTTGATTAAATATTCCTTTTATTTATTTACGTAGAATTTCTATCTCCAGTTCACAATGCCCTGTTAGCTGCTAACTGAATCTTTAACTGACGAGTTTTTTTTTGTATTTTCTATACAAAATCTGAAGTTTAATATTCGTTAAAATTTAACTGAACTTTGCTTAAAAGCAAAATAGTTAACTTGTATTATTTCAAATCCGTGATTTATCAATTTATTACTGAAATGCATTTACAAGTGTTTTATGACTTTTACTGTTTTTTCAGTAAAAACTATTGATTATTACATTAAGCATAAAACTGCTTTACCGTGCTGCTTTACTTTTGCTATAATGATTAATAATAACGGCCTACAAATTTGAATTATATGTTTTTCCTTTTTTTTAACAACTTCACATACAGTAGTTACAAAACCTATAGTTATTTTAACATAACAAAGAAAGTGCAATTGCTGAGACTATTATCTTCTATATCTCTTGTAGACTTGATTGTATGTAGGAAAACCTATACAAAATTATAACAACAGTCGAAACAATAAATGTATGTACTTAAATCTAGAAAATAAATTTTTGTATGTAAATTTTACATTTATTTATTTTTTTTTTTTTTGTTAACATAAAAGAAGATGAATGCAGCAGCAGGAATCTTTGTTTATGTATTAATGTTAACAATGCTACTTACTTATTGCTGCTAACAGAAAGAACATGAACAACCCGACTTAATACCATTTACCAATTTTATTTTACAACAACATTTAACAAGAGAGAAAACAAAAAAGAAACAGAGCTTAGGGGTTTTCGGTTTAAACACGCGCGGACATTCTATTAATAAATCCTTTTTGAAAAGAAAACAATACAACTGCAAATGTTAACACATTAAGCCTTCCAGCTTCCAGCTAGTCGTACCTCATCGAGATGAAATAAGATGATGTGCACATTTTTACAATCATCACCTTTTTATTTTTGTTTTTTTGTATTTTTGAAGTAAAATATATGATGAAGAAATTTAACAGCAACAAAAATAAAAAGCCAATGAAGCATACAATACTTGTTTATGGCCACAACATTTTTATAGGTTTTCAGTAACAAAAAAGCTAGAAAATTTATGATTTTTATTTCTTTTTTTGTTTAAAATCATATATGGGGGGATAACAGTATATAGAAATAGTAGTAGTAGTAGAAGTTAGTATTTTACTACTTAACATTACAACGCCTTCTGTTTGTGTTGTTAAAGTAATAAAAATCAAAATAGTAAAATGATAGATTCTTTTATAGAGTCCCTAAAGTCATGATGACTAAACACCACGTGAAATGAAAAGTTTAAAAATCATAAATTTATGTGTGTGTGCAAAAATATTGATATTTTAGATTTTGGGGCATAATTCTGTTTTTTAATAAAATAACAGTAAATATAATGGAAATATTCAGTTTTTTTGAACTTGAATAATCAGTAATTCAATTTCCCAGTATCAATTTCCCCAGTCCAAATGGCGCTCAATAGGGTGTCAGAAATAACCAAGATAAGATGATATAAGTGGGTGGCATTTTTAAATAATTTTACTTTATTTTATTTCGAGAAATTTTCATTCAAGACTTTTTGACAATAATTTTCATTTTTAACATCCCTATTATTATAAATGGCTCCCAACAAGGTGCACAATGATGTTAGTTTATTTGAATTTTTCAGATACTATAAAGGGTGTCCCAATAAGAACGCAATTTTTAAATTTTAAATAAAACACAGATATTTAAAAAAAAAAACTTTAAATATCGTAAAGTAGACAGAATGAGGTTATGTATGGAACAATATATCGTGCAGATGGCCGCCTCGGCTTTGCTGGCATGCACGCGATCTTTTAATGAAATTTTCAATGACCGTTTTGCATGAATGCTGCGGTATTTCATTAATGCAGCGTCCAATTTCCTCTTTGAGGGCTTAAGTCGTCGTCGGCTTATTCGCGTAAACCATCGACTTCAAAAAACCTAAAAGAAAAAAATCTAATGGTGTTAAATCGCACGATCTAGGCGGCCAATTCTGATCTCCAAAACGCGAAATAACACGACCGGGAAATGACTGATGCAGCAATTGAATTGTTTCTCTGGCTGTATAACATGTGGGCCGTCTTGTTGGAACCACATGCCCTCCACATTCATTTCTTCAATTCTAAGAAAAAACTGGTTATCATTTCACGATACCGAACACCATTGACTGTTTGCGCTTGACCTGCCTCATTTTCATAAAAAAAAGGTCCAATGATTCCTCCAGCCCAAAAACCACACCACACAGTGACACGTTGAGGATGCATTTGCTTCTCGTGAATCACTCGAGGATTTTCCTCACCCCAAATGCGACAATTCTGCCTATTGACGAAGCCATCAAGATGAAAATGGGCCTCGTCACTGAAGATGATTTTATCGGCAAAATCAGCATTTTCATGTTGTCTCCAATACCCAATTAACGAACTCCCTTCGCTGTCCATGGTCAGCTGGCTTCAGGTCCTGAGTCAATTGAACTTTGTATGCATGAAGATGCAAATCTTTTGTCAAAATTCGCTGCAAAGTGGATTTGGAGGCACCAATTTGCTGAGCTCGGTGTCGAATTGAGGTGGATGGAGTTTGAGCGACATCATCACGTACAGCTGCGACATTTTCGGTCGATCGACCTGGTCGATGGCGCGTTGTTGTCTTTACATCACTAACAGACCCAGTTTCGGCAAATTTATCCATTAATCTCTTTACAGTTGATTCTTTTGGAGCATTATTGTGACCCCAAATTGATCGCAATTTGCGAACTGTAACCGCAAAACTTTCACCATTTTGGTAAAACAATTTCACAATGAGAATGCGTTGTTCATTCGTGTAGCGCTCCATTTTTACTAACCTCGTACCTTCTACTAGCAAACAATAACAATTGTTCAAATGTCAAACAATGACACTTCGAATGTTGCCAGATTTAAAAATTGCTTTCTTCTAGGGACACCCTTTATTTGGCTGAAAATGAAATGTATTTCCAAATATGGGCCAAAGTGTAATTTGCAGCAGGTTTTCCAGATCTTTTGGAGCATCGTCGGAATGTGGCTTGTGAGACGCTATTATTACTATGGAAGATGTTTTACGAATATGACACAATTACATCACAATACCCCTTAGAGTTAGGTTAGGTTGAACAGGCTGCTCAAAGACCTCGCTTAGACCAATTTGGTCCCTAGCGTTACCAGATTAAAACAATAACCCTTATAAAAGAGATCAGTCAGATGTGATGGCACCCAGGTTGCCCCATACACTCTTAGCAAATGCCAGGAGTCTCAGGTTTTCGATTGTATATTTTTCCTCTAGATCGAGCAAAATATAATCTGCCAAGTAGCTTGCCCCGAAGCGCGCAAGAGCTAAACGGTCTGTCCCCCGGTACCCCACAAAACCTACAATTACGACTCGCCAGCTTTTCCGCTCTCTTTCCAAGAACCGCAGTCCAGCATTGATCGGTCAGTACCCCCACCAGCCCCTTGTCATTGGTATAAAAAATCTTTCCTCGGCGCCATCACGGACACCATTTTTTGTAAAGAATATGTTTAAGTTTTGGCACAACCAAATATTGAATTGGTAATGCACGTTTAAAGTCGATTAAGTTTCGTCGCATGTTAAAGTTCCATTCACTGCTATGAAGTATTCCAATCTGTAGAGTGGATTTTGTTCCTTTATCATTTGCACTTATTCATTTTTTATGTGCTTTATTTTTACAAGCTCTTGTTTATTTATTGAAACTTCACTTAAATTATGTGAACTAACAATAAGTTTTCAAATCTTAAAACAAAAACTTAATATTAAGTCCAGCCAGTGCCGGACGAAATTCTCAGTATCTATATATTCTTCTTTCGTACAGTTGACAGGTCTGCAGTGTTCCGCCCATCATTATTCAATAGATTCCCTGCTAGAGTATTGGGATGAGTTTTCAGTTTCCTCATATAGTTGTTGCTATTTCTAGTGATTTCGTTATTAACTAAGGGTACATTGAGATCTTTATGAATGTTATCATTCCTAACATATCAGGGTGAGTTCGTTATAATTCTCAAGATCTTGTTCTGCCTCTTCTGAATTTTCGCAATGTTAGACAATAAGCCACCACAAAGCTGAATTACATATTACTTTTTGGGTTTTATGATCGAGTTGTGCAGTAAAAGTTTACAGTCCAAAGCAAGTTTTAGTTTCTACCAATTAACCAAGTGAGTTGAATAGTTTTTAACTTTATCTGGGTTCTATAAGACTTTTTCATGTTAGACGACGGTCGAGAAGGATACCAAAGCATTTCACACAAGTATCCTGATTTTGTGTCCTGCCATATCTATTTTAATACACTCCCCTCTGCAATGTGGATAAGTCCAGAATTGTGAAGCAGCCATAGATTTAAATTAAATTTTAAGCGCCATTTGTGACTCTATTGCTGGCAGTAATATTTTAAACATAGTTTAACTTCACTTATCTCAGTCTCCACGATGGCTTTTCAATTTCTTAATTTTAACTTAAAGTAGAATTTAAATTAAATTTTTGGATAGTTTTATTGCAAATAGATTAAAATAAAATTAGAATATTATAGAAGAATCCAACGCATTAAGTTTAAACAGGTTATATTATAGCAAATAAATTCTCAAATAAAATTTTATGCTTGATGAACTGTTTACACATGTCAAGAGAATCATATAGAAATTTCTTTTTCCTGATAAACTACAAAAAACAAAAATATTGTATAAAAAAACTCACTATTCTACAACACTTCACTCACATACTTGATACGGTCGTTCGAACGTTCAACATACATACCAATATTTCTCAAAAAAAAAAAAACACAGATGACCGCAACTAAATGCAATTCGTTACGTATACTCGACAATGAACAATGAAATATTCATACGTTCCAACATTCACAATTATAAATCGCGTCAAGGCACAGCAGTAGTTCTCGCGTTAAATTCAACAACAAAAAAAAAAAAAAAAAGAAAGAAAGAAAAAGAAAAAGATGTTCATATGGTTGTTTTTTTTTTTGTTTTTTGTTAAGACTTGAACTCTATACTCGATGTAGCCAGTATATGTTGATATCACACAACAATAATAACAACAAGCTACAGAATAGAGAAACACCGATAACTATTGTATAAAAATATAATTTGTCGTTAAGACGGTATATATTGAACATCATTATCAGAAATAATCAACGTTTACGGTTGTATATATAATGATCATTTATTATACGATATGTTGTAGTAGGGAGCAAACCAACCGGCATACATCCACACCGAAAGAATACTCATCATAATCATCAATTGTATGACGACCGATACGATGCGCTTTTGGACGCCGTTAATATGTTATGCATATGTTTTTGTAGTTGTTGTTGTTGCTATGTATTGTCAATATAATGATGCGTGTAATATTCCCTAAGAAAGAAGAAGCACAAACCAACTGAAAACTAAAAAAGTACAACTAAAAATCTACCTTTCTTTCGGGCCATTTTCCAATAGCGGCGGCATGTTAAACAAAAAAATTGTATTGTTTTTGTTGCTGTATTTGATATCATCCTTAACTCGATCAAAACACATGTTATTGCAGGCGCATGGCTTAATCTCCATTGTAGACCCCGTTAAGAGTTCTTCTCATAGTCATTTATTATGAATTTTATTGAAAGACAATTTTTAATTTTTTTATTATCACTGTCATATACAGATTTTAGAATCCGAATGTTATGTGAAAAGGTGCATAGAGGGGGGGGTCACTGCGTTATATTTCCTCTATCATCTTATTTGTGGCTGTTGAAATCTATAATTGTGTTGCTAAAAGTCATCGTGTGTCATCTTTGGGAGTGTTGTCGTAGTATTTTGAGTCTTATAAAAGAAACCTGCTTCTTACTTTGGCGTCCTTCTAAATATTTTAATAGATTTGGTTCTTTTTTTAGTTAGGGGATACAACTTTAACAACAACAACGTCAAGAAGAACAAAAATTAATAATAATATTGTTTACTTAAATCACAAAAAAGGCGGCATTTTTGTTGTGAGTAATTTTTTTATACAAAACTGTGTGTGTTATTTAGAAAAGTTGTTACTGTTTTTTTTTGGTGCCTGTTGAAAAGCCTGGCTGGCTGGTTGGCTGGTTGGTTATACCGCATGGTTCATATGATTTTGTGTTTTTTTTTGTCGTCGTTTTGTATTATGAGCGTCATTCAACAAGTTGTAAAAATATCAATTAAGTAATTTTATGATTTGGCATTAATTGCGTGTCACTTGTGGCTGGGTTTGTTGTTTCTTCCACATCTTGGCGGTAGTTTTTGTTTTACTTTACGTTGCAGTTGGTAGCTCATAAAAAAAAATATTTGCATTTTTGTTTAACTGTTTTAAATACATTTTTTTTATTTAAATTTTTTTATGCATATTAGTTTATTATTAGAAAAACATTACAACAAGCGATGGTGTTTCAAAATGTGGCTTTACATTGGGCGCCATTTGTTATGATAAATATATTTTAATAATTGCAACTTTACACATGATCCGAATTAAATAATATTTATTTTTTTTTTTATAGTATAGTTTTTTTTTATAGAGGATATTTAAACTTATATGAAATGTATTTTAATGTGGTTCAAGATCAAGGGAAAAAAAATTTTTTTTTTCATATATAAAAAAAAAAGTTTTTTAATTTTAAAAAAAAAAAAATCCATGAACTTGAACCAGACTAAAATACATTTCATACATATAAATTGTTTTTACTCATAAAGAGCTTTCAACCTCCGTATATTTACAGTAATGAAGAATCCTTATGATTTTTGGAACTACCAACCAAAACTACCTGCCAAAATTTAATGACAATTTGTTTATTAGTAAACAAGTTACAGCGATTTTATTGACGCTACTTTTGCGATTTTGAAAACAATATATTCATAGCAATTTCGTGTGTTGATTTATCATTGCTTTTTAGTGGTGAAAAATACCGTTTAAGCCAAAGCATGGCTCGATAAGTGTTATTCGGACTCTGCTCCATCGAGGCAATTACTAGAAAAGTGGTTTGCTGACTTTAAACGTGGTCGTAAAAACATTAAAGACGCATAAAAACATAAAGGTCGCAAAAAAGAGGTGATGATACCGGAAAGCATCAAAAAATCGTTTTGGCAGGCCGTAAGGGTAAAGGAGATAGCTGATACCTTAAAGATATTGTCGGCTTTATTTTGCATGAACATTTGTCCATGAGAAAGCTGTTTTCGCATGCCGCATTTGTTCTTCACCAAGACAATGCGACGTGTCACAAGTCGTTAGCTACCACGGCCAAATTGCTCGAATAACATTATCAATTGCTTCTGCTCCCACCGTGTTCGCTCGGTTTGGCTCCCAGCGATTTTTACCTGTTTTCAGAACTAAAAAAAAAATTCTGGCTGGAAAGAGATTTGGTTCGAATGAAGAGGTGATTACCTAAACAGAGGCCTATTTTGAGCCCAAAAATAAATCATTCTATATAAAAGGTGTCGCAGTGTTAGAAAGGCGTTGCAAAAAAAAAATTGTTTTATTGTTTATCCTACGGACTTTTCAGCCGATGTGTTAGCTAGTTAATACATGTACATGTATTTTAATCTGGCAAAATATCTCTTCAGAATCTAAAGTTTCAGAAAAGCTGGAACCTCCAGTTGTTTAAAACTATATTTTAATGAATGAATTTTCAGACAAATTTGAGTTCTTTCGAGAATATTTTTGTTTGTACGTGTCATGAAGTCACAAGTCACTGGACAGGTACTTTGAGCTGGATTCTGTTTTCACTGACTTTCAGAAGCTTTTTTTTTTCTACTGGTGACGGAGTAAATCCTCTCAGCTCGGTTCTGTTTCACCGGTCACGGAAAAGGTCCCCTATTCCCTCCAGAGATATTGTTGCCTTAGTGTCATGTTGGTCGCTATTTGTTGTAAAATAGAGAAATATTGGTACATGTTTAAAAACGACTAAATTTCTTCGGCTAGTATGGGGTTCTTTTCCATATTCTTTATTAAAACATCACACGAAATTCCAAAGTAATACTTGTGTATGTAAAACCTTATCACTGGGAAGAGTAGTAAGACCATCGGACGTGTGGTGTATTGGTTAGCGCGTTGGTTGTTACACAAAAGGTTGCTGGTCCCCGGCGAAGGTAACATCAATTTAGAAATATATAATAAATATATAAGTTTTCTATCCCTCATACATATCGACCCACAGAAAGTTAATATAACGTAACAGGGCTAAAAAGAGGTTCATCAATTTCGCCAATTCTTCATCAGATGGCGAACAACAACTGTTCTAAAATTTATCATCTCGCGTAATTACAGTGATGTCATATTTGAAGACCTTTTTTATTTCACTACCTTACAACTCTCCCCTATCCCCTTTCCGAAGAAAGCAGCACATTAATTAGTAAGAAAAATTTCCTGAGTGTTGCTTTCAAAAAAAAAAAAAACGCCATCACAAAAAATTGTGTTCCAATTTGAGAGACATTTGTAGTGATGATTTTTGTCTTTATGGAAAATGTTGTAAGTAAATATTTTTGCCTTGGCCCCACGCCATTTGTCAAGGCGAATATTTTTAAATTTAAGCACAGAATTTTTGGAGCACATACATAAGCAGCTAGGTCTCGCCGAATGTTAAGAAGATCTTTTGCTTAGCAACATCTATTTAAAATTACATTCAATTTGTGGAGTATTACTTATAACTAAGATATTTGAACAGTTAAAGACTGGATCGATAGAATTCGGATAAACAAGGTCCAACTTTGTTGAAAGTTTCCCACTCTTCTTGTATTTGGCACTAGATTGTTTTGTTGAGGCCCATTGGCAAAAAGTTCAAAATGTCTCATGAGCCATCTTGTTAACTATCTTAAAACTTTGAAAACCACAAGTGCATATGCTTGGCCAAGAGTTTTTGCCACGAATAATTGTGTAAGTAAAATATATCCAAAGGTGAATTCAATGGAGAAATAAGTCAGCAAACATGTAGCAGACGATTAATCTTTATCTGGTCTCACTTACCACAAAGAAGTCTTCAAAGACGGTCACAGGGAAGTCTTTGTGCAATGGGCCAATTGTTTGTGGCATTAGGTTAAGTTGAAAAAGAGAAACTATAAGTGAAGATACTCTATATGTAGGTTCAGGATCAGACCACTCCTTTACCTCAAACACTCTCCTTTTTACTAGGCTAGCGACCCGTTTACATCAGTCAAAATAAGATTTTAAATGAAAACCTTTGGTTTACTTTTAAACCTTTGTTTTAATTTTAAACGATTAGCAGTGTTGATGTTATGGTATTCCATTTATAACTGTGGGAGTTGTGTAATTCCTTGTTACGTTAGAGATCGCATGATGTGTATTGTTATCGATTGGATATTCCTCAGAAAATATAAATATTCCACAAGCCTCTGTTTTTTTTATCTTTCCCAGTGTCATCCTTGGTCTTATTTAAAACTCGGTTTTTGTAGAATCATAATTCCCTTACTATCAGCGATTTCAAATTCTGTGCGAATATAATGATTTTTGACTTTAAAGCGAAATAGGAATTCAACAACAACATTGTAAAGTTAGGGAAATAGGAGGCTCTAAACGTCCCGGCTATTAAAATTCCTTACAGGGGACTAAAGAGTATCTAGCCTAAGTTGAAAAAGAGGAATCGGAAGTATAAAATACTCTTCACAACCGACTCGAGTTCAAAAAATAGGACATACACTTAAGCCCGAATCAGACCACTTCTTTACCTTAAACATAATTTTTCCTGGGCTTACGACCGGCTGATTTCAGTAAAGATAAGATTTAAAAAAAAAAACCTTTGGTTTACTTAAGTATCCAGCAAGTATTAAACCAAACAGGTTTAGTATCTGTTTTCTGTGAGCATCGTTCGAATGTGAGTTGAGGAATCTTGATATTTTGATTTTTTCTACGGAAATTGGGATTATAGTGGAAATCTTAATCCACGTTTAATTGGGCAATTGATTGCACAGTACATTTGTTTCACATTAGCAACCAATTGTCTTGCTGAAGGTGCTAAAAGTCTAAAGAACTGTCAAATATAAAATCATTGTTAATGTGTGTAATATGTTCTTCCCATTTGGCTATTTAGGAGCCATTTGTAACAAATTAGGTCTTGTGGGATCATCGGAAATGCTTTTACTAAATTCAATTCATATATGTAGCGTGGAAAAGTTTTTCAATAATTATTTTACGATTTCGTCACAAATGCACGTTAATTCTATCGTTTGGCGACGAGAACTTTGCTAAACAACTTATGAATATGTGGGTTAAGAAAAACAAAATTATTTTAAATAACTTGACTTCAATTATTTCGCCTTGATTGTCAAAAAATTTCATCTTCCAACATTTTAAAAATCTTTAAAAAAGAAATTACCTTAACATTGCCCAACAACATTACATCCCCCAAACCATAAAAAATATTACTTTTTATTGTGGAAATAAAAAAATTTCTGAAGATTTTGTGTCCATCATAATGTTTATCTAATGTGAAATCAAATAGTTTTGGTACACCGGAATAGAAAAAAAAGTTCCCATACCTTAGAGCATCATAAAAAATGGTATTATTGTGAATTTTTTTTATTTTTATTTTTAAGCCGTATTATCAGATGTTGCATAAAGCGCGTAAATCTCTGTTCTAATGGCCTCGTTTCACAATCTTTTTTGTTTTTTTTTTGTTCCTTTAATGTTAGTGTCATGAAAAATATTATCTCAGACGGAGCACACAGTAGGAAAATAAACTCTAAATCGTAAAACTTGAAAATCACAAACACCCTTTACACACAACATAACACAACACACTCTCACTCAATTGTGAGTTCGTGGATTTAACCTAACTAACGGGATCTTTTTGTTGTAGTTAAATAAAAACCCCCCTCAGTACACAAATATCAAATTTTATATGGAAAATGTTCACAAAAAAAAAAAAAAGAAATAAAGGAAAACATCGAGCTAAACGACCACCAAAAATGTTGCAGTTGTGTGCAAAAGTCAACTTTCTTATCTGTGACATTAAATCTCTTTAACTACTACTGCGGCTGCTGCTGCGGCTGTTGTTGGCTGGATGGTTTGCCTGGTATTGTCGTTTTCAGTTTTTTTTTCTTTTTTTGGAAATCCAACACCAGTTCAAAGCGGCAAGAAAAATAAAATAAAACTTAACATGTAGAGAAATTGTAATACCAGCTACAATTTGTGGCTGCTGGTGTTACGCGTTTAGGTTATTTTTTTGTTGTATTTTATTCTGAAAACAATGGTGACATTAAATTCATTGTAAAGATAAAAGAAGGTGGCCTTCTTTGATGGTGTTGATGTGATGTTTTTGATAAAAAAAAATATATGTAATCAAATACTCTATGGAAGTACTATTTGTAAATGTTTAAATATTTATGGGAACACATTTTTGTTGGGGATTAAAGATGAAAATATTTATTGCAACAATCAACTCATAGTTGATAATATTTTATGTTCACAATTTTGTCCAGGAAATAGTATTTCAAAATTCACAAAATTAAAATTAAAATCCCTTATCGTTATCTGATTTTAATAAATAATGATTTTAACTAAAATAATGCAACTCAAGGTGACATTCCGAATTATTGGGTATATAAGTTAATAATGTCGATTTTTTTGCTTGAAAAATGCATTTATTATAATAACAAAATAAATTGATACATTATTCAAAGTATTGTCCATTGTTTGCCACCACTTTTTCTCATCTTTCTGGTAGCATATGGTTTCAGCTCCAAAAGAAATGCACCGGTTTTGAGGTAAAGAATGAATCAAGCCAATTTCTTATACCGTGTTCTGAAGTGAAGCGTATTCCTGTAATGGTAGTAAGAAGGTCTGGGCTACAAGGCGGGTGAGCAAAAATATCCTATCCACTGTTTTCCAAATAATTTTTGATCGGTCCTGCAACATGTGGCCGAGCGTTGTCATGATGGAAGATTATGGCTTCGTGTCTGGTCGAAGATTCTGGTCGTTTTTCATTGATTGCTCTCTTCAAACGACTCAATTGTGTTCCGTATAGGTCCCCTGTGATCGTCTGACCCAATTTCAACAGCTCATAATACAAAACACCCTTCTGATCCCACAAAATACAGAGCATTTCCTTGGTGCCATGGATATTCGGCGATGTATCCATTTTTCATCACCAGTAACAACCCATCAAAAACATAGTATCAACTACTTACCAGGCTATTTACTCGCTTGATTACTTTTGTTCGCAATGTCCGAAAAGTAATGAGTACTCATTATTTTTTTGGCTGTTTGTAAGCGAGAGAGTAATGACCACTCATTACTTTATGTTTTTTGTAAGTGAGAAGGTAATGACCACTCATTACTTTTGGGACATCGCAAACAAAAGTAATTAAGCGAGTAAATAGCCTGGTAAGTAGTTGATACCATGTTTTTGCTGGGAATAGATGCAAAAATGACTTCTTTTTGTAGCATTCAATCAACATTTCCGACATGCAAAATCGGCTTTCAACGTCTCTCGGCTTCAATTCATATGGGACCCGATTTCCTTGAATTTGAATGAATCCCAATGCTTTTAAAAGAAATGGGAAATGGCTTATTGTGTGACTCCCAATGATAATGCAAGTTTTTCTTGCGTTTGACAACAATCTTCGTCGAGTAATGCTTCAATTCCTCATCTTCAAAATTTTTAGGCTGACCAGGCCTCTCCTTGTCTTCTGACTCAAAATCACCACTTTTAAATCACGCAAACCATCGTTCACAACAATCGATAACATTCAGCAGCCGTTTTGTTCAAATGAAGGAAGGTTATCTTATCAGACTTCCCCGCAAAACATCTTTATTTATTATAACGATTAAAAAAAAAATAGTGTTTACACTTTGGCGTCTATCGAATACTGAATTATAATGACAGATGTTTTTTCGCCAAAAAACAAATTTTGTTATTATTGACACAAACAATATGTGATAGTTATGCCATCTGTTGTCCAAATCGACATTATTAACTTGTATACCCAATAGTACCTTTAAGAAATTGATTTTTTTTCTCAACGAATGTTTGATAGATTTATTATTCACAACCGAAAAATTCATTCATTCATTTTTTTACACGTCCAAAATGTTGTATAAAATATACTTTTAAACTCCCGCCAAAATATATGAATTATATTCCATTTTTGGCTAGATATACATTTGTGGTGCAGGTAGTAAGAAGATCGTATGGGTTGAAGAGCTTCTTGTACACACTAAATTATCAATCCCAGAGCATCAAGATTTTAACAAATAATGTTGAATACTCCACAGTTTACAACATTGGGTCTTAAGCTAGGTTAGGCTGAAAAAGAGGAATCGGAAGTGAATTTACAATCGACTGAGGTCCAAAAATAAGACACACTCTTAAGCCTGAAAGTCGGCTTGTTGTGAGCTCTCATGTAGTTTTGATTTTTTTGGGGATCGGCCTACTCCTTTACAACAAACGCTTACGACCGGCTTACGAACGGCTGACTTTAGTCAGGATTTCTTAAAAAAAACCCTTGGTTTACTTAAGTTTCAAGCAAGTCTCAACCCCTATCTGCAAGACTCCACTCACAAGGTATCTCTTTTGGGGTTTCCTCCAAATTTCATGGAAATTTGCAAATAGAGGAAACAAAAGTAATACAAATTTAGTAAGATATGTATCGGCCCAATCTCATATTTGGGGGCTAAAAGTTGGATTTTAAGTTCCAAACTTTTTTGTTTTCATTTTTTAATTAATGTTATTTTATGTATCGCCTTTTAACCATGCTCTCCATCACCTTCGAGAGCGCAGAGCATATTTCGATGGGGCGCTTATTTTTAAGCTTATTAGCCGCACCCTTTTTGGGAATGGGCAGACTTCTAGTATGATTGGAATAGACCTGCACTGTACGAATGTTAGTAAATAAACAAGATAGCTTCGAAGAGCACCGGCCCCGATAATTTCTTTACATTGAGTTCCGCAAAGAACTATTTTTAACTGCACGAGATCAAAAAAATTGTTTAGGCATATCACACGATACTCTTTCGCAGTCGCATATCAGTCAAATGATTAATTGCAAACAAATCCGCTAAAAATTCAACTTTATAAACCGGTTTAGTAAATGTTTAATAATTGTTTACTAGAGTTGCAATTCTTAATTAGGATTCTCCCACTGCCCGTTTTTTATTTTTTTTTGTAAGTTATAGATTTCAGAAAAAAAAACATTATGTCAGCATCCACGGATTTGGGATCAAAACAGTGCCAATTAGTTCCGAAACTTAATGATTATGATAAAATCAGAACTATGTAAATTTAGAAACACAATTTCAATTTTATTGCAATTTTTAAATTGTAAGTTAAAATTTATTGTCTTTAAATATACTTAAAAACAGTATTCATGTTTAAAACACACCTTTGGATTAAATAACTTTATTTTTATTGAAAACTTAAATTTTTTGTATTTATTTAAATATGTAGGATTTTATTTATGTGTGAAATATTTTCTTTAAATTGTTGAAATGTTGTATTTTATACAAACACGCTGTAACGAGTATTTAAAGTTGCATTATAATGCGATTATAACATTAATATACAGGCAGACGTACATATGTGGTATACAGTGAATGGCAAATAATACTATAACAGCTGATAAATTATTGATATCACTATACAATGTTATTTTATTGGAAATAATTTGGAGGTGAATGTAATTTACATGTGTTGAAAAAAAAACTATGACGTCAAATCCTACTACATTTACATATCTTCCTTGGCACCGGTGTTTGGCGCAATTTATAATGGTTAAGATTTGTATACCCCAAACTTTGAACTAGTGACTACAAGAGGTTAAGTTGGAGTTTTTGATACCATTGAATAAAGAATAAAATTTTAAAGAGAACTCAGTCATGTACTGAAAATTTTACTCCGGCAAGATAATGTCCTTTTCGTGACGTCGTTTAACATATTTTAAAATTTTTCGAAAAGCACACAGTTTTTTAAGAACTTTTTTTTTCTAGAGAACATATTCTATTTTATATTTTTAAATTCTAAAATTATAAATGCATTTTGCTAAAGATTTTTTTTTAACTTACGTATATAGGATTTAAAGCCAATAATAATACAATAAAATAATCAATAATGTATGCCCGAGCATAAATATATTTTTGACGGTTTTTTTATATTTTTGTGTTCAAATTTACGAAATTTTAACATTACATCATTCTCGATTGAAAATCGTTCGTTGAATAAAAGGAGTTTAAAGACAGAAAAAGTAATATATTATGGTTTCTGTCGATAATTGCTTTAATAAAAAATATGAATACCGCTTTTTGGCGGTCTTGGGTCAAAAGTAGAAGTAGAAACAGCTTTAAACAAACTAAGTTTGTTTTATTTTTAATTTAAATATGTGTCTACTTATTTTTAAAAAATGCGAAAATAAACTCTAAAATGTTGACATATAAATTTAAATACCAGAAAGTTTATTTTAACTAAAATTATATTTATTTTAATCAGATTAATACTTAATTTTAAAATGTTTGTATAAAATAAAATGTTCATTTAAATACGAGGGCGGATTAATAAGTCCGTGTCTTTTCGAACTTCCCTCGTTGTTATATGAAATGCAACACTGCTCCCATCAAGTACCCATCTGTTAATAGACCACTGTCAAATTTTGAGCAAGTTCTGTCATTTACTTTGCGCTTAACAGCTGTTCAAAACATACAACCTCGTGGCTTTTTTTTTTAAATGAAAAAAGTAAATTTCGAGTGCTTATTAAACATTTTTTTTTGCAAAAAAAAACCGTCAATCAAACCAAGGAAAAGCTTGATATATACTATGGGGACTTTGCGCCATTCATTTCAATGGTAAAAAAGTGGTTTACTGACTTTCGTTGTGGCCTTACAAGCACGGAAGATGCCGAACGTTCTGAACGCCCAGTTTAGGTTTCTACACCCAAAATAACTGAAAAAATTCACGATATGGTGTTGGCCGATCGGAGATTGAATGTGCGATAGATTATGGAAGACATAGGCATCTCACATGGCTCAGTGGTTTCAATTTTGAATGATCACTTGGGTATGAGAAAGCTTTCCGCAAGATGGCTGCCGCGTTTGCTCACAATCGACCACCAACGGAATCGTGTGACATGGCAAAAAACCATGAAGTAAACTACGAATTGCCCCCTCATTCGCCTTATTCGCCGGATTAAGCCCCCAGTGACTATGTCCTATTTCCAAACCTAAAGAAAGGGATTTAGCTTCCAGGATGAAATTACACTTAAAAAACTTTGTAAGTTAAAATAACTGAAAAAATCATTTAAAAGAAATGATATTTCATTTGAAAACCGGGCTACTTAATTTTCATTTAAATTAAATGCCATTTGTTATTTGTTTTTAAATGTTGATTATTCAACTGACACATCCGTAAGAAACAAATGATATAATCAGTTAAAATAAATGTCAAAATTTTAACTACCAATCCTTAAAAAATAAATGTTTTTTTCATTTATTTGAAACTATTTTCGTTTTTGTATTTTTTGTTATTTTTTTTAATATACAAAATGTACACTCAGAATATTATGTAGTTAACTGTTTGTAGTTTAATAAAAAAGTTTTCCGTTCCATTTAAAAATAAAGGAAGATACATTTATTTTTCAAAGAAATATCTATATTAACTTTTTTATACATTTATTCGAAATAATTTACTATCATTTACCGATTTTTTTCAGTTTCATTTAATTTTTTCATTTGTTTCAAATTTAATAAAAATTTACCCACAAAACGGAAACTTGTGGTTTATTTGTGTCCGTAACAGTTATTACAAATTTAAATTTTGTTTGCTGTCTGTTTCAAAAAAAAAAAAAATATTCAAAAAATTTCAATTTGTTTTTTTATTTAAATTGGTTGTATATATACAAAATTTTTCAATACAAATTACAAGAACTTCATAAACACACATACATACACAAATACATTCACACAAAAAGTGTTTATATGCATACATACATTTTGTATTGTACGAGAATATTAAAAAAAAAAATAAAAATACAAAAACTGAAATAATTTCAAATAAATGAAAAAACATTTATTTTTTAAGGATTGGTGGGTAAAATTTTGACATTTATTTTAACTGATTATATCATTTCAACAAATGAAAAAAATAAATGAAACTGAAAAAAATCGGTAAATGATAGTAAATTATTTCGAATAAATGTATAAAAAAGTTAATATAGATATTTCTTTGAAAAATAAATGTATGTTCCTTTATTTTTAAATGGAACGGAAAACTTCTTTATTAAACTTCAAACAGTTGACTACATAATATTCTGAGTGTTCGATTCCGAAAATTTTGTATATGACTGTATCTTTTCATATATGATCATATATGCTTATATATGCTTTATGTATGCTTATGTATGGTCATATATGACCATATACGACAATATAACCTCAAGTTTCGGATCCGAAGATATATGAAAATATATGAAATCATATATGGTCATAAATTGACCTATGCATGGACTTATGTATGTTCATAAACATTTCGATTTTGACATGATAATATAAAAAAAAACCCTATTCCTATATGTTTGACTCAAACTGTTTACATTCACTTCACTTGTTTAATAATAATTTTAACTATTTGAAACTATAAACAAAATATGCCAACAAAATAATGCATAAAAACAAATATAAATTTATATTTGTATGTATAAATGCATGGTGCTACAATAATACAAACAAAACACCATTATCATCATCAATAAATATGCATAATGCAAAAAAATTTAAATAATATGAAATTTAAACAATATTATTGATATAAAATTTGCATAATATATATTTTTTTTTTTCATAAAAACCATAAACAAACGTTGACTTTTTATGATATGATATTGAGAAATTTATTAGATTTAATAAATTCTCCTTTTACAGTTGATTATTTATGCAATCAAATGTGTCAAAATATCTTTGAATTATATTAGCAAAATATGACTAAATTAATGTGAAATATAATAAATTTATGCATAGAAAGGAATCAATAAAAATGGAAGTGGGTTGTAGAAGTTCCTTTAACCATTTGACCATAATTAATTGGAATAAGGGTGGAATATATTTTATAAATCCTTTAAAGTATGAGCTTCTAGGTAAACTTGTTTGAAAATTATTTATAATATGGTCGGCGATGATAACAATCTGAAGGGCGTGATTGACCTTTAATCATTAATTTTATAATATTAAGTGTATTCCCAATTTTAGGAATTTCAGAAAAATTTAAACAATATTTTATAGAGACGAGAGTAGCTGGTTAAAAATCTCACTGCATGTCTCTGCTAACAATTGTCATATATTTTTTTTAATTAAATTCTAATTCTGTTTAAATTTAAGCGTGAATACTCTTAATATAATGTCGCTTTATACGAACATACATCAAATCAATGTTTTTTGTAATTAAGCTATTAATATGCGAACATTTTTAAAATAACATTTATGAATTTATTTATACGTATACGGAACGAACGGAAAGAAGTGTTTTAACAACATGGTATTAACATGTCATTCTTTATGATATTTATGTTCATCTTGTTAACAATGAAAAGAATTAAAAACTAAATGTTACTTTGTAAAAAATTTAGCTTTAAATTTAGTAAAAAAAAATTCAAAATTTTAGTACTAATTTAAAATTTTTTTCCATTTTTAAAATTTTTTTTTAAAAAAAAAAGGTAAATATTACTTTTTAATATTCGGTTCGAAGGACCATAGTTTATGTACAGTGGTCAATAGGAAAAAGAATAAAAGTGATATATAAAGCATGAACTTTCCGAAAAATTACCTCTGATTCTATAGACATTTCAATATATTTTCTATCGATTTTTTTTCCACAGAAAACCCTTTAGATTTTGATAAGTTTTTTGATAATTGAAATTTTTTTTATAAAAGAACCCGCAGATTGTATTTTTATTTTGAAAAACTTATATAATTCTGTATATTTCCGTCTACAGAAAAACATTAACATTTTGAGAACTTTTCCTAAATAAAACTACTGAGATTTTTAAGAACTTTTACTTAGTAAATATGTGAACTTTTTTCTTTACAAAAACCTTTAAATAAACTAAAAGCTCGAAGCAAATTCTAATCTAAATACTTTTTTCTACAAAAAAAAATCATTATTTTTGATGACTTTTGTCTATCAATAATTCTGATGATGCTATCTGGTTAAGAGTGCGCAATATTTTTCTGTAGAAAATTCTCAGTTTTAAAGTTATAGTGAAATCAGTACATAAAATTTTTAACAAATCAGTGCGAATAATTGCACTAATTTTGTACACACAGAAAACAATTTATACAAAGTAAAAACAGCATTAAATTAAATAGAAACAGTTTTGAAATCAAACGTGAATTTGTGTTCTTTTTTTAATTTAAATATATTTCTACTTATATTCAAAATTCGCAAATAAAACATAAGTTAACATATTAATTTAAATACGGAAAAGATTGTTACAACTATTGGGTGCATAACTTAAAATTGCGGGTTTCTCAACAGATTGCGTATCATTTACACATGGTTGGTGTCTTTGATAACTTATATGGCATTTTGAAGGGTAAACATCTGTCATTTATTCTAGTCATTGAACGAAATAGTGTAAAGAACAAGGTTTTTTTGTTTTGAAAACGTCGAATTTTGTGCCAACAGAGCTTTATTTGCGGGAAGTTTTGCTCAATTTCTTCAATTTGAAAAAGTGCATATTGCTCAACAAAGCTTATCCTGAATATGTTCCATCGATTTCAACGTGCGAGAAATTGTTTGTGAGGTCAGAAGTGGTGATTTTGACGCAGCAGACAAAGACTGCCCAAGTCAGCCAAAAAATTTCGAAAATGAAGGAAGGCATTACTCGATGAAGATTCTTGTCAAACGCAAGAAAAACTTTGAAAATCATAGGCAGTCACTTAAGCAGCAATTTGAAAATATTTTTAAGCTGTAGGATTCATCCAAAATTGTATATTGGGTACCACATGATTTGAAGATGATGGACGTTGAAGAACTATTTTACATGTCCGCAATGCTGCTTGAGTTTGGCCAACCAGCAAAATTTACGCCAAAGCTGCTGAATTCGGGTCAGACGATCACAGGAGACCTGCACCCGGACGCCCGGAATATGCGACCAGACATGAAGCCATAATATTCCATCATGACAACTCTCGGCCACAAGTTGTTATACCGGTTAAAAACAATTTTTCCCTGTTCCACTACCATTTGTTTCGATCGATTCAGAAAGTTCTCGCTGAAGTACGCTTCACTTCTGAACAGGGTATTCGGAAATGGTTTGGTTCTTGGGCTCAATAAATGAGCAGCGGAATCCATATGTTGGGCGGTCCCAAAGAAAACACAACACATTTCTCAACACAATTGTCTTTTACCTCGACACACTATTCCCAGGGATATTCAATAGAAAGAACTGTATAGCTCCTTAAAATAGACAAATAAGGTACGTGATGAAGCAATTGGAACTTTAATTCATTGATTGTGGCAAATTTGTCCATGTGACAAATTGTTTCCATGTTTACTGAGATCTCTTTTGATGGCTCCAAAAAAATACTAAACAAAGTGGCGCCTTGAAAAAAAAAACGCTTACTTTTCGCCAAAGTAATTTTAACTACTGCCGCCATCTATACGTCAGTTCGGCTAATTTTGAGACCGTCCTCGTAGCTAACGAAGGCCAATACCTTGAATAAATTTTATTGCACCAATTTTTCACAATAAACGCACAAAATTTCCAAAAAATCCCGCATTGTTTAGTTATACACCCAATATAATCAAATTTACTTTAGTAAGATTCATACTAAATTTAAAAATGTTCTTAAAAAAGCAATTGTCATAAATTTTTTTGAAACAATTCATGCCCCCTTATTCGCCTTATTCTCCGGATTTAGCCTCGACTGACTATTTCCAAACCTAAAGAAATGGCTCGGTGGAAAGAGATTTAGCTCCAACGATGAAATTATTGATCAAACAAATTCCTATTTTATGGACCTCGAAAAATCCTGCTGTTAAATGCAAAGTAAATGACGGAACTTGCTCAAAATTTAAAAGTGGTACTTGATGAGAGCAGTGTTGCATTTCATATAACTATGGGGGAAGTTCGAAAATTAAAGGACTTATTGATCTGCCCTCGTATCTCGGAAACCAAATGAGCTTCACATTTGGGCGCCAAAACAAATAAATTTTGGAAAATACATGTTCTTTAAAAATTGAACAACTTTTTTAAGAAAGCAGTGACAGAGTGGTAAATTTTAAATGCCACAAATTTGTCTATCTTTACCCATAAAAAGGATTACAAAATTTGAAGTAATTGAAAATATTTGTCAAAGTTCAAATTCGATTTTTAACAATTTTTTGTATGAATTGTTTGTAAATTGTTATTTTTCAAATAAAAATTGAAGTTACAAAAAAATAACAAAAAGTTCTTTGTATTTACAAATTCCATTGTTGGTGCCTTTTTAAAAAATATATATTTTTATAAAAATATTCTATGAAATTTGTTAATATTACAAACAGAATTTTGTAATTTTTTTCTGTGTACTAACGCATTTTATTGATTATAAATGAGTCACCTTTTTCAGAGTCATAATAATCCATGCATAAAATACGAAAGTAATGTCAATACAGGGTGGCGCAAAAATAACCTTCCGATGTTTTTTGGCTGTAATTAAAAAAAAAAATGAAAAACTTTGATTCTTCTTGTGGATTATTTTTATTTGGTCTTTTAATTTTTTTTACATCAAGTCGAGAATATGATGTCATGTAAATGACCGCCGCCACAGTTGATTGTCATTTGATCCCTTTTTATGGCATTTTCCATCACTTTGGCCAAAACTTCCGGCGATAGGTCCTCACATTCTTGACGGATATTGTCTTTAAGAGCTGCAAGAGTCTGAGGCTTGTTGACATAAACCCGCGACTTCAAAAAGCCCCACAAAAAGAAGTCTGGAGCGGTCAAATCAGGCGATCTTGCTGGCCAGTGCAAATCGCCAAAACGGGAGATTAGGCGCCCGGGAAATGCATCCTTCAGCATATCGGTTGTGGCACGTGCAGTGTGTGGAGTTGCACCGTCCTGTTGGAACCACATGTTTTCCAATCCCAATTCATCAAGTTGCGGCAAAAAGAACTCGTTGATCATTGCTCTGTAGTGCTCACCATTCACAGTAACCGTTTGGCCCGCGACGTCTGCGAAGAAAAAAGGTCCGATGACTCCTCCAGCAAAAACAGCGCACGATACAGTGACTTTGAGCGGGTGTAATGGCTCTTCGTGGGTTACATGCGGATTTTCAGTGCCCCAGAAGCGTAAATTTTGCTTATTTACGTACCCGCTAAGATGGAAATGGGCCTCATCACTCATGATTATTTTTGATGAAAAATCATCTTCATTATTGCTCAAATAAATAGTCACCAATATTCCGCGTTCTGGAGCAGTGTAGCGTAACATTGTTTATTAACGTGTATTTCGCATGTGTTTACTACACAAATGTCAAAACAGAACTGACATTAGGGGCCAATCGCAAAATTTATAGCATTTTCTGATAGGAGGATTACTTTTGCGCCACCTTGTACAACAAAATTTTTCGTAAAATAAACGAAAATTGGTTTATTTTGACAAATTTTCGTATTTTTATTGTTATCAGTGTATACATTTTTTAAATTTTTTTTCTGTTTTTACCCCCTTTGTTATTTTAACAGAAAATTAAACATTTAATCGAAATCGGTTCAAACATTTTCAAGTAGACAATAACAAAAGCATAAGAACGACAACGGCAACGACGACGACAATTTAACAACTTAAAATTTATTGATTTTTGATGGTGTTGATGACTGGCTGCCATATACAATATTGGCAAGATGAAAACAATAAGATTTGTACAACTTTTAAGTATTTTTCTTCATACATTGACTACCAATAATGAAGACAGGGGGAAATATTAACTGATATTTTACAAAAAAAAAAAAAAAATCTAATGTTGTAATGATTTTGTTCAGAGATATAAACTTTTTTTTAAACATACAATATAACCTGTACAGGTGAATATGATGTGATGTGGTTGATGATAATAATTTGAGTATGACTTTGAATAAGGCTTTAAGTTTAATTCACATCTTGCATGTTTATATGTGGCAAAAGAAAATTTTGTAGAAAATAAGTGCAAAAAAAATATATATCTTATAAAAATGTTTGTAAGTTTATGATGATGGTTGTTATTTTTCTTGTGGCTCATAATGATAATGGCAGGCAAACAATAGCAAGGCAAAACTATTAAAGTTCCAGCCCCAGTCAGCAATAAGTATCATCAGGCTACAGCTATAACAGCAGCAATCAAACCAGCCAGCCAGAGCCACTCACTAACTGATGTTGCTGCTGCTATTGTTACTGCTTGTCTTGTATGTGTGATAGCAGACGTAGAGTACAATAAAGAAAATGTTTTATATCATATGGCAGCAGCAGCACCAACAACAACAACAATTACAGCAACAATATGCAATATTGGGTGGTACGTGTTCAATGTTGCTTGTCCATGGTTTTGCATTCAATTTGTATGGTTGATCCTCAACCAAAGCAAAAACAGTAACAACAGCAACAACATCAACATCAACATTTAGTCGGCATTGGTTTCACATCAGCAACAAATGGATTGTTTCCCCCTTTTTATCGTTTTATGTATAAAAACATGTTTGCTGCTTGTACACAAATACTTATTATATGTATGCAGACATATTCGTAGATACAATGAAATTCATTCATTTTTATTTTTTTGTTTCGTTGATTTTTTTTTTTAAATATAAAACACCTTAATTTTAAAGTTGTTTAGAAGAAAAGTTTGTATCTCTTAAGACTTTAAATTGAATTGAAAATACACTGAAAGAATATTGATTTATTTTTTTATAAATTACATTGAATATTTTCATTTAAAAAAAAATTAAAATCCCAAAGTGATACAAAGTTGTTTGATTCTTAATAATACATTTTTTCTTACGGTGTATTAACCCACTGATGCTCTAATTGTCAATTATTTTATTTATTTTTAGGCTGTGTTTACATTACATACAAACTAACTTTAATTGTAAACTTACGAGCAAATTAGGTCCCACGTTGGGCGCCAAAATTATATCAACTGGCATCTTTGTTTTTCATATAAAACTATGCAAAATGTATTTTAAATTATGAAGTAGCAAAAATTAACACCCTTTAACCTAATAGGGTTAATTTCGGCACATGTATTCTTTCTTTTCTTGTATGATATAAAAAGTATCACAGGAAAAAATTGTGTATAAACAGTGACTAAACGAGTACTTAACACAAATAAATGTTTGAAAATATATACAAAGTAAATTTTTTGCACAAAGTACATACATATTCCCTTTATTTTCTATTCAAGAAAATGCATGTTCTTCATAAGATAAGAATAAAGAAAAATAAACATTAAGATAGAAGATATTATAAAGCGTGTGTTGCTTACAAAATATTTATGTACATGCAAAAATATTTAACGAAACACATACATATATTCAAAGTACAGAAAACATTGTTATTGTATGCATATACAACGATACGATAAGAATTATCACAAATATTTTATATATGAACAGCAGAGCCTTAAAACTATACAAACCTTAAAGGACAATCACAAATAGTTAAGGTTATGGGCTTTTTCCACTGACCTACACCTTACATCTTTCATCAATTCGCAAAGATGTTAACATCTTCCCATAAGAATTATACAGGCTAAAAATTCTAACATACATCTTTCTACATCTCATTTAGTTCCGTCTTACATCTTTCGTTATTTAAAGTGTCATCACTAAAAAGATGGCAAAAAATCGATTTTCTTTGTGCCATCACTAGCAAACTGACATTGCAGAAAATAAACACAACAAATTTATTTAACAAAGCAAAATGAGCGGCACAAATTCGGGTTTGTTTTTGCAAAGCAACAACTACTCAAATGTTTAATCCCTTCTCTAAATACATTTTTTAATATTTTTTATTTTTAACAAAAATTATGCGTCTTTTTCTTTCTTATTTTTTTGGCAGTTGAATAAATGACAGATGAAAGATGTTGCAAATGTAAATTCATGTTTCACGTTTTCAACATCTTCCATGCGTTTCACAAAGATGTTGTTCAGTGTAAAAAGCCTATTAGGCTTAGAGGCTGACAACAAGTGACCACACAACTAATTCCAGATCCTTTGTGATTTCTCCAGGAAATTTGAATTGTTATGACAGGGTTTCTTTTTGACCGACTGATAAAAGTTTTCGAGTTTATTCCATTGCTAGAATTTGGTAATTTTTATAAACTTATAAAGAAATGTAAGCGTCTTCCATCACCAGCAGTAGTGCGATTCCGTAACTTTTTAACTACTAAATTCGATAATTAACAACATAATTCGTTAAAAGTTGTAAAGGTAGTGCAATTCTATAACCTTTTTTTTTAACGGTTTTACCGATTTCGTTAACTAACGGCAATTTTCGGTTGAGTTAACGAAAAAGCAATTATGTATTTTTTGAAATTATTGATATCTCTTATACTGTAACAAAAAAATCGTAAACTTAAGCTTAAAAAAAATTCTGTAGTTAACAATTTTTTTAACTGCAAGTATCGGTAAAAAATAGTTAGAGAATGTGTGCTTTTTAACTTTAAATTTGTTGCATGCAAGTGTCCCCCTTTTTTGGCACATGACTGTTTCTAGCCCGAAAGTCGGCATGTTGTGCGCTCTCCCCTTCCTGTGGATCCCATCCTTATCTATTTGTGACACTCCGTCATGTAGACGAAATTTTTCAGTATTCTCCAGCCCATTGTACCAGTTGGAATATTACTACCTGATAAGTGTTGAACACTAATCATTGCAAAATCTGGACATCTACAAAAATAGTGTTCTAATGTCTCGTCATATTCCTCACAGGACCCAAAAGTACTTGGCCAGCATGACCCATTTAGAACAGGTGTGCCCTTAGCGTTGAATGCCCGGCGTAAATATTTATTATACTATCTTGTCAGATTCCCATTTACTTTCAAAATAACCTTAGTTTCGCCCCTGTATGTTTGTTACATAGTGCAATCACAGTTCAGCTTTAAATGATTTCGCGTCCTCAAATTTGAATGAGCTCATGGAAAAATTCTTCCTAACAGATTCGTTAGTAATTGTATTCCCTGCTATGTAACTATGCCCCAGAATCCATGTAATTTCCATTTAGACCCTTGTAGAGAAGCTGTTAATTTCCTCTTTACACCCTATTATAGTAACTGATTTATGATTTGAGGGCTTTTTGTTGAATTCACGATTTGAGAAACGATTTGAGGGCTTTTTGAGGGGTTTATCTTATCATCACCACAGTGAAATTTTGTAGATACACCAATGCAATTTTCTAATGTATTTCAAAGAATTCATTCCTTATAGCTCTGGTATATTCATATATGTATGTAGTATATAAACATGGTTTTATATACATACAATTATATATACTTTTTTACTGATATAAAAACATAGGGAAGGCGTTTTTTTCTTCTTAGACATACATTGCGTTGAACAAACAAATGGCGGTTGAAACGAAGGCAAAGGCACGCAATATGCAATGTATTTTTTTTTTTTTGTATTTTCCTATAAAAAATACCATATACGATTTTTACGTTTGAATTTTATAGAACGTAGATTGTTTGATTAATATTGAGTTAAACGATAAAAAACCTGCTCTCATAATAATTCGTGAATAAAAATACGAAATTATTGTTAAAACAACGAAAGTTTTCGTATATTACAAAGAAATCAATTTAATAAACTGCTGAATAAATTGAAAAAAGCCAAAGAAACGTCAAGTTGAAAATATCAAATAAATTTTATTTTTTATTTTTATTTATATGGAACATGGACCAAATCAGCCCAAAGTGAATTCCTTAAATTAAACCAAAAATTTTGTTATATTGTTATTTTTACATTTTTTTTTTGTATTATTATCCATGAATTATTATCAGTGTGGTCCTTAGCTGGCATTTCAGACTGTTAAATTACAATAGTTGTTCAATTTTATTTTTTTACATTATAAGACACAAAAAAGGGAATTATTTCGACTGTGACATGTCAGTTTTGATAACTTGTCTATTTTGAGGATTTAAGAAATAAATCTATGGATTCTGTTTCACTGTATTCATATCTCAAACAATGGAAACGGCGCCCAAAATGAAGCCTAAGTTTGTGTGATTTTCGGATAGTAAATATTGAAACGAAATTCTTGCTACCCGACAAAACTTAGTCATCTTTAAACCTGCGTTATCAATATATTCTTAATAATAAATGGCGGCGAATGGTGGGGAAAAATAAACTAAAGGGAGCAAATTAATGAAAATTTTACTTTTGTCGTTTAAAACTATGGATAAATACAATTTTTATAGGAATGTCTATTTTTAATAATATAAAACGAATCTGGCAATACTGTTTTATATTCTGTTTCACTCTATTCATATCTTAAACAATGAAAATGGCGCCCAAAATGAAGCCTAAGTTTGAGTAATTTTTCGATAATGATTGTTGAAACGAAATTCTTGCTACCCGACAAAACTTAGTCCTCTTTAAACGTGCATTAACAACATGTTATTAATAATAAATGGCGCCCAACGGTGGATCAAAATAATCCAAGGGGAGCACATTAATGAAATTTTACTTTGATCGTCTTAAACTATGGATTAATACAATTTTTATCGGAATATCTATTTCTATATGCTAATCTGGCAATACTGTTTTATATTTTAGAAGGAACTTAAAATTTGTTTAGATCGAATAAACTTATTATTTAGAATTTTCAATGAATGTAAACTGCAAACGTAGTTCCTTTTTTTTTGTAAATAGGTTTAATATTTATCAAACACCCCTCGTACATATATACACATACGTGCATGCATGTGTTATATGCTTCTTGTATACCCTTTAAGAAATATTGTGGCAGCTTTAACAAAAACAAAACGTTGTATATAAAAAAGTTTCTTGTACGCGATAAGCTTGCTGAAAAATAAACATTTTTAAACAAAGACACACACTTACACCATTTTGCTTCCTTTTCTTGGCTTTACTTCTTATTCAAATTGTGGCTGACTGCCTGCCTTTCTGCCATTTGGAGCAACTTGGTTTACGGTTCAAAAGAAATTATTTTGCAAACAGACAGACTCAATAAAAACCACAAAAGCTAAAATGTCGACAATTGTAGTTTGGAATATTGCAAAAAAAAAAAATTGTATATATTTATATACATATTTTTACGTTCTCTCCTGTATTGTATAAAAATTCTTTTGAAGGTTTTTCTTGGCACACAGAAAGAATTATAAGGAATACAGCCGCCATGTTTCCTTTTGAAACAAAAAAAAGAAAAATTTTGCAACGATTTTTTTTTTAAACTGTTAAACTACTTAAGATTATAATGTATGCAAATAATTATTACTAAAGAAATTTCTATTGACATTTTTGCGCATCTTAAGGGAAAAGATAGTCTTAAGACTTGACATTTCTTATTTTTATTTTCTGCTTTGAAAGTGGTTTAAGAAATGTTCAAATAACAAACTTAGAAGATTTTCTTTATCAGCCCTTTGGCGGTGGGATACAGAATAACCCCTTTATTAACTATTTAAAAATTCTTGCTATTTTAAAGACAATTTTTTAATAAGTTATTGCTTTAATAGAAAAAGTCTTATAAAAAATTTCATTAAGTTCTGCCAAAAGAAACGTTTTCTAATACAAATAAATATATACAGCGGTCAAAAAAAGTATTCGACAAACTGCTTGTTTTTCATAATCATGAAAAATATGTTAAAAAAATTCTACAAAATGAAAAATATAAAAATGCAGATTATTAGCTTAAAGTATTATCTCTTTATTTATGAAACAAAAAATACAACAAAAAACAATATTCTGAAAAAAAATACAAAAACATGTAATATTTCAACGCAAATAAAGTATTCGACAACGTTGCTCTGGTTGTGATTAACGGGAAAAGCACCGTTTCTTTGAAATTTATATTGATGTCTTTCATTATTACTAATATTTTTTAATGTCTTAATTTCATTTATTGAATTAATTGTTAACATGGGTCGAAAGGGTGCAGAGATTTCTTTAGATGTTAAAGAAATAATAATTACACATTTTAAAAAGGGAATAACTGAACAAGAAATAGCAGAAATTGTTGGAAGACCTAGAACAACTATTCACTACATCAAAAATAAATACAAAAAAACAAATAGTATTGAAAATGTAAAAAGAAGTGGGCGTCCAAAAAAACTTAATGAAGTAAACGAAAGGTGGATCTTGCGTGAAATAAAAAAAAATCCTAAGATCAACGCTACAGTTTTAACAAAACTGCTAGAACATGATCTTAATATCAATGTTACACCTCAGACCGTGCGTAATGTTATACACAGTAACGATTATCACGCAAGATCAGCTAGGAAAAAGCCGCATATCTCAAAAAAGAACAGAAAAACTCGAGTTGACTTCGCAAAAGCGCATGTGAATAAGCCTATGGAGTTTTGGATGAGTCTAAATTCAACCTATTTGGATGTGATGGTAAGGTTCTGGTGTATAGAAAGCCTAATTCCGAGTTGGAGGAGCGAAATATGGTGCCTACTGTAAAGCACGGTGGTGGCGGTGTTATGGTCTAGGAATGTATGGGGGCTTCAGGCGTGGGTAATTTAGTTTTCATTGATGGAATAATGGACCATCAGTACTACATAAACCTACACAAGGAAAATCTTAAGCCAAGTGCCGAAATTTTGGGTGTTGCAAGTGATTTTCATTATTATTATTAGGATAATGATCCAAAACATATGGCCCTAAATACAAGGTTGTGGATGTTGTATAACGTCCAAACGTGATTAAACCACCTGCACAGTCCCCAGACTTAAACCCCATCGAACACCTATGGGCCTGCTTCGAGCAAAATATAAGGAAAAGAAATTTCAGGAACAAAAACCAGCTTAAAGCAATCCTTCTAGAAGAGTGGCATAAAATTGACCATAATTGCCTTTAAGATCTTGTTAAATCAATGCCAAAGCGTTTAAAAGCCGTTATAAAACAAAAAGGAAGAGCAACTAAATATTAATTATTTATTTTTAATCAATATTTTCCCGTTAATTACAACCAGAGCAACGTTGTCGAATACTTTTTTTGCGTTGAAATATTACATGTTTTTGTTTTTGTATTTTTTTTTTCAGAATATTGTTTTTTGTTGTATTTTTTGTTTCATAAATAAAGAGATAATACTTTAAGCTAATAATCTGCATTTTTATATTTTTCATTTTGTAGAATTTTTTAACATATTTTTCATGATTATGAAAAACAAGCAGTTTGTCGAATACTTTTTTTGACCGCTGTATATTGGATCGAATTTGGGATTTGGAGTGGAATTTTTCTTAGGTTAGAGGTAGAAATTTTGCAGAATAGTTATGAAAAAGAATACGAAAAAATGACAAAATAAAAAATTATTCAGTTAAATAAACGAAATTTTGTGTATTCTACAAAAGTTTTTGTTGTTTTTACATTAATTTCGTGTTTGTATGCATGGATTATTATAAGTATAACAAGGAAAGTTTTAGCTAAATCTAAAACGATCTTCGACTAAAAAATTTTTCCTAAAATATTTCTTTCTTTTTCTCTTATTAACGCAAGAAACCTGGAAATTTCGATCGTTTAAATTTTCTTAACGAATCGTTCAAAATCAAAGTTAATTTTTTTGCCACAAAGAGTGAATTTAAACTCTTAATTCGCCGTGGGAATCGGTCGAAATAACATTTTTGTTAATAAGTGAAAATAAAGAAATAGTTTTTGTAGAAAATTTTCGATTTGAAAAAGAAATTTAAAAGAAATTTAAAATTGAAATGCTCAAGTCGAAGATCGATGCTAAATGGTGTAAAACGTGTCTATCCCCTCCCTAAGTGAAATTTCACCAAAGTCCTAAGGTTACAATATTTATGAAACGTTTAATTTAATGAAAATTAATAAAGCTTTTTATGAATAAGATAAAGCTTTTAGAAATTTATAGCTACACAGAGGAAACACATTTTCAAATCAGATTTAAATTTTGACGAAGTAATTCGGAATTTAATTTTTCTGATTGATTTATTTACCATCATCATTCAATCTTTATCTTATTAGAAGAATCAAATTGATTTAAATAATTCTTTTTATAAATTAAACGAAACAATTCAATTTGAATAACTCGATTTTAAATCAAAGAATCAAATCAATTTCGATTTGATTTGCGAATTAAAAAAATAATTATTTTGATTCCCGAATATGATTTGATTCGCCAAAATCACTATTAATTTAATTTTAAACCCAAAGGTTTTCATAGAATTTTTATTAAACAGCCGCAGAGTGACTATTTAGGACACTCCGATAATACAAATGTCGTTTCCCGTTCCATTTCGTTCCTATAACAATGGGTCACTATGTGGCGGTTTATAGATTCCTCGGGATGTCTTTCGGAACTGAACTATTTTTATTATCGCAGTAAATTAATTCTGTATAAGAACAAAAATTTTGTCCGTTTTGCCCACCTCGCTTAGTTTTCGAGATATTGACCAATTAAAAAAATGGCCATTTTATTAAATGGCGAATATCTCCACAAATGGTACCTTTCGATAGAATAGATTCGGTAGGTTCCCGAAGGGTTTCATGCAATTTTTATAAAAGAGCCACAGGTTAACTATTTTTTTTATAAATTTATATTATAATAAAAATTCTAGATACGGGCCATTTTAGAAAATTACCATTTTACAAAATGGCGAATATTTAGAAAACTAAGCGAGTCAATTTTAATTTTTTTTATTTTCTTTTAATTTACAAATCAAATCAATCTTTTTTTAATTTGCGAATTGAATAAAAAAAATACAAATGAAATTGATTAATCAATTCTGATTTTAAATCTGACTTAATAAATTGATTTACAAAATATTGAATCAACTAGCTGCTTTACAAAAAGAATTATTTTTTCGCCAATTAATTTAATGAGGATTTATCTTTTTCAAGATCTGATCATGACAACCGAATTTCTTGTCAACTAAATATTTTGGTTGCAGTAACCGAATTATCCCAACCGAATGCATTCTTGATACAATTAAAATATTTGGTTTCAACCGAAATTTTGTTGCATTAAGCGAATTTGGTTTGCGACAAACAAATATATCGGTATCTCCAACCCAGCCATTCAGTTTGCAAGAAATTCGATTGTGACAATGAATCTGTTTTCTCTGTGTACAAATAAAATTGAAAACTACAAAGTAACGCTTGCAGTTTCAATTCTGTTTGCAATATGGGAATTTCCAATATACATACAATATGTTAACATAGCGTAACTCCCGATGTCAAGAATCGATTAGGTTTGCCATTCTTTAACAACATTTGACCATTATAACATAGTTAATACCCAGTAAGTACTAGAGTTACATAAACCAAATAGATTTGGTGTCTATATGTACTTGATAGTCGTCATCATCGTAGCTGTTGTAGTAGTCGCAGTAGTAGTTTGTGGTATCAAATCTTTTAATAGTGATGGCTACTGACAATCACCATAAAGTAGTAAAATATATTGTACTTGGACAGTAATAAAAAAAATTATATACAAACTACACAGAGGAAAATCTTTAAAACTGGTTGTAGTAGTCAGTCAGTCAGTTAGTCAGTCCGTCAGTAAGCCATTCAGTCCAGTCAGTCATCATTCAACATCTAAAACAACTTAAAATAGCAAATAAAGATGAATATGACTAAAATGTTAACATTTTGATGTGTACTTATCGCTGGTAGATAATGAGAATTTTTTTTCTTAATTTTTACGTCATGATTGGTAATCCAAAAGTTTTCAAAACATCTGAAACAAAAAGCAACAGAAATAAAGTATTAAAATTCAAACAAAAGTCGTTGTACAACTAAACTAAAGAAATTGGAAAAGAAGTAGTTTGAAAATGGGAAGGTGGAGATGGAGAAAAAGGGGGGAGGGTTTGCTTTATAAAGGAGCCTAAGAAACGGTTGCTGTTGTGAATGATGCTGATGCTGCTGTTGTTGTATGTTAGCTGCTATTGCTGATTGTAAATGTGATGCTATTACTGTTGCTGTTGTAGATTCGTTTGTTCGTTTGTTGTTGTCTGGTGAAAATTCTGGCTTTTACATTTTAGTCACGTTTCACTGAAGTCCAATACAAAATGTAATGTTTTTCTGCTGATATACTTTATATATTTGTTGGTATTTTTTATATACATACAATATATTTTTTTGCTTAAGCACTTAAAAACCCATCATCCATTCATGTGTTTGCAAAAACTTCAAATACAGAAAACAACAATGGTCGTCGTTGTCGCTATTAACCCTCTAAATGATATATCTGTTTTAAGATATCCCGAAAATGGGTTTCATTGTGGTTGAAAAATTTCTTGGAATATCAAAAGTTTTCTCCATAAAACCTGTAGCTTTTTTTAATGTTTCCGCTTTGGAGTACTCAGAAAATTAAAAAATTTAAGAGCTAACAAAACTTAGGCTCTTATTTTGATTGGACCTTTTTAAGGTCTTTATTTTCATAGAAAACCCGACGAAGCTGACGAATTAGACATGTTTATTATAGCTAGAATCTTTGCTCACTATATCCGTAAGTAACGTGAATATATTTATGCGGGATTGCGAGGATGATGTGATCTGGCTTTAATTTAGGACTCATTAAAATTCTTCTAAATACCTGAGACGTTTTGAGACTGATCCGAATAGTACAGGTTTTTTGTTTACAAATTTAACTAGAAATTCTTTTAATTCTAAACTAGTTTTTCAAGATTGCTGAAGTTTATTTCACACTTTTCTGGCCAGGCTCAGGGATTTTATACTCTGCAATAATTCCAATGCTTAAAAGATTTCTTTCTGTGTTGACTTAACCCCTATAGATTTCCAGTATTCAGATAATGTCTGAAAATGTTTCAGACATAACTCCCAATATGAAAGTGGGGACTATGAAACGCTTTCTGTCGTAATACCAAAAAGAAAATGGAATCAACGCCAAGAACAAGGAGGGGACATTATCCCCATAACTTTATAAAGGGTGATTTTTTAACCATTTGGGTTTTGAAAATTGAAAAAATAAAACAGAAAATTTGCAAAAGTGTATAAAAAATTTATTCAGGGCGATAAAGGAATGCCTGCCATTTACTTTTTCAAGATTATTACACATAAATATTGCCCCCTGCTACGCCGTAGGTGGTCCATCCGTGAGCTCTAATTTTGACATACTTTTTTCAGCATTTCGGCCGGTATCTCACCAATGGCAGCTGTAATGTTGGAATTGTGGCTGGCTTATCCCTGTACAGGTTATACTTCACTTATCCCGACAAAAAATAGTCTAGTGGAGTCAAATCGCATAATCTTGACTGCCAGTGAACAGCTTCAAAACGTGACATTAGGCATGTTTTCTTTGTACACTTAAGCTAGCAAGTTATTTCATTTATAAGGAGAATTAAGCGAGTACTAAGCGACTAGTTCTTAACTCGCTTAATTCTCCATATAAATGAAATAACTTGCTAACTTAAGTGTACAAAGAAAACATGCCTATTAATTGCTCACCAAACTCGCCTCTCACACCAATTCTGTATGAGCCAAAAATGAGCTTCCTCGCTGAAGAAAATTTTTCGATAGAAACACATTTTTCACACAGCATGGATTTTGATGATAAAATTCAATGATTTGCAAGCGTTGTTCGTTGGTTAGTCTATTTATGGTGAAATGACAAACCTTACCGAGCATTTTTGGCATTGCCACATGTCACAATTTTTTTTTGCACTGAAAAAATTTACACTGAAAAACCAAATCGAAAAAATAATCACTCTTTATAAATAAAGTTTTTGTAGGTGGCTGCCTCTGGCGTATGTCCAAATCTTGCTTCATGCCTTTCTATAAATAAATAGAACAAGGGTGCACAAACCCTATGCGCTTGGCGCTTGTTTTTGTAAAAGCACTTAGCTATAGGCTGTGTGTTTTAATACACATAGAGCACTCAGCACTAGCAATACGAAATACACAAACAACTTTGTCTTATTAGTTTTTTTTTTGTGGTTCTTCACTGTATACACGCAAGTGCAAAGCAACAACACTTTCGTATGCTTTGCTGGTAAATATTGACGACAGCGATTATCAATGTAGGTTTTGTTTGTGTTTAACGTATGATATGAAATATTTTTTTTTTCTTTTTTTCTGTGTATGTATTGGTTTTTACAATAAAAAATATTGAATCAAAATTAGTTATTCTTTAAATGTATTGGTGTTTGCTCTTCCATAAGGAACTTTTGGGCACCCCTGAAATAGAACATAATAAATGAAATTATTTGGACCGAAAGTCTGTGAAAAATTGTAAAACCGGATATTGGGACAATGCTCGTTAGGGTAATGTACGGGCATCGCTTTCTTTGTAGTCCATTGGGATTATGAGTTTTTTTTTTACTCAGACAGGAAACAGCTGATTTAATCAAAATGACGGCTAGAATATGAGTAAAAGGAAACGTCAAAATCGCAGCGATACACAGAAAGGGAAAGATATACAAAATAATATTTACAATTTATATGGAGTTTATTTTTTCTATCTCATTTTGCAAATCACTGCAATGTCAAACTAACCATATGGTGCGAGAATTCTTGTTTGACATATGTCATTGGTAAACTGTCTGTAAAGTGTGTGATTTTGTAAATGATTACAACACTTATTCCTTTTTTTAAGACTGAAAGTCACAAATTTCCGTAGAAAACAAAAATTTTAATTTTATTTGTCAATTTTCATTTAATTGTAAAATTTATAATGGTTTTTGAAAATAAATTTTCGAATAAATATGAATTTTCTGTGACTTTGCAAGAACAAAAGTGGAATCGGAATATTCCTATGTTAAGTTTGAGAATGGAGTCCAGCAGTACTAATAGAAAATGGTGATTAAATGGTACTCATATACTTAACCTAATATCTGATTTGAAATAAGTCAAAACAGTATCGGCTGGAAATATCCCCGCATGATTTGGGATATAATATGTTACTCACCTTTTGAAATACATAGGAAATACGAAATTTTATGAAGAATATATATTGAAAATGCAATGTGGTATGGCAGTTAGTTGTTAATAAAACGCTAAAGAAGAAGTATTGGCGATTAATTGAATTATGTATTCTGTGGAAGTGTAATCTTAATAGAGTTTTAATAAAGTCTCTTGTGCAATTATTTTAAGTTTGTGTAAGTAAAGAGTTATTGTAGAAAATTTAAATGAAAAAGATTTAGGTTAAGGAAATAAATCAACGATTTTGAAAGGTAAAGCCGTAACAATATTAAAAATTTTATGGCTTTGAGAACTGGAAAAAGTCTTCAGAACTATTTTGATTCTTTTTAAATGTCCGCTTTGAAAAGTATGGGCGGACATAAATATAGAAACCTAGGATAGTAATGATGAAATTGTTTCTAATGATCTTTCATGCGCATTTGAGTTTTACAAATACGGATTTCGCAATATTTCGTTAAAATCGCTATTTTTAAACAGCCAGACGAAGTTTAACCAAAGAAAAAAATTTTCTTTTAATTTCTCGAAACTCGAGTTTTCATTAGAACAGATCATTTGTCTAACATTTTCAGTGAAATCTATGGTAAAAAAGAATAAAACTAATAGTTTGCATTCCATCATGAACAGAAACTTAAATAATCTTTAATTGTCGAAAAATCTCATTTTAAGGCAAAATTACTACAGCGCTAACGTAACGTCAGTCGTGTGGTATGTCTGTTTTTAATGCTTTAATCGAAAAATCGTAGAAAAACCGAGTTTTCCATTCAAAAAAGAAAAACTCAGTTACAAATGGCGCCCAATTAAGTTAAGATGCTGAGATATTAGATATCGTGGTGTACAACTGTTACCTTATAGGGTTAATATTTTGAATTAAAATGAAAGAAAAAGGGGCCACTGGGAGAATAATTTTTAGCATAAAAATAAAACAAGATGAAGAAGAACACAAGGAGTTGTATTGCAAAAAAAAAAAAAAAAACAAAAGTAAAATAAAATAAAAATGGGTGGATTACATTACTTTTTTGTTCAATGTTCTTGTATAAACGAAAACAACAGCAACAACAACAACAATAATAATTTTCAAGATATGATATGAAAACGTAAAGAAGCTGCTTCTGAAGCTGGCTGCCGTACATTTTGTGAATAACTGAATAAAAACCAAACCAAAGCAAACCAAACAAAAAATCTCAAGTACAATCAACAACATACAGCAATGACCATCATTTTCATCATCATCATCATCTTCAATATACATGACCAAAACCATGTAATGTATTAACAAAAAAAATATATACAACAAAACGGGGCTCCATGACAAAATATGGCCGCAATAACACAAACAACAGTATTCAACATTTAACTTTGCAAAACAAAATATAGAGAATACAAAATATACTATATAAAAAAAAATTATACTTGGTACGTGTTCTGGTCAAGGGGCGAAGACTTAAAGCTTCATCATCACTATGAGAATTATTATTGCTGGCTCTGTACAAGCCAAAACAATAGCATTGAAACAGAAGCATAGCCGCCTGTATAAAAGGAGGAGTTTTTTTTTATATATGTATGGAGCACTTGTGCTGTGGCAGATGAAGAAGAATAAATTTAAACACGAAGATCATGAACTTGAGATTTTTATTTTTTCATATGCCAAACAATAAATGCATCTTTTGTTGTGCATTGTTGTTGTGCTTTGCTTGAAAACCTGAGAGACTTTGTTGTAAATTATGACTGTTTTACTTTGCTGGTTCTACCAAAGATGATAATGTTGAGATTTCACACGAATGTGAATGCAACCAACGTTTGGTAGAAACAACAACATGCAACCTCAACACTCAAAATGCTAAAAATGAAACTAATGTCGTTTTACCGCAACACTCACTTACAAACCTAGTAGCTTCTAAACATTAATTACATAATTTTTTTTTTTTTGGTTTCTTTAAACTTTTTATTTTTTCTTTTATACAAATTCGTTTCAACAGTACAAAAGTGTATAAAAAATGATGGGTTTGAATAACAAAAAAAAAAAAAAAAAATCCCACTGTCTTTACAAAAGTTACAAAGAATTAAGCAACTAAGACATGTGTTGACAGTTAAAAATCCAAAAGAACAAGACAACTTAAATGTAAAAGATGAATTAGAATTGGGTGGTAAGGCTATGGCTACATACATATATTTTCCATGATTTAGGTATAATATGAATAGATGGCATGCAACATTTTTTTTTGTTATTGAATTTTAAATTGAAGACGATTTAGAGTATCAAATTCAATGAAATATCGGAAATTCGAACGCCATACTTTTGCCGATTTAAAGGAATGTTCGATAGGCGAACAGTAAAATTATTCCCTTGAATTAATACCCAAAATCGTGTTCGATTCTATTAGCAAAATTTCTCCATCACCCTTCAACATGTTTGCCAACTCTACATCAGATGGCGGTAAACAATTGTTCTAAGATTATAGTTTTCACTACCTTTCATCTCTCTTGCATACCCTTTCCAAAGAAAGACATTAGTTAGTAGGAAGAATTTTCTAAGTGTTGCTTCTCTGAAAAAAAAAAACAAAGCATTTACCGTTTTTTGGTGTAACTTTTCCGTCCCATACTAATAATTTCAAATGATATTACTACATTTTTCATATAACAGCAAATATACCCCGTTGGGCGCCATTTATTACTGAATATTATTTTAAAACTTTACACACCTTTGTCCAGGTAAGAGATGGAGTAAATGTGTTCAAAGCTGATTTATAGAGGAGGGTTGGCGATAAGTCTGTCTTGTTCAACACTTACCAAAAAATGTTCCTTATTGAAATGCCGCATACGACTAATTTTAGCAAGCGAAATGAGGAGCAAAGGGATGTTTTAAGGATACTAATTTTTGCAGCATAACTATTATTCGCTTTGTGCGAAAATGTATGCTCATCAAAGGATTAAGCTGAGTTAGTTCACTTTTACAGGATATTTCAAACTTTAAAATCACATCTGTTCGGGAATTATAACTGTGTTTGTACAATAAATTGTGCTCCAAGTTGGGTACCATTTGGAAGAAAGTTTTCTTTTTTAGCTGAGTTAAGGTCATTTTAATCCAAATAATTTTACACATCTTTACATATCTTTTCAATGAACGCGACATGCTATGAAAAGTTGGCATGCGACATATTTTTTGTTAAATTCTTCAAAAGGTTTCAGTTAGAATATATTAAATTTTCACCATTTCTAGAACTCATTACCGAAAGTTAGAATAAAATAGTTGACCATTCAAATAAAGCCGTTTCAATGATGGTAATAATTCAAAGAAACTGGAACAGGTTATATTATTCTATATTTTTCTTTAGGTCAGTTGTTTTCAGGATATTGCAAACTTCCACAAAATAAATTTTGTATCTGTTCCTTAGGGAATTGTTACAGATTTTATATAACTTGGTTGGCGCCTCGTTGATATATATTAAAGGATTCTGGGTTGATGTATATAAAGGATTCTGGGCAGGCTCATCCCAGCAACATTTTATGTTAAAAAAGAAAGATCAATCAATTATTTATCTAGGCTCCAATACAGGTTGCATAAAACAAGTTCAAGAGCTCATTCCCAGGAAATATGTTAATGTTAAACATTAAAAAAAATAAACATTTTGAAAAATAGTTACCTTCATATATTTATTTTCTAAAGATCAAGATCAAAGATTTCTTTTTAGTCCATGTGGAGCGTCATAAAGTTTCTGCTCGGACAGGCAACTAAAATACAAAAGTTATCAGACAATTTTGAAAACAACTCTAAAGTCTCACTTTATCGAGCATGAGTTATTAAATTATGTAAAATCAACGAAAAGTTTTGTCATTTTCCAAATTTTCTAATGTCTTCTGGACCTAAAAATTTCCTATTGAAAACTTTTCTTCTGTTCCTATCCAATAAAATACACTCATACAAAATGTGGATGATTGTTTCGTCTTCCTCCAGACATAGTCGACACAGAGGCGATTCTAACAGATTCCACAAATGGTAGTTTAATCCGAAATGTCCGGTAAGAAACCCTGTTAATAACATATGTCGTTCTTATCAAAGTCCAAAATTTTCCCATTGGAAAAGGGGTTGACTAGTAGTTTTGCCTGTCTCATCCCCAAAGAATTGTTCCAAAGGTACTTTGCCATCGGTAGTTTCCCTCCCTAATAAGGGCTGCTATGTTGTTCCATTTTATCCCACAGTATGGTTCCGGTCCTACTAAAGGTGTGGAAGAACCCATTCTAGCTGGTTCTTCCGCTACCTTGTTTCCATCTATCCACTGTAGAAACGGGTTAGAGGGTTTGGTTCCAAAAAAGTTTAGTCTTAAACTTCGGTTGGGTACAAATTTTAATATTTAGTTTGATATTCAGTTTCAATATTTAGTTTTAATATTTAGTTTTTGATGTTTTATATTTTAAATTTCACTGTTGTTGTTGCGCCTTTCATTAATTGAAAAACACAAGTAAAAATCTCTTGTCGATCAGCCTGGTGTTGGTTGCAAATTTGTAGCAATGTTATTGAAACATCCACAATGACAAAACACTCCAGAACTATTACCGAAGTGAATGTACACGACGACAAAGTCTGGAGTGCTGCTTGGCTATCAGAGAAGATCGAAATATATGCGCCTTTTAGAGCCTAATCAATATTCAGTCTATTTAATTTTCCTCGAATTTACATAATTTAATAACTTTTTACTTCACCAGATATGCTCAATAAAGTGAGACTTTAGAGTTGTTTTGAAAATTGTCTTATAACTTTTGTATTTTAGTTGCCTGTCCGAGCGGGAACTTTCAGCTTAGAATACCATTGGCCACTTGCTCATTGGCTCCGATATCCTCGTGTTGGGACCAAAGACCCCCGCTTCCACACCAGAGTCCATTTTCGACCCGACAGTATACCAGTTGAGACTACGAGTGTCCCCTACTGGACCACCCGCTGACTATTCCATCCTGCTTGAGATGACAACCCCGAATTTTCTACCGAATATCAATTCAGTGTAAATACGATCTGTCGGCATACACTCACCAAAAAAAAGTCCTTAATGGTAACTGAAAATGTTGCTGATATTACGGGAAATTTTGCTAATTTGAGCCCAGCCCTTTTTTTTTGCTAATCTTAGCAAAACATGTCTGCTGACGTGTAGTACAATGAAATTTGTAGATAAAATTTTTTTTGCTATTTTTAGCAAATCGGTTTTCAAAAATTTGTAAAATAATTTCTGAAATTAGCAACAAAAATTTGTAAATATTTTGTAAAAACTCTGTAATTTGTAAAATGTAAATAGAAAAAATATTTGCTGAATAATACTTTTTTTACTAAAAATCAGTACAAAAATAGTAAAGTGGGATTGAAAACTGTTTACAAATTTTTCTACTAACTTTTTTTTCTAAGTGTACCTAAGAAGTCCTTGCATGCCGACAGGCCGTATTAACACGGGCAGGCATAACAATTATTAGTTTTGCTCTGTGGCCAAAATCGTCTTTGCTGAAAAAAAGTTCTCTGCATCCGAAGACGCCTTGGCTGAGTTAATCGTTTAAAAGCCCTTAATAATTTTTATAAACACTGATCTGTTAAAATAGAATGATTTAAAAAATATATAACATATAAATTTGAAAATGATGTATGTTTGTGTATGTTTTGCATATTATGTGATAGCTCTTTTAAAAAAACTTTCATTGAATACCCAATTTACGCATTGTTGCTTTGAAAAAAAAAAAAAATATGAAGATTTATCAAAAATATGTTTACACTTTTTTTCTCAAACCCCTAATTCGGATCCCTTAGTTTTGTCTCCTTTGTCACATATCAAAATTTCAGCGCAATCGGAGGGTAATACCCACAATATTTTAGCTCAAATATTGACCAAATATTGGAAATGCGACTTTTTTTGTATTGATATCAGGAAGATATGGAGAAAAGAGTTTTTGGCTATTGGATTTGAATTTCTCTATGAATTTCATGTGTCAGGGATGAACTCTACGGGGAGACCGATTAATGAACAAATTCTCCCTGTGATGTGTTAAGCGGTCGACTGCACAATTGACCACAAACGGACTTACTTTCAAAATTAAGAGTTTCGGTATTCGTTATCCTTATTCAGTAACGGTTTGTCGTAGAACAATAATTGAAATATTTTACGTCATTATCAATTAACTCACGTACCATATGCCATTATTCAAGACTTTTTAACGGAATAAAAGCCCCCAAAATATTCTTAGTATTTTTTTTGTTTACAAATGCCGCATCTTCATGTTAAAAAAAAAAACAAATGTCAAATAAAAAATTATTGATCTTGGCTCATGGTTTGACAAGATCAAACGTAGTTTAAAAACGGTAGCAGTAAAAATATGCAAATTTTTATTATTAATAATTATGATCATATTGAATATGCAAAGTGTAAAAATACAAGTTTTATGGCTGCACATTTACGCATGCAGCCGCATGCATATTTAATCAATACTTTATTATACACACATGGTGGTTTCGAAAACTGTCAAAATGTATAACAACATGTTGAGTAACTGCAGCTCTCTTCCTCTATATACTAACTACAAAGATTTTCATGCTGCATGTTAGGAAATATCAAATTTAACCTTGATTTTATTATGTTTTTTTTTTGTTCTTAAACCATCGTCTGTTTTAGTAGACGGGGATTTGCCAAACATTTTGATTGATGACATCCGTCAATTTTGACATTTTTAGCAACGAAAATAAAATATTGATATTTCTTGCTCCTTCATTTTCTTTGTTTTGTTGCTCTTTTTCTTGGTATTAAGGCCTCTTTAAAAAATTAACCAAAAAAAAAAACACACAATATTGTTAAAAATCATTCATTGAGTGTTTAATCACTCACCAGTAAATGCTTGATTATAATCATTATCATCATCAACTGTTGTTTGAGGAATACGTATATAAAATGAAATAAAAAAAAATATTACACTAAAGTTATATTATGTAGGTAAATAGTGAGTAACAGAAATTTTATACATAAATAAAATTTTAAATACATAGAATCAAATTGAATAAAATTTGTCCCCCAATGTAATCAAATTAAATATAATTAGATAGGAAATATTTTTTATAATGGCGCCCAATAAACAATCAATGTAATTTTTTGGCAAAAGGCATTTAGTGTCGAATTTCCCGAAAAATTTATCACTTCCCTGGAAAATGGTGCAAAACTTGAGGAAGAATATAAGCGGTGGAAACAAATCCCACATTAAACTAAAAATAGCCGTAAAATCAGCTAAACCCGTTTTTATGTTGATTTTAATTACAACTTTTGGTTCAGTGAAAGAGGAAAAAGCGTTAAAAATATGTATAGGAATTTGTGAACAGTTTTCATTTTTATCCCCCACTGTATATATTTTATATTATGAGTGTATATCGATTTGTTTTCATGCCAGTCAAGTTAGTGAAATGGACAGGTCAGAGTCAGTTGGGATTTCTCATGGTGTTATAAATAATTTAAGCATTTATGTGTGTTCGTAGTTGAAGTAGTAGTATTAGTTAGTAGAAGATTGGCTCTAATTACTTTGCCTTTAGTCTCGCATCATCACTTTACGGTCATTGAGGTTTTTTTTTTTTGTCTTGTTTCAACTTTATTAGGTCACCGCCTTTATGCATATTTGCTTAACTTTTATTGTAAAAATTTTAGGTTTGAGAAGAGCTCCTTTTTTTAAAGTTTTTTGGAAGCTAATATAATGACGAAACTGTAGAAGAAGAATACACAGCAACAATGAAAAATAAACTTAAGGCTGAAACATAATTTGGCTAGTCATTTCAGCTTTGTGTTGGTAAAAATAACATTTTAGAAATACAAGTTTTTAAATTTAAACAATTTTTAATTCTCGTTTCATAACTAAACTAAGCTTAAGTCGCTTAATCTAATTGTGTTTATGTCTTTAAAAGTTTTTAAATAAAAATAAATTTCAAAACCGCAAAACAAAAAAAAAAAAAAAAACTAAAAAACTCCGGATATCAGAAAACATACATATTAGGGTGGATCAAATGTTTTTTTACTATAGTTATTTTTTCAAAAAATTTAACAGATTTTAACATTAAATTTTACTATAGTTGTGTAGAATTTTTACTGCATTTGTTTTTTGACAGTTATAAATAACTGCATTTTATAGTTAAATTAAATGAAAATTAGTGACATCTTTTTAATATGAATTTCAGTTATTCTTAATGTATTTTTCAGTAAATATTATGTAAAAAATTCCTTAAGTTTAGACACCCAAATTCGATTTATTTTTCGTAATCGTAATCGCTGGATAACGCTGCTATTAAATAGGCAGGGCAAGCATTTTACAGAATTATTGCTCTGTGATATATTGAAGGGAGTTTAAATTTTTAAAGAGACTATTTTTAACTTATTTTTTCAGAAAATTAATTTTGTATGAAAATTTTTTCAATATGTTTTTTGCGGAATTTTTTTGGACGAATTTTTATTCTAAACATTTTGTGCTTTTCATCGATTTTCTTTCGCCAAAATTTTATTTGATTTATTTTTTCCGCGATTCCCTATAATATTTTCATTGTATTTTTTTCGCAACTTTTTTTTTCGTTATTGAATTTGTTTAAAAAAAAATTTTCCGCTAGATTTTTTCATAATTTTTTTTCTGTGCGAAATTGATTTTTACTAAATATTTTAAGGCATATTTTGAAGCAGCAAGAGTTTTCCGAAAATATTTTTGCCATCCATATTATTTCCGCGAAAATTTTATTTGTTTTATTTATTATTTTTTTTTTTTTGAAGAAATTCGGTGAATTTTTAAGAACATTTGGCTCTATGACATTTTTTTGTAGTTTTTTTTTCTAAATTGGTATTTAGCAAATATTTTGAAAATATTTTTTCTGCCAATTTTTTTTTTAAAGAAAATTATTTTTCTTTTTTGGTAAATTAATTTTTGCGAAATGCTTTTGGTCAAATTTTTATGCAGCAATATTTTTTTTGTATTTCTTTTCAGGAAAATTTTGTTTACTATAATTTTCTTAGGCGAAATTAAGGTTTCTTCAAAAATTTATTGGGTAGTTTTTAGGGATGAAAATTTTTTGGTGCATTTTTTTAAAATCGTGTATTTTACGCAAAATTTTTTTGAAAATGCATTTTTTTAGAAAAATTATTTCCGCGTTTTTTTTTTTTGGAAATTTTTGTTTACCAAATTGTTTTAGCGGAATGTTTTTGGGTGTATTTTTTATTAATAAGTAAACAAATTTCCATTTATCCATTTATTTCTAATCTCCAAAAATTTTAATCGAGATATTTTTTTCGCCAAAGCTTGTTTTGTGTGTCTGGGTAAAACGTGCAATTTTCCACATCAAAAATTTATTTTTTTTAAATTTATTTCAAAAATATTTTTTTTTATTCTTATTAACGAGAAAAAAGTAATTGGAAAAAAATTTGAGGTATAGACGTGAATTTTCTAATAAAGTAGACTTTTACCACTTGAAGTGAATTTGAAGCTTAAGATCGCAAATATTGTCCTACAGAAGTTTCCGATAAAAATCGATTCTTTTTTATGGCGTAAATTCCAATTTGACTGAAGCTTTTTAAAAACTGTATCCACAGATATTGTGAAACACCTCATTCGAAATTAATTTGCAACCGGAAATTGATCCACCCTAACACTTTCAAAAATAAACTATCTATGTTATAAAGATAAAAGATGATTTGTTCTACAAAGTCTTAAAAAATAAGTTTTTTTTTAAATATTTTTAGGGACTTTAAGTCTACAATAAATAAATGTATATTTTATTTGAAAATTATATACCAAAGTTATAATATGTATACGAGCATGGACGTTGTTGAAGTTATTTTTTCATCATAATCATTAACAACCCTCGGGCAAAATTGTCGTCTCTCGAAAAAGTTTATTTTATACTACTTCTTTTCTTATTTTGTTTATGAAATTAAAGTTTTCATATACATTTCAATCTTGAGGAACAATACTTAAAATCTAAACAAGTTTTTAATTTTTCAAACAAAAAATAAAAGTAGTATTTGACACTATATCATTATACGGTTGCACTTTTGGGAGTGTGTTTAACCAAATGTATAGTTCCACCTATCATCAACCCCAAAAGCAACTGTTGGTTAAATAACATACTACATATACAACACCCTCCCTCATAAATAGCTTCGAGGTTTTTTACTCTTTGGTCTTGGTAGTGTATGATGATGATGAGCATCATCATTGTTTGCACTATTTTAAATGCATCCTTTTTTTGTTAACCAAAGGAAAGCTCTTGTTTCTCTACTTTATTATAGCTTTAGAATTTTCTACATACATGCATATGAATTTAAGTAGTTTGTTGTTTTCCCCAAAAAAAAACAAAACAAAAAAAAAGTGCAAAAATTTAGAACTAAGGTGTTGGCATTTAAAATGATTTTATAAGCTTGAACTAAAACTCTGAATGTGAAGTGTCTGTCCTCCATGCGTCTGTCGGTTTGTCTGTCCGTCCGTCCATTCCAGTCAAAAATGTATTTTTGCTCTTATGTTGGTTGGTTTTAGTTTTGGATACTTCTGTTTTTTTTTTGTTGGTTGGTTTTTTGAACGCTTCCAGCTATGGCATAAATTAAACGTTTTTGTTTTTGAGGTAATTGCAGCTTTGGTTACATGATGTTAAAATGGCACAAAGTTTAAATTTGCGTAACATTTAACAGCTTCTGTTTATTCTTCCGATAATGATTAGGGGATCCTAATTAAAGAGTCATTTAAGTATTTTTGTTGAAAAGAATATTTAGTGCTTTAAAATGAACAAAAAGCACATGAAAAGAAGAAAAAAAGGCACATGATAGCATTTAAGATTTTGAAGGAAATTGGTCAGGCAGGTTGAGTGATTTAATATAATGACAGGTATTAAATTTAATTGTTGCTGTTATTAAATTATGTCATTGCTTAGTTTGTATTGAACGATATTTTTGCAGCTGAATTTATTATAAACAATGTTGCTGTAAAACAATCAACAGAATTTTGAAACTTAGTAAGTAATGGGTAGATGCGAATATGCTTTCTGCACTTGTTCTCATAAAATACTGAAAATCTTAAATTTTTCCAATATTTTGAAAATTCTATGCGAAATAGTTGAATGAAAATTGTAGGTCTAATTTAATTTAAAGATAATAACAGTTGCATTTATATTAACTATTCCTTCTTATTAATATAGTCCTTCGGACTAGAGTTGGTCTTAGGTTAGCTAAGACCAACTCTAGTCTTAAAAAAGAGAAATCGTATGTTGAGATAATCTTCACCACAAAAAAAAGCAATAGAACACACTTAAGCGCGAAAATCGGCTTGTTATGCGCTCTCATTTCTCGATAGTTCTTGTCCCTATCTATCCCAGGAATTCCATCCTATTGAGGAAACTCCTCAGTTTCCTCCAGACCTTTTCACATAATAAGTTCACCCAAAGTTGGAATATTGTGGGGCGTTTTGATGTAATGGTTAGTTCATTTTGCTGTTACACAAAATTTGGAAAAATAATATGTATAAATTTTTCTACCCCTCATATATATCGCGACGCCCTTGTTCGGTGTTCCCACAGCATTTAGTCCCACCGAAAGGCTTCAACAAGTTTGCCAACTCTTCATCAGATGGCGGGCAACAACTGTTCTAAGATTTATCATCTCGCTCAATCCCATCTCTTCTCTATTCGCTTTTCAAATAAAGCAACACATTAATTAGTTGGAATAATTTCCTGAGCGTCGTTCTCTTAAAAACCCTAATCCTTGCAAAGCTCTCATCGTCCTGCCAACATCTCCTACAAGTCACCGAGTCCACACGGCCCTCAGCGTTGAGTGGCCCTTGAAAATACTAACTATCTTATCAAGTTCCCTTTTAACGAGTTTTCAAAGTCTCCTAGTTTCTTCCCCATCCAAAACTCTCCATAGAATTCTAGTGTTCACAGCTACTGTCTTTGGTTTCCATATAGTTCTATGAACAATAATAGTCCATTCACGTTCTCCAAGTTCACTGCACTCAGAGTAGAACCTTCTTTAACCAATTTGTCAGCCATCTCATTCCTTGAAATGTTAAAATGACCCGGAACCCATATAACATCAATGCTGCCCCTGGTTGAGAAGTAATGAATTTCCTCACACTCGAGGATACCAGAGTTTGAAGAGATTGCCTGGATAGCCGCTTGGCCATCTGTAAAGATCCTTATATTTCCGTTCGTCCTTTCAAAATTCATGCATTTAGTGATTGCCCTATTCTCCGCCTGAAAGACGGTATTATGATCCGTGAGGTGGCAGCTATAGAAGCCAGATGTTCCATCCACTATCACACGATCCCTATAGAAGTGAATGCCCGGATTGTCTCTCAAAAAGGTATAATTTTTTATCAGTATTTTCCGCTCGAAATTCACCGAATGCGACTTAAAGATTTTGATCTCTCGAAGATCCCATCACAATTCAATTATGTGATGTTGTGTCCCGGTAACTCGTTTAAGGTCATCTAGTGGTTGGTTTTCCGATGACCACAGGTCCATTTACCATGAATTTTCTGAAGTGCACTTTCTTCGCATTGATGTCTACCATACTACTTCCGCATAAGTCAAGATAGGGCTGTCTACACTTGTGTAGAGCCAGTGTGTCGGTCTCGGGCTTAAACGTTATTTGGAGCTAACAGATCTGCAACATGAGGCCTACGGTCTGTGGCTACATCGTATGCATAGCAGACATGTTGGAAAACCTCATTGGCTAAAATCCTTTGGAGAATGTTCATGGAGTGCTGAAAGTATAGCACCCTGTAGGAGTCCATGCGACACCCTATCACTAATTCTGATTTTGCAGTTTCCATTGAACGTGCCTTGAAGAATGGGTGTTGCTCGAATTTGAGCAGTCGCAAGGGATTTGATATGTACTTAACCACGCCATCTACGATCCGTTTCATCGTTTTCAGTAAAAATTATGTCAGGCTTATTGGTTATATGCTGAGGGTATATGCTAGTCTTAGGCATACAGATGTTGTCTCGCATTGAATATCCTTGGGTCCAATATATTGTTCCAAATGGGTCCGACTTGTTGTCCCTTATTGGTTCCAGCGTTTCTTAATAAGAAAGTGAGTTTCCTTAGAGTTGGACTTCATCGTTCATTTCGGGGACTCTGTTATTATAATTCAATTCAAATAAGTAAACTAGTTCATTTAAAATTTAAATTTTAAATGACTGAATAGCGTATTGTGAGCTGTGTTTTTTATTAATTTTAATGCACATAAGCATAAAGTATCATACAAAATACAACTTTTATAAAAATACAGTTATTTTATTTATTTTAAATTTGTTTTGTGGGAAAACATTTTCATTTGTGAAGTTTAATTGTGTGTGTGTTTTTTTTAAGTAATTTTTATGCTAAATTGTTACGACAAAAAAAATTTCAATACTAAATTTTATGGGTTTTATACCCAAGGAAAACTATAAGAACAGCTTATAATTAAAATTCTTATTAAATTTTTAAAAAATACCTTCAACCAATTTTTAAGATAAGTAAATTATTAAAAAAAATTTTGTGTACTTTCCTGTCTTAAAATAGAAAAAATCTATAAAAATCTGTCAAATAAATAAAACAACAAAGAAATGTAATTTTGACATGTATGACGACATTTTGACATATTTGATTTTAGTTACATTGACATTTCTTATTTCCTTTTTAATAATAATTTTGTGTTTTTTTTTTGTGTGTAATGTTTTAAAAGTTATTTATTATTTAATTTTTTTTTTTATTTTCTAGGACGTAGTGAACCGCCGGTCGGTGTTGGCGATCCGTGTGCTGGCTGTAATAAACCTATATTAGATAAATTTTTATTAAATGTTTTAGAACGTGGATGGCATGCGTCATGTGTGCGATGCTGTGAATGCCTTCAACCTTTAACGGATAAATGCTTTAGTAGAGAATCAAAATTATACTGCAGGAATGATTTTTTCAGGTGAGTAAAAAATAATAAATATTATAATAAATAATAATAATAAAAATTAATTTAAATAAAAATTATGAAAAAAGTTAGGAAAGTTTAGCTAAAATTGTATCTACTAGTAAAATGACACACATTTTTATTACTATTAATTAAAATTACAGAGAAAACAGTAATATTAATTTATTGTATAAGCACACAAATTAATTCTGATTACAAACTGAGTTGTCAAAAAAAAAATAGTTTGTATTGTAAGTACAATTATTTGTTAATAAAAAAATTTAATGCAAATGAGCCATCAATACAACTTTTTTCGTACTTCGATTTTGAGTGAAACCTGCCTGGTTTGAGACTTGCTTAATACTTAAGTTAACCAAAGGTTTTGTTAAGAAATTTGTTTTGACTGAAGTCAGGTGGTCACAAGCGAGTGAGTGTTTGAGGTATATTCGAACCTACATGAGAGAGCACAACAAGCCGACTTTGTTCCTTTTTTAGTCATGAATGGATTTGAAGAGTCTGTTCACTTTCAATTTCTCTTTTTCGACATAACCTAGATTTTGAGCAGTTTTGGTAAAAATTGTACGTCAAAAAGTACAATTGATTATTTCTTATTTTAAGAAAATTTAACAGAAATTAGGTAGAATTTTTATGAAAAGCTTTTCAGTTTTGTAAACTTTTTTTTCCCAAATCTTGGTTAAAAAAATTAGAAATCAGTTATACATCCTTTAATTTCTGTATCTTTTTTAATTTTATAGACAAATTTAAACAATTTCTTGAATAAAACAATTTCATTTCCCCCTTTTATTCTGTTACTCACTGTACCACATCGCTTCACATGTAAAGATATTTGCTTATACATATGATGATGAAGTGACAAGTAGCTGGCTGTTATTGTGATTTATTTTCCTATTTAATTGTAAAAATCGTGTAGAAAAAAAAAACACAAGAAAATCAATTAACTTTCTAACAATAAAAAATAAAATGGAAAATAACAAAATATAATGTCCGTCTGTTTCGTTCAATGCCACCAACCAACCAATCAACCAACCAACACCAGTCATTGAGGTGAAATAAAATAGAAAATATAGGGATAAACATCAGTTCCACTAAAACATCAAGTCATCAGACATTACAACAATTGCTATAAGAACAAGAACTCAGATGGAAAAAATATATGAACAATAAAAAAAAAAAAACACCTGTAGTAAATTGATTTTATTTTTTTATACTATTTTATCAAAGAACAATTCATTGTGATTGCAATGTAGATTCTTTAAAGGTATTTGATTGGAAATAACATTTGCATATTGTTGTCGTTTAGGAGAAGACTGCTAAACAAATGCGTTTTTGTGCACTACTCTCGGCAGGTGAATAAAAATCAGTTTGTAATTTCCTTTGTAACCAAATGAAAAAGAAAATCAGAGACATCGGTCGATAGATTAAAAAAATATGAGTGGAAATGGGAAATCGGGACAGGGACAACCTATAAAATTCTCTTAATCGTTATAACAGCGATGTCCGCCTATTAAAATAACATTCGCACCTCACATACGGGGATGGAGATGGAGCCATATATTTTTGCTTTCTCAGTAATGTGATATTGAAATTGAGCAGGGTGTAAAATTTATTAGTGAAAATATCAATAAAAACCATACATTATATACTTTTCGGTTTGGTATGAATTTGTATTAGGGTCTAATAAAACAATTACGACATTTCTGAGAAAAAATTTTCGGCGGAAACGTTTGTTTTTTCGTTAAATAATATATGGCGCCCAACGCGGGGTATTACATTCAAGAGAATTACTAGTTATTTCCGTTTTTACCTAATTTTAGTAGAGTTGAGTGAGAGTCATTCCTATTTTTTCTATTTTGATCTTTATTCTATTAGTTTTTCTGAAAGTTTAATAACGACCGGATTAAGATGCCGCCCAATCCAGGCCGGTGTTTCCTTAACAATATCTAGATCCAATATTTTAATTTTCCTGCGGGTATTTTTTACGCGAAAGGCTTTAATTATCTTGCATTATACATAAATTATATCGAGGTTGTTTAAGTTCTGTTCCAATTTAATTCTAAATGTGTACTTTTGAATCCATAATTCGGATCTAAATATTGTAAAAAATTTCATACAAAATTTAACTGCAAAGTCTTACAAATTATTTAATTCGGTTACAAAACACAGCTGTTTGTAATTCTCATTAAGTTTGAATTTTTATTTACTTAAATTAAAAAAAAAAAATTAATAGTGATGAAACCTCTTCATAAGTATTGATGAAACTGTTTTATAACTGTAATTAAACTATTCATAAATATAATGAAACTGAGTCGTAAATATTTATGCAACTTCTTTATAAATATGAAGAAACTTCTTTATAAATATGGATACAAATTTTGTAAATCTTTGTTAATTTTTTTTTTCAAAGGATACTTCATCATATTTAAGAAAGTTTTCATAAGGAAATATGTCATTTTAATGAAATAGTTTGACAGAAGCATTTTCGCTCATAAGCCTAGAATTAAGGTCATAATACCCATAATATTTTCGAATTCTGTATGTTCACCGATTACTTTGTCACATAAAGGTTTGGTGAATGGATGACCTTTAGCTGGCCTCGCTGGCAAAAAGTTTTTTGTGTAGCCTGCCTTGAGCGGGGCTTAAGATTTTTCTTCTCTGGGGTATGCCCGTCTAAGGCTGTGTCAACTAAAGCTTTTCATGTAAAACTACAATATAATAAATAATATTTTGGCAATAGTCCCAATAAAATGGTCATAATATCTACTGGTATTATGACCATTAGGCAAACGGTTTCTATTTACATTTATAATCCCAAAGCCGGTGACTAGAATACTGTCTGTTGGGAAAAGTTTGGGCACCATTGTTTACAATGTACGACACTGGACACAAAAAATTTAAATCAAGCAGAAACAACATTAAATTGAAACGAAAAAGCTTTAAAATCAAATTAGGTTTGTTTATTTTTAAATTAAATATATTTATACTTATTTTGAAAGTGCAAAAATGAAATTTAAAATGTTAAAATGTTGATTTAAATACTAAAAACTAAAATCATATTTATTTTAATATGATTCATATTTTATTTAAATTAAAAAAAATAGTTAAATCAAATATGCTACCATTATTGATTTAACAATTACATTTTCTTATTTTGTAGGGTATACAAGATTCACATAACACTCCAACTTGTTCTTCATTATATTTATAAAATTGTTTTTCCTCTTTTCATTTCTAGACGCTATGGTACCAAGTGCAGTGGTTGCGGCCAAGGTATTGCTCCCTCCGATCTCGTTAGAAAACCTCGTGATAAGGTGTTTCACCTCAATTGTTTTACATGTTGTATCTGCCATAAACAGCTCAGTACAGGAGAACAACTCTATGTGCTGGACGACAATAAATATATCTGCAAAGATGATTATTTACTGGGTAAAGCACCATCGATATGTGGCCATAATTCATTAAGTGGTAAGTTGCATCATTCTCTACATATTCTAAAATACACAATTTTCAAGTTTTAATGTTTGATATTACAAAAACCCATCTCAAGGTAATTAGTTGTAAAGAAGATTTCATAGAAATTGTTTGCTTATATAAATATATGCATAACTAAATGCAAATGGTTAGAATATATAAAAAATGTATATAACAGAACTTTTAAATAAGGAATTCTTGCTAAAATAGTTTTTGTCATACTTTCAAAAATAAACATTGGTCCTTGGGACTAGATGTACTGACATTTGTAAATCTTCACTAAGTTAAATACTAACTAAAAATGCAAACGATTTAGATTAAATGGTGCTAGGGACTTATTGTCTTTTTCGTTTTACTAATTTTGCGTAGTATTTTCTTTCAATAATTTAAATTTTTATAAATATTGGTCCTTTCGAACGAATTTTCTTAATTTTTCATACAATTCGTTATAAAGTAGTAAATAGATTTTTTTTTAAATTATGCCTAATTTTGTTTGCCAAAATGCTGGCTTAATACAAGAAATAATTTTCTATGAAGATTTTTAATTTTTTTTTTTTTGCAAATTTTGAAATTGTTCTATAACTCTTAAAGAAGAAATTCTTTAAAATTGCTTGCTTACAAAGGTAAGAAATCTAAAAGCTATTCTACAACATGCACTATCAAGTAAATAAGTAAAATGGTAAAATGTTTTACATTAACAAATATTTTACTATCAAAAGTGTTGGCATAATTTCCATGCTACTATTGTTTTCAATTGTTACCATTCAAAATGTTGTAGTATGTCGTATGTATGAAGTTATAACTATGTTTATAACAACCACAACCATTGAATCCATCTAAACTATGACTAAACTATATACACTATGGGACAAAATAATGTATAACACTGTAACTGTAAACTATGAATTTTAGTCAAACTTCAACTGTATATTAGTTTAAATTTTAGATATTTCTTTTTAACCCTGGGATACCATTTGTTTGGCACCATTTGTTAATAACACTTTTCGAGAAATTAAAACTTTAGAACGATCTCCTATTTCAATACATCTTTTTCACATAATCATAAATGTGGTAAACAATTTTAAATCTTGCGTCTACTTCTCGAGATACATCAAATAATAGATTTTTATTGAACAGCCTGTTTTTTAGCACAATGTTATATGATATTATATTGAATCATATAGAATTATATTTTATACCAGATTAAAAAATATGTTTGATAAGGTACCATATATTATTATACCTCAAATATGTGATGGCGTATATGAGCAAATATGGTTCTAAATAATCCATAAACAACATGGAATGAAAACTCCGTGGCCTAACAATAAAAACCCAGTTTTTTATATTGGAAATAAATAACGATTCATAATGTAAAGACTGCAATTTTTCTGCATTGTCATGATGGTACAATACGTTTTTCTTATTTTTCTAAATTTCTTTATCCAATCTGCCCAATAACTCAACATAGTACTTGTCAGTTATTATTTTTCCTTTCTCCAAGTAATCAATAAATATTATACCACGTGCATCCCAAAGAACACTGCTTATCACCTTTCCTGCCTATTGTTGAGTTGAATTTACTTCAAATATCTCCAAAACATACTTTGAATCATGAACACGTTTCAGTTTTTGTTCAGCTGTTAAAAATCGTGGCATCCATCGACCAGAAAGCTTTTTTATATATAAATGATCATGTACTATATGCCTGACTTGCTCGATATCTTTATGATGCCAGCTTTCTCACTCACTTTAATTTATAACCTGATGAACTATTCTAATGTTTTCTTCGGTAACTGCCTCATTTGGACGACCAAAACGATCTGCATCATTTGTGCTCGTACGACCACTTTTAAATTCAGATTACCAAATTTTAACCATTAAATATGACGGCGAAGATACATCATTATGTTTATCAATGCATTCTTTGGTTTGGACAGTATTTTTTCCCCACCAAAAAACACGAAACTCTGCACTACATGTTTTCTCAAACTTTGAAAGCAGCATCATTTTTATAACGGTTACTTTTTTTCTTCTAATTATTGAAATGTCATGAAATTTTGACACAATTTTTTTAACAGTTGGCCCTATTAAATAAACAAAACATTTTGGCACTTGTCACGCCATCTCTATGTCAGGCCACGTACATACTTTTCACTCCATGCAGTACAGAGTACCCCATCTTTTACGTCGGTATTTGAATATTGAATAACTTAAAAAAACAACCGATTTCTAGATGTGTGATATTTTTTATTAATTTAATTGTATTGGACTACTTTTTGACCACAACATCAATCAAATGGCCGCCTCTATTGGCCACGGAAAAATATGACCTTTTTGCTGCATTTTCCATAATATTTTCAGGCATCTCGGGCGATATAGCAACGATTTCGGCACGAATGTTTGCCTTGATCTCGTCAATGGTCTTCGGCTTGTTGGCGTACACTTTGCTTTTCAAATAAACCCACAAAAGGAAGTCCGGAGGGGTGACATGTGGAGGTGGGTCAATGTCGCCTTTTATTGACGTCACATGTACAGGAAAATTTTGTTGTAGGAACTGCATTAATTGATTTTGCAGTGTGGCATAGTGCACGATCTTGTTGAAACCAGTAACTGTGCAGTCCTTTTTTTATCCACCGATATCGTTTTCCATCGTCAGATTCTCCTTCTCTGAAGAAAAATGGTCCAATTACCAAACGCCGGCCCAAACAGTAAATTTTTGGTTTTGCAATGGTATTTTCTGGATCTCGTGTTGATTCACGGTTCCCCAAATGCGGTAATTTTGCTTGTTTAGACCCGACAGTTTCATTAGACAATTTTATTACATATTTTTTAATATATATATACATCATTTCAATCTATCAATGTTTTAGTCTGATCAATGTTTCGTAATCCGTAGTAAAATTCTCAAAAAAGGTAAACAATTTTTATCTCTGATACTACGTCCACTTAAATGCTGCGCCCAAAACTAAAATAACCTTTGTGAATTGTAAATGTTATTTTTTAGTAATTTCAAAGTACAATAATTTGGTAAAAGAGCGCCCTGGCGGTAGGCTAGTTGGTAGCGTGCTAGCTTATCAGTGCTGGGGTCGTGGGTTCAATTCCCACCAGAGGATCTGGTTTGTTTTCGCTACAACGAGCCGATAGCCTTCGTTGCTAGTGCTCGGTTAGGGTATTACGATACAATTTGTAATTATATGAATAATATAAAAAAAAAAAATTGGTAAAATTTGAACAGTTTAATATTTGCTAAGATCTTGTCCGATAGTGTATATTCCTTTCATCCAATTCATATGAGTTTATGCCAGAGTAGATTTATACAAATTTTTGGGTATTTTGAATTTTATACTAATAATTTAAATCTAGTGTTTAGCTTTTGTTTTATGTTAAATACAACACCAAAAGTATAAGCAGACGTACACATGCTCATTATGGTGGATCGTTTTGTGGTTTAAATGGAATTTCGAAAAATGGGCAGGATAAAAATTGTGTGCATTAAAAGAAAAAGCTCCATCATAGTTATATTTTAAGTTTCATAAAATTTTGTGCAATGTAACGCTTTATAATATTTGTGAAACATTACATAAAACTCCAACAAAATTAATCATATTTATGAAAATTATTCCTTCAAGAGCGATACAATCACTCCAACGCCTTTCGATTTGGTTCGAACCAAATCTCTTTTGAGCGAGCATTTTTTTGAGGTTTGAAAACAGGTAAAAATCGTTGGGAGCCAAATCTGGCGAATACGGTGGGTGCGGAAGCAACTGAAAGTGTAATTTGTGCAATTTGGCCAACGACTTATTGCATTATCTTGGTGAAGAGCAACCGGTGCACTCATTTCGAAAACAGCTTTTTTATTGACAAATGTTTATGCAAAATAAAGCGGACATGTTCCTTCGATATCTTTAAGGTATCAGCTATCTCCTGCAACTTCAATTTACGGTCTGCCAAAACGATTTTGTGAATCACCATTTCTTTTGTGCGGCCAGAGCGTTCGGCATCATTGGTGTTTGTCCGACCACATTTAATGTAAGCAAACCACTTTTCTATCATTTGTCTCGATGGAGCAAAGTCCGAATAACACTTAACGGTGTTTTTCCCATTGAAAAGCGATGATAAATCAACATTGTTTTCAAAATCGGAAAAGTAACGTTACTAAAACAGCTGTAACTTGTTCACTTACAAACGAATTGTCATTAAATTTTGACAGGTATCATATGAAGGTTGGAAGTTCCAAAAAATCGTATGAATTTTTCATTAGTGGTGCCACCTATGTGCCATTCTGCAGATCTTTCAGCCGATGTGTTAGTTGGTTGCTGTTATTTTAGAAGATGATATTTAGTTCAGACAGTGTTTTGATTCATTTGTATATATTTTCTGTTTATAATTAAATTTAACTATTCTAATGAATTACTTTTAGTACTTGCTATGATCGCTCCAGATTTGTAATCTTATTCAAAGTTCTGAAATTTTATAAAATTTTAAAATTCCAGCAAATGCTCATAATCGATCCCACCTAACATGTTTTAGTATTACCCTGAACATTTATTGTTTAAATCTCAAAATTGTACGAGTAAATAAGTATTTATCGGTGTATGTGGTTTTGTCACGATAAATATTAACAATAACAGAACCTTTAATAGCAAAGTGTGTATACCACTGGCTGTGTTTAATATGTGTGAGTATATACTGTTAGGTGTGTGTGTGTTAGTTGGTTTATATATTTTGAGTTTATTTGTTTAGCTTTAGTTTATGATAAAATGCATTTGGTAAAGGCTAAATCGCATTTATGCAATTTTACTAAATAACACTTGGGGAATATTTATCAACAACAATAACAATAACAAATTACACTTTTCTAATTATACAAATACTATAAACACACACACATTAGACAGATTTACTCATACATAAACATATAAGTATATGCAGATAGATAAGTAGTTAGTTATGATGATTTTTGATGAATGATTTCACATACACTTTAAAAAATAAAAAAATTAAAATTTTGTAATATCACTAAAATTTAAACAAAATGTTTGGCTTACTGCAATGGTCCTTCGAACTGGACTTTTAAACTGTTTCTATATAATTTTGGTATAATAATTTTAATTTTTTTTTTGGTTTACGTTTATTATGCTTAAAAAAGCAAAAAACATATGTTTTTAATTTTTGACTGCCAGGAATAACTATTAACATTGGTCCTTCGAATCATATTGTGTTTTATATTGTATTTTTGGAGAAAAAAGCATATCTTAATGATTTTTTTTTCAATATTTTGTTTGCAATGTTTTTTAATTTTATATTTGATATATCTTTTAAATAATTTTTGCAAACTACAATATTTAAATATTTTTTATTAGTGTATTATTTATATATCAATATTATAAAATGTTTGTATAATGCTTTGGGAATAATTATGAATATTTTATCATTAGCTATCGATTGCGATAAACATCACGACTAAAACTAAAAAAAATATTTATGATTAATTATTAATTGCGATCAATAATCCTTGAAAATATTCTAAACAAATAGCTTAATTGAGTTAAATATCAACGATTAGCATCGACAAAATTATAGAAAACAATTATTCTAAAACTAATTTTAGACATTGACAGTAGAAAACTATAATGATTTTAACATATATTTATGCAATCAAATTGGTTTAATTAAATTTTTATTGTAGAATTAAAAATTTTTTCTTAAATTCAGGATTTTGTAAAGAGAATTATTAATTAACTCTAAAAATTCTATTCGAAGGACTACTGTTTTATTGCGAGTGGCAAAATATTAAGAATTATCTTATAATAATCTGCGTATAAATTCCGAAGTTGTTGCTACCGTGTGCCACAAAATGTGTAAAATTACACTAGTCGACAAGGTTTTTTCATATTCTTCTACAAAAAATGTTTAAAGTATTTTGAATTCAAAAATTAGGAAAAAATTATTTTTGGCTCAATATTGGTGAAAAGTACACTCACAATATCATTTCGTTAAAAACAACTTAAAATACATATTAAATTAATCGAAAATACAGTCAAAAAGAGGACTACTGATTATTCATTATATTCAACCCATTTTGTTGATTATTTTCAATCATTGTTTAATAACCAACAAAAGTAGTAAAAACAATAGAAAGTCGTTTAAAATTACCATCAATTTTAAACTGCCAAAAGTTAGAAAAAAATACTTTTCTAGTTTGTTTTCCCGGTGACCCGTCTCTGCTTTTGGATCACCTCTGAATTTAAAGGTTTCATTTTATTTTGTATGTATATGTGGTATCGCTGGAAAGGGATAATTGAGGGAATTTACTGGTACCTTTTTTTGGTACATTTTTGATGATGTAAAATTTTAAAAAAATGTCGGTACTTTATATGGAAAAGTATACTGCTTTGGCTTCCAAATTAACATATTTTATTCCCTATTAAATATTGGCATATGTGCATTTTTTTGTGTTTTTAAATATTCGTGAAAATTTTGATTTTAACAAATTCTTCGCGAAGCCTTCTTTTTCGAACAATTTGACAACCATATGCTAAAATATAGGCATTCAACTTTCTCATTTGAAGAAAACATTATTTAAATGCAGTTTTTATATAAAATTTCAAACGTTATCGACATGCTGCCGAGCAAAAAAGTACACAAAACGGTCCGTATTTCTTCCCCCTAGATACCCGAGGTGGTCGAAAAATTGAGAAAGGTTGTATGTAACAGGTTCAATGTTACACCTTCTAAATACGATGAGGCTTTTTAAAAAAAATATGTAAATTGATGACATGTTTCTAAATATTTTTAATTGGTTGGAATTCCATCGGAATCATCACAATTTTATTGTAAATACCCATGTGAAAATCGAAATATATTTGAACATACTTGATCACACATGGGCTGGTATATGATCATACATGGTTATATACGTCCATGCATGGTTCGACATATGACTATATATGACCATATATCTTTGGAGGATATATGGTTATATATGATCATATATGCTCATATATTATATATATATATATATGTTTATATTTACTCATATACGGACATACATCATATTCGGACATATACCCTCGAATTTCGGATTCGAAGACCATGCATGGACATATATGACCATGTATGACCATGTATGCCCATGTATGATCATAAAAAAGGCCATTTATGATCATGTATATTCATATAAATTTCGATTTTTATATGAGTACTTAAAATCGATCATTAAAATTGTTAAGTATTTTTAAATCTGAAATATTAGTTTATTTATTTATTTATTTTAATATAAAGTTAAATTTTTTGATGCAATCAACCATTAATTTCCACAATTTTCTGAGTTTAAATCATAAAGTTTATTTTTTACTTTTCTTTTTGATTTTGATTTTTTGCTGTGACCACATATTTATTTTGAAATAAAAATATTCAGATTTGAGACCTATGATGACATTTTTTTCCCGAGTGTAGTATTATTAGTAAAAAATAAATAAAAAAATTCGTTTCGCATGAGTGCGTTTTTATTTTTGGTCTTACGATTTTGGTTTTATTTTTTTTTAAACTTCATAGATAAATATCCATAGATTTAAAAAAAAAATATACCGAAATGTTTTTGTACAAATATAGGCTTTACGAAAGCTGTTATTTTGTGTGCATGTTCTCTATTTTTACAAAAAAAATAATCAAATTTCAAACGTTTCTTTATTTTTCGATGTATTCTAATACCTTCAAAGTAAATTGTTCTAATATTTTTGTCTCATTTTTTCGATTTACAATTTTTTAGTTTTATAAATGAAAATTATCTTAAATTCAACTACTTATGAAGTTGTCAATATTTGTTAATAACAAACCCAAAATGGGTTTATTCTTTTTATTTTTGTATTGTCTTTAGCCTAAATGCTAAGAGTAAATTTTATGATCAAAATTAATATATCCTTAGGTAATAATATTTTCTAATATTTGTAAACTACAAAAATTTTAAATTTGTGTATTTGTATATCATTTCCGCTTTAATAAGTTCATAAACATACCAACCAATACACAAACATACATATATAAACATATATATGCATAAATGTTTATGCATTTCCGTTCCTTTAGATTTAAATATAAACAGGAATTTGGTATACATCCTTAATGTTTGTTTACCAACCCATATATAAACACATGCACTCGTGCACATACACACACACACACTCATGGACTTTTAATTCAAACTGTTGAAAACCATTTACCTTAAATATAAGAGCTCTTGTAAATATTTGGCTTCTTAGAAGGTTTTTGAATGTCCATCTTGGCTTTAATATTGGCATTTAACATATAGATTTTAGATTTGCCATTTTATTCCTTTTTTGTTGTTGTTGTTGTTTCCATAAAATGTCGGCTACAAGGTAAAGAACATTTTATCTTTGTTTGATATTTTAATAGAAGAGTATGCATGAAGGTATATTTATATAAATATTTATGTATGTGCAGCAGGATGCATGCATGCATTTGAAAAAAAAAAATGCAAAAAAAACTTTTAAGTTTATTACCTTAATAGCCGGGTATACTTTATTAAAATGGTATAATAATATGAAAGCAAACTCTTAAGAAACAAATGCATAAATAAATAATAAATATAATTTTAACATTTTGGAATAGAGAAATACTAAACACTGCTGCAGCTTTGACCAATTACATTTTTCTAGTGTACAAGATTTTTTGTACGGTTTTTTGCAAATCCTCCTTATTTTCTTCTTATCTGCAGTTTTAACATTTTTGTTTTGCATAACTTGTATCATTGCCAAGTTTAGGAGGGATATGGACCAAAAAAGTATTTTAATATAACAGGAAAACTTACACATGTGAAAATCGAACAATACTCAATGAACAATGTTCATTGAACATACGTGTACATTAGACCGTACCTCAAAAAAAAGTTCACCGTACACCCTCAAATATAAAGTATTTTAACAAGAAAATTTCGAAAATGTTTTTTTTTTGCCGAACGTAGGGGACGCCATTTTATATTTTTCGTTATATCTTCGCCATTTACCGTCGGATCTTAAAGTATTGTATATCAATGTTTCTTGTCTCGCGGAGACCGATGTTTTCCTCGAAGGAGCCATTGACCTCAAGTAACCCGTTATACAATATATGACCATATAAGATCTCACATATGACCATATATCTTCGGCTCTGAAATGGTTATATATTTTTATATAGTATATGACCATATATTTTTATATATTTTCATATATGATCACATATGCTCATATATATTTTATATATATGCTCATATATGATCATAAGTTACCATATACCTCCATATACCCTCAAATTTCGGATATATGGAAATATATGAGATCATGAATGGCCAATATTGCACTGTGTGTGGACTTATATGTATGAATATATTTCAGCGCATGTTTGATCATGTACGTGCATATATATTTCGATTTTTATATGGGTAGACAGCAATTTTACTTTTTCTTCATAATCAATATATTTTTTGTTTTGAAATTTGTTCACGTCTCAAAATATATACGTATATGTATATACCCTGCGGGAAAAAGGGGTCAGTTGGGAATTGGGACCTGTCCCGGGATAAGGGAAACCGAACCGGTTCCGAAAAAACATATCACGAGATAGGTGAAAAGAGCACCGGCAATTGACGCCCTCCTAGGACAAGCCCATGTTAAAGTGATCGGTCCCGTGACCAGTCTCTATCACAATGAACCGGTCATGTGACGTGTCCTGGGATAGGTCCTTTTCCTGAAGGGTATTTCTTAAATTTTGAATAATGATTCAATACAAAATATCAATGATTTATAATTTTTTTAATTGAATCAATCACATAATTAATTGGAGGTATTTAAGAAATATATATTTTTCATTTCATTTTTAATAAAAGAAAACGCTAAAAATAATATTACAATAGAAATGCTTAAATAAAAAAACTACTTAAATTAATGAACGCTTTAATAAGGGAGTATAAAATTAAAAAAGTTAAAGCAGCATATAAAAAGCGTAAAAAATAATACTTCAACATTTTTTTTTTTTTAATAATATTAAAAATTTTTAATTTAAAATATATTAAAATGGAAGTAAAAATGTCCGACTTAAGTCATGAAAAACGTCTTTATGCAGCCAAAAAAGATTTTTTAAGTTGGTTTGGCAAAAGTCCACCGATACTTTGTACACTCAAAATATTATGTAGTTTAATAAAAAAAATTCCGTTCCATTTAAAAATAAAGGAACATACATTTATTTTTCAAAGAAATATCTATATTAACTTTTTTATACATTTATTCGAAAGAATTTACTATTATTTACTATTTTTTTTCAGTTTCAATTATTTTTTTCATTTGTTTGAAATTTAATAAAAATTTACCCACAAAACGGAAACTTGTTTTTTATTTGTGTCCGTAACAGTTATTACAAATTTAAATTTTGTTTGCTGTCTGTTTCAAAAAAAAAAATATTCAAAAAATTTCAATTTGTTTTTTATTTAAATTGGTTGTATATATACAAAATTTTTCAATACAAATTACAAGAACTTCATAAACACACATACATATACAAAAAGTGTTTACAGCTTCATATGCATACATACATTTTGTATTGTAATGAAAAAAACATTTATTTTTTAAGGATTGGTAGGTAAAATTTTGACATTTTTTTTAACTGAAAATATCATTTGTTTCTTACCGGTTTTTAAATGAAATATCATTTCTTTTAAATGATATTTTCAGTTATTTTAACTTACAAACTTTTTTAAGTGTAGCTTAAAATATTGCTTTTTTTAAGTTTTGATAACTCTTTTTGCTTTTAAAAAGTTGACATCACTGACTACCAGTATGGTATAGTCAACGATATAAACCATTTAAAAAAATTTCTAATTTAGTGATAAAAATCGCTAGAAAATTAATATATTTAAAAATAGTGTTAAAAATTGGCGATTTAATCGCTAGATTAACTAAAGCTATTGATACAAAGAGTTTTTTTTTTTTCTTAAAAACTTTTAAATAATAAAGATTTGTCATGAATATTATCAATCTTAATTTTCATTGAATTTATTCTTAAAGCATAGTAAATTGTTCATGTTTCACGTGGAAAAACCATATAAAAATTATTTTTCTCGATAAGGAAAACTGTAAAATATTTGATTTCCCACAAATCTAATGATACAATTAGTACTCTTTTTAATTTTAATAAAACACTTAAAAATATAATTAGATGTTGTAATCTTTATTATTACCCAAAATTACAAACTCTGACGTTTATTTTAAAAAATAATTTATTAAAAATTTTATTCGAAAGGTCCAATTTTCAATCACTGTTTCCAGCATTGCTACCGGTATCTCGCGAATTACGCCAGTAATGTTGGTTTCCACGACGAAGACTTTTGACTTCACATAACTCCAAAGAATAGATTCTTATAACACGATCTAGGTTTACTGGTTCGGAACGCGAAATTAGCTGCTCTCCAAAATGATTTCTCAATCAAGCCATAAATACGATAACAGTATGACAACTGTCACGAGTGGTCTGAAAAAACCTCTCAATGAATCACAATTCACAAGACTACTATTATTCTTTTTTTTTTTTTTTTTGGAACAAGCGATATTTTAGGTTTATTGTAATTTTTGTAAAAGGTCTTTAAAGTTCAAGTGAATTTTGTTCTAGTTAAAAAAAATTTTTTTTATTAAAGGAAAAAGTAGTTTAAGAGGATGTGAATTTAACAGTATTTTTGATGTATTTATAGTCATGTAATTTTTTATACATAAAACCTGTATTGAAAAACAAAAACTAAGCATTTAAAATTTGAAAAAGATGCATTTATTATATTTTTTAATTCAATTTTATCAATTAAATTTTAGTATTTTTTAATTTGAAAATTTTTTAAAAATTTTAAAATTAGCGTTAATCATCATCTGAAAGGTAGTAATTTTATTTTAAATAACAAAAAAAAATGTGCTTAAAAACATGAATTCTAAGCAAATATATTTTTATTTAAATATGCAAAATATAAAGTAAAAAATATGCATTTATACCAAAATATGTATTAATGGAAATGGACCAAAAATTGAAAAGAAAAATCACCCAAACGAAAAATCCCCTCAAATAAATACAAAATTACCCAAAACAAAAAAAAATATGAAAATTCGCCCAAAATACACGAAAAAGGCCCAGCAATAAAAAGAAAAATTTAACGTATCGCCGGCGACACAGCCAATTTCACAAAAAAAAATCTAGAACAAAAATTTGGAAACGGATGTTAATTAACTGAAAATTTTACAATTTTACAATTTCTCGTATTTAATTGTTGGGTAATTTTTCATAACGGAAAATAACTCAATTTGTATTAACGCAAATAAACTCAAAAATAGCTAATTATGACAAAAAGAAAAAATTTGGTAACTTTTCATATGAAATTGCGCTCAAATTTGTATGAAAACATTTGGTTCAATTTTTCCTTTTTATTTTAGCGCCATTGTTTATTTTGGGCGATTTGTCAGTGAAAATATTAATTCTTAGATAGATCAATTGATATATCAACTCCCGTAAAGGTGTTTTTGGCTAACGTGATCACACGCAGAGAAAAAAACATGGTTGTACTATAATATAGTTATATTAAAAATATTTCTTTAAGAAATATTTTTCTCAAAGAAAAAATTTGATTCTAAGGACTTTTCTAAAGAAAAATACTTGAAAAAATTTTAAAGTTCTAAGGACTTTTTTAATAAAAAAAAATTAGATTCTTTGGGGTTTTTCTAATAAAAAAGTTCTCAGATTCTAAGGACATTTTTTAGTTGTTTTTTGTATAGTCCTTATTATAGTCTCCAAAGTTTTCATCTAGAAAAAGTCTCCAGGATCTGAGAATTTTTTAGAATATTAGAATTTTTATCTTAAAAATCAGTTTGCAGAAGGAAAAGTCCATAGAATCTAAATTTGGTTCTATCTTGAATTCTTTTATTGTTTTCTTCGATCTTCTTGATTTTTGTATTATTTTAAATTGAGCTTTAAGATCTTTTATTTATAAAAATAAATTATAAATATTTATTTATCCCAATATTTCGTCACCACATTGGGTGACTTCTTCAGAGGAAGTTGGTTTTTTTAATTAATAAATGAAAATTATAAATTGAAAAGTTATATATAACAACTTTTTTTAAAAAAGGGTTCTATAGACTTTTTCTTATAAAAAATTATTTTATTTATATGCTAAGTACTTTTTCCACAAGAAAGTCGTTATTTTACAATAACATATTTAAAAAAAAAATTATTATTATTTTTATTGAAAATCTTTATATAGAATCTTTTTAACAATGAATTTTTTTGACAATGAATAGATTAAGGTAAATTATAATGTTATGTATTATAAGACATTATTAAAAATAATACCACCCGGGTGAAAATTATCATATATTATAATTTTTTTATGGGTGACTAACAATACAGTATTATAACTGTAAATGCCAATGCCATGTTTTAATTTGATATACAATAATTCATTTTATAGTTCCATAATTATCATATCTTTTTCATAGTCAGAATTTTTGTTACCATAGTATGGTTACAACCAATCATGTTATATAAAAGAAAGTGGCAATCATGAAATTATAAAATATTTACTATACTATGACGTTAGCGACCATATTCATGATTAGAAGTTGTTTATAAACCTAAACTTGATTGTGACAACCATACCCCGGAATGCAGTGATCATGTTGCAACCATGTTTTTACTCTGCGTGCAGTTTGACATTTTTATATATTTTGCTTAGTTTTCAAAACAATTTTGTCGCCTAACAAGACTTTTTGAAAAATAGGAATATTCTTGCTCGTTTTTACCCAGCAGAATGCTTTAAATTCACGATTGACTTTTCCTGTGTTAAGTTGTTACTTCTGACTTATTATTAAGAGCAACTTTTTTATTTTTACCATTATAGATAAAGTTCCAAAACACACAATTTATACCATTTTATCCAAAACGCTTATATCATAAATTTTAAACACTGCATTAATTTTCTCTTAACTTTTAATACATATTTCATTTATTATTATGTTACTTTTTATATTTAAACATTTCTATCATATTGTCAAAATTATCATTAATTTAACAAGATAATGATTAACACGTGCTTTACATGGCGGCCTTAAATTAAATAAAATTTTCCTTAAAAAAAAAAAACATAAAGATCAATGAAGCTTTTTTGTTGGGATTATAATACAACTTTTTTTTGTTCTTTTATTATCTAGTATACAATACAAACAATTCAAACAAATAACCCAAAATATTGTAAAGGCTTTTTATTTTAAATCCTTTAACAACTTTAAAAAAAAATAGTTAAAGTAGAAAAAAGCATTTCAAATTCAATGCTTTAAGTCTATTAAAGGTTAAGCTTAATAATATTAAATTTTTTCCCTATAAACCAATGGATGCTGCTCTCCAAAATTGTGAAACGCATGCTCCAATATTATAGAAGGAGTATGCGCCTTTTAAAGAATACAAACTCTTAGAGATGAGACACCATTTTTTATGCTCCCAAAACTATGCTACGATTTTTAACAACTTTGGCTTTAGACAAAATGGCTGTCTTTTTTAAAAAATATAAATACATTTAAAAACCCAAACTATCTCTCTCTGAAAAAGAAATTATATTCCTTAAAGGGCGTAGTGAGGATGAGTTTTTTGTGTTTTTTTTTTTGGTTTAAATACAAAAACCAAACTCTCTTTGTTGCTTTCCTTAAAGTCTTTTGGTTTTTGAAAAAAATACTTTCTCTATTCTATATGATAGTTGTAGTGGTAATGGTATGTGGTAGTTGTTGTTGTTGTTGTTATAGTAGTAGTAGTGGAATATCAAATATTTAACAAGTTTATAAATATATAAAATGTGAGAGTGTATAAAATGTCTGTCTGTCAATAAATATATGTATGTATGAATGTATGGGTAACAATGCATGCTTACATGTATGACTGTGTATGTATGTGTTATTTAAGTATACGTGCTTGTGTATTTTGTATATAGGTCTTTCAAGTAAAAATTTAATGCGTTCATATGTATATGTTTCATACATACATATGTGTGTTTGTATGTATGTTTTACTAGAGTATAGAATGTATGTATATTTACAATTAACATAATTAGTCGAGAAGGTGTTCATTTCTGTTCTTTTTTTTTTGTTTTTGTTGTTGTATATATGTGTACTCTATAAGGTCATTAATGTTTTGATTTTAATTGCGTTAATTACATTGTACGGACTATATTTATAAAAAAAATATATATATATATATAAAAAATTAGCAGTTATAATTTACCATCTTCATTCATAAAAGTTTCTTACCCATTGAAAAAACCTCCAAACAAAAAGTTGAAATACATGTTTGAATTCCTAAAGTGTTTGAAAAAAGGATTCAATCAAAAGTCAATACGTGACAAACTGAAAAGTGAAAAATCGATAATGTTTAAAAATTTATGGCAAATACTTGATATGTGACCAATGAAATGTATTTTTGTTATAAAAAGCCGTCGGAAAAATGAAATAGCGTGCGCACAAATTTTTAAACGAAAAAAATGTCTACATTTAAAAACAAACTTGTTGTATAAGCGGCTAGTGTAAGTGTAATTTTAATAAAATTGAAAACAGAAATTTATGTTTATTCATACCTTTCCTCAAATGTACAAAAATATCAAATTGAGCGGATTGACAAAAAAAAAATCAATATTTTGTTTAATATTATATTGTCAAAGGTATTCACATAACACAAGTGTGAATTATATAATGCGTCGGTAAATTAAAAAAATAATACATTGTGGAATAAACAACTTTTTGCAAATATTTACATTTTCCAATTTCGAAAACCCAATTTTAAGAAAATATCTTTTAAATTATACAATAAATAATTGATTAATTACTTTTTAATTTTGTGTGGTCTATCGCATTTCTGAATTTTACTTAAATCGAAAAAGTACTTCCGTGAAAATAATAAGAATATTTACAAAATGGCGCCCAATACATGAAATGAAATTTTCAATAAATTAGGTTTTCGTCGAAAAATCTTATTAATTTTAAAGAATCAATATAACAATACCCTGACAAAAAGTTAAGTTGGAAGTCAATCAAGACCATAAAAATTTATTATTTAGAATTACCTACAATCAAATCTATCAAAACACCGACACACGTATATTTTTTTTTTGGTCTCCTTAACAAGAATCAATCGTCGGAACCCCATAATTTTTTTTGTGTGTTGAACTGTGTTAAAGCTAAAATATTTTATTGAGAATTAAAAAAAAGGAAAAATAATTCAAATTCTTTTAACAAACCTTTATTTAGGCAGAGGCAGCCTAGTATTCCGATTTTTCCAGTACAAATCCCGAAAAAGGCAAACATTAAAAAAATAATTTTTAATTAAAATAAATATTATTATTCCTTTTTTATAGCCAGCTTTTAACCTCCGTAGATTTACGGAAACAAAGCAAATTCACGATTTTTAGCTAGGCTGATACATGTATTTCGATCCGGCAAAAGATCTCTTCAGAACCCAAAGTTTTAGACAAGCTAGAGCCTCCAGAAATAGGCAGAGCCTGAACAAAGAACCTATTAAAACGTAAATTTTGCTACATTTTTTAAAAATATTTAAATGTTTAAATATAAAACAAAGCAAAATAAATTAAAAGTATTCCTTGTCGTGTGGTGCAGTGAGTAAGATTGTAAGCTATGAATCTGAATAAAAAAAATTTTTTCAAATAAAATTTTGTGGAACGTAATAATATTCAAGTGGAATATAAATATTAAAAAAAGACTCACGACTAAAAAGATAGTTAAATATGAAGGTAGTTGTCGCAACGGCCAGAATTCGGTAGCCACAACTGATACTGTTTTTTGGGTTTACTCATTCGGCTGAACTTATTGCATTAATAAGAGCCTAGGTTGGGTCCTGCCTATTTGGAACTTTGTTACCAAAAATGGCTTAATTTGTGTGAAAAAAAAAATGTTTGAACAATTTTATAAAACAATATTTTTTTTATTAAATCAATTAAGAAATAAATTGAATATTCAGCAAATTTTAACGTTACACTTAAAATAGTTTGTAAGTTAAAATAACAGAAAATACCATTTAAAGAAATTATATTTTATTTTAAACCCTTTCTACTTACTTTTCATTTAAATCAAATAGTTTTTGTTATTTATTTTTAAATGTTGTTAACAACTGAATTATCAGTAATAAAATGAGTGTTTAATCAGTTAAAAATAAATGTTAAAATTTTACTTCCGAAGAAAAAACTGATTATTCATTTATTAAAAATTGTTTCCGTTTTTTGTATTTTTGTTTGTTTTTTAATCTACAAAAAGTATAATCACACAGTCTATAGACATATTTTGAGTGAATGAACAAATGTGTGTATGTGTTTTTGCTTATCCAATTATTGTAATCTGACTTGAAATATTTTTGTAGGTAAACAAACAATTTAAATTTAAAAAACAAATTGGAATTGTTTGAATATTTTTATTTATTTATTTTTTTTTTTTTTTGAAACAGACAAAACACAAAAATTTTAATTTAACAAATGAAAAAATAAATAAAACTGAAAAAATCGTAAAAAAAATTAAAAAAAAAAAAAATATTTTTTTTAAAAATTAAATGTATGTTTCTTAATTTTTAAATAGAACGGAAACTTTTTTTTAACTACAAATAGTAAATTACATAATATTCTGTGTGGAGTTTTATTAATTTTAAATACTGTTGTAATTACCGACATTTACTTAAAAATTCTGAATATTTATTTTAATAATTAATTGCTTTTATATTTATGAATTATAATATTCTACACCCAGAAAACAGATTCGTGCGAACAATCGAATTTGTTGCCAATCGAATGGTTTAGTCAACTGAATTTTTTGGTTTTGACTACCGGATTGTTATTGAGGCAACCGAAATACTGTTGTCACAGTAAAATTACTCGTGTCTCAATTGTTTTTCAGTTGTCACAACCGATAAATTTGGTTACCACAACCGAACGATTCGATTGGCTACAAATTCGGTTGTCAGTGCGAATCTGTTTTACCTGTGTATAAATAGGCATTCTATTCAAAAAAATTTATTTTAAAACTAAATATTTTGTATGCCTTGATGAACTGTGTTAGAACCCGGCGACCTTCCATTTGTCAGGCCTTTACTTTCCCTCTAGGCTTAACTCTGGTTATTTTTTATTTTTTTTAAAATTTCAAATTTGAAAATTTTTCAGGTTTGAAATTTAAATATCTTTGTTTAAAAATAACATTACAGCTATAGCAGAAAATAAATACATAGTGTCTATAAATTTTAATCAATACAAAAAAAATTTTAAAAAATGTTAAAAAAAATTATGGCTTTTGTGTGAACCCCAATACTATCAGGCTGTGTCTCTAGCCACTGCACTACAGATACTTACAATTAGTTGTTGTTTAATATAGAATATAAAAAAGTTTATGCATAATAAATAAAACTATAATACATTTCAAAATTTTTTGTTATAACAGCTCAAATTTTAGTTGCTAAGTAATTTTAATATTTTACAAAATTTATAAAAATTGTGGAAATTAATGTTTGATTGCACTAATATTGTTAAACAGTTTGACAATGTGTTGATTAATTTTTTTATATTTTCTGTTGATAGTTAAATTTAACTATTCTGATAAAGAATTGTAAATACTTAAAATAAAAAATTTTGGATAACTATAAAATTTTGGTGGTTCCGATGGAATTCCAACCAATTTATTTTCTGCGTAAATAGAATTTCTGCTATTTTTTTTTATTGTTGTTAGGGCGCCAATAGATGTTCAACTGTAGTTAGTTGAAAATTTAAAAGCAACTTATATTTTACTTAATAATTTATTCATTTTATGCAATCTTTATATGACATTTATGTTAAAATAATGTCGCTTATATGTATAAATTTCAAATAATTTCCGAAAAAAATATATTTGTTAAATAAATTTATGTATATAACACCCAAAAAATTTGACTATTGTAATCGAATTTTTATTGACTTGACCAAACAACCAAAAGCAAAAAAAAAAAAAAAAGACATCACTAAACCATTATTCATGTTTAAATTGTTCTTTGTTTGATTTTATTATTATAGTTTAGTGTTAAATTTATGTATGATCTCTTAACAAAAAATAAGAAAATATAAAAAAACATTAAAAATACTTGAAACATAAAAATTAAATAGCAACTAACAATAGATGTTTCGTAATGACTGGTATCAATGAAATAAATATCAACTTAAATGTTAACACTGTCGCCTCAGTGTTAGTTAATGTTCTGGTTCAAGCTAACCAAACATAAATCACATTTGAAAACTAAAGATTTTAAAATTAGAAAAAACAAACTTTTTGGTCATAAATACACCTGATCTAGAAAAAAAAAACACACACACACACACAAATAGTAAAATTAAACTTAAATTACCTTTCGTAGCAAGTTATCATATTAAAGCATCTTTGTTTTAAAGTCGTACGTACGACTTTAATTTCAAATAAAAATAAAAAGTTTAAGTGATGTTAGCCGCGCGCCTCACACTTAGCCCTCATACTAAACTTAAATAAAAACCTTTTATTTTTTTTTTCAAGTACTTAAACGCAATAATGTAGATTATGAACAAGAAGTTGAGAGAAGAAAAAAAAAAAGCAAAATTTATATTACGTTCAAATATAAGTTTGCTGGTTGGGTCGACAAAAATAAAAAACCAACAAAAATAAGAAAAAAAAAGTATCAGATTTATTACAAACTAACTTTTTACAACAGAAAAATAGCTTAAAATTTATGACCTCCAGCATGAAAAATCCAGAAAAGTTGTTAATAAAAAAATAAGAGAAAGAAAGTATGTGCATATGAAAGAGAAGACTACTAAATATGAGTATATGTATATATAATATACCAACAATGTAAAAAGAAAAGAATTATACTTAAAGTATGAGTGTTTTAATATGTGAGGCATTTCATATCAACTGTCTAGCTAAAAAAAATTAAGGTTTATCGTATTAATATATGTGCTTTCGCCTTAACTATATCCGTTAACAGTAAAGTTTTTATTTTATAGTTGATCTTTTTAATGCTTATATGTATGAAAATGTATTTTTAGTCTGGTTAGAGATTATAGAAAATTTTTTACAAATGAAAAAATTCTTATTTTTATTTAGTTATAATGGGGAATACACAGAAAAAGTTATTAGACAAAGCTGAATGGAATGCACGGTCCGCTTCGACCTTCATCAACATTCTTCGTGCCCTTAAAAGTGCCAATCATAAATATCCTTATTTAACTCACAAATCTAAGGGAAAAGCTATTTATGCTAAAATACTGTTGATTTTTTTGATTGAGTTTAGATGAAATTTACTTTCTATTTTTGTGTTTTTTTTTTAACTCTCAAAAAAAAAAATCTCAGAATATACAAAAATGTTGTTAAGGCAAAACTATCACAACATTTTGTATGCACGTTAGCTAGCTTTCAATGTAGATAATTACAAAAGTATACACGGTTTTGCATCAGAGCAGCTAAATGTTATCTCTAAGGCAATTTTGGGCTCTGAATTAAAATATGCACTCCGTTTTTTTAAGATTGGTTCCACACTTACAATATATTTTCCGTTATCAACAGTAGTTTATTTAAAAAGTAATACGTAGCGTTTGTTTTTAAATGAAGAATCAATTGACATTCGTAGATATATATTTTTTAACTATTTGAATCAGTCATTTAAAAAACAAACTATAAAAATTTACAGACATTCAGTAGGAGTTGATATTTTCTGTTAAATGTAAGATTTTATGTTTTATGTTTCTAAAAATTCATATAATTATTTATATTGTAGTTTACTGTTTACAGTTTAATAAAAAAATTATCCGTTCCATTTAAAAATAAAGGAACATACATTCGAAATTTACTATCATTTATCGATTTTTTTCAGTTTCATTTATTTTTTTAATTTGTTTCAAATTTAATAAAAATTTACCCACAAAACGGAAATTTGTGTTTTATTTGTGTCCGTAACAGTTATTACATATTTAAATTTTGTTTGGTGTCTGTTTCAAAAAACAAAATATTCAAAAAATTTCAATTTGTTTTGTTATTTAAATTGGTTGTATATATACAAAATTATTTTAATTCAAATTATAACGACTTCATAAACACACATACATACACAAAGACATTCACACAAAAAGTGTCTATAGCTATGCATACATACATTTTGTATTGTACAAGAAATTATTCAAATATACATACACATAAAGCCAACAAAAATATATACAGCTGTGTGTGATGTGTTGCGTTTTGTAATTACATACAAATAAAAAAACTTTCAATTGTAAAAACAAACCATAAAAGTAGTTTTTTCTAACTTTTTGTTAGTAAAAATGTGATGGTTATTTTAAACGACTTTCGATTGTTTTTACTTTTGTCGATTATTAAACAATGATTAAAAATAAACAACAAAATGGGCTGAATATAATTAAAAATCAGTAGTCCTCTTTTGGATTGTATTTTCGATTAATTTAATATCTATTTTAGATTGTTTTTATAAGTGTAGTTTTCAAGATATTGAATGAAACAATTTTTTAAAATTTTTGATAATTTATGTCCATTTTATTCAATAAAAAATTAAAATATAGAAATAAAAAGCAGTCTAACTGAGTCGTTTGTATTGTTTGGGATCTGTTTCACGCATTAGAGTTCAAAAGTATTCGCTTATCATGCCCTCATCCCAAAATCCTTGATATCGTCTTTCGATTTTCGACTAATCTTTAAGTAAAAAGGACAAAGTTTTCAGGAAAAAAATTGAGAAGGTAATCTTGCGATAATTTTGCAACAAACTATCGATTATTTGCTTGAAGTCCGGTCATTTGCGGTTACCGAGAAACTTATAAACAACATCTTGAAATGATGCCCATGCTGCTTCTTCATTGGGCGTTAAATATTTTTTTAATTTCCGTCGGCCATTTATTTTCGAATATCAGGTCCCTCTTTGATTTTGGCGTATGAGAATTTGGGAAACAACTTCGTCAAATACTTAAAAGCCGGTCCTTCAGGTTTGAGCGCTTTGACGAAGTTCTTGATAAGGCCACGTTTTATGAGGAGAGGTGGCAGGAAAATGTTCTGTGGATTTACAAGTGATGTTGAAGAGACGTTTTGTTTTCCTGGGTTCATAACTAGAACGACTTTGCCAAAACAGCAAAATTTGGTAAAAACCGGATTGCGTCCCAGATTATACGTAGTGATATCATAAAAAGAACATCTGATTATTTTTTAAAATATAAAAAATTTGTCCGATTTTAAGTTAAAAAAAATAAACTTATCCATTACACATAAAATTCGGAACCAGTTCTCAATTTTTTTGTTTTTTAAATTTTCCAAATTTCTTTATATTGTTTATTAAATAATATACTAAGCAAGCCTACTTTTTGTAAAAAATTTAAAAAGTTGTTCCATTTTTTATTTCGTATCATATGGGACATGAAAGAAATATTGTAAGTGTGGGTACGAACTGACTAAATAAAATCTAACCTACACTCACCAAAAAAAGTCTGTAATGGCAACTGAAAATTTTGCTGTTATTACGGGAAATTCTGCTAATTTGAGCCCAGCGGTATTTTTTGCTAATCTTAGCAACACATGTCTGCTGACGTGTAGTACAATGAAATTAGTAGAAAAATTAGTAGCCTTTTTGTAAAGTAGTAGCCTTTTTGTAAAGTGGAATTTAAAATCTGTTTGCTAAAATCAGCAAAAAAAAAAATACTAAATTTTATTAATATTAGTAAAAAGCTTTGAATTTATTTTTCTTATCGAGTATCAAAAATTTTGAACATATTTTTTAAGAAACGAATTAATCATTTTGTTTTAATTTGGTAATTTCTGTTTTGAAAAATATTTTGGTCAATTTTTTTTTTACTTTAAAGGTCAAATTCTAATTGTTTTTAGGGCTGATTTTTAGAACTAAAAAAAACTTTTTAGTGCTATTTTAAGTGGATGTCCTATTTTCAGACATGAGTCGGTATTTTCACTTCCGATCCCTTTTTTAATCTATGTAGCATTTTAAGGCAATTTAAGTTTGAAAGTGTAAGTTTTAATTAGAAATAACATTTCGTTCAATATCCACTTTTTTAAAATTAGTAATATTTTCTGCTAATTTTAGCAAATCGGTTTTCAAAAATTTTGTAAAATGATTTCTGAAGTTAGCAAAAAAAAATTTGTAAATATTCTGTAAAAATTCTGTAACTTTTAAAATGTAAATAGCAAAAAGATTTGCTAAATAATAATTTTTTACTAAAAATCAGTACAAAAATAGTAGAGTGGAATTGAAACCGTTTACAAATTTTTCTACTAACTTTTTTTTCTGAGTGTATATTAAGGCTTACAAATTTCAATTGAATTTTAAAAATTTTCCAAATATTTCTTTAAGAAATTTTGAAACCTTTTGTCAATTTATATTTAATTTCGAATTTTGATATTGATACGCTGCACTTTTGCCTATTGCAGGGCAGTTGGTATGGAAAGCCATATATATCGGTATAAAATTGTATGTACGAAAGTTGTTACAAATGTCCATAAAATGCAATACTTGAACAAATGTCAAATCAAGTTTATTATGTGGCAAAACAGACCAAATACTCGTAATAATATAACATGATCCCACAGACATTGAACGACCGACCCGACCCTTTTATGTATGGAATATGTAAAAAGTTTTGACCTAACCAAAAAAGCCACAACAGTGCGTTTGTGTTGTACTTGTATTGTTATTTGAATGAACCGACGGACGGACGGACGGACGAACGGACGGACGGACAGACGTATGGATAGATGTAAGTGATGGTTGGTAGTTGTTGTTGTGATGATAATGATGATGAAGACCATGAAAAGTAATGTAACCCAAACATTAATAGCCCATTTTTTTTAGCGAAATTGTAATTAATTTGTAACTTGTTAATTTTTAATAAATTTTATTTATTTAAAATTTAATTCAGTTGAGTTTATCATCTGCATATTTAAGCTTAAATTTTAATTCCTTAAACTGCAAAACAAGTGAATTAATTCGTTTTTAAATCTAAAAGTAGCAGTTTTAGTTTAGATTCAGAAAGTGTATATTTATAAAGCAGAGAAGCTATTTGCAGGAAAAAATTGCTGAAATCAGCAAAATCGTTTTGCTAAAAACAGCAAAAAATAAAACTGTGAAATTATATTCAGTAATTCATCCTATTTGAATAAAATTCAACAAACGTTTTAATAAGATTTATACACAGATAATATTACATGCATAAAAAAAATCGAAAATACAGAAAATGAAAAAAAAAAAACGAAATCTTTTGTAAATTTAAAAGTTTATTCTGCAAAAGTTTTTGTTATTTTGACAATTTCGTGTTTGTATGCTTGGATTATTATGAGTGTATAATTATTCCTTAATAGTTTTATTTTGAGAGAGAAAAATTTATAATTTTCCGTTAAATTTTCTGATTTTTTAGTTATTACAACTTATTGCTTTTAGTTACAATACAAACTTTTTATGGTACGTATAAATTTAGGACAAAAAATAAAGCGCCAAAGGGTTTTCAACTCATTTCCCCATCCCTTGTAAATATCAGATTAGGCAGCTAAATTAAATCATATGCATGTTTTTTTGTGTTCCTTTAAAACACATTCAAGTTTTATTAAGATCTAAAAGTTCACCCTTAGAAATTTAAGTCGTACTCCATTTAAAGCCAGAGATTCGATCAGTTTGTATGGCGCATTTTGGGCTCAATCTCAGATTCCTTAGGAGTACAAGTTCAGAATAAATTCTTTTTTTATTGCAGTCTTAATTCTTTTTAAAGAGAAACAAAACTTAGAAAATTTTTCCTATTAATTAATGTGTTGCTTTATAGGGAAAGGGGATAAAAAAGGAGAGATGAAAGATACGCTTCAAATACGACTACAATGTAATTGACCAAGATGATTAATCTTAGTACAGTTGTCCTGTGCCATCTGATGAAGTGTTGGCGAACTTGTTCATAGCCCTGTTACGTTATTTTACTTCGGTGGGGTTTAGTGCTATGGGAACACCGAAGAAGAACGTTGGGATCTGTAAAAGGGAACCAATACATATTTTTCTTAATTGATGTTGGTCTCGTATAGATTGTTTATTGGTCCAAATTCTTGGTTAAGTGCAGATTTTTTTGTCCTCTGAATTTTTGCCGTTTTATAGTCCGAATTGTGTATGCTTGTTTATACTTAGACCGCATTTTAGTTTCAATCTTAAAATTTTGAAAAGTCCAACCTTGGGCTCAGTCAATAGATCTTCTAGACTCAGAAAATCAATTCGTACTTACAATCGAATTTATTGTCATTATAATGGTTCGGTTGAATTAACAGAATGTTTCAATTATGAATTTCGCAATTCCGTTGAAAAGATCGAAATTTCGTTATGGCAGTGAAATTACAGTTATTTCAAATAAAGGTGATTTGTTTAACCTAAACGGTGAAAAAAAAGTACAGAAAATTTGCAAAAGTGAATAAATGCCCATTTACTTTTAAAAGATTAATTTATGTAAATTTTGCCCGGGCTACGCCTTAGGTCGTCCATCCGGGAGCCCCAATTTTGACATACTTTTTCCAGCATTTCGGCCGGTATCTCACCAATGTCAGCTGTAATGTTGTATACCAGGGCTGGCATTGTGGCTGACTTGTCCCTGTACACGACAGACTTCACGTATACTCACAAAATATAGTCTAGTTGGGTCAATTTGCATGACTGCTCCAAAAGATGAGATTAATTGCTCACCAAACTCGCCTTTCAATAGGTTCATGGTTCATGGTGGCATGTGGCACCGTCTTGTTGAAAGCACATACCAACCAAGTCCAATTCTTCCATTTTGGGCAAAAAAAAGTCGATAATTGTCGCACGGTACCTTGCAACGTTGCGATTTTTATCGTTCTTGATGATATCGCCGGTCCACATCAACCTTATCAAACAGTGCATCTTTCAGGGTGCATTAGCAGCCTCTGGCTGCTCTTCACACTAAATTCGGCAATTCTGTTGAGCCAAAAATGAACTTTGTCGCTGAGGACAATTTTTGATAAAATTTTGATAATAAAATTCAATGATTTGCAAGCGTTGTTCGTCTGCTTGTCTATTCATGGTGAAATGGCGAACCTTACTGAGCATTTTTGTCATTGCCACATGTCACGATTTTTTTTTACACTGTAAAACCAAACATCAAAAAAATCATCGGTTATCACCAGGACAGAGATTTCCATGCAAATGCATGTTTTAAGTCGGTATTTCAAAAACGATTTTGGCCAAATACTTTTTCGAATCAAAGAATTTGCAACAAAATGGCAGCGATTTATTGGTGCATATTTTTGCATATTTGGATTTTAATAAAATAATTTTTAATGCATATTTTTCATTTTATTGCATTTTTTTAGTTTAAACTATGAATTATTAAAAAATATACTAAAGTATGAATATTTAGCATCCTGTTGTTATCTACTTAGACATATATATTGGACTTTTGTTTCAAACCAACTCTCCCGAGAAATAATTATGGTTTTTGAACATCGACAAATTTTAAGTACATATTTTTTCTCTTTTGTGCATATTTTTGAATTTATGGTGCATATTTTTTTAGTGCATATTACCTTCTAAATGCATATATTTTTAGCAGATTTTCCATTTTTTACAGCTTATTTTCGCTTTTCTGGTTATCACATCTGAAAACTTCGATTAGCACAACCGATTCATTCGATTGCTAACAAATTCAGCAAATGTAAGCCTAGTTTCAGTTTGCTTTTTTAAATCCAAATTTAGGTTTCACTGTTGGTTCTTAAAAAAAAATCAAAACAAATTACTTTTTCAATATACATCCAGACAACAGAATGGTTCAGTTGCAGCAACCGAATTTTTTGGTTGTGACTACCGAATTGTTATTGAGGCAACCGAAATACTGTTGTCACAGTCAAATTACTCATGTCTAAATTGGTTTTCAGTTGTCGCAATCGAAAAATTCGGTTACCACAACCGAACCATTCGATTAGCTACAAATTCGGTTGTCAGCAAGAATCCGTTTTCTCTGTGTAGCTTCCATCTTATTTAAAGACTCTTAAATTAAGCATGAATTCAAAGGCATTTCGTGCGAGTTCAAATGTAAGCTTTAAATGGGGACCTCTTTCTTGGTACGACTTATTTAATAATAATCGACTGAAAACAGCTTCCACTATTTGGCATACCTTCCTTGTCCATAAAGGCTTCCCTCCTAGAGATGCAATTGTTGTTGCTGTTGATGTGCATTATATGTATGTACGTCCATAGAATGTTTCAGTATCTATGTACATAAAATGTATATATATATGTTGTTGTGGTTGTTTCACAAAATATAAAATGATGCCAGGACAGGCATCATTTTGAAAATTTCCACACTTGCTTAAACAAAACACAAAAAAAATAAATAAAATTGAAGCCAGAGAATATGAGAAAATGACCTCAGCTGTTGTTGGCCATTATGCCATATAATGTTGCTGCTGCTGTTGTGGATGTTTGTGTTATTGTTGTTGCTGTTGTTGTGGTCAGTTATGGTGCGGGTGAGTTTTAAAACTAAACCCTGTACATCCATCCATCCATCCATATGCACATCCCTATAAAACATTCAACATTCAAATATAAAAATTTATGCCTTTACTGTGTTTGTAACATGTTTACAGCAGCCGCATCGACAACAATAAATGCCAAAAGCAACAACATATTGCTTTAGTAGTAAATCGTAAACATTAACAACAACAAAAATAAAAATTGCCGCCTCTTTAACCAAATAATAAAGTTAGTTGGCAAACACAAAATGTTACAAAACTTAAATTTCAACAACAGAAAAAATAAAAAACAAACTTTAAAGTTCCGTTAAAATATAACTAACAGTTAAACTCATATTTAATTTGAGACACAACAACTAATATGTAAAGTTAACTGGTCACTGTGAAAATGAAGCTTTAAAAGTTTAAACAACCAGAGAACAGCTTTTTGTTTAAAATCATAAATTTTATAGATTTTTATTTAAAGATTGACTTAAATAACGCATAATATTTTAAGTAAAAAAAAACAACAAACTATCAATATAATTTGTATAAACTTTAACGGACTTTTTTTCGCGATACCAACACACATTGTTTATTTTGTTTGTGTAGTTGCACATTTGCAACTGTGCAACTTTTTTTTTGACAGTAAAGTTGAAAAATGGCGCATATGTCAAATTGATACAATGGCCGTAAACATGTCTAACTGACACAACAACCAACAAAAAACAACAAAAATACAGGATGAGTAGTTGTAGTAGTAGAACGTGGTTTATAGTAAAATCCAAAAATTCGTATTGTGTATAACAACTGTCATAAAATATGACAATAAAGTAGCGCTTTTGTTGTTGCTGTTGGTTTTGCTGCTGTTGTTAAAAATTGACAGCGTATTTTAGTGTTGTGGAGCTCCATGAATGATTTTTAGTTTGTATATTTGCCGTCGGTTGGTTTTTAAATGGTGTAGGTATTTTTGAAAAAATGTGTAGAATTTTTTTAAGTATTATTGTCACTGTTACAGTTCTTTCTGTTCTCATGATAGTTCATCTCATATGTATTTGTAATAAGGCAGTGATAAATTGTTAAATTCGTTATGGATTCATAAATTTAAAAAACTTGAACACAAAAAAGCTAAAATTTAGTAAATTTTCTAATTTGAAGGACTGATATTCTTTTATCTTTTTTTGTTTACGTATGAGTGATATTAATCAATTTAGTGTAGTTATTACTCATACGCCTTAGTAACGAAAAATAATGCAACCATTTTCAGATGCGAGGGAGTATGTTATTACTACACCCAGAATATTATGTAGTTTACTGTTTGTAGTCTATTAAAAAAGTTTTCCGTTCCATTTAAAAATAAAGGAACATACATTTGTTTTTCAAAGAAATATCTATATTAACTTTTTTATACATTTATTCGAAATGATTTACTATAATTTACCGATTTTTTTCAGTTTCATTTATTTTTACATTTGTTTGAATTTTAATAAAAACTTGTAAGTCAAAATAACAGAAAATTCCATTTACAAGAAATGATATTTCATTTAAAAACCGGCATACTTATTTTTCATTTAAATCAAATGATTTTTGTAATTTATTTTTAAATGTTGGTTAAACAACTGACACATCCGTAAAAAACAAATGATTAATCAGTTAAAAAAAAACTTAAAATTTGACCTATCAATTCCTTAAAAAATAAACGATTTATTCATTTATTTGAAATTGTTTCCGTTTTTGTATTTTTGTTTGTATGTATGTGTAAATGTGTATGTGTGTTAATGAAGTTCTTGTAATTTGAGTTAAAATAATTTGTAATAACTATAATGAAAACAAATTTCCGTTTTGTGGGTTAATTTTTATTAAATTTTAAACAAATGAAAAAATTAATAAAACTGAAAAAATCGGTAAATGGCAGTAAACCATTTTAAACAAAGTTATAAAAATGTTAAAATTAATGTATCTTTTAAAAATAAATGGATGTTCCTTTATTTTTAAATGAAACGGAAAACTTTTTATTCAACTATTTAGCAGTAAACTACATAATATACTGTGTGTGTGTGAGTTTTCTTTCTGCCCCTGCGGTGTTCGGGGTCAAAAACGGGTTAAAAAATATTTATTTACTTGTTTTTTTTTTTATATTTAAGGTATTTAAATTAACGGAACAATATATGAACGGAACTTTTTACTGGGACTTGTAAAACTGTTATTGCTGCCGAATTCACATATTTTATTCCTTATTAAATTTCATATTTTTTTGGGTTAATTTGGGTTTTAATGGATTTTTCGCGAAACTCACTTTTGGTACTTTTTGGTACAACTTGACAATCCAAAACATTGGCATTATGTTTATCAAGTTTTACATGCCGATCACCGAGAGGGCCGAAAATGTGACATTAGCTTTTTCTATTAAATAACCAAATTTTATCAAAATCGAAGTGTTTAGCTTGAGATAATTTTCTTAATAGAATGTTTCTCGCTTCTAAAACGTATCCTGAGGAGCAATTCTCTAATTTTTTTTGGAAAAAAATTCAAATTTTGTCGTTAAAAAGTTAGAGAATCGGATCACTGGGCATGAAAAATTTGTTTACACAAAATATAGTAAATCATTTATTCGATGGAAATACAATTTAACTTTTACATTAAAAAACTTTTTAAATTTTTAAAATATAGCCCACAAAGTTATCAGTACCTCAGCAGTGGCGTAGCTAATCCAACAAGGGCCCATGTGCAAAACATAAAATTGGGCCCCTAATAAAAGAAAAAAAAAAAAAAACTTGATGCATATTATGGTCTACTGTTTTTTTTTTTTTCAACATTTTGGCCTCAGTAGGTTCATCCTTGTTTGTACTTTTTAACGTTATTTTAAACAATGCTTTTGTGTAAAAAAAAACAATTTTATGGCAGAGCGTGGAAATTCTACTTGACCAAGCGGTCAATGTACTATCAAGCATGCTGTACAGCATGGTTTCATGACTCCGTGTATTTGATTTTGTAATGGCAATCAAACAAAGCGATTAAATGCTGGACATGTTGTACAGCATGATTAATCGTCTAAAGCGCCTTTAACGTGTTATTTTATTATTAATAAATATATTGAAATCCTTAAAAAAAAATTGAATGCAAATAATTTTCTTATTTTAACGTTAAATTTTTGTACATTTCAAAAATACACAAATACATTAAACAAAAAAAAAAAATTTTCACTACTCTCAACAAAGGGCCCCTGTCGGTCATGGGCCCTTGTGCAGTGCACCACCCAGCGACCATGAACTTACGCTACTGTGCCTCAGCCTCGTTACAGGGTTAATGCAGCTTTCTAAACTATTCAGAATTTATCGATCTTCAACAAAAAACGAACAGTTTTCTGAATACAGCTATTGTTAACTGCAAATATTAAATCGTTCGTATTTACTTTATTTTTGTAGTTTCAAAAAAAACTAATTTCTGTATTTTTTTTTCGAGAACTTTTCTTTTACAAGGTTTTCTTTGTCTGATTGTAACTTTTTAAATGTCTTTAGGGAGATTTTCGTGGTTTTTGTTTTTTATAAAAAAATCGTATTTCTTTTGTTTCACAATTCAGTTGTCTTGTATATTTAACCTTATTTCGCATTTGTTGGCTTTATATGCCACATTCAACTGGATTGTAAAAACTAAAAGAAAACAAAAAAAAAAAACAGTAAAAAGCATTGACTCTTTTCTCATTACTCAGACAAAGTTAGGTGTTTTTTTTTCACAAAACCAACCACCCACATTTATTTTTTTGAGGGGGGACTTTTATTTCGAACCATTTTTGTTTTCCAACAAAAAGCCCCAAGGTATCAAAGAGACAGACTTTTTTTCCTATAAGTAAAAATATATTTTCTACCTTAACTTCGACAGTTGGATTTAGTTTTTCGTTTTTTTGTGCTATGAAATAGCAACAGCATCCATTTTCACGTTCATATAAGGATTTACTTATAGTTCGCCCCCCTCCCCCACAAGTATCACACTACCCCCAAAAGCGATTTTCAGTTTTTTTGTCATGATGTTCTTTTTTGTTGTTGTTGTTGTTGTTATTATTGTTAAGCCTTGTACGTTTGTAGTAAATGTGTGAGTATCACCAGCCCCAGTTGTATATCTGTTAAAAATTGTAGTGGGTATAGAACAAAAAAAATATAAATAAAAAATACATAGAAATCATCTATATCCTTCTTCACAAATACTTGTTATATACATTTGTATGTACTATATATAAACTTATGTTTGTTTGTGGATTTTTTTTTTTTTTTTTTGCTTTTGTACAAAAAAATGTGTTTTTTTTTCAAAAAGGATATAAACTGTGTTGGGTTCGTATTTTAGTGTTTTTTTTTTTTTATTTCAAAATGGATGCTTTGTTGGGGATTTTAACTTTTCTACTGTTTTTGAAATATGACACGATTGCAGATTTTGTTTAGCATTTCTTATTGCTTTTTTTAGCTAAGCTTTACAAACAAATATGTTTAACAAAAATATGGCAAATCTTAAAGGTTTAAATTTTAGTACTTTTTATGAAGAAAAAATAAAATATTAATAATATTGTGGATGGAATTATTGTTGGCAAGGAAAATTATAAAAAAAACACAGAAATATTGCATTTGGAACATTAGTATAAATATGTATAGAGAAAGATTTATTCAGTCATAGAAAAAATATTCTTCGGGCGTATGAGTATTATGAATTTCAAAATATTAATCATACGCCCTGCATAATATTACAAAAAAATTAAAATTGTTTCGCCGAGCAGCTTAATGCTGTCAATTATATTAATTATAATAATAATATGTTCGATAAAGTTATTATATCCAAGCCGTTTTATTAACCCTCTGTTTCCGAGAAATAATAATTTGGGTAAGATAATAAAAACAAAAATTAGTTTTTTTTCTAATTAAAATATAATTACAAATTGATATCAAAAAATGTTTCCTTGAAATATTTTCCTCGAAAATTTTAATAATAATAAAAAAAAATAATTAGTTTTTTTTGTTCAATAACAAAATGGGGTTTTTTATTATTATTTTATCAGCACTATAGCACGTACCTTATAGTTATTAGGGCTTATTATAAAAAAATAAAGGGTTGGTTTTACCAACATTTAAAACACAAATCCAATGGTATCCAAAAAACAAAATGGGGGTTGATTTACAAAGTTGAGTTCTTTCTGAAAAGAAATATTTCCGTGAATATATTTCAAGGACTCGGGGGTTGGCAATCCAGTTCGAAGGACCAAAAAATGTTTCCGAGAAATATTCCCTCAGAAATTTGGGTAAGATAATAAAAACAAAAATTAGTTTTTTTTCTTATTAAAATATAATCACAAATTGATTTTATTTTTCTTCACAAAAAATACGTACGTACCGTTGGGGTTTACAAGAGTAAATAACTTTAGAGAGTAAACAAATAAAGGGAATAGGCAACTGACATCGAAACAGCCCACTGAACAGTAATTGTAGGCTGTTTACACGTGCGCATAAACACCCTCTAATACTGCCTCTTGCCACTTTTAACCGGATAGCAAAATCGTAAAATTGTTCTCTGGCCCCGCCAACTTCTGTAATAAACACTTAAAAATATCTGTTGAACCTTTAAGAACATATTTTTAAAATTTATTAACGGAAATTAATTATTTCAATAGAAAATATAATTTACTACATTTTCATCCAAATAATGTTTTATGTACAGGTTAGGATTAAAAAGTTAGTCAAAATTTCATAAAATTTCAAAAATAATTATTTTAAAATAAAACTGCAGCCAGAAAACAATATCAGTTGTGGCCACCGAATTTGTTGCCAATCGAATTCTGGCGGTTACGACAACTGTTTTCTTATTAAATTATATTTTTAGTTGTGAAAGCCAATATTCAGTTGTACAATTTAATATTTATATTCCACAGAAATATTATTACGTTCCACAAAATTTTATTTGAAAAAAAAAAATTATTATTAAATTTTTCCGGTATCGAACCTGGGCAATCAGATTCATAGTTCACACTATTGCTTACTGCACCACAACTTACTTTAATTTTCTTTAATATATTTGCCATTTAAACTTTTGAATATTTTATTTTAATTAAAAAAAAATAAATTTTAAATGTTTTCCGGGATTTGAACTCGATAATTCGGAGTACTGAGCTACCTCTCTACCCACCACACCACAAACACTTATAAATTTTGATGGCTAATTTTGAATTTAAACAATTTGTAAGGAAAATAATTATTAGTATAAAATTTGTTTATCAATACCAATCATTAGTAATGTCTATTATCAATACAATCCACAATTCGGTTGCTTCTATTGAAATCCTAATTAAATGATATATTTGATCAGAATAACCGTACTTGTAGTTACCACTTTTGAATATCGACAATTTTTTTTATAAATTTGATAAATTGTACCAAATTTCTAATATATTCTCTAAATAAATGGTTGCTTCCACCGCACACAAATACTAAAGGAAATACCAATAATTGAATAATAGGATTGATTTTTAGTTTCTTTACCCTTTTTTTTAAGTTCCAATACAACGTTTTTCTTTTATTAATGAATTTTAGGTTATTCCAAATAAAATTAAATCCTCACAAATAAATGTTTATGGTTTTAATCGAATTGCAACCAATCTTTTCTCTGGGTGTAGTTTTCAAAGATATTAAGCCAGATTGACGCAAGTTTTTTTCTCAACCTTTTCATGGCATTTTTGGGAGACTTTATTTCATTTTTTTTCTATTCCGTTTTGCTGGTGTTATAATGGCTTTACTCGAAGCCTTGGCTTATGAACACAGAATTCGGCTTTAGTCTCTTCTTTGAAAATAACTTATGACTTTAGTTTAACAACTCATATAATTCCGCCACGATATGCCTCAGGATATCGTTTTAACTCTTAAACGAATAAGCGTTTTTGAATTAAATTTGACAAAATACATAAAATTTATAAACATAGGTTAGGCAAAGAGAATATACGACAAGACTGAGAGGATTTATCGTCCGAAATTTTTTCCAAAACGATGGTAAAAAAAAAAAACCAGCAGTCACGGCGCCCACTTTACCGATATTATCTTTAAAAATTTATACAAAAAAATCTTAAAGGGCCAAATGAACATTAAAAAAAATTTTAGGACACCCTGTACCAACCATATATTTTTAACTTTCCAAAAAACACAAAAGTTCTTCTCTCCGTGACGTAAAGTTAAGTCCTGAAGGCTGAAGCTATGATGCATAATAAATGTCGTAACTGAGCAAATTGTCATTTAAACATATTTAATGGTGTATTTGTCCCACTGGCCAATGCTCCACCTTTTACCCTACTGGTGATTAGGTGTCAGTTGCTTGGCAAGCTGACAAATTTACATATAAATTGAAATTCCACTGAATATTACTTGGAAGAGTGTGAAATCAGTATATAAAAAACCACAATTTCTATAGCACTTAATAAAATAATTTTTTTTTTACTTTTTTTAAAAAACAACTGATAAAAATGTTTGCATTAGACTGTTAAGTAAGACACACAATTCACGCCTGATCGTGATTCGCGCTTGAGTAAAAATAAAGAACTCGTTCGTGAGCGTGTGAGTTTAGTTTTTCCATTACATTAGTATTTTTTACTGATTATTGTGATCGTGAATAATTGTTTAGGACAAAATGGTTTTGTGTGAGGTATGCGTTATTACTTTTGTTCATTTGTGAGTCAAAAATCACTTGCGCGCCCATCTCTACTTCACCTTGAATTTAATATTACTCATACGCAATGGTGGTCCCATGTAAAACTTGATTGCAAAATTTAAGGGGATTTTTTTTTAAATAAATTTAACTTTTCGAAACGTTTCCAAAAATTGTTATAGAAAATAAAAACATTTCTACGGTCAATGAAAAAGCTTAAAATATTTATCTATTATTGGAAATATCATAAATAACACACACAGAAAACAGATTTATGAATGCAATTGAATTTTTTGCTAACCGAATTTTTGTAGTTCAAGGTAAAATCACTTTCATTATTTTTTAATACTACAATACCAAAAATCATTGTATATATCGAATTTTTATTGTAATAATTGTTTTTTTTACAAATTATAATTTATTTATAATCCGCAATTTGTAAGTTAAAATAACAGAAAATACCATTAAAAAGAAATGATATATCATTTAAAAACCGGTCTACTTACTTTTCATTTAAATCAAATGGTTTTTGTGATTTATTTTTAAATGTTGTTTAAATAACTGATACATCTGTATAAATGCAATGGTTAATCAGTTAAAAATAAATTTAAAAATTTTACCTACCAATTCCGTAAAAAATAATTGATTTATTATTGTTTCTGTTTTTTGTATTTTTCTTTGTTTTTTAATCTAAAAAATGTATACACACAATCTAAAAACACATTTTGTATTAATGACCATATGTGTGTGTGTGTTTATGAAGTTCTTGTAAATTGAATTAAAATAATTTTCTATATAAACAAACAATTTAAATAGAAAATAAATTGGATTTTTTTTTGATTTTTTTCTTTTGAAACAGACAGCAAACTTATTTTAAAATTGTAGTAAATGTAACGGAAAGATCTAAATCTTAAATTTCCGTTTTGTGGGTAAATTTTTATTAAATATCAAACAATTGAAAAAAGTTAATGAAACTGAAAAAATCGGCAAATGACAGTAAATAATTTTGAACAAATGTATAAAAAAAATTAAAATAAGTATTTCTTTGAAAAATAAATGTTTGTTCCTTTATTTTTAACTGAACTGAAAACTTTTTTAATAAACTACAAACAGTAAACTACATAATATTCTGATTGTATTTAATTAACTGAAAATAAAATTAAAAAAAAACTAATTTTTTTATTATATTCAGCCAATTATGTTGTTTATTTTGAATAATTTTTCAATAATCGACAAAAGTAGTAAAACCAAACGAAAGTCGTTTGAAATATTCTTTAATATTTAACTGACAAAACGTTAGAAGGAAAGATTTTTTTTTTTAAATTTAAAAGTTTTGCTTAGGTGCGTTTATATGTTTATTTTCTATGTGTTTATGAATGAGTGAAAAACTTCTTGTTTGTATTGAAATAATTTGTATTTAAACAAGCTATTTTGATAAAAATGCATTCATTCAAGTTTTCCTTGAATGAATGCAAGTACTTTTTAAGTTTAAATTATTTTGGTTTACTGGGTATAATCATTTTATTCACACATGTGAATAAATCATATAGTATGAGTACGTTATGTGTAGGTGTTATCAACAAAAATATCATAATTTTTTGTTTTAGATACAATAAAATGTAAATTCAAAAGTAAAAGAGTCAAAAAAAAAATCTGCATAAATAATAAAATGTATACAAATATAAATATGCTAAATAAACAGTAAACTAACCAACAAAATGGGGAGTAAAAAGGACAGATTTAAACAGCAACATAAATATACAGTAAAATCAGAAAAAAAAGCTAAGGCAGCAAAAAAAAACTCATAAAAATAAAGAAAACATATTTTAGTATTCATAAATTTAAAAAAGAAGTAAAAATCATATTCACAAATGACAGAAATATATTTCGTACTACTATAAAGGGGTCGTAGTAATATGAGGCAGGGCATGGGCCTGGGCGTGTATTATAGTACCAGTCAGTATACAAGGATACTCATAACTCAAACAAAACGGAACATAAAGCATTACTACTACAACAAATATCGACTGGATATTTTTCATTTTTTTTTTTTTTTTAATTTTCTTATATCATTTCTGTTATTATTTATTGAGTTTATTTTCAGAGATACTCTGTGCTTTATAACAGCCAACAACAATCTTTGCAAAAACACAATATTGAAAGAGAAAAAATACTGTTTAAGACAATATATAAAATGTTGGAAAATTTGTTTTTTTCTTTCTCCATATAAATATGAAAATCCTTTTGGATTTTGTATACAAATAAATGTACGTTATTCTATGGTTGCAGACATAAAAAAAAATATTGCAAATGAAAAAAATACGAAAAAAAACATAACTGAAACCCACGCAAACTGATACGGTTTTCAAAATAAAACTTTATATACAAACACATAAATTGTGAATATGTAAAAGATATAGATATAGCAGGAAGGATATGAAAATATATGCAAAGAACAAAAAATGAATAAAGTTTACACTCAAGAAAAGACATTTGTTTGATAGGGCATTTATGAGCAATGCACTCAACTATTTTAAATATTACAAAGATTTTCGATTACTTTTAAAATACCTATTGTCGTCTCAAGCTATGTCCATCAATTTTTAAATATTTTCAAAAAATATATAAAATATCTAAAAATTGGGACACTACAATTATGTAATATTTTTCTCACTTTTTCTACTGTAGTAAAAATATTTTGGGCGTATGAGTAATATTTTTGATATGTATTACTCATACGCATTGGGGATCCCATTTTAACCTGGCACTCAAAATTGAAAGATATTGTTGTACCACTTAAACTGAGGTTACTATTTCTGTCCTACAGCACTATGCAGTCAGGGTATAATGAGTTCTTGATGATGTTTGTGCCAACAAAAATATAGGAGTTAACTTTTGGTGCACCGATCGACTCGTACACATTTTTTTTATTTTAATTTAGCTATGTCCGTCTTTTCGTGCGACTATCTGCCCACACCCAGAAAACAGTATCAGTTGTGGCTACTGAATTTGTTGCCAATCGAATTCTGGTGGTTGGTTTTGGTTATAATCAGTTCACGTGTAGACCTACAACCCACACGCAGAGAATAAATTGGTTGGCATTACATCGGAACCCCCAAATTGTATGTCTATTGAAAACTTTTAATTGAAAGTACTTAAAATTCTTCATCAGAATAGTTAAATTTAATTATAAGCAGAACATATATAAAATTAATCGAGACACTGTCACACTATCTAAAATGTTGGTTTCTAAAATCAATATTGAATTAAATATTATCTTCTACATTACCTTTAATACAACAACCAACAATTTATCAAGTTCTTCAAAATTCTCTTAGTTTTCCTCGATCTTTTTGATTTGTATATTAATTTAAAATGAGCTTAAGATATTTTTTTTTTAAATAAATTATTATTATTTATCTCAATATTTTGTCACCACATTGGGTGACTTCTCCAGGGTAAATTTTTTTTGTATAATTAATAAATAAAAATTATAAATTGAAAAATTATTGGTACACTGACTTATATCAACTCAAGGACAAAGGCCATATTATCCAATTTTAATATGAAATTATTATTTCTTCTTTCCTTGATAATCAATTTTCTTCTATACAAAATTCAAAGTTTTTTATTTGGTATAACACTCACCAAGATTCAAACCAGGAGCCTTCTGTTAGGTAGTTCATCGTCTTACCCATTCACTTAAACTAAAATATATTTAAATAGTTTTTATAAACCATGCGGAAAAAGGACCTTTATTAGCACACATCACGTAACCAGTTCATTGTGATAGGGACCGGTCAAGGAACCGGTTTTTTATATGAAAAGACCGGTCACCTTAACATGGACTTTTTCTAGCAGAGGGTCAATTGGCCTCTGTGACATGTCACAGGATTGGTCTTAAAGAACATATCACACAACTAACCCCAAAGAACATATCACAGGACTCGTACTTTCAAACTCATCTCGCTCTATCACGTGAACCGAGTATGTGGTAAGTTTTTTGAGAGCCGGTACTGTTTTCACCTAACACGGGACTTGTACTTTCAATATGTAATAGAGACTTTTAATACCGATCACGTAATAGATACCCCGATCCTACTTTTACTAACCACAGGACTGGTACTTTCAGAGCCATCGCGTGATTTAGACTTTTAAACCGTTCTGGTGGTAGGTATTTAGGAACCGGTATTTTTTTGCCTATCTCGAGATATGTATTTTCAGAGCCGGTACTATTTTCAACAATCAGTGTACAGGTCCGAATTGTCAACTGACCCCTTTTTTACTGCAGGGAAAGTTACTTATATTATATTTTTTCAAATTCAAACATTTAATTTTTTTTTTTGGAAATTTCCTTTATTTAAATTCAATTCATATTCATTTCGTTTGAATGTTCCTTTCAGATTTGAATTTTGTTTTAATTAAAATTTAAAACATAAAAATTTTAAATTGATGATATGATTTTAGTTCTGAGGCTCGTGGTTCAAATCCCAAACACGGTAAAACGTTTAAAAATCGATAAATACGCAGTTCGTCAACGCGAATTAAGAAGAAAATAGACTTTGTACATTTTTTGGGGAACGGTTTTATTGGTTGAAGAAGTTAAAATTTGTCTAAATTAAGTCATAAAGCTGAATTTAAATTTTGAGTGTGATTGGTACTTGTTTTCTACCAATAAATCATTACTGATAGGTAGTTGAGAAATACATGTTAATATTGATTCTTCATAGCAAATTATTTTAACCTTTTATAGCAGAATAATATTTAGGAACGCATGAATAATATTTTTGATTTTCAATTCAATATTACTAAATATATTATGATTGTCAAAAGTATAAAATCTTAAACTTTTGGAAAATTATTTGTTCTAAATTAATTCTACCAAGGTACGTATGAGCAATCTTTTTTTACATATTAATTCTTCATTACTCATACGTTGTTTCTTTAATAATTCTAAATTTAACTAAAAATATATTTGAGTGTACTCTAGTTACATACACACAAATATCATACTCGTACTCAAAAGTACACAAGCTTTTACACTTAGACACATACACACACATACACAAACTAACACCACAGCATAAAAATTGTACGATATACATTTATATTCTTGATTCGTTGGTTCGGTCGTTTCGTTTCATTCAAAAATATACCAACAAAAAACAGTTTGTTATGAATTGCCATTGAAGTCAGCAAAAACAACAACAACAACAACGACAGTAATAACAACAACAAGCAACCAATGGCAAAGATCTCATGCTGAGATAAAAGAAATCGCATATACTCAAACCGCCACCACAACACACCATCATTATCATCGTCATAACCATAATCACAAAAAAAAAAAACGAAAAAGAAAAAGAAAAACGACGACAACAACAGCAACGTTTCCACATGGAATACACTTACAACACACAGCAAAACATAAATATACTTGGTGTGCTCCCCTTTCAAATACAAGAAATATTTTAAGCAACAAAAAAAGTTAAACTTAAAGTAAAGCAAAAAGGAGTACATACATACATACATTTACTTACTTACATACAACATCTAGTAGATGATTGTTGCTTTTGCCCTTTAATATGAAAACAATAATAACAACAACAACATACAAGTATGATATAAAAACTACGGGTTGGTTCCACGGGAGACCAACTTAAATGACATCAAGTTGAAATATTTAGCAACAAGAAAAAAATAAAACAACAGTCCCTCTTTTTCTGCAGACCCGCACCATTGGAGTGTTGTTATAAGTTGTTTTAGTTGTTATTGTCAATGAGTTGTTGTAATAGTTGCTAAAGCAATATCATCACCAACAACATTAACTATCATCATCATTCGTTACAGATTTCTAGATGCCATTTTATGTTTTTGAATTTTACTTTTTTTTTTTTGTCTCTCTAAAGTTTAATGCTTAAAATCCTTATCTACATAAATATTTCTGTTATAGACAGTTTTTTCTTGTCACTTGTTTCATGTTTTTGTGCGCCATATTTGTTGGATGTTTTCTACGCATATTCTAGTAGTATATTCACAATACACAGACATATGAAATACACAAACATTTATCCAAACATACACCAATTTTCAAACGTTTACGGGCAGACAGACAGATAAGGCAAACAAGTGTACAAGTTTATTTATTGAATTTGTATTACTGTTGGCCATTGTCAATCATATTACTCGTACGTAAATAAATAATGATAGTCCTTGTTGTGTGTTCTACAAAATGAAGTCATATTCAGTTTGAGGTGATAAATTATTATATAACCAACATTTCTATTATATTTAAATTTAGAGATTAAAATTTTGCATTTTTTAAATAAAACAATAATAAACGCTTTAATGCTCTTTCTACTGATATCAATAATATCTATACTATTTTTGTAGTTTTTTTTATATGTTTTTTTATTTTTTTAGTTTTTATGTACGAGGGCGGATCAATAAGTCCGTGACTTTACGAACTTCCCTCGTAGTTATATGAAGTGCAACACTGCTTCCATCAAGTACCACCTGTTAATAGACTATTGTCAAATTTTAAGCAAGTTCCGTCATTTACTTTGCGTTTAACAGTTGTTCAAAACATACAACCTCGTAAATTTTTTTTTTTTTAATGGAAAAAAGTGAATTTCGAGTGCTCATTAAAAACGAGAAAAACCGTCAATCAAACCAGGGAAAAACTTGATAAATACTATATATGTGGACTCTGCACCATCGATTTCAATGGAAAAAAAGTGGTTTACTTACTTTCTTTGTGGCCTTACAAGCACGGAAGATGCCGAACCAACTGGACGCCCAGTTGAGATTTCTACACCCAAAACAACTGAAAAAATTCACGATATGGTGTTGACCGATCGGAGATTGAATGTGCGACAGATTGTGGAAGGCATAGGCATCTCATATGGCTCAGTGGTTTCAATTTTGAAGGATCACTTGGGACTGAGAAAGCTTTCCGCAAAATAGCTGCCGCGTTTGCTCACAATCGACCACCAACGGAATCGTGCGACAGCTTAGTTTCCATAGCAAAAATCCATAAAGTATACTACGAATTGCCCTCTTATTCGCCTTTTTCTCCGGATTTAGCCCCCAGTGACTATTACCTATTTCCAAACCTAAAGAAATGGCTCGGTGGAACGAAATTTAGCTCCAACGATGAAATTATTAATTCAACAAATGCCTATTTTATGGACCTGTTAAACGCAAAGTAAATGACGGACTTGCTCAAAATTTGACAGTAGTCTACTAAAAGGTGGTACTTGATGGGAGCAGTGTTGCATTTCATATAACTACGAGGGAAGTTCGAAAAGTCATGGACTTATTGATCCGCCCTCGTACATCGAGGTATTTTGTTTGTTATTATTGTTAATTTTCAACGAGCTTTTAACCTCCATATATTTACAAAAACGAACCAAATTCACGATTTTAGCTAGGCTGATACATGTATTTCGATGCGGTAAAAGATCTTCAGCACCCAAAGTTTCAGCCAAGCTAGAACCTCTATAAATTTAGCACTGAAAACTTATAATGACAAAGACAACAAAAATTTTATTTATCGTTTTATCAGTGAAATTCATGCTAAACATTAATAAAGTTTATTGCAAAAATGCATTACGTTACTTCTCTCACGCATCACCAGTTTCCCAACTATTTTGTAGCGAACACAATTTTAACAAACATACCGTTAGCTTTGTTTGTAAAGGGGATAAGTCCACAATTTATAATAACGTAGATTTTAATGTGGTATGATAAAAAAAGTATAAATATATTATTTATTTATTTTATTTATTAATCATATAATTACAAATTATATGTTAATACCCTAACCGAGCACTAGCCACAAAGGCCTTCGGCTCGATGTAGCGAAAACAGACCAGAGCCTCTGGTGGGAATTGAACCCACGACCCCCGCACTTATAAGCTAGCACGCTACCAACTAGCCTACCGGGGCGCTCGATAAATATATTATTTACCTGTTGCTAGGCAATGCTGTTTAACTCCTTCCGGGCCGGTGGTATAAAAACAAACCACTATTCTAAATATTATTTATAAATTCTCTGCGCATCGGTATGGTGCAAATACCTTTTTAACATGTAATTTAAAGCCTATATTTTATAATAAAAAATTATTTCAAGTCCGAAAAAGATATATATATGGGATTTATTTAAGTACAAAGTTGAACGTCAGAGAAGTGCCAAAAGTAAGCAAAATTCTATGGGTCAGATAATATCATTTTCTGACTTGAAACGTGGTAGGTCCCTGTTCAACTTTGACTTGTAATGTGCCTCTTTGTCTAAGCAAAACTAAATCTGTGGGTTGATAAAGCGTTACCTGGCGGTGTCCTGTTATTCCTGGTTTAAAAATAATAAATCATTTTACAAGTAGAGAACTGCGTTTGTTATTATAAAAAATGTAAGCCTGAGCGTAAATAAATTTTTGACCATTTTTTTTAAATATTTTTTTCTCTTTTTTTTTTATTAATAACTAATTTACATCTTTAGTAAATAAATAATATGCTACACAATGCAGTAACGAAATATTAACAAATAAATAATATTTTTATAAAAAATCAACCTTAAGCTCAAAGAATAAATAAGTTTTTAATAAAAAAAAGAAAAACGTTAAAAATAAATAAAAAAAAATATTTTTTTTTCTCTTTTTAGAAAGTAAATTTTTTTTTAATCCTTCTCGCTTGAAAAACGTTCGTTTAAGGCACAAAAAAGTAGTAAATTTTATTCCCTATCGATATAAACAGTTTTCCATATTTATTTACATTTTGTTTTTCAGTTTTTAGTTGATGAGTGAATTGATCCCAATGAACCTATCCCGTGACCGGTCACCTGAGGCCATACCACTAAATTATTACAAAGTATTTTTTTTTTGTAGTGTTAGTGGTGCTTTCTTTTCCTTTTGTTTCTATTTTTAATTTTCTTAAAATCTTCGTTTTGTTTTTTCTTTCTTTTGTATTTATTTTTATTTATATTTTTGAAAGTAAAGCAACCTTTAAGAAATTCTTCCTATTAATTTATTGTCTTGCATGGTGTATAAAATGAATTTCTTTTTACCTATTCGTACCCTGCGGGAAAAGGACCTATCCCAGGACACGTCACATGACCGGTTCATTGTGATAGGGACCGGTTACGGGACCGATCACTTTCATGGGCTTGTTCTAGGAGGGGGTCAATTGCCCTCTGTGACATGTCACAGGACTGGTCTAAAAGGACAAGTCGTGACTTTTAAACCGGTCACGTGATAGGTTCTTTAGGAACCGGTGCTCTTTTTACCTATCTCGTAATATGTTTTTTCGGAACCGGTTCAATTTTCACCTATCCCGGGACAGGTTTCAATTTCCGGCTGACCCCTTTTTTCTACAGGGTAATACAGGCTAATTACTCAAGGACCTATCCCAAGACACATCACGTGACCGGTTTATTGTGATATTGGCCGGTTTTTTATATTTAAAGGACCGCTTAATTTAACAAGGGCTTGTACTAGGAGGGTGTCAATTGCCCTCTGTGACATATCACAGGACCGATCTAAAATAACACGTCACACAACTAACCCCACAGAACATATCACAGAACCAACGCAAAAGAACATGTCATGACTTTTAAACCGGTCACGTGGAAAGTCTTTAGGAACCGGTCCATTATTCACCTATCTCGTAATATGTATTTTCGGAACCGGTCCAGTTTTCACGGGAACCGGTCCAATTTTCACGGGACAGGTCCCAATTCCTGATACCTTTTTTCCCGCAGAGGAGTTGATGCGCTCGTTTCAAGCTTTTTAGTTCAAAAATTAGTACATTAGAGAGTTGCAAATTTTTGTCTGGTCTTTCCAGGAGAGTTAATAAACCACGTAGTTCTTATTGTTTATTGGGTAATCAATATACATATCTACTTCCATTATTTACATTTATCCTTGTTATATTTTTGCTAAAAATTCAACCTGGTCAAACTGCAATGATTTCAATGCACTCGTGTGCTTCTTTCTAAATATTTTAACATAGATTTGTTATTAATGATAACAAATATGAATAATACAAATGTTTGTATATAAAATATATAAAAATATTTTATACACATGAAAAATTCTCTGCATATAACACACATACGTGAATATATTTTGTATATACATTTAATATTTTGCATAATAATACATACAGATTTAAGACTTTATCTCTAAATATAAAAACATAGCATAAAAACATACACATAACATACAAAAATTAAAAAAAAAATATATACAGTGGCCCACAAAACTAAGGACACAGCAAAATGTTTTTTAGGTTTTCTTAAAAATTTTTTGTTTAAAACAAATAAAAGTACTAAATTGTAAATTGTAAACAAATAAAAGCAAAAATTATATATAGTAATTTAGTATAATTAAGAAATATAAAACTTCATTTCATTAGAGCAGAACAATTCAGAAAAATATTCGTGTAATATTTGAAAATTGCATCGCAAAAGTAAGGACACACCTATAAACATAATGTCCATTTATTTTATTAAATTACAAATATAACGAAATTGTTACCTCTTTAATATTTATACAGCCTTTATTGTGTAATTCATCCTTAAATTGAAATATTAATTTTTACGGATTTTGTAATGAATTTTTTGACAGTTGCAAAAAAACGAAATAAGGAAAAAATCATTACTTTTTACAGATTTCGTAGATAATTAGTTGATAGTTAAAATAAATAAATAAATAAATAAATAAATAAAGGAAATATTACTTGATTTACGTATTTGTGGTTAGTTTGTTATAAGTTAAAAGAACTGGAAAACCATTTATTCACTTCAAATAGTTTGTGAGTTAAAATAGCAGAAAATACAATTTAAAATAAATGATTTTTGCTATTTATTTTTAAAAGTTTTAAACAACTGACGCATCCATAAAAAACGATTTAAGGATGAATTATTGTGTAATTCATCCTTAAATTGAAATATTAATTTTTACGGATTTTGTAATGAATTTTTTGACAGTTGCAAAAAAACGAAATAAGGAAAAAATCATTACTTTTTACAGATTTCGTAGATAATTAGTTGATAGTTAAAATAAATAAATAAATAAAGGAAATATTACTTGATTTACGTATTTGTGGTTAGTTTGTTATAAGTTAAAAGAACTGGAAAACCATTTATTCACTTCAAATAGTTTGTGAGTTAAAATAGCAGAAAATACCATTAAAAATAAATGATTTTTGCTATTTATTTTTAAAAGTTTTAAACAACTGACGCATCCATAAAAAACGAATGATTAATCAGTTAAAGTAAGTGTTAAAATTTAACCTACCAATTCATTTATTTGAAACTGTTTCGGTGTTTTGTATTTTTGTTTGTTTTTTAATCTACAAAATGTATACTCGCACACTATATAAATACATGTTGTGTGAATGGACTTATGTGTGTGTGTGAGTTTTTCAAATTTCCGCAATGCGAATTGAAATAATTTTGTAAATAAACAATTTAAATTAAAAAAAAATTTTTAGTTTTTTGAATATTTGTAATAAATGTAACGGAAACAATTAAACCACAAATTTCCCTTTTGTGGCAAAATTTTTATTAAATTTCAAACAAATGAAAAAAAATAAATAAAACTGAAAAAAATCGGCAAATGACAGTAAATCATTTTGAACAAATGTATAAAAAGTTAAAATAAATATTTCTTTGAAAATTGAATGTATTTTCCTTTAATGACTACGGGACACTATTTTACCGATTTGTCGGTATTCTTTCTCATACAAATCGATTATAAATTATTTCTCCTCAAAAGTTAACTTCTTGCGTGGCATTATTTCGCTTTTTTTTGTATAGATATATTAAAGTTTTAACTTGCGCAATTTAATTAATTTATGTTTTTCGTATTAGTGATTTATAATGTACCATTATTCCATATAAACAATAAGTGTGCCCTTAGTTTTGCGTCGCCATTCATGAGGTAATATGTTGTTAAATGTTCTTATTTTTTTTTATTAATTCATATAAAAAGTCATAATGTTTCTAATTAAAAATAAATATTAATTTTGTCTTAAGATTTTTGCTCAAACAAATATAAATTGCTAAAACCTAAAAAAAAACTGTTTCTGTGTCCTTAGTTTTGTGGGGTTACTGTATATATTATTATTTCATAGAATTAAAGAAAATCCTGTTAAATTTTATAACTTTAACATTTGGCAGAAAAACATAACAAAAACAAAAAGATTTAAAAAAATGCAGACATTTAAATTTATGTTTATTTGTGTTGGTGATATTATTTTTGATATTTTCTATGTTAAGTTTTTATAAAACAGGACCTGCCCATAAATACATTTATACAAATTTCAAAGTGTGTGCGTGTGTGTGTTTAAATAAATTTTAACACCAAAATGTTTATGTGTATGTGAAACGTTTTACGACAATTTATATTAAATTTCAAATTTACATCTTTTTTAATTTTTAAACATTTAACGGAAACAAATCTCTACTGATATGATTAACGTAGTTGAGTGTGTGTGTGTGTGTGTGTAAGTATTTATGCTTGTGTATATGTATTTTTGTGTAGGTGTACGGATATATATGTTTATCTTGATGTACTTTGGTTTTATATCTAAAATAAATGTGTTTTTGTTTTTTTTTTGGTGCAGAGTATGATGTTGAGATTTTATATCTTTTCTTCCTTCATTTCCTTTTTGTTTTCTTTTATAAGCATTTTATATATGATTCGTTTTCCTGTGCTCCCCACACAAACAGATTTAAAATTGTAAATTCTTTATTGGCTTTTTATTTAAAGCTTTAACTTGAATTATTTGTTTATAAAATAAAATTTATCTACATGTTGGTATTTTTTTATTGACGTTTTGGTTAAAGTAGTAAACACAAATTACTGTTTTGAGAGTAATAATTTTTGGAAATTTTTATATTTAAGTAGATACTTGACTTGATTGATGTTTGGTGTTTTCTTCTGATTGTAAATGTTAACAAAAAAACAATAAAATCTAATGATTTGTGTGAAATTTTTGATGCGTGTGTGTGTGTGTAGATAAAAAAAAGGTGTTAGTTGTTAAGAATATTTAATTTTTAAACTTTCCATTAAAACAAAAAACACCCTTACATGAATTTTAGACTCTACAATGTATAATTTAGTATTTTATTTTAACAAATAGAATACAATATTTAAAGCTTAAATATATTTTTTTCATTTGTATTTAATAGATTTTATTGCAAAATTTTATTGATTTATTTACATTGTAGGGGAGTCATAAATTATTATTTTAGTTTTGAAATCAAAATTAACAAAATACAAAAAAAAAAAACAATTTTAAAAAATTTTTTTATTTTTTATTAATTTAGTAAAAAAAACATATAAAAACAAATAACAACTTAAAATAGTAATAAAGTTTTGCCATAAAACATCACTCTATCACTTTAAATATCATAAACACGATACAACATGCACTTGACTATTTCATGCACCAGAAACAACTATTTAAAGTGTTTTTTATTTTTATTTTTAGTACTTTTTAAATTTCAGGAATTGTTTATTTTTGTATTATTATTTATTTGAAATGTATTTTAGAACAGTAATAATGTTACTGAAATGTTAGATTTATGACTTTTAAATAACAAATATCACTACAAATAAATAAATAAAATTTGTTTTGACAAAAAAAATTAAATTAGTAAATTTTTAAATGCTTTAGTGTTGTTATCGCCTAATCAAAATATACAAGGTGGGCAAAAATCATCATCTGACTATAACTTTTGTTTACACCGAAAACTTGTTCGGTTTTTAACTGATTATTATTTGCACTTATAAATTTTTTTTAAATTAATAGTGGGAGATTATGTCGGACAAATGGCCGCCGTCGGCATTGATGCAAATTTGGACACTGATTACATTTTGCATAAGTGCATAAGTGTGCGCATTTGTGGTGTCATGTTGTCAATTTTGACTCGGCTATTGTCGTTTAACTCTCGCGCACACCAACTACCTCCAATGTCCCCAGAGAATTACATGGACTCCTTTATAATACGCATTATGTCGCGTGCACGTCCTACTGGAACCACAATTCCTCCAAATAAAGCATGGCTGTATAGCGGTCGCGGTAATACTGTTACCGCCGGTTCCTTCGAAAAATAAGGTTCAATCAGCTTTCAAGGTGCAACCGGATACCACATAGTAACTTTGAGAGGGTGTAATGGTGGTTCATGTGAATGGTGGTGTGAATTTTTCGTCTATTCACGTGACCGCTGTGATAAAAATGGGCCTCGTCGCTCATGATCAATTTTGATGGAAAATCATCCATTTCTTCGGTGAGTTCCAAAAGTGCGTTGTTATTCTCTATAAATTTCGCACGTGCCTCTTTCACTTATGTGAAAACCAAACTGACATACGATACTACGAGGGCAGATCCCATCAAGTACCACCTTTTAATAGACTACTGTCAAATTTTGAGCAAGTTTCGTCATTTACTTTGCGTTTAACAGCTGTTCAAAACATACAACCTCGTGGATTTATTGAAAATGGAAAAAAGTGAATTTCGAGTGCTCATTATTACATTAAATGGTAAAAAAGTGGTTTACTGACTTTCGTTGTGGCCTTACAAGCACGGAAGATAACGAACGTTCTGGACGCCCAGTTGAGGTCTTTACATCCAAAATTATTGGAAAAATTCACGATATGGTGTTGGCCGATCGGAGATTGAATGTGCGATAGATTGTGGAGGACATAGGCATCTTACAAGGCTCAGTGGTTTCAATTGTGAACGATTACTTGGGTATGAGTAAGCTTTCCGCAAAATTCATGAAGTAGACTAGGAATTGCCCCCTCATTCGCCTTATTCTCCGGATTTAGCCCCCAGTGACTATTTCATATGTACAAACCTAAAGAAATGGCTCTGTGGAAAGAGATTTAGCTCCAACGATGAAATTATTGATCAAACAAATGCCTCGAAAAATCCTGCTGTTAAACGCAAAGTAAATGACGGAACTTGCTCAAAATTTGACAGTAGTCTATTAACAGGTGGTACTTGATGGAAGCTGTGTTGCATTTCATATAACTACGAGGGAAGTTCGAAAAGTCACGGACTTATTGATCCGCCCTCGTATTTGTAAAAATGGCAATAGTTTCCAATAGGGTGATACTTATTGCCCCATGTTGAATTACAAATACCACTTTTCGTAAATTGCGATTTTGGCAGTATTATGTCGTAGATTTAATCTTGTGATAAAAATATAAATAATTTCTGTAATATTTTTCTAAAACCCAAAATATTTCAAAGGTCATATTAACATTAAAAAAAAACAAAAAAACAAAACACCTTATAAAATGTCATATACAGAAAAAGCCAACTGACAAACAAATTTTTGCTGCATTATAATCCTACAAAAATCGAAAAGAACAAAAACAGATAAATTTGGTTTAGTTTAGGGTTTATTTAAATTCATTCAATCTTTTGTAAAGCAATTTGTTAATCCTAAGTAAATCCCCAACAAAAGACCTCACACATAAACTGATGCAAAAAGTACTCACTCGTACCTACATATGGTTAAGTTGCCTTTCAGGCAGATAGTTTTACAACTCTAAACTCTACAACTTTTGTCACCAAAAAAAATTAAATAAAATTATACGCTTTGTTGACTTCATTGTTAACTAAACAATGGTAGGGTATTAAAAGAACACAAAAAAAATAACTGAAAAAAATAACAGAAAGATCAATCAATAGATCGAAAGAAATATTTCATAACTCACAACAAAAATAAAGAAAAAATATCAGTTAAAGCCGGTTTTTGATCTTTCATATGGCAGCAATACAATATAAAATTCATATGGTTTAAATTTTTGAAGAATATTCGAAAATATTAACATTATTATCATTACAACAACCCACACTTTTTATGGAAATGGAAAATCATTCGGGTGTAGCAGCCAGCACCACATACTAACTAACTGACTGAAAACAAAATCATCAAACATTTACCAGAAAAGAGGCCTGAAAATGTATGTGTTTTTTTTTTGCAAGCTGAAAAATAAAGTCAATCAGACAAGAAAATAGTTTTAAGAGTTTAACCTTATCATCATAACATTTATTAAAGTGTAAATGAAATGACAGACAGACAGATAGATAGTATGAACAGTCAGGCCAGACATTCAGTCAGTCTATATGACATTTAGGCCGACAATATGATGCGTAAAGATGTAGACTACAAATGTTGGTAGTTGAGTTTTATTTTTTGTGCAAAAATATGTATAATGTGTATGACGTCTGCTTGTGTGCAATGTACGTATGATGATATCGCACATGTTATCGTTCTCATGTGCATTACAGTCAAGTCAACTATTTATTCATTTATTGCATGAGTGTTTCCATACATAAGCTTTCAGATAAAAAATATGAGATCTAAAGTATTAGACAAGCTTTTCAGTTACCACATTTTTAGTATTAGGGGAGTATTCATTGTACATCACTTTAAATATTTTTTTTATTGCCTCACATGGCCTGAAGTCGGCAAAAAAAAGGAAATTTTTTTATATTAAGTGGGAGAAAATTTTGCCTATTTGAGGGTTAAGTAAATCTAATTTCTTTAAAAGTTATTCATCTTAAATATCAATTTCGCCGAATTTCACAACTTAATCTAAAAATTTAATTAGGTAATAATCACTTCTTAAAAATTTCCCTGTTAGTTCAAGAACTTTTAGATTATCATCAAAGGACCAAACCCGAAATATCTGTGAGAAGGTGAATTTCACCAAAATTTAGTAATGTTAGATATTGGTATCGCCGACTAGCGCAATTTTAAATATATCACCAATATTAAGCTAATAAACAGAACTTTAATATTAGCTGTACTTTCATTCTTACCTATTAATGTTAAAGTTTTAAAATAACTCTTATGTTAAAATAACATAAAATACCATTTAAAAGAAATGATATTTCATTTAAAAGAGCGGACATACTTTTCATTTAAATCAAATTGTTTTTGTTATTTATTTTTAAAAGTTGTTTAAGCAACCAGCACATCAGTAAAAATACAAATGATTAATCAGTTAAAAATAAGTGTTAAAATTTTACCTAACGATTCCGTAAAAAATAACTGATTATTCATTTACTTGAAGTTGTTTCGGTTTTTTGTATTTTTGTTTTTGTTTTTTTCTCTACAAAATGCACACTCACACAGTCTAAAGACACATTTTGTGTGAATCACCATATGTGTGTGTGTGTTTACGAAGTTCTTGTAGTTTGAATTGAAATAAATTTGTGTATGAAAAAACAATTTTAGTTTAAAAACGAATTAGTATTTTTGAAATGATTTGTTTTAATTTAAATGTGTAACGGAAAAAAATAAACCACAAAGTTCTGTTTTATCGGTAAATTTTATATTATTTTTCTAACAAATGAAACTAAAAAAAATCCGGTAAGTGACAGTAAATCAGTTTAAGCAAATTTATAAAAAAAAAGTTAAAATAAATATTTCTTTGAAAAATAAATGTATGCTCCATTATTTTTAATTGAATTGAAAACTTTTTTAATTGAACTAAATACAAACAGTAAACTACATACTATTCTAAGTGTACGTTATTAAAGTTAAAAAAATAAACGATTAATATTCATAATATTTCCAGTATAATTGAAGAAATGTCAAAAAAAAAACTTAAGGAAGTAGAGCGAAAAATTAACAATAGAAGTTAAAATATATGATAATTATCCAAGTTGAAAGTTAACGTGCATATGAAAACCAACATGTAAGTTTTTGCCCAAATTTTAGGTACTTTGAGTTGTGTATGAGTTCCCACATAAAAAATGTAAATACATGGGCAGGTATATGATAATACATGAGCATACATAATTGTATACGTCCATGCATAGTTCAATATTTGATCATACATGTTCTCATATATTTCCATATATCTTTGAATCCGAAATTTGAGGATATATGGATATATATGAGCACTCATAAATCATATATGAGCATATATAAACCTCAAATTCGGATCCGAAGATATATGGTCATATATGAGATTACATGTGGAACTATGCATTAGCGTATATTTCCAAAGCAGAATGGTTATTAAATATTATACAAGCTGGGGCAATAGGTATTGGAAAGTGCTGCAATTTTTTGCGGCTTAGTTTTGACATTCGTCAAGTAAGTACTTGAGAAATTTATAGTCAATAACAATGAATCGCTATTAGTCTCAAGAAAGACCTCATTTTTTCGAAGGTGCCAACGGTAACGTTACTACGTTGAACGTCAGCAATATTACGGTGAACGTACAGATGTTGACCGAATTTTTCTTCCCAGAAATTGACGATCTGTATTTGGAGAACATGCGGTTCCAACAGGACGCGGCCTCTTGTCATTCCGCACGCATTTAAAGGACCTTCCCAGCGAGTGTAAAATCGCGTATCGGTGATTTGACTTGGCCAGCCAGATCTCCCGATTCGACTGTGCCGGACTTCTTTCTCTGAAGACGTTGATTCACGTGAATAAGCTCCGCACCTTGGAGGAATTCAGTAACAACAGCCGATCCGAAATGGACAACGAGACACCACAAATGCTGGGCACAGTTATGCAGAATGGAATCAACACAGCCCAAATTTGCATCAACGCCGACGGCGGCCATTTGTTTCAACTATTTGAAACAAAATTTATAAGTGCTAATAAACATAATCAGTTAAAACTCAAATGAGCTTAAACTTTTAAAAAAATATATAGCGAAATTAAATCAAATAATGTTTTTTGCCCCACCTTCAAGTTTTCAACAAAAAAATGTTATAAAAATTTAATTATAAATGAATTTGCAAGGAATAACCTAGCAAAAGTTTCATTAAAATTTATAAAAAATCTTCATAGATTTTCCTCCAATGCACAACTTGATAAATATTATTGAAGCTTTTTCATGAAAATGAAAATTGATTACATGTTTTTTTTAATTTTTATGAAACCTTTCAAAATATAGATAAATATATTTTTTAACTTGACATTGGAGCTAAGTAGTTACATTTGTCTTTTAAATCAGTAGTTACTTCACCACTATATATTAATCGGTAAGGAGTTATTTTTTTGTAAGGGAGAAATAATGACAAATTTCACCAATGTTTTTCAACAAATAGTAAATAGATACCTCCAATGACATGCCTGTGCTAAAATCACAATTTTTTCATCATAATGAAAGTTTTGATGTGAAATACAAGTTTATCAGGAGATGCTTCTTGTTAAAAAATATTTCATTAAATATTGTAATTTTTTAAAAGCGAAAATCGTCAATTTTTCCACTATCACTTCTTACCGGATTTTTTTTTTTTGTAATAAAATATTTTTTGTGTTATAAAAACTAAACAAGTGTTTATAACTTTGTTGTTTTCCCCCTCAAAATAACTTTTGAAATAATACATATCACCATCAAATTCATTACGCTTCAAAGGTAATAAAGTTGTAGCAAGGGCCAACTAATAAAATGGACAAGTGAAGAGGCAAAAATACAAAAGTGCCACACGCAACTGGCAAAATACACAAGAGAGTCAAGTCAGTCAGTACCACCAGTTTTTTTTTTAATTTTTTTCAACAAAATACGCCCATGCAAAAATAAAACATCTAGTCATACTGAACGAAATGAAACATCTATACTTGTAGTCGAATAATGAATGTTCCTATAAATCGCTCAAACCAAAAACCCCCAATATATACATACATATTTTGTATACTAAATGCGTTACGTTTTGATGCGATTTGCAACGCATCATCTTAACAATAAACTATAGGGCACATGGGCACTACTTTAGTTTTTACGAGTATTTCTTTCGCCATCCATATAAAATTCCTCATACAAGAAAGTCAGCTAAAATGTTTATGGGGGAGAAATTTTAAACACTACTAGTCATATAATACAGTTACAAGTTAAGTGTATGTTTTAGTTCACACTTGATTAAACAATAAAAAGGGAATTACAATTGAAATATTTTATAAAGTTTTGTTTTTCTTTTGAAACACACAATGAACAGCCAGAAAATATTTTATAAATTAACTTGTAGTTATTCGCATAATAAACTATGAATGATTTTGATTTTTCACAAAATTTCTCAATGATTAGCCAAAGTAGTTCAAATTAAAAAAAATGCCATATTTTTTAAACCACTGACAAGGAAACTATACCAAGGGGTTCCCCCAGATTTTGATGAAATTTCGATGTGTGATGGAGTGTACAAAATTAAAACACGTTTGGTGGTAATAAACATATTGGTCCATCTTAATATTTAGAGGGTGACAATGAGTAAAAAAAATTTTTAAAACATTTTTGTTTGATTTTTTTTAATAATTACTCCATAGATCTTTCATTTTATACCCATTTTATATATATATATATATTTTTTTTTGACAAACATATTAAGTTCCAAAAAAAAAAACGGAAACCGGAGTAGTTTTTGAGCCCACACTCAATATTATGTAGTTTACTGTTTGTAGTTTAATAAAAAAAAAGTTTTCGGTTCAGTTAAAAATAAATAAATATTTTTCAAAAAAATGTTAATTTTAACTTTTTTTACATTCGTTCAAAGTGATTTACTGTCATTTAACGATTTTGTTTTCAGTTTCATTTATTTTTTCTTTTGTTTGAAATTTAATGAAAATTTACCAATAAAACGAAAATTTGTGGTGTGTTTGATTTTGTTACAATTATTACAAATTTTAATTTTGTTTGCTGTTTAAAAAAAAAAAAAAAGAAAAAAAATATTCAAAAAATTTCAATTTGTTTTTTATTTAAATTGTTTGTATACAAAACTATTTCAATTCAAATTACAAGAACTTCATAAACGCACACACATATGGTCATCCACACAAAATGTGTCTATGGACTGTGTGAGTATACATTTTTTAGAAACAAAAATACAAGAAATGGAAACAATTTTAAATAAATGAATAAATCAGTTATTTTTTACGGAATTGGTAGGTAGAATTTTAATATTTATTTTTAACTGCTTAATTATTTGTATTTTACTGATGTGTTAGTTGGTTAAGCAATAACCACTTGATTTAAATGAAAAGTAAGTAGACCGGTTTCTAAAAAAAAATATCATTTCTTTTAAATGTTATTTTCTGTTTTTTTTTTTTAACTAACAAACTATTTTAAGTGTACGTATTTGATTACAAGACAAGACAAGAATGATTTGAAAAATATTTTTCATAGGTTTTTTGTTTAAGTTCACCCTACACACCACAATTTTATAGTTATTCTATAATTTTAATTGAAAAACAAACTTAAAATCCAACATTAGAATAGTTTAACTTTATAAACTTAACCAAATATTGGCTTTTCTAACCAATATTAAAAAAATAGTATCTTGTACATTACTTTATCGAAGATTTTGTCATTTAAATAAAATATTGGCAGTAAAAATCGAATGGTATTTGTTTTACTAAAAACAATCTCTCCATCTATAATATTAGTTTTTTAAACCAATTTTAAAATATAATTTTTTTATTCATATTAATGCAATGAACCTGTAATTTGCCACAATTTCGAAAATCAAAATAAAATGTTGAGAAATTTTAGAATGTGTTATATTTTACATATTTATATTCATAATTAGACAACAGCTAAATGTAAGTGTCTGTAGTGCAGTGGGTAGAGCAACATCTAAAATAATTTTTTTTAATTACATAAAATTAAAAAACACTATTTTCTGTTCTTATGGCAATGTTATTTTTAAACAAATATTTTTTTAGTTAGTTAGTTTATTTTATTGAGTCTTTATATTTTCTTTATTCAGTGTTAACATACTATAAATTATTGGAAAACTTAAAACTATATTGTGTTATTTTAATTACATTAGTGTTAGTTAAATGCTACTTGCTTATACAAAGATAGAAAAACTGAAGTTATTTACATATAACATTTGTTGAAGAAAAGTGAAAACAGTGTTTGCTCCCGACACTTACATTATTTTGTAGAGTAGTATCTTCTTTTGATGAACTTAAAACTAAACAAAACTTAAAATTAAACCTAATTAGATAATTATATATAAAAAATTCAAATTTTTTTTTTAAATTTCAAACCTGAAAAATATTCAAGTTTAACATTTTACTTTTTTAAGTCGAATTTAGTCTAAAGAAAAAGCAATAGCCTAAGAAATAGAAAATCGCTGGTTCGGAACATAAACAATTTTTGGTTTTAAACAAAATTTTATGGAAGGCTTATCTATTATTTGTAGAATTTATATTTATATATTATAGTACATAAATAAAGATGCAATCAAAAATTATAATAAAAATTCGGAATTTGTAAATAAATTTCGGTAATTTGAACAGCATTAAAAATAAATATAAGTGATTATACCTGCATTCGGTTGCAACTACGGATCTGATTTCTTAGCGGATACAGGAGGATTTCTTTCAAAACTTCAAGTTCTGATGGGATCTTTTTCCGGATTAAAATATATAGTATGTATATGTATCAGCTCAGATAAAAATAAATATAAAAATAAATGATACATTTTTTTTAGCTGGTCAGTTGGTTTAGAAAGCCTAATATGCTTATTTTCACTATAACATATCCGCATTTCAATAAGATCGGAGCCTTGTAATACAATGTTTTGTTAAATTTTGTATAAAACTTTTCATAAAAGAAACAACTTTTTATTATAAGAATGTTCATTAATTTAGTAAAAAGCTGTCAACAAAACTTTGCAGAATTTATAAATTAATTACTTAACACTTCATTGCAAGAATATATTAAAATGTTTTAGCTTCTAGATTATTTAGATTGTTAGAAGACATTTGGTCCTTCGGGAAGTGTTACTAAAACCTTTGTATTTTAGTGATTGCTTTTAAAACTATTTAAGATTAAGAATTCTTGATGGACATTGCAAAACGGAGAATAAATTTTTTAAGAACACAAATGTTTAAAAAAATTACTAAGAAATTATTTAAAGGTTACTGGTCCTTCGAACCGGTTAAAAAAATTACTGATGCAATTGATGTTAGATTTGTTTAAGTGCCCAAGTTGTCTATTAAACTTTTCAAAAACAGGATAAGTCTTAAGGCTGAACAATATATTTAAAATTTTCTTTTTGCAACTGGTGGATAATTTTTAACCAAATCCTAAAAACGGTAACAAAATACTAGAATTTTACAATATCATTTCTTTAAAACGCACACACACATTTTCCCGTCTTTAAAATAATATTAAAAAAATAGAAATCGCAAAAAATAATAGTTTGATACAAACGCGTTGAAATGAAATAAAAACATAAACAGTTATATCAAAAACAAGCATTATGAAACAAATAAAGGAGTAGAGGTACTCATACAAATAGTAGCAGAAAGTATATATTTCACAAACAAAACAAGACCTTTTTCAGAAAAAATAACACATAAAACTCTCATGCATATACATACATATTTATAAATATTTATGTAGCCGTTCATGTAACATTCATTTTATACCATTCAACGAACCATTCAAAACAAAAAAAAAGAAAAAAAAAGAACCAACTTGAATATCAATTTCAGGTAATCCTCTACAAAATCCTTTTAGTTTCCTGACGAACGCGTTCAAATAGAGGTATTAACTGCGAATGATTCTGATTGCCAGTGAGTGAGTGAGTGTGTGTGTGTGTTTTTGTTATTATTGTTGTTTGTATATTTCATATCTCCTGCTCCCTGTTATGTGGCAGAGGATATCAGTTGGTATGATGATATTGTTTATACAACCTCAGGCTTTAAAACATTTGTTTTTTCTTAAAATATTTAAGACAGTTACTTTTAATTTTATATTTTTTGAACAGGATAAAAATATAAAAAAAATTAAAACGTTTAACCCTCTAAGGATTAAGGCGGTCACAAATTTATATAAGACATTACAAAAAAAATTAAGCAAAACTGAAAAAGAATCAGTAATTTACCAGAAATTGCCTCTAATATGCGTTTCAATATAACAATAATTTGAATTAAAAATAATTTTTATTAATAATTAGAAAATCTAAAAAATTTCAACAGATTTTTTACTAAACTTCTGTTAAAATTTTGTAAATTTATTAATTTTTAACATAGAATTTTTTAATGATTTAATTTTTAGCCGAAATTTAGAAGTTATTACTATTGTTTTACTTACGTTTTTTGCTGAGTGTATATAAAGACTCTTCTTGTATTGTTAAACTAAATTTAATGATAAACTTCGTGAATTATAAACGAATTTTTCTTACCGGAAGTTGTCGATTTGGATTTGGAAGGCATATGGTTCCAACAGGATTGGGCCTATAAATATCCCGATTTGATTAACAACGTGACACCACAAATGCAAAATCTTATCAAAAGAGACTATATTTGCATCAACGCCGACAACAGTCATTTGTAGGGCATTATTTTCCATAATTAATTGAAACAAAATTTATAAGTAAAAATAAACATAATCAGTTAAAAACAATATGAGTTTTTCTTCGTTATACCGATAGAAAATCAGATGAAAGTTTTTGCGCCGCCCTGTATAAAGGTCAACCAATAGTTTTTAAAAACTTCCAGTTTTTGATAGAAAATATGTATACAATTTAATAGATTTCAAATACAACTAGTTTTTCATAAAGTATTAATGTTAAATCACTGTTAAATTTTCTGCCCACAAAAATAAAGTCACCTTAAAGGGTTAAAACATAAAGTACTCTATATTCGATTGTATTTTGAGAAATAACAAATTCCCCCGATGGGTTTAATGATTTGTTGTTTTTTTTTTTTGCTGTTATTGTATAAGCCTTACGTTATCATAACACAACAATAACAACAAAAACTTTCCCGTCAAAAGAATAAAAACAAAACCGAATTGTTACTTAATGCCAATCAAAACCATCCATCGCATGTTTGGTTTGTAATGTACCTTGTATTCTAAGAGAAGGCTCGTTTTTTTTTTTTGGGTTTGTTAGTTTGCCATTTTATCTATCTACTCGTGCATATAAGAGACCGTTTTGTATTTATTTGTTGTCTGTGTAGGTCTAAAAAGGGGCTGTCATTTGGAAAAATTCAAATTCTCTAAATGTCTAACACTACGTATAAATGTGTGTTTGTATATACAGACTGATACACATATTTGAAACAGTTAGTGTGAGTCGTTGTTTTTATGTGGAACAGTTTTTGTTTTATGTTGACGCCACAATGACACCTCTTCCTTAGTTTTTTGTTTCAGTTTGTTGACGATGACATTTGAACTAGAGATGTCAAATGGGGTTCGAATTTCTTAAATTTCATTATTTTAAGGATATAGAATTTTCCTTAGTTTATTTAACTACTTATTTTTTACCAATTTTTTGTTTTTATTATTTGGGAAAAATCCTTTAAACTATTTTTAAAGAGAGATATAAACAAGGGACCACCCCAGCCAACACTTACATCCCAAAACTGGAATATGTAATATTCTAACTTTTTTATGTGCCATCTCTGATGTTTAGGGTGTAAAAAGGTTTGCTGAAAATGCTTACTTTTCTTATTGTTTTTCACATTTCTTTTAAAGCAGTGGTTCCCTAGGTGGAGCACTTGCCACGCTGGAAGCAATTTCAATATTTTAAGGCAGTAATAAGCGAATTCTTATGATTTTTTTAACTACAATTTCATTGATAAAAAGAAGATTTTTTTAATTAAAATTTTCTGAATTTTTATACATATATTAGCATTGCAGCCCTGACTTTCCGAGATGATATTTGTTGATATTGTAAATCTTACTGTCAAAGAAAATGTTGTCAGTGCTAAAACAAATGCATTTTTTTTATTTTTACCGTTTATAGAATTAGGAGAGAAGCAAAAAAAAATTCCGCTAATATTCAGATCAATATTTAAAGTTGGTTTTATAGCAGCTCCTCAGGATGATCATTCTGTTTGCTGTTGTAACCAAAAAATTTGAGTTGACATCTTGTAACTGAAATTTTTTACAACTTGTCACGTCAAACAACTGTTAAATTAGTAGTAAAAATATTATCAGTTATGACCAGGGCAGCGACTAGCGACTTCCATGCAAATGTATGTAGTCAAAAGTAAATAAAAAAAAAAATAAATAAAAGAAGTAAATAAAGGATTAAATTCGACTATGCCGAATATTTGGATATCCTCCATCATGTTTGATACAAATAATGTAAATAACCTAAGAAGTAAAATTATGGAGGTGAAAAAAATTTCTTGAGGTGAAAAACTTTTTTTTTAATATGGAAAAAAATTTTCTGGTTGGAAAAAAGTTTGAAGGTAAAAAAAAATTTTTGTGATGAAAAAATTTAAGTGGTGAAAAAAAATGTTTGAGGTGAATATAAAATATAATTCAATTCTAAGGGACTGGTTAAAAAACAAGAGAAAATATTTTATCCCCACCATATATGATGGAGGGTATAAAAAGATTTTGACCAAATACTTTTTCGGTTCAAAGAATTTGCAACAAAATAACATCGATTTGTTGTTAAATATTTTTGCATTTTTTGTTATAATTTCATATTACTTTTTGCATATTAAATGATTTATAATGTATATTTTTGCATACATATTTTGCATATTTGCAAAAATTAAAAGAAAGAATTTGTAAACCTTCACACAAAGAAAAAACATAGTGTTGCAACTATGCTTGCTGCATTCGGGAATGGTTGTCACAATAAATTTATTGGTTTATAAATAGGTTATAACCATGAATATGGTCGTTATAATAGTAAATATTTTATTATTTCTTTATTGCCACTTTCTATTTATTTATTTTATTTATTTGAAATTCTATACACAAGACCAATGTAATGTCTCTTATTACAGTATAGAATTATGCATTTGTGTGATACAATTGTTGAAAAATAAAAAAAATAAAAATAAACAATATTTTAGTTAAAACGATATAATTAAATAAGTGATTGGCTGTAACCATACTGTGGTAACAAAAATTCTGACTATGAAAAAGATATGATAGTTATGGAACTATAAAATGCTGGCAACAATCAATTAATGATTATAAATCAAATAAATCATGACTTTGACATTTACAGTCATAAAAAAAAATTTGTATTAGTTCAGTCACCCATGTAAAAATGATAATTTTTACCTGGCGGGTTTTGTTTTCGAAAATGCCTTATACATATAACATTATAATTTACACTAATCAATTCATTGTCGAAGAGGTTATACACTCTAATAAATTTCTGTTGAAATTTACCCAACGTATAGTAGGAAACTGTACTCCTACTATAAATTGGGTAAATTTACTCTGTGTGCGTAAAAATTGAAAGAAAAAAAATACACACATTATGCGTAAGTTGGTACACACATAATAGGTAATTTTACATTGAAAGTGCGTAAAAATTAAATGAAATTTTAAAAGTAATTCGAAAATTTACTAAAAGTGTGCGTAAAAAACCTATTTGAAGAGTAAATATACGCATTAGATGCCTAAAAATGCATTTATATATGCGTTATTATATAAAAAATGCGTATATTTACCAACGCATGGTTTAAATTAAACTGCAAAAAAAATTTATTTTGAAAGAATAATTTTATTTTGTGTATGTATCTTTTAATAATAATAGATTATAAATAAACTATTTGAAGAGTAAATATAAGCATTAAATGCCTAAAAATGCATTTATATATGCGTAATTATATAAAAATGCGTATATTTACCAACGCATGGTTTAAATTAAACTGCAGAAAAATATTTTTTTGAAAGAATAAATTTATTTTATTTATGTATGTTTTAATAATAATGAATTATAAATATAATACATAATATATTCTGAATGGGTATGTGCTGTCATGATGGTCATCTTGAATTTAAATTCACAATATTCACAAATATTATATTTATAAATTTTTAAAAATTAATTTTTGTTTTTAGTTTTTTTTTGATTTTTTTAATATTTTCTAATTTACAAATGTCAAAATATTTATTACCATTCTAAGTTAGTATATTTACTAAATTTATGTGTAAAATTTTAATTTAACAAAAGAATACTAATTTTAGGCACAAAGTGTTTAATTTTAAGCACATTATGTCTAAATATACTTCGTGTGTGTATTATTGTATACGAAAGTGTATAGAAAACATTTTTAAGCATTTTTTTGTCTATATTTACTGAACTTTCGTAATATTACGTAAAACTTTACCCATTTTATTGTAGTACATTTACAAACATTTTTTAGAGTGTACACTCTAATAAATTTCTGTTGAAATTTACTCCTACTATAAATTGGGTAAATTTACTCTGTGTGTGTAAACTAAAAAAGTACACACATTATGCGTAAGTTGGTACACACATAATGGGTAATTTTACATTGAAAGTGCGTAAAAATTAAATGAAATTTAAAAAGCAATTCGAAAATTTACTAAAAGTGTGCGTAAAAAACCTATTTGAAGAGTAAATATACGCATTAGATGCCTAAAAATGCATTTATATATGCGTTATTATATAAAAAATGCGTATATTTACCAACGCATGGTTTAAATTAAACTGCAAAAAAAATTTATTTTGAAAGAATAATTTTATTTTGTGTATGTATCTTTTAATAATAATAGATTATAAATATAATACATAATATATTTCGAATGGGTATGTGCTGTCATGATGGTCATCTTGAATTTAAAATCACAATATTCTTAAATATTATATTTGTAAATTTTTGAAAAATTAACTTTCCTTTTTAACTTTTTTTTAGTATTTTCCAATTCCCAAATGTCTAAATATTATTGTATATGAAAGTGTGTACAAGACATTTTTATGCATTTTTTGTTTATATTTACCGAATATTAGTAATATTACATAAAACTTTACCCATTTTATTGTAGTACATTTACAAACATTTTTTAGAGTGTATATAAAGATTTTAAAAACATTTTTTAATGAAATATTCTTAAATTAAAGGAACTTTTTCATATTTTCGAATCATAATATAACTGTAGGAACCATTTTATGGTAAAATAATGATTATTTTATCATCATAACATAATAACTATATTATAGTCCGAGCGTGGTTGGCACAACCATAATCCCTAAAATCTATGATGCTCTGCGAATATGATTGCTCTGCATCCTGTATGTCTAAGTACAGTTATATTGAATTTCATTTTGAAACAAAATCTCTCGAATAACAAATATGGTTTATCAAAATCGCCAACTTTATTTATTTTTTGGTGCATATTTTTTTGAATCCAAAAAAATGCATATTTTCCTATAAGTGCGTATTTTGAATTTTTACTGCATATTTTAAGAGCATTTTTTCTGATTATGACTTATGGCGTAGGAGGACATATAAATTTTTGAAAATTTAAAGTAGTGGATAGCACAAGAAATGTTGGGAGTCACTCTTTTAGCGGCAGAGTCGTTTGACAGATAAAGTTCTTCAAATTAACTGCCAACTGAATGGTTAAGTAGGAGCCTACGAAATTCAAATTAACAACTACCGATTGTTTGCTGAATTTCTGTATTTACAACCGAACCATACGATTGACAATAAATTCGTTTAATGTTATGGCGATAGACCCTTGTTATCCTTTACCATCATAAAGTAAAAAGAGTTCGCGTGTTTTTAAACAACCAAACTAAGTTTTTTTTTCTAAAAAAAAATATTCCCTTTACTTCAACATGTCTATCACTAATAGTTTTTTTTTTTTGTGGTAATTCGTGGAAAAAATATATAGTTAAAGTAAAAAAAAACACATTCTCAAATAACCGACAAATAGATTGACATTTAAAGACAACTGCCAATCTGGCCTAACATAAAAACACAACTACCTCCCTAACCCACTAAAATATTGTAGGGTATTTAAGGACCGTCCTTGACCGAGTACATTAGTTCATTTGTTTTAACTAGAAAATCTTGAAAAAGTTATTTTTTTTTTTGTCAAAACTACAAAAAAAGCATATTCCCCCAGTGCATGTTACAAAGTTTTTTTTTTCTTTTTTGTTTCCTTTTTGGACGAATATTATAGAATAGCTTAGATTGCTGCATTAAACTTCCAAGAAATCAACCAAGTGCAACCGACAAACACTGTTGTATACTAGAAGTACTTTAATGTTTTAAAAACTTTTTTTCCTCAACTTTGGTTTTGTGTTTGACAGTTGAACCATTGATTTTTGTTGAAAAAATTCTACTATTAACAGTAAAAATAAAAAAAAAAATTGGCTACAGTGATTTCTAGGAAATTCACTTTTTATTTGGCAAAACAAAAAATGTATAAAATAAATGAAGTAAATTTTATTTTAGATTTAGTATTTCAAAAACAGGTTACTAATGAATGGTTATTTAAAACAGTTTAAACCAAAAAACATACAAAAGTGTTTAAGTCGACTGTGCCAATTTTTTTTTTACTCTCCACTCATAAATTTTTTTACTGATTTTGTTCCTTATTGATAAAACAAAATTACTCGGAAAGGTAACAAACACTTTCATAAAAAATCTGCATTTCCGCACCTTATTGGACACCGACAAAAGGACTTCGATATATCGACTCCCAAGAAAAACTATTTTAGGGTAATCTCTTATGTTTTGATAATACCAGAGGGTCAATTCTCGTTCTGTGAAACGGTGAAATGAAAAGTTTTTTCACGTTTTCATAGTACTTTTGATTCGCGTTCTGTGAAAAAATGTAAAGAAATATCAAAACGTTTTCATATGAAAAAAAAAGTGGAACGAAACAAGATTTTTTCACGATTGCACAGCACTGGCGATTCTTGTTTTGTGTAACAGTGCAAACAACTGTCAAAATATTTTCATATGAAAAAATTGTTTACACAGGCTATTTATAAGTGAAATAAACATGAAGAAGATTGCAAGAGGAAAGCGTCCCAGCGAAAACCAAAAAGAGTATTTAATTAATTATTAAGAAAAGCATGTGAACATTGAAAACGATAAGTAAGTAGCTTAATAACCATAATCACACTTTTATTAAACCCACATTTACAGATTTGTAACTGCAGATGGTGCCAAATTTAGAGACGAAAAGTGTAACGAATTAGCGGCGAGCCTTAACAGTTTTAGTGGGACCCAAAAGGACAGTGAAAAATGGCAAAAGTATGGCATATTTATTTATAGTTTATTTATATTCTTTATGAATTTTTTTTTTCTTTAAGTAATATTAGACTTCATACGCGCACCAAATATAGTTCACTTAAAGTAAGCCGATATAAATCCATGAAGGGCTTGTCGGTTGTCATCTCGAATGGATTGTGGTCAGCACGAAGTATGCGTCTCAGCACTCTCAAAAAATTCCTATAAATGATTAAATTATTTACTGCAATGAAATGCTTGTAACGTCATTGCCTTACCTTTGTTCACCCGGAATTCTTTGAGTAATATCCAATAATACAATTAATCCAGATATTTTTATATAATTACTTAAAATAAATTTTACGAACTTAATTCACTTTTGTATACGTTTTCCTCTGTTTTGACATTTACTTTAAATTTTGGATAACACAGTTACAAAACTTTTGTGGGTACAGTGCGAATGAAACATTTTTTTCACAATACAAACGAGAATCGCAAATTATGTACTTGTGAAAAGTGCGAGTGAAAAGTGCTTATGAAAACGAAAATGAAAAGTTTTTTTTCACTTCACATTATCACAGAACGAGAATTGACCCTCAGGACATATGGTAGAGAGGGCAAAATTAATCAACATGCATGCGATTTTAGCAGCTCAAATTTAGGCGGTTTGAAAACCATCAAATATTGTCGATCTTCCAGAGTATTTCATAGATCTTTTAAATACCTTTTAATTGATATTTTTATAGGTTCTTCACTCACAAGACTGTAATTTATTTAAAAAGTAATACGTAGAGTTTGTTATTTTAAAATGAAGAATCAATCTGAAATATATTTTTTAATTATTTCAATCAGTCATTCAAAAAACAAACTGTTAAAAAATACAGACTTTCAGTAGCAGTTGATATTTTCTGTTAAATGTAAAATTTATGTTTTTTTTTTCTAAAAATAGAAATTCAAATAATTCTTTTTTGTTTTTTTTTTAACAAAATAGTTTGAATACAAGTATATTTTAATAAAAATTAAAAAAAATTATTCAAATATACATACATAGAAAATAAAAATATATACATCTGTGTGTGTTGAGTTTTGTATTTACATACAAATAAAAATACTTTCAATTTGAAAAACAATCTACCAAATCGTTTTTTTCTAACATTTTGTCAGTTAAAAATTAATGATTATTTTATGCGACTTTCGATTGCTTTTCACTACTTTTATTGATTATTAAACAATGCTTGAAAATAAACAACAAAATAAATTTAATAAAAAATCAGTAGTCGTCTTTTTGATTACATTTTGGATTAATTTTAGATTGTTTTTAATGAAATAATAAAGTGAGTGTTCCAAAAGGAAAAAAACTGTGCCATTTTTGATCCCTGTTAAAAATCTTAGTAGTGACATTGGGACGCTAATTTTCTTCATCATACATACACTCAGAATATTATGTATTTAATAGTTTGTAGTTTAATAAAAATGTTTTCCGTTCCATTTAAAAATAAAGGAACATACATTTATTTTCCAAAGAAATATCTATATAAACTTTTTTATGCATTAATTTAAAATAATTTACTATCATTTACCATTTTTTTCAGTTTCATTTATTTTTTTCATTTGTTTAAAATTTATTAAAAATTACCCAAAAAACGGAAACTTGTGGTTTATTTGTGTCCGTAACAGTTATTACAAATTTAAATTTTGTTTGCTGTCTGTTTCAAAAAAAAATATTCTTAAAATTTAAATTTGTTTTTTTATTTAAATTGGTTGTATATATACAAAATTTTTCAATACAATTTACAAGAACTTCATAAACACACATACATACACAAACACATTCACACAAAAAGTGTCTGTAGATATGCATACAAAAAATACAAAAAGTATAACAATTTCAAATAAATGAAATAAAACATTTGTTTTTTAAGGATTGGTAGGTAAAATTTTGACATTATTTTAACTGATTATATCAATTGTTTCTTACGGATGTGTAAATTGATTAATCAACATTTAAAAATAAATAACAAAAGGCAGTTAATTTAAATGAAAATTAAGTAGACCGGTTTTTAAATAAAATATCATTTCTTTTAAATGATATTTTCTGTTATTTTAACTTACAAACTGTTTTAAGTGTACAAATATAATCGAAATCTGAGTTTATACAAAGTGGGGCATTAAGTATCACCCTATCGGAAAGTATGTCAGTTTAGTTTAAACATTTGTGAAATAGACATGTGCAAAATTTATAATGAATAACAAAAACTCGCGATTTTGGAACTTAACGACGAAGTGAATTTTCCATCAACATTGATCTTGAGTGATCTTGAGTGTATATATTTTCATTTTGATCTCATCGACTACGTCGCTAAGTAAAACGTTATTACGGTGAACGGCGACAGCTATTGAGACATGCTGACTGTAGTTTTTCTACCGGACGTTGATTATGTGGATTTGGATATGTGGTTTCCAACAGACTGACTCTTCCTTCGTTTTATATCAATACTTAGCTTAATGCCTGTAATTTCAAGCAATAGACACCTACCAGTGCTTAGATATCTACTGATTTTTTTTTGGCTATACGGAAGATATCTTAGCTTGAATTTACAGACATAAGTCACTTAAGATAATTAAAGTCGGGCCTTAACTCAAAATTTTCTTGCTTAAGTATTAACCATGACTTTAAACCTCAATAACTTAATTGCAACTTATTTCACAAATTTGAAAAAAATGACCAGTATTGAAATATCTATTCACCACACCTTAAAATATGATCAAAATTAAAGAACATAATTTATAATAGAAAAATCCATCAATATTTTACATATGTTATAAGATAAAAATTCTAAGAAAACAAACCTCAGCATGAATTTAAATTATACCTCTACATAGGTATGTATGTAAATGTCACAATATATTTTTGACATAAAAACAAAGTTTTGTAATATTCAACACTCCCCAATACCTAACATGGCAAGACAAAAACAAAGTTTTGAACAAATTTTATTAAAAAAAAAAATAATAAAAATACCGACGGCATAACAGCAGAAACAACAAAGGAAGGAATTGCGCCCCGTACAACTTGTTCGATTTCTTTAATGTTTAACAAAAAGTTTATTTTCTTGTTGTTTTTCAAAAACAGTGAAAACCTACAAAAACATTGTTTTTGACATTTCCAACACAAAAAGAAAATAATGTCATTTATTCATTGAACATGAATGGAACAAACAACTAAAGGAACCTTATCACATACTCATTCATTTTGCCACTCCACTAACCATATGCCACCACCCTCTACTTTTACACATCATCCTCTTGACACTACTATGGTAAAGAAATACAAAACAAATAGGAAAAAAACAGACTTTTATCGAGATTTTTGCAAAAAAAATTATTATTGTTGGTGGAGTTTTAAAACAACCTTTTTGTTAAAATGCAAATAAAAAAGTTTTTGGAATAAGGCATTTTTGAAAATAGACTTAAATTATTATCTACTCAATTTTTTAAGCTGTTTTTTTTTTTTAACGAGAGATTTTAAAATCAAAATTTTACAAATTTGTTAAATTTCAAATTTTTTTTGGTTATTGGTATTAGCAGTAATGCCGTCCACCCTATTACCAGTAATGGATATTGTATACCCATTCGTTCACATTACCTGTTACCGGAAAATATCGGTTATTTTAGCCTGTTACCTCAAATTTTTGCTTAGAAAGAGAATAAAATTTACTAAGGTTCATAAAGCAATAAAATTTAATGCCAAATAGAATTGACCATTATAGTCTACAGCTCAGGTCTTTCACATCTATTTTTGAACTAGTTTTTATTCAGTTCACTCTCACTATTCGGCATTTTTTCAATTGTTTCTAATCTTAATTAATTGAACACTAAAGGGTGTTTTTTTAGAGGTATAGAACTTTTATTTAAAATAAAACACATAAATACTAACGAAATGATTTATTTTATTTGATGTGTACCGCAACCAAATTTTTTAAAGCGCATTTGCAAGGACCAATTTTAAATTGTTTTATTCAGCTAAAAGTGACAGCAAAATATTTTTTTTTCGATCTTGATAAAATAACTTTTCCCTAATGATTTGTCAGATAATCTTGAACAAAAGAAAAATTACCTTCGTAAAAAATTGCTTCCATTGGACACTTTATTCATATTACAAATGTAGGGCAGTAGAAAAAATTACGCCATTTACGGTTTAAAAAACGTAAAAATTTTCATCACCTTTACTGATAAATTGGTCCATACAAGAGAATGAATTTTAAAAATCAGACTTAAGTATTTAAATAATTAATTGCCATTAAATATACACTTACAATATTATTTCGTTAAAAATAATCTAAAATACATACTACATAAATCGAAAATACAATCAAAAAGAGGACTACTGATTTTTCATTATATTCAGCCTATTTTGTTGTTTATTTTCAATCATTGTTTAATAATCGACAAAAGTAGTAAAAGCAATCGAAAGTCGTTTAAAATAACCATCAATTTTTAACTGACAAAAAGTAGAAAAAAACGACTTATTTTTAAGAAATATTCAAAACACCCACACATATATATATATTTTTATTTTCCATGCGTACTTGAATAATTTCTTCTAATTTTTATTGAAATAATTTTGTATATAAACAAACTATTTTGTTTTTTTTTTGAATGACTGATTTAAATAGTTAAAAAATATATTTCTATGAATTTCAGTTGATTCTTCATTTAAAAACAAACTCTACGTATTACTTTTTAAATAAACTACAGTCGGTAACAGAAAATATATTGTGGGTGTACTTTCAATTGGAATAAAAAGTTTTTGTTTTGTTGAAATTTTATTTGATTAGAAAATTTATGAAGTAATGATTAATTTGAACTTTAAAAAAGTTTTGTATTAATTTTGGCGATTTTTCTCGATAAAAATATAAAAAAAAGAAATGTGATTTAATCTAAAAAAATCGGTTAAAAATTACGCCAAACCTTAAAAATCCAAAAAATAAAAAAAGATCGCCAAAATTTGGAAATGGTTTTTTTCTCAATTTTGCCAATTTTGTTTTTTGCAAAAATTAAAAAAAAAAAAACAAAAAATAAAAATGCCTTAATCTGAAAAAAAACAACAAAATTGAAAAAAGATCTCTAGGATGTGAAAAAAATCGATCATTGGGAATTTTTTTCAGCATATACTTATATTTGTATTATATTAAATTAAAAAAAATTAAAATTTAAGAATATCACTAAAATTTAAAAAAAATTCAAAAAAACAACAAATAAAAATGACCAACTAAAATAATCGCGGAAATTGAAAAATGACTTCAAAACTGAAAAAATCGCCTTAATTAACAAAATATTATTCTTTAAATAACATTTTAAATAAATTTTAAAATGTCTTATTTATTTTTCTATAGTCGTCATTGAAACATAGAATTTTCTGGATTAGTGGATGAAAAATTCATAGAGCCAATTTACATGGTGACTTTTGCATGCAATTATTGCTTACAAGAGTAACAAACTTAGCACAGTTTTTGGTTATCGTGCATGTTTTTGTTATTTCTCTTTCGCACACATTTGTATTCTTCTTTTGTTGCTTCATTTAAATTCGGTTTCCAGAAAGAAAAAAAGAGAAACTGTGGAGCAAAAACAATCACCGTATAAATAGACATAACTTTGGAAGCAACTTTAAAAGGGGCAATTGATAAAAAAAGACATGCAATCAAATTCATCGTGTAAATTGGCTCAAAGATTATGTGTGCAGTTCAGCGAAATTTTAAAGGTAATATGGATTAAAGTGAAAACAGATGTGGCTCAAAAAAAATTAAGAATAATATTTGTTTAGCTTATTTTGAGCATTCCATTTCATAGAGTAGTGCGACGTCCAAATTTTGGCCTAACAAAATGCATTAAAATTAAGGGCAACTTTTTTTTAATGACTTTATTTGCTACATTGTCATATATTCCTCTATTTTTTTGCATATATGCAAAATACTTTGGGGAAATTTATAAATTTGACACTTTTAGGAGTTAGGAGAAAAAAAATAATCCAAAGTCTAAAGGAAACTATAAGATTAATATTATAGCTTCTTAATCAGTTTTCTATGTATACTTTTAGATTTTCAGAAGTTTAACTATAGCAAACTTTTAGTTGCTAAGGATTTATTTTATAAAAACGTTTTTATGTTTAAAAACCAATTTCAAAAGCCTTTTTTCTATAAAAAAAATGCTATTAAATATAAATAGTCCTAAAATTTTTGAGACATTTTCTTGTAGAAAAATTCTAAGAATTTGATTACAGTTTCTTAAAGAAATGATTTTAACGTCTTTAGATTTTCAAAATAAAATTGTTTATGTTCTAAAAGACAAATGAGGTTCCTATAAACGAATAGAGCCTTTCCAAAAAAAAAACTTAAAAAATTTTAATTTCCCACAATGATTACCACAAAACGGAAATCTTTGCATATCCTTGAAATAAGCTAAATGTTTCCTAAATTTATTTTCAATTGTTTAAGGGATATTTATTATTTTTTTTTAACAAAAACATCCCTTTTATTTATTAACCTCTGCCTTAAATCATTATAGACCAAATAACCCACATTTTTGTTGTAAGGATTCATATAGACTTTAATATTTTTTCTTTTGAACACATGTTCCTCTAACTCCACTTCACATTTGAGCACTTGTTTAAGCATCACTTAAATTAACTTCAATAACCATTCAGCAACACTTTATTTTATTGCTACAAGTTCAACAACAATAACAACAACAACAAAATGAATAACAATAACAACATGAACATGAACATGAACATTATAAAAATGAAACAAAATTTGTTGAAAAACATAATTTCATGTTAAATATCCCAGTAAAATTTTTGATTAACAACTGTAGTTAGATAAGAACTGAGTTATTTTCAGACCTTTAAAAACATAATTCCTTAAATCAATTTTCAAATCTGATTTAAATTTACACGAATTTATTCGCGAATTCATTTTTCTGATTGAATTATTTACTACCATGATTGAAATTTTATCTTATGAGAAGAATCAAGTTGATTTGAATAATTCTTTTTATAAATCAAACAAAATAATTCAATTTTAAATCCAAGAATCAAATCAATTTTGATTTGGTTCGCGAATCCAAAAAATAATTATTTTCGAATATTATTTAATTCGCGAATTCAAAAAATAATTGTTTTTAAATCACGATTAATGTAATTTTAAACCAAAAGGGTTTCATGGAATGTTTTAAAACAGCCACAGGGTGACCACTTTTTTTATTATCAATTTATATGATAATATAAACTAACACACTACGATAATACAAATATCGTTTCCCCTTCCATTTTATTCGTATAAAAATGGCTCACTCTGTGGCTGTTTTTATAAAAATAGATTCCTCGGGATGTCTTCCGGACCTGTCCTATATTTATTATTGCGGTATAATAATACTCTACCGGAGCAATTTTTTTTTGTTTTACCCTATTTTCTTTATTTTTAGATACCGGATATGTCGGAAACTAATCGAGATAGCGAAGAACTGACAACAATTTTGCCAAGCTCGAAATAAGCGATATTTGCAAGTCAATTTCAATGTTTTTTTATTATGTTTTAATTCGCAAATCAGTCAATTCGCGAATTAAAAAAAAAAGAATTATGTTTGAAATGATTTAATTCAATTGAATCAAAAAGGATTCAAGTGAGTTTGATTAATCAATTATGATTTTAACTTTGATTTATAAATAAATTAAATCAACTCGCTGAAAAAAGAATTATTTTTTTTGCGAATTCAATAAAAATTCATCTTTTTCAAAATCTGGTTATTTTGAACAATTTTAATAAAACAGAATTTAAAAATGATTGCTCACATCTAAAATCTAGGAAAGACCGTATTCAAAACTATTTATAACTTGTTTTTATCAGTTATCCAACAGCTTTCGAGACAGTATCACATCAAAGTTTCAAAACTGATGCCTTGAAAATTAAATTTTTCGCTGGGTTGCATGTATGCATGTTATGTATATGTATGTGTTTTATTTCAAGTTTATATTGTTTGTGTAAAATAGCAATTATTTCATACAAAAGAAATTGTATAGTTCATACCAACAACCAGCGGGAGGGTTGTAAACAAAATATAACAACAACCAAAAAAAAAAAAAAAATCATAAACCGCCACCCGTTTTTTGGCATGAATAGAGTTGGGCGAACAAGTATTTCAAAAATCATATAAAATACAACAAACACTTGGGGAAATATTTTCCATTCTTTGTTGTTGTTGATATTTTTATTGTTTACTTAACAAATACACTTGAATATGGAACACTATTACAAAGATGATAAAAAGGACGACTACGATGACGATGATGATTATTGTTTGATGAGTTTACAATTGGAAGACGAACAAGTGCAAAAATATCCAATGTGTTAGTGGCAGCAGCAGCAGCCAAACAAATAACAACTTAAACATTTAGCCATCCATTCCATTCATCTATCCCGTCAACCATCCACGCAAACGTAAGCCTTGGCCAACGATCCTTTATTGTATTTTTTTTTTGTTGTTGCTGTTGTTATATCGTCGCTGTTATTTATTATTATCCTTGTATGTTTGCCTTACAAGTGAGATGAATAAACATTAACGAGTGAGAGTGTGTACGTACGTACATTGGAAGCCAACAATATTTCCTGAAGTACTTGTTCAACATACAAACTTGTTTATTGTACTTGATACACTTGAAAAATAATGCACTTATAGAAAAAGAGATTTTGTAAGCGCGAAGTTTGTTTTGGCTGAAACAAGTGCTGGTTGGGTTTTTGGTGTTCTATAAGCGCCAGGCAGTGTGTTTGGTAAACACTTAAAAAATGCTAGAAGTGGCAGCCTCTTAAAATAGTGTCCTGTCAAGGTATTTATTTTTGAGTCTATTAACGCAAAGAAGAATAATCGATTGGGTTAAAATATTCAAATTTATTTTAATATAAAGTCATTCAGTTGAGGTGAACAAATTTTAAATAAAAAAAATGTAAAATTATACATGAAATTTGTAACTGTAGTAAAATGCGTTAACAATTTTTCACAAAAATTTAGAATATGAAAAAAAAATTCTCCATATACCGTCGTAGGTCGTCATGAGAATTTTACACACAAAATGTTTAAAAAATAATTTACAGAGTTTGTGTTACAAAATCTTTAGTATTCCATATTTGTATGTTTTAAGTCATATATTGTTGAAAATTACACATTAAATGCTTACATTTAACAAAATTAATAAAAATTAAAAAAATTATTAAAATAAATAAGAACAAAAAACTAAAAAATCAGCAAATATGAAATTTTTATAAAAAATCCAAAAACTAAATTGACACACAAAATGTGTAAAATTCTCTTATTCAAAAAAACGAGATTCGCCAACTTTTCGGTATTTAACAATATATAATTTTATATTTATTTTGATCAGAAAAAAAATACTCATTTAAGGTGTAGAGTAATAAAATAATAATGCCTACATTTGACAAATTGAAAAAAAAAAAAATAAAAATATTAATAAAATAAGAAATATAAACATTAAGTGTCAAAAAATATAAATTTTTTTAAAAAAATCTTAAACTATATTTACACACAAAATGTGTAATATTATCTTATTCATAAAATTATAGAGCCTGACAAAAAATTCGGTTTCGTCAAAAAAAAAAAAAATATTTTTAATGTGAAAAAAATGCAAAATTATTGTGGAGCAAACAAAATATATATAGCTATTTTAAATTATTAAAGCTAATTTCAGATGTTTTTGCTAATTTAAGATGTTTTTGCTAATTTTGTTTTAATAAATCAAAAAAAGCTCATTTCCATTTCTAGAATCAATTTTTTTGTTTTTTTAATATTTTAGATAGTTTCGGATTCCGTATTGGTTTTTTCCGAATAATGCTTTCATAACCGCATATTAGGTGCAGATATTTACCAAAACAAAAACCGTTTCAGTCGAACTCTGAAATTTTATTATAACTTTAATAAATGTTGAAAAAATATGTAAATTTTCTTGAATCACTATTAAGTATTACTGCAGCTATGTTTTCATCAAAAAGTTTAGTTAACAAATGATGAGTAAAAAGATATTCACTATAATAAATTTTTCCTATAAAAATTATTATCTTGTAATAATATTTACCATTTTTTAATAAATTTAATTTAAAAAGGTTACACAGAAAATGTGTAAAATTATATATTTCGAAGTTATCACTAAAAAAAAGATATAAAAATCATCAAATCACTTAATCACTTTTAAAGTTTAATGCAGCTATATCTTTGTATGTACTTATTTGTTAATACTGAAAAAATAATATATTAACCAAACATTGTGTAAAATTTGAACTTTCGTTAATTTATAAAAAAAAATACTAATTTAGTGAGGACTGGCTGCTTTACACAACTAACTATAAATTTTTATATTTGCATAAATTTAATTTTAAAAAGTTACACAATTGTGCATAAAATGTGTAAATGTGATTAAAAAAATTTTAAAATTTAAATTAACACTTACTACAATTTTGCAATTTTAAAATTATTCCAAAAATGTGTAAGATTAAATTTTTCACCTCTACCTCTTAAGCAAATATAGTTTTCAGTTGTTTTTGCAAACATTGCTATTTACTATTGGGAGGTTTCACTTCATCGAAAGATCAAATTATACACAATATTTTAAATGTCAACAAAAGAATATTGTAAAGTCTTAGTAAATATGCCAAAATGTTTATCAATTTATTAGCAATTAGTAAGAAATTGTTAATAGTCAAAGTTGGTATGAGTAATAATCTGGTTTCAATTTGTTAAGTAAAATTTTTCGAACTTCAATTTTGAACGATCACTGGGGTATGAGAAAGCTTTCCGCAAGATGGCTGCCGCGTTTGCTCACAGTCGACCACCAACGGAATGGTGTGAGAGCTTAGTTTTCATGACAAAAATCCATGAAGTAGACTACGAATTGTCCCCTCATTCACCTTATTCTTCGGATTTAGCCACCATTGACTATTTCCTCTTTTCAAACCTCGGTGAAAAGAAATATAGCTCCAAAGATGAAATTATTGATCAAACAAATGCCTATTTTGTGGACCTCGAAAAATCCTGCTGTTAAACGCAAAGTAAATGACTGAACTTGCTCAAAACTTTACAGTAGTCTATTAACAGGTGGTACTTGATGGGAGCAGTATTTCATTTCATATAACCACGAGGGAAGTTCGACTTATTGATACGCCCTCTAAGTCCGAATTTGTTGAAAATTAGAAAAATATTTTCTTCCACTTTTTGAAATGTCGTAAAATTCAGTAAACATTTTAAAATGTAGAAAAATCTCTGAAATATTGTTAAGTTCTCACGTATTCCGTAAAATTCTTTGAAATTAAGTAAGATCGTGTTATTATGAATTTCAAAGAAAATTCTGTGGAATTTTATAAAAATTCCCTGAAATTTAATCATATTTTACTGACAGTTTTAAAATTTTGTGAAAGTTTAATAAAATTTTGTGTTAAGAAATTAGTAATTTTACACAAAATTTGTTGAAAATAAATACAAATTATAAAACTTTAGGTAAGTGTGTCAATTATAATAGTATTTCCTTAACCAAAAAACCCGATTAATCGTTTAAAAATTAAACTTAAGTATACTATTAAACGATACAACAATGATACTGTTATTGTTGTCCATGGACTCTAACGGTTGTTGTTTGCGGTAAATGTTCAATATAATTCACCCCTATGTACAAAAATCTTGTAAACTCACCCTGAGTGTTGTTGTTCTTGTTATTGTTGGATTGTTGTCTTTATTTCTATTTGAGTACTCACGACACTCACATTAATTTCGAATTAGTTTTGCATCATGTGGTCCATGATGCAGAAAAATCATGTCGAAACTAGTGAAATAGCATCTACACACACACACACATGCATAAAAGCAAACAAATACCCATTCAATCGTAGAGAAGAAGTAGAGGTACGTACTTTTGTAGCATACCAAATTTATACAAAGCTATTAAACACGTTGTGGATATTTGTCAGGTTCATTCATTCTATATGGACTATAGACTGTGGAACAGTGCAAGTATTTGGTATTGTGATATAACAGAGAGTGGATATGTGGACATGGTTATTTAAATGTTTAAAGACAAAAAGCAAAAGACGAAGAAGAAGAAGAAGAAGAAATATAAAAGCTAAGGTGAATGCGTATCACACGCTACGTCAAACTTCATTTTATGGGAATCCATTAAATGCACAATACTAAAATTTACTCTACATACGAGTACATATTGTGAGTAGAAATTCCATAAGTAAACTAATAATAAAATTTTACATAACCGTAACAACAAATCGTCTTGCCATTGCCATTTACAACAACAACTACAACAAACAGTAAATGTCACTACGTAAACTTGTAATGTTTGTCTGATTTGAAAACCAAACAAAAATTGTGAGCATGGAGACGTAAACGGTACTGGTTGGTGGTGGTGCTATTTTGGTGGTGGCTGATTTTGTTACTTGATGATGCTACAGATCAACGGATTTTCCACGTGAATAAATTTTGACTTTTTATCAAAAATTTCTGTTTCATATTGTTGTTGCGACTTTTATTTTCCCCCACAGTTTCCCTACTGCTACACCGTCCGGCTGTCTTTCACCTTTTTTCTTGTTATTTCTTTTTTTTTTTTTGTTTTTTTGTTTTCATAATGGTTAAGGTGTTGTAAAAAATTAGGTTAATTCCTAGCATGAAAATATGAATACGATTTCCTTTCAACATTCATCTCGTCGTACGTAAATGAAGCCTGTCTAAAGATTTATGTAAAAAGTAAGACAAAAAATATGTGGAAAATAACAAAAAAAAAAGTTGATTTGCTTGTCATTTAACTGACATATGCAAAATTTTGTAACCAAGCATTCGCGTTGCAAGGTGATTTTCACATATGGTTAAATCATGTGTTAGTATTAGGGGTATTGATAAATTTTTGCACTCTTAAAATTTTAAAAGCCATAATTATTAAATTAAAAATGTTTAATCTTAAAAAGAGAAGATACTCAAAATATATAAACAGTTTTATAGAAATTTTACACTAAAATACAGTTAAAAATATATTTTTACACATGTGCAATGTCTTTAAATACCTAAATTATTAAGTTAACAAAAAAAATGTATTTTAATGACATTACACAAAAAATGTGTAAAATTAAATTTTATTCTTTTTATTTTTAAATAAATGTAAAATTGCGAATAATCAAGAACATTTAAAATATTTGTTTAATTTTCTGAAGTATTTATTAATATTTAATACACAAAAAACTGTAAAATTACATAATTACTAAACAAAACTATATTACTTTTATGAGGTAAAAGAAATTATACAACAATTGTATGATATTACATAAATGGCTGTTATCAGCAAAACAAATAAATTTAACCAATTTTTGCAATAAATAAAAAAAAAAAATTAAAAATTTTTTAAAAATCTTATTATTTTGAAGCATTCTATTAACAAAAAAAATGTATAAAATTACAAAATAGCTATTAACTTATTAAACATATATACAGAAGGGCAATCAACTTCACTATGAAACCGGTACGGTGTATATTCCAATCAGAACAATCAACATTAACAACAACAAAATTTTGGAAAAGGTATAGAATAACAACATATGTAAAATCAACTCGGTGTGACGTTTCTAGTTGAATTTCAAAAAAGTGAAAAATAAAATAAACACATTGTGTTTAATAATAGCTGACAGCTGATTTGGACATAAGTTAATAATTAAAATTACTAAACATAGCTAGAGCTCGTAAGCAAATTTCATCTTAATTCAATTAATTAACGTGGATTAACTTGTATTAGCTATTTCTTTTTTTTTTTTTTTTTTTTTTTGAAGTTGTGAGTTGAATAAAAGTTATTTATAATTAACACTATAAGACGCGAAGGTTGTTTATAAAAACAATGCATTCCTTTCGGCAAGTCTCTTATTACTTTTTCTGTGTATTATTCATTATTACAAAATTTATAATTTTTCCGTGCATTTAAAAAGGAGAGTTTGGATAGTCTTGAACCGAAAGAAAAACATTTTATTAAATTAAATTTCAAAAAATTTTGTTTAAAAGCTGGTATGTATATGCAAGAGGGGTGCAAAAATTTTAAGTTTTTCAAGTGCTAGAATTTGAAATCTCTTTTACTTCAAACAAATTTAAAAGCACTTGAATTTTTAAAACATTAGTGCTTATAGGAAACAATAGCTGTATTTATGTGGAAAGCTTCCAAATTTGGCTTATGTCATTCCCATATAAATTTGACACAAGCCCATATTTAGTGTAAACGCTACTTTAACGTTACTTATATCAAATTTGTATGGGAATGGCAGAAGCAATAATATTTTTTGGAATAATTTTTTTACACTGGTAAGGATATGAAATTACACAAAACTGTGTTTTTTTAATTTTCAAAAGACATTAAAACCCTAAAAAGACTTGTTAAAAATAACACAAAAATTGTGTAAAATTATATTATGACATTATATACTAATACAAGATAAAATGTATTAAAAAAAAAAACAAAAAACCTCTAAATTTTTATAAACATGTTAAATTGTTAAGATTTATCAATTACACAAAAAATGTGTAAAACTATTTGGTTCACTGAAAAATACCTCGAAATCCCATAAATGCCTTGGAATAACTATGAAAGAAGTTTTTCAAATTAGAAAAAATTACTGGTCGAATTTGTTAAAAAAAAAACATTTTAAAATAGAGCAATCACAAATTCTTTTTCATACAGCCTGGAAGAAAAAAGCAAAAATATTCTACTTGCCATAAATTTTAACATCTGTAGCGTCATAACAATGATTCAATGTTCTCCGTAGACGGCGAATACACAAAATCTCAGGTTTTATTTTCTTTATACTCCAGGGACTCTTCAATACGTAAAGCATTTAACCTTACAGGCTTTAAAGAAAACCAAAATAAGTTTTTAAAAAAAATTTCTAACAAATCTTTATCTACATCATACCAAAATATTTATATGTGAACAGTTGGCGAATTTAGCAAATACAACAAAGCAAAAAAAAAAAAACGAAACACTTGTTTTCAAAAACTTCCTAAAAACCAATAAATTACAAGTTTATGGATACATAATCTAATCTACAACAGATGAGACTCAGTCATTGAGAAGTGGGTAGAACACCCTTATTTTTTTTTTTTTGGTAGGATATTTGGCAAAAGCATACGTTTAAATACAACAATTATTTATGTTGGTTGGTATCAAATAGAAGGGGCTTTTTTTTGATGCTGAAACAAAATATACAAACTCCCAAACAACAAAACGTATGTACAAAATTATAGTTAAACTTCTATCAAACATGATATGATGAATGATGAACAAAAAACGAGAAATCCCCTTTTTCTTTGTAAAGTTTTTCATCAAATGACAATTATAATGACATTTTCAAAAAAAAAAAAGAATATAATGCAATATGAAGAGAAACAAAATTCCCCAAAGAGCTATGAACGATGACAGAGTTTGGTCAAACAGAGTTACACTTGTGCACTAACAACACAGGATTGAAGCAAACAAAAATCACATCTATGATTTGATTTCCCCAAAGGATTTTCAAATTTTTATTTCAGGAATTTGTAAAGATACTTTGTATAGTATGAAAACAAGGTCAATTTTGTAATTAACTTGAAACCTAAACAACAGCTTTTGAGTGAGTTTATGATTCAAACTTAATTTCCAACCAACCCTCGTTACATTGAATATCATAAGTAGTATGTCCTTAAACATAATTTAAATACAAATTTTTAATGTAATTTAAAACTCTTTTATTTATTTCCGTTTCCTTACACCAATTTAAATGGTATTTTGCTCCACAACATGGACACTAAAGTGTGGAAAACTAGCTAACGTGTGCCGCCGGTTTTTTTTTTTTTTTGCATACAACACATTTTATAAGCAAATAATAAATGTAAATTGATAACGTGTGTCAATGAAAGACAACATACATACATATTTATATACAAATCAAATTATATAACGATTACAAACTGAATGAATGAGATGAGATGAATGAGTATGGGCATGTGATTCGATTGTAATGGAATGAGTGAACGAACGAACGTAAGAACAAACGCGTGTTAAATGTCATGCATTAGGGCAGACAAATAGACAGGCAAGTCAGTTATTTGTGCTGCATTTGAAGTTTACTTAACAAATCTACAGTGTACAGAAATGGTTTTTTTTATGATTTTTAAGCTGCCTTGAACTGGTGACACGTGCATAATAAATTCTTTACTATCCAGAATATACACAATACGCACTCACTCATTCACTTAGTTACCCATTATCCATTTGTTTAACATTAGAACGCCAGCCATCCATACACTAAAAATGCTGGTAGTTTGGAAAAGAGTAAAAAAATAAGAAATGAAAACTGCTAAGATAAAAAGTGACAGGCGTTCCAGATTAGCTTAACATAATATTTTTTTTATATATAAAAATATGGGAGGCATTTATTTAACAACTAAATAGTATTTCTAATATTTTTTTTTTTAATTATAAAATATTTACTTTATTTTTCTAAGAAATACGTTAAATTTATCAGGAGTTTCAAAATCGTAATGCAAAAACATAAACGTTCTTTAATGTCTCTTTTGATAATTAACTCCTAAATTTTTAAATTTTGAAAGTGCACAGATAAGTCAATTATACAGTTATATTTCTGGTCACGTAGATCCCCTAAAGTAGAAAATCCTATACACTCGAACTTTAAATCAACTTGGTAATGTGGAACAAAAACCATTATCTGATTTCCTTTCGCTGTAATTTTTTTGAAAGTGTAAACTCATTTGTTTTTAACTGATTATGATTATTCGCACTTACAAATTTTGTTTTTAATTAATTGTGGAAAATTCTGTTGGACAAATGGTCGCCATCGGCGCTGATGCAAATTTGTGCTTTTTTGAAGTCACTTTACATAACTGAGCGCACACCCAGAGAAAATATTGGTTGCAATTCGATAAAAACCATTAAAATTTATTTGGAAAAATCTAAAATTCATTAATAAAGCAAAAATGTTGGAAATTAAAAAAAGGGGAAAACAAACTAAAAATCAATCCTATTATTCAATTATTGGTATTTCCAATCATCTTTAAAAATAAAATTCGTTTAGTATTTGTGTGCGGTGAAATCAACCATTTTTTTAGTGAATATATTAGAAATTTGGTACAATCTATCAAATTTATTAAAAAATTGTCGATATACAAAAGTGTTAACTACAAGTACAGTTATTCTGATCAAATATATAATTTAATTGCGGTTTCAGTAGAAGTAACCGAATTGTGGATTGTATTGATAATAGACGTCACTAATGATCAATATTGATAAGCAAGTTTAAAACTAATATTTGTTTTCCTTACAAATTGTTTAAATTCAAAGTTAGCCATCAAAATTTATAAGTGTTTGTTTTGTGGTGGGTAGAGAGGTAGCTCAGTACTCCGAATTTCCGAGTTCAAATCCCGGAAAAGGCATCATTTAAAAAATGATTTTTTTTAATTAAAATAAAATATTCAAAAGTTTAAATGGCAAATATATCAAAGAAAATTAATATAAGTTGTGGTGCAGTAAGCAAGATTGTGAACTATGAATCTGATTGCACAGGTTCGATACCGGAAAAATCTAAAAATAAATTTTTTTTTTAATTAAAATTTTGTGGAACGTAATAATATTTCTGTGGAATATAAATATTAAATTGTACAACTGAATAATGCCTTTCACAACTAAAAATATAATTTAATATGAAAACAATTGTCGTAACCGCCAGAATTCGATTGGCAACAAATTCGGTGGCCACAACTGATATTGTTTTCTGGGTGCAGCGTTTTTAATGTCACGTGGTCAATTTCGGCTCGAATATTGTTCTTTCAGCGGGTCTTGTTCACCTACACCAACGACTTCAAAAATTCCCAGAGGAAGAAATCCGAACAGTCAAATCGGCAAATCGAATCACAAAAACGTCCTATTGGAACGACATGTCCTCAAAATCCAGATCGTCAACTTCCGTGGGCTGGTTCTAAACCGGTCGCCATTCATCGTAATAGCGTTGCTCTCGGCTTCTTCAAAAAATAAGATCTAATCACATTTTCGAATATAACAGCACACCACACGATGACTTTAAGAGTGCTCCAAAGAATTATGCGTGGATTTTCCGGCCCCGCAACCTATAATTTCACTTTTTGGCGTGGCCGCTATGATAAACATGAGCCTCGTCGCTCATGATGGAAAATCATCCATTTCAAATATTGTCGCAATTATCGCGCGTTCGTGGGATGTACAGCTCTATTCATTGTAAATCACTGTAAATTTCGCAATTGGTTACTTCAAAAATATTAAAACCAAACTGACTTGTCATGCCATTTGCAAAAATGGTAGCACTTTCCATTAGGGTGATACTTATTGTCCAACTTGTACAAAGAAAAATCTTTTTTTTTTAATTTTTAAATACTCAACTTATCGCCTGTTTTTATAAAGCGAAAATAATAATTTCATAAGAGCAATTGTAAGTATTTTTTTTACTGCGAAAAAAACCAAAACACATAAAATTCCTCCGGAGAAATTATTTCCATCTCTTTATAAAAACAGGCTCCCTAGGCTTATGTTTTTTTTTTAGATTCCGAAAAATTATATATTTAAGAAGGCAGAATGTTAATTTTCCGAAGTTCTTACAATGAAAACTTAAAATATTTATATTCTAAAGTATTTACTTTGAAATCTTGAAAAACAAATAATTATTTACATCTTACTAATTTAGCGAAATGATCCTTACTCGGAGTCTCCACGTGCATTAATATGTTAGCAAGCAAAACAGAGCATTAAAAGTTGTATCCAGCGTTCTCATAACACATCCAACAATAGGTCTGTACGAAGTAATTTTGGGTAAAGTCTGGTAAAATGAGAGTAAGCAAAAGATTCTCTCACAAAACCATAAAAATTCCCAAAATACTGCGAACGCACAAAACCACATTTCATACCCAAAAATAAACGTCAAATTTATTCATATTAAAAAACAGCTTAATTAATAAATATATTTGAAATGGCAAATATCTGTTTACATTTTCAAATGTATTTTTCATTATTAAGAAGGAAAAGTTCTTTATAGAAAATTTTTATTTAACTTTAATTTTTTTCAAAAATGCAAAAAGCTAATTTGTTAGCAACAGCTGATGATTTGACAATTTTACCATTTCACCCAAACAAAAAGTAGGGGTAAGTTTTGGTAAAAAGAGAAACACAATTACTCTCTCATGAACGCTCTCATTTAACCAATTTTCACACATTCTTTATTTCGAGAAACCAGCATTCTTTTAATACAAGGAATAATGGAAACTAAGCAGTTGCTAGGTGAAGACTTGAAACGACCAAACAAAGGATAGAATACATGGGTAGTCGTGAATTTAATAATTTGCCTGAATATTTGAAAAACTTAAACAGAATTTAAACTTTTAAAACAAACTTAAAAAAATTATTTATTGCCACAATTAGAACAACTTCTGATGTAAAAAACTGAGTTATCTATTACAGTATGTTTGTAAATTTTTCGTTCCATTGGATATTTATTTAACCATTATTTATTTATTTTTTATTTTAATTTTATTTAATTATATATATTAATTGTAAGAAGAACATTTTGCCAACTCGCTTCAACAATGCCAATTAGGCGCTGAAGCACTTAAATGCAAGGATTTTTTTTGATGAATAAATTAAAAAAAAATCCCAAATCGATCACAAACAAACGTGAATATGATGCCAAATGTAGTGGGGAACACTTTTTATATAAAAAAAAAATATTTTTTTTCTATAAAAATATGTATTTTTTGTTCATAAAAAATATATTTTTTTTTTCTATAAAAATAACTAATTAAACTTTTCCCGTTTTTATTTAAGAAAAATTGTGTTGTTTTTTATTGCTAATTAAAAATTTAAACAAAAAGTGTAAATAACATTGAAATTAAATATTTTCACTAGAGTTGAAATCAATTAAGGCAATTGCTTGCTAACGTTTTATTGCATGCGAAGACACCGGGTTAAGAACACCGCCACTCAAATTAGTTTTACCCTAATATATTTATAATTCTCCAATAGAATATACAAAAATGCTGCGCCAAAGAAATTTGCTGACCGTTTGTTTGTTGAAATCATAAGCTTGTTAAGCAATTAGGTTTAGAAAATGTTTTCAAAAACAACATTTTTCCCATGATGAAACATTAAAGTAGATAAATTTCAATTTCATTTCATGTAGTATATTTTTCTTGCTTTTTTTCAGGTTCTTTAATGGGTTCAGCGAGTGAAGATGAAGACGATGATGATGATCCGCCACATTTACGTGGACCCCCTCTGGTTCTGGGTATGTTGGGACCAAATGGTCCAGACTCAGCAGGTGGACCATTGGGAGCATCAGATATTTCAGTACAAAGCATGAGCACCGACAGCAAAAACACGCATGACGATTCAGATCAGGTATGCTTTTGTACAACATACACACTTGAAAATACAACATATGTATTTTATGATCATCATATGATCGTGATCATCATTTTATATATGATTAATGATATTGCCAAACAATTACCAACCAAACAAATTTGATTTTTATTTATCATCAATACTACTCATATTCACGTATCACATGTGTTTTTATTTTAAATGTTTCTTTTTGTTTTGTTGTGGTTTTCTATAATTTTATGTTGCTGTTTCGGTACCTTTCGGCTGATTGTATGTTTGGTGTGTCTTGGTGTGCGTGTGTATGTGCTGACTGACAGGGTTCCTTAGATGGTGATCCTGATGCGAGGGGAGATTCTCAATCGGAAAACAAAAGTCCTGACGATGCCAACGGCTCAAAAAGAAGGGGACCCCGCACAACGATCAAAGCGAAACAATTAGAAGTACTGAAAACAGCATTTAACCAAACACCAAAACCAACACGGCACATTAGAGAACAGCTGGCTAAAGAAACGGGTTTACCAATGAGAGTTATACAGGTGAGTTGTTGAGAGAGTTTAACATACAAAATAGTTAAAACAAATTTATCAATTTTATTGAGAGAATATGAGAGAAATGTGCTGATTTGACATAACTGTATATTTTTTTGTTTAATTCCCAAGTTGTTTTCTTAATATATTTTCCACTTCCCATGAAAATTTTTTTCAATAGATTGCCAACGCAAAAAATTTTACATGGGTTTAAAAAATGTGTTTCTGTTTCGTCCGAATATTACATTTTTCAAATATTTGGCTATAGATTCGGTTTAAAAATTCAGTTTTTGTTGTATTGATGAAATAAAAATTAGAAACAACAGAGGAAGGACTATTTGCCCTTTATGATTATCCAAAGTAAAAGATGGCAAACACCTAATAATCATTCCGGTCTACCTGATCAATTTAGCATCCTTTAGGCATTCCATCAGTTTCCCCAAGCACTCCAACGATGGTATAATATCCCCATGCCAATGTTTAACCCTGCTTCCTTCAGAGTCTAATCGTCCCCCCACAGGCCCCACAAATAACAGAGAGCCTCCTTCCCAGTTTCAAAAGGTGTGATTAGTGATCGTGATCGTACCAACACCATATCCGTTCCAGATCTCCCAGTGCATGTTATTGGCCCATACTTCGAGTTCCGCTTTCGTCATCCGAAAAGACCACGTATTTAGAAGACCAGATTGGATCCATTCCTAGCCAGCTCATCCGACCTTTTATTGCCGTTCAACTCAGACGTCCCTTGCCATCTCTTGCAGTTTAAAATCGTGTTTCCACAGACTCCATCGACATAGCCCTAACCGCAGTCTAGCTATTAGTGAAGATGACTGCTTCCCTACAATAAGCAGCCGCAGTTAAAAAAAAATTAATTAATTTCAACTCAGACGTCCCTTGCCATCTCTTGCAGTTTAAAATCGTGTTTCCACAGACTCCATCGACATAGCCCTAACCGCAGTCTAGCTATTAGTGAAGATGACTGCTTCCCTACAATAAGCAGCCGCAGTTAAAAAAAAATTACACTCCGTAATAGACACAAAATTCGTCCGGATAACGGTGTTGTGGCCTGTTTGCCAGAAGCACATTCCTATATCCAGATCTCCACAAAAGAATACTAAACGAGTTCTGCGGTCCAATCTAGAGCAATCCGTAGAGAAATGAGTCCCATTCAATTCAATATGCCTTCATCCCTCCAAACCTCCCTGCCGCGAATTGGAAAATAGCATTATGCCAATACACTTTGTTCCGCCACCCTGTCACATTCCATATGCAAATTGTGATAGCCTGGCAGATTATCGAAGAACTTGAACATCTATCGGTTTGTTAGAGAGTATTGTCTTCAATGCCCTTGTAGATGTCGATCTAATCGAGCAGCTAATGTTCAGACATCATAAAGGCTGAACCCTTTGAAGTTTTTCCATGTTACTGTTTCTAAGAATTGAAGGCCACCATACAATAGCAACGTATGTTATTTTTGGTCTGACAACACTTGTGCAAAGCCTTTCTTGGATTCTTATACTTCTCTTCATTGCCTAAAGTCCTTTCTTTTCTCTTTTCCACTTTTAATGTTGCTAAATGCGATTAAAGTGTCCTAATATAATAATTGAGTAACTACTGGTTTATTTATTAAAAGAAACAGCTAAAAAAACTTTGGCATCTATAGTTTCGCACAAATATCGCTTTATATGCGATATTCGGTTGCGGGTCCAAACTTGTAGCCATGAAAACATTAATATAAGTGGATGTTTATTTTGTTTCATTTCATTTGAACCTCAGATGTGATAATGACAATATTTAGCGCTCAACATTTTGGATTTGGGCACTAAGTCCTTAAAAATGATCGGTCATAATTTCTAAACGAAAACAGGCACTATGATCAATATGTTTTGGGTTATAAACCTCAGTTGAAAAGTCAGAAAATTTCTGCATTTTCGAATCCAAAATATGTACTTAATTTTATATGTAATGAATTATCGTTCAGATTATCGAAATGTACTCGTATATCTAATAAATATTAAAAACAATAATTCACGAGTCAATGTAGCTACTAGATACTGTAGATACTACTTAAATCAGAAATCCTAAATTGTATCGAATCGGTGTTATTTTAAAAATACTACCCAGTCAGAAAAATACAAACGGTAAAGCGCTGCTAAAGCACTTAACCTGTACTTTCCCAATTCCAAAATGCTAACATCATAAGATAAAGGAGTCGGCTGAAAAGCACTAAGTATGAAAAATGTCCATTGTAGTCAAAACAAAGGGTTTTAAACTGATAATCCGTAATGGCGCCCAACATTGAAAACTTTATGGGAAATATTAAACATTTTTTTAAATTATTCTTGTAGCATTATAATTTTCTTGTAGGAATATAAATTTCGCACTTTAGAACTAAATATTTAGGTTAAATTGCATTTTTCGTCCGAAAATTTGAATTTCCAACCAAATTTTTGCCAAACCATCTAAATTGTTACCAATGTTGACGGTACTTAGTAAACATTTCAATGAAACAGCCAGTTTATACATCGATCATCTAATACAGATATTCAAAAATATATTATCTACTTGTTAATTGGCTTTAACAAGCCCGTAGGGGTCAATTGTGTGTATTAATTCATCTCAGTTAATTCACAAATTTCTGCTTTTAAAAGAACACACAGACACAAGAAATTTATTGACGTTCACACTTCAAACTAAAACTGACACCTTCAATGCAGCAACAATAACATCAACGTTGTATAAATGCCTGCGATGCATGCAACTACAACAATCGGTGGCAATAATATTAACTGTTGAAAGAGTAAATAAAAGCCGACGGCATAATTTGACACCAAGTATAATCGTAATCGTGTTGTATGTGTATATAATGTATAAAATCTTACTTGTCTTCATCAGACAATAATTCAATGTAAAACATTTCAAAGCATAAAAGTTTATTAACTTTTAAAGGCTGATGTTTTTTTTTTAGATAACTACTATTGAAGATTTTTACAGTTTAAATTTTTATGAAAACAACAAGCAAAAATATTTTTTTCTTTTTTTTTTTGTTTTTATAGACCTAACTGCATAACATTTTATTTCATGGCTTTTTGTTTAGCATTTTTATGATCCATTGTCACGTTCCGGCGTTCACTTGTTTCAAAATGAAAATTATAAAGTGTTTATCAAAATTGTTTAACCATGTTCAATTCAGTTTTTCTTATAAAGAACATGCTAAAGTCAGCGCTTATGATCCAATTATAATATATATTTTTTTTATTCTCTTCTTTTTTGTGAAAATATTAGATGAAATATTTTGCGGTTCGTTAACGTAGTGTTTGCCTCTTTTACGTTTAAAAAAAAAAAACATAATTTTCATTTCGTCAGTTATTATTTTGTTTTAATATTATTATTTTTTTTTTATATAGTAAACTTGTTTTGAAAAACGTATCATTTTATGTAGTTTTATCAAATTATATAAGTAGTTAATGCTTGTGGATAGATTATACTGGTGAATGAACAGGTGATTGAACAATAATTTTCGTAAGCCAAACATTTAACAACCGGAAGATGTTTATGATTGAATTGAGATAAAACGTTTTGACGAATGACTTTTAATCGATTTTACTTAGTTTAATAAATTTTTTAAAGTTTACAAAATTCTCTCCGACGAACAATAAGTGGATTTCTTCACTTAGTAAACAATATATATTGAAAATGGACAAAACCGATCGAAGGATTTCAAACTTATGAGCTTTCGTAACAATGCATTACCGTAAATGGCGCCCAATATTGGAGACTTTCTTGCTATTAATCAACGATGACAACCGTAAGTGATACAAAGCAAAACTCGATACCAATTGAAACCGTAATCGTTTCAAATACCGTAACCGTTATTGTTCAGAAATCATCTAATACACCCCGCAGGTACATTACAAAAAGGAACAGAGGCAAAGATATGACGACGACATGCCCCTCGTGCCCTAAAACGCAGCTTAGGAATAGCTGCATCCACCGAGTCTATTAAGGACAAATGTAGACGATATGCGTTGGTAACCTTTTATCCGTGACTCTGGCCAGTGGGTCTTCAGTGAACAACCCTGCTATCCTCATGTGGTTCCACAGGTGAACTCCCTTAATCTTATTAAACTCCCGGAGAAGCAGAACAAATATACATGCGTCCTCAGTTACCGAGAAATGTAGTGGTAGGATATTCAAAAACGCCAAACTGTTGTGGCGCCCTACATTCAAAACTTCGTTGTTTTTTTGAATATGCAAAAATATTGTAATTGCTGTCCGTCGAGCCAATTTTGTGAGTAAGTTTGACATCGCTGAACCGAAACAAAAAATATTTCAATTGTGAATATTGAAACCAAATAAAAGTCTTCGCAATAATTTACATAATTAAGGGCGTGAAAAATTATATTTGCCAGAAGAACTTGTATCAGCTGGAGGAATATAAAACTTCTTACAAGGTAGTACAGCGCTTAAAAAGTTGTAGTTTGTAGAAAAATTGCAAAACATTGCTAAATCAAAATTAATTTAAATTGAGCCCACCATTTGGTCCTTAAAAACATTTCATTAAAAATTATTAAAATGTTCATTTGCTTTTAATAGCAATAGTTCATTTGCTTTAAAATTAAAATGCTTGTAAAAAAGTAAAAATGGCTTATGTTCGGTTATGCCGAATCTTAGAATACCCTCCAACAATATCCTACAAATATGATCCACCGATATGATACAAATAGAAGTTAAATTATGGAGATGAAGAATATTTTTTGGGGTAAAAAACAAATTTTATGGTAGAAAAAATTTTTTTGAGTTGAAAAAAGTTTTGTAATGAAAAAAAAATTTTGTAGTGAAAAAAATTTTAGTGGTGAAAAAAATTTTTTGAGGTGAAAAATATTTGACAGGAATATAAAAAAATTAATACCCTAACCGAGCACTAGCAACGAAGGCCATCGGCTCGTAGCGAAAACAGACCAGAGCCTCTGGTGAGAATCGACGAGTCATGATCCTTTTACTAAAATTTTTTCGTTTGACTAGTTACGATTATTTTTATCAATAAAGACACATAACGAAATAATACAATTAATTGAACTCACATTTTTTAATTAAAGAAGCACAATTTAAAATAATACACCACAAAATTGAACACTTTCTACTGTAATTAATGGCACATCTCAAAATAACACTCTTTATGTGGATGATCGTGCATGCAATTAACATAAAAACAGACATAACGGTATTTTTATGGTCAAAAAAGATATTGATGAGAAATAAATTTTTGGAATAGTTAGAGATGTCTATTGTGAATCAATTCATAGAAAAAAATCAATTTTGGAAAATTTTGAGTTGTGACGTTATTGTATTTGGTGTGCGATATACTTTATGGGGTCTTAGACCTATATTTCGACATGTTATTAAAGGATATTGATAGTGACTAAAAAGTTCTTTAAGTTTAGGTTCATAGAATTTTAATTAAAAAAATCTGAATTAAATTTAAATTTAAAAATCGTTAAATTATCGTGTATTCAAATAAAAAAATAACCCGTACTATCGAGTATTGAAAAGTAACCGAATTTATCGGCCAAATTTCAAGGCCTAAACGAACTGGCGCCCACATTCGGGAACTATAAACATTATAAAAACATTATTATACTAGTCTTACCTTACTTGTTGCAAACGAATTTTGAAAAATGTTAGCAGCGCTTTTTTTTATAGTTTTTCAAGTCTGAAGAAAACTTGTCCTTAACATTGTATTGTATGATTTTATTTATAATCATCACCGTAAAAGAATTTAAATATAGATTTCATATATTTTGCAGTAATTTTATCAGATGTAAATCTGACATTTAGCCCTTAAAAGAGGTTATTATGAAGAGTCAAAAAAATACATTGGCGGCACATCGTATGTTTTGGAGGCAAATCCCCACTAGTCAGTAAAACAAAAAGTATTAAAAGTCTTAAAACAAGAGAATTCAAAAACAAGAATTTTATTATATTTTCAACCATATGGCATTAGTGAGCGTGTGACGTTTGTTATTGTGTTGTATTATTTTTTTTGTTCGTTCCAAAAGTGTCAACAATCTGTCATTATCCCGTTGATGATGTCTCTGTTGTTTTTATGTTAACCGCCGTGTTTCTTCTTCTTCTTCTTCATCTTAATACTTTTAAAAAAAGGTGTTGAGAGTATTGTCAATGTTGTACAGATGTTGTTGTACTATCCTAAAAATATTTATTATTTGTTGCTTCTGTCTTAAAAATATATTTTATGATTCACATACTACATACAAGTGTATCGAATTGATATACACCAAAGTACTCATGGTTTTCTTTGAATAACAAAAATGCCGCCTTCTCCTGTAGTAAAGGAAAGTATTTGTCTAATTTCAAATATTTTAAAGTAGTTTGTTTCATTTCATCTGATTCATGGAATTTTGTTGATAAGTAATGATGTGGGTGAGTAATTTCTATCACTCTCAATGATGTGATATCCGATATTGGATTTGGGGGGGATATACGTATACATACATACATACATCTGAACATGGCACTTGACACTTTAGCTACAATTTGGTTTTTATTTTTGTTTTTCTTTTTTTAATGTTGCTCATGTAGAAAATTCATCCATTTGCATAAAATCCGCTTAAATTTTTGTTATTATATTTTTACTTATTTTTCTGTTGATTTGTATGAACGAATGAACATTTATGTTGGTTTCGCATTTTGTGGTTAACCGTAACTATTTTTTTGGGTTTTTATTTTGCAGTTTTTTATGTATAATGCTTTTGTCTGATATTGACGGCTGATGGTTTATTTATTTTTTTTTGTCAGATTTTTTTGTTTTACTACTTTACAACCTTTTTTGATACTCTACTAGAGAAAGGGCAGTATTTTTAGTTTTAAATAGGTGTTTGGCCATCTTACTCTACTGAAAATGTATTCAAACTGCCACACGTTAACCTTCCTGTTACTTTTATTGGGATAGAAATTGACTACTTGTGACATGTCACAGAACTAACCCACGATAGGTTACTGAAACACTGATTGATAACAACATATCCTAGGAAATGTCGTTGAACTGAGCTCAGACAAGTTAGCAAACTCCAGTGGAAAGACAGTTTTTTGATATGGCCAAAGTTAATTCTGTAACATGCAACAACAAAGAGATGGCACTGCTAGTTCCAAAATTTTTTTTCTCAAGTTGGTATAACTGTCCTGAGAACACATGCAAAGTTGCAAGTCATTCTGTCAATTCTTTCTTTGTTTACAAGCCATTTGAAGCTGACGTGTGATTGATTTTTTTTAATATGGAAAAAATTGAATATCGTGCAGTCATTAGATTCTTTGTTTTGAAGGGTTTAAAAGCAAAGGAAATTTATGAACAATTGTTAGAAGTGTATAAGGAGTCCTCACCTTCAAAACGCACCGTTGAATTTTGGGCTGGTGAATTTAAACGTGGTCGTACCAGCCTTAAAGACGATCCACGCGAAGGACGACCAAAAACTGCAACCACAGCAGAAATCATTGAGCAGGTATATAATATGGTTAGTGAAGATCCAAGTTTGACTAAGCGTGAAATTGCTAATGCCATAGGCATCTCAGACGAACGAGTACTCCATATTTTTCATGAAAAATTACGTATGAAAAACCATTTTGGAAAATTAGTGCCGCACACATTAACAATTCAACAAAAACTGGATCGAAAACAAATTTCTCAGCGTAATTTGGAGCGTTTTAAGCCGAATAAAACCGACTTCTTGCTCCGTTTTATAACTATGGATGAGACTTGGATCTACCACCATGATCCTAAATTGAAACAAGAACGTTTATAGTGGGCTGAAGCTGGTTGTTTAGCTCCAAAGCAGGTGAAGTCACAACGATCAGCAAAGAAGGTTATGGCATCAGTTTTTTGGGATGCAAAAGGAATTTTGTTGATTGATTATCTTCGGAAAGGTAAAACAATCAACTCTGAATATTATTGCAGCCTTTTGGATCAGCTGGATGAAAAAATGCACCTGCTCACAAAAGTGTTTTGACGATGGCTGAATTCAAAGAATTAAAGTACGAATTGCTTGATTATCCACCGTATTCATCAGATTTGGCTACTATCTCTTCAGAAATCTCAAACATAGCAGCCGTAGACGGTTATTTTGCAGAGCTTCCGGAAAACCATTATAAGGATGGAATAAAATTATTGGAAGATCATTAAAACAAGTGTATTGAGCTTCTAGGAGATTATATTGAATACAAAAATATATTTCGTAACAAAAACAGTATTCTTTCATTTCGAGCGCAGGAACTTTTCAACCAACCTGTATATTTGGTTTTTGTCTAAAACTTACCATTTAGGCAGATTAGGTAAAAAATAGCGCTTCGGGGAACACAAAATAGCACCTCTTATTAAAAACCAGCTTAGCTTCCGAAAAAAATGAAACCCAGCATAAGGACTGCACCACATGGTCTTATCGCTAAGAGGTTTTCTAAAATCTTTCCGGTGGTCCCTATGCTTTTAAATAATATGACATCCCTGTATTCTGTTGAATGTTTAGAATGAACATTCCACAACCCAGCTAAACCACTCTAACGGCCCTTTTCCCAGTAAGTATTTGGATGATGGGAACAGATACTCTCATGGAATGGATAAAATGGCGAGAGTCTATCAGACTATGAAAGGAAGTCAGTCTTCTATTGGTTACAAGTCATAGCGGAATTTCTGGCAATGAAATCGTTGATGCGTTGACAAACTTATTAATCCGTAACCAAAGCTGAATATTGGTTTGTCGTGTATAGACTCTTATGTGAAAACTATTTTCACACAGAGATGGTAAAACGGAACTACATGCAAGTTTACAAAATGTTTTATGAATAGGACAGACAATAATGTGACAAGACACCCACTAAGTTTAAGTAAAGTTGATTACCGCAGACTTGCTGCTCTTATAAAGTAATATAAAGGTTGTTCTCGCCATGAAGTTCCAACACAGTGTTTGACCAGGTGGTTAGCGTAACTATTTATTTTTTTTTATTAAGCTCCTTCATAAGTGAGTTGATTCAACGGACTCTCCACGGCAAGCCAATACCCAGCAGCGATTCCGGCTTCGTAAGAATTAAAACAATTCTAAATATCCCTATGACCCGGAACCCATGTAAGACTGATTTCATTGCCCACACTCACCAAAAAGTCTGTAATGGCAACTAAAAATTTTGCTGTTATTATGGAAAATTTTCCTAATTTGAGCTCAGCGGTATTTTTTGCTAATCTTAGCAACACATGTCTGTTGACGTGTAGTACAATGAAATTAGTAGAACAAACTTGGACTAAATTTTAGTAAACCCTTTGTAACGTAAAATCTAAAATTGGTTTGCTAGAATCAGCAAAACAAAATTACTAATAATTATTAATATTAGTACAATGAAATTAGTATAAAAATTAGTAAGCGCTAAAAAGTTTTAGTAAATTACTGTAAACTCAATGCAAAATTTTAATTTATAAAAAAATATTAAAATGCACAAATTAATGTAAATATTTTTAGATACAGTTGTTACACTTTAAAGCTGCCAATTTCTTTTGAAATTGTCTTACGGATTCGAATATACAAATTTTTGTTTTGAAAAATATTTAAAGTAAATTTTTTGGATTTTTAAGTCAAATTTAAACAATTTAAATTTAAAGGGCTGATTTTTAAAACTAAAAAAGTTTTTAGTGCTATTTTAAGTGGATGTCCTATTTTTGGACATGAGTCGGTTGTAAAAGTATCTTCACTTCCGTTCCCTTTTTTAACCTTTTTTAAGGCAATTGAAGTTTTTATGTATAAGTTTTAATTATTAGAAAAAACATTTCCTTCAATATCCACTTTTTAAAAATTTGTGTTTTTTTTTGCTAATTTTAGCAATTCGCTTTTTAAAAAACATTTCCTTCAATATCCACTTTTTTAAAATTTGTGTTTTTTTTTTTGCTAATTTTAGCAATTCGCTTTTTAAAAATTTGTAAAATTATTTTTGAAGTTGGCAACAAAAATTTTTAAATATTCTTTAATAGTTCTGGAATTTGTAAAATGTAAATAACAACAAAATTTACTAAATAATATTTTTTTTTTACTAAATAGTAGTGGGATTGAAACAAAAAATTTTTCTACTAAATTTTTTTTTCTAAGTGTATGAAGACCTCGTAGTACACTCATCGATCGGATATTGAAGTGCCTTAAGCGCATCCACTGTCACCCTACAGAAAAAAAAAAATCCGCCGTACACCTTCGAATCTAAATTATTTTTCTGTTTCGAACAAAAAAAAATTTGCCGTACATAGAAATCGCCTTTTAAAATTTTTCGTTGTTTTTAGTGGGGTCTTAAAGTGTGATATGTGACTTTTTTCTTCTTGTGGAAACCAATGTTTTGCTTTAAGGCACATTGACCTTAAGAATCCCGTTCTAGTATTTACCTTAAAAATCGCAGTTCCTAAACAACGTAATGTACCACCCTAATATCAGAAAATTAAAGCTCGAAAAAAATCATTAATTTGCTAAGAAAGTAGTTCGATAATTTCAGCAGAATTATTGGCTTTTTTTTTTGCTGAGCGTAGGGGTCGCCTTTTTAAATTTTTTTCTCATCGACAAAAACATCGATATATTATACTGTAAGATCCGAGGGTTGTAGATACAATAGAGTATTTAAATTATTACTGTTCAGCTTTTAGCAGGGACTTAAATATCCAATTTGAGCGGTTCCATTCAGTATATAGGCTTTGTCCATGAACTTAGAAATTCTAGACATAACTTCCTTCTTTTATCTAATACCTTCCCTTCTATTTTTTTTTCTGTCATGTGGTTAAATGGACAATTGATAGCCTGAGCACCATGGAGCTTATTTAAGATTATGTTTTTTTTTTTGGTGTAGGATACTGTAAATTCGTTTTGGCTAAATCAAGTAGAGTACTAGATACAAAGTTAAGTGCAACCAAAACTATTGTATAGTTTATGCAATCACGAAAAAAGAAACAAGTTTAAAAATTCAACCGCCATAAGAAATTGTGTGTAAAAACAACAAACAAAAAAACTATAAAGGGAAAACTAAGCGAATATCAAGCAAGCGACACTCAAACCAAAAACCCATTGAACGATTTTACAAACCCAATGAATTTCTGCCAAGGCCCGCATAAATGGCAAACCATACCAAAAAACACAAGCAAGCAAATAAAAACCTTCAAGTCAGTGCTTGTGGTCAACCGTAACTGACAAATGTGGCTGAAGTTGTCAGTTACAGTCAAAGAATAATTTTCTACTCCTAAACCAAAAAAAAAAAAAAAAAAACAGACAGACAGAAATGTTGTATTAGTTAGAGTTTGTGGAGTGAAGTTAGTTCTCCTCTTCTTTTTCATGTTCTTTAAACATTTATCAGCATAAAAAGCGCATAAATCGTTTAACAACAAATTTAAAACATTAAAGTTGTTATTTGGTTGTTGCTTTTCTCTTAGCTTTCATCAATATTCATATATGTAGTATGCTGAGGATGGGTTAAATTTTAGATGCACAGACTTAAGGTAGTCTGTGTTTTTATTTTTTAGTGATTTTTGAAATGCTTGAATGGGTTTTAAAAACCTTTTTTTTTTAAACGGTTGTTGTCGTTGTTTCAAACGGAAGTTGTTTTAACTTTAAACTGCCACAATAACATTCACAACAATAGTTTTAAACTTCTTTTTTGCATATTGATGAAATTATTACAAAATAAAAATATAAAAAGATATTAAATTAAGAAACGCCTACTCTAGACGTTAGAAATATATTAAAATTTTGAAGAAAAAAAGAATATTTCACTTTTTCAACAATACAAAAAAAAAAAATATTATAATAAAATAAAATCTTTTTATGAATTCAACGAAACATCAATTCAAAAAAGTGTGTGAAAAAATTTTACGCATTTTTTATGAAAATATTTTAAGTAACACTCAATCGCAACTCAATATTTATGTTGGTAATACGATTTACCAGCATAAATATTGATTATCACAAGGAGAACAACAGGTATTCAGAGAAGACACTGAAAATTCGGCTGGCACATCAAAAATTTTGTTGTCATTACTAAAACTTAAAATATACAACAGAGAGGTGAAACTGTTTCTATGGTAAAGATAATATATTTTACCATATATTTTAAAGTACTTTACCCGTTATTATGTTAGTATTTTCCCACTTTCGGGGAGCGTTCGCTTTGTGCGGACACTGCTTTGAACCAGCTTTTTGCTATACGGCATCTGTGTCTTAGGAACACTGAGGGTCCTTTGTCTTCTTAAATTAACTAATTTAAGAAAATTGTTGCGAATATTAATATTGGAAAATGGAAGAAGGTAATACGTTTATTTTTAACCTTAAACTTTAATTGACATTTAGAAATTTTGACTTTTTTTTAACTGAAAGTTGAAAAAGTAGTTTTATTGCCTTCGATAAATATAAAGTTTAATAGGCGCAATGTGAATTATAGGAACGCCATTATGATGTAATGTATAAAATGTGCTTGTGATACTTTGTATTGGAATCAGCAAACAAAATGATTACATGAAAGCGCAAATTCGAAATTTTTGACGTTTTGCTAACAAAATTTTAAAATATATTTTAAGCTACTTTAAGTTCAATATTCAAGACTGTTAATATTAGAGATGGGCACGTAAGCAATGTTTTGCGCGATAATTTTTTTAATGGTGACTATAATTTGTTTCCTGAAATAATATTTTTTCTTTAAAACTAGGAACATTAACTATAGTTTATTTTTTTTTTTTGCAACTTACATAATTTAAACATTTTGCCACAAAAATTAAATATTTTTTTCTCGATTTAGGAAAAATTAAATTTTTTAAAATTTATCTAAACTGGCATGCAAATTTTCCCTAGAAATAGTTCATCAGTTTCTAAAACCAAATAAAGTTTTATTATATATTATAGGAAAAAATTTATTTCATTTTGCCTGAACTAATTTTTAGAAAACAATTCTTAAAAATTAGAAAGTGGTAGACTTAACTGAATTTAGAAATGGCTTTCTACAATTTAATTAATTTTACTACTCGCGAAAAAAGATGAGCATACATTAAGTTCAAGTACTTTTTTTGAACTAAATGAGAGTAAATTATGTTCTATTTTTTTTTTTAAACTAAACTTAATGTTAGTATGCAATTTTCTAAAGATGTTTTTCTTAAAAATTCATAAATTTTTATTTAATATATTTATTTTTACCTAAAATCAATAAATATTACTTAGAAAAGATATGAACTATTTCTGAGTATATAAAATATTTCGTTTTTACTCAAACATAAGAACTTTTATTTCCTTTAAGTTTTAATAAAATTTCACTTAAATTGAGAAAAAAAATTTAAATTATTTTGAAGGAAATTTTGGACTAATTTTTAGTTCAATGAAATATGGTGAAATTTGCTGGCAACGTTTTTTTGGGATATCTAGGGAATTATCTACACTCAGCGAAGAAATCATAAAAACGCAACCAATTAGCCAAAAAAAAAAGAGATCTTTAATAATAAAAATATTGGTCGGGTGTACACTTGTGCCGTTTCGATGTCAAAAATATACGAGTTGAGATTCGAATTGTTATCGCGTCTGTCTTATTCTGCAGATTTTGGCCTGAGCGACTTTTTCCTGTTTCCAAATTTAAAGAGGAGGTCATACTTTGCGGAGGGCTTAAACAAATTGGAAAGTGGCTGGATGATATGTAAAAGCAGATTATGTTGAAAAATAAAAATCAAGCTAAAAAAATAAACGTATTTTTCTTTATTTTTGTAAAAACTTTTTGACGACTGTGACAGGTGATTTTATTTTAATAGTTTCATCCTATCAAAAGAATCATTAACATACTGATGGTACTAAAAATATGCTTAAATTCATAACAAATCATTCGAATCTTTAAGATATTTATCAAAAAAAAAATAAACTTGAAATTTACTTGTTTTTGTTTTTATTTTGGTTATTTTCAATTTCGACCATGACTAATTTCCTTTTTCTAACGAAATAAATAAACAAAAATAAAAAATAAAAAATTACCATAAGTCAAACTAAAAAGTCAAACTTTTTGTCTTAAACGCGTATAAATATGTTGTAGAGTTTTGGTATTTCATTGCTCCATTTATGGCACTTATTATTCAAAGCTTTAATGATACGTTGAAATATTGCTCAGCTTGGCGCCATCATGCATTCATAAATAGCGCCCGCGGTTTCCCTTTCCTTTTGTCATTAACCAAAAAAAATAAAATTAAAAATAACAAAATCAAGTATATTAATATAAAGACATCGTATTAATACCAAAATAATATTAAAAAGATATAAATTTATGTATTATACATAATGTTTGCTGTTGTTGTAGTTGTCTTTGAGATGTCGCCAACTTTTTTTTTTTTTTTGTGGAGTTGTTTTTTCAGCCTGTATCTTTTTTTTTTTTTTGTTTGTAATATTGTCACCATTCACTTGGTTATTACAAAAAATATTCTTTAAGCCAGCTTATCTTTTGCTAGTCAAGATAGTTATAAACAAAAAGTTAAGCTTAAAAAAAACTGAAAATCAGTTTATACAAATTTTATACAGGCGTTGTCAAATTTTGTTGTTGTTATTATTACTATATTGTTTTATTGTTTTTTTGTTTAACATACAATTTTTTGCCTCTTAAGAAACTACAAGATATTTAGTAGAAGATTATAGACTTTTGTGATCTTTTGTTGATTTTTTATCATTTTAAAAGCTTACATGTCGCCAGACATGTTGAGCTGAGCATCCGTTATGATATAGTTGTTCCACAAAAGTTACGCATTGATTGATATTATAAAACGACCTAATAAAACTAACAATTTATATGCCTATTTATAGTGATTGATATATTATAGAGCAGGGATGGCAATCATTTTTTTCTTGCGTGCCAAAAATAAGCAAATTTTTTACAAATGAAGTTGGCACTTCATAGCTTTGAATAATTAATTATTTTGTTTATTAAATTAGCTAAATTTTGATTCAATTCAATGTAATGAATTGAACACTCGATCATAGTGATTGCTTGCAACTGAATTCATTTGATTAATTTCACCAATCAATAACTTCAGTCACTGTACTCAACCGCATTGGATTCGAGAAAAACGCAATCAAAGTATCCCAATAAACATTTTTGCTGGAATTAAAGTCAAAATCGAGTGTTATTTAAGTCATATTTTCCAATTCCAAGCCTTGATTTATACTTTAATTACACTTTAATTTAATAGTATATTCCAGCAAAACGGACATTGGAATTCAAGTCGAACATTACATTAAGTACAGTGTAAAGCTCTAAATAAATGTGGCCTACATTTTCGTGAAAATCGATGGAAGGAATTTAGATTTTATAAAAATCTTCACAGAAAAATTGTAAATTTCAACAAATGTTTTTAATTTTATTTTAAAATATTGACAAAAAAACGAAAGGCATAACACAAATTATTTTTATGTGTATGAACTTGATTTTGACTGTAAAAAAAACACTTGAAATAAAGCACAATACGAGCAATATTTAAAGCAATTGAATTTTTAACTCTTCAATGTTTATTGGGATTACTTTTAATCAATTATTTTATAAATTACATTTTAAAAAAATTATTAAGTATTTAAAAAAATAATTTCCAAAAAATTTTAAGGAATTAAATAAATACACTGAAAATAGTTTGTAGCTTAAATTAACTGAAAATAAAGAAGTTTTATGTATTGTTGATCTGTTATTTTGGTAAATGAATGGTAATAAAAGGATTTTATATAATATAATCATATTACTTTTTTTATAAATTGTTTTATTGCTAAGAAACATAAAAACTTTATTAGTTAATTATGGAGAATAAAAATTGAAAAAATGTTCGGTTGCCGCAACACAACCCTACTCAATATCCACGCTCTTGTTGGGTCATTGTTTTGATGATTGTCTATTTTATATTGAGTGTTTGGAAACAAATTAACAAACCCGAAATCAACACACAATTGGATTTACATCAATGAAATTTAAGAATTTATATTTATGCTCTATTTTTACAGTTTTTGTTATGAACTTTAATTTTTAAAGTATCCAATAACAAAGCTTATATGAAGCCGTTAATTTCAAGTATGTGTCCTAATCAATATTACATCTACAAAATAATCTATATTGATAGTTAATGATTAGACAATATTTTTGAATTATATTTTGCCATGTAAATTTAAAATTAATGAAATTTCACGTAAAACCCGGTCTGCTAACTTTTCATAAAAATCAAATGAACTTATCATTTATTTTTAAATGTTAAAAAATTAACTCATAATATTCGTAAAAAATAAATGATTTTTCATATATTTTGACTGTGAACAAACCACATATCCGTGCAAACAAATGATATTTCCTTTATTTAAGGTGGTTTTTTTTTTTAAATAAAAATATTATTTATTTTTTTAATTTTACAGGAAATGAAAATTATAATGACAAATTATACACAATATGAGGGTTTCGAAAAAAAAATTATTTGTTTCTTTTAACTGTCAACTTATTAACTATGAAATCTGTTAAAAGTAATAATTTTTTAAAATCGTTTTATTTAACTGTAAACAAATGAACTACAAAGTCTGTAAAAATAAACGACTTTTCATGTATTTTGTTTGTTCAAACTATCAGCACATTAAAAAATAAAAAGATTTTAAATTAAAATATTAACTGTAACAGAAAATCCACTATTTTAGCATTTAAAAACAACTGTACACATAACTTTTTAAATAAATTACAGTCAATTACCGTAAAAATATTTTGAGCATAAAAATCGATAACTAATTTCCCAAATCGATTGAATACAAAATTATTGAATTCAGTTAACCAATAACTGGATTCAATATATTTAAAAAATAAATCAGTTATTTCTTATTCAATCGCATCAAAATGTATTCTTGCATTGGGATTAGACAACCGAAAGGAGCTTTTATGTCGGCACTCATGCAAATAATTAAAAATCATAATTTGACATATCTATTCATCTGAAAGTTTTTAAATATTAAACTCGGCAATTTTAAGCCCCACTTTTTAATCCTCAAACGTGATATTCGGCCCATAATTATATAAGCATATGTATTTTTGCCGTTCCCTCCGGCAGATATTCAAATTTTATTTGAATCAGAGTAAACTACACAGCAGGCCTCCCTTAATAATTGGTTTTTTATTTTATCACTCGCGGTATATGTAATATTGAAAACTTGCAAAAAGTTATAAATATAATTCCGAAACATATGTATTTTTTTATCTATCATGAAAAACGTTTAAATTTTTAATAAAAAATTTTTTTAGTTGGTCTAAAATTGTTTAATTTTGTAATCAGTCCAATTGTTAGAAATTTAAATATTTAGTTTTAGTTTAAATAATTTTATATTAAAGCAATTATTTCATATCGATAGAAAATATAATTTACTACTTTTTGTGCCTTTATAGCCTTTTTCCACTGAGCTACATCTTTCATCAATTTGCAAAGATGTTTACATCTTCCCATAAGAATTATACAGGCCAAAAATTCTAGATCTACAAAAGATTATCCTTTCTCATTTTGTGCCATCTTACATCTCTCGTTATTTTAAATATTATCACTTAAAAAATGACAAAAATAATCGATTTTCTTTGTGCCATCACTAGCAAACTGACATTGCAGAAAATTAACCAAAAAAAAAAAATTACTCAACAAAGGTAAATTAGCGGCACATGTGAGAATTTCATTCTTATGTCTACCAAAAATTCTTCTTCATCATCATCTTCTTCCAGGATGGCCTTTAACATAACAATGTACTTCACTAAAATTCCGGTTTGTTCTTACAAAGCAAAAACTACTCCAATAATTAATTCTTTCTCTAAATCCATTTTTTATTTTCAATAAAAATTATACGTCTTTTTCTTTTTTTTTTTTGACAGCTGAATAAATAACAGATGAAAGATGTTGCCAATGTAAACACATGTTTCACGTTTTCAACATCTTCCATGCGTTTCACAAAAATGTTGTTCAGTGTTTAATAAGCCTATTAACGAAGGATTTATGTATATGCGAGAAGGATGTAAAGTCTAAATTTTGTGAAATTGAAAAAATTTGCTTTTTTAAACAGAGAAAAAAATATTTACAAAATCGTCAAAAATATATTAACGGTCGGGCATACAATTTTTATTATAACAACGGTAGTTCAGAATCTTTACTTGTGTAAAATCAGTTAGTGTTTTTGCTCTAGGACTCATGAAAATCATGCAATTTTTCAGATACCTTTAGATATGAACACATCTGTCACTAGATCTGATGGATCTGGATAGCAAATATGGGTGTGTCCAACCAAAAATTAAACTTTAAGAAGTCAATATTGTAGATATGTCCCTAATATCCTTTTAATACATTAACTAATTTTACTCTTGCAAACCAATTCAAAATGTAAAATTAAAACAATTGTTTCATTAGTAGATTTTCATTTTTTCTTACCAGTTGATAGTCAATGAAGTCTATAACAAACATCAAGTAATGAAAAATTAAAAAAAAAAAAAAATATATACAACCAATTTAACCAGGTAGCTACAATAGAAACTAATATAAAATTTAACGATATAATCGCTATTGTTAATATACACAATTTTGAACAACTACAAACTATTTCAAGATATTTTAGACGATGATCATATTCTGAGATGATTAAATAGTTGTGCATCAGAAAGTCATAAATTCATAAATAGTTAAATAGATCGCTAAATGTCCAAACAACAACTTTTAACTATATAAAAAAAAACATAACATACATTCACTTTTATGTTACTAAATCGTATGCCAGTCGTAGTTATATGTAAAAGTTTGCTTAAGTTTAAACTGATTTTTTTGTTTAATGATGATCGGTCTTTATGTTCTTTGCAGTTCCGCCTATTACATGTATGAAATATTTTATATATATGTAGTATGGGCAATTATATATTGATGATGTTTAATAAGGTAAAGAAGTTGAAATAACATACATATATTTTAATATACAGTATATTTTTGTATTAGTAAATTTTATGAATAATTGCTACTGGTAGCATTTATAAATTTTGTTAAAATTGTCTACACTGTTTTCTTATAAATAACGCATTTATATTATATTAAAAATTATTAAATTTTTACAATGAATTTCTCTAAGTCATAGTATTTAAAAAAAAAAATTATTACGGTTCGAAGGACCAATGTTAAGGCTTTGGCAAAACCTCAATCGACATTCTATTGTAAAGAATTGATGAAATCAATTTGTTATTTTGACTATATTTGCATATGATTTTAATTATACAGTACAACACAATGTTACAAGGTTTTGACAATGGATTCTGGTAGAGGAAACAAAAAAAATAATATACAGGGTGTCCGCCGGGAAGGTATACTACTTTGTTTTGCCGCCATTTTGGTAAACATTAGTCTTGACAATTCATATTTGGCAGTCGTGAAGTAGACACATGGCAAATTTATTATGGAAAAATATTCGATTAATCAACGTGTTATAATCGTTAAAACATTTTATAAAAATCAATCATCGATTACTGTGACAATGAGAAAGTTACGTGAAATTTTTGGTAGAAACAACGTGCCAACAAAACGCACTATTTATCGTGTAGGGAATGATTTCGAAGAAAAAGGGTCTGTAGGTGATAGGCCCAAGCATGGACCACAACGTACTGCAAGATCGGCTAAAAACATTACTGCTGCTCAAGAAAGTGTTCAAATTAATCCATCAACCTGAATTCGACGCCGTGCTCAGGAGCTTGATCTTTATATAACAACTTTGGCCACAATTTTGCACAAGGATTTGCATTTGTTTCCTTTAAGATTCAGTTGACACAAGACAGTTAACGCCGCCGTACATATGGCAATAGGATGTTACAGCTCGCCCATGACAACCCCGATTTTCTTGAAAAAATCATAATGAGTGTCGAGAAACATTTTAATTTGAATAGATATGTGAATAAACAGAATAGTAGGTTCTGCGCAATGGAAAACCCTGAAATTATTCATGAGTCACCTTTGCATCCATTAAAAGTGACAGCCTGGTGTGCAATTTGGTCAGGAGGAACCATTGGACCTTACTTCTTTGGAAATGAAAACAGCGTAACGGTAACTGTGAATGGGGAGCGATATCGTAATATGATTGAAAACTTTTGAATGCCACAACTGCATGCTTTGGGTTTGATTAACATGTGGTATCAACAAGACGGTGCCACATCGCATACAGCTAGGATTACAATGGAATTACTGCGAGACCTCTTTCCACAACAAGTTATTTCAAGAAATGGTGATGTTGATTGGCCTCTACGGTCGACTAATTCGACTGCTCCGGACTTCTATTCGTGATGAGAATGTAATGAAAAATGTGCTCAAAAGGGCTCGCATTTGTGAGGCTAACAGAGGCGGACATTTATCTGATATTGTATTCTATACATAATTGCCGACATTAAATAAAACATTTATCAATATAAGATCTATTCTCTTTCATTTAATCAAAAATTATAAACAAACAAAGTACCCTGTACGTGTGTCGGCATTTTGAAAGATCACGTCGGAATTTTCCCTCCTTTGGCCTGTTCATGCAGCAAACTATGTTCAGCAACTTTGTAAAAAATATTAACGCAATTATTTTTGTGGAACATATTAACCCTCTAACTCCCACACATAACGGTAATTTTTGTCTCTTGTCTAACAAATCGTAAAAAACACCCCTAAAAATGGAGAGGGCGGGAATGATATGTTCTACAAAAATGTTGGCCATAAAATTTTACTGCATATCTCAGAATACACCAAATCCCAAAACTTAACACAATTACAAAAACCAGTCAAATTCAAGATTGCTTATCAGATTTCTAGTCAGATTTTGAGATATATTTGATATATTTTTTTGTCTCCTTAACCAGAATCCATTGTCAGAACCCTGTAATTTTGGAAAAAGTTCGAAATTGTTATACAGTGTTATTAAATAATTAATGAAATCAATTTGTTATTTTCACTAATTTTTAATTTTATTTTTGTAGATTTTGCCTTTTTAGTTATTTTTTACTATGCACTAACTTTTTCTTAAAAATTAATAGATTTTAAGTTATTTTTATCAAAAAATACAGTAATTGCCTTTTCAATTACATTTGCAGTTATTTCAACTGTCATTTTGAGTAAATTTTGTCTACACAATTCCTTAAGTGTTTATACATAAGTTTTTAAGATTTCCATTGATATATAATTTCCACTCAATTTTAAACAGTGAAATCTAAATACAATTATAAAACACTTTTCTACTTAAAAGATTTTAAGTTGTTCCTTCTTTTTTTTTTCATGAAATCATTATTGAGTTGTGTTTTTTTATCCCAAACGTGACACATATTTTCAACAACAATTCAATTCAATACCATCATCTTTCATTCATTCATTCATTCATACATTCATTCAACTTTGTTAGCGTTCTTCTGAAAATCATTTATCATAATACACACATAAACTGCAAATTATAGGTTATTTTTATTTTAAAGGTTGCCTCTAATCAACACAAAAACATAAAGTCACATAAACGCCCTGAAAAGTATACAAGTAAAGGTTTTTGCGATTGATCGTATGGCTGCAGTTGTATGTCGTCATTTAAAATAATTTGCCATAATTTGAGCCACCAAATTGAACTAATTCCAATGATCTTTTAAGAGGAAAAATAAAAAAAAAGCGCCAAATCGCCTTAAGAAATGACCCTAATTATACGCAAATGTTCTGGAGTGTAGGCATAACCATAACAGCGCCACAATTATATAATTTTTGTTTTTGGCAACAAGTCCTTTTTTTCATGTTCTTTTGGGGCGGAATATCTAACCTATAATTTTGATAACCGCTCAACATTTAACAACAAAAAAAAAAAGAACACACCGCACTTCCACAAATGTTTATGAAAATTGATATGCAACAAAATAACATTCAAACAAGACACTTGTGTATTAACCTTAAATTGTTTTTAACCAAAGTGGTCCTTTTATCGAAGTGATTTCAAATCAAATTGATTTTGAAATCAGTTTTTCGTTGTGATATGGTTCTTATTTTTGATTTGATTGACATTTTTTACTAATACTCAAAAGTGAAATACCGAATGTGATTAACGATTTCATAAAGAAAAATTTGCTTTTCATCGTAATTTATATCGTACATAATTTTTTTAACTACTTAATACATTATAAGGAAGTTATACCCACCGATTGAGCTGAAATTTTAATATGTGATAGATGAGACAAAGTATATGATTACTTTACTTTTTTGGCGGACCAATCCTCGAATTATGGTGGGAGGAATATAGCGGGTATGCAAAATTGCCTGGTTTTGGTATTTTTTACGTTTTCCTTTTTTCTTACATTTTAAAATTAATTTTAGATAATATGGGTATCAAACATAAAGTACAGGGTGGGCCATTTAAAATTTTAAATATAAATCGGCTATTAATAAAAGTACTGATTATTTTTTCAAATTTCTGGTTTTATTGGAAAGGTTGAACTTTGTCATTTAAGAATGGAACACAATATCACACTCACAATATATTTTCCGTTACCGACTGTATTTTATTTAAAAAGTAATACGTAAAGTTTGTTTTTAAATGAAGAATCAATTGAAATTCATAGAAATATATTTTTTAACTATTTGAATCAGTCACTCAAAAAACAAACTATAAAAATTTACAGACATTCATTAGGAGTTGATATTTTCAGTTAAATGTAAAATTTTATGTTGTCTGCTTCAAAAAATAGAAATTCATATAATTCCTTTTTGTTTTTTTTATATATACAAAATTATTTCAATAAAAATTACAAGAAATTATTCAAATATACATACACATAAAGCCAAAAAAAAAAAAATATATACATCTGTGTGTGTTGTGTTTTGTAATTACATACAAATAAAAAAAACTTTCAATTTGAAAAACAAACCACAAAAGTAGTTTTTTCTAACTTTTTGTCAGTCAAAATTGATGGTTATTTTAAACGACTTTCTATTGTTTTTACTACTTTTGTTGGTTATTAAACAATGATTGAAAATAAACAAGAAAATGGGTTGAATATAATGGAAAATCAGTAGTCCTCTTTTTAATTGTATTTTCGATTAATTTAATATGCATTTTAAGTTGTTTTTAACGAAATAATATTGTGAGTGCATTTATATGACTACCTCATCCGATCAACCCAATTTTTCAGTACATTTTCGATTGTTTCGGCTCAAATCTCTTCAATGGTAACTTCGATTTCATGTTTTAACGCTTTAATTGTCTCTGGATGGTTTGCGTGACGTTTATCCTTAATGGCTCCCCACAGAAAATAATCCAAAGGGCTCAAATCACAGCTCGGAGGCGGCCAGTAGACAGACATCACAATTTTGGCTGATTATTATATTTTCAAAAATAGTTCGTAAAATATCGATGGTTACCTTGGCTGTGTGACTGTTGGCCCCGTCTTGTTGAAACCAAATGTCGTCCATGTCATTCTCTTGAATTTTTGGAAACAAAAATTCGTTGAGCATGGCACGGTAACGCTCCCGGTTGATGGTAACGGCGGCTCCTTGCTCATTTTTGATCATTTTTGTCAAAGTTAAACCTTTCTAATAATACCAGAAATTTTAGAAAATAATCAGTTTTTTTATAGCCGATTCAAATTTAAAATTTTTGAGAGACTAATCTTAAGATGCATACAATTGTGAATATGTCGTATTTCCCAAAAAACACTTTCAATGAAATTGTAGAGGATCATAATATTTGTTAAATATGACCACTGAATGCTAGGTATAAAATGAATACAATATTTTAACTAGCGGTGCCCTGGTTGATAGAGGGTATTGCAATTGAAAAATTTTTTTTTTTGCTGATAGAAGGTATTTCACAGTAAATAAATTGATATAATTTGCAATTTAATTAAAGTTTCAAAGGTTTCATTAATGTTTTTTCCAACAAATAACAGCTTTCCTACACATAGGATCAATTTGTTTTCCCGTTTTTGATAAGTTTTGTTTAAAGATTTCTGCAGCCGTCGATATAATAAAGACAAAAACTAAAATTATACCAAGCGTCATTTTAAAATAATAGTATAGCCATTATCTAAAATCCCAATTTATTACAATATTACAAAATCCCAGCGTTGATTTACAATTTTCCATGATATTGTTCAATATTTCCCCACAATGAGCTTTCAATTTTGCTTATTTAAAATATGAAAAAAAAAAATATTTTTAAATTAATCTTCAATAATTTTTCCTTGTTTTTGTGTAATATGCATATCGATATGCATTGATTAGATGCTATTTCTTTAAGAATTCGCAAAATGTATTTTACGGGACATACTAAAAATGCTTGATATATTAAGAACAGTTATAATAAGACCATAACCTTAATGTGGCTGATAGAGGGTATTGCATTCAAAAATAAATCTTATTGTTAATAGAGAAAAAACGAAAGTAAAAAAGTACCAGAGTTGTAGCTGTCATTAGTGAACGGAGTTTTCATTAAAAAGTGGGTTTCAAGAAATTTGGTTGGTCGACGTATATTTTCTCTTTTATATTCTTGGGAATTTTGATTTAAACGAGTTCTTCTCAAACGCCTTTTTAGTACTTTTTGGAACCACAGTCTGACTTTAAACTTCCTCTTTTGAAGAATACATTATTGTTATGCGGTTTTTATTGCAAAATTGATGCCGAATAAAAAAGGACAAAAATTATAAATTTACTTTCCTTCCCTATATTTCATCTCCTGTATCCACGTGGTAACCGAATAAATTACAGATTTTTCTGAGATATCTTTTTTCTATCATTCAAAATTTTTACACAACCCACTCTTCTTGTTTCACGGATAAAAAGTATTAGGTATGATAAACAAATTTTTAAACTATTTTTAAGATTTTTTAAGATTGCCATTAAATTACACTCTACCGTTTTTACATAGTTTAATATTGAATGAAACTTTAATTTTTTTTTCCTCCAAAATATTTTTAGCATGACTTTTATTTAACTTCTACAGCAGTATAAACAATAATCGTCATAGATAGTCAAATTGTATGGTAAACAATTTTTACAAAACTAATTAACTTTAATCGAAAAGTTTTTATTTTTTCAGTAAAAAATATTAAAATGGATGAACGAAAAAATGTACAGAAAACTGAAATGTAATGAATTTGCGGTTTACCTGAAATAATCAAACAAATTATTTGTTTACGTGAAGAAAATTTCAGTAGAATGACTTGTAATTTATCTGTGTTTTATTTTTTCTTCTATAATTTTATAGTTGTATCTATTTCATAGTCTATTTTAAAAGTCACGCCTTTTACGGGCGGTTGGTCGTTTAAATGTAGTTTTGTTGTTTTTGTGTTCTTTTATCCGGCTTCTGATGAATGATGTTGAAACAGCGCATTGAGGCGCCTTTAACACAACTATGCGTTTTTCTAGCTGATGTTTTTAACTTTTTTTATTTTTGGTAGCTAAAAGAAGTAGTTATTTTAATATCAGCAGTTAATAGTTCATTGATGAGTTGTTGAAATTTTAGTTCTTTTCTTTATTATTTTTCAAAAAGATGCCGAAAAAAAAACAAAAGTTATACATGGCGCTTAGCTTGAGGTTAAACAATAAAATGTGTTAAAATTAACCTTCTTTTGTTAGATTGCGGTGGATGATTATTATCATGATGATGATGATGATGATGGTGAATGATATTCATAATAATGAAAGATAATGGTTTGTTTTCATTACCAGTAACAAGTACTTGTTTTACAATTATTTGTGGTCAAAATTTAAAAATTTTTAAATAAAATTGTTTTAATAAAAATATGCCACACATAATGAAGTGAAGAAATAGCTAATTTGAATTTAGAACAAGTAAGAGTGGATAAATTCGGTTATGCCGAATCTTATATACCCTTCACCATGGTTGGGAAAAAACTGAAGTTTATATATGGACATATATGGAATGGACAGATTTATATACGGACGCCTTTAAGAGGAAATTAACCATTTAGTTTGGTGATAAAACTTGGACTCGGGAAGTATTATAGTTGCAGAAAATAGGAATTTAAAAAAAAATGTTTTGGGCATAACTTTTTTGTATCTGAACCGATATTTCCGAGTTTTTTTTAGCAAATATGTTATACTAAAGAATTTCGATCTTTTGCTATATAAGACGTATCCATAGGTCATATTACAGCTCTAAAATAATATATGAGAAATAAAATAATATATGATAAATAAAATAATATACGAGAAATAAAATGGTTTAAAAATCTTTTAATAAATTCTTTTAAATCGGAGCAAAAAATAGAATAGAAATAAAACCGTTTATATTTTGTTTGTGTCAGAGAGTTTTTATAAAAATTTTGATGTTTTTAGCCTATTTATGGATTATTTATTTATTTATTATTTATTTAATTATTAATTTAAAATTTTATTTAAATTAATTATTTAATGCTAAAAAAAGTCTTAAGAAAATATAAAAAAATTGTACAAAAAAAAAAAGTTGAATAGACGGGGAATCGAACCCGCGCCTAAGAGAAAAAAAGTATTTGTGACATAGCGTCCAGACAGCTGAGCTATTGAAGCTCACACAAAATCATAGTTAATAGAGGTACATATATAAAAAGTTTTCGTTCATTAGAGATTTGTTTGGTTTTTATTTAAATGACAAATCTTTGTATGTGTTTGTTGTTTGTGTATAAAAGGTGGAGATGAAAGAAAAGAATTTTAACACTTGGATGTGTTTATTATGCGTAAAATTCTACATACATATTAAACAAAGGGATTTTACGGAAAAAATTAGAGGTAGTCCTGGTTTTTTGCTAATATCTCAGCCATTTATTTGCCGGTCTGTTTGATTTTCAATAGCAAACAGAAATGGATCACATGTAACAGAAATATATAACAATCAAGTCCTCATCATGTCTGGGTTCTTCGGAAAACCCATTTCAACACACAGACAGGCAGACTGACATCGTTAAATCAACTTCGCTCTTCATAAGGACCCAGAATATATATACTTTATAGGGTCTTAGATCAATATTGTAGAAATTACAAACGGAATGACAAACTTTTATATACCCTTCCACCTGTGGTGAAGGGTATAAATATGATACACATTCATAAGAAATAAACAATAATTTGAAATTTAAACAATTTGCTGCCCAACGTGGCACCTAAAAGTTGATTTCATCCTATCACTCTTAAATTAAATTGAATATTCAAATTGATAAAATTGATTTTGCATCAACTTATTGAAATTTAAATCCCGATGTTCGAATATTTGTTTTTAGTGGAAGATGAACAATTTTAATTAACATAACTATGAGTGATTTTGTTTTAAATACACTTTTTTAACTATTTAAACATTTATATAACCCATCCCGCCACAATATTGACATTATTAACATTATGAGAAAAACAAATTATGTATTATTAACAAAATAAATATTTAAATAAAAAATAATATTAAAAATTTATATAATAAAATATAAATACATATCACGTACATATACATTGATGTTTTCAGTTTAATTTTAGAATTATACATATCTTTCAAATACCTACATATGCATACAAACTCATATAATATTTTATACCTTACAATATTTGTTTTTCATTCGAACATTTGATAAAATAAAACGAAAATAATAATAAAAAGAAACTCTTTTCATACGATTGAAAAACATAAAATAAAAACAATATAGATTTAAATAAAAATTGCCATTTTTTGCAGAGAGAGAGACAAATGAAAAACTATATATTGGCCAAAGGCTATATTGCAAAATATATATACACATATAGAAATGGAAGGGGAAACACTCATAATAAAAAGTTAGTAGAAATTGAAGAAGAAACTTTTGACAGAATTCATATTAAAGAAAAACAAACAAAATATAATTTTAAAGCTCCAATTTTAATTAAATTCACCAATAATAAAGAAAAGTTAAAATTTAACTAAAGCGTTTAGACAAAATCACCTATAACTTTTGAATTATACAAGAAACTAAAAATTACCTTTGATATGAAAATGTCAAAAGTCGTCAAAAAGTTTATTTTTGAAAATCCCATTAACCGGTTTTGGGATTATGTCCGAAAAACTTTTTATCATAATAAAAGTAATGGAAATTGGACTTATTATCATTTGCAAAACGAACAAAACACAACAATGGTTTACCGTATTTATTGGAATTATGACCCGGCAGATGGGCAGCCTTTCATCATCGAAACCGGTATTGGAAATAACTCAAAGGAGAAAACTCCTAAGACCGGCAAAGTAGTCGGTTAACGTAATACACAGTGAACAAAATCATAATAAAATCAAGTATATCATATTTGCAAAAATCATCACCCGATTTTCTTTGGCTATAACTTTTGTTTAAAACGAAATCATTTGGTTTTTAACTGATTATGTTTATTTGCAATTATAAATTTTTGTTCAATTAATTGTGGAAAATTATTTCCTACAAATGGATGCCTTCAGCTTTGATGCAAACTTGGTCTGAATACCTTTAATTTGATAGCTAATTTGTCCCCTTTTACTTTTTATTACTATGCACAAAATGACATTTTGTAAAAAAAGGGACAGAAAAATGGAAACATTTTTTGTCAGAAAATAAAACAGTATTAGTTTGATTTAAAAGTTGTTTATAATTATACCCTCTTCACCATATATGGTGAGGGTATATATCAGTTTGTCATTCCGTTTGTAATATGTATATTCATGATCCTTATGCAATTTTAAGTCGATATAGCGATGTCCGTCTGTCTGTTAAAATGGCGATCACGACGCGAAGACGCAAGCGGAGGTGCCTATTTTGCCAGATTATTGAACATCCTCCCAGCAGTTTGGTATTGAAAATGAGCTAAATCGGTCCAGCGGTTAAAAAGTTATGAAAATGTGAAGGTACCTCTAAATTTTCCATACAAATTGGTGTATTTTAGTACACTTTAGCGACTGCTATATAATATATTTTCTCATATTTTTTCACCAATCGCTTAGAAATTAATAATATTTTCTACACCTCACTGTTCACCTCAAAAAATTTTTTTCACCACTAAAATTTTTTTCACCACAAAAAATTTTTTTCACCTAAAAAAATTTTTTCACCTCAAAATTTTTTTCACGTAAAAAATATCGTTCCCGCATCCAAAAAAGTTTTTCACCTCAAAAAAATTTGTTCACCATAATTTTACTTCAAAAGTTTTTTATATTGTTTGTATCAAAAACAATAGAGAACATTGGTAGAGGGTATTCAAAGATTCGGCACAGCCGAATTTAAGCCTTTTTTACTTGTTTTAATATTGTTTCGGGTTGATTTTAAATTTTTTTTGTGTGTATTGAAAAATAGAATGGGATTATGGCTTTTATTCTGGGCTTTATGTCCGTTTTTTCGATCAAAGCCAACAGTGTGTGGATTATGTCCAAAATACTGGAAAAACAGGAAATTAGGATAATGTCCATTGGGGTCACCCCTATCGTGAATAAAAAGTGAAATGCTTATTGCCATGGAATTTTCATTTCCCTTCAAGTGAAAATCGGTATCGTGAATTTAACTTTAAATTTTTGTTCCCTTTGAAGAACATCTGTTCAAAATAACGTGAACTATCAATTGATCACTGAGATTTGCGAGATTCATCTAATCCTTTAGAGTTGCCAGACACATTGTAACTAACCATATGCAATTTGTTTTGCATTCTAATTAGGAGTATGTCGCTTTGCACTTTATTCACAGATCTTGACTTAAAAAAAAAATTTATTCGCCTGAATATCCGATTAAAAACAAAAATTACTTACATTTTCTATGTAGCTCCCTAGAAAAAACAAAGTGAACAAACTGATGGGAAAAAGGGAAAAAATGTTTTAAAAATAAACATTCACGATAAGGGGAATTTCTTTCAAGTTAATAACTCCAGCGGCTTGGGTTGAGTGACTTCGGGGCACGTCTATTTTATTTTTTTCTTCTTTTGACAACACTTATACGAAAAGTTTTTGATGGATTATAAAGTGTATTACGTTCAGAAATATGGAGTGACTGTACTTCTCAGCTTAGATAGTAGAGTTACTTCAAAATACATTTGACATTTTAATACTTCAAATTTTCCTGATAGTTTAAATATTTTATAGTGTTTTTGCTTAAAATTTTTTTTCTATTTAAAATTTGAAACGATTAAAAATAAAAAAATGTAAATGAAATAATTAAAAATGTTGTATTTATTTAATATTTTTATTACGTTTATTTTTTAAATTGTTGACTATAAAAGATGTGAACAAATAAGGGATGTGCTTCTAAGGTAATACTTAACATATTAAGCAGTTAACAGAGAAATGTTAACAGTAGAGTGAAAAAATCTGTACTCAAAAATGTTCGACTCTGGGGTAAATTAAAAAAAGATAGCAAACGTTAAAAATTTCCCTGTAGGAAACCTGTGGTCAAGTATCTCCAAGTCACCAGTTTTATCGACTATTTTGGGTGACTTTTTGCTGACATAGTCAACAAAGCGTCTTCTTTTTTTACATTCCTTTTTTTTTTTTTTGGTGACATTGTCAACAATTTGTACACTTAAAAAAGTTTGTAAGTTAAAATAACTGAAAATATCATTTAAAAGAAATGATATTTTATTTAAAAGCCGGTCTACTTAATTTTCATTTAAATTAAATGCCATTTGTTATTTATTTTTAAATGTTGATTAATCAACTGACACATCCGTAAGAAACAACTGATATAATCAGTTAAAATAAATGTCAAAATTTTACCCACCAATCCTTAAAAAATAAATGTTTTTTTCATTTATTTGAAATTATTTCCGTTTTTGTATTTTTATTTAATATACTCGCACAATACAAAATGTATGTATGCATATGAAGCTTTAAACACTTTTTGTGTTAATGTGTTTGTGTATGTATGTGTGATTATGAAGTTCTTGTAATTTGTATTGAAAAATTTTGTATATATACAACCAATTTAAATAAAAAAACAAGTAAAAAAGGGCTAAATTCGGCTGTGCCGAATATTTGAATACCCTCCACAATAGGGGCTGAAGATGATATGGGTATTTCCACAGAAAGGTCAACCGCTACCAAAATATTAAAGTTGAAGAAAAAAGACTTTTCCGAGAAAATTTAGTTGGTTAATGCATTGGATTTTAAGAATATACCTAATTAAATACATATTACCATTTGTAATTTAAGAAAAGTGGTCTGCAAAGAGCAGCTTTGCTTTTTTTGGTTTTAGCGTTTTTAATTGACATTTTTCCTTGAGTTATTTCTAAGTGTTACATATCATGTCGATTGCACTCTTCTTATAGACTAAATATACCAACAATAAATATTTAAAAACACCACAGTAGAGATCAAGCAAACTCCGAATAACGGTATAATTCAAAGATTCTTTGTACTACATTCTTCTATCCCGTTCGCGACCGAAGCATTTGTGTTTAGTTCTCCGTGAACGTTGATCGGAATAGTTTGATATTTACAATTCAAAACAAAATAACCGAGATCATTTAAAAAAACCAAACCTAAAACATTTTGATCCATAAATAAACCTAAAAAATGCCTTTGGAATCATTGTCCCGTTCGCGATGTCCCGTTCGCGATTCTAAAAAAAATATTTAAAAAAAATAATAATAAGGATAATAAAAAAGAAACAAAATGCTTAATAAAATCTTTATATCTCTGCTTTAGTTAAAAAATAATCTCCATTTAATAAACTGACGAAATTCGCAGAGTTTTAAACAAAACCACACACCGAAAAAAATGACTTACATTTTTTGTCCCGTTCGCGATCGCAAGTTTATCCAAAATATTTGGAGAACGTTCATATTTTATAATTTTCTTTTTGTTCTCAAAAATTGTTCTACTAAAATGCTATTAAATATTTATAAAAAATTAAAAAAAAATTTGAGTTTTCATATTTATTTTTCAAGTTGAGTGCGTACGAATGTCCCGTTCGCGATCCTGGAAATGCCCATATACGTATATACTAAATTTTGCATGAACTGTAATATGAATATGTTTTGTCAATTTATGTAACGAACTTTTGTTATTTAGTTTTAGTAATGTTATTTACAGAGGTCTGCTCTGTTAGCGACTTTAACATTGTTGCTTTTAACGTTAACTTAGTTATTAAGAGTAAAGGCAGAATTAGTCTTTACTTTCTGTGCCGTTACGAATCAGCTGACTTGTTTTTGCTTAATGCAAAATGTGTATTTGTCGTTAGTTTTTCTGTTTCGTTGCGTTCCGTTCCGTACGAACCTGTTGAAAACAGAATTTTGCAACTACGTTAAGTGACAGCTTCATACAGCTGATTTTAACGCCACAAAAAATAAGAATTAGTAAGAAATAGAAGAAGAAAAAAATAAGAATTAGAATTGAAATTTTTTTAAACTTGTGGAAAAATAAGAAAAAAGTAATGGAAGACGACAAATTAATAATTTTGGTGCAAGAAAATGATGTCCTCTATAATAAATTCAACAAAAATTATAGAATACCAGAACAAAAACGTATGGTCTGGTCGCAGATATCTAAGGAAATGGGAATACCAGGTAAGTGATAAATAGTAATAAAATGAGACTTTTAATAATGTTTATTTGTTTTTATTTATTTATTTTTCTAGAGGAGAATTGTATAAAGAGATGGACTTCGCTGCGAGATAGGTATACGAAGGAAAAAAAAAATGAAAAGGTTGCATCCGGCAGTGGGGCAAGTTTTACCCATCGTTGGCAGTATATGCAACAATTGGAATTTTTGGCACCACATATAGTTCCACGACCGTAAGTACTTAATATATTATATTTAAATTGCAATTAAGATCGAGATTTAAAGCTATAATTTGCAGTGTTCGTTCTACACTGAATATTGTAGAAAATATATGTTTTCCAAATAATGGTGTGGAAGTGGTTCAGGATTCTTCGCCGAAATCAATTAATAGTAATTCAACTTTTACGGAAATGCGAATGGTGGAATCTTCGTTTTTGGAAACGCATAATGAAGCTCAACCAACTCTGGAAATTCCTAAACCAAGAAAAAAGAAAAAAACAAGTGAACAATTTGACGACACTGATCAGGTTTTTGCTGAAGCAGTGGATACCTTCAAAAAGTTTTGCAAATCACGAGAGGAAAAAGTGAAACAAAAAGAAAGTGATACCATTTATGCCTTTGGCAAAATGATCATTGCATCGCTTAACTCGTTGAGCGAGAAAAAGCAATCAAAAGCCATGAATTTAATTACAGAGGTGATCATGAAGTTAAAATTAGAGCCAGAGTAAATTAAATTTTATGTTTTTTGATATATTCTTTTTAATTTTATTTTATAAAAACTCAGATTGCCAAAAAATTTTAGAATTAAAAAAAAACACGTTACAACAATGGAAGTTGATACAACTTGCCAAACTTGTAGCAGTCGTGAGTGATGGAAATTTTACTCGAGCTTGCGAAACTTTTTAAACAGCGTACACGATAGTAGGCTCAATTTGGATCCAAATTAAAAAAATTAAAAACTTAATTACACAGTGCAACACATAAAATGCAAACATATTCCGACAACGGATTCTGGCAGAGGGGACCAAAAAAATGTATGTGTATCGGCGTTTTGAAAGTTTGGTTGCCTTTTTTATTTGAGGGGCGGTTAAAGTTTCCCCGATTTTGCACATTCTTATGGTGAATCGCATAGGAAACCTTGTGACCCTTACTTTTTAGGTTTAGGATGTGTTCAGCAGATCTATGTAAAATACTACGTGAAACATTTTTGTGAAACATTTTAACCCTCTAACTCTTCACTGTGTGGGTCTTTTTTGTCCCTTTTGTGAAAAAGGACAAAAAAGACCCATAAAACAAGGACATAAATATTTGCCATAAAATTCTACTATATGTCTCTAAAGACATCAATTCCCAAATTCACCGTAAACGCCAGAAATAAGTCAAAACTTAAAATATGTTAAAGGGTTACTTTCGTACATGTTATGTTATGGTGAAACCTTGTGACCCTTACTTTTTAGGTAAAGGATGTGTTCAGCAGATTTACGTAAAATACTACGAAAAATATATGTGGAACATTTTAACCCGTTATAACCCTGTTTTATGGGTATTTTTTGTACTTTTTCACAAAAGGGACAAAAAAGACCCACACAGTGAAGAGTTAGAGGGTTAAAATGTTTCACAAAAATGTTTCTCGTACTATTTTACATAAACATGCTGAACACATCCTATACCTTAAATGTAGGGGTCACATGATTTCTTATGCCGATTCACCATAACATTGTGCAAAAGGGGGGAAACTTTAACCCCCCCTAAAATAAAAAAGGCAACCAAACTTTCAAAACGCCGATACATGTATATGTTTTTTTGGTCCCCTCTGCCAGAATCCGTTGTCGGAATCTTGTTTGCACTTGATGACCCCGAAAATGTTCCATAGTGCTTATCCTTTTTTCAACATCTCACAAAAAATGTATTTGTTAAGTTTTGAAAAGAAAATTTTAGTTAATATAAAAGCAAACTTTAAAAAAATAAGTCCCTTTTTAATTTTTTCCATTTGGATCAAACTATTGTTAAACATCTTGCAGTTAAAAAAATGAGTATTTGTGTTTAGTAAGGTACAATATTGTAATGAATTGATTTTATTTATTTTTTTTAACTTTTCTTTAATTATATACTTTTTTGGATTAACATTTTTTTGTTTAGTTAATAAATAAATGATCTCATAAACAAACATTTATTTTTTTTTAATTTTTTTCTAATTATTCTTGAGCATACTTAAATGGGGAACAGCATCGCGTACACAGTGGAGATTTATATTTTTTTTAAAAATGAAAGATTTTAAAAAAATTTATTTAAAAAAGTACAAACATGTTAACCATAGGTCAATATATTCCCAACAAGAACAGTGCCAGTCATTTGACCGATCAATTGCTTGTCATTCATGATGTTTATATATATCATTTCATAAGTTTAAATAATGGTTTGGTTTACAATTGCTCCTTCAGTACAAAAATATTCCGCCAGTCGATTTCTTAATTGCATGGCGTTTTCTGTCGACCTGCGAATGTGAGTTGTCATCGATCGTAGTGGCCGACCTCCGTTAACTCTAATTTCGTTGCGCCAGTCCCCTTCATATACAGTGTCATCCGCTCCTAGACGATCCACGAAATTGCTTGGACAATACCAACGTTGGTGGTCATTCAGCATTATAAAGTTATGAAGCGCAATGCATGCTAAAACAATTGTTTCACAGTTGTCAGGCGAACACTCTAAAGTTGTGAGAAGTATTCTCCAACGAGCTGCTAGTATTCCAAAACTGTTTTCAATTACCCTTCGTGCCCGAGACAAACGATAGTTGAAATTTGTTTTTTCTCTATTTAGATTGGTACCTGGATAGGGACGCATTAAATTTGGCTTTAAAGGAAAAGCTGCATCTCCTATAAAGTAGTGTGGAAATGGCGTAGACGATGACGACGATAGGTGTTTATTTGGTGGCACAGGAACTGTGTTGTTTAAGATAGACTGCCCGAAAGCACATGCTCGAAAAATGCCTTTAAAAAGAAAATTGAAAATTCAATAATTTTTGATTATTTCTTAATTTATTTAGAAAATCAAATAGTTTAATTTTTGAAAAAATTATAAATTTTTTTAATAATTTTAAATTAGATAAAAAAAAGTCAGAATTGAATTTATTTATGTAATTGTTTTAGCTAAAAATGTTTTTGAATTACCTCCATCACTTTGACTTCCATAGCTTCCAACGCTTGCAGCGCTGAACGTATAATTAGCGTCGCAAACTCCCATCAGCACAATACTAAAAAACTTTTTATAATTAAAAAACATTGATCCTGAATTAGGTGGGCATTTCAAAGCAATATGCTTCCCGTCAATTGCTCCCACGCAATTGGGAATATTCCACATCCTTTTAAAGTCTTTTTCAATGTCTCTATATTGAGCAGTAGTGGGTTCGCTTACGTAAATTGGAGAAAGTAAGCGCCATAAAACTTCACACGTTTCAAGTATTACGTTCCGAATAGTTGTTTTTCCTAATTTATAGCTCCAAGCAATGGATTGAATGGAACTTCCATGTGCTAAATAGCTACATATACAAAAATATATAAATATGCATTAAACATATCAAGAATTTAATAAAATAACTGCTTACAGAAGTGTTATTGAAAGTCTTTCATCTGGTAATATGCGTTGCCCAGGCTTTATTAAAGAGGCCTTAATTAAAGACAATAAAAGCTCGTAAACATCTTTTGTCATTCTTGTGTGTAGGAAAAAATGTTCCTCATCCAGATCTTTAATTTGCTTAAAAACTTTTTTAAAGTACCCCGATGATATCCAATCCCTATTGATAGGTCGGGCGTACCATCTTCGCTTACGATTCTTTTTTTTTGATTTAATTTTTTTGTACATTTTGCACAAATTTAAAAAGTTTGCAGCTATAAATGCGTCGTCCACGTCCGAAAAATCGGAATCTGATAAATCTTCTTGGTTATCACTCATTTTGTTATTAAATTTAAGCTTTATTTAGTAAATTTTCACAATTTGTTAAATTTTTATTTTTTTACTTCAATTTTAAAATTTGTTTTATTATTTTCTTGTTGCTTTTTCTTGTTTGTTTATCAAAAACAGCTGATACGTTTCTACAGAAAAAGTAATCACAAAAACTTAACAGCCAGACGGAACGTTACAGAATCGCTACGGAACGTAAAGACTAATGGAGCCTTAACACACATATAGCTCTAAAATGATATCATTCTCATAGCATGTAAGACAGTAAATGTAATCGAACAAGAAGAAGACTTAATAACATTTTTACTTACTTAACAGAAAACAAAAATAGATACAGAAAAATTGTACAAATTTGTATGGAAAATTTAGAGGTACCTTCACATTTTCACTTATAACTTTTGAACCTTAACCGATTTTGCTCATTTTAAATACCAAACTGCTCGGGAGGATGTTCAATAATCTGGGTAAAAATAGGCACCCCCACTTGCGTCTTCGCGTCGTGATCGCCATTTCAACAGACAGACAGACAGACAGACAGACGGACATCGCTAAATCGACTTAAAATTGCATAAGGATCACGAATATATATACTTTATGGGGTCTTAAACCTATATTTCGACATATTACAAACGGAATGACAAACTGATATATACCCTCACCATATATGGTGGTGGGTATAACAAATTGAAATTTTTTGAATATTTTTTTTTGAAACAGACAGCAAACAAAATTTAAATTTGTAATAACTGTTACGGACACAAATAAACCACAAGTTTCCGTTTTGTGGGTAAATTTTTATTAATATTAAACAAATGAAAAAAATAAATGAAACTGAAAAAAAATGGTAAATGATAGTAAATTATTTCAAATAAATGTATAAAAAAGTTAATATAGATATTTCTTTGAAAAATAAATGTATGTTCCTTTATTTTTAAATGGAACGGAAAACTTTTTTATTAAACTACAAACAGTTAACTACATAATATTCTGAGTGTACCTTATTTACTTTCATGAAATTTATAAAATTTTGTATTAATAAAATATCTAATTTAACAAAATAAATGCACCTGTTTAAACTTATTTACCTTCCTAGTGTGAAAATCTAGTAAAAAATTCCAAAAGTGTAGACTAGAATTACTAAAATGTTTTAGTGAATCTCTAGTTCCAATGTCTACACCTAGTCAATAGTTGTGTGGATTCGCAATGACAAGCACATGTTAAATGTCTACAGCAGAGAGCTTAGAATGCGGTATAAATAGCCAGTAGTACTGGTGACAAAGTCAATAGTGAATCAGTACAGTTTCACTATCGACATTTAATGCAGGGTGATGACAAAGTCAAAAATGAATCTGTACAGTTTCACTATCGACATTTCCTTCAGGGGTATTACGGAGAAAGAGAAAAAAAATATATTTTGCTACAGCGTGGAGTACTCCACAATTGTGAACGCGCCTTTAGTTATGGATATTTTTGAAGTACAAAAAATAATTTAAATAAAGTTTTTAAAAATAAATAAAGAACTTTAATTAAGCCCCTTTACAACAAACATATCTCTTTGAGAGTAAAAGCATAAATGCAGAATGGTATAAAAATATGAAAGCTATGAAAACGAAAAGAAAAAATATTAAACGCAAAAAATATTAATAAAAACAAGAATAGTAGAAAAAAAATATAGAATTCATTGGTAATAGTAAATATTAAATGGCCCCAGCATCTATAAACACAAATTGTACATGTTTGCTGATTGGATGGTCGGTCGGGGTTCGGTAAATATTATGGGGTTAGCTACTGGGTTACAAAATAATGACGGAAAAAATATGAGCACTCTATAAACTGACATTGTTGGATAGTCTCTAATACGAGTAGTAAAGAAGAAAAGAAAAAAACTAAATTAAAATTATTTTTTCACTATACATATTTGTATATTTTCAGTATTTCAACATACCGAACAATTCATCATCTCGTCATTGTTTAACACTTTTTTTTTATTTATAAAATATTTTTGTTTTTTATCTTGTTAACATTGTTTTTCAATGTTGTTATAATGCCACTACAATTGTAGTTACCACACTACTGTTTGTGTTTGTGTGTGTGTGCGTGTTTTGCCAATGTGGTCAGCTTACCATCCAACCCACCAAGCATCCAAACAAACGTCTATCCAACCAGCTATTCATCCAACAAAGTCAGTCATCAGTAAACCAAAAACTCGACATTAACACAACAACAACAACAACAGCAAAACATTCGTACGTTTTAACGTGTTTTTTGTGTTTTTAATATTTTACAGTGAATGAATGGATGCTGCTGCTGACTGGTTTGTATTTATCGGACACCAGCGGCTTAAATAAAAAACTTTTATATAAAAAAATTATAGTTGTAAAACAAATGCGAAAATAAAAGTTTTTTCATTTTAAGTTTTTTTTCTTTTTTTTTTTTATAATGTTATTTTTTATATTTTTGTAAAATCATAAATATACAAGTGCAATATTTATGACTCTCTAAAGAGCTGGGGACAAAATAACAACAAAATATAAAATAAGTTTCATATATATATATTTTTTTAATATTACTTGTAAATTGCAATACTAAGGTACATTTATCATTGACAAAACATACCCAACACCAAAGGCTAAAATAAAACTGAAATGAATAGTGAATATATGTATAGGGTCCATAATTTTAATAGCAAACTATGTGTGTATGCTTGAAAAAAAAATAAATAAATAAACCATAATTTTATATATTTTTTTATTTTAATAAGTTTAACAAAACAAAAAAAAAACACATTTGTATAAAATAACTACAATAAATAGCCCAACAACAAATACCAAACTTCATTTGAAAACTCATAAAATTTATTATTAACCCACTTCACACAGTAGGATTTCTGTTAACTGCCAGACATAAAAAATATATATTTATTATATTCTTGAGAACTATAGCAAAATTCACGAGTGAGTGCATTATTAATAAAAACTAATCATCGTCATCATCATCATCATCTGGAGACGGCGTTAAACAAAACAACAGCAGGTTATCATTGGCCATACAATTCATATGAATTTCACAAAAAATAAAAAAAATAATATAGTATATGAAAATCAGGAGACACATAATGCTATAAGGAACAAGTTTAAAAAAAAAATGTATAGTTGGTCAAGACCGACTCTGAGACCATAGGAGGAATTAAAGGCTAAATTCTGTGTAGGTGTCTGATCCCTATGATAATGACATAGAAAATGTATAAAAAATCTGAATGAAATTGACGATAAAGTTCAAATATAAATTAGAAGGTATATATGCGTACTAGCTCCAAGAGTCATGTGATTAATGACGGTATATTCACAGTCCTATGTTACTAGACACGTGCTAAATTTATAATGACTAATATTGAATCAAATAATTTTCTATTAAAATGCGACCAGCGACTTATTTTTATCTCATCGGACACGTCAATAAGTGAAATTCTCGATGCTGTGGGATAAAAAACCAAGCTTAATTCATAAAGTAACAAATACACCCTCCCAAAGTCACCGTGTCAAGTGCAGTTACGACGGAAAAGGTGATTGTACCTCATTTTTTCCAAGGAGCTGACTTACAAATTTTTCGAAGGAGCCGACTCAATAAAATTTTTCTAACCGGACGCGACAAAATATGTATTTTGAAATATGACTTCCTAGCGCGTGTAATCTCGCGTTTTCCTTGATTTGGCTTGGCCATGCAGATATTCCGGACTTCTTCCTCTGCACTCGAAAAATGTTGTCAGTAACTGACTGTAGTTCTTTAAAAAAGTTATCCGAACATTTGTTTTTAAATGATAAAATGGTTTGTTTGAATACAAAGAAATATATTTTCTATTACAAATAATATTTTCATTTATAATAATTTCCCATACAAAAAGATCAAACCTAAACATATTTCATTATATTTAATTGTACCAGATCAGATAAGATCTTTAAATTTGGAACAAATTTGAAATCAAATTAGATCTGATCAAATCTAGACAGATAATCGGTATAATTGGCTCGGGACATTATTATATGTTTATCAAAATATGAAATATCAAATATTAAAAATTATCAGATCTGCCACCAGATATGACCTCATATATCCAGATTTACCCACAAAAATCTGCAAATTTTTCAGAAGCCTTTAGATGTGAACAGATCTGGCACTAGATCCGATTAGATCTGTCTATAAAGTAAATCACATAAGCCATATATAATCATATATAATCAGATCCGGCACCAGATCTATATTAATTATATCTACGAAAATGGATTTAAGCAGATCTAATCAGATCTAAATGAAAAGTCATTTATTTCTATAGATTTTTTGGTTAATATTTATGACATTTAAGAGATCAAACTAAAAGAAATATCATTTATTTTTACAAATTTTAAATTTAATTTAAAAAAATAAGGGAAATATTATTAGTTTAAACGTATTTGTGAGTAGTTTGTTAACAGTTAGCATAAAAATCATTTATTTTTACGAATTTTGTAAGTTAATTTATTATTATCTATATATATAAAAAATTGTTGCAATTGTGTTGTGACTTTATAACTCTCGAACGGTCAAACCGAATTCGATTAAAATTTTTGTTCGTATGGTCGTGTAGATGGTTTGCACGAAATCAACATGTGATTTTGTCCATATAAAAAAAAACTACAACAAATACGAAGGCGCCCATTGAGGGTGTGCGGTATGTATACTGTGTGCTGACTTCATAAATAAGGTAAATAGACGTTGTAGCGCATACACATTGACAGCTGTCAGTGAGTGATTATTTTAAGGTTCTTTTTCATGGAACTCGCGGATCGAGAAACTAATGAATCAATGAATTTGATTCAATTTTAATATTAATGCGTAGCTAAGCACGCCGAGATCCGCTAGTTTTAAAATAATTGAAAAGTAGTAGACCAATTTTAAAGTGATTTTTTATTTTGTACAAAATATTTTGAGTGGGGGGATATTTGAAGTCGTTTCTGTACGCGAATAAGTCCCGCACCTTGGAACAGTTAAAGAACAAAATGCAAGCCGAAATCGACAAGGTGACACCACAAATGCTAAGCACAGTAATGCAAAATCTAATCAAAAGCGCCCAATTAATTGAAACAAAATTTATAAGTGCAAATAAACATAATCAGTTAAAAACCTAATGAGTTTTCACTTTAAACACAAGTTATAACGAAAGAAAATCAGATGATAATTTTTGCACCACATAACAATGATTTTGAGATATAAGCTCAATCCAGACAGAGCGATATTAACCATTTTCAATACGGTTTGTCCTTGGTCAATACAAACTTAAACACCAAATTCTGTCCAATTATCATTAAAATTTCGACCTAGATCGAGCCGATCCGTATACTTAAAATTTGGTCTACGTCCGTTATTTTTGTTAGCTGCAAACCTCAACACAAACTTATTATATCGATTCCACATACTCGTGGTGGTGTAGGGTATAAATATGCTCTTTTGTAGAAAGCAAATAATGAAAATCAATTGAATTAAACCGCTTACAGTTATTGGGAATATGGTACTTTATGGGGAGTCCAAAAATACACCTTTATACATAAGTAGTAGGCAATAATTAAAGTACTTTCATAGGTCTTTTATGAGTAAACCGTATATAAATATTTTAAGAATTTAAATGATTTTGTTAATGTAACGAAGTAATTTAATAGTGGGCCATTTATGGAACATAAATGCAATGCACAGATTTACACCAATTAGAAAAAAAATTTTTTCAAAAATTAATTGAGTAAATTTTGGACCGATTTCACATGTACGATTTTTGAAAATCACTTATTTTCTATCTCAAGCCATTTTTAAATTAAAAAACGTCAGTTTGAAATCTGAAGAACGCTTTTGATACTAATGTGTGCTAAAGAGTTAACCCTTTGAGGACCATATACTTTTTTGGCGAAGCGGTCTTGAATTTTCCGAGGTTTTCATGATCTCTGGCCTAATAGTAGATATATTACAAATTGGCTTCCTTGTCCCTCATGACGCTTGGCAAACCGGTTTTTATTCCTATTTTATTTTCGTGATTTGCAATTAAGTAATAGTTATGCTACAAAAAATTGGCCTTAAAATTTTCCTACTTGCATTTTATTTCACTTGTTAAAAATAGTTCTTTTTACCTTTAAATAAAGAATTGTATTTATTTGTGTACTACCAAAAGGGAAAGCTTAAATATGTAGGTAGGGATTTATCGCTAACTACATTTTTGTTGCCCCAACCCTCCTCTATAAATTACCTTTAGACATATTTACTCTGTATTTTGCCTGGACAATTATAACTGTCAAAAACCCTTGGGCAAACATATCTACCTGAGATCCTCAAAGATTTACTAAGTCACAAAAAATTATAACAATATTTTAAGAGATTTGATTGATTAGTAAAATCGCCAAAAAAAAAAAAAATAAAATATATTAACAATTTTGTCTACACTTCTAAATTTTATACACATTTAAATTCATACAGCGTTTAAACACACTTAATAACAAGCAAAATCTTCTGAACAAAATTTCAGCTGAAAAACAGTATTAAAAAAAATTCAAAGTAAAATATACCGAAAATTGCGTATAAATCAAAATTCATTGAGCCCAAATGTCAAAATTTTGTATATTTTAGTAAATTAAGAAGAAAAAGATATAAATGCTAAAAACCCTAAAGTAGTATTTATAATAATATTTTGGCGCATATCGTTAAACAAAAGTAAAACACAAAAACACACAACGAAAAGCCGTTTTATACACTAATTTAGCATAAATTCTAGACATTGACTGGCCACAATACCGGCCGGCCATTGTCATTACCTGGTCAAATATTAACACAATGAGATGAGAGAGATTTTATGCAAACGAAAAAACTGCTTTTTTTCCTACAGTTTCGAGTGTGAGACCATTTACAGCGGCATAAAGATCAGGATCATAAAAAAAAATTTATAATCTTACGAGCGTTGATGATGTGGATCATCATAAAATTTGTATTATGGCCATTCAAACATTTATGTAGTATATTTTTCTCTAAACTGTATTTAAATACAAATTTTTATTATTTGGCAGTAAAGCAAAATTATATAAAGTTCATAAAATATTTAAAGTTTTTTTTTGCGTTAATTTTTGCTTTAGAGTACTAAAATTTTTGTGATAGGGTGAAATATCTCATAACCATCTTGTTTGTTTGTTAACAGAAATTTCAATGGTTTATAAAAAAAAAACTTCTAAAGATTTGGCTTGTTTGTTTACAAAAAGTATTTTTCCAGTACTATTCAGTCAGAAATTGCCAAGTGTACCAGAATCAATGTACTGGTAGAATATTGATTTTATAAAAATTAAGACACTGTTAAAAAAAAAAGTTTGTAGTGAGAAGGTTTTGAGTTCATACATTCATAATTTTATAGTGAATAACAAGTTACGGCGGAACATTTTGGAACTCAACGATAAAGTGGATGAAAAAAAATCAGATGATGGTTTTTGTCCCACCCTGAATGTGTGGTTAGCTTACAGGGCAAGTACCCCAGCATAAACATACCAATTATATTGTAATCTGGATCACTTTTTCGGCCACCTCGATGATTAAAAGTGTAAAATATGGAAAAGAAATTGGGATATTTTTAGGTTCTTAATTGTTCGGAAACATGTCGGAAACGTTACAAATTCTTTATAAAAACTAAATTAAAATAATACAAAAAGAACATGTTAATATACAAAGTGAACATCTTTTAGGGTCAAGTTGTTCCAAAATGTACCAAAAAAAATTCAAATCCAAAACAGAACAAATATCAAAAAAAAAAAAAGAAAATTCATGCCCTCTGAAATTTAATAAGGAATAAATTTTTAATGTGAATTCAGCAGCTATATCAAGATATTTTTTCATATAAAGGTAACCATCATGTTTTAAATTTTAACAACTACAAATTCAAAAAGCAAAAAATTGCCTATAAATCATTTTTCAGTTAAACTTCCGTTAATTTAAATACCTCAAAAAGCAAAGTGTCATTTTCTGAACCTTCTTTTTAAAAAATTCCGAGGTGATCCAGAAGCCCAGACAGATCGATCTTAGATTATTTCCTATCACATATCCAAATTTTATCAAAATCAGAGTATTAGGTTGGGGTACTTTCCTTGTTTGTTAGTGGTCAGAGCACTCGACTGCCAATCTACGGGCCTGGGTTCGAAAAACTTGCAAATTAACTTTATTTTGGTAAATCTTTTTTTAGACCATCTAATTTTTGTTTTCCCAACTTTGGAAATTTTTTTTGCCCAAAGCTTTCCTTGAATCTTTTTGTCTAATAATGTTATTGTTTTGGGATTGTGAAAACACTTTTTTGCCAATACTTCGTCGGCTTATTATTGGTTTGACCCACTGACCATTTAAAAAAAATTAAGTTTGGAATACATTTTATATAATATTCTGAAACCGTTTTTCGATATTCCGCATGATATCTGAGACATTCAGTATCGACTTTGATCTAAATGCCTGATTGGCATAAAAAATGTAAACCTTGTTTATAGTTTTGTTTTTATCTGACTGGGTATTTGTTGATTTGACGCGACTTAGTGCGCCGAAAAAAATTATTTACATTCAGTAGAAGCGATAGTTCCGTAACCTATAACACGAAACTCAAATTTCAGATACACATGACCAAAAACTTGTTTAAGAATAATTCCAGAAGGTTCAAACAATTGGTTGCTTTTGGAAAAATTTAGAACCGATAGTTTTTTATACTCTATACTTAGGAGGAGAAAATATTTCAGGGCGGTTAAGATTTAGAACCTCTCATTTTCTCTACAATTTTCTTTGTTTCTAAAACTATATTTATTCTCTTTTCTGTTTCATTTTAGGTGTGGTTTCAAAATAAACGTTCAAAAGAAAGGCGTATGAAACAAATAACAAGTATGGGTCGAGCTCCTTTCTTTGGTGGTGCGCGTAAAATGAGAGGTTTTCCTATGAATCTATCACCGGGTGGTCTAGATGATGGTCCTGGTTTTCCATATTTTGCAGCCGAAGGCAAATTTGAATTTGGCTATGGACCTCACTTTCATCCACACGACGGACCCTTTTTCCCCGGTCATCCCGGTGGACCAATGCCTTTTAATGCTCCCGGTTAGTTGAAATAATTCTCACTTAATTCTTGGCTAACGCATATATACTAATTACAGTGTTTGATTATTATTTTTAGGTGGACCAATGGATCATACGGGTCCAATTCCTATGGTTAATGAATTTGGTTTAACGCCAGAATCACAATTTCTCAGTCAGACTGGAGGTCCGCCTATGAGTATACAATCGGCGATAGGACCTCAACCACCTCCCGAACACTTGCTGGCGGCTCAGCAGCAGCAGGCCCAACAACAACAACAACAGTCACAATCACAGCAACAAAATGGCCCGCGTTCCGCATCACCTGAATTTATGTCAGCCGGAAATTTCAGTGAACCTCAAAATATGCAAAACGAAACACTTGTTTGGTAATATTCAAAAGAGTTGGCAACACGGTTGCTATTACTAAAAACCCTCGCCGAATATCATCAACAGGATGTGGTTTAATCGTATGGAAAATGAGAAAAGTGTATGAAAAACCCCGTAACAATTTAAAGGTCTTGATACGGAAGGGCTGGTCCTGCTTATTCAAAATTGTACTATGTATATGAAAGATGATTGAAAAACTTGAAACTAAAAAAAAACTACAAACAAAAAAAGTAAAATATGGCTGCTTTATTTGATATTATTGCTGAAGCAAATAAAAAAACAAAAACAAGAAAAAAATATATATATAAATATATATATATATTGAAACAATTGTAAATTGAATTTATCTATTTATTTAACTATTTTATGTATGTATGTATGAATGTTTATGAGAAAGAAATGTGTTTGCTTTTTAACAGTGACTTTAAAACTCCAAAAAATTTTGCACAAACACCTAAAATCTACCAATTTAAAATAAATTCTAAATACAAATATAAACCAACAAAAGTAAATTGTACTCAGTAAAATTTTTTAGTAAATTATACGAATGACCAAGAATTTGGTTTTAATACGACTTTTTTTAAAAAAAATATATATTTTAGCCTCATCAAACACAATGTTCAATTATTTATTGGCGAATTGGTTTTCCGTATATAATTTGAATTTATCTCTTAGTTAATCTTTAACCGGAGATCGTGTTATCGGAGATTAAAAACATAGGTATTTCTTTAATTTTTATTATAGATGCAACCTTATAAATTTTTTTTTAAAACAGTGTAATTAATGTAAATATTTTTTAAAAATAATGGTTGAATTTTTAAGAGCTTTCGGATTTGATTTAAAAAAAACACAAAATTTTGAGAAATGTATGAAATGTTTATTTCAGTCGATAGAACGGTTTATATAATTTAATGTTTAAAGATGAGTTAATGTGAATGTTAACCGCGGCTGCGCCTTAAATACTCTCCCCAACATATCGCCGGTATCTCACGAATAAATTCTTCAATATTGGCTTCCAGTGCGTCAACCGTTGCGGGCTTGTCCCTATAGACATGAGCCTTAACAAAACGCATCAAAAAAATCTAAAGGCGTTACATCGGACGATCTAGACGGCCAATTGTTCGGAAATTAAAAAAAACTGCTAACTGAATTTGTGCATTTTCCGCGATGCATTGACAGTTCTTGCAATGCTTCTGGATGCTCTTCACACCAAATACGGCAATTCTGTTTGTTCACGTACCCATTCAACCAGAAATGAGAAATGACCATAAAATGGAAAAAGTGCACGATGCATTTTCTTAACCGAGCATGAATTTTTATAATAAAATTCAATAATCTGCAAGCGTTGTTCGTTTATAAGTCGATTCATGGTTAAATTATAGACCAAATTGAACATGTTTGACAGTAACATGTTACACGAAAATAGCTGAGCTGCCAAAAACAGTGTTGCCAAAAAGAAAAATGCTAAAAAATCACCCTTTATTTCGTGAAAAGAATTTACATAACCAATGCCGGTGAAAATATATTTCAAATATTGGAGATCAAAAGGCATAAATCGCTTATTGTTCATTTTAAACGGGATTAATTATGGAATTGAAGTTGCAAGCTTTCGCTTTAAGCTTATTGCCAGAAGCTTTCGCCGAAATTTTATATTTTTTCGTACACTTGTTGTGTTAAGTCTTTAAGTAGGGTTCCATTATTCTCTCAAATTTATGCCAAAAACAGATATTTTAGTTGATCTTTCGAAACCTTATCTATAAATTGAAAAAGTACTCAAAATATTACGATTTTGAATGGCAGATCTTGTCTGAATTTTCTTTAGAATCCCTAAATGTATTATTTATTTTTGCAACGGTTAATTCACGAGAGCTGTTTTTCCCTTGACAATTTACAAGAATTCTTTGCGCTATCTTTAGTTTCAAGTTTCAAGAGATTAAATTTGTAATGGACAATGCCCATATTTAGCACAGTGCTGCCAAGTTGCGGAAAAAGTTACAAAGTTTACTGTAAAAATTCGATGAATACCGATATTGAACGAATTTTGAAAAAATTGCACTCAGTTCATTTACAGAAAAAGCAACTAAAAATAAGTTTAAAAAGCCCTACGAAAAATTCGGCTTTAAATTTTTTTGCAGTGTTTGGGCGCCAATTTAACTTAGACTGCATGTTAAGCTTAAAGACAGTTTCTTTTTACAGGTCTATAAAATTTTCTAAAGTGTAATTTAAAAACAAAAATTAAAGTTATCAAAATGTTTACATTAATTACACAAATCACAGCAAAACTCATACTGTAAATTACATCCAAATTTGCAGAAATCACTGTAATGTGTTACAAAAAAAATAGTAGATTGGTATCCCTAATAAATTATTGAAAGATGGTGAAAGATATTACTAAAATAACAGTAAACACTTTCACTAAACGGTTGTTCTTATTAATATCATTAACACTTTCAACAGCTATTTTTATTCAGCATGCTAAAATTCATATAATTTAAAAGTTAATCTTAACTTTAAGATACTTTATCTAAATTCATGTCAGTCTTTATGTCTTACTCTAACTGTCTCTTTGTATTGTATTTTGTATATAAGGTTGTCAAACAACGTCCTTTTTTTTCCTTTTTTTTTTATCTTTTATATTATTGTTGTAGTATTTATAAATATTTTCTTAACTTTGTCAAACAAAAATGTCCCTTTTTTTTCTTCCTTTACTACTATTTATTTTCTCTCCCTTTGAAATGTTTTATTTACAATTCTTAACTTTTGCCTAAATCTTATTACCATCAATCATTATAATGATTATGATCATCATCTATCCATCCATTCGTTTTTTTTTTACATTTTCATTTGTATCCGGTCAGAGTTTTAAAGGAATTAATTCAACTCATTCATAGTTCAGAAAATAATTTCAGAATTTTTTCAAAAACTTCATGATTAAGGAAATTATTAAAATTTATCAAAAAAAAAAAAATATATATAAAATAATAGCCAGGCCTTAAATCTAAACAATGATTGTAAATACCAATTTTTAGGCTTAAGTCTGATAAGTTTTCTTAAGCTTATAAAATGAATTGTCGATAAAATTTTATAAAAATTTGAATTCAATAATTTGTTTCTTTAAAATTGTTTATAAAATGTCATAAAATCAAATTTAATTCATCTAACTGAAATACATTAATTCCTTTTCAACTCTGCCTTCATCAGTACAGAGCATTTCCTAGTTTTTTTTTTGTTCAATGTTTATGTAATTTATTGTATAAAATATTTTTTGGGTATGATGCAAAAAAAATATATACTATCAGCAAAATTTAAGAAAAAAAATCATAAAAAAACTATGAATTGTATGTATTAAATATAGGTATAAAAAAAAGGTAAAACAACCCACAAGTAATAGAAAATTAATTTAAAAAAAATGATATAAATTTAAAAAAAAAAAATTTATGTATAACTAAATATTAAATAAATCAATTAAACTATTAAAAATTCAATGTGTATAAAGTTAAAAAAAGAAAAGAAAACTTTAGTGTTAGATTAGTCTTTAAGTCATTATTATTAAATATTATTATTATAAATATAACAAACATTTATCATTATATATATAAAAAAAAAACAAATCAAAGAAAAAAATTATTAAAAAAAAATAAAGAAATTGTTATCGAAAATCATAAATAACAGTTTTTATAACAAATCCATAAAAACAAAACTTTTTTTAATTGCATCTTAATAAGGGAATAGGCAGCTGGGGAATTGAAAATTTTGAAAATTACATAGAAAAAATTTACAAAATTCTGTTTGAAAACTTACAATATTTCTCATAGAATACTTTTGTAAATACAAATAAAAACTTAAAAAAAATAGAATTTATAAATGAGTCATTCCATGTCAGACCGAACACCTTTTTTACAACACCTCTCTGATTTACTTTAAATAAGGCAGACGTGTTAAACATTAAAAAATATTTTACACGTGTTTCCAGAAAAAAATTCAATTTTTTTTGCAAAAGTTATGTGCATTTGAAAATCGTCGAAAAATAATGAAAAATCTTCCGGCATGACAACTTTTAAACTAATGTTTCGCAAAAACTTGTGGATGGATTTTAAAGACCAATGGCTTATTTTAAAGGTATTTGAACCTCTTTTAAATTTTTTTTTTTTAATTTATTTTTTTTATTTTTAAAATTTGTCTTTTTTTACTTAATTTCCGTTTTCCACCATCTTCGAACAAGTCGAAAAATCTGAAAAAAATATTTTCTTAAAGCTCAATATAACCTTAATATTCCCTGTAAATTTCAGAATGGAAATCGAATGGATTCTATTTTTTTGATTTTTTTCCATTGTAGTACCACGAAACACGTGTAAAATATTTTTTAAGGAAGAATACGTACTAAAATTTTGCAAGACATCAAAGTCAATTTTTAGCAAAAATCGTACGGTCTGAAATGGAATGACTCAAATACAAAAAAAAAATTGCTTGTAATTTTTGTAAATTGTTATTTTTCATATAAAATTTCTTTGAAAATAAAAATTGAAATTACAAAAAAAAACAAAAAGATTTTTGCATTAACAACTTCCATTGTTGCTGCCTTTTAAAAAAAATATTTGTATTTACAAAAATTTTCTGTGAAAGATGTTTAATCGTCTATGTTTTTAAATATTAATACGCAAAAAAAACTAATTCAAATATTTTGGTGCTCTTGAATTCACTTTCACTAGATTTTTTACTAAATTGAATTCGCCAGATGGTTAGCAGGCAAAAGTTTACTTTTAAGGGCAGACCTTAAAAATAAAAAATATATATGACATCCTCAGGGGCCGGGGCCCCTGGGACCCTCCAGGTCCAAGAAGACGCAACACACTCAAAATGGTAAGTGTGACGTGTTAAAGGAAATTTTCTCATTTCAAATATGCATTTCGTTTTAGAATCCGTGCCTGGTGTATTTTAGTAAAATTTCGGTAGCAAAAAAAGGAAAAAGTTAATTTTTCGCTCAAAAAAACTGGAATTTATTGTTCGTATTAAACTGAATGGGAATTTGTAAAAACAAGTATTTTTTTTTTTTTGTTTTTGACAACTAAATTTTTCGAACATAAACACTAAAATCGTACGAATTCAAAAACATCGTTTTTGCAATTAGGTGAATTTTAAAAATTTTCCATTTTGAGTTAGTCACTAATTCCAGAACATGCACGAATATTATAAACAGAATTTTTTTCTGTGTTAAATAACTAAAACTATTTTAGTGTTGCAGCTTAAAACGGTGGTACCTTGAATTTTTTTTTTTTTTGAAAGCAATTTTTGTTTATGGATTATGGAAAATTATGTTAAATGGAAGATTTTTTACAAAGAAAAATTTGTCATCAAATCTCCGTATCACATTTACCCACTGGATGTAGATTTTTTTGTGTTGTTATTCAAAATAACCCAGCAAAGCCACACATTATCAAATAATGTGTAAAGTAATATGTAGCCATAGGGGCTAATAGATTACTTTACACCTTACTTCACTGATGAATTTTGCAGGCGATGAGCCTTAAAGAAATGTATATACCCATTACTTTAGAGGTGATAATGTAAGGAGTTACTTATATGGTTACGGTAAAGGAAAAAATAATGTGTCTAAAAAAAGATTTTTAAAAAAGAGGAATTTTTATTTGAAAAAATTATTACAAATATTTTAAACGTTATTAAAAATAACGTTATTAAAAATAATGTGGTCATGTGTGGAATCGAACCAGGGAACTCTGGTTGCCAGCCAAGAACTTTACCCACTGAGCTATCCACGCATATAGTATTTGATTTCTTTAAACTTAAATGAATTGTTGCGCTTCGTTTTTTTGCTAGTGTTGTGAAAACAAACATGCATTACCCTTTTGCTTACAAAAAAACACAAAGTAATGTATCTAAAAATAGATTTTCAAAAATATTTCAATTTTACTTTACATTTATAAATCATATATTACATAATCAATAATCAGTAACTTATTACTTTATGCTTGCAAAAAATTAAAAAGGTAACGAGCTATCATTACAAGGTAACGCATAAGAACATCGCACCCTTTACCAAAGATTTGCTGGGTAATTAGAATACATTCCTGTCGCAAAGAGACGAAATCTAGTTCAAAAAATTACAATTTATGAGCAATGTAGGCTGTATAGTGCATGACCACCATATTATACAAAATTACTAAGGTAGAAAAATACAAAGGGTACAGTGCTGGCACGGTGTTGTAAACGGTCGTACAGTTCATGTTTTGGCAAGGTATCGGTTTTTTAACTTTTACCACACTGGCCAAATGATAACAAGCACAGCGTTGGATTTTTCTAAGTACTTTAAATTAAAAAAATCCAGTAGTGTGCCAGTACTTTAAATAAATTAATTAAATACAATTAAAAATATAGTGGCGAATCTAAATTTATATATTTTTGTTTAAAATTTCACTATTTCGAATTTTTAGCTATATATGTATTTATATAACCCTCTAATGATCTTTATTCAGTTATCGATAACATTGACAACTTACTATGGCAAAGATATTAGAAAATTATTATATCGCTTTATTTAGGCGTTATAGCACAATAAATGTCGAATATGAATCAAGAAATCCATTAAACCACTAAATAACACTATCAGTAAAATTGAATAACATACCAAAAATTGTTGGTCTAGTGTTATTATTATAGCAGTTACAGCGAGTTTCGCTTTTTGCAAATTGCTAACACTTACGAAATTGGCACTAAACATTATAAAATCTTAGCAAAAATAGATTCCGCTTACTACAAAGTCTGAATGTATAAGTTATGCTTAATTTCAAAAAAAAAAAAAAATCTGTTGACTAGTTTTTGAGTAAGAGTGATGTTCGTAAAGGTGTTCTGACGGTGTCCTGTGAGTCGCGGAGCAAAAATAGTAACTAATTGTGCAAGTGGAGACTCTTGGTTATTTTCAATAATTTATGCCAGTGCATAAATATATTTTGTTAAATTTTACGAAATTTTGACTTCAAAAAAAATTTTAAAGAAAAGAGTAGGCTCAATAAAAAATTATTATTTAGCCAAAAGCTACTTAATATCCGATAAACCATTTTAGGCGGTCTTGAGCATTAGAGGGTTAATAAATGCACAGTTTGGTTTCCAAACAAAACTTTAAGTTTTAGTTAAAGGTTTTTGAATTCTCTCTTTCGATGTTTATGTTTGCAGCAGGGGTGGAAAATTTGAATTATTAAATGGTGCAATAACTTTTTTAAAAAAAGCTTTAGCGCTTAACCAAAGCGTTGGTGTAATCTGAAATTTTTGATTTTTTTTAGGACCAGTGGCAACGTATTTAATGATAATGAACATGAACATTTGAAATTTAATTTTTTTTTTAATTTTCTTTTCAGAAAATACTAACAACACTCAGAAAAAAAAGTTAGTAGAAAAATTTGTAAACGGTTTTCAATCCCACTTTACTATTTTTGTACTGATATTTAGTATAAAAATTATTATTTAGCAAATCTTTTTGCTATTTACATTTTACAAATTACAGAATTTTTACAGAATATTTACAAATTTTCGTTGCCAATTTCAGAAATCATTTTATAAATTTTTGAAAACCGATTTGCTAAAATTAGCAAAAAAAAATTACTAATTTTAAAAAAGTCGATATTGAAGGAAATGTTATTTCTAATAATTAAAACTTATACATACAAACTTAAATTGCCCTAAAATGTTACATAGGATTAAAAAAGGGATCGGAAGTGAAGATACCGACTCATGTCTAAAAAGAGGACATCCACTTAAAATAGCACTAAAAAGGGGTTTTTAGTTCTAAAAATCAGCCCTAAAAACAATTAAATTTAACCTTTAAGATTTTTAAGCCTTTGATTTTTTTTTTCATTTTGTATAAAACATCTTTTAAAAAATATAATCAAAATTTTTGATGCTCGATAAAAAAAAATAAATCTAAAACTTTGTACTAATATTAATAGTATTTAGTAATTTTTTTTTGCTGATTTTAGCAAACAGATTTTAAATTCCACTTTACAAAAAGTCTACTAAAATTTAGTAGCGGCTACTAATTTTTCTACTAATTTCATTGTACTACACGTCAGCAGACATGTGTTGCTAAGATTAGCAAAAAATACCGCTGGGCTCAAATTAGCAGAATTTCCCGTAATAACAGCAAAATTTTCAGTTGCCATTACAGACTTTTTTTGGTGAGTGAAGAAAGCGACGTTGGCAGTTTTTTTGGTAGCCCAATCTCAGGGTTAAAATTTGGTGCAAAAATTACTTTTTTTCATTTCTTTTTTTCATTTCATATGAAATATTGTTTTGAAAAATTCTAACACTAGGAGTTCAATCTTAAGAAATTTTCTAAAATTGCTGGAAGAGTCGCGGGGATACTGCAGTACTTTTGCTAGTTCTGAAAAAAGTATTTAATTTTCTTTAATAGCTCCATAATAAGGATATGAACGGAAACTTTTCTTAGCATTTCTGTAACGTGAATTTTTTTTTAAGGAAAACATGATTAATTTTATTTAATATTTAACACATTTTATTATTGTCTCTATTAAAGCGTTTGCATGTTCTTCATATATATAAAATTCATTTAAAGAAGAAGAAATACCAAATGATATTTCGTTGATTTTGTAATTACAATTAATCGACTAAAGGCCATCAAACAAATGTTCGATTATGATTGATAGAAATCCTCACCGTTGTTGCAGCCCTCATTGTAAACGTAAAACGAACATTTAGTATTTTCTATTGTATTCCATAGTTTTGAATTTTTGGCATTTAATGTGTGATTTTTTTTATCATGTGTTTATATCTCACACTGTGACTGTACGAAGCTATTGAAAAGGCTGTTGCTGATGAAAACTAACATCCAACATTTACCACTTTTAAACACTCTTCACAGATACACATACAAAGAGTCTGATCTGTTTCCATAGTCATCTTATCATAATCGTCAAATGCTATTCATGTTAACATGTTGTTGATTTGTTGTTTTGTAGCCTGCCTGGCTGGCTAGATGGCTAGCATACTTGCTGATGACCACCACCACCGCTACCGCCACCACTATATATGGTAGAGTACAATAGTACGTATACGTAGAAGGTGATTTACGAGTATTTGGCAAGTCTTTTATGGGTTGTTGTTGTTTCATTCGAATTGGTTGCAGTTGAGACCTGTAAACAGGCAGGCAAGCAAACAACATAGGAGTTAGTATTTTAGCTTCGTGTATGATGACCGATTGGTGTTTATGTCATTTCAGACAATAAAATCCATAATCCATAAGAATTGTTCATTTTTGTTCACCTTTACTTCTACCATATTATCTTTAGGTGGGAATACACATATGGCCTAGTTTATGGAGTAGATGTTCATTGTAGTTATCATACACGCATACTGGAGTATTATTTAATAAAGTAAACTATTTAGAGAAATTTGCTGAAAAATAATTCAAGTTCTGATCGAATATGTAAAGGGTGGGGCAAAATCCATCATCTGATTTTCTTTCGCTATAACTTTTGTTTAAAGTGAAAATTCGAAAAAAATGGTCTAATCATCTTTTTCAACGTAACAGCACACCATACGCTGACTTTTGGAGGATGTAATGATGCTTCATGAAATGTGAGTATTCATCCCCCAGGACCGACAATTTTGCTCATTGACGTGGACGTTGATATAAAAATGAACCTCGTCACTCATGATCAATTTTGTTGGAAAATCATTCACTTCACCGTTGTCACAATTATGGCGCGTTCTTGAGAGACATATGTATAGCGATTCATTGTTATTCACAATAAATTTCGCACGTGTCTACTTCACGTATATCAAAACCAAACTGACATACGATGCCATTTACAAAAATGTGATACTTATTGGCCCATCTTGTAGTATAGATAATTTTAAAATAATTTCTTGTAGATTTTGAGCTGCTAAATATGCAATGAGAAAATTCGCATAGAAATTCAGGATTGGATATTTTAAAAATCGCTGATTCGCTATTTTTAAAGCTCGCAGTATTAATTTTAGGTAAAAGGTATCCTAAGATAGCTACAGGATAACATCAGAGGGTCAATTCTCGTTCTGTGATAATGTGAAGTGAAAAAAAAACTTTTCATTTTCGTTTTCATAAGCACTTTTCACTCGACTTTTCACAAATACATAAATTGCGATTCTCGTATGTATTATGAAAAAAATGTTTCATTCGCACTGTACCCATTAAACTTTTGTAACTGTGCTATTCAAAATTTAAGGCAAATGTCAAAACAGAGAAAAACGTAAACAAAAGTGAATTAAGTTCGTAAAATGTATTTTAAATAATTATGTAAAAATGTCTGGATTAATTGTATTATTGGATATTACTCAAAGAATTCGGGATGAACAAAGGTAAGACAATGATGTTACAAGCATTTTATTGCAGTAAATAATTTAATAATTTATAGGAATTTTTCGAGAGTGCTGAGACGCATGCTTCGTGATGGCCAAAATCTATTCGAGAAGACAACCGACGAGCACTTCATGAATTTATATCGGCTTGCTTAAGTGAACTATATTAATTAAAGAAAAAAAGCATTTCATAAATTTTGCATTTTTCATAGTCCTTTTTGACTGTTAAGGCTCGCGGCTAATTCGTTACACTTTTCGTCTCTTAATTTGGCACCATCTGCAGTTACAAATCTGTAAATATGGGGTTTATAAAAGTGTGCTTATGGTAATTAAACAACTTACTTATCGTTTGCAATGTCCAAATGCTTTTCTAAATAATTAATTTAATACTCCTTTTTTTTGATATTTCTTTACATTTTTTCAAAGAACGCGAATCAAAAGTACTATGAAAACGTGAAAAAACTTTTCATTTCACCGTTTCACAAAACGAGAATTGACCCTCAGGTCTCATCATTCATCAAATCAAGCATCATTACAAAATTGCAATTGTGATGACGATAAATTAATGAAACTACACAGAGAAAGGAGATTTATTGTGGCAACCAAATTTATTGCCAACTGGTTGCAGTAACCTATTTATTCGGTTGTCGCAACCAAATGGATTCCTAATCCGATTGAAATATATGTGGTTTCAACGGAAATTCTGTTGTATTAACCGAATTTCGGTCGCCACAAACAAATATGTCTCTGACTCCAACTGAACCATTGAAATATATGTCGTTTCAAGGGAAATTATGTCGTATTAACCGAATTTCGTTCGCCACAAATTAAAATGTCGGTGGCTTCAACTGAAACATTCGGTTGGCAAGAAATTCAGTTGTCACAATGAATCTGTTTTGTCTGTGTTTTAAACTGTAAAGAAGATTAGTTAACGTTTTAATCCAACCACCTACTCGCTCTATCAAACAAAGATTATCAGTGATGTAAAATTAAATGAATCAGAAATAAATACACATTTTAGAATGTGCCAACGATTAATGTTTATGTTGAAATAAAAAAGATTTGTAGCTGAAATAATATAAAAAAAATTATTTAAATGTAGAAATTAAATATGTAGTTTCATTTAAAAGAAAAACCTTTGGTTGATTAATTGTAATTTTTCCTAAATATTCTCACCAATATTACAAGCAAACTTTAAAACTTAGGTTTTGTGTTTAAAACTAAGGTCTGCCTTGTAAAACGAATCTAACACAATTTGTTACAGTGATTGTTCACTGGTGCACTACTTAAATATATTTTCAAATGGCCAAAAATGACGATGATGATGGTATGTTGATGAATTTGATGTTCTTGCGCTTCATTACACAATAATTTTGTTATTTTCTTTAAAAGACATGATTTTTTTTATCCTACATTTATATAGACAGACATTAAACCAAGACATTAGCCGTGATTGTGTGGCATGCCCATCAATGTTATGTCGAACAAACTTGACAGTAGGAAGCCGGAATACATTGAAAATCTCTCAAAATCGTTTTAGATAACATTGATAGCCAGTCACACGAACACAGCTATTTATACAAAAAATTCAGAGTTACTACTTGATCATACACAATTTTTATTTTAATTCTTTTAAAGATCAGAGATGGTATGAATTAATCATTTAAATATGTAATATATATATTAAAACAAAGTTTCCGTACCAAAGAGTTGTCCAGAATTATTATCTAGGCTGGGATACATATATTTACCATGCTTTCACTCCATCGATTTGTTTTGAGCCGTCATTTAACCTTACATAACAAATATCAGTATGGATAATATTATGATCTTGACCTTGGCATTGATTGTATTTTAATTGAAACGTAACCCGTACATTTGTTTTTAAATCCATAAATAGTTAAAATACAAAGAAATATATTTCTTACATATAATCAGTAGGATTTTCTGTTAGAGTTAATATTTTAAATTTAAATGCTTTGTTCAAAAAAATGGTTTTTATTTTGTTATAGTTACTTTATGTAAATTAAAAAAAAAATAAAAAATCGTTTATTTTTATGGCAGTTAAGAAACAAAATAAGCGATCATTAATTTAAACAGATTTTGCAGTAAATTTATCAGATAAAAAAATTAATTACTTTAAACGGATTTTGTAGTTAATTAGTTGATAGTTAAAATAAATAAAGGAAATATCACTTGTTCTTACGGATTTGTATTTGTTTTTTAGCAGTTAAAATAAATGAAAAAGCATTTATTATTTACGGATATTATACGTTAATTAATTAAAATCTAAAGTGAAAAGTTATTTTAAATGACATTTTCAATTTTGAGTGCACAACGCACTGGTAGCCCAAAAATTACCAATGCACCAGTAGCCTAAAAGTAAGTTAGGACAACAGAAATTTCATTTAAAAAACCCGGCCTACTAACTTTTCATTTAGATCAGATGGGTTTTGTCATTTGTTTTAAAATGTTGTTTATTCAGTTACCAATAAATGTTTAAATTTTACCTACCGATTGGGTAAAAATTAATGTTTATTTATTTATTTGAAATTGTTTTGTTTTTTTTAATTTTAGTTTTAAAATCTGAACAAACGCGGCAGCCATCTTGCGGAAAGCTTTCTCATACCCAAGTAATCGTTAAAATTGAAACTACTGAGCCATGTGAGATGCCTATGTCTTTCACAATCTATCGCACATTCAATCTCCAATTGGCCAATCGTGAATTTTTTCAATTGTTTTGGGTGTAGAGACCTCGGCATCTTCCGTGCTTGTAAGGCCACAACCAAAGTCAGTAAACCACTTTTTTACCATTGAAATCGATAGTGCAGAGTCCCTATAGTATTTATCAGGCTTTTCCTTGGTTTGATTGACGGTTTTTTTCGCAAAAAAAAAGTTTAATGAGCACTAAAAATTAATTTTTTTTTCAATTTTTAAAAAAAGCCACGAGGCTGTATGTTTTGAACAGCTGTTAAACGCAAAGTAAATTAAAAGGTGATACTTGATGGGAGCAGTGTTGCATTTCATATAACTACGAGGGAAGTTCGAAAAGTCAATGATCCGAAAAAATTTGTGAACGGTTTTCAATCCCAATTTACTAGTTTTGTATTGATTTTTGGTAAAAAAATTATTATTTAGTAAATTTAATTTGCTATTTACAAGTTACAATATTTTTACAGAATATTTACAAATTTTTGTTGCTAATTTCAGAAATGATTTAAAAAAAAATTACTAATTTTACTTTTTAGTAAATTTTATTGATATTGAAGAAATTTTTATTTCTAATAATAAAAACTTATACTTACAAAATTAAATTGCCTTAAAATACTACATAGGTTGAAAAAAGCAATCGGAAGAAAAGATACTTTTCACAACCGACTCATGTCCAAAAAAAGGACATTTACTTTAAATAGCACTAAAAAGTTCTAAACTTCAGCCCTTCAAACAATAAAAATTTTACCTTAAATAATAATATTTAGTAAATTTTTTTGCTGAATTTAGCAAACCGATTTTAAATTCCACTTTACAAAAAATTTACTAAAATTTAGTAGCAGCTACTAATTTTTTCTACTAGTTTCATTGTACAACACTTCAGCAGACATGTGTTGCTAAGATTAGCAAAAAAAATCTGCTGATCTCAAATTAGCAAAATTTCCCGTAATAACAACAAAAGTTTCAGTTGTCATTACAGACTTTTTTGTGAGTGTACAATATGTGTATCAAGTTCTTGTAATTTCAATTAAAATAAATTTATATATAAACAAACAATTTAAATAAAAAACAATAAATTAACTATTATAATATTTTTTTTGTAAAACATAGAACAAACGAAAATTTAAATTTATAATAAAAGTAATGGTAACAAATAAACCACAAATTTCCGTTTTGTGCGAAAATTTTCATTAAATTTTAAAGAAATAATAAAAATATATGAAACTGAAAAATCGTTAAATTTCATTAAATCATTTTGAACAAATGTATAAAAAAGTTAAAATTTCTTTGAAAAACTAATGTATGTTCTTTTATTTTTAACTGAACTCAACACTTTTTTATTTAACTACAAACAGTCAACTACATAATATTCTGAATTATTATATTATTCTGACCAGAGCCTAAGAGAAATGTCGACAGAAAATCTACTTATATCAACAAAATCTACTTATGGTTCTACTTATATAAACTATTAACATTTAATTTAAGATAAGTAATTACTATGTTCCATCTCTGTATGCATACTAATATTTTCTTCTTCCATTATACAAACGGTGGTCTTTCTTCGGAAAAAATACTGTGTTTACCCAAATACATGATGAACATGAACTTAAACATGCACATGCATATTCGTACATGTTTTTTTTTTTTGTTTTCTTTTGATATGAAGCTTGATGTACAGTAGTTGTCGTCGTTCGATACGAGTAAAGTAGTACCTTTTTTGTGCAAAAAAAAAAAAAATAAATAAATTTTACATGCATGAAACATCAAAATTTGCAGTTGGAAAATCTCTTCTCTTTTACGTCTTCTATTTTTTTATTCTTGTGATATTGTAATTTTGTATATTGTGGTAATTTGTATTGCATCAGATTATTGGATGCATGCATGAATCCATCCATCCGTCCAAAAGACAGACAGTCATTCACTCACTCAGATTCAGAGTATTTGTTGTCTACCATTATAGGGTTTACTCGTATTTTTATGTGGATATTCTGCACTAAACTTTCTTATCGTTTAAATATTCGTTTTGCTACATGAACTTTTGTCTTATTTAATGCAAATGATCCATTGATGATTGTGCTACCACTAATGCAACTGGAACTATAACTGCATCTACCACTACTACCATAATAATGATGATAATGATGGTGATGATGATGACTACGACTAACAACTGCAGTCACAATATCTGGATATTTTATGATGATGATAAAATGAAACAGAAGTAGAAAAAGATGTGGAAGCATGTATTTCTTTTTTGTGTGTCGCTCTTTTTATTTAGAAGAAGACCACTTCTATAGGTATGGTACCTACTATGTACTACATGGACTCGTTGTATCCGTCCATACCCAGCAATATTTTGGAATTTAAAGAAATAATTATAACTTATTTCCATATTCACAAAGCCAACAAATTCGTTTTGACAAATGGATTTTCGCTAATCGTGAGGTTTAATTGTATCACCACAACCAATTCATTTGGTAGCAGCAACAAAACGATTCCATAGGACCCAAATTCGGTTGAGGCAACAACATCTGATATTGAACTTCAGGGACTGAAACCCTGAAAAAATGGGTTCAGGTTCGGGTTAAACGAAATAAAAAATTCAGGTTCGGGTTCGGTTCAGGGTTCGTGTTCAACACTTAAAAAAAGTACAAATGTTTTATCAAAAAGAAATTTATGTATTTTTCAAAGATATTTTCATTTAATTTTATAATTATTATATTCTTTAAGTTTTCTTCTTTTAAATTTGTTCTTTGTGAGGACAAAATAAATTTCAAGGCGAAAAGGTCCTCTCATTTAAAGAATTTGATTAAAAAAACCAGTCCTTCTTTTTTAAAACTTGTTCAAGCATATCTTTATCATCTTCTGAAGAACAAGATATTGATTCTCTCATAAAATTATCTTCTTCTCTTTCTATTTACAAATTTTTGAAAATTTTAATTGCTTTTAAAATATATTTTTTTTTAGCATTTTCACCATCTTCAGGACTTAGCATTAATGTATATCTTCTATCTAAATATAATGCTGTAATCTGTTCTTGTTGTAGTTTCAGCGGTAATTTTTTAACAGGTTTAAAAACTTCTACGAATTCTTCACAAATATTCCAAATTTTATCATTCATAGCATCCAGTAATTCCGAACAAAAACTTCTGTATTCCAATAAGGCTTGTCATAACTGGAATTCCATCTAGTTTGACAGTACGGTTTTTTCAAGGGTAGATTTTTAGTTACAGAAGACATTTTTTGTGTTTGCAATTTTTTGCAAATAGCTCTCTCTCAAGTACGAGTATTTGCTTAAGAGGACTAGATATAGTGTCGAGCACTGCAAACTAGAATGCAAGAAATGTAATATTTTTTTATGATTTGTCTATCAAACATTTTTCACGCCATGAACAGCAAGAATATTTTTTTATATTTTTGAACCCGAACCTGGTTAAATTTTTGGTTTCAAAGTTTTTATAAACAGCGAACCTGAACCCGTTTGGGTTCAGGTTCATGAATTTACAGTTGTGAGATGAAAATTTTAAGAGACAGACAGCAACCAATTAAATGCTATGAACTGAAACTATGGTAGGGATTGCCGCATTTGTTTTCTATGTGAGTAGAAAATTCACTGCAGTGGACTTTTAAAAAACCCAACAAATTAATCAAAATAATTGCTGGGTTATTTGTAGATATTGACAATCTCATCTTTATAATTCATATTTTCTGTATTTGCATGTATCGCACAGTTTATTTACAGTCATATTTGCATATACGATATACGAGTATTACATTTCATATGCTTAAGTATGTGCTTTGGTTTGTTGAGTTCAATTTACGTTTCAATACGAATGAATACGGATTGTGCCATTGGGGCGCCAGTGTTATAATTTCTGAGGTGTTTGAGTTGAATGCTGTTGACGCGTGTTCTTTCATTAGGCGACATCATCAAGATGATTATGCGTGCATATGAGCATGTAAAATTTACAAATTGTAAAATTTACAATACTTGCAGCAGTATAATGAGATTGAAAGTATACAGTAGTTAAGATGCTGGTCATTCGTAATGAGGTAACTTTCAATCCGAGGTTAGTTCATCTATGAGGGAAAGTGTCTTAATTTGGTAAGAACTTTCGGAATAGTAACTCAATTTTCATTAGATTTTAATGAAATTTTGATAGGTAAAATAATATGCAACATTAGGTTTAATTCAAAATTTCGAAACTTTGAACCCCTTTTTTTGTACTGGAAATGTTCACAATATAAGCTCACCCGGCTGAGGAAGCCCGCTTCCTGGGTCTGGAAGAGTCGGCAGAACAGAATAAAGGAGAAGGGAGGTGCTCTTTAACTATGTGAGACGTGTTCTTACTAAAAAAAAAGCAAATCTTACACATTTGGCACAGGGAGATTCATTCTAACGCTGAATATACTCCAACACACATATTTGTTGATGATTTTAAATCAATCAAACGACGTGCAAATTGTTTTGTCACTGATTTATAATCATCGGTCGTTGTTAAACAATTGATTTTATTCTGTTCATTCGAGCCAACAATAACACAGTACAACAGCCAATCTGGGGGGTGAGAAATTCCAAGTCAGGGTGATGGTACTAGGTCAGTATAGTAAAACCCTCAAAGGGTTTGGCGTTCGTATGTGTCAGTTTTTTTTTATGACCTTTTAAATTTTTTTCTTATCTTGATGTTTTTTCGCTTAGTTGTAACATTTTGGCAAAAACGTAGTGTAAGATAACTCGAGAACCACTTGTCCGATTTTGATGAAACAAATTTAGAAAAATTAAGAATTACAATTTCTCTAATATGTTTCTATACCGTTTTCCTATATGTGCAACACTTTCGAAGTTAAAAATGAATGTATGAAGGGAAAAAAGTATTTTTTGCCTAAAAATTTAAATATTTTTTTTTTTAAATTCATAAAAAATCCAAAATGGAAAAAAGTGCCAAAACTAATTACTTTCGCGTAAAGTCACATAACTCATAAGCAAAAAAAGGTATAGATCATGAAAATCGATGCACGCGTTTCTCATTTATTCACAATTAGGTAAATGTATGAATTTCAAAAATTTGCTCCAGATATGCACAACATTATTTGGAGAAAACATTGACACTCACAAGCAGAACTCTCTCATATTTTTCTACTGTACTAAAAGAGAAATATTGATGTGGCAACACTGGTTCTGTAATGTTCACATAAAACATGCATTGTCATTATACTTCTTCTCTTTCTCACACTGGTTCTGTGATTTTTGTCATTCAACAAGTGCCGACGAACGCGAACAGTAAAAGTGATTTTTCTCCAGTTTTTTAAAAGTGAACAAAACTGAACAGAATATGGAACTGTGCAAGCCAGATATAAATAGCTTTTGCTACTGCTGTGGTCAATATGTCTCAACACATAAAAAAAGGGGAAATTTCAGTACTGATTTTGTTCAAACATACGATATGTACTTCAACCAAAATGTTATAGTGAACGAAAATTGGGTACCAAATATAGTGTGTAAAAGCTGCTACAACCGTCTAATGGATTGGAAAAATAGAAGACGTGAAAGTATGCCATTCGGTATCCCAATGACTTGGACTAATCCTGGCGAAGGTCACAATCCATTGAATTGTTATGCATGTGCGAATAAAGGAGCCGCAAAAAGGATAAGAAAATCGTATAATTACGTTGGTGTTGCAAGTGCCGCAACACCATTGCCTCATTCGGACCACATTCCTGTGCCAAAAGCTTCTAGCCCAGATATTTTCTCTTCTACGACTGCTCTGACATATCATGCACGTGATGATCCCCCATATGAGCCAGCAGTATCCAATGAGCCAATTTTAATAAATCAAAATAAGCTTGATTCAATTGTTGCCAAGTTGGAATTAACACAGCAAAAATCGGAAGAGCTGGCTTCCATTTTAAAATCAAACAATTTGTTGGCACCCGGTGTGGAAGTCACAGCTTATCGAAGTAGTCAGGCAACACTCCAAAGTTTATTCCTTGTGAATGATGAAAAAACTTCTGCATATTGCCCGGATGTAGGAAAATTGATGGACGCAATGGAAATAAAATATGAAGCAGATGACTGGAGATAATTTATTGACAGTTCAAAACTCAGTTTGAAGGCGGTTTCACTGCATAAGACCAATAAAAAACCTTCAGTTCCAATCGCCTATAGTACAGAAACGAAAGAAACATATGATGCACTGGAAAATATTTTAAAAATGGTTAACTACGCCAAACATATGTGGCGCATATGCTGCGTTTTAAAAGTTGTAGCAATGCTTTGCGGTCTTCAAAGCGGCTATATAAAATATATGTGCTTTTTGTGCGATTGGGACACACGATTTTCCGGTGACCAATATGCATGCCACGGATGGAAACTCAGAGAGCACTTTCGAGGATGTTAAGAGCATTCTCGGAAATTGGTGTCCACATGTCCTTGAAAATCCATTATTTACATCATCATCTGGACTACTTCAGCAAACAATTGGCTACCGAATCTGATGAACAAGGTGAACGCTATCATCAAGTTGCTATGCCATTTGAAATGAGGTAATACTGATTTTTTATTTTTTCAAACTCATTTTAATAAAAAAAAAAACTTACAGATATAGAGGCAAAAAGTCGCCGAGTGCAATAATTGCGGAAATTTGCTGGTGGAGTAAGCTTGTGTGGCAAGACAAGGATGATCTTGATGATAAAGAATTTTCAGGAGATGCAGAAGGGCCAACTGTGGAGTCACACATTGACATTATGTGTGGTTCAGAAACTGATGATAGCGATGAATGCGATGCCACTAGTCCCGAACAACCACCATCGAAAAAGTCTAGGCAATATTTATTAAAATAAATAAAAATAAATAAATAAAATAAAAATAAAAAATTATAAAAATATTTCTTAATTTTTTTAGTAGTTTATGGCCAGAAGTTTGGAGTTATTGGGGAAAATTTATAAAAAAAGGCGATAAATGACACTTTTTTGAATAAAAACAAATATCAATATTCTTGTCAAAATGGGATACCTTCACTTAATTGTAAATAAAAGCAGAACGCGTTAATTGATTTCTATGATCTATGTCGCATTTTGTTTATAGGTTATGTGACTTTACATGAAATTAATAACACTTGATCCTTTTTTCCGTTTTGGATTTTTTATGAATTTAAAAAAAAAATTTAATTTTTAGGCAAAAAAATATTTTTTTTTCTCCACAAATTTATTTTTACCGGCAAAACTGTTGATTATAAAGAAAAACGTTATATGAATGGATTAAAGAAATTGTAATTCTAAATTTTTTTGAGTTTGTTTTAGCAAAATCGGACAAGTGGTTCTCGAGTTATGTTAAACTACGTTTTTGCCAAAATGTTACAACTAAGCGAAAAACATCAAGATAAGGAAAAAATTTAAAAGGTCACTGACACATACGAACGCCAAACCCTTTGAGGGTTTTACTATACTGACCCAGTACCATCACCCTGACTTGGAATTTCTCACCCCCCAGACAATAATCCCAAAAATGTTCCATAGTGTAATTATTTAGATGTAGAATAAGCAACAAACAACGTGTATGAGTGTAATCATAATTAAAACAAAATAGTTTCTTATCTATAAAAAGGGGGTGGCTTTGTAGAAACACATTTCATTAATGTTATATGTATATTAGGGTGGGTCTAAAATACGTTTTTTTGGAATTTTTATTAGGAATACCAAAAATATTGTTCTTTGTGAAATTTTTTTTTTTTTTAATTTAGGTCGACATCTCAGGCTCGCCCAATCCGGTTAAAGTTAAATATTGCCTAATTTTCCAATTAAAATAGATGAAAAAAATTTAGACAATATTTAAATTTATCCGGATTAGGCAAGCCTGAGATATCGACCTAAATTTTTTTTTCCAAAAAACTATTTGTATTTCACAAAGAAGAATATTTTTATTAGTAATAAAAATTCTAAAAAAGCGAATTTAAGTCCCACCCTAATGTAAACAATATCATTTATGATATGTGTTTCTATTTTGTTTTAATTATGAATACACTCATACGCGTTGTTTGTTGTTTTTTCTGATTTATTCAACGCTGACTTTTTGTTGAGTGATTAAATTTACAGTAAACATAATCGACATATCATTCAAACTGATCCGAATTACGCGTTCAGTAACATGATGCTGATTTTATGCTACAGTGAATTTTGTTGAATAATTAAATGTGAACAAGAATTTTTGTGTATGATTAAACAAGAAAAAAGTTGATTTTGCAGTTCTCTGTTACACAGATACATTTTCCTTCATACCACAGGAAAATTTGACATCATGAGACTCACCCTGTTGCGAACATGGTAGAGTTGCTATTTTCGATGTGATAACGATGTGAGTACACCACCAATAGCTGGTCTTCTTCTTCTTCATCCTGTTCTGCCTTCCTCTTCCAGACCTAGATCCAGACCCAGGAACCAGGCTATCTCAGCCAGGTGAGTCTATATTGACGATGGATCTATGTAGCGAGCAACTAAATAGATTGTTAACGCATTCGGAGCAAGTGTTGGGAATAATTGACTCAATGCGAGACTCTTAAGAGCTGAGGCATTCTAGTTCTTCGAGGTAAAGTTTTTTCATCATTGCTGGGGATGACCTCCAAAAACGATATTCAATTGGGTGTTGTTGTAGCAGCATTGGCTGAAATGATTCCATTTCTGCTTCTGCTAAGGTGGCAGTCCTTGGTCGGTATCCGGAGGATTCGGAGTCGTCGCGGTGCATAGAACAATGCGGGAACGTATTCAAAAATCCGCAACCCTTGAAATACCCCTGTGGGAAAAGAACCTATCCCAGGATACGTTACGTGTCCAGTTCATTGAGATAGGCACAGGTTACGGGATCGATTTTTTATATGAAACATGGGCTTGTCTTAGAAGGGGGACAATTGCCCTCTGTGGCATGTCACAGCACTGGTCTAAAAGAACATGTCACACAACTAACTCCAAAGAACATTTTACAGAACCAACGCAAAAGAACATGTCATGACTTTTAAACCGGCCACGAGGTTGGTACTTTAGCAACCGGTCCTCTTTTCAAAAGATTTGTGGACATTGTGGTGTAATGGTTAGCGCGTTGGACTGTTACACAGAAGGCTGCATGTTCGATCCCCAGCGGCGTAACATCAATTTAGAAAAATAATATGTGTGAATTTTTAACTCCAATACATAACGCAACGTCCTCCTTCGGTGTTTCAATAACAAAACAGGGCTATGAACTTAAAAAGATTCAACAATTCCGCTTACTCTTCATCAGATGGCGGGCAACAATTGTTTTAAAATTATCCTTTCGCGTAATTACAGTGTTGCCATATTTGAATCACCCACCATCTTAAATCTCTTCTCTATCCCCTTTCCGAAGAAAGTAACACATCTATTAGAAAGAATTTCCTGAGTGTTGCTTATCTTTTCAAAAAAAAAAAAAATGATTATGTTGAGGAATACAAATGGGTTCAAATCTAAAAAAACCTATTTTTTCATTATTAGGCCACTGACTTTTTACTCTTGTATTGATATATATCCAAAAAAAATTTCTGTTCCAAAAAAACCAACTTTTCCCCTTTAAAACCTATTCTGGCCGGTTCTATAACTCCAAAATAGAATCGGTTTCCCTTGAAACAACTCTGGGACTAGTTGTTCTGGTTAAACAAGTATCTCATCTCAAAGAGTCTTTATGATCCACTGGAAAGGATAAAATTATGTATAAATACCCAAAACAATTCGTGCTGGTTGGCAACTAAATTTCTTGCCAATCGAAAAGTTCGGCTGCAACAACAAAATTTTTGGGCTGTCAGCAGGAAACTAATTTCCGCGATACCCCGACGATTTCCTTAGACAAGAATGAATTTTAAATAGGGAACAGCCTACAACAATTTATTTCTCACAATTTTCTAAATAAGTTTTGGAATTACTCTAATGAAATCCATTCTGGATTCCGATTCGGACGAAAAACAAACTTGCTAAAGCCCTTTATTTGCTTTAAATTTATTTCATTTTGATAATAGTTCATATTTTTATAATACCAAATGATTCATATTGATTCGAAACTCCTAACATCTGTTTACTTCTTTTAACATTATACCAGATGTATTTCGTGATTTCATCTTTAATAACTCAATTTGTTGCAACACAAAACAATTAGACTAATCAGTCCATTGATTACTTTAATGTGTAGCAAAGTATATAATTATTTATTTGATTGTAATCAACAAGAAACATTGTGTTTACAACATAGTTTTGAAATGTCATCTTAAGTTTTTTAAATTGTGAAGAAAATTGAAATAAATTCATAGTATTTATCGACACGCAACAAGTGTAAAACGCATGAGACTAGAAGTCGCCAGTGTTGACTTATTTATAGCAAAATTATAATGACGGCGTGACTTAATAAAAATCTTAATTTAAAAAAAAAAAACAATATTTTTCAAATGATTATGAAATAATCAGAAGTTTTAAAATGTTGTTAAATTATAAATACATTTAAATGAAAAACTAGAAGTTCTCAAAAGTTTCTAATTTGTAAATGTAGTGTAAATTTTCGTTCAAACTACTGCAAAATGATTATTATCTCAAGATAATAGATATTCACGAAAAAAAAATTCTTTTTTTTTTAGTCTTCTGTGCAATATTATAAGTATTCCAACTCACCAGTTATCAATTTTGCATTAGTGTCTGAAAATTATATATAAGAAAACATAACAGATATCCCAACACCCCACTGTGTCTATAAAGTTTGTTTTTTTTCTCCCTTTTTGATTTCATATTAACCCAACATTTATTGAGTTTTACATGAAGTAGCCCATAAAACTATGTTTATAACATGGACATTAATGCGCTTCACAACCTGTCAAATTGGACCACATTTATTGTTAAGCACGCACAGTTAGTGATTTTTGACGCCAATTGTTCCTTTTTAAAATGAACAATATAATGATTTACAAACATCTGTGAATAACACGTGTTTATGTCCTACTTGCGCCTCAAAACGGAAGCGCCAACAATGACTACTTACTAAATTTTTAAATGTTACGTGTAAATACTATGCTCCATACATGCTACACATGGGTTATTCAATATTGTATTGATATCAGAAAATAACATAAAAACAAACCTCATGGATTTATTGTTTGTTACCAATATTAAACTTAACAGATAATTTGACATTAAGAAATAAAACAGTTATTCAAAATAGTTTTCAAAACATTTTAGCGCTACCACCGTCAGTGACGTTACCTCTAGTATGCCAAGGTGTTCTCTGAACACCCTAAAATTTTGTATAGGATTCATTCACTTACTGTATTTATCTTTATTAGAATGATCTTGTACTATATTTTAATAAACGTAAACTGTGTTCAAGACTATTTAAGATTATATATATCAAAAACAAAAATATATTTTGGAAAACTAGAATTTTGCTTGCAGGACATAAACAAAAGGCGTTAAAAAGCGATAGTAGAAATTTTGGAGAGAATCCAACAAAAATAAATGGAAGAGATTCTAAGGAATCAATTTTTCATTGATTCAAAGGTATCATTTAGTTTTAATTTTCCTATTCTAAAGCAGTTCTTTTTCACAACTTTCAAAAATGTGATTTTGAATGAAATTTAGCTTTTTTCAAATCTATGACGGCTAACTTTTTTTAAAAATATTTAAAGTGGTATGTATCAATTTTTAACTTCGCATAAAGTAATTTAAAAAATAAGGATCGATTACTGAATGTCCCATTAACATTTAACCAACAGTCAAACTCAAAGAACAACAAATGTGTCAGTTAAATTACCTGGTACATACAGTGGTAGACATGCGTTTGGACGCATGATGTTTTTTTTATTTTTAAGAAAATAAATAAACTTTCGAAAATCTGACTTTGTTATTGGATTTATTGTTGTTATAGCTTAAAAATAAAACACAAACATAAATAGTATTTCACTTAAATTAAAAATATGTCTAAAGAAATTAAAACATAGTGAGACATTCGTTTAAAAGCACTTCTAAATTTTTACATAAAAAATGATAATTATTTTACAAAATTAAATTTTTTTTGTTTTAATATCTAGTGTGACCACCTTCATTTCGTATTACACAAAATATCCTGTTTGGCATTGAGTTTATTAAACTTTGAAGAGTTTGTAGCTCGATATTAGACCAGCATTCTTTAATTTTATCTCTCAGCTCAAAAACTGTTGAAAACTGCCTTCCTTTCTCATAAACTTTGGATGCAAGAATTCCCCAGAGATTTTCGATAGGATTGCAATTCGGACTACATGCCGGCCATGGCAACAAATTTATGTTTTTGGATGCAAACCAATCCTTGCATTGCCTAGAAACATGAAATGCTGCGTTATCTTGTTGAAAAACATACTCCTCGTTTGGAATTTCATCCAGTTTTGTAATAAGAACATCTTCCAAAAGATTTATGTACATTTCTGAGTTCATTCTTGTGGTTATAAAACATATGGGAAGTTTGAAATCGTAAGCAAACGCTCCCCACACCATGACGTTTCCACCACCGAAATTTCTCTTAGATCTGACGACATTCTTTTGGTTCAAATCATGCCAATAGCAACTGTAACAGTCAGGACCGTCCAAATTGAATTTCTTTTCATCTGAAAAATTCAATTTTTTTTACTCATTTGTCCAGGCCATGTGTGTTTTTGCAAACATGAGTCGTCTCTCCTTGTGGACCTTCGTTAGTCGGGGCTTAGATTTAATTTTTTTCCATCTAATGGATGAAGTTGAATTTAAAACACGGGCAATAGTTCGTGTGGTTACTGGAAGATTATGTTTTTCCTTTATTTCTCTACAATTTAATCGATTTTTCGTGGCTTCAAACCGAATCTGACCCTTTTGACGGGGTGTTAATTTAGAAGATCCTTTTGTTCGAACTTTAATACCGTAATTATTTCCAAGTTTTAAAAAGTTTCTCACCACTTTTTCAGAACGGTTTATTAATTTGGCAATTTTTTTCTATTTGAATTTCCATCTTTTTTCAAGTTTTTTATCAGATTTTTTTCGGTTTCATTTAACCGCTTTCCAGAAGCCATCTCCCAAATTTTTTACTTATAAATTTCTTTATAATATATGGTAAATTTTTTTGTTACCAAAAACTTTTTTAGAATTTGTATTTAAGATTTCTATTTATCAAAACACTTCCTCACGCCACTGAATTCACAAAGAAAATTAACTTTTTCTTTACTGCGTTCAAAGGCATGTTTCAACAATATACATATGTAACAATTTTACAAAAGAATGCATAATTTCTTGGTATTTACCGTTAGGCTAGTTATTGTTTTGGTTTTATCATAGAGGAAGAATAGTATAGAGGATGCAACGCCGTCAACAGCCAAATAAAATTTTATACAGAATACAAAGGTTCGGAAACTTGGAGAAAACAGGGGAAAATTGAGCAAATTTCCCTGATTTCTGCAAAAATTTGAGTAAATTTCCCTGTTTTTGAACCTTTTTTTTAAATCCAATTGGGAAATCTGTTAAAACTAATTGGATTTGCAAAGAAATTCAATTGGAATCGCAAAAAAAACCAATTTGAAAAGATGCTGAACCTTTGAAATCTGCACATACAAAAGAAAGAGAACGTTTTTTACGACGTGAGAGACATCGTCATGGTGTGGTTTTATGCACTTCAACTATTAATGTAAACAAAACAAGAGAAAATAAATAAATCGTAAGAGAATTATATAAAAAAGAGAAAAAATCAATTGCGGCCAAACGAATGTCCACCACTGTAGATGAAATGAGGCTAATGCCCGATTACTGACGATGCCGTTAAATTGAAATAAAGACCAAATGCGAGGTGGCTAAATAAATTTCAAACCAAATACAAATTGACAAAAGGATTTAAAATTTCTTTCAAAAATATTTTAAAATATTTTAAACTTTTAAAGAAATTTGGAAACCTTTATTTAGTTTAGATTTTATTTAGCCAGTTCACACCAACCCTAAAAATTAAAAATTTCTAATTTTTAACTAAACCGTAAGAACTGCTTTAAATGCAATAAAAAAGGATCATAAAATAAATCTTCCACCCTATGTCACCCCTATGTAAAAACCATTGGTTCCGACCCAAACTTTCACAACACCGAAATTAAAATCATATTCTCATGTAGCACATTAGTTAGTACAGAGAATATGTATATTAAAGGGAGGGAGAGAAATTTCTTTCGATATATTTGCGAACTGTCCCCCAAGAGGAAAACCATACATTTTGACCGATAAATTAATGATTTCATAAGCATTGCACTGATATCAATTCTAATGAAATTACTTTCATTACCATTTTTTTAAATAGCTTTTAATTATTTGATTTCATTGATTAATGGTAATGTTTTTTTAATTCCATTGTAATTAATAATCATCAATTAAAAACAAATAATTAAAAAATATAAAAGTTTATTAATACCTCGAAAAATAATCGCAATAGCTCAAAATAGGCAAAATTGTTGCTCCTCTATAGTGTTAATATACTGTGATAATAAAAAAAGGCCAGGTGCGGAAGAGATCCCGAGGGATCCATTTAAAAAAACAGCCTATGTAAAGTAATTTAAACAACCCCCATTTTTAGTAAAAAATGCCGTTTTTATCAATTGTAAATAGTTTTTGAGGCATTAATACGTTTTCAACTAATGCTAATGAAATTTCAATGCAAATAAAAAAATCCCAAATATGAATAAAACCCATAAGAAACCCTATTCTTAAAAAACGCTACCAAAAAGTTATGAGTGCGGGTTAAGTACCTAAGCAATAAATAAATTTAAACAAGAAAGATTTTAAAATTGCACCCAGTCCATCGAGTTTTGAAATTGATCTTGGTAAAAACCTAGAATATTTGTATGTATTTTTAAATATTTTGACAACCTCACTGGGACGTGCAGTGACCACCGTATACACAAATTTTATGCAGTTAACCAAAATTTAAAAACTAATAGCACTTGGATAAAACCAAGCATCGAATTCAAAGGACCAATAAATACCAGTATTTAATTTTTAACTTAGAGTTTTGGAGGAATATTTGATTTATTGGACGAGAATGGAATATAGGTAAACCTTCAAAGGACCAATAATTTGTTTTGTTTTAACCAGGGACCCGAAATAACTTATTATTATTTTTTAAATATGCAATAGTTGTGGAAAAAATAACTGAAAAAAATTAGTCCTGTATTAATAATTATAAATTACCCAGAAAATTGTAGTCCTGCCATAAACATTATGAAAGATTATTATTTTTTTGATCTTTGATAACCATTATGAAAGATTATTATTAATTTTTTTTTTTTGGTCTTTGGTAACAATTATGAAAGATATTTATTCTTATTGGTCTTCTATAAGCATTATAAAAGATTTTTATTTTTTCTGTCTTCTATAACCACGCTACAGTTTGCTACTTATAATGAAAATTTCTTTGAATACAGGAAGATCGACAAAAGAAAAATCTTTCATAATGAAAATGGAAGACCGAAAAAAACAAAAATTTTTCATAATGGTTACAGAAGACAACAAAAAATTAAAATCTTTAATAATGGTTATAGAAGACCAAAAAAATAAAAGTCTTTTGTAATGGTTACGGAAGACCAAAAAAAAATTAAAATCTTTTGTAATGGTTATGGAAGCCCAAAAAAAAAGAGAAACAAACTATAATGGTTATCAAAGACCAAAAAAATTGTGGTTATTTGTAACTATTATTCAGAGAGCAGGTTTAAAAAATTCGTGATAAATTATTTTTCCAGAATTTTTTTAAATACTGATTATAACAGTTATGTCCCCGATTTTAATACAAATTGAATTTTTTTAAATGCTACGTATGTCTCTTCTAAATTTAGGATTGAAATTTTCACAGTTGAAAGTGTTATTGGAAAAATATTTATTAGATTTATTTGATGACAATAGGATATTTATGAACTTATGTTATCCTTCCGGTCTAAGGACCATTTACAATTTTTTTAACAAATTTATTTCTTATTATGTTCCAAAACTTTTTGGTTTAACTGTAAATATATATATATACCTTTAGACAGATAAAAGCAAACTTACAACCCAGTCATGCACCACCTAAACAGTCATACAGACATGCAGTAGGACATTTATATAGACTTGAAATGCTCGCTCCTTGTACATAAATTAGAAATTTCATGTGGAACACATTTATGTTTGCGTGTTTCATGCAATATTGTTTTGTTTTCAAGTGTCCTTCATAAATAAATTTGTATTGATGCTATTGTTTGTTTGTTTGCTGGCTGCTTTTGGCCTGTGTGTGAATTGATATTATGTTTAATGTTGTAATAACTTTCTGTACAACTAACTACTAATGTATTTAATATTAGTCGTTTAGTATAAGAAACGTGTAAATGTGTAATGTAACCAAAACTATAAATGTTTGGCACTTTGACACCTTGAAAGCCGATCGATGAACAATTTATAATGATAAACTGACAAACAATCACGAAAAGTAGCAACAGTGAAAGTTTTTCGAAATGGACAGTTACGGGATGTTTGGTATTATCGTAGTCAACATTAGATAAAGTAAAAGCTCATATTAACACCCTGTTTTTAAAAAACGAACGGAATAATTCCGCCGAGGAATTGTGGGTATTTTGTTATTGTAATTAAAACAAAATTTTTAAAATTCCTCCGGCGAAGGGAATATCGTGTTATAAAATAGGGGAAAAGGGACGTTAAATTAAAAATTCGACATAAAAGGTGAATATTTTACAGCTTTTAAATTAGAAACTGAAATATTTTTTAGCCATATTGGATCAGCAATTTTGAATTAATTTAAATCTAATTTATTTGGATACCAGTGACGCCAAATCTCCCCCCAGCTAATTAAAAAAAAGTTATGTCCGCCATATTAAATTTTTCAACATGATCACTTTAAAAAACTATATTTAATATTTTATAGTTTTATATTAAGCTACTTTAAAAAAGGACTCAAATGAAAGTTGTTTTGGATTCACATGAAAAAACTGTAATACTCCATGTAATACTTCATTTTTTATGTTAATGAAAATTTCACGTGATATTTCAGTATAATTTGTGTAAGTATAAATATGGCTTTCGTAGATGTCGTTCTTTAAAAGTTTGGTGAAAGAAAATTGGATGCTCTGGATATGTTCAAGGTGTTACATTACATGCGCCACAGCGCACTGTTATCCAAGGTTATTGTTTTGGTGTCGCTAATGACTTCTTTCGATTTATTTCGAGCATTCTCAGAGATCGCACTGTGCGTGTTGTTAAAGATAGCATTTCGGTTCGGTTTTTTTCTCCCTCAGTTTTTCTCAAATAATCTTCTTGATCTACCTTAGGTTGTAGGCGAAGCCTCTTGGCGGTTGGGGGGCAAAAGGCAGATTATAAACGACACACTTAATTATGACCTTTCCGCTATCTCCGAGTATGATCTTGCTAATTGGATCGATTATAATGCATGTAAGACCCAATGTTGTTCATTGACTCATAGGGCTGTAGGTTCGTCAATGTCATCAGTAAATATGGGTGGTGTCAATATCGAGGAATCAAATACTCTTAATTTTAGAATTCAATGTGATGGAATAAGGAGGTATTTGAAGTGTCGAAAGAAACATTCCCTAAAACGGTCCGACCAATCCGATTGATTTACTATTTATACCACCTATAACCGACCAAAGATGGAATATGCACCCCTACATGGGTAGAAGCTTAAAATCCTATATTTTAAAGCGTTTGGGCTGTGTACAAAGAAGAGCGTCGGCACTCATTTATGGCTATTGACTCATTGCAGCATTGCTGGAATATGGGTTGTGAATCATTGTCCTGTCGATATTACAAATGAAATTGTTGTGCCGAAATAAGTGAACTGATGCCTAGAATCCGGGTTTATATTCGGAACACTCGCTTGTCTAGTAGAGCACATCCGTTTGTAGTCGGCTGTACCGTCGGAACACTCGCTTGTCTACACTCTAATTAATTTCTGTTGAAATTTACCCAATTTATAGTAGGAAACTGTACTCCTGCTATAAGTTGGGTGATTTTACTCTGTGTGCGTAATTGATTAAAAAAAGTACACACATTATGCGTAAATTGGTGAACACAAAATAGGTAAAATTGCATTAAAACTGTCTTAAATTTAAATAAAATTTTAAAATGAAAGAGTAAATTTACCAAATTTGTGCGTAAAGAAACACGATTTTCCTGTAAATGTACACATATAATTCGTAATAATCCTAAAAAAATGCGCATATTTTCTACTACGATGTTTGTTTTGAAATAAAAACAATAAATTTATTGCTTATAAAAACTCACAAAAAGAATAAAAACATCATTTTTTTGATTATTAATGACAAATAATCGATAAATTTAAAAAACTTATAAAGTTTTCTTTTTAAAATTTGAAAATGTTTTAGATTTTTTTTCAATTTCAATATGTCATAATTTTTTTACCATTATAAGTTAGTATATTTACAAACTTTGAGCGTAAAATTTTTATTCAACAAAATAATACTAATTTTAGGCATAATGTTGTAAATACATAGTGTCTAAAAATAATTTGTGTGTGTATTTTTGTATGTGAAAGTGTGCGCAAAAAAGTTTTACGCATTTGGTGTTAATATTTACTGAATTATTGTAATATTACATAAAACTTTACCCATTTTATAGTAGTAAATTTACAAGCATTTTTTAAAGTGTAGGAGAGTAGAAACGTTCGTAGTCGGTTGCCCCGTCGATCGCATATTTCACTACAGGAAAAATTTGCTTATCTGTCGTAGGTACCGGAGGTCTTCCCTGTTACCTTCAAATAGAAATACAAAATTCAAGTCAAATGTTCTATTTTCCTAATTGCAACTCAATGCTAGTCTATCGTAAAATATAACTGAAATACCGTTTGGAATTTTTATTTTAAGTTACGTAGTATAATTAGAATGAAGCAATTATACATTTGTTTGTAATCGAAAGAAAAAAGTTGTTTTTATTTTTTTTAAATACAGAAAAAATAACCATAAAAAACAGTATTTTCTACCAATTTTTGTTAGTTATTTTTACTATGTACATTTGTTAGTTGTTTTTAACAGTTAAAAATAACTGAATTCTTACTCGTTATTATTCTTAAGGTAAAACCTTTGTCGCCTTTTTAACTGCATTTTTAGAAGATTCTAACAACAAAATTTTTGATATCTTCAAAGTAGGTTTACAGCGTTTATTTCACTTATTTTATACATTTAATGACTAAAAATTGCAAGTCATTTAGCGATAAAAGTTTTAACTAACAAACGCTTTGGCGTTGGGCGATAAAATCATTCATCCAAACCAAAGAGAGGTAGCCTAACAAGAGAAACCAATTTTACTCAGAGAAAAGATTGGTTGCAATTCGATCAAAACCATAAACATTTATTTGTGAGGATTAAATTTTATTTGAAATAACCTAAAATTCATTAATAAAGCAAAAATGTTGTATTGGGAATTAAAAAAAGGGAAAAGAAACTAAAAATCAATCCTATTATTCAATTATTGGTATTTCCAATCATCTTTAAAAATAAAATTCGTTTAGTATTTGTGTGCGGTGGAAGCAACCATTTATTTAGTGAATATATTAGAAATTTGGTACAATCTATCAAATTTATTAAAAAATTGTCGATATTCAAAAGTGGTAACTACAAGTACGGTTATTTTGATCAAATATATCATTTAATTAGGGTTTCAGTAGAACCAACGGAATTGTGGATTGTATTGGTAATGATTGGTATTGATAAACAAATTTTATACTAATATTTGTTTTCCTTACAAATTATTTAAATTCAAAGTTAGCCATCAAAATTTATAAGTGTTTGTTTTGTGGTGGGTAGAGAGGTAGCTCAGTACTCCGAATTTCCGAGTTCTAATCCCGGAAAAGGCAACATTTAAAAAATTATTTTTTAGTTAAAATAAAAGATTCAAAAGTTTAAGTGGCAAATACATCAAAGAAAATTAAAGTAAGTAAAGTTAAGTAAAAATCTAAAAATAATTTTTTTTTAAATAAAATTTTGTGGAACGTAATAATATTTCTGTGGAATATAAATATTAAATTGTACAACTGATTATTGGCTTTCGCAACTAAAAATATAATTTAATATGAAAACAGTTGTGGTAACCGCCAGTATTCGATTGGCAACAAATTCAATAGCCACAACTGATACTGTTTTCTGGGTGTAGCTTTTAAGGGGAATGTGTTACAACTCGATAATTTTTCCCAATGGCAAATAACTTTTTTTTTTTTGAAAGTGCTATAAAAAAAAATACTGAATATTTTATCAAATTTTTTTTTTTATTTGAATGTACAATCCTTCCGGTTAATAATGGAAAATAAATTCATTCAAATGGCTGCCTCGGCTGGCCATGCAGTAGCCTAAACGATCGGTCCAATTTTTAAGCACATTATCGATTGTGTGCAGCTGTATTTCACCAATGGCTTCACGAATATTGTCCTTTAAAGCGTCAATTGTCTCTGGCTTGTCGGCGCAACACTTATCTTTGACGGCACCCCACAAATAATAGTCCAACGGTGTCACATCGCAGTTCCGAGGTGGCCAAACGACATCAGCTCTGCGGCTGATAATGCGATCTTCAAAAACAAACCAAATGTTGCCAATATCCTCCTCTTCAATTTTTGTGAATAAAAATTCCTTCAACATGGCCCGATAACGATCGCCATTGACTGTAACGGCCACTTCTTGCTCATTTTCGAAGAAAAATGGCCCAATTATGCCTCTAGACCAAAATCCGCACCAAACAGTGACTCGTTTTTTTCAATGTATGCGTGCGGGTTTTCTGTGCCCCAAATGCGACAATTTTGCTTGTTTACATACCCGCCAAGATCAAAATGAGTTTCATCTGAAAAGATGACATTGAAAAGATGACATTCTGCAACATAACCATGATTTTCAAAGTAATGTCGCAATATTTCCCAGCGTTGTTCAAGCGTATACACAACCATATTCGTTCAGCGGAAGGATAAAACTAATTATCTGTCAAATCAGACATGAGCAAAGTGTTACCACTCACGAAATAAGCACTAGTTGAAAAAAAAACGTAAGATGGCGGACCCTATATTTTATATGTGGGACAACACTTTAGCAATCCACTTTAGCCACTTTGGCTTTCCATGTTGGTCTACTTTCTTTGTCGAACTCAGTATTGCCATATAGCCAGGGGTCGAATTACGGCATTCGTGATCGTAATATTTTGATCAACATTATTTTTTTTATTTCTTTGAATAAAATGTTTAAACGGAATTTTCTTCATCAGGGATGTTATTGTTCAGTCACAGATTGGAAATAAAAGTAAAAGATGGTGTTTTCATTATTAGTATTATTGTAGATATATATTAAAAAAACAGTTTCCGAACGAATTCATTCGATCCCGAATGCCGTAATTCGACCCCTAACAGTTTCCAAATTTTTTTCATTTTTGGATTGGAACCACAGTTTTTACAGTGTTATCGGTCATTTAAATAGGAATTCATAAATTTAAAGTTTTTTACTCCTTCACTTTATAATTTGCCACAAGCAACTTATAACTAAAGTTGATTACAATCAAAGAACAAAAATCTTAAATGTTAAACATTTTTTCGATTAAAAACACAGTGTGAGATCTTTCGTTTAAGCTGTTTAACCTGTCATATTCATTGATGAATACAAACTTTTAAAATTTAACAAATTCACTTTTAAATTTCAGTTAATATCTTATTCCTCATTTGAATTTCTACTTTCACCTTCTAAAACATAATGTATGTACCTTCAATTTAAAATTTACTTGGCAAAAGATAAATACAGTAAATTTTCTTAAAGTCTTTTATTTCACAGTAATTTAAATTTTTACCTTAAGGCAAGAAAATCCCATAGAATAAAAGCAGGGGAATGAAAGAAAATTGAGAAGACAGTTTGTTGATATTAAAGGTGGTTTTTTAGCTTTATCTTTCTTAATGTCTTGTCATTTAACTTTGAATTACTTATTAGAATAAATTTGCAATAAAATTTGAAATCTACTGTAGATTTAAATATGCAGATGAAATCGATTTGTATATAGATTTAAATATGTAAGATGTAATCGAAAAATGATAGGTGCACACAGAAAACAAATTACCAATTGAATTGTGAAGATTGTTAATGCAATGATTATAGTTCCATTGTTACAGCTCTTTCAACTGATCATTTGATAAATCAAACGATAATCCGTTGTACGAGGACGGATCAATAAGTACATGACTTTTTGAATGAAACACAGTTTTGTTTTCAAAAAAAAAAAATATTTTTCAACATAATCTCTTTTTAGCTTAATAACTTAGTCCAACGTTTCTCCAATTTTTGTATCCCAAAAAATAGGATTTTTGAAGGTCCATAAAATAGTTATTTGTTTGAGCAATAATTTCATTGTTGGAGCTAAATATCTTTCCACCGAGCCATTTCTTTAGGTTTGGTAATAGGAAATAGTCACTGGGGGCTATCTCCGGAGAATATGGCGGATGAGGTATCAATTCATAGCCCAATGCATGGATATTTGCCATTGTGACAACACACGTCACACGATTACGTTAATGGTCAATTGAGAGCAAACGCGGCACTCATCTTTCAGACAGTTTCTTAAATCCAACTGATCATTTAAAAGCGAAACCACACAGAAATGCATATGGCATCAACAATCTTACGCACTTTTACTCGGCCAACACCATATCGTGGATTTTTTCGGGGGTATTGACCTCAATTGGCCGTCCAGAACGTTCAGCGTCATTTGTACTTGTGCGACCACAACGAAAGTCAGTAAACCACTTTTTTACCATTGAAATCGATGGTGCAGAGTCCTTATAGTATTTATCAAGCTTTTCTTTGGTTTGATTGACGGTTTTTTGCAAAAAATAATGTTTAATGAGCACTCGAAATTCACTTTTTTCCATTTTTTTTAAAAATCCACGAGGTTGTATGTTTTAAACAGCTAAGTAAATGACGGGACTTACTCAAAATTTTACAGTAGTCTATTAACAGGTGGTAAAACTCATATTTTTTTTCTCTGTGTATATATTTCTTTTCTCTCCGTGTGTGTATTTAACATTTTGTAGCAGGATTCGATTGCACGGAAATTAATTTGTGTTTTCTATAATAAAATTTGTATACAAAATATAGAATTTGCAAAAATATTATTGATAGAGAAATATTTTTATATGACATTTGGTAAATTTGTAATGTTGTTAATTTTCTTGTAAGCTATTTACTTCCTATTTCCGTTTTTATACATAAATGGTTTTGTATTTGTTTTTGTTTCTGTGTGTAAAACATTTGAGCGACAAATCAAATCGTCAGATAATCATGTTATAAAAGGCAAGTGTGTGTCTAAAATTAAAGACAAGAGCTATCAAAACAGCATGAATATCAACAGCAACATCGACCAGTAAAGCTATTGACAAGCAACCCCAAATTCAATGACATACCCACATACATTTACATTCATACATCCATTCGTATGTACATACCAACGGGCACCCTTGAAAGTAGTCACAATGGGTCAGATTTCAGTTTTAGTTTAAAGGCCAACACTTAGGTGAAGTTCCCAGCTATCTATCAACATGTTAGGGGAAGGTTACTTTCCTTTGAAGGTTACTGTTCTGTTGTTTTGTGGACACTTAATATGTTCGATATTATAAATAGCAAGAAAGACCTCCATGGGGAGTATTTTCTAAATACAATTTGTTCGACTGATAAACGAATTTTCTCTGATCGACGTTCGATCAGGGTTTCTATAGCACAATAAACTACACACCCACAATATTTTTTTTCCTAAATTCAACCGAATATGCACATTAAAACAACCCGTATAAGAAAAGGTAATGACCCATTCATTCTGAACCCCAAAATGAGTATTTTCGTTATTTTCAAGTTTTCGATTTAAAATTCATATGGAATTTAAAAGTTGAAAACTTCTAAAAAAGAAAAAACGTATTTTGGGGTTTGGTATAAATGGGGTATAAGATCTGATTTTAAATTAATTAATGCTTAAATGTGTTTCCAATTTTATGATCTAATTAAATCTATTACAATTAGATCTAATGATATCTGCTTAGATATAATTTTTTTTACATGGGAATTGTATTTTGTTGTTTTCTTTTTAATGTAAAAAAATTAATCGACAAAATTGGTAAAAATAAAAAAATGACTAAACGTTTATTTAATTTAAAAATTCAAAATGGCTGTTCCAATATGGTGGATGATTCTTAAATGCATTAGAATTTTCTTTAAGTTTTATCGTGTTAATGCAAATTTGACATCGCATTTTTAAAATACAAAATAGTGGTTCCAACATATCAGATAATTTTCTTCAAAAGTGTTTGGATTCTATTAGAAATATGTATCCGATATTTTTCGAGGGTCGATGTTTACGTAATTGATGTCGAATTTTTAAAGCTCATAGAGGCGTATAATAATTTAAAAAAAGTGATCGAAATTCCTATTGATTAATTTATTCGAAACAATAGGAAAAAGTAAATTTTTTCTTTCAATGTCTTAATTTTTTTGTTTACTTAAGTAAAGTCACCATATTTTTGATAATAATACATACACATCAATGTAAAAACAATTCTCTCCTAAATACTCTTCATTTCCAAACAGTAAAACTACAGGTTGGTTGAAAAGTTCCTGCGCTTACCAAGAGAGGGCACTGCTAGCTCCAAACTTTTTTTTGTCAAGTTGGTATAACTGTCCTGAGAACACATGCAAAGTTGCAAGTCATTCTGTCAATTCTTTCTTTGTTTACAAGCCATTTGAAGTTGACGTGTCATTGATTTTTTTTAAATATGGAAAAAATTGAATATCGTGCAGTGATTAGATTCTTTGTTTTGAAGGGTTTAAAGGCAAAGGAAATTTATGAACAATTGTTAGAAGTGTATTAGGAGTCCTCACCTTCAAAACGCACCGTGATATAAAACGTGGCCATACCAGCCTTAAAGACGATCCACGCTAAGGACGACCAAAAACTGCAACCACAGCAGAAATCATTGAGCAGGTACATAATATGGTTAGTGAAGATCCAAGTTTGACTAAGCGTGAAATTGCTAATGCCATAGGCATCTCAGACGAACGAGTACTCCATATTTTACATGAAGAATTACGTATGAAAAAACGGTTTGGAAAGTTAGTGCCACACACATTAACAATTCAACAAAAACTGGATCGAAAACAAATTTCTCAGCGTAATTTGGAGCGTTTTAAGCCGAATAAAACCGACTTCTTGCGCCATTTTATAACTATGGATGAGACTTGCATCTACCACCATGATCCTAAATTGAAACAAGAACGTTTACAGTGGACTGAAGCTGGTTGTTCAGCTCCAAAGCAGGTGAAGTCACAACGATCAGCAAAGAAGGTTATGGCATCAGTTTTTTGGGATGCAAAAGGAAATTTGTTGATTGATTATCTTCAGACTCTGAATATTATTGCAGCCTTTTGGATCAGCTGGATGAAAAAATTCGTGAGAAAAGACCTGGTTTAAAGAAGAAAAACATCATTTTTCATCAAGACAATGCACCTGCTCACAAAAGTGTTTTGACGATGGCTAAATTCAAAGAATTAAAGTACGCATTGCTTGAACATCCATCGTATTCACCAGATTTGGCTCCCAGCGACTACTATCTTTTCAGAAATCTCAATAATTCCTTTGTGGAAAGCATTTTTCGTCGAATGAAGAGGCCATAGCAGCCGTAGACGGTTATTTTGCAGAGCTTCCGGAAAACCATTATAAGGATCGGATAAAATTATTGGAAGATCATTGGAACAAGTGTATTGAGCTTCTAGGAGATTATATTGAATAAAAAAATATATTTCGTAACAAAAACAGTATTCTTTCATTTCGAGCGCAGATGTTTATCACCAGATGTGATAAACATCTGCAGCTATTTTGTAAAGCATAGCAAATAAGCATCAATTCGTATTTACAAGAGTTGGTGTGGAAAGTAACCAGTCCGATTGTTGGAACATTTTTTTTTTTGTCAAATTTTAAAATTTTATATTAGCCAGCAAAAAGAACTTGTAGCCATAATATAAAATTTCTGGCCCATTGTTAATGGGTAAGTAGTGATTTTATATGTATTTATGTGTGTGTAGTATGTACGTATTTTGGCAAATACAAAACTCCCGCTGGGGTCACAGGCAAAACGTAAACTAACAATATGTTTACATATCTCCCTCATACAAAAGTTTGTGTTATTTTGTATCATGGTTGGTAACCGAAACTGTGCCGTTATCAGTAAGGATAACGCTATATTTGATTATTTCGGTAGCGGTATTCTAAGGATAACAATATTTATTTTTTTCAATACATGATATTATTCAGTTATTTCGATAATTTTTTTTTTGAAAACAAACTGAAATGAAAATCAAAATAAATTCATCAAGTTAATGTATGGGTACACTCAGAATATTATGTAATAAAGTTTTCAGTTCCAATTAAAAATAATTCCTTTATTTATTTTTCAAAGAAATATACATTTGAACTTTTTAATACATTTGCTCTGATTTTTTACAGTTTCATTGGTTTTTTTTTTCATTTGTTGGAAATTTAGTAAAAATTTAACCACAAAACGGAAATTTATTGTTACAAAAAAAAAAAATATTTAAAAAATTTCAATTTATTTTTTATTTAAATTGTTTATGTACAAAATTATTTCATTGCAAATTACAAGAACTTTATAAACACACATACATACACATACACATTCAAACAAAATGTGTTTATAGGCATAAATTCATACATTCATTTTGTACAGGGTGTCCGGCGTTCCATTCCATTCCATTTTTCTAAACATTAGTCTTGACAGTTGATATTTGGCAGACGTGAAGTAGGCACGTGGCATATTTATTATTGAAAAATATTCGATAAACCAACGTGTTTTAATCGTTAAAATATTTTATCAAAGTCAATCTTTGATTACTGTGACGATGAGAAAGTTACGTAAAAATTTTGGGAGAAACAACGTGCCAACGTTGTGAATGATTTCGAAGTAAGAGGGTCTGCAGGTGATAGGCCCAAGCATGGACCACAACGTACTGCAAGATCGGCTGAAAACATTACTGCTGCTCAAGAAAATGTTCAAAACAATCCATCAACCTAAATTCGACGCCGTGTTCAGGAGCTTGATCTTTAAAAAACAACTTTGGCCACAGTTTTGCACATGGATTTGCATTTGTTTCCATTTAAGATTCAGTTGACACAAGAGCTTCTTCCACAAGACCATTTACACCGCCGTACATATGGCAATAGTATGTTACAACTTGCCCCTGACAACCCCGATTTTCATGAAAAAATCATAATGAGTTACGAGGCACATTTTCATTTGAATGAATATGTGAATAAACAGAATAGTCAGTTCTGGGCAATGGAAAATGCTCAAATTATTCATCAGTCAGGTTTACATCCATTAAAAGTGACAGTCTGGTGTGCAATTTGGTCAGGAGGAATCATTGGACCTTACTTCTTTGAAAATGAAAACGGCGTAAGGTAATTGTGAATGGGGAGCGATATCGTGATATGATTGAAAACTTTTTAACACCACAACTGCATGCTTTGGGCTTGATTAACATGTGGTATCAACAAGACGCTTCCACATCGCATACAGTCAGGATTACAGTGGAATTACTGCGAGATCTCTTTCAACAACAAGTTATTTCAAGAAATGGTGATGTTGATTGGCCTCCACGGTCGCCTGATTTGACTGCTCCGGACTTCCTTTGTGGGGATATCTGAAAAGCATGGTTTGTGCAAACAAACCAGGAACCTTGAAATGTGTGAAAATGTAATGAAAAATGTGCTCAAAAGGGCTCGCATTTGTGAGGCTATCAGAGGCGGACATTTATCTGATATTGTATTCCATACATAATTGCCGACAGTAAATAAAACATTTATCAATATAAGATCCATTCTCTTTCATTTAATCAAAAATTATAAACAAACAAAGTAGAATACCTTCCCGGTGGACACCCTGTAGATTAAAAAACAAACAAAAATACAAAAACGGAAACAATTTCAAATATATGAATAAATCAGTTATATTATTACGGAAGGTAAAATTTTTACATTTATTTTAAATGATTAATCATATATTTCTTCCGAGTGCGTCAGTTGATTAAACAATATTTTAAAATAAAAAACAAAAACCATTTGATTTAAATGAAGAGTAGACCGGTTTTTAAATGAAATATCATTTCTTGTATATGGCATTTTCTATTATTTTAACTAACAAACAATTTTATATGTATTTCTGAAATTCTTTTGTATAAACCGAATTTCGGTTGCCATAAACAAATATGTCGGTGACACCAACCACACCATTCGGTTGCCAAGAAATTCGATTGTTACAATTAATATGTTTCTCTGTACAGATATATTTTGAAATCATATGTTATTTTGACATTGATAGATTTTGTTTGTTCGAAATATTGACTATGAGTCAGTATCATACCAAAATGAGTCGCTTTACCCTTCAACAACGTTGGAAAATATTGCAAACTTATTTTCAAAATGAGTGCTGTGCGTTTGTTGAAAAAAGAAGTTTTGTACACAAGTTTATGCAAAAAGTTCATGACACTAGCTTGCTAGTGGACAACGCTCGTGGTACCCGTCGTCGTACGGTACATATCGCGGAAACCCCGCACATTATTGTCGAGAATCCAATGCATTCACAGAAAGTGACAGTTTGGTGAGAACTTTGGCAGACAATATCGCATCATTGGCCAATTTTTTCGGAAACGCCATTTAAATTAACGGTGAGCGCTACAAAGCCATTATAATGGACTTTCTATGGGCTAAAATGGAAGATATGAACTTGGATTATCTTTGGTTTCAGCAGGATAGCGCACCATGTCACACAGCTCATGAAACAATCTATCTTATGCGCACAAAGTTTGGTAATCTTGTTATCAGACACATTAGCCGCCCTGGAGCTGCGATTTAGACTTTAGACTTTTTCCTGTGGGGTGCCGTTAAAGATCAATTCTATGCGAAGAACACAGAAACCATTCATCGTCCTAGTCCATTCGTGAGATAGAATCAGAAACTATCAACAAACTCTTGGAAAATTGGACTAACTGGATGAGCAACTGCAGAGCCAGAAATTTAATTTTAGTTAATTTTATTTAATTTTTAAAGAAATAATTGTATTTGGACAATATTTAATTGAAAGTGACTCACCCTAAGGAAAGTAGAACAAGGTAACATTTTACATGTTTTTTTTCGAAATCTTTATCGATGCAAGAAATACAGGAACAAGGTTGAGACTTGCTTGATACTAAAAGTTTTCCTAAGAAATCTTGTCATATCTTGTAACGTTATTTTAGCGGTATTGCCCGCCAACCTTGGTTAGTACGTGTGTATCACAGCCAGAGTAACTGGATGAAAGTTTGTTTATTGTGTTTGGTTTTTCAGGCATGGGTGGTTGGTTGACTAGCTGACTGGTTAAATGTTTCTTCTTCATCTGCTCTGTTTAAAGTTCAAAAGAATAAAAGACATATGCACTACTCCAGGGTATAAATTCGTACATTTATTCAGATATTTTAACATCAACTTGTATTTCACGTATTGCTGTTGCGATAAAAAAAAAGAAAACCTTTGTGTCTACATACAAAAGAAGGGATTTTTTTTCGCTATTTGTTTACTTGGAAATGTAACTGTTTTAAGGACACAGGGACGACGACAACAAACCCTTGTCTCGTGCTATATTTATGGTTTTATTTGTGTATTTATATTACATTACTAAGCAAATTGCGGAAAAATTAGCGGCTGATTTTCGGATCATCTAATTATGCCGATTCGTATGTATGTATTGTATATTTTATGAGTAGTTTTAGTATTTTTAAGAAGGGTGACAGTCAATAAATATTTAGTTTCAAATAATTTCATTGACTACAAAACAAATTAAACAATTCTGGGTAGATATCTCATTTCTGGCATTAGGATTAGTTTTGTTGGTGATTTGGTATGTAGTTTCTTTATGTAGTGATTTTCGATTGGTTTCTAATTTAATTTATTGTTTTGACCGCATAAGCTTTCCAATATTAAAAACAAATTATTCAAGGTCAATTTATTACCCTTTCGATAGATTAAGTTTTGTGTAACAAATGAACTAGACATTGTAGCTCATTAAATTTATAAAATGGTCAACGTTTGAAAAATGTGAAGAAATGTGCTGGAGAAATAGAAAATGGTGACGTACGTAAGTTCCTACAGGGAAGGCATCCTCGGAAAAAATTACGACTTCAATGAAATTTGGAAGAGTGGGTTATAATTTATTCCTTTAATATATAATACATATTACAGGGTAAATCGGAACGGTAGTTCTAGAAATGTACCTACGACCATAAACTTCAAGTTTGGCTTATGAACTGAAAATATTTTAAAAGAGATAAATTGATATTACGCCTTTTCCAAACGTGGTTCAAATCGAACTATGACAGTATCAATTTTTGAGATTTTTCTCAAAGTCAATAATATGAATCCCGAATCTAAAACATATGAAAACTAAATTTTTATCCAAATAAAAACAAATATTTTCCCATAATACCACCAAAAAACATTAATGCCTTTGAAATGTACTACAGCAGATTTAACCATTTCACCTACATGCTATTTAACCACATTACAATATTTCTTTTTTTTTTTAATTTTTTGCACATCAAATATACGTCGTACACTCTCCATTTTAATCATAAAGTGTACTATGTGTACATTGACTTTATGCGAATTGTTAGTTACAATACAAATAGTATGTAGTATTTACAACGCGATAGAGACATGTCTGTCAGTATGATACCCATGACGTTAACTGTAATGATGATGATGATGAGAAGTACCTACGTACTACATACACACATCCATACATACATACATATAGCCCCATTACAATGAGGCTATTTTCTGCAATGACATTCTGATGATTTTATGTCTGAAAACAAAGTATGTTGAGAATGATGGAGATATAAATCGAAATGAAAATGACAGCCCAGAGACACATTCTCTAGCAAATACAAAAATAACAGCAGCAACAACAAAATAGATAAAACAAAATGTCAGACACCGATACTACTACAGTTAGTAGAAGTAGTAGTTTACACAATAAACATAACACCAACAAAACAGCATAACAAAAAATTACACTTGATAGCATCCATTGAACAGTGGAGCATGTCAATAAAATTATTCTGAAATTGTGTAAACGAAACAACGGCGGATTAGAGCTTAATATTCGGAGTCTATCCCAACTCTATTTTTTGTTGTCACAACACTATTTCAGTTTTAACAACAAAAAAACAGTTGGTTAGAATCTAATTTAGTTCAGACTATAAATTTATTTATACTGAGATTACTTGAAGGAGTTTGAATTTAGCCTGAATTAGCAATGAAATTTATATTTGGTAGTCAATTTCGAAAATTTCCGTGTGATGGGCAACAAATTTGATTGACAATCCATATAATTAAAGAAAATTTTACGAGTTGACAAGCTTTCAAGTCTGTATGATTATTCGGTACTATATTGTGTTGTAATGTAGAGTTTACGTTTAATGCTTTAGAATAAAATGTTTGCTGATGGATTAATTTTTCATTAAGACTGTAAAGTTAATCTGTTAAGTGGTGGATTAACTGATTAATTTCCTTAAGCGCACAACGATTAGTTGGGTTGGTTAGTTTGTGAGCGTTGCGGTGAAATAGTTAGCCCGTTGGACTATTACACAGAACGTTGCGGGTACGATTCCCACTGACGGCAACATTAATTTAGAAAATTATTTCTATAAGTTTCCTATTACCCATATTTATCGCACCCTCCTCCTTCGGTGTTCCCATAGCACTTAACCCCACCGAAGTAAAATAATACAATATAATAGGGCTATGAGTTAAAAAAAGTCGAAAAGCAGCTCCGTTTTGAAGGACTAAACCAACCGTAGGGAGCTGATATCCGGATAACTAGAACCAACTCCACAGACAGATAAGACCCTCCAATACTATGTCCGATATCACCGACACCCAAAGTCATGTCAGATGCCCTGCAGTGCCATGCAATCACAGAGGCTTCGACCTGCCATCGGACGACCTATCGGAGGACAGATTTAGTACGCCTAAATCGCAGTTGGACCACGTGAGCCTCGCGTTCCTTCAAGTGCCCTCGCCTTCCGGAGCCAGTGCTCGAAGATCCCACCCTTGATGGTTCCCCGCTGTGTAGCGGTTGACATCGCCGATTTATCAATTCGCATAAAGATTTATCACCACCTTTCATATCTCCTCTATCCGCTGTCCAAAGAAAGTAACACATTAATTAGTAGAAAGAAATTCCTGAGTATTGCTTCTCTTAAAAAAAGTTGAAAAGCAGCTCCATTTTTAACGACTAAACCAACCGTAGGGAGCTGATATCCGGATAACTAGACCCAACTCCACAGACGGATAAGACCCTCCAATACTGTGTCCGATATCACAGACACCCAAAGTCATGACAGATGCCCTGCAATGCCATGCAATCACAGAGACGTCGACCTGCCTTCGGACAACCTATCGGAGGACAGTTTTAGTACGCATAATTCGTAGTTGGTCCTTCAAGTGTCCTCGCCTTCCGGAGGTAGTGCTTGAAGATCCCACCCTTATTGGTTCCCCGCGGTGTAGCGACTGAGCGCAGACATTTAAGGCAGACTCTGCTCTTGCTAACTCGTCTTACAACTCATTACCGTTAAAGTCCCTGTGACTCATACTAGCGTAACCAAGGACTGGCAACTTAGACTAGACAGCTCTTCTTTACATTTATTGATGAGGATAGAAGATGTAATATACCAGTTCAAGAAAACAAGTGGCGCCCAGCTATCGACAAAAATACCAACGATTAACGAGCCCCAATCGTACAAAAGTGTCTGCATGGAAGTTACAAGCAAGATCAGTTAACCTGAAGGAGCAATCACCCATTCTGTCCTATTTCTCTCTAAAAGAAAAACTGGTCCGAAGAGGTCTATCGAAGTCAATCCTAAAAGTTGAATAGTCTAAGTAGTTGAGGCACGTAGCCAATGGCCAGGTTGCTGAGAGTATCCAGAACACTTGTCATGATGTCTTTTATCACATCTAGAAAGATGCCTTACACTAGTACCACCATATCGCCCGCATAAGCATTGACTTTAACACCCAGATTTTCCAGCTATACGATAACCAAAAGCCACAAAAGGGGAGGGATGACACCACCTTGGGGTGTTCTTCCCCAAACTAGTTTTGACCTCTAGCTATTACCCAGATAAGCATGGGAGTTCAGCATGGCTAAAATCCAGTCGGAGCCAAAAGTCACAATACCCAGATCGAAAAGGCGCACAAGGATTAGAGTTTTTGTGTAACAATTATCAAGTGAATATTACCTACAGTTAAGAAAAAAAATGGTTATCGAAAAATGAATATGAATTTTTTTTTTTTTTTTTTTTTTTTTTATTTGTTAATTTATTATCAAAAATTCAGTTTTACATTTTTGTTTTGCCTCAATTATAATGGGATTATAATCGGGTTTGTTAATTTCCAAGCACTCAATTAAAATAGACAATCATTAAAGCTTTAACCCAACAAGAGCATGGATGCTGAAGAGGGTTGTGTAGCGTCATCCGAAAAAAATAAGTATTTATCCTGCTGGTTTTTCAATTTTTATTTTCTATAATTTAGTAATAAAAAATGTTGATGTTTCTTTGCAATAAAAACAAACAATTTATAAAAAGAATAGACCTAAAATCCTATTAATACCATTCATTTACCAAAATAACAGATCAACAATAAATAAAAACATCTTTTTATTCCTCTTTTTCAACCTGATCTAACTACGTCTTAAAAAGTTCGTATTTCGCATACGTTTACCACCACCTAAGTAACATCTGCTAAGGACCATAACTCATTGTTTAATCTGTTAATATTATTTTTATTTTGATCCTGAGATATACAAAATTATTCATTATTTTAAATATAAAATTCGCAATATAATCTGATCGGTTCAGATAGTTGAATTTTTAATTTTTATAATGACCTTTTTGCCTTTTGCTAAGGTTCCCTACGAATTCAGCTAAATTAACAAAAAATAATTTACTTCTAGCAACATATGATCTTTTTTAAATAAAATTCTATTAAAAAAAATCGTCCCTGGTGAAATTCATAATATTCACTGGTCGACTTAGTTGTAGCGATCATATTAATAGTACCTGCATCATTTTATTGTGTCCCCAATTCACCGCTCTTTTTGCCACTTCTTAATGTTCCCAACGAAGTTGGCATATTCCAAGTCATACTCATACTTCCACAAAGATATTATCATCCCCATTTTTCTCCACATCATTCACTGTGCTTAAAGTGTGTACGTGTGATTGGGGGGAACATTTTTATATACACACAGAAATAGAAATATTTTTATAAAGCAAGGAAGGCTTTATGCTAAGTTTGCTTTTTTGCCGAGCAAAATATAAAAAAAAAATTACACATAGAAGGTCGTAAAAAGGGGAGGTTTTTAAATTGAAGAGTTTTACTTTTATCCATAATAATCATAAGCTATGGCAAATACGTATACCTTCATACTTTGTATCTTCTATATTTTATTTTGGGTCATTTATAATCCTCACTCCACAAGTGAATTGTTGTTATTTGTTGGAAGGGATTTTCCATTCAAGCGCATAGTTAATACACCCACACCCACACACGGACACATACACTTGTTTAAAGCTTTGATGTGATGATACTATGTGATGCTACCAGCCATAACCATCACACGAACTAAATATATTCACGTAGCTAAATCGTGAATGGCTCTGTTACACATAACAAGGTACATTTAAACATTTGAACATTTTTGAATTTTATCCATCCATACAAATCAACAAACAAACAAACATTGAGTGAGCAACAAACGAATGAATGTTCCATGTTGAATTATAATCTGGCATTAGGTTACTGATCCATGTCAAATCTGTGGCTTGGGTTTTTACATTCTTGCCATTTTTTGTTACTTCTACTGCTTCGACTGCTGATATAATGTTGTCATTATAGCCAAATGATAAACAGAATAAGTTTGCATTTATTTTTGTCAGCTATTATTTACCAAATTGTTAGCTGGAGAGATATCTGAAAATTATATGACATATCACACCGAGGATAAAAAGCGAACTCAACAAAAGTGCTTCTAATATCATCAATTGAATAAACAGTTCAAAAACGCGAAGTAGAGTTGTAAATGCATTGAGTAGTTGGGTGTTGAGTACTCAATACCGCCTGTTTTTTCTAGTACTCAATACTTGCAGAGTTGTGTTTTTAATATAAACGCAGTTTTCCTCTGAAAATACTACTCTGTTTTTGGCATGGTTTTGTATGAATGTAAAAAGCGTTAAGTAGTATCGAGTTTTCAGAAGTATTGACATTTCTCAACTCTATAAAGCCCATATGGCACTAGATTTTTTTTATTATTTTGAACCAACACTCAGGGGATCCCCTACTTATGCTGTGCATTGCGTTGGCGAAACGAAGTTAGGTTAGAGGAAAGAGTGAGTAGTGTCAGTGGATATTTGCCTAAAATTTCACTAAGTTTTAAGTGCGGGAAAGACCTCTGCGGGGAGTCTATTCCACAAACGACCAAAGAGCGAATTTTCGCTGTAATGCTTTGTACTATCCACCGGCCAATCGACAACAAACGGATGTACTCTGTTAGATAAGCGTGTATGACACTAGATTTTGTCTTAACCTTTTGCTGATATTTTTTAAGGTTTCTATTTGATTTTTTCAGTTCTTTTTAAATTTTTTCTTAAAAAACTAAAAACTTAAACAAAAACCCTAAAAAAAAGTCTACAAAAAGTTAAGAAAAAATCTAGTGTAATAAAGGCTTATAGAACGCTTTTGTTCCATTCGGCTTAAATGTGTCTTCTAGAACTTATTCTTGATAAAAAAGACCTTATGAAAAAATATCTAAACTCAGAAAAAAAAGTTAGTAGAAAAATTTGTAAACGGTTGTTTTTCAATCCCACTTTACTATTTTTGTACTGATTTTTAGTAAAAAAAATATTATTTAGCAAATCTTTTTGCTATTTACATTTTACAAATTACAGAATATTTACAATTTTTGTTGCAGATATCAGAAATCATTTTACAAATTTATGAAAACCGATTTGCTAAAATTAGCAACAAAAAAAAAATAACTAACTTTAAAAAAGTGGATATTGAGGGAAATTCGATATTAAAAGTAAAAAAAAAAATGACTGCAATATTTTTCAAAAAAGAAATTACCAAATTAAAACAAAATAATAAATTTGTTTATATTTTAACAATTTTTAAGATTTTTAAACCTTTGATTTTTTTTTAATTTTGTCTAAAATATTTTTTGAAAAAAATAAATAAATTAAAAAATTTTTTTTAGTAATTTCTTTTGCTGATTTTAGCAAACAGATATTAAATTCCACTTTGTAAAAAGTTTACTAATTTTTCTACTAATTTCATTGTACTACACGTCAGCAGACATGTGTTGCTAAGATTAGCAAAAAATACCGCTGGGCTCAAATTAGCAGAATTTCCCGTAATAACAGCAAAGTTTTCTGTTGCCATTGCAGACTTTTTTTGGTGAATGTAAGAATCAGATCTATAAAATAAAAACGAACCCGTTTTAATATTAATATAATTTTTAAGAACCACATTAGTGAAATTTTGCTGCCAGAGAATATATTTCCACTTTATTTTTTACAAATAAATGTCTTCCTATTACAGAACGACTATCTTCTAATCTGCCCCTCTATTTTGTGTATTACTTGCCCAATCCTTATTTCTTATTTCAGTAATATTTTTTTGTTTTTATATTTGATTGATACGATTTGAATGATACAGCGCAAACAGTGGAAATAAGAGGTAGAGATGAATTCATTCACAATAAGTAACATTAAAGAAGAAATATATTAGTAAGGATGCTGGGTTGAATTTATGAACTACACCAGATGGAAGCATTATACGTAAGATAAACTCGTACTCCTGTCAACTTAAATGAATGAATGTGTGAATGAGTTTTGAAAATAAATTTTTCGCCAAAAACAAAAAACAAAAAATGCTTTAAACATTTTACAACTTTAAAAGAATCTTAAACTTGCAACATCAGCCAAAAAATTGTTTGTTGGTGCAAAGATTTTAATTTTCTTAATCTGAAGTAAACAACCAATATCGATGAAATTGTATTGAATTTGTCCAATATGCTTAATACGAAAAGTATTATTATGCCAGCAGCATTTCGTTGTGCTGACAAATTCTCTTAGTCTCATCGAGGTGTTAAATTGTAATGACATGATATGCCAGAGTCAGTGAACGGTCCTAACTACAGCTTCATATAAGAATATCACCAGCAGCAACAGAAGTTTTATACATCTGTACGATATTATCATTTGGGTGTATTAAGTTCACTCAAAGAATCAACTGAAAATGGTAGTTGAAACAGCAATATGTCATAACTCTAACACTTGAGAAAATCCAGTTTATTCTAAAATAAGTCATAAGTTAATAGTGCTTTGAATAACTTCGGAAACTCTGGACCCTAGAGATAGACATTATGGGTATCAAACTACATATTTTGAAGTCAAAGCTGTGCAAAAATTATTTTTAAATTTTTGAAATTTATGACAGTCTGCTATGCAAATACATTAACTAAATATTAATTCACGAATTAATCAAGTCAGATAATCGTGTATTAAACTACTTTAAAAAAATTGTTAAAACAGCATTTGTAACTTGAATTTAAAACCCCATACACACTTAAACCCAAATTACATATTTTCGTTTTTTTTTTTAATTTTTCAACTTTCAAATTCCATACAAATTTTAAATTGAAAACTTGAAAATGAAGAAAATACTTATTTTGGGGCTTAGTATGAATGGGGTGAGAGCTATCTTCACATAACACAATACCAAAAACCATTTGTGCTTTAACTAATTTTGAGTTTTTATTTTCAAAATTGTAGGGGATGAGACTCCAGTTATTATAATAATATATTAAATAATAGGGACAAAGCCAGACGTAGCCGTCCAAGCTGTCCACTATAATTCAATATATTTTATTTTAATAATTTTTACGAGGGCACGAACAGACAGCCGAAGCGTCAAATTCGCCTACGTATTCTTTTTAATTATAAGGACTTAATAATTTATAGTTTTTTTATTTGTTTATTTATTTAGTCATTTATTTTAAAAAATTCAAACTAGATCTTGATTTTTAATAATTTGTTCTTTATTCTTCAAGATCTAATTATCGAATGACATTTTCTACAGTTTGATCTCTAGTTATATTTAATTTAATTGAGACATGTAATAAATCCATTGAGTGAAATTACGTTAAATTGAGAGAACAATAATATAAGATTTAACAAAAGAAATGGAGAAAATAATAAATCAATATAACTCAATTACAGTCAAGGCAATAATAATAATTACAAAAACATTTAATTTAGTAATTGAACAATAAACTTTTAAATGACAATTAACATAAAATAATCGTTATTCTTTGAAATATAATAATAATGTAAAATTGATTAAATAGTATAAATGATGATAATTAAGTTAATAACTCCTGTTACAAAATTATTTTTGACTAATTTTTAAAAACTTACTTGCTCAATTTGTCCCAATATATTGTTAGAAATTTATATTTGCATGTTTTTGCTATAACCCGGTATATGGCGTCACCAGTAATTCGAAATTCGCGGATTTATCTTCCACACAATAGCTATGCAATAGAAAAAACTTTCAAAAATTTCGCGCATGTATCTTTTTTTCCAAAAGATAATTTGCGATAATTAATGCTTTAAAATGTCGCGGATTCATCTTTCAGAAGTACAGGGTGGTCCAAATACATTCATTATGACTATCAGTCAGTATCATACATCAGCGGGCCAAAATGAGTTGCTTTGCGCTTGAAAAAATTTGGGAAATATTGCAAACTTAATTCCAAAGTGCTGTGTTGCCAAATTTGTGCATTTGTTGAAAAAGCGTTTTCGCCGAAATGGAGCACCCATCACGCTTGCAAGTTTGTGTAAAACTTTCATGAGACAAGCTTGCTAGTGGACAACACTCATGTTTCCCGTACGGTACATGCTGATAAGAATTTGACTGCTTTGGCCAAAAGTCTACAACTCAATCCAATAACAGCGAATCGCCATCGATCTCAACAACTCGACTTTTCACGCACCAACAAGATGAGAATTTTGAATTTCGGATATCGGATTTGGCCGAAAAATCATCTTATCTAACGAGGCGCATTTTCTCGGCGACTATGTCATCAAACCAAACTGCCGCACCTGGGGATCGTAAAACCTCCAATTTATTGTCGAGAAGCTAATTCGTCCTCAGAGAGACATTTTGGTGTGGATTTTGTAATGCTGGCATTTATTTTTAAATGCTTCTGGAAACGCCATTTCAGCCAACGGCAAATGCTACAGAACCATGATTACGAAATTTGTATGGTCTGAAATGGTTTCAGCAGAATAACGCACTATAAAATAAAAGATCTTTTGCGCACTAAGTTCAGTAATCATGTTATCAGACGTATTGGCGATGCCAAGTGGCCGCCTTGGAGTTGCTATTTGACCCCTTAGAATTTTTCCTGTGGGGTGCCTTAGGGCTAATATCGTCCGAACGAATCTCATGAACCAAAACTACTGCGAAGCCAGCCGCGGAATGTGATCGTGATCCATAATTAATGGGATATTTGTGTTTTCTAATATAGTCATTTTATTTAATTTTTAATAAGATACTTGTATTTGGACGACCATTTATAGCTTTCATATTGCTAAAAAGTATCACTCTTGATCGGGCATTTACTCCCGAAGGTGGGAACTTCCGCCACAAGATTACGATTATTGCGGAATAAACTTTTTCGTTTTATAATAAATCCCTAGATTTTCGGCTAATATCGAAACGACAATTTTTTTTTTTGCTGTCGAGAAAGTCGCAAAAACTTTTCGAACCGAAAGGCCGGTTAGGGGGCCTTTAAAATCGGTCAACCGGTTTTACGGTCTACCCGGACTTTACGGTCTAGACTGGTCGACCGGACGATTGCGTAGAGCGGCCCGATTAAGTGGGTAAATAGGGCTTAAGAATTTAAAATTAAAAAAAATCGATATTTTTATACCCTTCACCATAGGTGGAAGGGTATATATAAGTTTGTCATTCCGTTTGTAATTTCTACAATATTGATCTTAGACCCTATAAAGTATATATATTCTGGGTCCATATGAAGAGCGAAGTTGATTTAACGATGTCCGTCTGTCCGTCTGTGTGTTGAAATGGGTTTTCCGAAGAACCCAGACATGATGAGGACTTGATTCTTTTTTATTTCTGTTACATGTGATCCATTTCTGTTTGCTATTAAAAATCAGACAGATCGGTTAATAAATGGCTGAGATATTAGCAAAAAACCAGGACTACCTCTAATTTTTCCAGTAAAATCCCTTTGTTTAATAAGAGTGTGAAGATAAATACGTAGGTTAAATACGTTTCACAACTATTGTGAATGATATAAATAAAAAATAAATAGTAGTGTCGCCAACTTTTTTTTGCCTAGAAAATGCCAAATTTGACAAGAAAAGCGCTGAAACATATGGAAAAATATAAATTTGAGATTTTACATGACATATTATTTTGGATTAAAATTTTTGGACATTTAAGAAAAAATAAATGGGGATACCGCTTGTTTGTGGAGAGCTATGAGGTAGTAGATTCCAACGATGTATTCATCTCCTTCAGAATACCATGGTGAAGGGTATATAAGATTCGGCATAGCCGAATTTAGCCGCTCTTACTTGTTTTTAATTGATCTTTAGTTTATAAAGGCCTACATATTTCATACACTACACATTTCTGTATTATATATAAAAAAGCTACGGTCTTTTACAGTCCCGTTTTTATACCGTTGCTCACAATTGGTTAAAACTTTGTAGAAACAATATAGACATAATTTTGATTTAAGATTGAACAATTTTTTTTAATTGGTGGAGAAAAATATTCCGAAACTGAATCTTGAATTCAAAAAGTCCTTAATTTTTCATACACGGTATTTTTCGGTCCCGTGTACTGCGTTCATATGTCGTGGATCATAATAAGTTTAAATTGCGTAAAAATAATCAATACCTTGTTCTAAATTAAAACTGAGAAATATTTTTTATACTTGTGGAACAAAAATATTTCGAAACTAAATCTTGAACTCAGAAAGTCCTTTATCTTTCATACATTGAAATGGGCACAGTTTTTTACGGTCCCATGTCCGTCGTTTTTATGACTTGGCTTGCAATGAACTAAATTGAAATAATCTAGACGTAGTTTTGACTTGGAACTGCAAATTTTTTTAAGTTGTGGAAAAAAGAAAATACCGATACAGGCTATTGAATTCAGAATGTCCTTTACTTTTCATACCACGGTCTTTTTCGGTGTCATGTCCGGTGTTTTTATGATTTATATATTTTTGCAAAAATAATCTGCATAAGTCTGACACCAAATTTATATAAATTTTAAGAATTTTCCTATTATTTAATTTAAAGAAAAAGTTATCAAAACGTACATTTGGAAAAGGTACTGAATACAATTGTGTTGTGCAATTACCTTGGCTACCGGGTTCTTCGATATGCAGTACAATTGCATGTAAACCTTTGCTTACAAATGCCTTAATGAGTCCAAGTGGGGCAATCTATAATTAAAGGTGAATTATAATTACTCGGGTTAGAGCAATTATAATTATAGGGTTTTGGGAGATAAAAAAGGGGGGTGATTAGGTTGTGGTTTCTGGTTCCTTTGGCATCAACGGGCTTACCTTTTATTGAGCGTTCCCTTTGCAAATAATGAGTCAACTAGGGATTTACTTCTCTTATAATTCAGTTTTTACTTTTATAATTTTGGGGTTGATCTGGTTGAACTGATCGCTTAGGCGGTTCTTGTGAGACTCACCGACTTATTGTATTAAAAGTTACAGCAACACATAAATTTTGACTCGCTTTTAATTTCCAATAAGTCTTTGCGGCGAAAACTAAATTAAGTGCTGCCATACAGTTTGAAATGCTTATATTAATTGTTATTTAATGATAAATATAAAAATTATAATTTGGGGTTAACCGGTTAACCGGGTGGACCGGTCTACCCGGTCGTCCGGTCAGCTATTGGAGTTTTTACAGCCTTTAAAACAATATTTCGATGCTGTTTTAATGTAAAGTAAAAAAAAAAAACGGTCTTTAAAAAAAACAATTTAAAAAAATTTAAATAAAGCTAAAACCGGTTTTTTGAAGGGCAGTTTTTTTGAATACTCTACATTGGATTAAGTAGAAAAAAAAAAATAGTCCGTTAATTTTGCCTCCTCTATGACGTATCTGAATTTAAGCGAAATCGGAGTTCTCATCAAAAAAATGGAAAAAAAGGATGTCTCCCATTTTGGAACATATTTCAATTGTTTTTAATAAAAATAGTACAGCTCTTACAGTTATAAAGATTTTCATCTTAAAGTTGAAATCTTGCGTACAAACAAATCTCTATTTCATATAATTCCTTAAAGGATATGTGAGAAACGTGTTCAAAACACTACAACCACCAAACATATAAATAATAACATCATAGTTAATCGTGTTACAAAATTATATGGTGACAGTAATTTAAGTTTACATATGAATGGGCAATTTTGCTAAAACATACATACACACACAGGCAGGCTGGCTGGCAGGCAGGCAGACATTTATATAATCACATTCCAAAGAAAGTACAATTTGTACGTGTGTAATATCAAAACGAAGGTGCAAATTATCGTAAAGATACGAGTACAAGTAGTACTTGTGACTTGTTAAGAGGAAAATGACATCAATATCATATTGTAACTAAATATGGCAAGAAAAAATTAGGGAAAAAAAAAACAAACTTAAATTAGTAATCCCAAAAATTAAGTCCCAGCAATGATTTTGATCATAAAGAACTGATTAGACAGCAAGTAATTTCAATTTCTTTAAAGGCGCATTCAAAGCCTAACCATCCCTGACCAACCAAATCTACTATATTATTTGGGATATAAAATATGATTTTCAAAAGAAAATTGAGAAAGATTTGACAATTCATACCACGAATACTTGGAATTAGTAAATATGGGTAATCGACAAGTTATTCTATAGAACTAATTTCTAATGATTAAATTCATAGCTTTTTCAAGTTTTCCTAATTTATTCTAAAAAATGTTTTTGGGTTATGTTATAATTTAAGAAAAAAAACCTCAACATAATCTGGAATGAAAAACTATTGTTTACTTAAAGAGATTTATTTACGCCTTCTTCAAAAAGGCGTAAAATGAAAGAAGAACACAATAAAAATAACATAAAATGTAACAAACGCCCTAATTTCTTCCTTTTTTTTTTTTTTTTTTTTTTTTGTATAACTACATATTTTATTATTAACCATCTCATAATGGCGCTTAAATTTACTTCCTTTCTACAAAGAATAAAAATGGAATAGTGGTATACAAACACGATAACTAAACAAACATCTGTGAAGAAAAAAATTCATACAAGATACAGGTTGCTCAACCAAATAAAAGGAGGAAAGTATAGAACAGAACAAAAAAAAAAGTGTGGCAAACGAACAACAGTAATTATAATAATAATCATTTCATAATCATTTCATATTTTTTCTTTTTTTGTTGCACTGAACAGAACAAATAACATAACTGCGTCAACACACCCCTCCTACCCTGATGACTGCTTACCAGCCCGCTAGATATGTTTACCTTAAATTTTTGTCACACAGAAGAAGGGTAAATGGTACAAAGTCTCCACAGGCGAGTAAGCGGCAGTCAAATTTTATGTTCGAAAAGAAATAAACTGGTGTTGTTTATATCTGTTAACAAGCAAAATTTCTATGTTGGCTACAAATGTATCATTCATCCTTACACTGTCAGCACACATATGCCCACATACAATAAAAAAAGTTTAAGCACTTAGAGAAAAAACAAGGTCTAATTTATAAAAATTTTGAAAAATTCATATATTAAAATTATATATGAAGGTTTGTTTTCTCCATAACTAACAAGCAGGGTGTCGAAGATTATGTAGATGTCTTACGACCTTAAGGCGATGGGTTATCTGTTATTCTTATAATTTTTAATTTGTTATTATTTTACGAGGGCGGATCAATAAGTCCGTGACTTTTTGAATGAAACACAGTTTTTTTTGCAAAAAAAAAAAAAATATTTTTCAACTTAATCTCCTTTTAGCTCAATAGTACACTTAGTCCAACGTTTCTCCAATTTTTGTATCCCTTCCAAAAAAATAGGCTTTTTCGAGGTGCATAAAATAGGCATTTGTTTGATCAATAATTTCATCGTTGGAGCTAAATCTCTTTCCACCGAGCCATTTCTTTAGGTTTGCAAAGAGGAAATAGTCACTGGGGGCTAAATCCGGAGATTATGGCGGATGAGGTACCAATTCGTAGCCCAATATGTAGAATTTTGCCATTGAGGCAACAATCAACAATCTCACGCACTTTTACACTTCGATCGGCTAACACCATATCGTCGATTTTTTCGACATTTTAGGGTGTATTGACCTCAATTGGCCGTCCAGAACGTTCAGCGTCATTTGTACTTGTGCGACCACAACGAAAGTCAGTAAACCACTTTTTTACCATTGAAATCGATAGTGCAGAGTCCACATAGTATTTATCAAGCTTTTCCCTGGCTTGATTGACGGTTTTTTTCGCAAAAAATAATATTTAATGGGCACTCGAAACTCACTTTTTCCATTTAAAAAAAAAATCCACGAGGTTGTATGTTTTGAACAGCTGTTAAATGCAAATGACGGAACTTGCTCAAAATTTTACAGTAGTATATTAACAGGTGGTACTTGATGGGAGCAGTGTTGCATTTCATATAACTACGAGGTTAGTTCGAAAAGTCACGGACTTATTGATCCGCCCTCTTATATCAATTTCGGAAACGAACATAAACCTGAATTTGCTTACTGATAGCACCAATATTTTCCAATTTTCCATTTACTGTTTGTAGTTTAAAAAAAGTTTTCAGTTTAGTTAAAAATATAGAAATATAAATTTATTTTTCAAAGAAATTTTTTTTTAACTTCTTATACATTTGTTCAAAATGATTTACTGTCATTTAACGATTTTTTCAGCTTTATTTATTTTTTCATTTGTTTGAAATTTTATAAAAATTTATCCACAAAACGGAAATTTGTTGTTTATATGTTTCCGTTACCATTATTACAAATTTTAATTTCGTTTGCTGCCTGTTCCCAAAAAAAAAATATTAATTCCAATTTGTTTTTTATTTAAATTGTTTGTTTATATACAAAATTATTTCAATTCAAATTACAAGAACTTCATAAACACACATATGGTCATTCACGCAAAATGTGTCTATAGACTGTTTGAGTATACATGTTTTAGATTAAAAAACTAACAAAAATACAAAAAACGGAAACAATTTCAAATAAATGAATAATCAGTTATTTAAAATTTTGACACTTATTTTTAACTGATTAATCATTTGTCTTTTTTTTACTGACAAAAACCATTTGATTTAAATAAAAAGTAAGTAGACCGGCGTATCTTTTACACATGGTTTGTGTCTTTCACTTGTTTGCCATTTTGGAGGATAAATATCTGTAATTTATTCTCACACACAACAAAGTTTTTTTACGCTTCGAAAATGTTGAATTTTATGCCAAAAGTGCATCATTTGTGGAAAGTTTTTCCTTACTCTTTAATTAAAAAAAAGGGTGCAGCTGAAGCACATCGATTGCTCACCGAAACTTATCCTGAATATGTTTCATCGATTCCAACGCGCGAGAGATTGTTTGTGGGGTTCAGAAGTGGTGATTTTGACACGCAAGGCAAAGACCGCCCAGGTAGGTCAAAAAGTGTGAAGAGGATGTATTGGAGGTGTTACATGATAAGGATTGTTGTCAAAATCATTGGGAGTCACTCAAGCATTAATTTTAAAACTTTTGCAAGCAACAGGATTCATCCAAAAACAAGGAAATTGGGTAACAAACGAATTGCAGCCGAGGGACGTTAAAAGACGATTTTGCATGTCCGAAATGCTGCCTGAACACCACAAAAAAATATGCGATAAAAAAAATGCACCCATTACGACAACACGAAGCGCAAGAAATCGTATGTGAAGCCCTGCCAACCAGCCAAATCAACGCCAAAGCCTTATATCCGTTGCGCCAAGGTAATTCTCTGTATTTGGTGGGACCAGAAAGATCCCATCTATTATAAGCCGAAAAGTGCCCAGACTATGCGACCGGACATAAAGCCGTAATATTCCATCATGGCAACGCTCGGCCACATGTTGTAAGACCGGTTTGCCTCACCCTACCGATAGTCCAGACATTTCTCTGTCCGACTACCATTTGTTCCGATCAATGTAGAATGCTCCCACTGGAATACGATTCTCTTTAGAACAGGCTATCTGAAATTGGATTGATTCGTTCTTAAAAACCGAGCAGTCCTTTTGGCGATCATGACCAAAAATCTCAACTAATACATTTTTCCCAACATATTTTTGTAAGTGTATAACAATCATATAGTACAAAACTGCAAGAAAAATTTTACCAAAGCCCAGCCAGCATAGTTTGTGCTCTTCTCGCTATGTACTATTAATATTATTTTTTAACAGTTGCGAAAAATTTAGTTTACTTTTGTATAAAAACAAACATCTAGAATGTATCTTTTTTTTTGTTTGTTTGGTTGTTTGGTCGTTTTGTTTGACAGACACGACAGATGTGTTTCCCATTCAACTTTTAATATGTGGCCAATCTAACAGTAATTGGTTTGTTATTGCATTGCCGCGGTCTAGTAAACATATCTACAATTCTAACTCATCCATCCAGCCATCTAACCAAACAAACAGCCAACAACAATCCACATTCATGCAAGACCCAAAAATATGATGTTGAAGGGCAAACAGATATTCGTAGCAGTCAGTCTCTTCTGCTCTGTGCTCTGTGTAAACTCAACCCCTGCTGAACAATGAACGAAAAAAAAGCCTCAGGAGACGTTTTCTCGTTTACTAGGAAGGAAAAATAAAACATACACACAAATGTATATAAATATAACGAACCCTTAACTTTGCCAAGTTTTTATAAATTTTTATATTTTATATTTTTAATGTTATTACATTTAGTTACTCCTGCCTGTAGTCCTTGCTATTTAAGCCTGTTTTTGTCCGCCCTCCTGCTGAGGTAACAACATCGATTAGGGTTTTCTTTATGGGTTCTTGTATTGTTGTTGGTAAATTTATGAAAAATGTTGTTCACACTTTCTAAAAAAAAATTATTATTTTTTTTATTCACAATTGGTTTTGGTTGGTATGACACACAAAAACTAACTACACCATACAGACAGTACTGTTATGAACTCCCCCTGTTGTATCTGTGGGTCGTAGAATAAATATTGTAATTGTGTTATATGCCAGGATGCTTTCGATATCCAACAAGTTATAACAATAAAAATATAATAATAATAAACAAGTGACTCTTTTTGTAAATTCGTTTCGCTTAATATTGGGGATATGGTGTTCACAAAGTTCATTTTGTCGGGAATACAAATGGAGGAACAGTTTAGATTTAGTGTGGAATACCAGTCACGTTTGCTAAAATGTGACTCTTAAAACTTTTTAATGAACAGTAGAGAAATAATGTCTTTCTAAGTTTAAAGTCATCTGTATGGCCCAAGCACCTTATTTCTTAAAAAAATTACATTTATTTATCATTTACCTGTTAACAAAAAAGTCCAAAGGTAAATTTAGTATTGAAAAATCAAATCTCTAAAAAGACAAATAAATAAGTGCTGAATATTTGTATACACTCTTTTTAATCCCTATTTATGACAGTGAGTGCACATCTTTTTTTAATTCTCTCCGTCATATATCTGTATCCATTAATATTTAAATAACCCCAGTAGCGGACCGTCCTTAAAAATTAAAACAAGACACATAACACTCATCTTAAACTTCATACGATCTAGTTAGAGTTAATATTGGACAGTAAACTGACATGGGAAAAGACAACAACTGCAAAACACTTCTCAGCAAAGTACAGTAAACCTGACACACATTTGATTTATACAGCAGTATCTAGACCTTTTTTCTTTTTAAGATAATATCAGAAAAATAGGTTATTGGAGAAAAGAATGAATAATGTTTATGGACATTTTATTTGAATTTCTCTACATTGTAAGTATCGCAAGAGACATCTACGGGAAGTTTGCTCCACTTACGGGTGGTTCGACCAATGAAAGAATTTTTTCCTATGACTTGTGGCTTCTAATGAACAATCAACCACAAACAGCAAAGCGGTTGTACCGAACAAAAGTATTGACTATAGCAATAAGTTCAAATATCCCAAAGTAATGTCGAGTTACACAACCCACATTCTGGCGATGCTCCAATAAATCAATAATAATGTATATCTTACTGTCATTAATGAGCGCCTTCGCCTATTTCTACACACGGTCTGAAAGCTCCAAAGTACACTTTGAATCCTCTGTCTATATATGGCTACACATTTTTATTTATTTCAGTCTTTCGACACAAAACTCCTTACAGACTATGATTAAAGTAAATGTAATATATAATAATTTAAAATAAGTATAAAAAATATTTATAAGGAAAATAAATTTTATTGTAATACAGCAAAATGAAATAGTTTAAAATTATCTTTTGTTGTGCAAAATTCAATAAATGATTTAGATTTTTTCTGAAGACTCAAATTTATATGATTAAAAGTAATAAATGTGCGGGTTAACGTACCATTGATAGCATAATTAGTCCGATGTATTGGAACATTAAAGGCATCAATAAACCTAAGACTTCTTAATGGAACATAAAAAGGAATCAAAGATAGCAAGTCAGGACAATCAATATTATGATTGATTATATCAAATAAAAGTAAAGCCGATTGAAAAGTTCGGCGGAATTCTAAAGTTTGCAAACCAATAAAAAGGCATTTAGATTCATATTGAACAGATTCCAGGTAATAAAGTGATCTTAACGCAAATTTTATAAATAAACGTTGAACTCTCTCAATACGGGAGATATAAGTAGAGACATGAGGACTCCAAACGACAGAAGCGTATTCTAACTTCTCACGAAGGAAGTATATATATATTTAAGTGTGTAAGGATCAGAAAATTCATAACAATTTCTCTTTAAAAAGCAAGCATTCTATAAGCTTTAGGAACAATGTACTCAATATGAGGTACAAACGACATAGCGGTATCAAATACCACACCTAAGTCGAGTTTAGATTTAATTCTTTTTAAATCATAGTTATTAATATTAAAAACAAAAGAAATAGGATGCAAAGACATATAAAACGAAATATGATGACACTTGCCAAGATTTAAATGTATGTTATTAGATTTATACCACTCTTCAAGATTATCCAGATCGTTTTGTAAATCAAAAACATTCCTCAGTGAGTCCACTTGTAAAAATATTTTTAAATCATCTGCATATAAAAGAAATCTTGATTTCTTAAAGCAAAGAGAAATATCATTAATAAATAAATTAAAAAACAACGGGCCCAAAACGTTACCCTGAGGTACACCCGAAGTTTGCATATAGGGTCTGGATTCAAAGCCTTCAATTACAACTGTACATACCCTATTAGATAAATATGACTTGATCCAGCATAAAAAGTTTGAATGAAAGCCAAATTGCAGTAATTTTGAAAAAAGAATGGAATGTGACAATTTGTCAAATGCTTTAGAAAAATCGGTATAAATTACCTCAACTTGGCTGCCATGTTCAAGAGCAGTTAAACAATATTCACTAAAAACAGCTAAGTTCGTTACCGTAGATCTACCAGAAAAAAAAACCATGTTGGTTAGGAGATATCCAAGATTTTGTTAAGAAAAACAACTTTTCATATACGACATGTTCAAGTCCATTCCACTGTCGGTTAGATATTGGTGATGTAAATATCAAGGAAAGCAGAATGATAATACCTGAAGTTTCTTTCGAAACTTGAATATCATGAACGGCTGACATTGATGGCACTACGTCCCTATGTATCAAGAGACAACATTGGCTCTTGCGTGTATTATAATCAGCCATATTCTTATATCCCACTTAAAGATTGTAATTAGGTCCTGATTGAGTGTACTATTCAAAATCTGCCGCTTTCCTCCACCCTCCACAAGGCTTGGCCTACTATGATCATTTATATATTATGCAAAAGATCGTTAAGTTCACCCCAAAACGATTTCTTTTTTGTTTGAAATAAAAACAAAGCACTTCGCAGCTGCCTGTTTAATGCCATAAAGCTTGGAGAATGAAATAGATGCGGAAATGGTAAAGTGATCCATTTACCATAAGGTGCAAACGACTTCTATTCATAGCTTATTCACTTGCAGCACCATATAACTAATTGTCTCGACGTTAGTAGTCATCCCTAGAGGATTATAGTTTGCATATAACCTACAATTTCTTTTAGATAAAAAAAATATAAAGGCGTTGGGTGTTATACTTGTAAAACATATGAACTATATATGTATATTACCGATTTTCTCATTTATATTAGACAAAATCAAAATTTCATTCTGATTGTAAAATTGTTTACTCATTTATAGTTAATTTTAATCCATTAAAATTTCGGACCCTAACACTAGTTTACTTTGAACCAGACTGGTGTATGGCATTCTGTAGAGTTGCCTAACTTTAACTGCTAATTCTTAATATTTAGTTAAGGATGTTATTGAATGAAAAATGTCTTGTGTATGCTCCCCATTTGAAAGCACCTCTGCTTCTCTTTTTTTATTATGTGATCGAAGGTTTTTTTTGCTTGAATGGTTCCGATTTGTGTAGGTAATTTTTTCTTTATCAAATTGGAAGTATTATTATTTTTGGTAAAACCATGGGAGTTCTGTGGGTTTTTAGCATGTATTTACGATCCCAGCTCAGGGTTTTCAATGCTTTTACTACAGTTTGGGTATCCAACATAAAATTTATTTTCGTTCTTGTCAGATTTTGGGAGCATAAAGTTCCAGCCATTAATATTGTTAAATCTTTACGTGAAGAGATGTGAAGTCACCTAGATCCAAATATTCCAGCTCCATTATACCACTTCTGTCAGTCATATTGCAGCCATTAAGACATATATTCCCATTTAAATATTATTGGAATGCATTCATTGTAGTTTTTTACAAGTTCCAATATCAGGGTAATTTAATCACTACACTATGCCAAGTCCTTTATAGAACTGACTTTGTTAAGAATTTTTAAGTACCTTCTATTTTTTCTTTGAATTTAAATAATTTATTAATAATTTTATCCTGGTTAATTGAGCCATTTAAAATTTTAAATTTTTATGAATAAAACAATATCATTCATATGACTACCTCGACTGGCTCAGCAGTACCTCATCCGATCAACCCACTTTTTGAGTACATTTTCGATTGTTTCGGGTCGAATTTCTTCAATGGCAACTTTCATTTCATGTTTCAACGCTTCAATTGTCTCCAGATGGTTTGCGTAATATTTTTCCTTAATGGCTCCCCACAGAAAATAATCCAAAGGGCTCAAAACACAGCTCCGAGGCTCATAATTTCGGCTGATTATTCGATTTTCCAAAACAGTGCGCAAATAATTTAGATGGTTGCCTTGGCTGTGTGACATGTGGCCCCATATTATTGAAACCAAATGTCGTTCATGGGATTCTCTTGAATTTTTGGAAACAAAAATTCGTTGAGCACGGCACGGTAACGCTCACCGTTGACGGTAACGGCTGCGCCTTGCTAATTTTCGAAGAAAAATTGCCCAGTCGTGATAGTCATATGTTCCATTCTTAAATGACAAAGTTCAACCTTTCCAATAAAATCAGAAATTTGAAAAAATATTCTGTATTTTTTTATAGCTGATTCAAATTTAAAATTTTAAATGAGTTGTAGCGTGTCCATGAGGTTTTTGGAGTTGTTCTTATTATCCCAGTGATATTCCCTTCTTAGTCGTGGTAGAAGGGACCGAATAGGCTCAGAAAACACCTGGAGAGGAAGAGACTGTATGTTACTATCTCTGTAAGTGTGTGGCTATTATCGACGCAGGACACAAGACTTTAGAAATATAGGTGGTCTGATTAAATATGTATATCAATACATCGGCTATAATCTATCATCGTTGACACCAGCACCTTTCAAGTGTTGTGCTTATTCAAAATGAATTCATCGAGCAATCTACTTGTTGATTGCATGATTTGAGCTGCCTCTTCAACCAATCATCGAATCAACCAATGATATTCAGAGAGGCTAGTCACCGTATGGCTGATTCATAGAGTGATAGTCATATTTCTGTATATCTTCTTTGATATTATCTGTCTAATTATTTGTCCAGAGGGTGTTTTGTTCCGAAAACACCAATCTGTATGGACTGCTAATTTAAGAACAACTAATTCTGTAGCCTTCAACAAGCACTCAAATCAGGACATAACTTCAACAAAGTATAACTAAATTCTTTTATAGACCTCCTTCAACCTGAAAAGTTGAGCAAATTGACAAGCAAGTGTACCTTCCTGAAGTATTGCAAATCTTTACTTGACACAACGTTCAGCTTTAAATATTTCAAAATTAAATTGAGACACTTCTATTAATCAAGTTTTAATTTCCTTATCAAAACAAAATACAATTCAAAATAAACATGATCCGATAGCCTGCGCTCCATTGTTGCAAAAGAGTCTTCAAATCCAAACTTCTACTGTCTGATAGGACTTTTGATATCATTTTGCTATTTTCTAAGCCTATCAGACAATGTAACATCAAACATTTTGAAATGTGCAACGATAGTAGTTTGTGGATTATGGTTTCTTGTCTTTAGATCAGGGAAAACCAAGTAGCCGTGAGGATTTCACAATGCTGGGATTTGAAACTATAAATTACAATGTTTCTTGCATTAAATTTTTAATTGCACCCCTAAAGTTAGCAAGTTCTTTAAAAATTAAATGGGAATACCGTCTTACACTTTACGAGGTAACTAATTTTTATTCATCTAATAATCTTTATAAATTTTTAAAAACTTTAACACAACACTTATAATATTTTATAGATGCTATAACATATTTTTTATTATTTTGTAGAATTTTCCATTTTAATTTTGTAAAATGAATACAAAAAAAATGACTTTATGTAAAATTATAAACCATGTCTAACAAGTTAAAGTCATAAAAAAATGTAAATAGTACTCGTACGCTTTCTGTTTTTTTTTTTCTTCCAAAATTACAAGGGTTGTTTATTCGTGCTTGATACAAGTGCTTATCACAAACTGGTACTTTGGGAATTTTTCAATGTCACAAGCAAATATCGCATATAAAAAACGAAAAAGAAATAAAACTGCGTTAGTCAAAATGGTAATCAGGACAAAGGTACAAGTACCACAACGACTATGACTATGGTGATGACGATGATGAGTGTGGAAATGATAAATTGCACATTTGGGCGTATTTTTAGGGCCATTTTAGGGGTGGGTCAATGTAGTCTTTCACATATTGAATAGCAGAGCATAGTAATAAAGTATCAACTAAACGATGTTGTGTAACAACTACTCTCATACATAGTTAAATGACACCTATGCAGAAATAAAGGACAGGACAGGGAAATTTGTTCTATTCTATGTGTAATTTTGAATATTTACGGTAGAAAAAGGGTTCAATGGCGTAAGAGGTATTATTTTACAAACCCAAAAGTATGACACGATTGATGTCTATCGTCACGCATGCCATACAGTAAGTAGAAGCACACAATTCATATATAATCGTATTTTGTTTTTATTGTTACAATTAAACGTGTTGTCAAACACGATACAGTACGTACTATTTGAAAAGTAATGTAGAATTTTGATGTTTAACCGCTGTTCAAGAGTGTTATACAATACTTTTTTAAACAGATTTGTTAAGAAATTATTATACACCCTACAGACCGGTATTATAGTCATTCACTTATTGCTAGAATAATTTGTTGAACTCCGAACTGCGTTACAAAAAAGATTACAAAAGCTCATATCGGACTTTTCTTCACTTTGAAAATCAACACTCATCAGTGGGTTTTTATCCGTCCTCTCTCGCTCAACCCGGCTATATTTATTTGGTCGCATTTTTTTTGAATAGTTTTCTTACACATATTTTCTTTGTCCGAACTTGGTGCGATTTCGTTAACTATCGAGAAAACTGTAAGTGGCATACTTTCTCTATAATCTATGCTCACGGGTTCAATTCCGCGACATCATTTAGTGCATTGATGATGAAGTATTTCAATAGAATGCTGAATTCTTGCAAGGGAATAGTATCAGCCCTGGATAAGTTTAATAGTTTCCTCTACGTTTGGTTCCTTTCATCTCCCATAACTAAAGTTAGTCCTACGTTGTGTGGACTTGGGATGAGTAAATCAGTTGTATATAATATTTAAAAGACTTTAAAGTATTCTAATATTTGAATAACGCTCCTAGACAATAACAAGAAATTCTCATAGAGTTTGTAATTTAATCTAACGAATATCTCTAAAAATTCTAAGAAATTCTAAGGCAAGAATGAAATCCGGATAGGGAACAGCCTACAACAAATTATTTTTACAATTTGTTAAAAGTTTTGTGGGATTTTAGAAGATTTAATTACTTGAATGCAATTATTGTTTTCCCGATAAATATAAATTCAAAATATTAGATTATGTCAAATTGAATAATAGAAATCGGTGAAGTGAAGATATCCTAAGCAACCGACTCATGATCAAAAATAGGACATACATTTAAGCCTGAGCTCCGGACCTCCGTCCTGTTGACGAAATTCCTCAATCTCCTTCAGCCTATTCCACCCACCGTTAAAGTGCTGTTGACAGATAGGTGTTTAACCATAATCCTGGCTAAGGCTGGACACCCACAAAGATAATGTTGGATCATCCAAATCACCAATTTCGCACGATCCTTTTGGAATAGAAATCCTGTCAGCGTTGAATTTCCTTGCCATAGAATACTGGTGGTGTCACAAACTCCGTGGTGTCATATATTGTTCTATCAGCAATAATAGTCCATATACGAAGATCAGCCCCAAAGGTTCTTCAAGTTGAGAAGTTAATGATTTCCTACTTGCACCAGAGAAGAGTGGCTGATCTTACAGAGTTCGAAGATATGGCTTGGATAGCCGCCTGGCTACCCGTAAAGACTTTTATACTCGTATTCACGGTGATTCCGTCAATATAAATAAATTAAATTAATTCGACACAGAGAAAACATATTCATTGTGGCAACTGAATTCCTTGCCAACTGAATAGTTTGGTTGCATTACCCAAATAATTCGGTTGTCAGAACCAAAGATTCTGTTGTATTAACCGTGTTTCTCTCGCCAAAAATAAAATATATCGATGGCTCCAACAAAATCATTCGGTTGGCAAGAAATTCGGTTGTAACGATTAATCTGTTTTCTCTGTGCATGATTGCCTTGTTTTCGGCCTGACAGTATTTTGTTATGATCCACAAATGGGAAGCATTTTTCAATAGAGAGGTAGCAGTTACAGAAGCCAAATCCTCCCATCACGTTTCGAACCATTCATATAAATGTAAATGTCTGGATTGTCCCTCAAAAATGTACCTTTAACCAGAATTCTCTTTTATTATTACTGAATTATTTGAATCGCAAAGTATTCATTAAACTATTGTGAATAAGTTAAGCATATCTACTAGGGGTTATGTCGGACTCTTTTTACCAATGCAGACCAGTCCGTCCCTTGACTTGCCTTAATTTAGCCCACTATACCAGAGTAACTTATTGGAAATTTCCCAGTACGCGTGATTTCTGGTAGTCATTTAGCTATTGAGTCTTAATTTGGGATCCATAAATTGATTATCTTAACTTATTCCGACAAAAATACTGTCGAGTCATTCAGAATAGTGATCATCAAGACTGTATTTCTTGTTGTTCAAAAATTCTTTGATGAGTTTATGAACAACCTCTGTTCCTGAAAAATTGTTCTTTAAATCCAGTTCAGCGTATATTCTGTAGAACGGGAATATAGTTCTCCTTGTCAAAATATTTCGACACTGTACTCATCATTAAACATTTCTTATATTATCAAAAGAAAGGTTTAGACATTTTGCGACATTAAGGCTGAAACTGAGCTAATAAATTTGTATTATCAACTCAGTGAAAATTTTAAGGATATTTTTCAGAACCGTGAGAAAGTTTAATAATGGTGATAGTTTGTTTTTTTTTTTATATTAGGAACGTCGAGCCCAAATATCTGACCATTAAAGTAAAAGTTATCCGAAAGTGAGTACTATATTTTGAAATTACATCTTTTTTTTTACTTTTACCTCTTTGTGTATAAAGAGTATCAATATAATTCGTTCTTTACCCTTTATAGTTTTCTTACTACATAGTTTTCGTTTTTTTATGCTTTAATTTAGGTAAACTTTAGTTTCATTCAACATCGATAAGCATCATTTATACTATAAGGGTTGATTTTTCTCACTCTTGTCATTACAGTTTTTGTTGACGTTGCTCAAATGTTACAAAATGTTTTTGTAGAGGAAATGTCAAACAACAATCTATTTTTCTGCATATTTTATTTAGGAAATGGTGTCATATGTTTTTATCACTTTTGTAGATTTGCGGTTAATTTTTACTGAATCGGTTTAACAAGATTTACCCTAAATATCAAATCCCGAATGATAACATTACAAAAACAGTGGTACATAAAACATAACAAATGTAATGTGAGACAAAGGTACGAGTATATAATTTCAAAATAGTTCATAAAAAGATCATAAAGTAGAGGTTTAATGGACGAATCATAAAAATTTCACATGTAATTAACAAAATTTGTGGCAAAGAAAAAACAATGATTTGTATATAATTATACGCAAATATAATTATGAATACAGAAAAAGATAAAAACTTTTTTATTTTACACTCGATAACTGAAGGATGCTAAATGAGAAAATCCTAAGTATATTGTCGAATCTTAAGGATAATCTACCTCTCAAACATTGCAGTTTTATAATTAAAAGGAGGAATTATCAAATTCTTTAAATCTTCGTTGGAATACTAAATTTATCCGTAAAGTATCACCTATTGAAAAGAGGCGAGTCTTTATACACTCAGAAACAAAAGTTAGTAGAAAAATTTGTAAGCTGTTTGCAGTCCCACTTTACTATTTTTGTACTGATTTTTAGTAAACCAATTATTCTTTTTTTTTTCCTATTTACATTTTACAAATTACAGAATTTTAACAGAATGTTTACAAATTTTTCTTGCTAACTTTAGAAATCATTTTACAAATTTTTGAAAACCGATTTGATAAAATTAGCAAAAAAAAAAAAATACTAATTTTAAAAAAGTGGAGATGTTATTTCTATTTATTAAAAGTTAAAAGTTTATTAAACTTAAATTGCCTTAAAATGTTATATAGGTTGAAAAAAGGGATCAGAAGTGCAGATACTTTTCACAACCGACTCATGTCCAAAAATAGGACATCCACTTAAAATAGCATTAAAAACTTCTTTAGTTTTAAAAATCAGCCCTTAAAACAATTCAAATTTGACCTTAAGATTCAAAAAATTTACTAAAAATATTTTTTAAAACAAAAATAAGCAAATTAAATTTTGAGCGCTTCGGTAGGCTAGTTGGTAGCGGGGGTCTTATCAGTGCGGGGGTCATGGGTTCGATTCCCACCAGAGGTTTTGGTCTATTTTCGCTATAACGAGCCGATAGCCTTCGTTGCTAGTGCTCGGTTAGGGCATTAGGATATAATTTGTAATGATATGTTTAACCTTTAGAGTACGGAGTCTAGTTTTTTACATAAAGTACGGAGTGGGGTCACTGAAGTCCCCCACTCAAAAATGGATTTTATTTTGTTTATAAGTTGGCATAATAATATTAGGAAGACTGTTAGAAAAGTAAAAAACGATTATTTAATTAAATTTGCAGCATTTATTTTCAAAAATTTAAATTTTGACACAAAAAAAACTTATAATTATAATTAATAATTAAAATAAGAAAAACAGTTTTACTTTAAAAAATATAAAATACAAAAAAATAAATGTAAAAATTCATTGCATCAGCCTCATCTCCATCGTTATCGATAATTTCTTTATTCAGAGTCACTGGAATCCATAGTATGTTTTAGACAAACGATTTTCTTTTCTTCAGTTCTATGTTCATTGCAAACAAAATTGGAGCATAAAGAACATTTCACTTTAGACTTTTTATCTTTATTTCTAGGACACAGAAAGCAACGACCACGTTTTAGTCCATCCTTTGTTGTAAACTTTTCACTTGTTTTTTCAATTTCAGCTGCAACACCACAAGCCGACAAAGCGCGTCGTAAGTTTGGAACGGTTTTAGCTTCTTTTAGCAAACGTTGTCTCATGTTTGGTTCAGCTAGTTTTTGTCCAAGATTTAATAGAAATACCTTTCTTCGTGATGAGTTTGTATGTTTCGATTCAGGGTTCTTCTGTGTAAAGATTATAAATGCATTGAGTGCAGCTATGTCTACCATATTCATAAAAATTCTAAATGGCCAACGTCTTATATACTTAGACAATGCAATAAATCTATCACGAGGCATGGATGCAGTAAATATTTTTCTCCGAATGGATTCGTCAGTACTCCACATTTCTTTCACATTTTCTCATCTACAATGAAGCGCTCCAGCTGTTAAAAGTACTCCGAGAAAGGCATCCAATTCACCTCCAGTTAAATCTTTCCAGTTTTTGTTTTGCCTTTGGGGATACTTTTCATTGTATTTATCTAATACTCTTTTGTCTTCTTCGTTAGTATGAAGACAGATTTTCTTTTTAATCATTGGTGTTATAAGATGATTGAATATATCATTCGGTTGCAGTACTCATGTAACTAGTTACTCCTGGAGTTGCGTTCACAATATTGCATGCTCACCTACATGTATCTGGAAATGGCTTCGAATACCAAACTCGACCATACTTGGCAGTGTAATATTCTGCATTCAAAGGAAAAGCATCATCATCTTCGCTAATATCAATATCCGGAAGAATATCTTCTGCTTCTTCTTCAAGTTCCTCAATCTCGTCTTCCGTTTCGCTGCTTTCACTCGCATAAGCATCAGGTATACAACTAGAGTTGTCACTGGCACAATCTGTGTCCCAAGGATCTTCCTCACTATCACTTCTGGCATTCAAATGGTCTTCTATTTGTCGCTGGGGTAATTTTTTCTGCGGTTTTCGATTTCTGTCCTAAAAAACACAAAGAAAATTTGTAACGTAAAGTACGACGTGGGGTAACTTAGGTCCCCCAAACGAAAAACTGTCCTTTTAATACAAATAAATTAATATTATAATGCCACTAATACGTTTTTATATAGTATTTAAAATAAAACTCGACTACCTAAAAGGAAAAAGAGAGAAAGAAATTATTTTCGAAGTTATTAAAGAAAAACTAATCTTGGGGGACCTAAAGTCCCCCACTCCGTACTCTAAGGGTTAATAAAATAAATAAATAATAATAAAACAAGTAAAAAAGGGCTAAATTCGGCTGTGCCGAATCTTTGAATACCCTCCACCAAAGGGGATGAATATGATATACGTATATACTAAATTTTGCATGAACTGTAATATGAATATGTTTTGTCAATTTATGTAACGAACTTTTGTTATTTAGTTTTAGCAATGTTATTTACAGAGGTCTGCTCTGTTAGCGACTTTAACATTGTTCATTTTTACGTTAACTTAGTTATCATAATATGTAAGACAATAAATGTAATCGAACAATAAGAAGACTTAATAACATTTTTACTTACTTAACAGAAAAAAAAATAGATACAGAAAAATTGTACAAATTTGTATGGAAAATTTAGAGGTACCTTCACATTTTCACTCATAACTTTTGAACTGCTTGACCGATTTTGCTCATTTTAAATACCAAACTGCTCGGGAGGATGTTCAATAATCTGGGTAAAAATAGGCACCCCCGCTTGCGTCTTCGCGTCGTGATCGTGATTTCAACAGACAGACAGACGGACAGACAGACGGACAGACAGACGGACATCGCTAAATCGACTTAAAATTGCATAAGGATCACGAATATATATACTTTATGGGGTCTTAAACCTATATTTCGACTTATTACAAACGGAATGACAAACTGATATATACCCTCACCATATATGGTGTAGGGTATAACAAATTGATAAATTCGTTTATATTTTTTGAAAAAAATAAATAAAATAAAAAAATGTTGCTCGAATAAAAAAAAATATAAATTTTTATATTCGAATTCGTTAGGCAATTTCAAAGAAAATTAGCAGCTTTAAAGTGTAACAAATGTATCTAAAAATAATTGAGTTAATTTGTGCATTTTAATAATTTTTTTAAAAATAAAAATTTTGCAATTCGTTGAGTTTACAGCAATTTACTAAAATTTAGTAGGGCTTATTAATTTTTTATACTAATTTGATTGTACTAATATTAATAATATTTAGTCATTTTTTTTTTTGCTGATTTTAGCAAACCGATTTTAAATTCCACTTTACAAAAAGTTTACTAAAATTTTGTAGCGGCTACTAATTTTTTCGGTGTTGCTAGGATTAGCAAAAAATACCGCTTGACTCAAATTAGAAAAATTTCCCGTAATAACAGCAAAATTTTCAGTTGCCATTACAGACTTTTTTTGGTGAGTGTATGATCTTCAAACAGATTTTTTTTTTCACCTTTAGATCTATAAGGTTTTAATTCTTTCTCGATATCTGCACTGCTACATTGATTATAATCAATAATTTTTGAGGAATATTTTAAGGAAAATAAAGAAAGACTTTTTATAGGAGTGCAATAAAGCACATTTTGACTCACTTTAAATTAATTTTTTTCACTTTGAATTAATCTTTTGGATGACACTAGTGTATTCAAGGTTTTTGAGTAGACTTATAAAAAAACTTTTTCAAAGTATCTGAAATCAATCTTCCCAAATGTGGCGCTTTCTTTACTTCAAACAAATTAAAATGGTTTAGTATATTTAGCTATTTTTTAAATATTTTTGAACTTACTGAATGGATTTGAAATTTTGCCCCCAGAATTATTTATCAAAGTGTTCTCTTTTAAGTATAGTCCCAATAAATCCAAGGTACAGTCCAAATAAGTCAATTTTCGAGATCCTAAAAACCCCGTAAAAATTTTCCGACATGATTATATTTTAATGAAAATTAATTTCATGTGAGTATTTTTACCTGGATCAGGGGTTAAAGAAATAAAGCGCCACAGCTCTGAAAGACGATTTGATAAAGCTTTTTTGGCTTCAAAAACCTTGCCGAGTAGTATAATTGAAGAAAACGCATAATCAATTTTAATAAATTAGCAAGAAAATACTTAAATAAACAAAATCATTTACAACTTCAAGATACAAGATGGGAAAGTGTAACGTGGAATTTGAAATCTGTTTGCTAAATCAGCAAAAAAAATTACTATATATTATTAATATTAGTACAAAATTTAAAATTAATTTTTTTTTTATCGAACATCAAATTTTTTTTTTATTTTATTTATTTTTTTCAAAAAATATTTTAGATAAAATTAAAAAAAAAACATCAAAGTCTTAAAAATTGTTAAAACGAACGAATTTATCATTTTGTTTTCTTTGGTAATTTCTGGTTTTAAAAATATTTTCATCAATTTGTTTTTTTACTTTTAAGATCAAATTTTAATTATTTTTTGTGCTGAGTTTTAGAACTAAAAAATTGTTTAGTGTTATTTTAAGTGGATGTCCTATTTTTGGACATAAGTCGATTGTGAAAAGTATCTTCACTTCCGATCCCTTTTTTCAACCTATGTAACATTTTAAGGCAATTTAAGTTTGTAGGTGTAAGTTTTAATTATAAATAACTGTTCCTTTAAAATCCACTTCTATATAATTACTAAATTTTTTTTTGCTAATTTTAGCAAATAGATTTTCAAAAATTTTTAAAATGATTTTTGAAAATAGCAACAAAAATTTGTAAAATGTAAATAGCAAAAAGATTTACTAACAATCAGTACAAAAATAGTATAGTGGGATTGAAATTCGTTTACAAATTTTTTTACTAACTTTTTTTCTGAGTGTACAGCCATGCTGACTGAACTTTTCTTACGATCTGGATTTGATGGACATTTTGTTCCAACAGAACAGGGCTACTTGAGATACTGCACGCCACACAATTCGTATTTTCAAGGATGTCTTCCAGCGCGTGTGATTTCGCTTGGCCAGACAGATATCCCAATTTGACTGTCCCGGACTTCTTTCTCTGGAAATATTTGAAGTCGCTGGTGTATGCGAATAAGCACCGCACCTTGAAAGAGTTAAATAACAATATTTGAGTTGTCAATTAACTATGTACGTGACACCACAAATGATGCGCACAGTTAAGCAAAATGTTATCAAAAGAGACCAAATTTACATCAACGCCGACGGCTGCCATTTGTCGGACATAATTTTAAACAATTAATTAAAAACAAAATTTAAAAGCGCAAATAAACATAATCAGTTAAACGCCAAATAAGTTTTCACCTTAACAAAAAGTTATAGCGAAAGAAAATCAGATTATGGCTTTTGCCCCACCCTGTATAACGAAATTCAGACTAAAAATTTTATGATGTCGGAGAATTACAATATATGTATATATTCGTTTTCCATTAAGCACCAAAAACAAAGTCAGATCATGTTTAAAGACAACTCAATAATAAAAGCAAGCTTCACTCTCCAAAAAAGTTTTTAATGCTATTTTAAGTGGATGTCCTATTTTTGGACATGAGTCGGTTGTGAAAAGTATCTTCACTTCCGATCCCTTTTTTCAACCAATGTAACATTTTAAGGCAATTTAAGTATGTATGTATAAGTTTTAATTAATAATAACATTTCCTTAAATATTTACTTTTTTTAAAATTAGTAAATTTTTGTTTGCTAATTTTAGCAAATTGGTTTTTAAAAATTTGTAAAATGATTTCTAAAATTAGAAACAAAAATTTGTAAATAGCAAAAAAATTTACTAAATAATTTTTTTTACTAAAAACCAGTACAAAAATAGTAAAGTGGGATTGAAACCAGTTTAACAATTTTTCTACTAACTTTTTTTCTGAGTGTATTGCATTTGCGATATATAGAAAAGGACATACAATTTGGTTCTAAATCAAAATTATCAAAAATATTATTATTATTGAAATTTTTTTCCAATCTTAATCCAATGATCGCAGATAATTAAGTTAAGCTCAATTTATACACAAATAAGATTTCTTGCTTGTTATTTTTTTTTACTCAAAATTTTCAAACTCTTATAAAATGTAATAATTCTTTTTATCCCAAATTAGCTTTAATTTTAAGCGTTATTATTAGTTTATGTTGAAATTAGCTCTCACACGCACATAAATAAATGTACAAACGACATAAACATCAAAAAATTCCCACAGCTGGTGACACCCACTTGTCAAACGCAGAAGTGTGACCGCACGTTGCAGTGCACAACAAATGTAAGAATTAAGAGCATTGTTGCTATGACAGCATCAGAATTAAAAGTTTGAACAAAATAGCAGTCCACTGTCTAAAACGTTCGCTCTTACAGTTATCGCCTATTGGCAAAATCAAGATAACAAGTGATACACTCATACTTGGGAATTGTTCAATACCAAAACAACATTACCAATGGTAATGAAATAGCACTAATGCATAAAAAAACTAATTAAAATTGATTCAAAATGAAATGGGCAAGGCTTTTGGCCAGAAAAGTTATAAAACATGATTTGTTCATGGTTAACAAGGTATGGAACATTGTTCCTATTTGCAAAGCTCTCTTTTTATGCATTACTAATGATAATGAATAATAGTAATGCCAATAATTGCTAATAAAATTATCAATTCATTGGACTAACCAATGTATAATTCCCATGTATGGATACAATCATTGCTTGAAAACTATAACTGTGCTGAATCATGTAAAATAACAACAACATACTTTACTTACAATACCTCTCAATGCAAAGGACATTTATGAAATCTCAGCTTTGGTTGTTTTCTGTGCCAATGAAAATTTATCTTAAAATGACACGTGCCGACACGTGACATTCGGTATTGCACGTGCAAATTGCTACGTTTGTCGTCTATGTCTCTGGCAAAGATAACGGAGAAAAGTCTCAATCATTTGATATCAATATTTCAAGTTTTCTTCTGGATATTGTCAATGTTTATACCTTCTTGTGTCCTTGCTGATATTTTTTTTTTTTTTTGAAAATGAAAACACGAAACTTCCTTTGCAATTGTGGGCGTGTATTTCCTCCCAACTCTTTTGTTCATACATTTTGATAAGTGTTGTTCTATCTAATCATATTAGATGACTCTATTATTATTGTTATTTTAGTGACAGTTGGGCGTAGAGATTTCTTTCTATTTCTAACTGTTTATTTACAAACAGATTAAAAATCCTTTGAATATCTCATATTACCTTTTATCTTCATCATAAATGAATAATTACATACATTATGTATGATAAAAATAAAACTTTTTGTATAGATTTCATTTCACGCGCTTATGGTCAATAATATTTTACTTTAAGAGCTTAGTGGAGAAAACCTCTAGAGATAAAAGAGAAGAATAGCTGAATAGCTTAAATCATTTACAACAGGACTATTTGGATTTATTTTCGTTACATCTCTAGTGGTTTCATTTATCTACTAAAAAAAGTTTGCCAGTAAAGGTTCATTTAGTCCTTACGTAACTCGACGTGATGGATCAGCTGAGTCAATCTAAATAGATGAGTTAAAAAGAGATAACCATATGAAGATACGTTACGTAACGTAAGACTAGCCTTTACTGCACGACAGTTGCTCGCAAAGTAATCAGAATTTGTTTAATTTTAACTGTAATTACAGTTGTTTTTCTATGGATAAATACAACACAACTATTATGAGACTAATTAAAAAATATAAAACATCAAAAAAGGTACTGTATTTTGTAACAATTGTGTATTAAACACTCACCAAAAAAAGTCTGTAATGGAAACTGAAAATGTTGCTGTTATTACGAGAAATTTTGCAAATTTCAGCCCAGCGGTAGTTTTTGCTAATCTTAGCAACACATGTCTGCTGACGTGTAGAAAAAATTAGCTGCCTCTACTAAATTTTAGTAAACTTTTTGTAAAGTGGCATTTAAAATTTGTTTGCTTAAATCAGCAACAAAAATTTTCTAAATATTATTAATATTAGTACAAAATATCAAATTAATTTTTTTTATCGAGCATTAAAATTTTTTTATTTTTTTCAAAAAATATTTTAGACAAAATTAAAAAAAATAAAAGGTAAAAAAATTTTAAAAACAAACGAATTTATCATTTGGTTTTAATTTGGTTATTTCTGTTTTGAAAAATATTTTAGTAAATTTTGTTTTACTTTTAAAGTCTAATTTTAATTGTTTTTAGGGCTGATTTTTAGAACTAAAACACTTTTTAGTGCTATTTTAAGTGGATGTCCTATTTTCAGACATGAGTCGATATATTCACTTCCGATCCCTTTTTTCAACCTATATAACATTTTAAGGCAATTTAAGTTTGTAGGTGTAAGTTTTAATTAGAAATAACATTTCCTTCAATATCCACTTTTTTTAAATTAATAAATATTTTTTGCTAATTTTAGCAAATCGGTTTTAAAACATTTGTAAAATGATTTCTAAAATTAGCAACAAAAATTTGTAAATATCCTGTAAAAATTCTCTAATTTGTAAAATATAAATAGCAAAAAGATTTGCTAAATAATATTTTTTTTTTACTAAAAATCAGTACAAAAATAGTAAAGTGCGATTGAAAACCGTTTACAAATTTGTATACTAACTTTTTTTCTGAGTGTAAAAAACAACTATCAAAACAATATTTTTGCTGTAAGTTGTTGTTATTTTGTTAGTTTTGTATTTAAAAGCATTAATAATTGCGTTGAATTTTTGGAAATTCATATTCGTAATAAATATATATATAAATATATATTCTTTAATAAAAATTTGAAAATTTTATTATATCTCCAATGCATAATAAAGTTTAAAACTGGAGTAACATCTAGAATTTTAACTTATTTTTTTTTGTGAGAAAACTTCTCGCATAGAGTTATATTAGACATACAATCAAATTATTTACAAGCTATCAAAGTTGACTTATGTCATTTCCATATAAATTGGGTATAAGCCAAAGTTGATAGCTTCCCACATAAATACAGCTAAGATTAAAAACTGGTTTGGAGACATACTTGGGAAAAACACTTGAGGCCATTATGGATTAAATACTTTTTGCGTATATTTGGAGATTTCAACTTTCAAAATAGGGTTATAAGCTAAAACTTTTCTGGCAACACGGCTTTTGGGAAAAATGAATGTGCTTTGACTTTTTAAATAGCAAAGACAATAACCAATGGACGTAGCAACCAATCACAATTGCTTGCTTTGTGCACTTATGTGAATGATTTTGGAGAGTCTAGCAAATTATGAATCCCATTCAGGCGTGCCAGAAAGTTTTACCTCATTTTGTAACTTGAAATCCCTCATAAATTTGTTGAATTCCTAAATTAGTCTAAATCTCAATACAATTTATAAGGGGGTTTCCACAATATGTTCGTCGTGACAAGAAATTTGAGTTGCAATTTCATTCGTCTAACACAACATGTGATCTGAAAACACACTTTAATTTTACTTATACCACAATCGAACTGATCTCGAAGGCCTGTTAGTTAAAATTTATTTCTAAAATACAAATAATTTATTTCTAAAATACAAACAAAAAGTGTACGAAAGAGAGGAAAACAAACGATCACGAAGAAATTTGGATTACGCATCGCAATTTAAAAATGTCCTTTTTTAGCTAAAAGTTTAGCCTGTAAATGTAATAGAGAAGACACATTTAGGTGGTGTTTCTAGATGACATTTTGCTTCAGACGAACGAAAAATACTAATAACAAAATGCATGCAATATAAAAACAAAATACACGCAGTAACTGATTTGTCTAGCGACGTACGATTTGTGGAAACCCCATATTAGTCTTCTTGCGGTTTTTGCTGCTTTTAGCTATTTTACTCATTTCGCTTTAAAATAGCTTTTTCTTAAAATATTTAAACTTTAAATTGCCTTTTCACTTTTTTTTTTTTGCCTTTGTGCTTTTTTCTCATAAAAAAATATTTTTCTGCTAGTTTTGTTATTTTTTAACAAAAGTGTTTTCCCAACTTTTCCTTTACCAAACGAAATGTGAAATCCATAATTTGGGATAAACCAAATGATGTTGCCAGCTGAAAAAAAATTAAACGAAAAAATTTTTATCTGGCAGCTTGTTGGCATAAGCATTTTTTTAATGTTTTTAGATTCGTTTTTAGTTCGTTTTGATGAGCACTTTTTAAATTAGGTTTAATGAAATAGTTCACTCTTTTAGTTTAAAATTTATTTAAGATTTTAGTTCAATGGTTTGGTCAAGCGAACCCAAGAATCAAGAAATCCAATTAAATTGTTTGATTGATTGATGGATGGATGGATGGATGAAGTACATTAGAGAGAACATATTTTTATAAAATTACCTGATTGGAAAATCGAACTACATTTGATGCCAGCTTTGGATGAAAACAGATATTAAGAGAATTGTCTCTTTATATTGGTGAAGTATTTTTTGCAAGTTAATAAAAAAAAACATGCAGATTTATCAATCTTTAATTGTTATTAATTTATCTTAGTTTAAAAATAATGGAAAAACTAAATGGTGGAAAAATTCATTTCGTTTTATTGAAAGAACGGGTTTTAGAAGGAAATAAATTATTTTTCATACGTAAAAACAAATTTAAATTTTTAATTACCTAGTTGGTTCTTTAGTCAAATAGCTATTGACAATTTCCCTCATTTCAAGCAAACTATTTACATTCAGAGTACTCACGCTGATGTTTTGCACTTCATTGTTTTTACTTGTTGAAAAATTAATTAAAAAAATATAATTAAAAAAATAAACCAAAAACGAAAATTAATTTATGATTATTGAGGTTACGATAAATTCAGTAAATAGTTTAATTGAACTAGTTCGTTGACGAACGACACAACCACAGGCACAGCTCTTAAATGTTTTAAATAAATACATTTTTATTTAAATATTGGCAAAAACTAAACTTCAATGGAAACTACAAACAATAATCCAACCTTTGAGGAAATCGATGAAGCTGAGGCAAGTATATACTAAACGTTGTGGAGGGAGTAAAATGTATTCATCAAAGCATCTTTATTTTTAGGAGGAAGCACTTTTAAAGTCTGATGATGAGTGTGATGTGGCTAAAACAAATGTTTCCTTAAATCTATTAAAGGCACCTACCTTGATCACAGATTTAATTGATGATAATTCTTTGTTAAATGATAGCATTCTCAAGGAAACAACTATACAACAGAATGAGGAGGATGAGGTAGATTTGAATATTGTGGAAGAAGAAATGATAGCCATGGAAAGTGAAGATGTTAATGATGATAGTGATGATGATGATGAAGATAAGGAACTCAAAAGTCTTAAAGAATTTCAGTCAATATTAACAGAATTGGAAAGCAATCAATACGCCTACGATAAATATGTGCGCTTATGTGAATTATCACAGTAAGTATGCTGGGAAAATGACTTATGTTGGATGAATATTAATGCTGAAATATGTTTTTTAGTGCCACCGGTGACTTGGACAACATACGTAAAGCTTATTTAAGTTTTTCAAAAGTTTATCCACTAACTCCGGAACTTTGGCAACGTTATATCGATGTAGAATTAGTTGTGGCGCAATCTCCCAGAGAAATTGATCAAGTCAAAGAACTATTTCGTAAAGCATTGCAGGATTATTATTGTAAGTTTTGTAATTTAAAGAAAAACAGAAAACTATAATTTAAAAAATACTGATAAGGATACTTTGCTTTAAAATAATTATGTTCGGAAAACTTTCATTGATTAAAGAAATATAGCAAAGCAAACGTTGAACAAATTTTCATATAAGAAAATTTTCAAATTCTGAAGTTTTTATACAGAAAAACAAAGACTTCATGACGTCTATAAAAAACCAAATCTGTGAATTTTTTCTTGCAGAAAAATCCCAGATTATGAGGCATTTTGTTTTTAAGACTCACTTTTTCTTAAAAAAACTTAGAATTTAAGGACATTTTCCTTTAAACAAGGTATCAAAATTTCAGAACATATTCTTATAGAAAGATTTTTAGATTCCTATAGATACATTCTCAATATTTTTTTAAAAGAGATCTTTCCAAAAACTTCTATTGAAAACTCCGAAATTATTTTTAGGAACTTGTGAAAGATTTTGAAGAATTTCTTAGACATTTTTTTTCCTTCTTACAGCTTGTGATTTAGCATTAAAATATGCAAATTTTGCCATAAAATGTCAAGATGTGAAATTAGTATGGCAAGAAATCTTAGGCACTTATGGTCTTCATTGTCTAAAAGGCAGGGAGTTCTTCAAACTATATCGTAAACAGTGTGCTAATGATTTGTCATCGGATGAGCAACGAAATAATTACATACACAGTTTTCTACGTGAATTACGTAATCCTCTCCATGAAATGGAAGAATCTTATATAGAATTTAAAGTATATTATGAAAGAAATAAAGATATACTAACAGCACAAATCTTAGAATGGCCTGAAATTGATCAAAGATATTTTAGAGCTAAAGAGCATTTAAAGAAAATTATTGCATACGAAGAAAAGCTAAAAGCATTAGGGGGCCAAGCCTATCGTGAAAAAGCTGAAGTATACTTTGAGTATATTAAGGACACCGATAAATTTTTAGATGAAAATATTTTACAAACCATATATGAGCGTATGGTAGCAGATTGTTGCCTAAATGCAGAATGTTGGATTAAGTATATAGATTTCATCGATTATCGTGATGCCTTTGGACGTCCTGATGATTTGCAACAACTGCCAATGTTCGAACAATCATCCGATGACATATGCAAAAGAGCTTTAAGAAATTGTACTTGGTCTGCGGAATTGTATATAAAACGTATGCATGTTTTAGAAAAAATGGATAAACCAAAAACTGAAGTACAAGAAGTATTGGAAAGTGCGGCTGCAGCAGGTTTTCAAACACCCGAACCTTCAGTTTCAATATGGATGGAATATTTGACTTATTTGCGACGTCATACCGATTGGGAAGATCCGGATGAATGTGATATTTTACGTAAAAATTTTAATTTAGGTTGGACTATATTGGGTCAACAATGGGGTGTATTGGCTGATTGTAATTGTGAGATTTTACAATTTTGGGGACGTTTAGAATATGGACCACTACAAGATCCTAAAAGAGGAAAGGAGTTATGGACAACTGTAATGGGTAAGTACAATGAATATTAGTTTTAATAAAAGCAACACAGGAAATTCTTGCTAAATTAATAATTATATTGAGATGAATTATTTGGAAAGGGGGTAGAGATGAAAGGAAGTGATGGGTTTCAAATTTGGCAAGTTGAGTTTGTTATTACGTTTGTAATTTAAAGACTCTGGAAAACCACTATTGTAGCTGGACAGAAAACTTTATAAAATCTGGAATTAGTCTTTATAAATCTCCCAGCAAAACCAAGGCATCAACGACTTACCAACAACCTATTTACTCTCTTAATTACGTTTGTTCGCGATGAGCCCAAAAGTAATGAGTGGTAATTACCGTCTCACTTACAAAAAACACAAAGTAATGGGTGGTCGTTACCCTCTCGCTTACGAACAGCCAAAAAATAATGAGTACTCATTAATTTTTGGGTAATTAAGAGAGTAAATAGGCTGCTAAGTATGGTAGATTTTGCTGAGCTACACTGAGTGCCCTTAATTTTATATAATGGATACGTATCACTGCTTAGATGACTACTGGGTTTTGATTCTCTACATTGAAGATTTATCATACTACACTGTACAACAATTTCGAACTTTTTCCAAAATTACGGGGTTCCGAGGATTGATTCTTGTTAAGGTGACCAAAAAAAAAATTTACGTGTGCCGGCGTTTTGATAGATCACATCGGAATTTTATTTTAGAGGCCTGTTCCTGCAGCATATCGGTATATAATACCATGTTTTCTTTACATCTGAGGTGTAGGGTATGTTCAGCAACTTTGTAGATAATGGTATGGCAAATAGTTTTGTAGAACATATTAACCCTCTGACTCCCCCTCATAGCAGCATTTTTGGCTTTATTCTAAAAAATTGTAAAAAACACACCGAAAAAGGGGAAGGGGCGGGGATGAAATGTTTTACAAAAATGTCGGCGATAAAATCTACTATATATGTCAGAACACACCAAAACCCAAAACTTAAGACAAAAACCAATCAAATTCAAGATTGCTCATCAGATTTCTAGTCAAATTTTGGGATGACCTACATATTATAAGACAGATTTTTGGATCACCTACATAATTGTAGGTCATCCCAAAATACCCCGTAATTTTTTTTTGTGTTGAACTGTGTTATTATTACTATTAAATGTATAATTACAATTAATTCAACTAAGGCTATCGACTCGATTTAGCATAATCAGGCACTGATGAGCTAGCCAGGCTATAAACTCAAAAGCTCTAACTTTACTACATTATCGGGACTTAATGTTGAATTTTTGCTGTTTTTATTATATATTAATTCAATTTATAAAGCTGAAAAATTACTAATATTTATCATATTTTAAAATTTTATAGAGAGTTCTGATAATTCTTGTAAATCTGGATTATGGATAGAATTTGCTTTATTAGAAATGAGAAGAGATTCGGAAGCTACCCGCAAGTATGTCCATAACTACTATTATATTCCATTAACTTGTATTTCTTCACATTTTCTATAATTTCTAGAATCTTCAGTAAAGCTTTAAACTCTCCAAGTCTTGATAATACCTCCGTAATAGCCTCAGCCTGGGAAAGATTTGAAAGATGCAATGGTTCCATTAAAACTCTTAATAGTTGTCTAATAGAGTGTCGTTATTTTACGCAAACACATAAGGATACAAATGCATTTAATAAAATTACAAAATCCTCCATTTCAACCAAATCCACCAACTCCATGCCACCATCGACAACCAAAGTCATTACTAAAAGAAAATTATCACAAAATGATAATTTTCCTAAAAAGCAGCCCAAATTGGAAAAAGATCACCACAAACAAAATCATCAAGAAAATGCTTCCAAAGAGTCATCGTTTAAGGAGCATGAAAATCAAGAAATTGATCTTACTAAAGATCATTTACGCATATTTTTATCAAATTTGGACTATAATTTAACAGAAGATGAAATTGTTAAAGAATTACAGGAAATTAAGATATCAAAACTGGAACTAATCCGTTCGGTTAATGGTAAAAGTCGAGGTTTTGGTTATGCTGAATTAGAAACAGCGGTAAATTTGTTAACACAAACTTTTTAAAACGAAATGTAACGGGATATTTGAAATTTATATGAAAAATAATTTGGATTTTTTTTTTAAGAGATATGAATTTTTTCCATACAAATTTTAAATATTCGTTAACAACATTTTTCAATAATTAACTAAAATACTGCTTCTTTTTCAGGTGGATGTTGAAAAAGCTTTAACTTTAGATCGTAAATGCATAAATGGTCGCCCCTTATTTATATCCAGTGTTTTACGTGATAAGGAACAACGTCAGAAATTTAAATATACAACCGAGAAGGAATTACATAAGGTGTTTGTTAAAGGTTTACCTCAGGATTGCAAACAAGCTGAAGTAGAAGAGATATTTGGAGCTTATGGAAAATTAAAGGATGTTAGATTAGTTTTTCACAAGTAAGTTTAAATTATAATTTTTTTTATAAACTTTCTAGTTCCGTCAATAATTATATTGATCATGCCACAGACTACCCAGACATTTAACAGCCGATTGAATAAAATTGCATTGATACACAGAAAGGGATAGACATACAAAAAATATTTACCATGCAATTTATATGGATTTTATTTTTTCTATCTCATTTTACAAATCACTGCAATGTCAAAATAACCATACGGTTCAAGAATGTAGTCTGTGTATTATTTTTTTTTTAAATTAAAATGTTCTTTTGTAAACATTTGCCTTTATATTTTTCAGATCTGGTAAATTTAAACGAATTGCTTATATTGAATTCGAACAAGAATCTTCCGCAAGTAGAGCTGTTTTGGCCACAGATAATATATCTCTAAGAGATCATACAGTAGGTTTTAATAAAATTATAATTAACTTGCAACATTTAAATAATTCTTTTACAGATATCCGTTTCTATTTCGGCACCACCACCCAAACCCACCACTACCGCACCAGTCAATCCTATCAAATTATTAGGTCTTGCGCCGAAACGTAAAACAAATGAACAAAAACCAAGAATGTCCTTAATACCAAATGTGGTGCGTAAAAATCTAAACACTGACAAATCAGCCACTAAACCAGCAGCTTCATCCTTCTCAACGGGACCACCCCAAAGTAATGATGATTTTCGTAAACTCTTTAACAAATAGATTTTACAAAACAACAAGTAAATCTGTATAAAACAAATTATATGTTTTACAACAAAATAAAGTGTAAATGCAATAAATGAGAATATTTTATGATCCTAAAAAGAAAAGTTTTAGCCAATTTGTGGAATTTGTGGGTTTTAAAATAAAAAAGCTATTCATAAGTTTAAATGAAAGGCTAACGTCGAGGGCACAACATTTTTTACCCAAAAATTTCCATACAAGAAAGTTGTCGTAGCCTTTGTAACATCTGTTGGTGTTGTGCATTCGTTTTTTTTTAATTATAAATATAGTCGTCCTAGTAAATTATAATAAAATTGAAGATGGTTTTTGCCATGACATAAATTAATATTAAATGTCTCTATTTAACACAGATTTACCACTCAGCAAAAATGGATTTTGTACAAAAATTTTTGTCTAGCATCCGTGTTTTGGGCCGGGGCCTGCGAAGCTCCTCAGGCTTTAAAAGCCGGTACGCTTAGTAACATATAAGTGGGGGTACTCAAATGAGAGGAAATTTCCGCAGGATATCAAAAATGCATTTTGTTTCATGATTCATGGTATGTGGCTCCCTGTAGATCGAGCCATCTAAAGGGATTTTTTTGATTTAAGCGAAATTAACGTTCAGATTGAAGCCGATATTTTTTAGTATTTTTTTATTGAAGCCAATATTGAATACTTTATTAAAAACAATTGAATCTTAAATTAAATACTTTGATTAACAACGATTTTAAGTATGGTATTAGCCACAGGGTACCCCTGTGGTTTTAGCTAAGATTGAAGAAGACTATAGTCAAGCTTGATTGAAGATACGTTTTACGATGAAAGCTGAGACTGGAAACTTTGAAGTATGAATACCCTTTGTTTAACTGCGAACTAATCCAAAAGACCCTGGAGACGATTAAATAAACGTATCAATCACATAATGTGCACACACACGTTGTCGGCAATGATTGATGAAAATCAAAAAGTTGATTTTTTTATTTGGTCGTCTACTATTGTGCTTAACAAAAAAATTTATTTGCTTTGTGTTTGTCATCATGAAGTGTACAAATGAAAAAATTTACATACATAATTTGTGTTTTACGTCTCTGATAAAAAAAAAGAAAAACGTCTGTTTGTGATTTTTGGTGATTGACGTGTTTATTTGTACGTCTCCTTTAAAGCTGCAAGCATATGACACACATATTACTGACGGGTTCTTAGAACTCCTACTCAAACTAAGACTGAAGTACGATTTTAGCTTATACTCAGAGTATTGAAGACATCTTTAAAATTATTAAATTTAAGATTAATTACTTTACTGAAACATAATAAAATATTAAATATCTTTTCAGTGCGGTTTAAAGAAATATTAAAAACTTATCGAAGCCAAATTTTGGCTAAGATTGAAAGCTTGGCTAAAACAAGATAAAAATATTGTCAATAATATTTATTGATTGTCTCTAGGGCACTTACATGTCTGTGAAACTTTCAAATTAACTACAAATGGTGTAAACAATTTGAAATAAAAACAAATATTGAATTAAAATCCAGACTTTCGTAGTAACAAATACAAAATTTAAAAATGTCTTCGCCACCTACACCATCATCTCAAGAAAATCCTGGAAATTCATCAGCAGCATCCACTCAAAATCCCCTACCCGACAGTAGTCGAAAAATTGAAGAATCTTTTGTTAAAATAGTAACTACCAAAGAAGAATTTGAAAATATTATAAATTCAGCAGGTGACAAACATTTATTTGTTGAATTCCATGCATCCTGGTGTGGACCCTGTAAACTATTGGACATAAAATTACAACAATTAGCTAAACAATGCACAGACAAAGTAATTGTAGTTAAGATCGATGTGGACGAATTGGAAGAGCTGGCTATAGAATATGATGTAACCACTATGCCGGCCTTTATAATTATGAAAAATGGTCAAAAACTAGAACAATTCTTTGGCAGTAAGGCGCAACAATTGAATGAAGCAATAGAGAAGTATTTGGGAAAACAACTATAAAAAAAATTCAAATAAAATTAGAGACAGCCAAATTGGAAATTGAACAATATGTCAATTATTATATATTTCTAAAATAAAAATTGCTTTTTACAAAATAATTATTTACTATTTTTGATCAAGATTTTTTAAACATTAGCAAAATGTCTGCCACCAGTAATGCTGATACAAGACACTCAAAATCGTTAGAAAAATCAAAGAAAGAAGATTTAGAAAATTCTTCAGCATCCTTAACTGCTCCAGTTTCATTTATAACCTCTAAAACGAATTTATTGCTGCTCACTAACAAGAATAATTTTAATAATATCCTTAAGGAAGCCACTGATAGATTTCTACTAATAGAATTTTTTGCCAATTGGTGTGGACCCTGTAAAATGTTGGTTAACAAATTAGAAGAATTAGCCAATTTCTATAAGGGCAAAATATTAATAATCAAAATTGATGTAGATGATTTTGAAGATTTAGCTTTGGAACATAATATTTCAGCCATTCCCACATTTATGATTATGAAAAATCAAAAGAAATTAAAACAATTTTCAAGCAGTAATTTTGAAATTTTAGAAAAAACCTTGGCAAAATATGTTGATGCAACTCAGAAAAAGGGAAATGGTGAAAAGGCAAATATTGAAAGTGAAAAAGAACCTTTAAAAACATTTGGCAAGAAGATATAAATAAATGTAAACTGTTGTTGTTAGAACAACGGTAACAATTCAAATTAACAGTGGACAAAAAAGACAAAATTTGGAAACACCTTTAGTTTTTATAAGTGAGAAATTTAGCTTTTTTATGAAAAAAAAATATAAAATAAAATTATAAAAATAAAACTTATTTACAACTTATTAAATTTAGCTTTTATAAAATAAAAGAGATAAAAATCGTGATCACTTGAAAAATTTGCAAAAATTAAACATGCAATAAAATGATAGCAAGCAATTGCTAAATCGATTGCAGAAAAATTATAAAATTATTATTGCTAAGGCCTATTGACACCTGTGCCCTGATTATGTCACATGGGCTTGCTGTTACTAGTTATTTACTAGTTTTTTCTGCATTTAATTTACCTAGTAAAACCGTCATTACCAACATTATTCCCAGCAGTGAAAAACGTTTATTTATTCAATATCTATACAAAGAAAGCCTTCATGTCCAATTTATTGCTTTCTCTATTTTTTTTTATTCTGAAATTTTTCTTACAAAACCCCTGAAAAAAAGTTAAAAATTATTTAAAACAGTCGGTATATTGACACATTTTTAAGTAGTCAAGAAAACTTTTTTTAAATTTTTTGTCATAATGATACAATAGGTGTGTTCGACGTACGTTACCGCGGGTGCCCGCGGGAACCCAATCTTACCAGAAAGCGTTTCTTGTAACAAAAATTGGGTAAATGAGAGCGTTCATGAGAGAGTAATTGTGTTTCTCTTTTTACCAGAACTTACCCTAAAAAAAAAGAACTTACTAAAAATAGATTTGAAAATGTAAGTAGATATTTGCCATTTCAAATATATTTACTGTTTTTTAATATGAATAAATTTGATTTTTATTTTTGGGTACAAAATGTAGTTTTGTGCGTTCGCAGTATTTTGGGCATTTTTATGGTTTTGTGAAAGAATTTTTTGCTTACTCTCATTTTACCAGACTTTACCCAAAATTACCTCGTTCAGACCTATTATCGTTCATTTTGTGCTAATAGGAAGCAAATTAGCTGCTAAAACACGATTTCAAAGCACAATCGTCAAAACGGCATTGTCAGACGATAATCATCTTATAGAACTCAGAAAAAATAAAAATTTTCAATTTTTATTAATCATATTTATTATTCGAGAGAGGATCCCGGCGTGCTTCGCTACGCATGAATATTAACATTGAATCAAATTTATTGGTTTTTTTATTTAACCTTAAAATGATCACTCACAGCTGTCAATAGGTGTGTTCGACGTACGTTACCGCGGGTGCCCGCGGGAACCCAATCTTACCAGAAAGCGTTTCTTGTAACAAAAATTGGGTAAATGGAGCGTTCATGAGCGAGTAATTGTGTTTCTCATTTTACCAAAACTTACCCGTACTTTTTGTTTGGGTAAAATGGTCAAATCATCAGCTGTTGCTAATAAAATAGCTGTTTTGCATTTTTGAAAAAATTTAAATTAAAATTTACTATAAAGAACTTTTCCTTCTTAATAATGCAAATATATTTATTATTTAAATATATTTATTATTTAAATATATTTATTATTTAAATATATTTATTATTTAAGCTGTTTCTTAATATGAATAAATTTGACGTTATTTTTTGGGTATGAAATACGGTTTTGTGCGTTCGCAGTATTTTGGGCATTTTTATGGTTTTGTGAGAGAATTTTTTGCTTACTCTCATTTTACCAGACTTTACCCAAAATTACCTCGTACAGACCTAATGTGTATGCGTGTAACGTGTATTTAACGTGTGTATGAAGTCAGCACACAGTATACGTACCGCACACGCTCCATGGGCGCATACGTATTTGTTGTTGTTTTTTTATATGGACAAAATCACATGTTGACATGAAATGTCATAACTCACGAAAGCGTCGACCGATTTCTTGCAAACTTTAGATAAACCAGATAAACGACTATACGAACAAACGCTAATCGAATTCGGTTTGACCGTTCGTGAGTTATAAAGTCCCAACAAACTTGCAGCAATTTTTTATATATATAGATATTACGGCAGGATATTTCTTCTTTTTGAATTTGGTATATCACGGTTTACAAATTTTGCCTTTAGTTTATTTTAATTTAAAGAAAATATAGCTTTGCATATTTTCTTTCAATTAAAAATCATTAAATATGCACTTAAAATCAAATATGCAACAACAAATCGATGCCCTTTGGTTGCAAATTCTTTGATTCGGAAAAGTATTTAATTGTAATAGTTTTTTTAAGCTTTTGACAAAACAACATGCATTTGCATTAAAGTCGCGGCCCTGCAAAATAACAATTACTCCACAATTAAATAAAAGAAACTTTAAATTATGAAATAATTGTAGTGTTTCTTTTTGGTATAATTTTATTCATCCAAACAAATCTAACAAAATATCTTTTTATAAACAAAGTTTTAAGTTAAGAACACAATACTTTAAAATAAAGTCCGAACCAGATAGTGAAGGTGCCAATGAATTTCTCGAAATTAATTTTTAATATTTTTTAGAATTTCTTACTAAAGTTATTTTGAAGGCAATTCTCGTTTATTGAGAAAATTTTCTAAGTGTCTACACAGCGTTTATTTGATTAGAATTAATAATCTGTTTCATCGGCAAACGCTTTTTAACAAAAAATGAAATCACAAATCACTTTTGCAAATTAAAACTTTAATTTATATCAAACTATAAACTCTCAGATAGTGAAAATAATATTCATCTTTTAGTTTCGTTAAATGAATTATAATTGTACAATGGCCATTTAATGCAGTAAAGTTGGATCAAATAAAAATTTGGAATACAGTGAGTAGGTGCCATAAATTTCAATTTCACACGGATTTCAATTCGCACTAAGTCTAGTTTTGCAAAATTAATGAAAATAATAAAACTTGTTACACTTACCAGTAATTAAAAATATGTAGTTGTCATTGCAGAAGCTATTCATTTTTAAATTTAACCATCGTAAATTGATTTCCTCGTGAAAAACTTCACTCGAAATTGAATGGCCTCAAAACGTAATTTTAATTGTAAGAAATGAATCAATTTTTTTTTTTAAAGAAAGACACAAATCACTTGCTCTGGAAAAATAATAGTCTTGTACATTAATTTTGCTTGAAAACAAATTGTACTATTCAAGAAGTAACGTAAAAACGGGCCCATTCATTTTAAGAAACAAAAAAAAAAAAAAAACAATATTTTTCATTAAAAAAATGTGACTATAATTTTGTATTTTACTATAATAAAGTAATTTTTGCTTTATTATGTATTATTTTGTAAATAATACTTTTACCCAACTTTTACAACTGCAATCAGAAAGTTTTCTCTGTAATTTTCGTCATATACTTCAAAGAGAAAACCTGTTTTTTTTTTGTTTTTATACCTTTGCTTTATTTTAATTTTGTAAGTTCCGTTATTAAAAATGGCAAATTTTTTTGAGTTGCCATGCTCTGAATCAAAATAAAATTTATTAAGTATTAAAAAACACTGAGAAAAAGCAATTGCCTTTTAAATATTTCCGCTTACTAGCAAATTTTGGTACAAAACAGAGAAGATCTACAATACCAAATTGAAATAGCTGCTGATAAATTAGTAGTCATTTATTTCCGTGCCAATTGGTGTACTCAGTAAAAAACTGTAGCTCTCAAGTTGTATGAGTTAAGTAAGCAATATCCAGCCAAAGTTAGATTTTTTTAAGTAAATTTAGATGATAGACACTGTGTAGCTATTGCTAGTAAATATAACATTAGCAAAACGCAAACATTTATTTTTCTGAAAGATGCACAGATTATTGATGGTTATGTGGGTGGTGATGATTAAAAGTTATTGAGAACAATAGAACAAAATGTGGGCGAAAAATAATTGAAATAAGTTTTTGAAACGCTGCACCAAGGAGATGATGAATTCATATTAGAGGATGCAGTTGAAGATGATATATAAAGAGAATCTTAATATTCGAAAAGTTTTGATAATTAGCAAATTAAATTTTATAAATAACGATTATTTTTTTATTAAATTAAACCCAATTTTTTTGCAAAACATACCATATTTTTTCGTATAAAAATTGTTTTAAATAATATTACTTTTTTCTCTTTATTTTTAATAAAACAACTTGATGTATGTTTAAATTAGAGGTTTCATTTCTATTTTATAATTAAAACATTTTGCTTTTGTTTATTTCGAAAAATATTTTTCAAAATATACAATAAAATGTTTTTCTAATTACATAATTAAAATTATATTCCTAATTAAGCTGGCAATAAAACGAAAATCCTTCTGTTACTGCCACCATAAAGATAAGTGGAAAAAAAGTATTCAATATGAATTTGTGTTTTCATAAAATTACTTTTTGGCGAAAGTGATTTTCATAGCATGTGAAGGCGTTATTTTAAATCCTTGCAGAGCTTCCTTGGCAGCATTACTTTGAAGTTCGGTGGCGAATTCCACAAAAGCAATATCATGACGATTGGGAACTAAACGTACTTCTTTAAAACCGGGGAATTGATTAAACAACATGGACAACATCATTTCATTTGTTTCTTCAGGTAGATTGGTAAGGAAAAGAATTTGATTGGGAGGCTGTTCAGTTTGTGAATTTGGATTAGCATTCTCCGCGTTTGAGGTCTTTTTCTTTTTGTCCCTGTAAACAAAAAAATTAATAAATGTTTTTACCTTCCTTTATTTAAAACTTACTTTTTATCTTCTACTGGTGCTACCGGCTTTGGTGGTTTCAATTTCTTGGGTCTTTCCTTGAAGGTACCCTTTATCTTGGCCACAACATCTGAATCTGTTTTAGAATACGCTATGCGCATTGGTTTATCATAAAATGGAAATCCCTGCATGGTCCTTAGCGCATTTGAGGCACTGGCTATTTCCTTGAAGATAACAAATGCCTGACCACGCATTTTGAGTGTTTTCAGTGCCACTATATCCAAGATTTGACCAAATTGAGAAAAGATGGCGTATAGGGATTTTTTCAATTCTTCTTTTTTGATTTTTTCATTAAGATTATTAATGTAGATGGTTTGATTAGGACGCACATCCATTTTGTTTTTATAATTATATTACTTATATAATTTAAATTTATTATAAAATACTTAAATTTTTCACAAAATTATTAAAAAAACGCGACTTCTATTGACCTGAAAAAAACACCGCACAAAATTAGACGTTTAACGAATTTGTGTGTGTGTGTGTGTGTGCCTATAAATGCTTGTTTCTACGCTAAGCTTACAAGTCATTAACTTGGAAAACGAATTGTAACAAATAGAATACAACAATAAATGTTATACTATACATACAAAACTAGCTGGTTTATGCGGTAAACTAAGTTCTAAAATCTCATATAAAATTGACATTAGTTCACTTAAAAGATAACGCTTAGAATTATTGACGTTATTGTTAGCCTCTTTTACGTGTGTGTTACGAGTTTATTATGAATGTTCCTGTTTACACCTTGCCATATAAATACAGCTGCAGCTGCAAACATAGTATTTTTTATCACATTATTATGAAATATTCTATTCTATTATAAAACAAACATTTTTTAACCTTGCATCCTCACGATCAAGTTTGTGTTTCAAGATTTTCACACATACTACTTGTCGAAATTCATTTGAATTGACAGCTGAGACGTAGGCTGCACACAACTTGAAAGAAATTTCACTTTTTAAGATGTAATCGTCTTTGTCGACAAAATATTTGTAGAAAGAAAAGCGAAAAATAGTTCAACAGAATTGTAATCAGCTGTTTTCCAAAAACTTAAATTGAAACACTCAACTTGAAAGAAAAATTGAAAACAAGTTCGCATCAATATTTAAAAGTATGAGTGTATTAGTAAAAATGTGTGAGTGTATTAAATCTTGAAAGGCAAAACTTGGTTTTATTACCCCCAAGCAAGGAATAATGTTGGTATTCTGCAAGAAACAGGAGACTAATACCTGTGTTTATGCCGAAAGCTATCAACGTTGGCTTTTCTCATTTCCATACAAATTTGATATAAGTAACGAAAAGAGTTAACACTAAACGTTGACATATGTCAAATTGACAAGTTTTTAGCCAATAATTCGTTTGAAAATAATCCCCATCTCTTAAGCGTGCGTGGTGTTACATTTTTCATCGTTTCATTTTGTTTTTGTGTCCCTAAAATATAAGTGCTGTCACTGGTATGTGTTTTAGAAATAAGATCTGGCATCACCAAATACCGATGAGAAGGAAATGTCGAAAAAGATGTTTTGTGGTTTTGTGCAATGTTGGCAACTTCTTTTCAATAAAAGTTCCAAAATTTTACCAAAAACGCTAGCTTTCCTAGCTTTCTTATTAGAGTTGGTCAATTTGACTAAAAATGCATAGTACCTTTTAGAGGAAACATAACAAATTAAGGCGAAAATGGGAAAAGCGAAATTTTCAAACTACACCGAAATTAAATATAGTGTTTATTATATAGAACTACAGAAGCAAAAGCATGACAAATACTTCACGAAATTAAGAAAAATAGGGTAGAGATACCAGGATGTATATGATAAAAATAAAAATATGCACTAAAAACATGAATCAAATATAACATAATCTAAAGTATATAAAAATAATAAATATAAGTTAGTTATTTTTCCAATATAAGTATTATTAAGCGCTTTTTCTTAGTTCAACAAAATTTTTAAGAAAGTTTAAAAAACATAATATATAAATTTGAAGCCAAAATATAAACATGTAAAGTTATACCAAGTTATATATACACTATCTTCGCCCGGTTAATTTAATTTAAATATATTCCGTTTTCATTTGATTGAAAAAAAAAATATTTTATGAATTGGAAAAGTATAATTCAAATCAATTACATTTGGTTGAATTGATTCGTTAATATTATATTAATGTGTTTGATTTTATTAAAAGACTCAGCAACAACAATTAGTAATTGATTGAATAAATAAGCATATAATTTAAACAATATTAGATTAAAAATTGAATTAAATAATTGTATTTTTATAGGTCTATTTTAGTTTTTATTAGATATTTAGGTGGTGTTTCCCGACCCTGTTTTCCTTCATACATGCTATACAAAACAAAATGTGGTCACTCATTCGTCTTATGGAAACACTGATTTATTTAATGGGAATATAAAGCGCAACAAAAATTATAAAAAACGTACATAAATAATGTTAAAAGCACCAACATGGAATCATTGCTTGTAAGGAGTTTTCTTTTTTCCCAAGAAAAGTAGGTAAATCTAACTAAAATATCGCTAAAAGCTATATCACAAACAAAAACACGAAAAATCTTGCTAGAAAATCTCCAAATTTGCAACACTGGTTGTGTGTGTTCAGATTATCTACATTTTTGTAAATTCCTTTTTTATACAGATTTTTTCGTTTTAATTTTTTATTTAATTTATACAAAATACATATTTTTGCAATAAAAAAATCACTGATAGTGCCTCAAAAATATAAAAAATCTAAACAAATTACGGATTGTTAATGATCTTTAAACAAGAAACACAAAAGTGAAATAAAAATTGTTGAAAGAAAAAATGTCGAAAAATAAATTTCATACATTACCAAATGCAGCAGAAACAAATATCGTTGAAGTGAAATCAAAGGTAAAAACTACGAATTATTGGGAAATGGAGGAAAATAGAAAAATAATTAATTTCGTACCACCAAGTACTATAATTATTTATTTATAAATGCCTTTAATACGATATTTTATTGGGTTTCTGAAAACTTTTACTATTGTTAAAACATGGAGAATGATTCATTTGTAGGTAGATGCTGTTTTTATTACACCTCCTTTTTAACTTTTCGCACATTCCATTGAGTTATTCTAATAATCGTTATGATGCATCATCCGAAATCTCAGTGCATATGCTGAATCCAATAAGCATTACAACCTTGCTAAATCTGGTATAGTATTTACCTGTTCTACAAGCACTACTAACATTATTGCTTACCTGCATGTTTAAATATGTGAATCTTAAATACTTTTGTCTATTATGGCTCAAATTGATTATTATTTGTTGGTTTTATTCTTCAATTTTTGGTCAGTGACGCTGCTGTTGAATAATGAAATACATAATGAAATTTCATATTACATGACTTACCTGTTGTGTCAATGGTTACTGATAATGTGTTAATTATTTCCCTTTGATAAAAACTGAAATAGAAGGAAAATGCAATAAATTTAATGCCGTAAGAATAGCTTATGCCGTATTATCAAATCAAATAAAAAGTAAACGCCCCTATTTGAACACGAACAGTTTTGAAATTATTCTAACAAAGATATCGTATAAATTTCGCTAAAAGTCGAGATTTTTTCCAAATTCGACAAAATTTAACAAACAATGATGATGTCTCGAAAATCCTTTGAGCTATTTGAAAGATGTTTTCAGATTTATATTTTTATTTATATTATTTAAATCGCTGAATGGCTGATAAATTGACCGATTTTTTTTTCTTCCGTTCAATAAAAAAATGAAATCGTTCCAAGTGATTAAAATCATTTCTTTTGATAAAACGAACTTTTAAAATTGATTTAATTATTTTCAAAACGAATCAAAAGGGACAATTTGGGAATTAAATCCATTCAATGATTGTCGTTTTGGTTTAATTTGTTAAATTTCAATTCAGAATTCATAAATTGAATTAATGGATTAAATCTTTGAAGCTCTATGAAAAATATAGTGGGAACAAAAATTATTCAGATATGTCTATTATAGCAAATCAAATAAATTTTTTTTAGCTTATTTTGCTGACAAGCCATCTAAATGCAACTGATTTATGTGTTAACCATATTTGGCCATATTCAGCGATGTGGTGGTAAATTTTACACCTTTTATTTTTAATAAAAATTTTTAATAAAATCATTTCTTCAGAAATAAAAAAAAGTATACTACATTTTTAATCAACAAAATTACTATTTTCTTTATTAATTTCATCAAAAGATTTATTACATCAATAACTTATAATAATGTAAAGAGAGGCTGAAATTTACAACCACCTCCACGGTTAAAGGTTAAAAAAATTAATATTTGTTTCTCTATATATTTTTGACTAACGTTATTGTCAATTTCTATAGTTAGACTGTTTTCGTAATAGCTAACCAGGCCTTAAATTATTTTATTTGAAAAAATAAAATATAGAAAATTTTCGTTTGAAGACAATTGTTGTACTTTTGTTGCCGTTTAATTTTTGGGGCTCTCTTTTTTGGATTAAAAGCATATTATATTTAATATTACAAATAATTAAATGAATAGTATTAATAGGATTTGAAATCATATAATCATGTTCTTTTTTTTATAAATTGTTTTATTGCAAAGAAACGTTAACATTTTATTAGTAAATTATAGAGAATAAAAATTTAAAAATTCCACAGAGCCTGCTGGCTGATCATTAACTATCAATATAGATTATGTTGTTCATTTAATATTAATTAGGACAAACATTTGAAATTAACAGCTTTGTTATTGGATACATTAAGAATTACAGCCATATGCATAGACATTTAGTTGGTTCTTGTAACAGTTTTATAAAGAAATTTTGTTGTTGTTTTGCATGTTAATTTAACTTATAAGTGTGTTAATAAAACAACAAATTGTTTATGCATACGGCTGTTAAAGTTCATAACAAAAACTGTAAAAAATAGCGGATAAATATAAATTGTTAAATTTCGTTTATGTAAGTCTAATTGTGTGTTGTTTTCGGGTTTGTTAATTTGTTTCCAAACACTCAATATAAAATAGACAATCATCAAAGCAATGAACCAACAAGAGCCTGGATATTGAGTAAGGTTGTGTTGCGGCAACCAAAAACACTAAGTATTCTATCCTGCTTGCTCCGTGGAATTTTTCAGATTTAATTCTCTATAATTTACTAAAAAAAAAATTTCATGTTTCTTTGCAATATAATAATTTATAAAAAAAGAATACGATTATATGATCTAAGATCCTATTGATTTTATTCATTTAACGAAATAAAAGATCAACAATACAAAAAAACTTCTAGGTAATTGCTGTCGTTTCAAAATGCCATTCACACTACACCAAAAATGTATCCACAAACAGTGTTGCTTGTTGGTATTTTCTTTACGATTTGGGACTGTCGGCCTTACGACGTTTTCTTTTCTTTTAGATAGTTTAACTAATTCGTTTATAAAAGCTTTTCTGCATGGAATTTTTTTTAAACAGTTGTTCTAAATTACAAAATTTTAAAATGGTCTTTAAGGCCAATAATATATGTATTGTTAGATTAATAACTACCCTGTAGGAAATTTCGATAGTGAAACTGTACTGATTCACTATTGACTTTGTCACCAGTACTACTGACTAATTGTGCCCTAGCCAATGCTTTCTGCTGTAGACATTTAACATGTGCGTGTCATTGCGATTTTACACAACTATTGACTTGGTGTTGACATTGGAACCAGAGATTCACTAGTACATTTTAGTAATCCTAGTCTACACTTTTGAAACTTTTTACTTGATTTCCACACTTGGCAGGAAATAAGTTTAAAAAGGTGCATTTATTTTGTTAAATTATATATTTTTTTAATAATTTTTTTTATAAATTTCATTAAAGTAAAAAAAAAATTGTCGTCAAAATTTAATTTTGGAGAAGACAAATCTTCAGGCTCCACAAAATCTCTAGAGTTGCAATTTTCACTAAAAACTGTTGCCTCTTTCTTGTTATTTTTATACAAAATTGATTCTTTTTTCACAAGTTTTTTATAATTTCTTTTGCTCAGTATATGTATATTTTGTTCAAATTTGTGTATTTTACTTTTAAATTCATTTTTTTTATATTTTTATTAAAAACTTTAATTTTGCATGCAGCTATGCACATGCATTTTCAACAAAATAAAACAATAAAAAAATCAAGAACAAGCACAGCTTTGCAGCAGCAAAAAAGGAAAGGAAAGTATAGACGCTTTGTGGACTTGTCACCAAAAGAGTCGATAAAAGTGGTGACTTGTAGGCACTTGACCCCAGGCTTCCTACAGGGTATGAACAGCAATTATAAAAACTTAAAAATGCAAAGCAAAAAAAAAAAATGTAAATGTACTCTTACATTGAATACGTAACGAATAATTTTTCTGACAATGCTCTGAATTCTATCTAAATTATAAGACAATGTTCCAGAAAAAACTTTAAGGCCATAATTGATCGGCGACATTAGTAGGGAATGAGCTAAAATATATCTTATATGTCTTTGTGTGTATGCCCTCAAAGAGTACAATCTTCTCAAAGAAAAAAAAAACAAACTCTTTTTGCAAGTTAATCAATGTGATTATTAAAGTTAAAATTATAATCAATAATAACTCCAAGACATCTAAGAGATCCCACATAGTCAGTTATCTGACCATTGATACCATTTTATACTGCCTTTGTCATAGTTGAATTACCATGGTTTCGATCCGCAAAAATATAGATAAGTCCATTTTCGAACCAATGGAACAAAATTTCTACCGACATACATTCGAAATGCTAATGAAGGGGGGGGGGGGGGGGGGGGGGGAAGTGTTAAGAATTTGAAACCAATGGATGAGGTACCCCTAAACTACACTTCAGCCTCCACTTTTTTATATTTTAAGGCCCTGTGCGAGATGACTAAATATATTCTAAACAAAATACAAATTGACAAAAGGATTTAAAATTGTTTTGAAAAATATTTGAAAATATTTTTAAATTTCAAAGAACTTTATAAACCTGAAGTTAGTTTAGATTTTATTTAGCCAGTTCGCACCTACCCTAAATGCCAAAAATTAAAAAAAATAATTAAAACTAATTTTAATAAAAAATTTAGCTGAGTTTGACAAATCATGAAAAATGCACGAATTTAAATCAAACTACTCGTTACTATTTAATTAATTTAGTTTGATGCAGAATATCGGCGATTCGGATTAAAGCGTAATGGAGAACCACCCAGTTTTGAAAGTTTCAATACGCTTGTCAAACAATTACATGGATTATTTAATATACAATTCCTAATACGTTACATTGACCCAAGTGACCACACACTACTGCCCATCAATAACGATAAAAACTTTGAACAAGCAATTAAGACAGCACATCCCATTTTACGTATCATTGTGCAGCGTGAAGAGGATATGGAATATGGTGTACCAAAACCACAACGCAACAACTTTATGTTTAAAGGGATGCTGGGACAAACGCCAGGAAAACATAAAGGGCCACCCATCTCAATGCCAATTGATTTTCGTCAAGTATCGCAAATTATTGATGTAGATATTGTGCCGGAAACACACAGGCGTGTACGTCTTTTGAAACATGGCAGTGACAAACCTTTGGGATTTTATATACGAGATGGTACATCGGTACGTGTTACCCAGAATGGTCTGGAAAAACAACCGAGTATATTTATATCACGTCTGGTACCGGGTGGTTTGGCTGAAAGTACTGGTTTATTAGCAGTTAATGATGAGGTCATTGAAGTGAATGGTATTGAAGTTGCAGGAAAAACATTAGATCAGGTATGTCTTTTATATTAAATATATCGAAATGATTTAAAAAACTCTTGTTATTTTTCTCAATTAGGTTACCGATATGATGGTGGCCAATAGCTCAAATCTTATTATTACCTTTAAACCGGCCAATCAACGTACTTTATCATCTCCCCGTCGTGGTTCATTTTCACGTACTAGTCAATTGTCTAGTGGTTCGCATCACACTAATCACACCAATACATCCGATGAACTCGAACAAGATGATCAAGATGAGGTAGTAGACTTAACCGGCATAACGCTAGATGACAACACTGGCAATGGTGGTGGTGCGGCAGCCGGAGCAAGCACACTTACTAGCACCACTTCCCAACATTCTCATCATAACACACATCATTTAGCGTCTGGTGGTGTTGGTGGAGGTAATTCGACAATTGTTGTATCACGTGATGGTGTCTTAAACCTCTGAGTCACGTTAATTTTATTGCATAATTTTTTTATTTGACCAGAAAATCTGATATAGTTGAAAATGTACGAAAACAGTTGATTATTTAATAATGTCCGTCCGTTATTTAAGTGTAAACAGACATACAAATTTATTTATAATTATTTGTCTTTTAGTCATTCGCCTGAATAAGTTGTTGACAATCGAATTGAATTATCGTTTTAAAATTCAAAATTTTTATAAACTATAAAACAAAACATATCCTTATATTGCTGCAAAAGTTTTTTGCTTTTGAATAAACTAAAAAAAATTACCATTAAAAGTCGTCAGGATTAAAAATTAACAATTACGAAAGATTGAGTGGTTTTGAAAGTATTGTCAAAGATATTAATATTTTACAATGATTTTATTTTTATCCCAGCAAAAGCAAACATTACCAAATAATAATCATGCATTACCTTACTACTTCACTGATGAATTTTACGGTCGATGATCCCCAAGGTAATGTTTGTACACATTACTTTGGAGGTTGTTTATATGGTTATAAGAATGAAAAAGTGTTGTTTTTTATTAAAAAAAATTTGCTTAAATGTTTACCTTACCCTGTTGCTTACAAAAAAAGACAAAGTAATGAATATATTTTTAAAAATATTTCAATTATTATTTCACGTTTATAAATCATGCAATACGTAATCAATGATGGGTAACTCATTACTTTATGATTAAAAATAATGCAGTAGGTAAAGAGTTATTATTACAAGGTAATGCATACAACGTCAAGCGGATTCATTAGAAAACATCAGCTGGTCAACGTTTCAAGAAAAGTTAAAAATGCAGACAATTTTTATTTGGGCATAAACTTTGGACGTACCAATTTTCATTGAAAAAATGCTGACGTTTTCTTAATTCAGCAGAATATGGATTAAAATATTGCTTAAGAATTTAAAGCTGCTAAATGACTGATTGAAAATAAAATTTTAAAACTTTTTAAAATTTTTGGACCGTACCAGAAAACGTACACCAGCGAATATAAAGTGTTTTTGAAAGCAAATTTCAAAAAAGATAAATATATTTTAATTGCCGAAAGTAGGGGTCGCCTTTTTTAATTTTTCGTTATATCTTGCGTATTTACAGTCCGATCTTAAAACGGCATATGTCTAATTTTTTTGTCTCGGGGAGACCATACTTTGCTCCAAAGTCCATTGACCCCGCAAATCTCAGTTCCTACAACTCTAATGTGCGACCCTAATGTCAGAAAATTAAAGCTCGCAAAAAACCAAAAAACTTTTGATAAGGAAGTATTTTGATAACTCCAGCATCAATATATCATACTTTAATACTAAAGATATTAGGAAAAATTTAAAAAAGTGGCCCCTACATTCCGCAATAAAAACATTTTTAAAATAGATGTGCTGGAATTATCGAAATACTTCCTTAGCAAAGGTTGTATGATTTTTTGCGAGCTTTAATTTTCTGACATTAGGGCGGCACATTAGAATGGTAGGAAATGAGATTTGGGGGGTAACTATGAGAACGGGACACTTGAGGTCAATGATCCTTAGACCAAAAATTTTGCTATCCCAGAAACAAAAAAATCGATACATCACACTTTAAGATCGCACTGTGAATATTAAAGATGTAACAAAAAACTTAAAAAGGCGGCCCCTACGTTCGGCAAAAAAATATTTTCCTTTTTTTTTAAATGGCCTTGCAACAATACTTTATGAACGAAAGGTGTACTATGCACTATTTTTTTTGCTGTAAGGTGGTATGCTCCACTGTTCATCAATAAAGAGTGGGGCAAAACCTTCATATGATTTTCTTTCGATACAACTTTTTTTTAAAGTGAAAACTCATTAACTGATTATGATTATTCGTACTTTTAAATTTTGTTTCAATTAATTTTGGAAAATTATGCCCGACAAATGGCTGCCGTCGGCGTTGATGCAAATTTGGGCTCTTCTGATTACATTTTGCACAACTGTCCGTAGCATTTGTGGTGTCAGGTTGTCAATTTCAGCTTAAATTGTGTTCTTAAATTCATCCAAGTTGAGGGGCTTGTTCACGTACCGTCGGCTCCTTCGAAAAATACCCTTGCCGACGTAAGTGCAAACAACATTGTGACTTTGAGAGGCTTTAATGGTGCGTGATGGGCTATGCATGGATTTTCCGTCGCCTAGAACCAATAAAATAAGCCCCGTCGCTCATGATTTCTTTTAATGGAAAATCTTCCACTTTGTCGTTGAGTTCCAAAATCTTACGGCTTAGGCGTATAGCTATTCATTGTTACTCACTCATGTACTTATTCAAATTCGTAATTGTTAATTTTTAATACAAAATATTCTAATTTTATTTAAAATCATATTCAATCAAATATTTTGTATCATCTAGATTGATCACAAGGGGTGCATTAAGTGTTGCCCTATAAAAAACAGAATTGTTTAAATGTTATTTTAAAATATACAACAATACAACAATTATTTTAAAATATATAAATTTTAACAACTCTGTTTTTAAAAGCATGATACATACAATACTTAGTACAACTTGTGAACTCCTTTATCATTTTCTTGTTGTCTAAAAAAAAAAATCATACACACACAATCGGTATTTGTTGTATTTTAATTATACAAGTATTTAAAAAAATATATATGTTAGAAATAGTTTTTAACGCTTTTTTAAAATAACTTTTGTTTCCTGGTTACTTAATTCTAAACCTTATGAACGTCCTTGTTAAACTGTACTCCCTCCAACAACTACTACAACTATAACAACTCTTTATTATATTTTTTTATCTTTAATTTTATTGTTTAATTAAAACATTCCATTAAAATTACAACAATTATGTACTTTAATAATTAAAAAAAAAAAAACAATTATTCAAACTCAATGTGAGAAAATATATTAATATATTTCTTTTTAAATAAAAAAAGGCTCAATATTATTCATTATGTATGCATATTGTACATAAGGAATAAACATATTACTTTATTAAATTGTTTTAAAAACAAAATATATAATTGACTGCTAGAAAGCCTTTTTTTTGTAAACATAGTTCCAAACGAAATAATAACATTGAGATTTGATAGTAGGCACTAACACAAATTTGTAATTTTTGAAAGCTTTATAAATGTAAATTCTTAAATGAAATGTTAACAAATTTCAATTACCAATTTACGTTTGGGTTAAACAAAAAAAAAAAAAAAATAAAAAAAAAAAACAAACTACTAAAAAGCAACACACCACTAGGGAAGCCTTAACATTTTGTATATTAAATTAAGTATCATGAATAAAATAACAAAACTAGTAACTAACTCAAACTTATACAGTAAACTTAACAATAATTATGCATATAAAATATGTTACCATTTTTTTCTCTCTAAAATTTATTTTCACAAATTCGTTTTTTCGTTTTTTTTTGTTAAGTTCACATGTTTTAAACGTTACTTTTTGTGTGTTATAATGTTGTTTGAAATATTTTTAAAAATATCATCAGTTACTATTTGTATTTTTCTTATTTTATCCATTCCAAAAAATATGTGTTTATATTTATTTTATTCTTTTTTTTCTCATATTTATACATTCTGTTTTGTATTTTAGTTTATTATTAAATAATTATTTCAAACATTCCTCATAAAAATATATTATTTTATTATTAAATCAAAAGTTTTATCTTATGACGTTTTCATAATTTTTGTTTGAATACAAATCAGCTTCATTATATCATTTGTTATCAAAAAAAAAAAAAAAACTACATAAAGGGCATAAAAATTACATTTAAAAAATAAGCATGTGTCTTATAGTTCTATAAGAAAAAAAAGTAAATAATTTCAATAAAACTATTAAAATTTTATTCTAAATTTTTAAAATTTGTCTATTTATTTATGAGCTCAATATTTAGGTCCTGTGCAAAGTGCTTAAAATATGCATAAATTGACAAAAAGTTAAACCCATTTGTGTCAATTTATTTGAAAATTTTTTCAAATCTCAAAGCCAAACCTGAAAATTATTTTATTTAGCCTCAAAATTGGTGTCTTTAGCTAGCTTAGGCGCCTATTCCTTCTTGTGACGGGTTTTGACTGTTTTGAGACTGAGAGTTACAAATTTCTGGTTCACTTGCAAAAACTCTTATACTCCATATTTTTCTGCCTGGGTAGTGTTTTGCAAGTGGCATCTGGAAAGTTCTTTGCCAATACTGTGTACCACTTAAGATTGTGAGAACATTACTAGCAAAGAACCTTCCGGATGCTGCTAGCAAAATACCTCCCAGGCAGAAAATACGATTGGCACTGTACTGAGAAAAACTTCGGCAACGTTTTAGTTATTTTAAAGGAAAATACAACTTCTTAAATGTATATACCTTTGTTTCAACTGTCATTTTCAGTAGATTCCATGAAATTCTCTCACCCTTTGTGTCTGGAAACAGAAAACAGGCCAGTTTTAAGAAAAGCTAATGGTGAATTTATAAAGTTAAATTATATTTATTATAAAGTTAAATTATATTTAAGTTAAATTATATTTATTATAATTTAACTTTATAAATTCACCATTAGCGTAAATTATCAAAAGATAGTTTAAGAAAATCAATTTTTCAAGGTAAAGGTGCAGGCGGAACATTTCCTTTCTCGTAGAAATTTCAAAAATCAGTAGTTAGCCCATACTCTAAGAAACATGTATATTAAATAGCAGGCTTACTATTGTTTTCCTCGTAGGATTTTTTAACAATTCCGTCTATACCGTAGGAGAAACCTTTATAACAAATTTCAACTTTTTAGGTCCAGAAATTCGGACAAGGCGTTAAGGAGGAGACTCCCATTTTTAATCCTTCCTGTAAGAATTTCAAAAAAATCTCGTCTGAGTGGTTGTCTACGCCAGTGGGGAAACCTACATATCAAATTACAACTCCTACATCTACCGGTTTTGGCAGGCCGTCAAGGGTGAGGTCTTTCCCCTCTTTGCCCCTCTCCTTGGGATTTTCCATCTCACACGTCTTAGCTGATGTCTACGCTAGAGAAGAAACCTTAATACCAAATTTCAACTTCTTAGGTCCATTGGTTTGGACAGGCCGTTAAGGGGGAGACTTTCACGTTTTTGTCCCTTCCCGTAGGAATTTTAAAACATCCCATCTGGGTGAAGGTCTCTGTCAGAAGAGGAACCTATGTACCAAATTTCAACTTCCTTACTCCAGCGGTTATGGTAGGCCTTCAAGGGGGAAAATTTTCCCCTTTTTTAAACCTCCCCAAGGCTTTTACAATAATCCCGTCTTAGCGGATACCTACACGAGAGAAGGAACCTTCATACCAAATATTAGCTTCCTAGCTCCAGAGATTTGGACAGACCGTCAAGGGGGGAGACCTTTTTTCCCTTCCCGTAAGAATTCTCAAAAATCCCATCTAAGTAGTTATCTGCGCCAGTAGAGGAACCTATGTACCAAATTTCAACTTCTAGCTTAAGCGGTTTTGGCAGGCCTCCAAGGGTAAAATTTGACCCTTTTTGTCCCTCTCCGTGGACTTTTCCAAATATCGAGTGTTATCTGAGGTCTGCTCCGATCAGTGATTTAGCCTACACGCAGAGAAAAAACATGGTTGTTATATGATCACTGCTACTATATTGTGCTTGCTGCAATCGGGTATGGTTGTCACAACCAAGTTATTGATTTTCTAACCATCAACATGGTCGCTACCATCATTATTTAGTAAATATTTTACTATTTTATGATTGGCACCTTCTATTTTATATCATGATTGGCTGTAACTATACTGTGGTAACAAAAATTCTGACTATGAAAAAATATGATAATTATGCAACGATAAAATGTTGGCAACAATCAATAAATAATTATACAATCAAAGAAAGAAAAGTTCTTAAAGTCTGTGATTTTTTCCCTAACAATTTTTCGTCAAAAAGACCTTAATATTAATTTTTTTTATAGAAAAAACATTTCTAAAGGAAATATTCTTAAATTTAAAAAGCTTTTTCATAGTTTCTAAGAACTTTTCCCTTAAGATTATCCAGGAATCATAATATAGTTTTGAGGGGTCATAATATGATAACATTTTAAGCATTCTATGATTACTTGCGATCATATTATGATAAACTCAATATAACATGTTTATTTAGGACCATAATATGGTAATTTTGAATTATGGTAAAAATATGGTTATTTTATTATCATAATATGATAACCATAATATAGTACGATTATGGTTGGTACAACCATAAACCCAAAAATATATGATGCTCTTCGAATATGATTGACCCAACCATGTTTTTTCTTTGCGTGTATACAATACACCAAAAAAAAGTCTGTAATGACGACTGAAAATTTTTCTGTTATTACGTGAAATTTTGTTAATTTGAGCCCAGCGGTATTTTTTGCTAATCTTAGCAAAACATGTCTGCTGACTTGTAGTACAATGAAATTTGTAGAAAAATAAGCTGCCGCTACTAAATTTTAGTAAACTTTTTGTAAATTGGAATTTAAAATCTGTTTGGTAAAATTAGCAAAAAAAATTTACTAATTTAATACAAAAATTTTACTAATAATAATACAAAATTTCAAATTTATCTTTTCTTATCGAGCATCAAAATCTTTTTATTTTATTTATTTTTTTTTTTCAAAAAATATTTTAGACAAAATTAAAAAAAAATCAAAGGTTTAAAAATTGTAAAAACATAAACGAATTTATCATTTTGTTTTAACTTGTTTTTAAATATTTTAGTAAATTTTCTTACTTTAAGTTAAATTTTTAATTGTTTTTAGGGCTGATTTTTAGAAACCAAAAAAAACTTTTTAGTGATATTTTAAGTGGATGTCCTATTTTTAGACATGAGTCGATAAATTCACTTCCTATCCCTATGTAACATTTTAAGGCAATTTAAGTTTGAAGGTGTAAGTTTTAATTGGAAAAAACATTTTCTTCAATATCCACTTTTTAAAATTAGTAATTTTATTTTGCTAATTTTAGCAAATCAGTTTTCAAAAATTTGTAAAATGATTTCTAAAATTAGCAACAAAGAGTTGTAAATATTCTGTTAAAAATCTGTAATTTGTAAAATGTAAATAGCAAAAAGATTTACTAAATAATAATTTTTATCACTATAAATCATTACAAAAATAGTAAAGTAGGATTGAAAACTGTTTACAAATTTTTCTGCTAACTTTTTTTTCTAAGTGTATCAGGTTTCTATCCAAAGGGAAGTTTTCTCTCTTTTTGCTCCTACCCATAAGAATTTCCAAAAACCGCGTCTTAGCGAATGTCTACGCTGGAGGAGAAACCTACATACATACCTACAATTTGAACTTCTCAGGTCCAGCTGTTTTGGTAGGCCGTCAAGGGGGAGAATTTGCCACGTCTGTGCTGATATTTATGCCGGAGAAGGAAATATCAAATTTCAACTTACTAGCTCCAGCGTTTTGGGCCGGCCGTTAAGGGGAAGACTTTTCGCCATTTGAACCCCCATTTTTACCAGGATCCTGCATTATAATTCCAAAATGAATGAGTGAGTGTCTGAGTTGGTCAGTCAGTAACGTTATTCCTTTATATATAGAGAAGATTTTTTTTTCTGTAACACTCTCTTCAATTTCTAAACTGTTTAATTCTACCGACAGATTTTTTTGAGTGCAGGAAAATATTATCTTGTTACCATCTCTTGTAACAACTAACAATTGAAAATAATTAGTGGATAATATCTAATACATATAACATATGTATGTATTTATGGATTCAATTTGAATTAGCTACTCATATTTATTAGTTATCACAGTTATACCCTACACCACCACTTGGTCAGGGTATTTTGAGTTTGTAACTAGCAAAAATATCGGTATAAGACCCACGATATGGTCTACCAATTGACTCAGAATTACTTCCTAATTTAACGACATCAGTCCGTCCGTCCGTCGGTGTGTCTATGTAACCCTTGTAATCAAACTCCAGGTCTTATATATAAAGATATTTAAATGAAATTTGGTACATAGGATTCTTTTGGCCTCAGAACGAAACTAATTGGCATTGGTTAGAAACGGTTCATATTTAGACTTACCCCTCATAGAAAGGTCTTACCTAAATTGGGATTAAATGGTAATTAGACAAGTATCTGTTATTCAGAACATTGACTCATGCCTCCAAATTTAAGGCAAATCGGACGATATTTGGACATTATTCTTATACACCTTTCCGATATTTGCTTAAATATACTTTTTAGGTTATTACATTTCGATTTTTCTGACCTGATTTAAACTGATTACTGGATTACGATACAAATAATACTTGGTGTAGGCAGTGGCGTAGCAGAGTTATCAAGGGCCCTTGTGCAAAACATCAAATTGTGCCCCTAACAAAAAAAAAAAAAAAAAAGAATCCAAAATCACTAACAAGTACAAAAAATCCTGAAAAATTTTTTTTAAATCACGACAAATTTTTTTCATTGGCATTGAAATTTTATTAGAATTAGTTGAATAATGCTAATGCCAAAATGGCTATGCAATTTTCTGGATGCTTAACTTGATTTACATAGGCTGTTTTATAAAATGGATCACTTGGGATATCTCCCAAACCTGGTCTATATTTATTAACGCAATTATCATGGTAGAACGAAAATTTTGCCCGTTTTGCCCTTCTCGCTTAGTTTTCGAAATACCGGCCATTTTACAAAATAGCGAATATCACCGAATCTAAGCGAGATTACGCAAAACGGACTTAATTTTTGGCAAAGTTCATGTCAAAGGTTTTTATAAAACAGCCATAAGGTGACTATTTTGTTATCAATTAATATGTTATGATAATACTTATAAATTAACACACTCCATTTCGTTCATATAAAAAAGGGGCACGATGTGGCTGTTTTATAAAAAAAGATTCCTCGGGATGTCTTCCGGACCTGGCCTATTTTTATTATCGAAGTATATTAATACTCTATTCGAGATACCGGCCGTTTTAAAAAATTACCATTTTACAAAATGACAAATATTTAAAAAAATTTAGCGAGATTTGCAAGTCAATTTTAATTTTTTTCTATTTTGTTTTAACACGCAAGTCAAATCAATCTTTTTTTAATTCGCGAATTAAAAAAAGAATTATGTTTGAATTCAATTGAATTAAAAAAGATTCAAATGAAATTGATTAATAAATTATGTCTTTAAATCTGATTTAATGAATAGATTTCTAAAATATTGAATCAATTCGCTGATTTTTTCGCAAATTAATTCAAGAAAAGATTTGTCTCTTTTAAGATCTGCATGAGAGTGCTGTAATTACACGGTGCTACACTGAAAAAGAACTTGCGAAATGACCTAGTGTAGGTTGTAGGTCTAGCTGAGTGTATTATATAACCGGTTTATAAGTCGCAATATACCCTCAGCAGTCCAAAAAGAGTATTTTTTTGGACTGCCGCACTTAAACTTTTCTAACTCAGTCATTTTTTAACCGATTTCGAAACGGTAAACGGCATTAATTAGAAATGAACGCACTCTTTCGAAATATATATACTTCCCGTATACTATTTATAAAATGTGTAGATATTTTTTCAATAATATAAAAAATTTTAAGCTATTTTTTAAACTTTTTCATTTTCTACGAGCGTTTTTTTGAATCTTCTTTTAAAACAAATCTTAAAGTCAGTGTCCTTCTGAGTAAAACAAGCTTTTATTCGTGTAAATCGGTTAAAAATTGAAAAGTTATAGTACTTTTTCTAAAGAACGAAAACCCGATTTAGATTATATGATTCATTTCTAATTATTGCCGTTTACCGTTTCGAAATCGGTTAAAAAATGGCTGAGTTAGAAAAGTTTAAGTGCGGTAGTCCAAAAAAATACTCTTTTCCCCATATCTCGAAATTTTGAGGGTATATTGTAACTTATAAAGCCAGTTATATAATACACTCAGCTAGACCATTCACAAGTTCTTGCAATTTTATATATTGAACTACTTAAAAAAAAAAACAAAGGGACCCTGTCGGCCATGGGCCCTTGTTCAGTGCATCACCCAGCAACCATTAACTAACGCCACTGGGTGTAGGGTACCATATAGTCTGCTTGCCCCAATTTCATTTTTTGAACTAGTTTACATATATTTAATTGTGTTTCTAGTGCGTGAATACCTATTTAAGCTTGATTGCATTTTAAGGATTTCCTATAGTCTTTACCTAAAATTGAAAGAAAAATTTCAAAATGACATCGCAAGTTTTATATCATGCTGCTAAAAAGACTTTAGTGGAATATTTTCAAAAAACTAGCCTAAATGGTTTCGGCCTCTTATATTATATTAGAAGACGAAAGTATCAAAGGTAATTGATGACTCTAATGGAACTTAAAATTTAATTCATATGCCTTTGTCTTTAGACTATTTTGGTTTATGCTGATTGTTATGGTTGTTGCATTTGCCACATATGTTTGTATGTCAACGATTGTGGCATTTCTTTCGGAACCAACTGTAACAGTCTTGGATACTCAACGACATACCATATGGAATGTACCATTTCCGTCTATAGCTGTGTGTAGTAATAATAAATTTAGTCGCAATGCTATACGACAATTTGCACAAAATATGTAAGTACATATTTTGGGTTTTCCTAGTAATTTTAAAAAAGTAATAGTTTTTAGAAACTTTCTTTAGTTAATTATGCTCATCTCATATTTCAGTGCCAAAGAAAATGAGAGAGAAACATTAGAAATTGTAATGAAATGCTTTAATTTCTCTATTTTACAACAGCACTGCAAGTAGTTTGCACAATTATCCTTCCCAATATTGGGAGAAAAAATTGAAACTTTTATCGGGTCTTCTTAACACCGATTCAGTCGATTTCGATGATGCCTTAACATTTAAAAATGAATTGGAAAATATTTATGGCAAAGTTTTAAATACACGGGAGATATTAGAAGCTTTGGCACCCACTTGTCAAGATTTAATAGTAAAATGTTATTGGGCTGGAGAGAGCCAAAATTGTGAGGAACTATTTAAGTTTATGGTGTTCATAGATGGGACTTGTTGTGTATTTAATTATCAGCATGAAAGGTAAATTTAGAAATATAAGCCGCATTAACATAATGTTTAATAGATGGGACTTTGACAAATTTATTGTTGTTTTCCATGTAAAATATAAATTTAACTGTTGGTTAAATTTGAACAGGACATCATTGTTTTATGTTGGGCCAAGAACTATGTAATAATAGGATGGACAGAGTTAAAAATTAAAAGCCAACGAAAAAGCGACAAGGCCACTGTGCAAACTTTTAAGATTTTAGTTGAGTTACAGTGATTTTATTTGTATTTCTCGCTTAAAAAAATAAAAATTTAGGTATAATAAATAATTGAATTATAAATGCATTTTGGACCCACTAGATGCATCAGCCATAGTTTTCCAATTGTTTTAAATTTTTTTTTTTTTTATTTATATTTCAAATTTATAGTCAAATTTAGTGGTTAGTCTAGTCGCTTGTTCATCTAGTGAGTTCAAATTGCATTCAAAATTTATTTATTTATTTATTATACATACATTTTTATTTTATTAAAAAATACTTTTTCAAATAAAATCACTGTATCTCAACTCAATCCTCAAAAGTTGGCTGGGTGGCTTTGCAGCTTTTTGAACTCAAATCAGGGATGGAAAACATGGTACAATTGTACTTTTTTTGGGTACATTTTTACCTTGGTTGGTACCGTGGTACTACCGCGACTCATTTAGTACAATTTGAAATTTTTTAAAATTTTCAACTTTTAACTTGATAAAACAACATAACATTAAGTCGACTTTTTTTAAAAGCAACTTTAAATTAAAATCCTGTTTATTTATTCAGAGTGAGTTTTAAGTTGAACCGGCTCTAAATTGGCGTCACATCAAATGTATCAAATGTTTGCATACACATTGTACTAAAATATTTGGAAGTGGCAACATTGAACAGCTGATTTTAAATTACCTCTCAAAACAAAAAAGTGTATTATTTTTAAAAAGCTTTTAAATGCCTTTAAATTTTTTAATAGCAAATCCTGAAAAGGTTAAATTACCCTCCAAGGGAGGCGGACACACATAGAAAAGAAGGGTGTGACATTTATAAAAATTAGAGTAAAATTTAACAAATTTTTGTGGTAATTATACGACTACATAAAATTAACGATAAATTTTGTTTCACCCCGTCAATTTAATTTTTTTGAAGTCTTTTTAGTGTCTAAGCAAATCTGACTCAATACGAAAAAATGTTGGTACCGTGAAGATCGAAAAAGTACAATTTGTTTGTCTGGTTGGTAGAATAACAGAAAACATATTTTCCATCCCTGACTCAAATCACTATAGTTAGCTCGGTGGCTTTTTCAAGGGCTTTTCATTTTTAATTCTGTTCATCCTATTGTTAAATAGTCTTTGGTCGGTCATTAGCCTTATTTACACCATGTCGCGTTGTTGGTTAAATTTTATTTGAACATTCAGTAATCGGACCTAAATATTTTTATATTATTTTTTATTTATAATAAAATGCCACAAGCCCATGGTGTTTGTTTCATTATTTGCTTTAAAAGCGTTCCAGAATTATTTCTTAAAGCGCTAGTTTTGCTATGAATCTAAAAAAAGAATTCACTATATTTCTAGAACTAAGGAAACATTATATTATCCCCAGTCAACGGGTGCTGAAATGGGTTTAGCTCTGATCTTAAATGGTTCTACTAATGACTATTTCTATGCTGAAGATAGTGCGAGTGGTTTTACCGTACAAATATTTGGTGAACAACGTATTCCTGATACCTCAACAGGCGAAGTGGTAGAATTCTATGCTTCTGCTGGAGAAGATATTGATGTTAAACTCAATCTAATATCTCAGATTACAACAGAAGAGGCACGGGTCTATAATGTCCACAATCGGGGTTGTTATTTTCCACATGAACATAAGCACGCAGCATATGGCCTATCGGATTGTTTGTTAAAATGTAAATTGCGTAGTATAGAATCATTTTGTCGATGCGTGCCATTTTATGCAATCGATATTGCTTTAGAAGACAAAACAACAAAAGTTTTCGATCAATGTACGTTGTCTCATTCCGAATGTTTGGAACATTATAGAAGTGAGTTAAAAGAATTGCATTCAGTTATCATTTCAACACAATTCAGATGTTTTTGTTATAGAGCTACACAGCACATAATATACATACAGGGAAGCTAAAAAATAAGTCATTACATTTTTGTTTCTATATTTAAAAAAAATCTTTCAATTGTCAGATTATTATTCAAATTTATTTTTAGTTACTTGGTTAACTTATATTCCTGTCAAAGTTGATTTAATTCCTGGTCTTAAAGAGGAGCTATTGGATGCCATAACATGTCCCGATTGTTTACCTTTATGTTCCTTCAATCGTTACCACTATCAGAAAGTAGTGGGCAATTTAAGTAAAACTCTTTTGCAAAAAGAAAATAAAAAATATTTGTAAGTAACAAAAACAAATGTATGAGGCAATTCCCAAACATGTTGTATTCATCATTTTTTATCGGAAATTGTAAAATGCATTTTTAAGGATATGATAAGTACGACAAAATTAAATTTTCTGAAAATAGAGCTAACCGTGTCTTCTAGGTTTTCTAGAACATCTTGTTAACGCGTTTTACACTCAACTCAATATTTTGTGTGTAACCGGCCGTCTATTACTTGGAAAAGACACGATTACATCCACAACAGGTGATTGTGACAGCTGATTTTTTTTTTTTAAATACTTGCTATTGTTATCTGATATAAGGTATAAAGAAATGAGCAAAATCGGTTCCCGGGTTCAAAGGTTAAGAATAAATTTTTTATAGACAAAATATTGATTTAAGGGTAAAACGTGTAAACGAGTTAATCTATAAAAACTATAAGACACGGGTAGCTCTATTTTTCGAATCTGCTCAGTTTGAGTGTGTTAAAATAAATGTTTTTGGATTGAATCTATAATCAAAATTTCTACTATTTATTTTTAAAATATTAACTATTTTACAGAAGTTCATTCTCCAAATTATCTCCTGATTTGGCTTTGGTGAAAATATATTTTCCCTCAGAAATTAGTACCAAATATCAGAAAAATGTTTTATATAATTGGTATCAAATTTTGTGTAAGTTGAATATGAGATTTTATTAATGATCAGTAAAAATTAATTTATTTCGTTTTAAAATTCTTTACATTTACAGCCAGTATTGGTGGAGTGATTGGCATTTGTATGGGCTGTTCGATAATAAGCGGTTTTGAAATTATTTATTTTGTTAGTTTTCGTTTTTTGCAAAATTATTTGAATTTAAAAAGAAATGCAAAATAAATAAAAGAATAAAAAACTAAAGGCTCAATGCGAACAAAGCTTAATGTGAAATCATCTATATTTTCGCCCAAAAATGAAATTTAATTGAAATCGGTGAGATGCCCAGCAAAACTTTGGTAATGGGTGCGATATTCTCATGCGTTACCTTGTAATGATAGCTCGTTACCTTTTTCATTATTTGCAAGCATAAAGTAATAAGTTACTCATTATTGATTACGTAATATATGATTTATAAATGTAAAGTAATAATTGAAATATTTTTGAAAATCTATTTTTAGATACATTACTTTGTGTGTTTTTGTAAGCAAAAGGGTAACGTATGTTTGTTTTGATAACACTAGGGAAATAACGAAGCGCAACAATTCATTTAAGCTTAAAGCAATCAATTACCATATGCGTCGATAGCTCAGTGGGTAGAGTTCTTGGCTGGCAACCAGATTTCACTGGTTCGATTCCCATCTTGACACCATTATTTATTATTATCTAAAGTAATGGGTATATACATTACTTTGAGGCTCATCGCCTGTAAAATTCATCAATAAAGTAAGGTGTAAAGTAATCCATCGGCCCCTATAGCTATACATTACTTTACCTATTATTTGGTAATGTCTGGTTTTGCTGTGTGGTATAGTTCCATTGCCAGTTTTGATTTTTTAACCCCCACAACAGAAGTTGATACACTGAAATATAAAATTTTAGAAGAACTAATAAAAGGTTTAATATTCCAATTTACAATTTTTGTACCAAATTTTAGTATAAAATCATTATTTAGTAAAATTCTTTTGTTTTTTTTATTGTTCGTTGCTGTTTTTAGCAAAATATTTTACCAATTTTTAAAAACCTAGCATAGTTTTAGCGAAAATTTTTATAAACTGAAATATAAAGATAAACTCAAAGGGTATTATTTATTAAAAAAAAATTAACGATAGCAAATAGATTTCCATTAAGGATTAACTAAAATCGGTCCAGCGGTTAAAAATCGGTTCAGCGGTTAAAAAGGTATGAGTCAAAATGTTAAGGTACCTCTAAATTTTGTATACAAATATTATTTTAGTACAATTTCATAGTAGCGACTGGTACATAATATATTTTTTCACCAGTCGCTTAGAAGTAAATAAGTTTTTGTATTCACCTCAAATAGTTTTCACCTCAAAAATTTTATTTTCACCACTAAAATTTTTTCACCACAAAATTTTTTTTTACCTCAAAAAGAAAGTTTTTCACCATAAAAAAATTTTTTCACCTCCATAATTTTACTTCAAAAGTTTTTTACATTATTTGTATCAAAAACAGTAGAGAACATATTTTTAAGGATATTGGTGGAGGGTATTCAAAGATTCGGCACAGCCGAATTTAAGCCTTTTTTACTTGTTTCTATTATTGCACTTTACAAAAAATTAGTTTAACATTCTGCTGGCCTAAAATTAGTAACTTTTCTTCAATAATTACAAAATTTTCTGCAAACTTTTACAGAGTCTGAGTCTACTATGACCGAATCATTTTCTGTCGTAATGCTAAAAAGGAAATTGACATAGTTATAATATTTCGCAATTGCATATTGTGTCCATCGACTACTTTGTTAAAAGTTTTCGTTGGTGGGTGGACTTCGATCGGATTAAGAGAGTTTCTCTTTTGAGGTATGTCGAATACCAGTTTCGTTAATGAAAGATCTTTCTTTGAGTAGCTATCTGCCAGCCAGCCTTAAGGATTTTTTTCTCTAAAGAATCTTCAAATTCGGCTACGCTGACTAAATCTTTCCTATGTATTATGACCGGTTATAGCCCCCAATTTTCATTATTGCTATTGAAATAATGTCCGTTGGGGTAATGTCCAGACACCGAGGAGAATATTGCTGCTGTATCGGCCAGTGTCAATGAAGATCACGATAAGTCAATTCGTCGCCGTTGTCCCCAATTGGGCATGTGTTATTCGACCACCTAGGAGATTTTACGTAGGGACTTCGGTATGAAACCATACAAAAAACAGCTGCTGCAAGAACTGAAGCCAGGTGATGTACTACAACGTTATTTGGTAATTGGGCCTTAGGAAAGTTGGATGAAGATCCATTTTCCTATCGAAAAATTGTCTTCAGTGACAAAGCTCATTTTTGGCTCATTGGGTAAGTCAACAAACAGAATTTCCGAATTTGGTATGAAAAGCTGCCAGAGGCAGTTTAAAAGCTGCCAATGTACCCCGAAAGATGCACTGTTTGGTGCGGTTTGTGGGACGGCTGAATTATTGGACCGTACTTATTCAAGAGCGATGAAAATTGCAAAGTTACAGACAATGGAGCAAGGTACCGTGCGATGATTACCGACTTTTTTTTGCCTAAAATGGAAGAATCAGACTTGGTTGACTTATGGTGCCATATGCCTCACGGCACGCGATTCTATAAACCTATTGGGAGGCGAGTTTGGTGAGCATTAATCTCACGTTTTAGAGCAGTCCATTGGTCCGCCAATATCATGTGATTTCATTCCACTAGAATATTTTTTGTGGGAATACTTGAAGTCTCTCGTGTACAGGTACAAGCCAGCAACAATTCTTGTCATGAAAGACAACATTACAGCTGTCATTGGGGAGATACCGGCTGAAATGCTGAAAAAGTATGCCAAAATTGGAGCTCAAGGATGGACCACCTACGGCGTAGCCGCGGGTAACATTTGCATGAAATAATCTTTAAAAAGTAAACGGCGGGCATTCATTTATCCCCCTGAATAAATATTTCATTCACTTTGGCAAATTTTCTGTTTTTTTTTTTAAATCACCCTTTATTAAAATCACCCTTTATTGAAATCACCCTTTATTAATACCTAGCGGTGCATAGATAGATACACAGAGAAAAAAAATCATAGTTAAATCAATTATGATATCATATTTAAATTAACAAATAATTTTTTACGAACATTTTAATTAAAAATAAAACAAACTTAATTTGATTTCAGAGCTGCTTCTTTTTAATTGAATATTGTTTCTACTTGATTTCAAAGTATTTTTGCTGTGTGTAAATTTACTTCATAAACCGATTCCCGTAGGGTGAAAAGGAACTTTTTTATAAAATGTTCGACCAAAAAATTTATTTTATATGAAATTTTATTAAAATGAATTTATTGATAATTTTAAATATTCGTTTCAAATTTGTCCAAAATCGTTTAGCAAATGCAACAACCAATCATCCAATGTTCAACCCAAGTTAACTTTAAAATTTACACTTCTTAAAGTAAACCGGTATTGAGAATGAGTATTTAATATTAAAAAAAAGTGTTAAACTAATCTCAAGAGGAGAATGGTAAAAAAAAAACAAACGTATGGTTTTTGGTAGTTTTAGTAACGATAACTTCTTTTAATACCAACATATTTAGTTCACTACGGACTTGGCCAAAAGACACACGTTTTTAACGCTTGAAAACATATTTAAACGGAACAAAAACGTAATAAAAGTAAAAAAAAAAAAAAAATTAAACCGCATAAAAATACAACAAAATAAAAAAGTGGCAAAGTAATAATAACAATACAATTGTTTTTTTTCTTCTTATAGCCTTTCTAAAGAGAGCTTTATACATATAAAGCCAGGCTAAAACTGCAAACAAAGCTAGAGTGATTTCTTTTTGCTGCTGTTGTTGTTGTTGTTGTTGATTTTATTGTCAAATCTCGAAGAGTTAATGACGTTAGTAAAATTTATTTTTGATTGAATGCATAAGTGCTGTTGACATTTGTTGGCCTGCACATTTTAACATTTGTTGTTGTACAACATACTATTTTGTGCAAAGCATGAAATTTTTGTAGTAGTAAATTAAATTTAAATACAATTCGAGTCGAATGAGTAAAGTGTAATGTGAGAACCCAAATTGTCTTGACCATAAACACAATCAGAATTTAAGTGAGCGTCATCAGCAGGCAGGCAAGCAAGCAAGAAAGAATATTGTTGTTCGTATTATTAAAAATAGAAAAGTGCAACTTATAGTGAGATATATAATTAAAAAAAAGTATAAAGAATAGAAAAAAAAAAGAAAACCAAAACCATTAATTTCCAACAACATCTTCGTTTAAAATAAAAAGCAGAAGCTTAAACAACACACGGGCGGACAGTAATTATTAAGAGTGAGTGCAGTTTAGTTTGTAATGCGTGCGTGCGTGTCGCGTTTAATGTTTATAAGAAAGTAACGCGTCGGTCGTATTTATTTGTTAGTATGTAAATATTACTTCAAAGAATAAATTCTTGTAATAATATTGTTTGATAAACTGTTTGCTATACAAAAGCATACTGAGCTTTTAATTTAGCATTTGAACTGCATTTATTCATTAGTTTTATTTTTATTTCCTGTTCAAATTGTCGGGTCAAAAAGTTTAAAAGATTTTTTAATTAATTTAATTTATTTGAAAAATTTTTGCAACATTAATTAATTTTTTGTTTTTTAGTTAATATTTTACTTTATAACAATCTACAGAATATAATAAAAATCAAAAGTTAAATTTCTCACATTTTTTTTTTATTTTTTAAAATAACCGAATATACACTCACAATATTATTTCGTTAAAAACAATCTAAAATACATATTAAATTAATTTAAAATACAATTCAACCCATTTTGTGCATTTTTTCAATTATTGTTTCATAATTGGTAAAAGTAGTAATAACAATCGATAATTGTTTAAAATAATTTTTAATATTTCACTGACAAAACATTAGAAAAAGTTTGTAGTTTGTTTTTCAAATTTTTTGTATGTAATAAAAAAATCCAACACACATATGGGTTCATATTTTTATTTTCTATGTTTGTATGTATATCTGAATTTTTTTTTTGTAATTTATAATTTTGTATTTAAACAAGCTTTTTTGATAAAAAAAAGAAAAGGAATTATATATTTGAATTTCTATTTTTAGAAACAGAAAATATAAAATTTTAAATTTAACTGAAAATCTCAACTTCTATTGAAAGTCCGTATTTTTATAGTTTGTTTTTTTTTTTTAATGATTCAAATAGTTAAAAACTATATTTCAATGTATTTTAATTTTAATAAACTGCAGTCGGTAATGGAAAATATATTGTGAATGTACTTGTTAAAGTTATAAAAAAATACACTTTAAAATCTGACTAGACCAGCCCCAGTTGTGGATAACCAGTCGAATTCTGCTGGTTACCATAACTATGTATCTTCATATTAAGTAATATAATTAGTGGTAAAACACAATGTACAGTTGTCTAATTAAATATTATAGAATTTAGATACGTAGTTGCATCCGAATTTTTGTAGTTTCAGATACAATCATATTTTTTTTTTTAATTTTTAATACTATTGCTTATAATTTTCGAATTTTTATTGAAAGTTTTAAATTTATTTTTAAACTAAAAATTTGTTATGCCACGAACTGTACTAGAACTGCAGACCTTCCGTTTTTTTTTAGTCAACTTTCAAACTTGAACTTTTTTCAATTTTGAAAAATAAAATAAATTGTTTCTTAATTTTAATGAATAAAAAACTTTATTAAAATTTTTTTATTTTGCTGGAGTTGGTATTTATTGAAATATAATATTTATTAGATTTTGACTGCCAAAAATAATTTAAAATACAATAAAAAAAATTTCGATAAATAGTTGGTTTATGGTATTAAAAGCAATGTAGAAGATAATAATTTTTCAATATTGATATTTTGCATAATGTAACAGTGTTTCGGTTTATTTTATATATTTTCTGTTTATAATTAAATTTAGCTATTCTCATAGAATTTTGTTGGTTTCGTTGTCAAAACATTTGCAACTTAAACCTCATATTAATAAAATAATGAGTATCTATTATCAAAAAAATTTCAGCATAAGTTTTTCTTTTTTTTTTTGTTTTATTAAATTAATTTATTGCTATTATCTTATAAAAATATAATAAATAAAAAATATAAATTAACTTAAGGGATAAAAAAAAATATTAACAAAATTTGTAGAAATTCAAGTGTTCAAAATGTTTTGAAAATTCAAAGAAATTTAATAAAACGTACAAAAAACTTTAAATGTTCAGTATTTTCTGGCATATCCATGAGTGTTAATTACTACAGAGCACCGCTTAGACAAAGATGTCACACGCTTTTCAAAATAATTGTTAGAAATTGCATTCCCTTAAAATTGTCTAATGCGATGAACAGTTCATCACCATTTCGGAATACTTTATTGCCTATATTACGTTTTGCAATCATCCGCATGTTCTCAATCGGATTGAGATCGGGAGATTAAGGCGGCCACGACATTAGTGTCGGCCCAGAATAAAAACGTGACATGCAACTATTGTTTCTATGAGAGAAAACTCGCCCAAAATAACGTCATAAGACGAGGACTGCACAAACTGTCATATTGATTCCAGTGTAAAGATTTATTACTCTCTAGTGTCTCCTTTCCTTAATAACAACCCAATTTTCTGTTTTAGTTTATACATTTAAATTTTTTAAAAACAATAAAAAGAAATAATAACTTTAATAAAAATTTAGAAACGAACATACTAAGATGGTTTACAGTACATTGTTATTTGGGAGTATACAAAGAGAACATAAGAGCCATATAATATCATTTAATAATCATCTGTTTTTTATTTACAAAAAAACTTTTAAAATCCGTTAACTCTTGTAAGAGAATTAGAAACAAAAAACAAGAGAATAAGAAAAAAATAACGATTTGAAAATAAAATAGATTCTATTTCACAACTGCAACGATCGGCGCATTTTAATTATAAATTTGTATGGAAAAATACATCACATTGTTATTCTGTGCCGACACTTACATTAATATTATTTTCCTCTAATCCAGCTTCCACAATCCCTGCCGTTTACTTGGAGTCATTATTGTGCTGGAATGTTCATGATATTGGCATTTTCCATTCAGCATACGGAAACATAACTGAGTTGATAAGGTCTCTATAGATTATGTCTGTCACCGTTTCAGTTATGAGATGAATTGTAACAGTTCCACTACCCGAAAAACACTTTCACGCTATAACATTTCCACCTCCGTGCTGTACTGTGGCGGTGGTGTATCTGGAATTATACTTTTCACCTTAAATTCGTCGAACATAAGTTGTTCCATCTAACTCACGGAGGTTAAATATTAATTCGTCGGGCCGTAAAATATTTTTCCATTGCTTTTATGTCCAATTTAAGTGGTCCGGGCAAAGTCAAGCCCAGCTTTTCGATATTTTTCTGGCATATAGGGGTTTTTTTGACATTTATAACTTCTGAGCCCATATTCTCATCCAACAGACTTTTAGTTTTAGCTTCTCTGGGAACTGCTTTGGGATATTTTGCAAAAAAAATTCTTTATTTTTTAATCTTTTCTTACAGTTGTTACGCGGGGTCTTCCTTCTTTACGAATTGTATAGATGATGCCAATATTCGACAAATCGTTGATTTTGGAACTGAATATTTAAAAAAAAAAATTCTTTTTGTAGAAATTTATTTTTGGAAAATCAAATAGTAACGAAGAGTTATCAATCGATCTCAGTTTCATCCAAATCAATAGGCGATTTCATCCAAAATCAATAGGCCTTCATCAGTGTATTAAATTTCATCAAAATATATTAGTATTTGCGAACTATAGCAGGCGAATACAAATACATGAACAGACGGACGGACATAGCTTAATCGAATCAAAGAGTGGTTTTCTTCCGGTTACAAACATCAGCATAGTGGAGAAGGGTATAAATAGCAAAACAAATTAAAACAATACATTCTTGTAAAAGTCTGCCTTATTTTTAAACAAAAACAACATGTAGACGACAACATCAGCAAAAGCAACACACAACAACTGACAAAAATAGTCTTCTGCTTTTCTTTTAGTTAGTTGCGCCACCAGTGAAGTAGAAAGTTGCCGTCTTAACGTATTTTTATTATTTTTTTTTTCATTTGCACTCCATACATACTACCACCGAATGCATCATAAAATAAGGCGGAAATTTTCACGCGCGCACGTTACAATTTAAAACAAAAATACGCAAAAGAAAAATTATAATTAAAAAATAAAATAACAATTTAACAAAGTGAAAAATATAAAAAAAAAACATAAAATTAATTTTAAAGCTAAATCACTTTTATTTTTTTTAACTGTATTTTAAAACAGAAATTTAAATAATTATCATTTTTTATATTTTTTTTTTTGCAAAAACAAATCAAGTTTTTTTCTTAACTTTACTATTTAAAAAAATAAAATAGAATAAGAGAGAACAACAAGAAAAAAAAAAGATACAAAACGATCTAATATTATATAAAACTCAACCGTTATTAGTTTGTTTCTTTAATGCTGATCTAACAACAAACAATATTTCACCAAACATGTCGGATATTTACTATTGCAGCAAGGTAAGTTTAGTTTAGTTTTATATATTTAAACTTGATAAGAATTGTAGGCTTGTTAGCCTTGTTTATTTGTTTTGCTTTATACACTTAAAAAAAACTCTTTAAGTAAAGTAAAATTGTTAGTAAGTTTGCGGTAAAGTGTAATTAAAACTAACAATACCGGACTGATAAATTGAAGCTAAAGGTTTTGCTTAAATCAGCAAAACTATTTATTGAAATCAGCAATATTTAAAAAAAAATCAACAAAATTTTTTTTTGTGAAATTTTGTTCAACTTTTTTGTTAAGTGTAGTATAATACATATAATTTAAAAAGTTGCATAAATTGTTACAACAAATATAAAAGGGAGAACTATAAATAGGGGATAAATGATTTAAATACATTTTATTGAAATTAAGAGTAATTATAGACCGGCATTACAAAAAAAAATATATAACGAGAATTACTCCCTAATAATTGTTTTTTTTTCAAAGGTTTGTAAAAATTCCTAAAAAAAATGTTTGTATTTATTGAAATAATAAATTTAAATAAATGGTACCTAAAATGCAATTTTTACGGTATGACTATTAACTTTAGTCATAAAAAATACATTAGGCTTGCAGCAAGCATTTATTATATAATACGTGATGAGGTTTTATATTTAAACAAATTAATTATTATAACATTGTAGATATTAGTGCTGATGGAAAATTGGGTAATGGGTAGTGAGTATTTTTTCTTTCACTGATTACTCGATAAAGTAAGGACTCGGATATTTTCAGAATTAATTTTGAACAGATAATAGCCAGAGATGAGCAAAGGGTAAATACCCAAATGGTAAATACCCGGTAAAATAGGTAAATTGGGTAAAAATGGGTAAATACCCGGGTATTTACCAAAAAGGTGGGTATAAACTATGTTGAAAAAAATTTGGTAATTTAATAATTTAATGAATTTTATACTAAATTTTATTAATAAAAATAAAAATTCTTACACAGTAGTTGGAAAATAAAAACTTAAAGCAATAACTATATTACATATACATTAGGGTGGGTCGATTTGTAATGATGCACAATACTGATTGCTAGATCGACGCAGCCTAATATACATAATAATTTTTGAAACATTACATTATCCAATCGAAATCACTGTCGCTGAATGTTTCATCGTCACTTTCACTCTGAAAATAATTAAATGAACTATGGGTGATACCAGTGGAAGTGAAAGGTGCTTCCTCAAATGAATTAGCAAAATGGATTGCATCCTCAGCCGGTACTATTTTTGGTGAAGTATCCATTTATCGTATGTCTTTATTGGCGAGATTCCAAATGCTTTTTATAAACACCCAATTTAATTGCCAAAAAAGGTATTTATCTTTTATTTACCCGGTATTTACCCATGCATCAGGTAAACACCGGGTAGAATCCCATCTCTAATAATAGCTTAAAAATGTAAATGAAAATTAAAGAAGTGGCATACATTAGGAGGGGGTAAAATTATTTTTTTAAATTATTTTCTTTACTTATATTGCCCAAAAATATAAAATTTCTGTGGAAAAAGTATTAATCGTCGATGCTGTGAGTTCCGAGTGCACCTAAAACTATTGTAGTAAAAAGAATAAAGTCGTATATAACGACTATATGATACCTAATACCAAATACAACACGGGGCAAAAACCATTATCTGATTACCTTTAGTTATTACTTTTATTTAAAGCGAAAAACTCATTTCCTTTTTAACTGTTGTTGTTTATTCGCTTTTAAAAATTCTGTTCCCATAGATTGTAGAAAATTATGTCCGATTACATTTTGCACCACAGTGAGCAGCATTTGTGGTGTCACGTTGTCAATTCGGACTCGAATGGTGTTCCCTAATAACTCCAAGGAGCCGTCCGGGACAGTTCAATTGCGAGATCTGGCTGGCCAAGCCAAATCACAGAAACGCGATATTATACGCGCTGGGAAGGCATTCTTCAAAATATGCATTGTGTCGCGTGCAATATAACAAATGGCCCCGTCCTATTGGAACAACATCTCCAAATCCAGATCATCAACTTTCGCTATTAAAAATTCAGTCGTAAAAAACATCCCTAAAAAGGGCGAGGGCGGGAAGGAAATGTTCTTCAAAAATGTTGACCATAAAATTGTACTGCATATGTCAGAACACACCAAAGTCCAAAAAATAACACAAATACCAAAAACCAGTAAAATGTAGGTCATCCCAAAATCTGATAAGCAATCTCAAGTTTGAATGTGTTCTGATGTATATAGTAGAATTTTATTGCCAACATTTTTGTAGAACATTTCATTCCCGCTCTCCTCCTTCTTAGGGGTGTTTTATACCGTTATGTGGGAAAGTTAGAGGGTAAATATGCTTTACACAATATTTGCGTTAATACTATCCACAGAGTTGCTGAACATATCCTATACCTCAGATGTAAAGAACACATAGTTTCGGATACTGATATGCTGCACGAACAGGCCAAAGACGGGAAACTTTTACAGCCCTAAAAAAAATTGCAATGTAATCATTCAAAACACCGACATACGTACATAGTATATGTTTTTTCTCTCCTCTTACAGAATCCGTTGTCAGAACTCCGTAATTTTGGAAAAAGTTCAAAATAGTTGTACAGTGATATTACTTAAGTTAAATTCAGAAAGGAAGGAGGGAGGAGGGAGATTCTAACTAAATTTAAATTTGATCGAAATATCTTAGTATTACAGACGTTTAGTTTGATTAAAAGGTTAATATGAATACACGGACGGGCGGGAAACGTTAAATCATATCAGGTAGTGGTTCTGAGTCGATTGGTCTTAGATTGAAATTTTTGGTAGTAACAAAAATCAGCACAAATTCATTATACGCTGACCACTCACAGTGGGGTATTTGAAAAAAAAAAAACATAATGGTTGTAAATATAGAACTTCTTAACTACGGATCTGATCGGTATGAATCAAATAAAAAAATTTTCTTTTTCGACTAAAAGAAAACTTTCTTTCTTTTCTTTGAATTTTATTTTAAAATTTAATATATTTTTTACTTCTTTCTGAAGATATGATGACATTGAGAAAGATTTTCAATGTAATTTTCAATGTAATATTACTACTATTGGACATGTAATCTACCTCAGGCATTGGTCGAAAATTGGAAATTTTTGAGAAAATGACTTTAAGGGTGTGTTAATAATAATTGCACGCTGATTTTGGAATTTTCTTTATTTTCAGATTATAAAACGAAAGTTGTTTAGAGACTGGTACAAATATCTAGACATACGGTTTGCAATTGAAATCAGAAATGGAGATTTTTGTAAAAAATTACAAATTTTGAGAAGAAAATTTTTGGATTCTAAAAAAATGTCTTTGAACTGGGGTTATTATTTTTTAAATCAGGATTTTTTTTTAAATTTTGTCAAAAACATTTTTTGAATAAAATAAATAAAATAAAAATTTTTGATGTTCGATAAAAAAAAAAATAATTTTGAAATTTTGTACTAATAATAATATTTAGTAAATGTTTTTTTTTGCTGATTTTAGTAAACAGTTTTTAAATTCCATTTTACAAACAGTTTACTAAAATTTAGTTGCGGCAGCTAGTTTTTCTACAAATTGCATTGTACTACACGTCAGCAGACATGTGTTGCTAAGATTAGCAAAAAATACCGTTGGGCTCAAATTAGCAAAATTTCCTGTAATAACAGCAAAATTTTCAGTTGCCATTACAGACTTTTTTGGTGAGTGTATAAGCCCGATAGAACTAACGAAAGGGTTAACTGTCAGACGAACTGTCATACTGCACTCACTTTTTTATATTTATGATCAGTATACTCTGGCAAATCATCTTGAATATATTGACGCTTGTAGTTTCAACATAATTGCGCTACGTGCCACACGGCGACCTCAACCATTGACTTATTTAAATAAAAATTTGGCGATTAGTTGATTTCAAGAAATGAAACTGTCAATTGGCCTCCAAGGCGATTTGACATCTCTCGATTAATTCCTCTGAGGCTACGTGAAGTCACTGGTTTTTGCTGACAAAACAAGCAACAATTCACCCCTTGAAGGTCAACATTGCTCGTGTTATTCATGACATGCGGCCAGCAATGCTCGAAAAAGTGTACCAAAATTGGATGTCCAAAATGTGGTTCGTTAAAAACAACCGCGGTATTATGGCCATGTATTGATCTTTCGAATAAAAAAAATGTTTGGATTAAAATTTAATTTTTTGTGTTATTTCTTACAATTTAAAGTTCTATCGGTCTTACACCCAGAAAATCCTCTCCATTGTTCGTGGTTACAAATTAGTTTCTTCGAGACACTTTATGCTTGGAAGGGGATTTTAAAAATTTTATCACAAATTTTTCCAAAAGCAGTATGTTATGACAAAGTTTGTAATACAGATTTGAATTTGATAGTTAAAAATCTACATTTATTAGTTAGCTCAAGCACTTTCTATATCATAATTATGATTATAAGGTGGGGAACTTTGAACGCTCCCTCTTATTATCACAAATATTCGAATTTAAGTCAATAAAATAGTAAATATTGTATCACCTTAATTAGCATTATAATGCTCTATTATGGTACTTTTAAACAAAATACTTTTACTATGCGTCCCCAGTCTATCCTTTGTCATTTAAAACCAATTATTAATAGCCCTTTTTTATTTATAAAAATTCGAAAGCAATAACTTTTTTTTTAAAAAGTATTTAATTTGTAATAATAGTTTTTTAAAATTTACATAAATTTTTAATGTTAAATATTTATTTAAAATTTGGTCATAGATTTTCTGATCATTAAATTTAAGCTTATTATCACAACTTTAACTTACTAAATATGTATCTCCACAAACACGTTAAACTTAAAATTTAAAATTTATTGGACTGTTTACAAAAAATATGTTTATGATTGTGTGTAAATTAGAGTGGAGAGAATTTTATGAACTTTAAAATGACAATTGAAAAAATAATTGCTGACATTTTCAAATGAAAACTAACGGAAACTAAGTAAAGTTTTGTTAAAAAAATACAAGAATTAAAAATTAAAAAAAAAATTGACTGATTTACGCCATTTTTCATTTGAGGATTATGCAGGTAATACATCAATTATTTAAAAACTAGAGTTGCCTTAATATTTTATTCGCGATCGGTGAAACTAAATTTTTGTTAAGAAAATTTTTTTAAAAGATAGCCCGTAGGAAGCCTGGGGTCAAGTGTCTACAAGTCACCACTTTTGTCGACTATTTTGGGTGACTTTTTGGTGACATGTCAACAAAGCGTCTATACTTTTTACATTCCTTTTTTGCAGCTGCAAAGCTGTGCTTGTTCTTGGTTTTTTTTTATTCAAAGTTTTTAATAAAAATATAAAGAAAAATTAATTTAAAAGGCAAATATAAAAATTTGAACAAAATATATAATGAGCAAAAGAAATTACAATAAACTTGTGAAAAAAAACAATAAATTTTGTATAAAAATAACAAGAAAGATGCAACAATTTTTAGTGAAAGTTGCAACTCTAGAGATTTTGTGGAGCCTGATGAAGATTTTACGGAGCTTGTCGATGATTTTGCAAATTTGCACGAACATTTTTTTTACTTTAATGAAATTCATAAAACAATTGTTATTAATAAAATATCTAATTTAACAAAATCAATGCACCTGTTCAATCTTATTTCCTTCCTAGTGTAGAAATCTACACTCACCAAAAAAAGTCTGTAATGGCAACTGAAAATTTTGCTGTTATTACGGGAAATTCTGCTAATTTGAGCCCAGCGGTATTTTTTGCTAATCTGAGCAACACAAGTCTGCTGACGTGTAGTACAATGAAATTAGTGAAAAAGTAGTAGCCGCTACTAAATTTTAGTATACTTTTTGTAAAGTGGAACTTAAAATCTGTTTGCTAAAATCAGCAAAAAAAAATTACTAAATATTATTAGTATTAGTAAAAAGCTTTGAATTTATTTTTCTTATCGAGCATTAAAAATTTTGATTATATTTAAAAAAAAAAACGGATTAATCATTTCGTTTTAATTTGGTAATTTCTGTTTTGAAAAATATTTTGGTAAATTTTTTTTTTACTTTTAAGGTTTAATTTTAATTGTTTTTAGGGCGGATTTTTAGAACTAAAAAACCTTTTTAGTGCTATTTTAAGTGGATGTCCTCTTTTTAGACATGAGTCGGTATCATCATTTCCGATACCTTTTTAAATATATGTAACATTTTAAGGAAATTTAAGTTAAGGTGTAAGTTCTAATTGGAAATAATATTTCCTTCAATATCCACTTTTTTAAAATTAGTCAAATTTTTTGCTAATTTTAGCAAATCGGTTTTCCAAAATTTGTAAAATGATTTCTGAAATTAGCAACAAAAATTTGTTAATATTCTGTACAAATTCTGTAATTTGTAAAATGTAAATAGCAAAAAGATTTGCTAAATAATAATTTTTTACTAAAAATCAGTACAAAAATAGTAGAGTGGGATTGAAAACCGTTAACAAATTTTTCTACTAACTTTTTTTTCTGAGTGTAGTAAAAAGTTCCAAAAGTGTAGACTAGAATTACTAAAATGTACTAGTGAATCTATGGTTCCAATGTCAACACCTAGTCAATAGTTGTGTGGATTCGCAATGACAAGCACATGTAAAATGTCTACAGCAGAAAGCGTTGGCTTGGGCATAATTAGTCAGTAGTACTGATGACAAAGTCAATAGTGAATCAGTACAGTTTCACTATCGACATTTCCTACAGGGTATTTAATAAAAAATAACAAATTTAAAATATTGCGATAAAGAAACATTAAACATTAATGAATTTAAAAGAAAACGCATTTTGTTCTCTATCGAAATTAAAAAAAAAGGAAATTGTCTAATTCGCCCCACTCTTTTCTACATATAACCACTTTTCCAACTGAGAGGACAACACTGTATTTTTGTCTTCTCATGGTGAGACAGGGTTATTGTACACACATGTACTATAAACATGATTTTTTCTGAACACGTTTTTGCATCCAATTGGTTGACATTACTTTTAGTTTTTAAAGATCTTGTTCAAAACAAAACAACTTTATGTTTACATATTTGCATTAAAATACATTCAGTGCTTTCTAATACTCGTAGCTGGTCTGACTCTTGTAAAGCATGGAACATTATGTCTCAGTCACCACAGGCAGGCAACAGACAACCTCAGCACCAAAAAAAAAAAACTTACAGATTCACTTTCACTCTTGTGGAGGAGCACGCGTTAAAGTTGATTTTTTTGTGGTTAAATTTCTTTTCAAAACACAAACGAAGACGGCTAATGATATATAGAGGTGATGGCGATTATGATGATGATAATGATGATTTTGGGTGAAATTTAATCTATAATATTTTTCATTGTTTTCATTCGATTTAATAGTAACGGTAGTCTATTGATTATTATTATTATTATTTATGTAAATGCAATAACAACATTTTTGTAATGCTTTGAAATTATTTTGAAATATTTCTTTAAATAATGACGAATGTAAATTCTCACAACAACTTGTCTAACCTAAGCCCCAAAGTAACAAGTGAAACAAGTTGTTAGTTACCCACAAGTATTAAATGTAATAAATAGAATTATATAAAAATTTATTGCTATATCGTATAATTTGGTTTATAAAAAATATCTACGTTACCCTATATAGCTAATTATCATTTTTACACATTAATTAATCAAACATTTTGTTTTAATTTAAAAGTTGTATTTATTCAACCTTTACAGTTGTTAATAAAACTTAAGATATATAAGCTCGAGGTCAGTGATTTTTTATTATTGATTTATATTTCGATATTCTTTTGAAATCATCCTCAGGTTTTTCCAGTTATAGTTGCTTATATCGAAAAAAAGTTTTGTGGGGACAATATTTACAATAAAAAAAATCACTGAACTCGATATTCAATATCTGAAGTTTTTTTTTGCAATATTTTATTTATAATTTTAATGATAACTTTCATTTACCGAATTAACGTCACGATTTTTATAGAAAATTTTATTTTATTTTCTAAGGATTTTCCACTATTGATAAATTACTGTAATACTTTTTAGTTGACGTTTTATTTTCAAGGATCTAAACGGGTAATTTAAAATACGAGGTTTATTTTTTACCACCCTTTGAAATCGAAATATATATGAACGTATATCCCTATGAATGGGCTTGTATATGATCATATATGGCCATATGCTTCCATGCATGGTTTAATGTATGACCATACATTAAGGGTACATAGTCCGTACCAGAAAAAAAGGTCGCCGTACACCTTCAAATCTAAATAATTTTTGAAAGGCAGTTTCGAATTTTTTTCCCGAACGTAAGGTTCGCTTTTTTATTTATTTCGTTATATCTTCGGCATTTACTGTCGGATCTTAATGATGTTTTTGTCTCGAGGGGACCAATGTTTGGTCCCAACTCATATGCACAATGTGCAAGCTTTTTAAAAAGAGCTTTTTCACCTACATCGAGCTTCGAAGAGAGCTTTTACATATGTGAGGGCACAATACAAGGATGGAAATTTTGAATTTCGAAATGTTATAAGTTCTATAATTTATTTAAGCCAAAACACTTTAATACTTCTTTTGAAAGATCTCAAAAAAAAAAACGCCATCTTCAAAAGGCTTGCTGTGCTTTGCTAAGGATAGAGCAACAACAAAAGGAATATTTTCTTTGATATTTTTTTCATATTGAAATTGTTCGATTGGCAAATTTTTCTTTTGAAACTTTAATTTCAGTTCATCTACTTATTTGGCCCTATCTAAATTTTATTTCAAAAATTTCTTTTGGGATGTATAATAATGCCTTTCAAACCAAACATACGGAATCGCCGTCATTGTTTTCAATAAACAATAGACTGATCGTTGTGCGTTTAAAAAGTTGTTTTCAAGTTGATGGAAAAGTACTAACGTACTGAATTTTCCGTCCCTGAAAAAAAAGCTCTTTACTACAAACGCAAATATCATAATTTTAGTGTTTGGACGCCACTGATTTACACACTTGATCTCAGTTCCTACCGCCCTAATCTACCACCATAATTATTTTTTTTTTGCCGAACGTAGGGATCGCCTTTTAAAATTTTTCTTCGGGGGTCAATGGCCTTTGGAGCAAAATATTGGTCTACTCAAGACAAAAAACATCTATATATCATACTTTACGATTCGACTGTAAATGCTGAAGATATAACGAAAAATTTAATGCTTGTATCGTCAAATTTTGGATGCGAGGATATATGGAAATATATGTGGTCATGTATGGTCATATATTGAACTATGCATGGACTTATATGATCATATACTGGCCCATGTAAGAGTATACATGACTCTTATATACCCACGTTAAAAAGTTCATATATCGTCATATATGGGTTCATATATGAGCTCCCCCATCCGACCTATTTATTGTATTTAACTACGGGTGACTATTTGTTTTTGCCTCCAAACATGAAGAAATGACTCGGTGGAAAGAGTTTTGACTCCAATGATGAAATCATCTCACAATGACCCCGGAGTAATAAAAAAATTGGAGAAACGTTGGATAAAGTGTATACACTCTGAAAAAAAAGTTAGTAGAAAAATTTGTAAACGGTTTTCAATCCCACTTTACTATTTTTGTACTGATTTTTAGTAAAAAAATTATTATTTAGCAAATCTTTTTGCTATTTACATTTTACAAATTACAGAATTTTTACAGAATATTTACAAATTTTTGTTGCTAACTTTAAAAATCATTTTACAAATTTTTGAAAACCGATGTGCTAAAATTTGCAAAGAAATTTACTAATTTTAAAAAGTGGATATTGAAGGGAATGTTATTTCTAATTAAAACCTACACCTACAAACTAAATTTGCCTTAAAATGTTACATAGATTACAAAAAGGGATCGGAAGTGAATATACCAACTCATGTTTAAAAATAGGACATCTACTTAAAATAGCAATAAAAAGTTTTTTTTTTTTTTTTTTTGGTTCTAAAATCAGCCCTAAAAACAATTAAAATTTAAGGTCATTAAAAGTAAAAAAAACATTGAATAAATAATATTTTTCAAAAAGAAATTAAAACAAAATGATAAATTCCTTTATTTTTTTTACAATTTTGAAGTCTTTGTTTTTTTTTTAATATTGTCTAAAATATTTTTTGAAAAAAAATAAATAAAATAAAAAAAATTTTGATGTTCGATTAAAAAAAAATTTAAATTTTGTACTAATATTAATAATATTTAGTAAATTTTTTTTGCTGATTTTAGCAAACAGATTTTAAATTCCACTTTACAAAAAGTTTACTAAAATTTAGTAGCGGCAGCTAATTTTTCATTGATTTCATTGTACTACACGTCAGCAGACATGTGTTGCTAAGATTAGCAAAAAATACCGCTGGGCTCAAATTAGCAAAATTTCCCGTAATAACAGCCATTACAGACATTTTTTGGTGAGTGTAGAACCCAATGGAGACTATGTTGAAAAATAAAATGATTTTTTTTCCAAAACCAGTGTTTCATTTAAAAACTCACGGACTTAAAACTCGCCCTTGTATATGTATTCATTGTTATATGAACATACATATGTATCGTATATGGTATATATAAAGCAATATATATTATACCTATATATTATCATATATTGTCATGTATGGTATCATATATTACCATATAAGAACTTTTTCTTTCTTCTTTATATGGTTGGTCCATATTACTTTCTTGCTCTTACATTATAAAAAGTTTTCTGGTAGTTAAAAACAAAGAAATACAGTACGTTTCGTAAGTTGTTTTTTTCTAATAACTGTGATAATAGTTTTTTTACTTTACAATAGAAAACCTGTTGTAATTACAGTTAAAAACAACAACTATTTGTTGCTACACAAACAAATGTAATGTAGTAACTTACAATTTTTTCTGAGTGTATGCGATGTTGACATACCTAAAGTGTCATATTTTCCAATATCTTATTTAATTAATGCCCTTTCTTAGTTAATAATCGCTTTTTCGTAATTGACTTTTAAATGTTAAAACTAACATAATTAAATTTTAAGTTTAATTTAAGTAACGGCCAGTTTTAAAGTCAGCGTTTATACTTAAAGTTTTCGCAAACAAAATTTCTGACTTAAGTAAAATTTAAGTAAAAATTCGATTAGTTCTGAATATAACAGAACAAAATTTGAGTAGTTTTTTTAGTAAAATTCTAACATTTTGGAAATTGTTTTGCAAGAGTAATATTTTATTTTTTTGCTGGGTTGCTTTATTGTACAAATAATTTATTTTTATACAAATCCATAGTGTTACGTTGAACTATGAATGAAGTATGATATGTACTCGTACTACACCTTATTTTCTAAGTTTTTTATTTTTTATAAGCTGCTGTTTAAAAATCTACAAGAAACTATTGACTTTTTCGTAGTTGTTTTTCTTCATTGTTTTGGCTTAATGCCAACTTGTAAAGAACAGGTTACATTACTTAGTGCAACACAGTAACTTAAATTTTTTTCTAAAAATGGTATTGTGTAAAAATCAAAGAAATTTCAATGAAAAAAAAATAAAAAAATAATAATAATAAAAACCTAAGACAATATTGGGAATTTTTACAAAAAAGTACTTGTAAGTAATTTGTCTGGAATTTTTCTAAAAAAAACAAACAAAAAAATTAGTATTGCGTAAATTATACATACCAAAAAATTATTTGAAATTATTAAAAAAACATTTTCTAGATTTTATTGCTAAATAAAAGATAATGCATGAATTGAAGTTTGTTGGTGGCCCAGAGACATATTTTAACATATTTTTATTTAAATTCCCATGGTTATTATCAATATTTTTTTTCTTTAACTTAAACGTTATTTAGATTTAAGACACAAGATATGTTGGTTAACCCTTAGCTTAAGCCATACAAAGTTCTTTTTTGTCTTTCGGAGATTTTGGAGATTTCGGGATTATAGAACTTTTTTATTCCAAAGAATTTGTATGTATCTACTACTTCATAACTGATCGCCTAATATGTGATTCAGAGTCATCCAAATTTTATAAACTCTATGGAGTAAGGTTACTTAAATCCACTTTCGACTTAACAACTTTTTGTAGGATTTTTCTAATTTCTTCTAATAAAAAAGTCGAAAAGACAACTTTATCTATCGACTTTACTTTTAATTAGTCACCAGTTACTTTTAATTAGTCACCAGTTGTGTAAAAAGTTTATCAAATGTATGTAAGGGTACACTCACTAAAAAAAATTTTGCTGTTATTACGGGAAATTTTGCTAATTTGAGCCCAGCGGTTTTTTTTTTGCTAATCTTAGCAACACATGTCTGCTGACGTGTAGTACAATGAAATTAGCAGAAAAACTAGTATCGGCTACTAAAATTTAGTATAGTTTTTGTAAAGTGTAATTTGAAATCTGGTTGCTCAAATCAGCAAAAAAAAAATACTAAATATTAGTACAAAATTTTAAATTTATTTTTTTTTATCGAGCATGAAATTTTTTTTATTTTATTTATTTTTTTCAATATTAATATTAGTAAATGATTTTGCTAATTTTAGCAAATCGGTTTTAAAACATTTGTAAAATGATTTCTAAAATTAGCAACAAACATTTGTAAATATTCTGTAAAAACTCTGTAATTTGTAAAATGTAAATAGCAAAAATATTTGCTTAATAATAATTTTTTTACTAAAAATCAGTACAAAAATGATAAAATGGGATTGAAAACCGTTTACAAATTTTTCTTCAAACTTTTTTCTGAGTGTAACGTGATACACTCACTCATTAACACACTTAAGATCGCCTTAAAATTTCGTAAGTAGATTCTTCCACCTTTAAGAGAAAAATTTGTTAATTTTAATGGGAAGGGCGGCTTGTCCAAACCTCTTTGGGTGAAATCTAGAAATATCTATTTGCTTGAGTATAAAATTTTTGTCAGGAACGTGGTAAGAATGGAGGCTGGAAAGGGGAAAAGTGGCCCCTTTTACGTCCTAGAATATAAAAAAAGGGCCTGTGCACAGAGACCAAGAATATATCTTTTCCGCGGCCTCAATTTACTCTATATATTGAACCTCCCAATGAAGCCAATCAGTTTACTGGGTGTACATCCGCCAAGAAATTGAAGTCTCCTGCCTAGATATGCAAAGTATTTGTTCAGCTGTCTCGACATCCAATTCGCAGAACATATAAGTTTTCTTATTAGACTAACCCCTTTTCCCTAAATCGTACCAAAGATTACAGTGTCCAGTGAAAAATCCCGTAATGCCCTTAAGACCCTCCTGTCCAGGGAAAGAAGTCTCCTGTAGAAGTTTCCTATATGGAGCGATGAATTTCTTCGCCGGCCAATGCTAGGATTTACTGCACAGGTTCAGGGAAAAAGAAATGACGATGAGCCCTGTAGTTGGCCAATCGGTCAGCCCGTTCCTTCCCCACGTGCCCAGAAACCAAGCTTAGGATTAGTCCAGGACAAGTCTCGACGACACGTCATAGGATAACAATACTCTAAGAAGAACATAAATAAGTGCTCCTATTGTGATACTTCGCAGACACTTCGGCACGTATACATATATGGCGTAGACCTCCGCTTGTAATATGGACGGGTATTTGCCCATCGGAAGGGCACGATGAAAACAGGGTCCACAGACAACCGCACCCGCATCCACTTTAATACTCGTATGTTTCGAGCTGTCAGTAAGCTACGCCTGTATCTCCAGTTCGGGTTCCCAAGATTTTCTGTTTCATAAGCCCCTCTCGAAAATGATTACCTTGTAAGAGAATTACAAAAAAATCTGCTTTGATAACATTTCATCTTTCGTCGTCAATGAACAACCCCGCTATCCCCATGTGGCCTCGCAGAGAGACGCAGAACACCCATGCAGATATCCTCAGCTCCTGAAATATGTAGTGGTGATATTTTAAGCATTTCACTAATGGCGTTTGTTGGACACTTCCTGTCCGCACGATTTATGCCCACCCAGGCTATAGGCTAAGCAATATACACTGTTAAGCGCCACGGCCTGCTCAAACTACTTTGGTAAGAAACCTGAAAAGTGAATGTTCCATGGGACATGTTTTAATTTACTAATAAGGTACTTTTAGTAATTTTTTGCCTGGAAAGTGATAAAAGTGAGGATTGAAAAAGGGGAAAATTCTCCCCTTAACTTAAATTATGTGTTACCAGATTTATAGGCTATTTAGGTACATTTTTTTTGCCAGGACCGCTATAAAGAAGGGACAAATCGTATGCTGAACTGCTTGTCAAAACGACTTTGGATAAAAACATAAAAATTAAATTCAGTATTGCCTATAGAATAAAGCAATTCACGGATATGGTTCTTTTGGAATAAAAATGGGGGTTCAAAAGGGGAAAAGTGCCCTTCTTAATGGCCTGTCCAAGCCCTTATTCACATCATCAGGTTGCAATTTCATTCGAACCTGGCTTAAATTCATAATCGAGTACTTCGCTTGACTAAAATATGTGTCAGTTTTTCCCTATCTACCTCAGTGTTTAAGAAAGGGGCAATTTTCGCAAAAACAAAAAAAAAATAAAATTGTTGACATTTACATATCTATAAAATCACGAGGAAGTTATGAAACATGTGTAATAAAACTTTATGAAAATTTTTATCATGTTTATGTGGAAGTCTTATGATAAGGCAACGGGTCTTTTGTTATCCTTAACCAGAAGTGTTTGTAAAATTCAAGTGAAGATACTAACGGGTCATTGCTGGATTGTCGTTCTTGACAAGAGAGTGCAAAAGCTTTCTGGCGGAGCATATTATGTTTGAGGCTTTTGAGCGCTCCAAGGCAAGTTGCTTGCGATCTGGAGGAAATCTCCAGAATTGGAATTCTAAGACGATTGTTGTTCGCTAAGAGAGTGTGGTCATCCTTAGTGCCATTACATCTGACTGATTTTTTATACGGGTTATCGTTTGTAGGGACAAAATTGGTCTATGCGAGGTTTTTGACCAGCCAGCTCAACCTCATCATATTTATGAAAAATTCATAAATATTGAGAAACATTTTCATCAATATGATGAAACTATTTTCCTCGATTGTATTTTTCGAAATTTCCACCAGGAACGTTAAACTATTATGGGTTCACAGGGAAAACAATTTCCCCCTTTACGGCCTGCCCAATTTAGAAACTCGAAATTTGGCAAATAGATTCCCCCTTCTTGGGAAGGGCGTTAGGGGAAGTCTTCTGCCCTTTTTGCACCTCTCTCTGGAGGATTATACATTTGAGCTTTCCGATAGAGGCACCAACATGTATAATTTCAGTTTATAGTTCTTACGGTTTGGCGGGAAAATTTTTCCTTTTCAAATGTCGTAAAGAGTAAGAATTTTCCGCTGCCCGTAAGATCAGACCGTTAACAGGCCTGTTCTCACGAAACAATACATACTCCAGGAAACATATATTTTAAAGATCAGGTTTCTAGTCAAAGCTTTTTGAGCAGGTGAAACTTTCCCCTTTTGAATGCCCATTTTATCAAAACAATAAAAAATTCTAAATAGGTGAATCAGCCCAATACTTCAGCGAGTACAAATAGATTCCCCCTTCTGTGTAAAGAGTATTTTTGAAAATTTAAACGGAAAGGCGCAAAAAGGAGAAAAGGCTCCCCCTTAACGGCCTGCGCTAACTCCTTTAGATAAAAACCTGAAATTAAAAATATGTGTTGTCTGAAAAATTGGGTAAGACACTGATAATATACATTTTGCATTTTTCGCCAGAAATGTTGCGTTCCTGGTCGTGCGTTCACTATTTTTTTTTTGGGGAATTTTCATCAGGAATGTGGTAATAATGGTTGCTCATAAGGGACAAAATCTTCCCCTCAACGCCAGCAAAATAAGAGCTGAGGAAGAAGTAGTTAAACACTACATCTACTGAACACGAAGTTGTGAAAATTTCGGTGAATCATTAATGATTTTAACATTGGCGTGTCATTGGGAGGAAGTAGTTTGTTTCGGTGCTATCAAAAATCGATGAGCAGATGGACTTTTTCATTAGTTTACGGAAGTTTTTAAATACAGGGACTACAAAATAAATATAGGGAGTGGTTTTTTTTTAAGTTAAAAATATGATTTTGAACACGCCAAGAATTATTATTCTAACCAGGACAAAGTGAATATCACTGGTATGCAAAATATTTTTTCAATGAGGCATTTGATGACTGCAGGAATTAACCATTTATGGACCAACTAAATAATTGTTTTTTTTACTAGTAGGGCTTAATATCAACATTTTGGAAGTTGTTTAAAATGACTTCTTACAAATCGAAAAATTTGAACTATTAACTTCTTTGGATGTTCTGAAAAAGAGATTCGTAAAGAATAACATCCATTTTATTTTGCTGGGTATTTATGAAGTATTTTATAAATTACTGTTCCTATGACCACCATTCTTTTTGAGAAGTATGAATTCCTCTCTTGTTAAATTTTAACTTTATTAATATCATAAAAAGTTACAAAAATACTATAAAATATTTTTAGAGTGTTAAGAAATGTTTCATAAAAAGACTTTTTCTTTGAGTTTAATGGAATTTAAAAGAGAAGATTTGTGGGCTAAGCAGATACTTTGGGCAAAAGTATAGACATTATGATATCAAAATTACTCTTTTGATGGATACATTTATTCCCAATTTTGTTTTTGGCATGTCCCCAAGTAAAAAATTTTCCTTAGGTCCTATTACTGAAATATGTTGTCCTCAGATTTAGCTGAAGAGTGTAGCTTAAAATACTTTCCTCGGCGGTATCTGATAATTACTATTTACCCAGCAACAAACTATTCTTGCATTTAACATAAATACTACTTACAATTTATCAGAAAATCATCAATTACAAAAATTAATTTCAACGCCTTCACTTTGTTTTTGCATTTTTAAGTGTTTTATTTTTGGTAAAATTACCACCATTATTATTGCGTGTCTTTTTTGCTGTAGACTTGAAATATGGGCAAAAAACATTTTCTTGTAAGTTTATTGCTTTTATAAGTTCTTTTTGTAAAAAGAAAAGAAAAGAAATAAAAAAAACTGTGTAAGTGAATATCAAAATGTTCAAAGAGAAAGCAACATCTGTTAATAATTTTGTTATTTTCTTTGGTAAAAATTTCAAGACAAGCTGATTTTATACCATTATCCAGCAGTTTTTTTTTTTTGTTAATGATAAAAGTTTTTTTTCTTCTTATAGAAATAAACGGAAATATGTAATCATTTGTATTATTTTGATTTTTATAAAATAAAAAAAAAAAAAATAAATACATGTTATAATAAAATAATCAATGTTATAAACGAAAATGTCATATGAAAATTGTTAAGTTGTTGAGATGTCGTCGCAGTGTTTGCATTTAGGTGTGTTTGTGTATGTGGAGCTAATGAAACACAAACAAGTTTGTGTCTTAAATCTTTTGTTTTTAGATCTTTATTATTGCAAAGAGTGATGATGCATTTGTTTCTTAAGTCTTTTGCTTTTGTGTGTTATCATTGATGAGGTTTATTAAAGATTTTTAAATTTGTCTTTTATAAATTATTAAATTTTTAATAATATTTTTCTATTTTTTGTTTGTTTATTTCATAATATATATTTTTCACTTTATAAAAATAGTTATTGTTCACAAAATGTTAATGTTTGAACAAAAGCGCAGTTTTCTTAAATTTAAAAAAAATATCTTCAATGAGAAAGTAGGGCATTTATAAACATAAAACTGAAATTATTAAAAAACATAAATTAAATAAACTATCAATGAATGAAATTGCTTTTTTTCTTGCAATAATTAAACTCCTAACATAAAACACGATAATGTATGTTTTTAAAATATCAAATAATGACACATACTTTTTAATTAAAACTTATAGAAAAATTAAAATCAAGGTTTTAATTCTACTCATCTCTGTGTAGGCTTAAAAATAATTATTTAATTTTACAAAAGCAAATAATCTAAAATTTGTTTATGTTTATATTGTTTATTTTAGTCACGAAATTAGTAGGTATTTGAGAACCTTTTCTTAAGAAGTTAGTTATTTTTTTTTGTTAATTTCTTTGGTCTTCTTTCTTTTGACTTTCTCTTTTTATTAATTATTTTTTATATTTTCGTTGTTTTGTTTAAGACATGTTTTACATTTATAAATATTATTTAAATTAACTTGAAGATACACCCATTTTTTTTAATATAATATTTGTTTATTTATATTTTAGAGTGTTTGTAGTTGTAGACATATATATGTAAATTTAGTTAACCCAGTTAAAAGTAAGTCAAGTAAGAGTCAACAATATAATCAGCACAAAGTATGAATTTTTACTAATATTTAACTTAAGTGTGAACTTTTTAAACTTTATTACTTAAGTAAAATTTGAGTGAAAGACCCGTGCTTAGTATTGACTAGAACTGGTAAAACGAATTTTATTGTGAGTAGGTACTATTTTTTTTTTTTTTTTGAATAATCGTAATTTGTTGTTTGTTTTTGTTTAATAAAAAGTGTACAATATTTGGAATGTTGTTTTAAATTTATTTGCAAGTTTATTAAGTATCAATAGATTGCAGTAATTAAAAAAATTAATGTGTTTAAACATGTTTAGTTGTTAAAAAAAATATCCCGGTTCTTTTAAAATATTCATTTTGATTTTTAATTATATAGCTTGAAAGTTCGATACTTCGTTACCGGTTGTTTTAAATATTGGAATATATTTCGAAAGAAATTGAGTTATTTTTTATGTATTTTTTTTTGCTCTAATAATTTAGTTTGACAATTTTGTAAAAGATGCTTTTATTATAAGTTTCAGATTTCTTACTTATGCTGCGTTTAGACTTAAAAGTTTAATTCTGCAGTGTAAATTGACTATTAAAATATTTGCTCTGGTCAGGTTATTTATAGCATTCAGATTTCTGTTTTTATCAAATAAACAAAATCTTAAATAAATTGATCTATACCTCAGAAGAGCTAAAAGAGCAGTTTTGGTAATAATATTTCTTATAAAGAAACTCTGCCAATGCAAAAGAAAATTCAAAATTTTTCAAATTCAAAAATTTGTATTTTTAAAATTTTGTTTTATATCAAAACGAAACTTAAGTCACTTAAGCCAATTATATTTCAGCCTTTAATGTATCGCAAACAAATTTACTTAAGATATCAAATGAAAAAATTTGCACAATTTTTGAAATTTTATTTGGAAACTTAAAAAATTTACCCCGTTTAATGCAAACCTATCTTTAAAAATAACCAATTTTTATGGTCCTTCGGATTTCGTCTTAACTGAGTTTAACTGTATATTAATTTTTGGATCTTTAGCCCAAGGGTATGTAAGGGTGAGACTTCTGCCCTTTTTGAGCATCTTGATGAAGGAACATGCATAGAAGAAACGTTAAGGTGAAGACTCTTCCCTTTTTTTTCGGTTTCCAATGGAAGGACCTACATGTCAAATAGCAGTTTCTAGTTCCCATTGTGACTAATGGAAAGAAATTTCTTCTTTTTGAAATGCCCAATCAGGCCGTTAATTTTTAGGCTTTAATTCTTTTGTAACCTCATTTTCTACCACACGCAAGGTTTCTAGCCAACGCTTTTTGAGCAAGTTTTTAGGGAGAAACTTTTCTTTCTTTAGCTAATTTTTTTAACGTTTTAGAGAAAAACTCTAAAAAGTTATTAATAAATAAATCAGTCTAATAGATATTTCAAATATCAAGTATATCACCAAAGCGGATTTACAGGCCTCTATTGAACCCCCACTTTCACCACGATCCTGGTGAAAATTCCATTAAGCAGCTCATCAGTGGACTAGCATACTCCGGGAAACATATCATTTAAATTTAAGATCTCTAACTAAATAGGTTTGTGCTGGCCGGCAAGGGGGACACTTCTCCTTTTCGCTTCGCAAAAAATTTCAAAACCCCCGCCTGGATGTTTACGCTGGAGGAGGAATTTACATACCAAATTTTAAGTTTCTAGCTTTAGCGTCTTAGGGACCTTTTTAACCCTAAAGAAATTTTTCAGCAAATTTCCTATATGTAGTCAAAGGGGTGTGATCAGGTCGTAAGTGGTAAGACATTTCTCTTTTGATCCCATAATGCAGGAAATAGGATCGTAGGAGATAATTTTCCTCTTTGGAAACCCCAGTTTTTCCATGTGACTTAGCCCAAATTTCAAGGAACACTTATTTTAAATTTCAGTCTTCTAGGCAAATTGGCTTATACAGCCCGTCTAGAGTTGATTTTTTTCCCTATTTGCCCCTCCCTGTCAAGATTTCTTTAAGTTTTTAGCCGCATTTTTATTGCGTTCTTGAAATCCCAATTTTATCACGTTCCTGATAAAAATTTCAAAAATTACTTCAGTGTAGAATTAAACCATGCAACAGGTTACACATATTTAAATTTTAAGTTTCTAGGATGTCTGCAGCGGAAATAGTAACTCTATCTCAAATTTAAATTTCCTCGCTCCAGTGGCATAGGCTGAGTATTGTTGATTCACCTAATCAGTCAGTAAATGTATTATTTTATATATTAGAGAATCATTCCATAATTTTTTTCAAAATAGCATAACCACTTGTAAATTTGTAAACAAATAATTTTTATCGTATTCATAGTTATTTTGTTTTATTAAATTTGGCGTTTGCAAAATTAATTTATGAAAAATATTTTTTTGTGTTGAATTTTAAACAAAAGGACCAAACAAAAAAAAAAATAATGGAATTTACTCGATAAGATTTTCTTTGGATGATTTTTTTAAGATTTTAAAGCTGGCTTTAACGCCTTTCTTTGGCTTTTGGTGATAATGCGCCATATGCAAGAAATGTTTCCTGCGGAAAAAGGACCTATCCCGGAGCACGTCACGTTACCGGTTTATTGTAATAGGAACCGATAACGAGACCAATTTTTTTTATGAAAAACACCGGTCACTTTAACATAGGCTTGTCTTGGAGGGGTCAATTGCGCTCTGTGACATTTCTCAGGACTGGTCTAAAGGGATATGTCACACAACTAACCCCAAAGAACATATCACAGAACCACTGCAAAAGAACTTGGCATGACTTTTAAACCGGTCACGTGGTAGGTACTTTAGGAACCGGTTATTTTTCACCTACCACGTGATATGTACTTTTGGAACCGATCTATCACGGGTCAGGTCCCAATTCCCAACTGACGCCTTTTTCCCCCAGGGTTATTATCCGCGATAAGGTCGTCCAAAAACAGCTGTTATTCCAGAAAACCTGGATGATGTCCGGTCAACGATATGATTAAGGTAGACAGATATGTGAAATATCATAAATTACTGGCATCTCTGTCGATTGAGTTGACTGGCTGCATTACAAGAAATGTTACATCAACAGTTGATTACTTAACCAAGAAAATACCCAGCAAAGCCACACATTACCAAATAATGTGTAAAGTAATGTGTAGCCATAGGGGCTCATGGATTGCTTTACACCTTACTTCACTGAAGAATTTTACAGGCGATGAGCCTCAAAGTAATGTATAAACCCTTTACTTTAGAGGTGATAATGTAAGCGGTTACTTATATGGTTACGAGAATAGAAAAAGTTATTAAAAATAATGTGGTCATGATGGGAATCGAACCAGTGAACTCTGGTTGCCAGCCAAGAACTCTACCCATTGAGCTATCGACGCATATAGTAGTTGATTGCTTTAAACTTAAATAAATTGTTGCGTTTCGTTTTTTCGCTAGTGTTGTCAAAACAAACATACATTACCCTTTTGCTTACAAAAAAACACAAAGTAATACATACATTAATAGATTTTCAAAAATATTTCAATTATTACTTTATAATTATAAATCATATATTACGTAATCAATAATCAGTAACTTATAACTTTATGCTTGCAAATAATGAAAAAGGTAACGAGCTATGATTACAAGGTAACGCATGAGAATATCGCACCCATTACCAAAATTTTTCTGGGTATGTTATTGAAATCATTATCCACTCTCCATACAGTCTAGACCAAGTAACAAACGATTTTTATCTGTTTCCTTTTATGAAAAATAAATTTCTTGATAGCATGTTAGCTTTTCAGTGCTGGGGACGTGGGTTCGATTCCCACCAGAGGCTTTGGTCTGTTTTCGCTACAACGAGCCGATAGCTGTTGTTGCTAAAGCTCGGTTAGGGTATTAGGATATAATTTGTATTTATGAATAATGGAAAAAAATAAAGCAATCAATAAGTTTAAAATAAAAAAAAAAAAATGCACAAGTGTACCAAGAACTTTCGGGATGTCCCTCGTATATATAAATTTGTTGTTTGCGTTTTAGTACATAAAAAGCTTATATTCAGTAATCTGCTGACACAGGTGATTTTGACTAAATTTTTTACTCTCTAAATAAGATTTCGTAGCGCAATTTCTGCAAGAACTTGCAAGTTTGAATTTTTAAAATGACAAAGATATTTTCTTTAATAAGCATAGTTAATTGGCTTTCCCTTGAATAAACTGCACTTGAACTTTAATGACCCCAAAATGTAATTTAAATTGTAAAAATTATTAATTTTGTTATTATTTAAGAAAGACACAATTACAAAAAATGAAAAATATCCCCTTTTACAAGAAAAATAAAAGTTTTGTAAAAGTACACAATATGATTTAGTTTGATAAAGAAAAAACAAATTTAGCTTGAAAATAAATTGTACTTAATTTTCACGTTAAATTCGTTATCGTGAAAGATCATTTCTCTAATTATTTTACGTAAAACCCGTACAAATTACTATGCTAAAAAGCATAATATAATACAATTTGTTTTTAACCAAGACTATTTTATTTTTCTAGAGGAAAAGTGATATTTTGGGTTTATTGTGATTGTGTATTTTTAATAAAATAATTTAAATTATGATTTGAGGCCATTAAAGTTCAAGTTAAATTTTTTTTTTACGGGAAAAACAAGCATAGTAAGGTGTTAAGGTTTCACTTGAAGAAAAAAAAATTTTCACGATAATGAATTTCACGTAAAAAATTTAGTACAATTTGTTTTCACATTTTGGGTTTATTGTGATGGTTTTTTTTATAAAAAATAAAAAAAATTATCAATTTTTACAATTTAAATTACGATTTAAGGCCATTAAAGTTCAAGTGAAATTTGTTCATGGAAAAAACAATATACTATGCTTTAAAAAATCTTAAAAATCGTTATACTTACGGTGACAAATTTTAATAATGGCAATTTCTAATCTCCCAATTTTGATGCTACAGTACTAAGAATCAAAAGCTTAGAACAAAATTACAGTCAAATAGCGGATCCATCCTTGACCGGTTTTTTGGGCTTTTTGACCGATTAGTATTAGACGGATTTAAGATTTTTTTCTTACTGAGATTAAGGTTAACCTAAAAAAAATCAATGTAGTTGCAATTCCATTCTCTTCCGGACACCACTCTATTACGTACAAATTACACTGTCCAACAAATTAAGACTTTTTGAATGGAACAGAATATGATCTTGTAAGAGATTTAGGACTAACAAAAGAGAAAGCTTAAATATTATGTTCCAGATTGAAAAACAGAATTTGATAAAAGCCGATGTAAAATTTACATTTCCAAGAAAAAGACACGCCGATCTGGAAAGTTTTGAAGCAAAAAAATAAATATGTACATACTATAATAAACCACTATTAAAACAAAATTATAATTTTTTTATAGAAGTTGGGGTGTAATTTAGCCAATTAATCGTAAAGAGCTTTATTTATAACAATGGTGTCTTTGGTGACCCCCACTGAAATTTTCCGGCAAACATTTTAATCCTTAAATGTCCTTTTTTAAAGGATATTTTTTGATTTTCTCGAAAAAGGGTCAAATTGACCCATAAAGAGACCAGTTAGAGGGTTAGGATCTTCCACAAAAATAATCCTCATACAATTCCACAATACAACTCTGACCATAGGAATTCTCTCAGATATTAACTTACAGCATTTTTTTCATATAGTGTAATGCTCCCTTCGACCAAAAAATGAAAACTTTGACCCACTGTAAAAAAAAAACTCAGACGTGCTGGACCATAAGTTTGTTCTACAAAAATGATCTACTCAATATACCCTTTCAGAATTATAGGGTCGCTATTCTGTTCCAAAAATGCTGTTGGACAGTGTTGTGTGCCTCCATCGCTGGTCATTATTGGGAGATTCTTCTGTATTATCTGCATTTAGTATGTAACAATAGGCGCTTATTGGGCAAACAAATTAAATATTATACAATTTCTTAACACTTCCAAGAGTAAATATATATTTAATAGTATGTATTTTGAAATCACAAATGCTTTTTTTTTTGTTTTTATTAAAATGTAGAATGAAAATAAAAGTGAATAATTAATTACCACAAAAACAAAATCTCTAAACTTTTGTGGAAATAAGTTGAGGAGAAAAAAGTAAAAGTTTCAACGCCCCATAAAAGAAACAGCCATAGTAAAGTTATCACCATTATCATCGACTACATAATCCACAATGAGCAACAATAACAACAAAAAACAAACAATATAATAACCTTAACTAACACCAAAAGGTAAAAATTACAGTTAAGAAATGGGAGCAAAAAAGAAACCAAAGAAAGACAAATACCCACATATTTCTAAATAAACATTTAAATAATATTTTTATTTCTTTTTTTGTTTAAAAAAAACAGTAAATATGTACCAAGGAAAATGAATTTTTTAACAATTTACTAAAGAAAACCTCCGATGAAATCAAAAGTGTAAAGATCTGATTGAGATGAAAGATTGTAGAATAAATTTTAAAGTTGAAATAACAAGCGGCAGCAGAGCAGTAACAAAAATACCACAAAAACAGTTTTGACACATGATGAAGATCATCATCATCATCATCTGGTTTATTTGGAGGCAATTGTGAAAAGATATAAAGTTTAGCCTAGATTTAGGTATGACATTTTTTTCTTCTTTTTTTTTCGTTGTTATTATTTGTTCTTTATAATCCATTAACACTTTATTGCTAATTTAATTAAAGAATCATGTTTGTCAAGTTTTTACTAGATTTTTTTTAAAAAGAATTTTATTGTTTTAAACTCAAAATAAGCAAAAATTTATTTAATATGTTGTGTATGTAAGTATTTCATACAAAAAGACTTTTAAAAGAATTAATTCAATTGTTGGTTAAAATTATTAACTCATATCGTCCCAAAGATTTTTTCCTTTTTATAACTGGTCAATAATCTGGTCAATTCTTTAATTTATTATGCTAAAACACATAATTGTTTTCTTCTTCTTTGTTATAAAGGGGGGAGTGAAGTGGGTAAAAACTTTTATATTTACATTTAAAGCTAACCCCTTATACTATCTAATTGCATAAAAGAAATAGTAAGAGCGGCTAAACTCGGCTATGCCGAATCTTATATACCCTTCACCATGGTTGGGAAAAAACTGAAGTTTATATATAGACATATATGAAATGGACAGATTTATGTACGGACGCCTTTAAGAGGAAATTAACCATTTAGTTTGGTGATAAAACTTGGACTCGAGATGATTTATAATTCCAGAAAATAGGTATTTAAAAAAAAATTTATGTTTTGGGCATAACTTTTTTGTATCTGAACCGATATTTCCGAGTTTTTTTAGCAAATATGTTATACTAAAGATTTTCGATCTTTTACTATATAAGACATATCCATCAGAGAACTGCAAAATCAACTTTTTTCTTGATTTAATCATACACAAAAATTCTTGTTCACATTTAATAATTCAACAAAATTCACTGTAGAATAAAATCAGCATCATGTTACTGAACGCGTAATTCGGACCAACTTGAATCATATGTCGATTATGTTTACTGCAAATGTAATCACTCAACAAAAGTTGAATTAATCAGAAAAAACAACAAACAACACATATGAGTGAGTTCATAATTACAACAAAATAGAAACACACTTCATAAATGTACATTAGGGTGGGACTTAAAGCCGCTTTTTTAGAATTTTTATAAGTAATGCAATACTAAAAACATTCTTCTTTGTGAAATAAAAATATTTTTTTTTTTGTAAAAAAATTTAGGTCGATATCTCTGACTTGCCTAATCCGGAAAATTTTAAATATTGTCTAAATTTTTTTTCATCTATTTTGATTGGAAAATTAGGCAATATTTAACTTTAACCGGATTGGGAGAGCCAGATATATCGACCTAAATTAAAAAAAAAAAAAATTCACTCAGAACAATGTTATTGGTATTCCTAATAAAAATTATAAAAAACGTATTTTAGACCCACCCTAATATACATATAACATATATGAAATGTTTTTCTACAAAACCACCCCCTTTTTATAGATAAGAAACTATTTTGTTTTAATTATGATTACACTCATACACGTTGTTTGTTGTTTTTTCTGATTTATTCTACATCAAAATAATTATTGTTGGCTCGAATGAACAGAATAAAATCAATGGTATAAAAACGACCGTTGATTATAAATCAGTGACAACAATTTGCACGTCGTTTGATTGATTTAAAATCATCAACGAATATGTGTGTTGGAGTATATTCAACGTTTGAACGCAAACACATATTTATTATTGTGTTGATTGCGTATGAACGTTTTGCAATCAGATTTTGCAGTTCTCTGATATCCATAGGTCATATTACAGATCTAAAATAATATATGAGAAATAAAATAATATATGAAAAATAAAATAATATAAAAATAGAAATAAAACCGTTTGTATTTTGTTTGCATTTTGTTAGCCTATTTATGGATTATTTAATTATTAATTTAAAATTTTATTTAAATTAATTATTTAATGTTAAAAAAACAAAAAAAAAAGTCTTAAGAAAATATAAAAAATTGTACAAAAAAAAAGTTGAATATACGGGGAATCGAACCCGCGCCTAAGAGAAAAAAAAGTATTTGTGACATAGCGTTTAGACAACCGAGCTATTAAGGTCATGTGGAATCATCGTTAATATAATTAAATAAACAGTTTTCGTTCAATAGAGATTTGTTTGGTTTTTATTTAAATTACAAATCTTTGTGTTGGTTTGTTGTACGTGTATAAAAAGTGAAGAGGTGAAAGAAAAAAAGTTCAGCAAATCGTTAAAAGAAATCACTAGAACTGCATGTTTTATTTCTACAAAAACGTTTGATTTAGCTGGCAAATTTGCAATTGGGATTTTATTTCGCTTTTTTTATTAAAAAATATTTTTAATTTCTTTAGCTTAATTTTAAAAATTTTAAGGAAAATAGTTTATAAATTTTTTTTATAAATTATTATAAGTTATGACCTAAAATAGTTGCTTTCAAAGGGGAATTATGTATAAAATTTTCTTAGTATATGAGAAATAAAATGGTTTAAAAATCTGTTTATAAATTCTTTTAAATCGGTGCAAAAAATAGAAATAAAACCGTTTGTATTTTGTTTGTATCAGAGGGTTTTTATACAAATTTTGATGTTTTTAGCCTATTTATGGATTATTTAATTATTAATATAAAATTTTATTTAAATTAATTATTAAATGTTAAAAAAAACAAAAAAAAAGTCTTAAGAAAATATAAAAAAATTGTACAAAGCAAAAAAAAAATTGAATAGACGGCTATCGAACCCGAGCCTAAGAGAAAAAATAAGTATTTGTGACATACCGTTTAGACAACTGAGCTATTAAGGTCATGTGGAATCATCGTTAATAGAATTAAATAAACAGTTTTCGTTCAATAGGGATTTGTTTTTTATTTAAATGACAAATCTTTGTATGTGTTTGTTGTTTGTGTACAAAAGGCGAAGAGGTGAAAGAAAAGAATTTCAACAAATGGATGTGTTTATTATGCGTAATATTCAACAAACATATAAAAGCAAAGGGATTTTACGGAAAAAATTAGAGGTAGTCCTGGTTTTTTGCTAATATCTCAGCCATTTATCAACCGATCTGGCTGATTTTTAATAGCAAACAGAAATGGATGGCATGTAACAGAAATATATAACAATCAAGTCTTTATCATGTCTGGGGTCTTCGGAAAACCTATTTCAACACACAGACGGACATCGTTAAATCAACTTCGCTCTTCATAAGGACCCAGAATATATGTACTTTATAGGGTCTAAAATCAATATTGTAGAAATTACAAACGGAATGACAAACTTATATATACCCTTCCACCTGTGGTGAAGGGTATAAAAATATCAAAATTATAAAAACGAGTGTTCGAATAATCGAATTTAGGTGAATTTTTTGATTGTTTTATTTTTTTACACTAAATCATTGCATATTTTACAATCTTATAGCACATTAAAATATGTATCTGCAGTGTAATTATACACTAAAAATAGTCTGTACATAAAATCAGCAAGAAAAAGTTATTGCAAAATAAATTAGTTTGTTAAAAAAAATATAACTAAAACTTTTGTTGAAAATATAATTTCAGCAAAAAAAAAATTGCTGAACCCAATTATAGTTGATTTACAATACGTTTCACAAATTTTTCTACTAAAGGTTTCTTTTTTTTCGAATTTTATATAAATATTCCATACAAATTTAATATTTTGTATTTTTGCAACAATTTCCTTAAATTAGTTTATTTAAGAAGACAAAGGACCCCCAGTGTTCCTTAGCCATAGATGCCATGTGTCACTTAGGACGTCCCAATTTGTAGTTCTCTCAAGCAGAACCGTTAATAAACTACGAAAATTATCTATCTGACTTTGTAACAATTTATTACGTTTCAGGATATCCTGCAGTACATATTTTTTAATTTGTTCACCTTTTGCTAAATACATGAGTTTAGTATAATTCAATTTAATTTTAAGACAAAAATGTATAGCAAAAACTTGTGGAGAGCAGTGTTCTCACAAAGCGGAAGTTCTCCGAAAGTGGGAAAATACTTACTCAATGAGTGTAAAGTACTTTAAAATTATGGTAAAATATATTACCTTTACCATAGAAGCAGGATAAGGATACTTTTCACTTAAATAGAAGTGCTATTTAACTTGATGTTAGAAAATATTTTCTTATTTTTAGGGGGTTAAGTCCTAGGTTTTGGAAAAAAAATTATCTAATGAACTTAAATAAAATAAATTTTTTCTTAAAACCCAGGAAACATTTCCTAACTAACAGTAAAATTTTAGATGATGTATGAACTAATTAGGAGGAAATTTTACTGTTTTCTAATAAAAATTTACTTCTCAGTACTAAAATTTTTCTATAATTTAGAAATTTTGACCAAATTTTATGTCAAATTTGTTTCTTAATTTCAAGGAAAATTTTATTAAATAGTGGTAAAAAGTGTGTTTGGCGCCGTTTTTATTTCAATTTTTCCTCTAAATAAGTTAATTTTCCTAATTTCTAGTTCATTTTTTTTTTTTTTAGTGTAAGATATTGCAGGTGCAGCCGGCTGGACATTTTTAACTAAAACTTTTGTAGTCTTTATTTTTATACATTTTTATTTTTGAATTAATGACAATATTTATATCACAATCCATTAATTCTTCCGCTATATTATATATTTCTTTTAGTTTTTATATTTTACAACTTTAAAAAATTAAAATTATTAAGTGCTCAAGAAAACGTGTACTATGATCAACTGACCACAAATGTAAAGCAAAAATTTTTATAGTGGCCAGCTTTCAAAAAAAAGTACTGGTTTTTGTATAAAAAACAGGTCCAGTTAGCTGTATAAATGGTCATAAGATGAAAAATTATTTTTTAAACACGTCTGCAGACGTTTAAAAAATATATAAAAATGCTGCCAAGTCTTGAGAATTCTTGGCTTTTCTCTTTTATATGTAAACAAAAATATTTATAATAAAAATTTTTGTATTTTTAATTTGATAAAATATTAAAAACAACAAATGCTAGAGCAGGGCAAACAATATAATTGCACTTTTTCGCGTCTTGGCGAAGTCGAATACGAAAGCAGCTTCCATACAGAGGCGGCCCCAAATTTTCAAATTGTACTTTTTTTTACAAAAAAAAAAAAAAAATAATAAAGAAAAGTCAGGTAAGTAGGGATAGTCGTTTTCTTTACAAGTAGTTTTTGATATAGATATAAACAAACCTTTAGTTATTTCTTGAGGCACTACGCCTTCATCCCCAATCTAAACACGACCTGAATTAATGCACCGAATTGCTTATATCAGTTCAGCAATTTAATACTTTTTAAATAAAACCTCAAAAATGTTCGTATCAACCCTGCGCTGACAAAACAAGTTTTTTTTTCATTTTCGCGAAATTTTTTAATGTAGTAAAAAAAAATAAATTAAAAAAACATAAACACGAATTACAAAGTAATTGCTATATAGGACTACAATCAAAATTAATTTTTTTAATTTTTGATAATTTAAGATACTACGATCAAGAGAATTATAAATTTTAGCTGTTAAAAATTTATATTTAAAAATATAACAATTTGCATTTAAAAATTCCATTTGAAATTAGTATTTGATTAATTTTGTAATACAGGAAGGAGCAAAAGCCATCATCTGATTTCGTTTCGCTATTACCTTTGATTAAAGTGAAATCTCATTTGATTCTTAACTGATTATATTTATTCGCACAATTTTGTATGAATTAATTGTGGAAAATTATGTTAGACAAATGGGTGCTATCGGCGTTTATGTAAATTTGGGCTAATTTTTTTAGGTTTTGCATAACTTTGCGCAGCATTTGTGTCACGTTGTCAATTTCGGCCAGAATCTTGTCCTTTGACTCCTCCAAGGTGCGGGGCTTCTTTGCGCACTCTTACGACTTCAAATATCCCCAAAGGAAGAAATTCGGAATAGTAAAATAAGAAGATCTGGCTGGCCAAGACAAATCACCGATACGAGAGATTGCAGGCGCTGGGAAGGCATACTCCAAAATACGTCGAGTGCAGTATGACAAGTGACCCCGTTCCTTTAGAACCACATCTCCACCAAGCTCTATAGCAGTCTCCGATGACCGTGACAACGTTACCATTGGCTCCTTTAAAAAAATAAGTTCGAATGATGACTTTGAAAGTAATGGTGCTTCATGAATGGTGCGTGCATTTTTCGTCCCCCAGAATCGAGAATTTTGCTTATTGACGTGGCCGCTGAGATAAAAATGAGCCTCTTCGCTCATGATCAATTTTAATGGCAAATCATTAACACTTCTTTGGGGATTTCGAATGGTTTTTATCCAAAATTTGTATTCTTTATTTTAGTATTTTTTTTTAATCAAAAAGGAAGGCTTTATAGAACCACTTTCTCTTTACTCCAAAGAGTAAGCTACTACATGACAGTTGTTTTTGTAGTAATCTGTAGTTGTTATTCTCAATTGTAATTACAGTAAAAAGTAAAAATATTATCACAGTTATTTTAAAAAATAACTTAATGTAATATATTTCGTAACAGTTGTTTTAACCAATTATTTTTAATATTAAAATAAACAGCTATCAAAACAGTAGTTTAATAGTTTTTGTAGAACAACTGTAAATGGTGTAGTATATACTTTCTCTGTTTATTTAAAACGTTACGATTGATTTAATCTAATAATTTAATAGTTCATTGTACCACCCTATAAGTACATTAGGGTGGCAAGTAAATAACCAAATGTTGAATCAAAATTTGTGATTTTTCAAACAAATAAAATTAAAATTTATGTTCAGTTATAACACATAATTTTTAATTAATTTTAGCATGCTGCGCATAATTATGAAGATATTTTTTAAATCACACAAACAGGGTTTTAAGATAATGCGCAAGAATGCCAGAAAATGGTGCATAACGTGCATAACAAAAACCCTTTATGTGACTTAAAAAGTTATGTCATGCAGGTGTCCTAACCAGAGCAAGGGACTTCATGTACATACATGTTTGTTGTGCTTAGCTTAAGACCAAGCATGGACTAAATATCTTTTCATTTTTTAGATATTTTTCTATAAATGCCTATTTTTGTATATTTTGTTATAAATGCATATTTTGTGCAAAAATGCATATTTTTCTAAAAATGCATATATTTTTTATATTTTACTAAAAAAAAAAGAGTTTTTGCACAATTTGTATATTTAGCAATTTTTTTTCCTTAAAATTTATAAATAATTTAGTTTTTAGTTTTTATTTATCACAGACGAAAACATCAGTAATAAATAACCATTAAATTCCGGCAATGAGAGCTTCGAAGAATTAATTCCTAATATTTTGGAAATGAATTCCCTAACCAAACTTAAGGAATCAAGTGAATTCCTTTTCCTCCACCATATATGTTGAGGGTATATATCAGTTTGTCTCACCGTTTGTAACATGTCGAAATATAGGTCTACGACCCCATAAAGTATACATATTAGTGATCCTTATGCGATTTCAAGTCAACTTAGCGATTTCTGCCTGTCTGTCCGTCTTTGAAATGGCGATGACGCGGAGGTCTTCATTTTTACCTAGATTATTGGACATCCTTCCGAGCAGTTTGCTATTAAAAATGAGCAAAATATGTCCAGCGGTTAAAAAGTTATGAGTGAAAATGTGATGGTACCTCTAAATTTTCCATACAAATTGGTGTATTTTAGTACAATTTCATAGACCGGCAAGTAAAATATTTCGTCTTGTTTTTTCACCAGTCGCTTAGAATTGAATAATATTTTATATTCACCCCAAATATTTTTCACCACTAAAATTTTTTTTCACCGCAAAAAATTTTTTCATCTCAAAATTTTTTCCACCACAAAATTTGTTTTCAAATCCAAAAAAAGTTCTTCACCTCAAAAAATTTTTTTCTTCAAATCAAGTTAATTCAACTTTTGGTTAAGGAATTAGTTTCCTATGGAATGAATTTCTGTTAAATTCATTTAATTTTTGCTTAATTCCCTAAAGAAATTAATTTTTTTGCTTTATTCAATTAGAAATTAAAGAATTAATTTTTCGCTAATAATAAATTTCTTAAAAAAAAGTATCATTATTTTTTCATTTAAAGTAATGCCATGTGTAACCCATTATTAATAGTAATAAGTTACCATTACAAGGTAATGTACACAATAATGATAAGTCATTACTAATGACAATGACTTGTAATAATAACTCATTACTTTCAACATTATTTCAAAACATAAAATAATGGGTTACCTATAAAAGATACAATAATATGTTACACGTTACCTTAAATACTTTAGGAAATTTATTATTAGATTATTTTTTGTTTTTTTTTTGTCCGAGATTAATTCCTTGAGGGAAATTTAGAGAAAAGGTAATTCCTTAGGGAATTAAGCAAAAAAATTAATTCCTTAGGGAATTAAATAACAAAGCATACTTGGAATTTTTTCATTGGCATGAAAATTTCATTAGCATTGGTTGAATAATGCTAATGCCAAAAAAAATTCATTACCATTTAATGCCAATGAAATCGTACTAACGCCTCAAAAACTATTTACAATTGATCAAACCGACAAAATTTTGCTCTAATTATTTTTTTTTAATTGATTAATAATCAATTGCAATGGAATTAAAAAATATTACCATGAAATCAAACAATTAAAAGCATTATCATTATTTAAAAAAATGGTAATGAAAAGAATTTCATTACAATTTATATCAATGCAATGCTAGTGAAATCATCAATTAATTAGTCTATTAAATTAATAAGTCCCATGCATACATGGGATAATTCAGGGAATTAAGTAAAAATTCAATGAATTCAAGAGAATTTCATTCCTCGACCAAAAGTTAAATAAACTAGATTTGAATGAATGTCTTAGTGGATGAATTCTTTAATTTTAATTCGTTATGTTTTAAGCAAGGAATTCATTCATTAATTTTAACTCTTTGAATTCATTCACATAAATTTATTCCTGTTTTTTTCTTGTTAAAGAATTCATTCCTTGAATTAAAAACTTTAATTATTTTTTAGGGAACTAAGTCAAAAAGGAAGTAATTCTTCGAAGCTCTGCCGACGATGCTAATTTTCAATGTTAAAACAAATTTTTAAGACAAAAAAGTACTGAAAATGCTGAAATAGTAAATGCATACTTTTTAAATTTTGAATACATATTTTTAAAATTTTAAATGCATATATTTAATTTTTAATGTATATTTTATGTACTAAAAACTCGATTTTTAGTTTAGGAACTTCCATTCCCGTGGGTACCTATTCTGAATGATTTGCAAAGCTGTGAAGCGATGCAAAATTATTATTCACTCACACGCAAAGAAAAAACATAGTTGGGTCAATCATATTCGAAGAGCATCATATATTTTTGGGTTTATGCTTGTGCCAACCATAATCGTACTATATTATGGTTATTATATTATGATAATAAAATAACCATATTTTTACCATAATATCGTCCCTACAGTTATATTATGATTCAAAAATTACCATATTATGGTCCTAAATAAACATTTTATATTGAATTTATCTTAATATGATCGCACGTAATCATAGTATTCTTAAAATGTTATCATATTATATTCCCTCTTTGATTGTATAATTATTTATTGATTGTTGCCAGCATTTTATCGTTGTATAATTATCATATTTTTTTCATAGTCAGAATTTTTGTTACCACATTATGGTTACAGCCAATCATGATATAAAATAGAAGGTGCCAATAATAAAATAGTAAAATATTTACTAAATAATGATGGTAGCGACCATGTTGATGGTTAGAAAGCCAATTACTTGCTTGTGACAACCATATCCGATTGCAGCAAGCACAATAAAGTAGCAGTGATCATATTTCAACCATGTTTTTTCTCTTCGTGCATTTAAAAACTGTGATAATAAATTACAGTTTTTACCACTTCGCAGTAATAAAAACATTCAGACTCATAATACTCAATTCGAGAAATATTTTTTGAAAATTTGTTTTTTTTAATGTGCCACGTTCGATTAGGTAAAATTTTTATTACATGCTTTTGAGATCAAAGGAAAAAGATTTGGAGGGAGCACATTCAATATTTCGCGAAATAGCTGCCACCCTAAAGTAAATAACTCTTTCTGTTTGTAAAAAAATACTGTCAATGAAAAGTGATAGTGTACGTTATATTTTTTAACTTTTTTCAATAAAGTTGAATTTTAAAAGTAGTTACATTTGTTTTCAATTGATTTCACTATCAAGATACACTCGTGACTGGGATTTAACATAAAAGAAGATTTTACTTAAAAAAATGTCAACAGGTTATTAGTAAGTTTCATCAGCAGAACCACATTACATGAATTGTAAGTTAAGGTTAAAAAACTATAGCAACAAAAAAAAAAAAAAAAAAATGCAAACCATATACGTTAGCACAGTATAAAGTCTATTGATCTTCCCTAAATAAGTATTGACAATCGAAATATACAATTTTTTTTGTTTATAACAACAACATAAAACAACCCATCTTCTCACCAAAAAAAACACAAAATTGTAATGGTGAAAGTGTTGCACAGCATATTACGAATATGTATTGTACATCATATCTGTTTGCAAATATCGTCATCATTAGATTGAATGTTTAATTGAAATTGGAATCCACAAATAAGAAAAAAAAATAAAAAATTATCATCATGCACTTTCTATTTCGTTTACTTTGGTTGGAAAACTTATATAAAGTAAAATAAACGCGTTTGTTTTTGTTGCATCTGCATTTTAAAGAAGACGAGAGAAAAAAACATTGTGTAGCTTGCAACATTTTGTTGCAAATGTCAAGGTCTCAAAAGCATTAGCCATGCCGCCATTAATACAAGTTTTTGTTCAGTTTTTAATTTGAACATGAAAGTTTGACTTTTTCTTTGTCAATGTTTAAAGGCAAATGTTATTTATATAGTATATTATTTTCAATTGTATAAAATTTATTTTATAAAACCATCTTTTGTTGCACGAATGTGCATTAAGCGTAATTTATTGTAATATATAATTTTTTTTGTGAATATCATTTGTTGTAATTATTATTTGCAAAATTTTTGTCATTCATAAAACTTAAAATATGTTAAATCAAACAAACTTATCTTTTTCAAGTCTTTTTTAAGAGACTACCCAATAAACATTTTTGCTGGAAATAAAGCTAAAATCAAGTGTAATTCAAGTCATATTTTTCAATTTTATGCCATGATTTATACTTTAATTATATTTTAATTCAATAGCATATTCCAGCAAAACGGACAATGGAATTAAAGTCGAACGTTACATGAACGTGACATGAACTAAAATGTAATCAAAAATTTCCTTCAAAATAGTTTATAAATTGTCCTCAATTTAAGTAAAATTTTATTAAAACTTAGAAAAATTTTCTTTAAAAGAATAAAAATTCTTAAGTTTGAGAAAAAACGAAATAGTTTATATACTCAGAAATAGTTCATATTTTTCTTAAGTAATATTTCTTGATTTTAGGAAAAAAAAAACAAGTCAATTAAATAAAAATTTATTAATTTTAAGAAAAAACATCTTAGTTTTAAGAAAATTGCATACTCAAATGTAATAAAATAAAGTTTAGTTAAAAAAAAAAAATTTAGGACATAGTTTACTCCCATTTAGTTCAAAAAATATGCCAAACTTAAATCGAGAAAGAAATTGAACTTAATGTGTGTTCATTTTTTGTTTGCGAGTAGTAAAATTAACTAAATTTGGCACATTATCTTAATAATTTTTCCTGATGTGGTTTGTATGCACAGATAGTTGTAGCTTTTAGATGATAACAACCACTCGGATCAATATGGTCTCAGAGCCGCATAGGATCACGCTTAAATAAAAAAATATGTGATATTTTCAACATTTTTGGTATAAATTTTTTCGAATGCTTTTGGTAGCACTTCTTAAGTTTTTAAAAATATCGTGATATTTAATATTAAATTTCATTACATTTCCTACAGAATCCAGACACAATATGGAACATTTGTAACTCATTTTAAATCTGTTTTCCCGATTCTAAATCTATTTCCCTCACAATTTTTGAATAATTGTATAAAATTAATATTTTGGGACTGCAGTAAAAATTCACTTCCTCGCTATTACTTATATTTATAGAACTTTTTTCTATAGAAAATTTCTTACGTTTTATGAAAATTGTTCTCCACTGATTCTGAGAACTTTTTCTTATAGAAAAATTCTTAGTTATTGAGAACTTTTCCTTTAGAAAAATCTTTAGATCGTGTGGAGTATTTGCTATAGAAAAATCCACAGGTTTTAAGTACTATTCCTGCAGAAAAATTATCAGATTCTGATAACTTTTTCCTACAGAAAAATTCTCAGATTGTGATAAATTTTTCCTAAAGAAAAATCCTATAGAAAAAAACATTTTGAGGTCTTTCCCCTATAGAAGAATCCTCAGTTGTAGAAGAATTTTCGTCTAGAAAATTTCCCATATTCTAAAGACTTTTTTCTATATTCCGATTCTGAGTAATTTTTTTTATACACAAAATTCTCTTTCGTATATACAAAATCCTTTCTCCTATATAAAAATCTTCAGACTGTAAGGACTTTTTCTTATGGAAAAATTCTCACATTCTGAGATATTTTTCATATAGAAAAATTTCCAGATTCTGAGGGCATTCCTCTATAGAAAAATCCTTAGTTTCTGAGGATTTTGGCGTCCAGAAACCTTTCTGATTCTAAGGACTTTTTCATTAGAAAAATCTTCTGATTCTAAGTAATTTTTCCTATACACAAAATACCATTCCTTTTATACAAAATCCTTGTTCCCATTAAAGCGATTAGAATCAAGGCAACTTTTCCTTATAAAGAAATACTTAGATGGTGAGGTTTTTTCTAATAGAAAAATCCTCAAATTCTTAAGACTTTTTCTACAGAAAAGTCCACAAATTACCTCATTCTGAGAATTTTTTCATATAGAAAAGTCTTCAGATTCTAAGTAAATTTTCCTATACACAAAATCCTTTTTCCCATAAAAATCATTAGAACCAAGGGAAGAGGTTTTTTTCATATAGAAAAATCCTCAGAATCTTAGGACATTTTTCTTCAGAAAAATTCATATGTTTTGTGGACACTTTTTCTACAGAAAATTCTTCAAAATTTAAAAAGTTTTCCTCTAGAAAATTCTTCAGATACTGATAACTTTTTCTTATAGAAAAATCTTTAAAAAATTTTATATTTTCCAGCAGTGGAAGTTTGGTCTTCAGAGTTTAAATTTTAAAAAAATTAATACTAAATTTTAATGAATTTTTTTTATTTTTCTTTGCCTTGAGTTTCTTTAAAAAAATTAAAATTTTCTCAAAAATCCTCTTTTACTTCCTAATCGTGAAAAAGGGCCACTACAAAATATATTAGCATTTACTTTATTGAAATTTCTTAAGCAAGAGAGCAAATTTAAGGCGAAATAAGAAGCGCTTATAATTCTAAAATCATTCCAAATCATGTTAAACGACATTATCTTTATGCAACTTTTAAAATTACCAACATTAATAATTTTTCCTCATATTTTGTATATTTTCAGAATAAAAAAACCAGTAGCGATGGTAAAAATTCTAGCTCAGATAAATCACCAAAAATTGTACATAATAATAACAATAATAATAGCAGTAATATAAGAGACAGTAATAATATTTGCGGTAAACACACATCCTCAAATGGAAAAACAAATTGGAAGGTAAGTAAGAGTAACAAAACTTAATACTAAAATAAAAACAAAAGAAAAACAGTAATATCATTTGTTAATAACAAATAAGGCCAATGAACTGTATTTATTATATGATTGGACCTTTTAAACTCGATCATGTAACAATTTTGGTCTTACACAAAATATATTGTCAGGAACTTTTTTTTAAGCGCAAAAATGTATGTTAAAAAAATTATTATTAAAAAAAAAAAAAAAATTGTGTAAAGTTGATGGATTTTTTTAATTTCTTTTTTGTATTTTTTTTTTTTCGAATGCGTAACACAAAACTAATAATGAATGTTCCAGTAACATTTGACCCCGGTATTCATGAAAGAAAATGATACATGTATTTAAACACTCAAAGAAAAATGGAAAAATTGTGATTTACCATTTCATATGGGAGCATCAAAATTTATAGTTTACATAATAAAAAAATGTTTTGCACATATATTTTTTTTTAATATCTTATTTAATACGACTGCTGAACTCGAAAATTGAATTCAAATATTTCATTTATAGACAAATTTTTTTATTTTTTTTGTTACAAATAAAACGAGGTCTATTTACAAAAAAACCAAAGATAAATTCCAAACTTCTGCAAATTATGTATTTTAAAGTAGAGTAGTTTGCGTTACCGACAGGCGAATGTCCGCAATATCAACTCTGCTATTTTTAAGGATCATACACTGGTGCTTTCCTTTCATTTCACGTTAAAATCATTGAGGCTGATCTTGTTACACTGTGTTATAAAATTATCAAATTAACATAATTTTTGAGTGTAAAGAAGATGGTAAAATACCATGATGCTTATAAATTTGTTAAACAAAATAAAGACATGAACAAAATTAAATTACTTTCAGAAAAATGTTAAACACGTACACATGAATTTCCCCATACCAAGAAATTAAATATAAAAAATAAGTAAAAAAGGCTTAAATTCGGCTATGCCGAATCTTTGAATACCCTCCACCAATATCCTAAAAATATGTTCTCTACTGTTTTTGATACAAAATAAAATAAATAAATTTAGAGGTAAAATTATGGAGATGAAAAACTTTTTTGGATGTGAAAATAAATTTTATGGGGGAAAAAAAATTTTGAGGCGAAAAAAAATTTTATTGGTGAAAAAAATTTTTTAAGATGAAAAATATTTGAGGTTAATATAAAATATTTTTAACTCTAAGCGACTGGTGAAAAAAAGTGTCAATATTTTACCTGCCAGTTTTTGGATGTGAAAATAAATTTTGAGCTGGAAAAAAAAAATTTTTTTGTGGTGAAAAAAAATTTTAGTGGTGAAAAAAATTTTTTAAGATGAAAAATATTTGAGGTGAATATAAAATATTTTTTAACTCTAAGCGACTGGTGAAAAAAGAAGTGTCAATATTTTACTTGCCAATCGCTGGTATGAAATTGTGAAGTTCACTCATAACTTTTTAACCGCTGGACCGATTTTACTTATTTTCAATACCAAACTGTTTGGGAAGATGTACATTAATCTAAGTAAAAACGGGACTGCCGCTTGTGTCTTGGCGCCGTGATTGCCATTTCAACAGACACATAGACGGACATCGCTAAATCGACTTCAAATTGCATAATCACGAATATATATACTTTATGGAGTCTTAGACTTGTATTTCGACATGTTACAAACGCAATGACAAACTGATATATGTAATATATGGTAAAGGGTATACAAATAGCAAAACAAGCATCTATTTAAATATACTTTTCATGGAGTTTTTAATATATTTCATTGTACTGGTCTAGAAATCTCAATCTTTTAACACATCACAGTTCTCATAGTTCTGATAAATCTCAAAAATTGTTATAAGAAATAAACTGAATATTTTAATCTATTCATAATTTTTACTTTTATGTTGGGAAAGCTCATCAGTTTTAAACATTCTATGCAAAAAAACTTGTCAAATTATGAAATATCTAAAGATGAGTAATCTTTTGATGTTAACATTAAGATTACGGCGGATACAACAAGCAAGTTGACATGTGTGGTTAAACCACAGATGGTAAAAATTAATTCTATTATGTGTGGTTGGTTGTATTGCATAAATCTTTTTTAATATATATTTTTTTTTAATTTGAATATTTTCTTTACATATTTAATTTTTTACATATGTGTATGTAGTTTTTTTTATTACATCTATAATAAAATATATGTAATTGAAGCTGTAATCTTAAACTTTGTCGTTTGTGTTCTAAATGTTAATATATTTATGTAGTTTTGCGTAATACAAAAAAATCTAGTTTTTCTATAACTGGTTCAGTATAAATTGTAGTATGCATGCTTGATCATGCAATTTTTTAATACAAATATATTTATAAATATGAATGTACAATTGTATCGTTATGTACATTAATATGTATGAATGCCGCATATCAAGTTTAATGAATTACTAATAAACTGTAACTAACAATAATAATAACCCAGCAAACATTTAAGTATATAGACATTCCATTATTATTTCTATTTTAATCTCAAAAACTTATCAGTAATGGGTTCTCATCACTAATATTTCAATAAAAAGCAGTTAGGTTCAAAACTCATTATTTTTTGTTTAACAAAATAATTTTTGTAATAACAGAAAATACAATTTAAAGAAATAATATTTAACTTAAATCAAATGTTTTTTGTTATTTATTTTTAAATGTTGTTTAAATCAGTAAAAAAAACAAATGATTAATCAGTTAAAAATAAATGTTAAAATTTTACCTACCAATTCCGTAAAAATAAATGATCATTATTTTTTTTGAATTTGTTTGGGGTTTTTTTTATTTTAATTTGTTTTTTAATACTCTATAACTACATTTTGAGTGAATGGTCTTATGTAAGTATATATCGTTAGCTGCAATGCAAAAGGGCGTAACTATCAAAATTTTTCAAAACCGGGTTTATTGATCATAATGATTTATTTGGCTAAAATACATGCATACACAAAATTTTTGACTTCTACGACTAAAAAGAAGGGTTTTATGAACAAACTTCGAATAAGAGATGTTTTAAATTTTCCAAGTTTGCCCGGTACATATTTAAAATTTGAACTACATCTCTTCACAAAATTTTATCGTGTTATAATCAAAACCCTCAGAATATTTATGAATTCCTTAAATTTCCTGTTTACTTTTTTTGCTTCTCCTGTAAAAAAATAAAAATGTTAGTTACGTCCTTTTGCATTTCAGCTAACAATTTAAACAAAAAACAAAATTGGAATTTTTTGAATATCATGCTTTTTTTTTTGAAACAGATAGCAAACAAATTTAAATATATAGTAACTGTAAATGTCCGTTTTGTAGTTGAATTTTTATTAAATTTCAAACACATGAAAAAATAAATAAAACTGAAAAAATCAGTAAATGACAGTAAATCATTTTGAACTAATCTATAAAACAGTTAAAATTAATATTTCTTTGAAAAATAAAATGTTCCTTTATTTTTAATTGACACTGGCGGAAATATCTAGAATCGGAATTCTGAGAATCCTGGCATTTGAGAGTGTGGGTGCTATCACATCTGAATGATCTGTTTTATGCGGGTTATCATTTCTATCTGGTAACGCATAGACCAAGCGTGGTTTTTGACCAGCCAGTTTAACCTAACCTAGATATAACTTTAAGTGAAACATAAAATAATTTAAAAGATTAACAGATAATTAGTAATGATAATGAAGATATTCTTCACAACCGGCCCATAACCACAAAAAGGGCATTCATTTAAGTCCGAAAATCCGGCTAGAATTTGACTGATGATCGGCACAAGACAAGATTTATTCAAGCAATTCACAAACCAGCACATTGTTCCTGTATTTTTCGCATCGATAAAGTTTTCGCAAAAAACATATAAAACGGAACCTTGTTCTGCTTTCTATAGGGTGAGTCACATGCAATTTAATATATATTTATCTGCAGAAGATAATAAGGCGCTATATTCTTGCTATTTCTCTATCTAATAAAAAATTTTACAAAATTAAATGTGTCCACAGATTTAAAAGTTAAAAGCTCTAAAAAATTTGCAGTAAAAATGCAATTAACTTATTCATCTATTATGATGCGAAAACTTCTCGCATCAGATGCAAAAACAGGGTGCGGTAAGGTTTAAACAGATAATAAAATTCGTATCCCAGCAAAACCACACATTACCAAATAATGTGTAAAGTAATGTGTAGCCATAGGGGCTCATGGATTACTTTACACCTTACTTCAATGATGAATTTTACAGGCGATGAGCCTCAAAGTAATGTATATACCCTTTACTTAAGAGGTGATAGTGTAAGAGGTTACTTATATGGTTACGAGAATGGAAAAGTAATGTGTCTATAAATAGATTTTTAAAAAAGAGGAATGTTTATTAAAAACTATTATTACAAATATTTTAAACGTTATTAAAAAAAATGTGGTCATGATGGGAATCGAACCAGGGAACTCTGGTTGCCAGCCAAGAACTCTACCCACTGAGCTATCGACGCATACAGTATTTCATTGCTTTAAACTTAAATGAATTGTTGCGCTTCGTTTTGTCGCTAGTGCTGTCAAAACAAACATACATTACTCTTTTGCTTACAAAAAAACACAAAGTAATGTTGCTAAAAATAGATTTTCAAAAATATTTCAATTATTACTTTACATTTATAAATCATATATTACGTTATCAATAATCAGTAACTTATTACTTTATGCTTGCAAATAATGAAAAAAGTAACGAGCTATCATTTCAAGGTAACGCATGAGAATATCGCTCCAAAGTTTTGCTGGGATATTAATAAAATAATTACACACATATGTTCTGCTTCACTGATATGTGCTAGGTGCGTTTTCCAGGTTGCGCGACATTTGCTCCAACTCACCCTTTCTTCCCCTCAGGGAAGTAGTAATTTTAATTTAAATATATTTAACCACTTATTTGGTAATATAAGCTTTTGCTGGGATATCTTAAAATGCTAAAATGCATTATGTAACTCTTTATTAATGAAATCTTGTGCTGGGATATTTAACTAAATTTGCAAAGAAAAATCTATAATCGAATTTCAATTAATATATGTATTTGTTTAATTAAAAATTTAATTGAATTTGGTTCAATTAAAGAAAATTTTTGTTTTAAAGATTTTTTTTTTGGAAAAATTTAAAAATGTATTGAATTTAACCAAGTCAATTAAAACTTTTTAATTGAAAATAAAAAAAACAAAGTATTTAAAAATATGGGGAAAAAATTATTTATAAGGATTTTAGGATCTTATAATAACCTACATTCGAGGAAAAATTTAATTTTAAATAATTCAAAAATTCTTTTTTTTATCAATATTTTCAACTTTTTCCTCCTGTCGAATCCTAATACCAGCCAAAGGTTGCTTATTTGAAAATACACCTTTGGTACAAAATTTATTTTCGTCTCATTTTTTCATAACTTTTTTGGCCTGCGGCCAACAAAGTTTAATATTTTTTAATGCTAATTATATGAAATTGGTTGATTAAATCATTATTCGGTTATAGGCTTCTTACAACATCTTTGTGAAACGCATGGAAGATGTTTAAAACGTGAACCATAAATTTACATTGGCAACATCTTTTATCTGTAATAAAAAAAGACACATAATTTTTGTTAAAAATAAAAAATATTAAAAGATGGATTTAGAGAAAGCATTAATCATTGGAGTAGTTGTTGCTTTGCAAGAACAAACCCGAATTTAAATAGAGTACATTGAAATATTGAAGGCCATTTGTTTTGTTTATTTTCTGCAATGTCACTTTGTTAGTGATGGCACAAAGAAAATCGATTTATTTTGCCATTAAAAATAATAAATTAAAACAATTTTAAACTGATTTTTTATTGTGAGAGAAATCTGAATTTTTCTTGATTTTATCAATATTCATTTCGATGCATGTTCATCGATAAGTTTTTTCACTGATATATGTATATCAATAAATGGTCAAAAAATTAAAAGAAAGTATTTTTTTAAATACTTGGTACTATAATTTTCAATATTAAATATCTGGAAAACAAGAGCTTACCTAAAAAAAAACGGTTAGCACCACTGAATTCCGCGTACTCGAATTATTCAAGATAGTGTTATTAATGAAAGTGTATAAATAAATAAAATTAGAATACATTTTTTTACATTTAAAAAACAAAAAACGTTACATTTAAATATTTACTTGTTCACATACGAATTATGTATGCTCATATGACTTTTATGGGGCGATCTAAAAATAACATCAAATATGATTAAGCTTTTAATTTATTTTTGCTTTTTATCTTTATTAAGTTAGAATCAACAACACAAGAAATTACATTTCGTTTGTTGTTTTGTTTAAATGATATTGAAATTGTTTTAAATTCTTATTCATTTTTTTTTTTATTTATTTGTGTTGATAACGCTTTCATTAAGCTTTTGACTAACAATAATTAAGCGCTCCAGTGGCGCAATTGGTTAGCGCACGGTACTTATAATCAGTAACTTGTGAGCAATGCCGGGGTTGTGAGTTCGAGCCTCACCTGGAGCAGCGATAAGTTTTTTGTGAATAGAAAAAATTTTTAATATAAAAAACAAATGATTTTTATAAAGAAAAATTTGGGTCATTGATTGGTCATCAACCCCCTCTCAACCAAAACCCCTCTTATTCCAGAAAAGTATCTTAAATATATTATAACATGTATGGTAAGGGGTAAATTCATTGAAACGGGGGGAGTTTATTTCACAGTACATAATTTAATTGTTAGAAACCGAATACTCTATATATTCTGCCGCAATAGGAGCCGAAATGCAAGAAATCTGTTACTTTTATAGTTGAACTTCTTTTGGTGGAATGTGTTTATTTAAGAGTATATTTTATGCGTAGCATTTTAATTTTTAAAATAAGTAACTATGTATTACAAATTCAAGTTGAATAAAGTTTAGTAAATTAATTTGTAAAAGTTAACTTATAGAATACAAATTAATGTTAGGGTAGACTGAGGAGCATCCGCCTCTATTTTTAAGCGAGGTCCCAACCCAACCAATATTTTTTTTTTCGAAAACATACTTTTTGATCTTAATATTTGTTACCTAAGCTTTGATTTTATGCTTAGAATTTATGTAAGAAAAAGAAAAAAAAACATTCTTAAATTTTTAACTTATATAAACGGAAAATTCCAGTGTAAGAAATCATTACTAAATATATGCTTATATAACTACAAATCTGGTTATGGTTACTAGAATGGATTTTTAAAAAATTTAGCAAAAAATCAAGAACATTACTTTATATTTAATTTATTTATTCAATAATTAATAATTATAAAAATAGGTCATTATTACTAAAACTTAATTTTTTTATTTAAAATAATGGAGTAGTAATGCAGAAAATAAGTTGTTATCATTATCGGCAGTTTAAAAAATAATGATGATACGTAAAAGTTTCTACACATACTGAAAAATATTTTTTTTAAATTCACAAATTATTTTATAGTATAAACACTAGCAAGTATTTTTTAATTTACCCAAAACACACAAAAACACGGTTGTCCGGGACCATCTTTCAAAGTTGAAGGTATGATATGTGATCAATAAGTGGCGTACGTGGCCTACTGGCGAAAGCTCCCCCTTCTACCCTATAGCGAAAAATTTGTCTTTTATTGAATTACAGTGGGTCGAAATATATTTAGATCTGCTACTGAATTTGCTTAACAAAATAGTTAAACAAAAATAGTTAATTTTTATAATGTTTTTATTATTAAAAATTTCAAAATTTATGTCATACAAATAGTATTTGTCGATTGTGATTCATTTAAAAGGTTCATAATTCTTTTGTAAATATTAAAAAACTAAAAAAGTCCTAGATTTCCCACAAAAAAAGTTTTCTTATCGGAGAACAATGAATTAGAATTGTTATGAAATTTTCATTTATGTATATAATAGAACTTTGTCGAGAATATTTTTGAAACCAACTTTTGAAACTTTATCATTTCATTGAAAATTTGATAAAGACGGAGCAAGATACATCAAAATATATGGAAATTTGAACTTCCGCGAACTCAAATATATACCTTGTGGTTTAAATATTTTCAATTGTGTTACTTATATAGCTATGAGGATGGGCAATGTAAGGTGTCTAAATATAGATTTACATATAAAAAAAATGTATAAAAAAAATTTACAAATATTTCAAATCGTGGTCATGATGGGAATAGAACCTGAGAACTCTGGTTGACACTGAGCTATCGATTATTTTGAACATAACATAGTTGAGCTTAGTCTTTTCGTTCGTGATGTCAAAACGTACATACATTACCCTTTTGCTTTTAAAAAACCACAAAATAATGAGTCTAAAAATAGATTTTCAAAAATATTATAATTATTACTTTTCGTTTATAAATCATACAATACGTTATCTATGAACGGTAACACATTACTTGGTGGTGATGCATGGGTGCGATACCGATTACCAAAGTTTCGCTGGGTCTTTGATACCACTTGTCCATAAAAAATATACTGCTCCAGGTGAGGCTCGAACTCACAACCCCGGCATTGCTCACAAGTTACTGATTATAAGTACCGTGCGCTAACCAATTGCGCCACTGGAGCGCTTATCAAAGTTTTGCTAAAACCTTAACAATAAATCAGTTTTTATACTGTGATTTAACTAAATTTGGTGTTAAACATTTCAAGATAAAAAATGGGTTTCTATAACGCGGTTTTATTGGAGGAGGTACCTTCATAACTTTTTCGAAATATTTTTTTTGTAATCATTTTTTTTATGTAAATTTTTTTAAGATACATTACTTTTTTCATCCTGGTAATTATATAAGTAACCACTTATATTATAGACATTACCCTAGGGCTCATCGCCTGTAAAATTCATCTATGAAGTAAGGTGTAATGTACACATTACTTGATAATGTGTGGTTTTGCCGGGTAAGTAAAGGGTGTAAACCTATTTTTTTTTCAAAGCTAAATGTTAAAAGAATTTAACCAAGTTGTTGTTAAGCTTTTAACAAATTTTTGATAAGCGCTCCAGTGGCGCAATTGGTTAGCGCACGGTACTTATAATCAGTAACTTGTGAGCAATGCCGGGGTTGTGAGTTCGAGCCTCACCTGGAGCAGTATATTTTTTATGAACAAGTGATATTGTAAAAATCAGATATGATGAATCTTAAGTTTAAAAAATTAAATTAGGGTTCATCAACCCTGCCAACTGTTTATCACCATTCGTTTATCACCAAACAAATCAAAAAGTATCCCAAAAAATCCACAAGTTTGAAAAATTGTACTTTAAGTTAAGTACAGAGGGTCTTAAAGGTCTTATAGCGAATTAACATTATACTCGAAATCAACTTAAAATGTAGATTTCGGTGGAAATCAAATTTAAATTTGGGATTTCAAGCAGATTTCCTATACAAAATAAAACCCAATTTAAAGTTAGATTTCGCTGAAATCAAAACGAAATTGAATAAATGTTGAAAGCATTTTATGGACTTTGAGAAATACAATCCTGAATTTGTCGATAAATCGTAATAGTGGTTGGCAACGCTAGTATGATGACAATTGTTTGACGCGCACGAACACGTGGTCACGTAATTAATACATTTGTATGTGTGCACAATACTTTTGCATTTGTAGTATTATTATGATAATACATTATCTTATGTTTTTGGTACAACACATTAAGTCGATGTTTGAGCCTTTTTCTTTGTAAAAAAATTTATTTTTTAATACCGGGTGCATAAAAGGCTAAAATGGGGTTTTGTTTTTTTATTCCATGTATTTTTTTATTTTATAATTGTTCGTCTGAAGCAAAACGTCATTTGGAAACACCATTTTTATCAGCTGTTTTTGTATTGTCAAATCGAAATATCGAAAATAAAAAAAGGTTCTAATGAAAATTAGCTATAAGTGAATTGTTAGATTATAAAAAAGTAAAAGCAGTAAAAATAAAGTTAATATCACAAATAAAGGCAACTTTTTATTAGATTTTAAATACACAAGAACTTTTGTGCGACGTAGTGATTTATCACTTTATCGCTGGGTTTCGGAACAATATTCTTACATCCATTTTAACCATTTAAATTAAACGAATTGTTCCTTTTTGTTCATATTTATAAAATTCCCAAAGGTTTTACTTTTACCAAAGTATATCTGCATATTAAAAAACATTTAAAAAATTTTTTTTACCACAAAATTTTTTTTTACCACACAAATTTTTTTACCTCAAAAAATTTGTTCACCTCAAAATTTGTTTCCAACTACAAAATATTGTTTTCACATCTAAAAAAAGTTTTTCATAAAATTTTTTCAACTCCATAATTTAACTTTTTTATATCATTTGTATCAAAAACAGTAAGAACATTGTTTTTAGGACATTGGGGAGGATATTCAAAGATTCGGCTTTGCCGAATTTAAGACTTTTTTACTTGTTTTTTTTCTTCTTTTGACAATATAAGCTATTATGGATAAAAAAGTGTTTTAGTTTTTAAAATTCTAATGATTAAATATTTTAAAACTAAATGATTTCTTTTCTAGCGTTTGTAAAATTTCACAGTTCGCGTTTAACTTTGTAAAAAAAAAGTTTTACGCCCTGTAGATTTCAAATTCTATATTTAGATTTTTTTTATGCCATGATAATACCTGGTAGACACATTTAAAGAATGCTCTCTCGATTACAACAACAAAATGTCAAACATTCATACAAAGTGTAAACAAAAAAAAAACCCTAGAATGACAAATAAAAAAACCCTATTCTACCTAATGACTTTACCTGTTATTGTATTGCCATTGTTTATATAAATTTACCCTGCAATTTAATTCGGAAAAGATTAAAAAGAACTAAGTGTGAAAAACTGTATAAAACTCTGGCACCATTTTTCGTAAAATATTTTGGAATATTCCTCAGCCATAAGGAATTTGAATAAATCTTTAAATTTTTGTTACTTTTACAAATTTACGGATTTAAAACCAGTTTTTCTATTTAAAATATTTTAAATTATTGGCCATTTTTGTAAAGAACTATATTTTACACTTCTCTGTAGATCATAAGGACTTTTTTCCAGAATTAATATGAAAAATTTTGCTTTAAAAAAATACTTCAAATCACATGAGATTTCAAAAAAAGATTTAAAAGTCTTCAAATCATATTGAATGAGTTTATTGTAAAATCTATATGAATTTTAAATATTTAATAAAGATTTCAAATATCCCCAGAAAAATCCCCCAAAAAAGTCCCGTGTTCACAATTGAAGATTTTGTCCCCAAAGAAAACAAAAAATCTCCAAATTTGGGGACAAAATTGTCAATGACTGGCAATTCTGAAATAAAGCTGTAGAGCGAAATATTCGATGGTGCCCAATGGCATAGTAGGTAGAGTGTTTGATTTGTAAACAGAATGTATAGGGTTCGAGCCCGGCACAGGGCACGATACAATATTTTTTTTTTCTAAGAAAAAAATTTTTAGAACAAACATAAAAAGTTAAGAAAAGATACAAATTTTTTATTAAAAAAAAAAAATTAAAACGGTGGGCTAAGCGTGGCTCGAACCCACAACCTTGATATTAACAAGCAAACACTCTACCCATCATGCCATTGAGTTTAAGATTATAAATTAGTTTTACTGCAAGTTTTCCTTTACAACAGTAAAAAATTAAACTTAGCTTTAAATCGAAATTTTAATTAAATTTATAAATAAATTAAAAAAAAAAAAATAAATTTCTTGTCTTCACAAGATATTAATATTATAATTATGGTAAACAAATAAACTACAAAATATAAAAAAAAAACTTTCTAATAATATTTACCAACAAACTAGCAACAAACAAAAACAATAGTATTGACTTTATAAGTACAAAATGATTGTCCATCATAACAATAACAACACACTGCCCATTATATTAGCATTTATATTTATTTATTTATCGTTTTAGGAAATTATGTGTTTGTGGTTTGTTTTTCTAAAATGCTGATTCATATTTTATTTTTATCATATTCTTCGTTTGTCGCTGCTGTTGTTTTTTTTTTTTGTGCGTTCTTGTTGACATAACAAAGTTGTTGCTTTCAAGTGTGGCATTTGACAACCCCCCACCAAGCGCTCCAGTGGCGCAATTGGTTAGCGCACGGTACTTATAATCAGTAACTTGTGAGCAATGCCGGGGTTGTGAGTTCGAGCCTCACCTGGAGCAGCAAATTTTTTGGGAATTTTTTTTTTTTTTTACTTTTTTATTTAATTAAAACATATAGAAACCATAATGATGTTGATTTACTTTTGATTACCTTTTTTTAATACTATTAATGAGAATAGTTCTGTCAAATGTTTGAAAGAATATATATTTATGATTTTTATCAAATTACTGTCGAATGTAGGGTAAAAGGGGGAGCATTCGCCACTTTTTTGTGAAGTGCTTTCATTACTATATCATTTTTTTTTTCGAAAAAATACTTTTTTATCTAAAGACCTACACATATTTCTCAGCTTTATTTTGTATTTTTAAAATTATCTATATAATTTCTATTTCTTTTTTTATGATTTCCAAAACTACTAAAAACTGCTAAGCTGTCCCACCACGAGTTGATATTGCATATTTTGTCATGCTGTAGAACAGCGACTTCCAATAACTTTCACTTTTGAATTTTGAGGGGCTTTTTATAAAGAATCTGCTTAGTATCTGTGATCTGTTAATACGAAAAATTGATTCTTAAACACATTCTGATGATTTTTTTTTTCGCATCTGAGAATGTTTTCTATAGAGAAATAAAGAAATATTGTGTATTCAATTAAAAAAAAAAACTTCCATTATTACCTTTTTTTATTTTAAACAATTTTTTCCGAACTCTTCGCGAATCCCTTTGGATGCAGCTACGCCCCACCAGAGGATTGCGATCCCCCATTTAGGAACCCTTGATGTAAAAATATATTAATATATTTTACAATTACACACAGAAACTACACTTTAACACAGTTACACCATTAATTAAATTAATTCCTAATTTTATTTTGCGGAGTTGTTGCTAAATTAGCGATCAATCACAAACTGAGGGCATATCTCTGGGCATTCATTTATACTATGTACTCATACCATCCTCTTGTGGATTTTTTTGTCTAGACTTTTCTAGAGTTGTGTGGAAGGTTCCGGTGATAGCGCCCTCTTGTGTCTACTAGAAATATGCAGAACATGATGTCGCCACCAGATATATGTAGGGTTGGCTGGAAGTTTCTGCTCTTGGCTATACCCAAGTAAAAACAGTTGGAACTTGGAAAAACATGGGAAAATGCTATATATAGTAATATTCAAATGATATCAAAAATTTCTAAAAATTTTTGCTCCGAAATGGGTTCAATTTTTAAAGTCTTGTAAAAAATATTTTAATAAGAATAAGAAAAATAAATTAAAAACAAAAAATATTTTTTTAATTTCGGGATTCGATACCATTGACATGGAACCACATATAATTATATCTTATATCATATAAAAAATACTCTTGATTTGGAATCATACATAACTATATGTTAAATTAGTTATATTAACATTATATAATTTTGTAATATGTCATATAAAAAAATCTTTTTTTATTTTATACCATATCAAAATTATTTCCGATCTGGGACCATATATTGAATCATATATAATTATATTCTATACCATATTAAAAAATAGTTTTGATAAGATACCACATATTATTATATCTAAAATATGTAAAAGCATATATAAATATATATGAATATTTAAAAGCCATATCTAAATACAGGTTGGTTGAAAAGTTCCTGCGCTCTCCAAGAGATGGCAATGCTAGCTCCAAACTTTTTGTTCTTCTCAAGTTGGTATAACTGTCCTGAGGACACATGCAAAGTTGCAAGTCATTCTGTCAATTCTTTCTTTGTTTACAAGCCATTTGAAGTTGACGTGTCATTGATTTTTTTTTAATATGGAAAAAATTAAATATCGTGCAGTCATTAGATTCTTTGTTTTGAAGGGTTTAAAAGCAAAGGAAATTTATGAACAATTTTTAGAAGTGCATAAGGAGTCCTCAACTTCAAAACGCACCGTTGAATTTTGGGCTGGTGAATTAAAACGTGGTCGTACCAGCCTTAAAGACGATCCACGCGAAGGACGACCAAAAACTGCAACCACAGCAGAAATCATTGAGCAGGTACATAATATGGTTAGTAAAGATCAAAGTTTGACTAAGCGTAAAATTGCTAATGCCATAGGCATCTCAGACGAACGAGTTCTCCATATTTTACATGAAGAATTACGTATGAAAAAACTGTTTGGAAAGTTAGTGCCGCACACATTAACAATAAAGCCTTTTGGATCAGCTGGATGAAAAAATTCGTGAGAAAAGACCTTGTTTATAGAAGAAAAAAATCATTTTTCATTAAGACAATGCACCTACTCACAAAAGTGTTTTGACGATGGCTAAATTCAAAGAATTAAAGTACGAATTGCTTGAACATCTACCGTATTCACCAGATTTGGCTCCCAGTGACTACTATCTTTTCAGAAATCTCAACAATTCCTTTGTGGAAAGCATTTTTCGTCGAATGAAGAGGCCATAGCAGCCGTAGACGGTTATTTTGCAGAGCTTCCGGAAAACCATTATAAGGATGGGATAAAATTTTTGGAAGATCATTGGAACAAGTGTATTGAGCTTCTAGTACTCTTTCATTTCGAGCGCAGGAACTTTTCAACCAACCTGTATATATGGCCCTGTAGGAAACATATAAAATTCTATATAGTGTTATCTATATTTTTTGATGATATAATATATATCATATGTCGCAACACAAAATAATTAAAAAAAAACATGTAATATATATAATTTTATATGGTTACAAATGTGTATATATGTTAATATATTATTAGATAATTTAAACTCGGGAAAAGAAAACCAAATATTTTTTTTGCCTCATTCTGTATGTACATATAACAAAAGAAATTAAAGAGGGACATATAATAAAATTGGTCTTAAAAGGGTGAAATACATTATTTCAAACAATAATGATAATAAAAAATTAAAATTTTTACTAAAATTTACTTTCATACTAAATTTTAATAATTTTGTTTTTAAAAATAGTTTCTTAATTGTTTTAGCAATACGAAGGTCGCATTTAAATAAAAAAATGTATGTACGCCTATCTAAACTACCTAAAGATTGACAATTATTTGTCACTTTAAAGGTTTTCATATAAAATATAAATTTTACCAAAATTTTTAATCATACACTCAAAAAGGTTTGTCAGTTACTACCTGACAATTGTGTGTGTAATTATAGTTGTTTTTCTATGAAAAACTAGAAGACAATTACACTGTAATCGAATTTGACACTTTTTTTAACAAGCAGTTAAAAAAGTTCTTGGAGATCTCAATGTAAGCAAGTCTCCGGGGCCAGATGGTATAACAGCACAGTGCTCTTCGACGTTAGCCCGTCCATTGGCGAAACTGTACAGTTATTCTTACCGTGCGGATACCTTCCCCTCATGCTGGAAGGTTGCCAATGTTGAGCCAATCCCCAAGAAGGGTGCGGCTATTAACCCTGAAAATTACCTTCCAATCGCAATATGTTCTGCACTCTCGAAGGTCATGGAGAGCATGATAAATTACCATCTTGTGAATTATCTGGAAGCAAATTCATTTTTGAGAGATCGACAGTATGGCTTTCGTAGAAGCCGTTCTACGGCAGACCTGTTAGCGTTCCTCTCGGAGCGTTGGAGTAGGTCCATTCACCGGTTCGGTGAAAACAAGGTGATTGCTGTAGATATTTCCAAAGCGTTTGGCCGTGTATGGCACGGCGCACTTTTATCGAAACTAATTGCTTTTGGAGTCAGAAATGATTTCCCTCGATTTATTTCGAGCTTCCTCAGAGATCCCTCTATACGTGTTGCAATAGACGGGATCTCATCCGACGAATTTCAGTTAAATTCAGGGGTAACGCAAGGTTCCGTTCTTTCTTCTTCTCTCTTTCTTGTCTTTCTCAATGACCTTCTTGATTTAACTTTCAATCTTATCTACTCTTTTGCTGATGACAGTAATATTTGTCATTCATTTTCCTTCGATGGGAGGCCAAGCCTCTTAGAGCTCGGGGTCAGGAGGCAAATCATGAATAATACACGTAATCGGGACCTCTCGTTAGCTTCAGAGTGGGGTCGTACAAAAAGCGTGTATTTCAATGCACATAAGACCCAATGTTGTATGATGACTCATAGGGTTGTGGAGTCGCCAGCGTCATCTGTCCAATTGCAGGGTATCGATATTGAGGAATCGGAAACTCTTGATGTTCTGGGCATGAGAATTCAGTGTGATATCGGTTGGAATAAGCACATTTTTAAAGTGTCGAAAGAAGCATTCAAGTGTTTAGGTTTTTAAAACAGTGCAAGAAGTACTTCACCCCATCCGATCTCTTTACTATCTATACTCCGGCTAAAATTGGAGTATAACTTCCATATATGGGCAGGTGTTTTAAGGTCTATTTCGGAACTTTTTGATCGGGTTCAAAAAAGGGCTTCGGCGCTTATCAATGACAGTAAGATATCCAGTTTTATTGAATCAATGCTGCTAGTAGTTTTTCAAAGTTATCGCTCATATTTGCGATATTCGCGATTTAAAATTTCAGTAGAAAAGTACCATAAAACAATATTTTTTCTACTTTTGGGATCATTTTTGAATTTAAATCAATTCAATTCTGTTAAATACAATTTTACACTTTTTTCGCGATATTTATTTTTCAAAAGAATTTTTTTTTATTTCTATTGAATATATTTCTATTCAATATTTTTCATATATTATAGTTTTTGTGTACAGAAAAAAATGTGTTTGCGAAATTTTTTTATTGATATTTTTATATTTATTTACTTATTTTAACTGCACCATAGAGGAAGAATAGTATAGAGGATGCAACGCCGTCAGCAGCCAAATAAAATTTTATACAGAATACAAAGGTTCGGAAACTTTGAGAAAACAGGGGAAAATTGGGCAAATTTCCCTGATTTCTGCAAAAATTTGAGTAAATTTCCCCGTTTTTAAACCTTTTTTTCAAATCCAATTGGAAAGCTGCTAAAAACTAATTGGATTTGCAAAGAAATTCAATTGGAATCGCAAAAAATCCAATTTAAAAAGATGCTGAACCTTTGAAATCTGCACATACAAAACTAAGAAAACGTTTTTTACGACGTGAGAGACATCGTCATGGTGTGACTGCACTTACAAAGCGTTTATTTAACAGTTAAAATAACAACATTTTTGATAATTTTAAAGATAAATATCATTGTCGTCTGTTTAACTGCATTTACGTTAACTTAGTTTTAACTGTCACTTTTAGTAGTTTCTACCAACAAACATTTTTGAGTGAAAAAAGTTATTGCCAAACTCATTTATGAAAAGCAACAACATATTATTACTCAGGTACCATCATCAACATTAACACCACCGAATAATAAATAAACATAGTTTTTCATCTTTTATACAAAGAAGAAGAGGGTTCATTCAAGTTTCTTTTCTTTTGAGTGCATTTTTTGATAAATTTAAAAATTTTTCTTTTTTTTTTGGTTTAAGTAGAAAAGTATGAATATTGTATGAGTTCCCATTTCAGGTGTTCATTTAACTACTTTTTTATTTATAAAAAACGTCTTATGCCAAAAAATATTTTTATGTTTTTAAGTCATCCATCCATGGCGTATAGATGGATGGACGTATGGTTAGTCTATGCAATATTTGCATGCCATCATTAATCGTTTAATAAACTTTTCAAATGTATTATGACTTAAAAAAAAATAAATTGAAAAAATACAATATTTTGATTTCAAAACATACAGATTTTGTAATATTCTCAAGACAGTTTATTTAGGGTGACGTATAAAATATTTAAGTTGCTTTAAACTTCCAGTTTATCATAAGTCTATAATACATACCTTGACTTTGGTTGGTTTTGTTTTTATCATAAGGTAGATAGTTTTGGTTAAATAAATTGTTGACTTAAAATGTTAAGTTAATTGACATAGTCATAACATATTTTATTAACAATACGACAATTAATTCACCAAAGACGATTCAGCAAGTTGGTTTAGACAATTGAATAACAGTGTTCACTGTATGTATTAAATACACTTAGGCCCATTATTATAACTTGCCGATAGTTAAAGTTAGGATGTTAACTGACAGATTATTAGTTTTTCGTTATTATAAGTATACTTTAACCTAAAAGTGACCGATAAGCTAAAGGTAAGTTCATCTTACCTTTAACTTTTAACGTAAGGTTTAAGCATTTGAAGTTGCCACATTTTATGCTCTGCAGTATAGTTGCCGTGTAGTTTTTTAACCGTATCTTTGATGTTTGGTTTATTTCTGTGTTCGGCGTCGACAATGTAAATATTTTACAACAAACATTTTTATCTTTCACACAATTCGAAGAAATTTTGTTTTTCGTTTGTATTTTTTGTTTGTTGTAAGTAAATAAATAAATAAACGTACGTCGTTGCCACTTCGTATTTTAAAGAACCATTTTAATTTGTCAAAAGTAATCGGTGTTTGCTCTGGTAATGCCATATTTTCAAAAAATTTAATTTTATTTTTTAAGGAAGTTGTAATAACCAAAAAAAGTTAAAGGTCACTTTATTCCTCACATTAGCTAAAGTTACCTTTAACTAACACGCACCTTAAAGGCAAGTTATAATATTGGGCCTTAAAGTTAAATAAAATGACATTATTACTGTGCCACTTACGATTCTGAAAGAAGCATCAAAATGTTGAGGATTTCTTAATCGGTGATAGAAGTAAGTTACTCTTTTTGATATTACGATTTTAATATGTAAATTTTATAGAAGTCTTCAACCATCTCATTCAGAAAGACGGCATTAAGTAGAAAATCCCACTTGTGTACACAAACAGTATACATACATAAAGGGTGATTTTTTTTAGCAACTTTCTTTGTGGCAACACTGTTTGTAGCAGCTCAGCTGTTTTCGTGTAACATGTTACTGTAAAACATGTTCAATTTGGTCTAAAATTTAACCATAAATCGACTCACAAGCGAACAACACTGGCAGATTATTGAATTTTATTATAAAAATTCGCACTGTGTAAGAAATGTGTTTCCATTGAACAGTTGTCTTCAGCAACGAAGCTCATTTTTGGCTCAACAAACAGATTCGCCGAATTTGGTGTGAAGATTGCAAGAAATGCCAATGCATCCCGAAAAATGCCCTGTTTGGTATGGATTATGGGACGTTGACATCATTGGACCGTTCTTTTTCAAAGACAACGGTGATTACAAACTTTTTTTTGCCCAAAATGGAAGAGCTGGACTTGGCTAAAAAGTGGTTTCAATAAGACGGTGCCACAAAGCACCCGAAACAATGGCCCAATTGAGAAGCGAGTTCAGTGAACAGTTTATTTCACGCTTGGGACCGGTTAATTGGCCGCCTAGATCGTGCGATTTAACGCCTTTAGATTATTTTTTGTGGGGCTATGTTAAGACTGATGGCAACTAACACATACAAAACTTATTTTCTAACACACTTGCAGCAGTATTGTAATTAATTATTGCTGTCGTCGTTGCCTTAGTGGAGTTTTTCATACCAAATTTCGATAAACAATTTGTTAAATTTTCTCTTTTACTTAATCTTACTTTGGCATAAATTTTATATACGTATTGCATCAACTGAGCGTCATTGATTTTGTAGGGGACAAACCCGCAACGGTTGAAGAATTTATTCTTGAGATACCGACCGATATGTTGGAGAGATTATGCCAAAATTGGACCCAGCGTAATTGGAGCGCCGCCGCGGTCAACATTCACATGAATCATCTTTAAACATTAATTTATATAGAACGTTCTATCGACTCAAATAAAGATTTCATACATTTCTTTAAATTGTATGTGTATTTTTTTAAATCGAATCTGAAAGCTCTTAAAAAATCACCCATTATATGTGCAAGGCGGAAATTCTATTTTTTGCCATCGTTCTGAGGGTAGGAGGGTATTTAAACAAACTGCTTTCATTAAAGTATTATTTAGTAGCACCCCAGCTAAATTTTCTCTTCCAAAGAACAGGTTGTAAAACAACTACTTCTACTTCAGAACCTGTTTAGTTCTATCACCAATGATGTTTGTTTGAAATTTTTCTAGTACTCCAAATTAGAACAGGTGCTTTTAGAAATATTTCTGAAACTATTTGTAAATTAAGTTCTCGATTAGTAATGGCTTACTTTTCCCGTGGAATGGATTCCGAAACTATTTCTACCGAATTAATTTTAGTGAAACCAGTTCTAGAATTAACAAGTTGTAATATTTATCGGAGAGGCTGAGTGATCGAATTTAATCTGAATTCACTTAACACTGGGATGTTATAGTTATTTTTGTTACTCTAGACCAACAATCAAAGAACGCTCCCTACTAAAGTATTATGCTGACATAATCTGGAAAAAAGGTTATGGGAACAAAGGAAATACATTATAAGCATCAGAGAAGACATATGCGGAGAGTATATTCCACATAGTGGTGCTCAGACTAATAAACGAATTTTCTCTGTAATCCACTCCACAATCAACCTCATACGGATGAGATCTACTGAACAAGTGTGTGCTCCGAACAAAAAACCGGGCTCTAGGGATAAGTTTTCTTATCTCAGCAGAACACTTTCCTTGTAGAAACGAAGATGTTTCAATCAGTCAATAGAGCTGGATAACCTGCTGTCATTGATCAGCGCCGCAATTCAGTAGCTCCATATTATTATTGTAATTTTTTCGGATATTGGTTGTATAAATACTAAATGATCTTGAGGAACTGAAGTAGTTTATGAACAGGTTAAGAAAACCAAGATATTTGAATGTTTCTTTCGTTTGAGTGACGCGATTTGTCCAGATTACCATGCCCGAAACATCAAAATCGTTTGATTCCTATGCAACCCCCATATTCCTATGGGTCAACCGATACCAAAAGCGATAATGTTTAACACGAGTGCTTTTTGCCATACACGATCAAATGCCTTGGATATATTAACAACATCCACTTTGCTTTCATCCAACGCTCTAAAAAAAACGCTATTAGGTCTCCCGTAGAACGACCTCATTGAAAGCTATACTGTCGATGATAAAGAAGTGAGTTTGTCTTATTTCTCTAACAATGCTCTATATAGCCTTCGAGAGCCAGATAGTATACATAGTTAACTATGATCTCCATAACTTTCGAGAGCGCAGATCAGTTCGCAATTGGGCGCTTATTATCAGGGTTGTTATCTTTTTTTTCAAGATTTCTGGACATTGGCAGCCTTTCCATTAATAGAAAAATAATTATATGTTATGCTATCCGGGCCCGCTGACATATTTACTTTTAGATTTGCAGTCTTCTGCATATTATGTGATACTCTCTCCGGCAAGAACGAATTACTAGCAAATACTTTAGCCAAAAGGTTGGATTTATCAACCGGGTTAGCAAATAATTGTTCATCCCCTAAAAGAGTCGGGCTTTAGGAAATAACATTATTTGGAATGACCAGACAGTCTTCCTGCACAAAAGAGGAGAAAGAACTTTTGCATGCAACGCTGTTCGCTAAAAAGCTTTTTGTAGCTAAGGGCTATGGTACATTTAGACCTCGTATGCTTGCGTACCAAAGAAGTAATGGTATTCTTGTCCGTACACTAATTATTAAACGCTTCGTCGCTGCGTGAAGTCTAATATTTCAATATCTAATATTTTAATCTCAACATACAGTGGGAATCCAAGTTTAGACATCAGTTTACACAATTTTTGGTCGAAGCCTAGTCAATTTTTTGGATGAGATATCTAAGTAGTAGGAGATCCAGGTACCTGCGCTTAAAATGGCATATGTTAACTGTCATGCTTCATAAAGATACAATGGATTGCGGTGCATTTGGTCTCCTTAACTTTAATATGACACAAAAATCGTCAATTTGGAAAGTTGAGCGATAATGTTGGGTCATTGCACGGCTCGAGATTTAAATCTGAGAAAATCCTAATTTATATTTAAAATAATAGTCTTTTAAGGAAAAGCGTGAAATTTTCGTATAAAATCTTTCAAAAACAAAATGTTGGCTTCCAAATTGGGAGCACCTGATTTTACAGATATTTTTATGTATAATTTTTCCAAACCAATAAAATTTCTCTTTATTTTCAAAAATACATTTATTTACATTCCAGGGAGCGTCAAGTAATACAAGTTCCCAACGAGATTCAATATCAAATGGTAATTCAACACAAACAACAGCTACTCCAAAAGTTTTTCACAATACACGTTGTACCCGACATCACAAAGGCCACAGCCATTCACCAAATAGAACGAGTAATGGTGGCATAATAGGTGATATAAATACACATCATTTAAATGGTGGACACAGTCACAGTCATATTCATCATTTACCCAGTGGCGGACATAGGAAAAAAACTGAATCAGTGCTATCCACAGATTCGGATATACGATTTACACGAAGAAAATTAGGGGACAGTCAGAAGTGTGGATGTGCTGTGATTGCAGGATTTCTAGTAGCTCTATTGGTGGCTGGAGTATTTGTATATGTGGGTTGTAAGTAATCGGATAATCTTAATCTTAATGGCACTCAATGTGATTACTTTTTTTTTTAATTTAGATACATACTTTAAGCCAGAACCTTTATCGGATCGTATATTCCGTGGTAAATTTCAAGTGTTAAATGATAGGTGGTCAATGGATTTGGCAAATCAAAATTCTCTGAGGTTTCAACAGAAATCACGGGATTATCGTGAGCGTATTAATTTGCTGGTCAGACGTTCAGATCTTAAAGAAGCTTACGAGGGTAGTGAAATATTAGCATTAGATGGGTAAGTTATCATAAGTCCATGCAGCAAGTTATTATGATAGTTATTGCGTGATGTTCTTTTTAGCTTTGAGGATACCAGTGATATATTAGTGCATTTCAACATGGTTTTTGATCCATATGCAGGTCTAGTTTCCACTGCTGATTTACTGGCCTTATTTGGGGAGGAATTTAGTAGTTCGCAACCACGTTACTTTGGCAATGTTACAGTCAATCCTGGAAGTCTAACTATTAAAGAAGTAACTGGTCTCTTAGAGGAACCCATTATGTCGTCATCGCCGCTGGGTGGTGATGATGAAACGACAGAATACATAACCACAACTCCAAGGCAACCCAGACATTGTGAACCCTTAAAATTAAACTACTGTCGTTCGATTGGGTACAATATTACCACATATCCCAACTTACTGGGCCATACATCATTTGAAGAGGTTCAGTCTGATGTTATTGCATTTCGCGAACTTGTTGATGCCGAATGCTTTCGTGAAGCATTTGATTTTGTATGCCGTTTAATGCAACCACCTTGTGAAACTCATGCTCATTTGGAGCCTTCGCCGGGTGCAATATGTCGTGAATATTGTGAACAATTTATGAAAGGTTGTGGTAATCGTTTACCGAAAAAATTTCAAAAATATTTTGACTGTGAAAGATTCCCAGAAGTGACGGGCACACAGTCGTGTCGCCAAAAATCTCGATGTGCCAATGATTTACAGACAAATGCTCAAAGTCCTCGACTTTGTGATGGTTTTGCTGATTGTCCTGATCTATCCGATGAACGAACGTGTTCCTTTTGTACTAGTAACTCATTATATTGTGGTAGGGGTCGTGCTTGTATACCACGCAAAGCTCGTTGTGATGGAAAAGCTGATTGTCCCGATGGTTCAGATGAAAAAGATTGTCGTAAGTATTTCTTAAATTTATTATAATCAGATTAATTCTACTAAGATTTTTCCATAGTTTCCATAGCACCATTGGCTGCCTATTTGACTAATCCCGAACCATTAGTTCCTTATCTGCCAAGATTTTATTCTGAGGGATTTGCTGTATTTTCGGAAAAAGGTTCAGTAGGAAAACTATGTGCGGAAGGATTGGAAGGTGATAGTAAATTAGTCGTGAGACAAACAGTAGCAGAATCTTTGTGTAAATCTCTAGGTTATGAGTAAGCATTGAAACTTACATTTAAGATTCAGAAAAGTAGGTAATTTTATTTATTTTCAGATCGGTGGAAATTTTTGAAGTTCAAAGTGACTCTGAAAATGTTGATGATTATGTACGTGTACTAGATCCTCATGCTCCAGAAATATCATTTGTACGCACTCATTGTCCCAGACGTCAAGTACTTTATGTAGGCTGCGGTGAGCTTCAATGTGGCATTCAATCAGTCCTCTCGGGTAAACAACATTTGACATTACCAAAAATGTCAGCATCGGGAGATTGGCCTTGGTTGGCAGCATTATACCGAGAAGATATTCATGTGTGTGATGGAACTTTAGTAAGTAAAAAATCCAATAAATTTACCACTTGAAATTAATTTATTATATGTATTTCTTTCTCAAGATATCTCAAGACTGGGTTTTAACAACTGAATCATGTTTCCAAGGACAACCACGGGCAACTTGGATGGCAGTTTTTGGTTCTGTACGCTTAGCTTCAAAAGCCCCTTGGACTCAACGACGAAGAATAATTGGCATGATTAAAAGTCCTGTCGAAGGCTCTACAGCTGCTCTTATACGTCTGGAGACTCCAGTAGTGTATTCTGATCATGTACGACCCATTTGTCTACCAGATGAATCGCAAAGAAAACAAGATCAACAAATACAAAGACGTTCATATGTCCCCAAAGCGGAGCGATTAGAAGGTAGAGAAGGCATAAGACGTTTAGAACATGAGACACAGCAGTATTTCGAATCGCCTACATTTTATCAAGCTGAAGATCAAGATGATAGCTCTTCCAATTCTGAATATGAATCCTCCGCTTATAAAATGCCACGAGCAGAAGCTTTGGTTGAAGAAATAGAAGAATTTGATTTAGATTCCTATCCTATACCCGAAAGTGCGCCCCAAGTTAATTACTATGGTGTGCAAGCAACAAATCAGACATCATCGACAACTGTAAACGCTGCAGCTTCTGTTAGGACCGTACCACCAACAACCTCAAAAACTGAACAGTTATGGACTAATTGTAACACATTGGGTTGGTCACGTCAACGGGATCATTTACAGCGTGTGCAATTGAAAATTGGTGATATGGCGTCTTGTGAAAATATTTCAATAGCCACAGTTAATAGTATGTGTACGGAGGCAACGTATCAAAAACACGATTGTACGGTAAGTGAAAATGGATGTTAAATAAAAAATTTTAGATCAGGTATCTTTGCAGGGTTACTGAAAAAAGGTGAGTCCCCGCTTTTTATGATATTTATTTAATTTCAAGACGATCTGGTGAAATTCGTCTTTCAGACTGACTACCTTTCAATAGAAATCATATTTAATCACGCTGCGATTTTTTTTAGAAGCAGATTTTTATTGAAAATTAACAAAACTGATTCATAGGTTTAAAAGTGAAAATGTTAAGACATCAACATATTCTATAGAAAATGGTATTGAGATCGCATGAATGCAGTTTTCAATGGACAATTGATATCAACGAGAGATTCCTTCCCACTAAAACATGATTTTAACGCACACAGTTTTCTTAATGACTTTAATCGAAAGTGATTTCTTCTTTCAAAAGTCGAGTGGCGGAGTATGGAGGTAATGATGGTGGTGCAACCAATATGGAGGCGCGAGTTGGAATACATGTTAATGATTGACGTCTTTTGCTTAAAAATTGTTACTTGGTGGATTTTTGCATCAGATTTTAAATTTAAAATGGTAGATCCAATATGGCGGATGAATATATTAAAAAGTCGTTTGGTTCGTATAAAATACTTTTCGGAAAGATTCGAGGGTAGATGAATACAAATCTGAAAACATATTTTCAAAATGGCGGATCAAATATAGCGGATATTTTATGGAAAACTGATGAGTTTCGTTGTAAATTATTTATCAGATTGACTTTATATGAATTTGAGTTTAGATATATTTTAAAATTATATATGTAGAGAATTTTACGAGTAGCTGAATACAAACCTTGCATCAAAACTTAAAATTGCGGTTACAATATGACAAATAATTTTTTTAAAGTGATCGATATCCAATAACAGATTCGTATTCAGCGAATGTGATGTCATATTCCTGAATACAGCTACCCCAAAAGCCCTTAAGTAATAATTTTCCAGCAAATTTGCTATGCCTTAACAAGTTTTAAAGCCTCTGAAAGTACCAAAATAGTCTCATATACTCAGCATCATTCCACTCCACATTCCGCCACTGGTGTTTTGAAAGTAGATACTACGTCTCTATACGCCAATCCCACTTTTCCTTTTTTAGACTTTCCTTTTGACAGACTAGTAAATGTCAATAACCAAAGAGAAAATTGTCTTCTCAATTTATGTTATTTAGACTCCTATTATTAATATTAATAATAGGTCTGTACGAGGTAATTTGGGGTAAAGTCTGGTAAAATGAGAGTAAGCAAAAAATTCTCTCACAAAACCATAAAAATGCCCAAAATACTGCGAACGCACAAAACTACATTTCATATCCAAAAATAAACGTCAAATTTATTCATACTAAAAAACAGCATAATTAATAAATATATTTGAACTTGCAAATATATATTTACATTTTCAAATGTATTTTTCATTATTAAGAAGGAAAAGTTCTTTATGATAAGTTTTTAGTTAACTTTAATTTTTTTCAAAAATGCAAAACAGCTAATTTATTAGCAACAGCTGATGATTTGACAATTTTACCATTTTACCCAAACAAAAAGTACGGGTAAGTTCTGGTAAAAAGAGAAACACAATTACTCTCTTATGAACGCTCTCATTTACCCAATTTTTGTTACGCTCTCTGGTAAGATTGGGTTCCCGCGGGCACCCGCGGTGACGTACGTCGAACACACCTAATTTATCTTGAGATCAAGCTTAAATTTTTTACCGAAGAAAATGTGTTTTCACAGCGCTGTTCTTTTTTCCGACTTCACATTAAAAAATACTAGAATTTGTGATCCACATCCACAAAAAGTTTTTGTGGAATATTCCGTGTAGAGAAGCTGGTGAAAGTAAACGATAAAAATAAGTTGCATTGTGTTCGAAATTGATGTTCTCTGTAATGAGTGATTCCCGATTCTTGAGTTAAAGACATTTTAGTGAACATACCTATATTTATGCGTATATGGGAAATATTTGCAAGGATAAGTTGCAAATTCGAAGGGGAAAGAAATGAAATGTAAAGGGAACGAGTGGAATTGAAATACTAGACAAGGGGAACGAAATGTAATGAAATGGGGAATTAAAACACTAGGGGAAGAAATTGGAGAACGAGTAAAATCGATACACTAGACAGAATATAGAATTATAATGGAATGGCGAACGAGTGGAATTGAAACATTAAACAAGAAGAACGAAATGGAAGGAAAAGGGGAAAATGTGATATTAATACACGGGGAACACTTCAAAAAGTTAAACAAATTTATTTAAAGAGTAAAATCTTTAGAAAAAAAGAATAAATTTTAACATTTTTTTTTTGAACCTTAAAGAAAAACAAAAAACACTTCTAGAATTAATAACGAAAAATTAAACTTATGCAGATTCTTACATTATCATAGGATCTGATGCATCCCTGAGACATTGTTTCCGAATATTGTCTTAAATTTTTCGACAAATCCATTCTAAATTAAAATTTTTAAGCTTAGAACAACGCTGATCTATATTAAATTTTTACGAAAATTAATTTTTCTAAATTGTTACCTAATGAGTTGATTATTTCACTTTAATAATGAAAAAATTAATTTAAAATATTTCAATTAAGATTTAAGTTTTTTTTTTTTTAATAAATATATTTGTAATATATGTATATTATATAAATATGTTATTTACTAAACTAAACACTTGTAGTATACTTTATTATATCCATAGGATTTTTTATTATCAACTTAATTTTTTAATTTTCTTAAATATAATAGTTTTCTTAAATCTAATAGTTTTGGTACTTCACTTAAATTCTCAAAGAACGTTTTTTAACCGTCTGCATAGCGATATTTTTTCTCTTTGGCGGACTTTGTTTAAATAATCTCATTCTTTGGCCAATTTCACGTGCCACAGTCAGTGTTTGATAATGTGTATTAAGTGATAATGTATCGCTAGGGAACTGACCGATAAAACAATTTTGTCTACGTACTGGAACCGCCTCACAATTTGTATTAATTATTTCGTCATTATTGACTTTGTTATTTAATTTTGATTTACCAAAGGCAATAGGACCAACTTCATTGGTACATCTATCGGTGGTGGCAGTATTAAAAATTTTAGATAAATCAAAACGTATGAAGAAAATTTTCTGTGGATTTGGAAATAACAGCAGAAAATATTCAAATGTGTCCTTGTTGTATTTATAACCATGTTCGTCATAAAATTCAATAGCTAATTTATAATTATTCGAAATGTTGAATTTTTCCATAACCGCATTTAGTATGTCTTTATAACCAAATTTTATATCACAAATAATATTCAGTGTAAGACCTTTGTAGGAAATTTTTAAACAATTATTAGAAGCCATATTTGTGTTTATTTTTTTTATTTTCACTTATATGTATGACGTTGTATGATGATGTTGAACATTTAGAGATTGAATTCCAACTGTGTGTTTAAATTGAAATGAGACTGTATTTTATACACATTTTGGAATAATGTATAGCTGTACAAAAATACTCTTGAGATAATGAGAAAGATAATGTAGGTAGCATATGTAAAAGTTGTTACTCCACATATTCTTCAGGATAAAAGGTTTTAAAGAAAAACAACCCCGTTTTATGATCAACTTCGCACTGTGGTGCAGAATTTAAATATTTTGGATATAATTCACCCATTTATTACTGGCTACAAAATTTTACATAGATTTCAAGTTAAAGTGTTGGCCGACCTAACAGAGCCACCGACATCTCATGAGCTTGTTATTGGTTTGACATAACGCTCTTTGGCCTTCTTTGCTGCATATCCATACTTTTATGTTTAAGTCTGTTTTGATCTACATTCGTTGTTATGTCAATGCAGCAAAACAATACTGAAGTATTTTTCTCAATTTGTGTATGCAAAAACTGCTGCATATGGCAAATGCAGCAAACCCATAATAAAGCATTTTTTTATTTTTGTTTGCAACATTTGCAATAATCCAACCAGACGGTAAAAATTGATATATTTTTTTAAAAATATATTTGATTCTACCCCACTGTGCATTTAATGCAGCAGGCATAAAAAATTTGTTGCTTGGGGTAATAACGAATTTATCTATCATTATTCTGGTAGTCTCTATAAAAATTTAGCACCCTTTTTCAAACTAAACTGACAGTTATTAAATTAGGGTCAACATTTTGTCGTTTGTTTTTTGTAAGTATTTGTAAACAATAAAATTGTATTACTCTTGTACACATAACTCAAAAATGTGTTAACCTTAGTGTAATGACGTGCAGTGTAAGTTGTTTTTATTTTGATCCACAAGTGAGAGAGAGAGAGGGTCGTTGGTTCTCATTGTTTTTTTTTTAGCTTGCGTCTATTGACTGCACGTACTGGTAAATACAGTTGTTGAGCATGTAATTTTGAGCTGTATTAAACATAAACATTCGTGCTACAACATGTTTTGTTTTGATTCTTTATTCTAGCCGTTATGTTTAAAATGACGTACTTTATGTGGCTCATTTTTTAGTGAGTCATTTAAGTTGATTTCATTAGAGCATGTAATATGTCTGGCAAATATACTGCAATGTACATTATTTGGTCAATATTAAAATCTCCTGCAGGTCAGGGTCCCCTAGTAAAAAAATAACTTCAGAAACCTTTCTCTTTTTCTAAGCGTTGTACTTCAAGGGCAGTTCAATAGGTTCTTAGCCTAACAATGAAAAACAGATATAGATTTTAAAAATTATCTTTATTTAAAGAAGTTTTTATGTGTTGTTGATCTGTTGATCAAATAATTTTTATATTGTTTTAAATGCAAAGAAACATGAAAATTTTATTAGTACACCGATAAAACAGATTCATCGTGACAACCGTATTTCTTGTCAACTGAATTATTTGGTTGACGCAACCGAATTATTTAGTTGTCCCAAACAAATGTTTTCCTGATATAATGGACATATTTGGTTTTGACCGAAACTCTGTTGCGTTAACCGAATTTCGGTTGCAACAAACAAATATATCGGAGGCTTCAACCAAACCATTCGGTTGGCAAGAAGTTCGGTTGTTACAATGAATCTGTTTTTTCTGTGTAAATTATAGAGAATAAAAATTAAAAAAATTACAAGTACGAGGGCGGATCAATAAGTCCATGACTTTTCGAACTTCCCCCGTAGTTATATGAAATGCAACACTGGTCCCATCAAGTACCACCTGTTAATAGACTACTGTCAAATTTTGAGCAAGTTCCGTAATTTACTTTGCATTTAACCGCAGGATTTGCATTTGTTTGATCAATAATTTCATCGTTGGAGCTAAATCTCTTTCCACCGAGAAATTTCTTTAGGTTTGGAAATAGGAAATAGTCACTGGGAGCTAAGTCCGGAGAATAAGGCGAATGAGGGGGCAATTCGTAGTCTACTTCATGGATTTTTGCTATGGAAACCAAGCTGTCACTCGATTCCGTTGGTGGTCGTTTGTGAGCAAACGCGGCAGCCATCTTGCGGAAAGCTTTCTCATAGCCAAGTGATCGTTCAAAATTGAAACCACTGAGCCATGTGAGATGCCTATATCTTCCACAATCTATCGCACGTTCAATCTTCGATCGGCCAACACCATATCGTGAATTTTTTTAATTGTTTTGGGTGTAGAGACCTCAACTGGGCGTCCAGAACGTTCGGCATCTTCCGTGCTTGTAAGGCCACAACGAAAGTCAGTAAACCACTTTTTGACCATTGAAATCGATAGTGCAGAGTCCCTATAGTATTCATCTAGCTTTTCCTTGGTTTGATTGATGGTTTTTTTCGCAAAAAATAATGTTAATGAGCACTCAAAATTCACTTTTTTCCATATTTAAAAAAAATCCACGAGGTTGTATGTTTTAAACAGCTGTTAAACTCAAAGTAAATGACGGAACATGCTTAAAATTTGACAGAAGTCTATTAAAAGGTGGTACTTAATGGAAGCAGTGTTGGATTTCATATAACTACTAGGGAAGTTCGAAAAGTCACGGACTTATTGATCCGCCCTTGTATTTTAGATCATCGCTACATAACCATCTCCATTATCCAGTATCTTCATTTTTCAATATAATCTCCTAAAACTTCAATATATTTAATCCAACGCTTTTCTAGCAATTCTATCTCTTGATAAGCACAACTTTCCTGAAGCTCTGCAAAATAATCGTTTACAGCTGCAATTGCAGCTGCGAGGTAAAACGCTTGGAAGCAAGGAATTTTTTAGATTTGGAAAACAGGTAGAAATCACAGGGAGCTAAATCAGAGAAATAAGGTGGGTGGTCAAGCAATTCGTATTTAAATTCGTTGATTTTTGCCATTGTTAAAATACTCCTATGTGCTTGATGACGAATTATTTTTTTTGTTTGTAAACCAGTTCGTTTTTTTCGAATTGTAACATTCAGTTGATGCAATAATATTCTGAATTTATTGTTTGACCTTTTTGAAGATAGTCGAATAATAAATTAACTTTTTTATATCAGAAAACCGTTGCCATAAACTTAGTAAACCATTGAATTGTTTTTGGCTTTTTTGGTGCACTTTCACCAGCTTCTTACCAATGTTTTCATTTTTCTTTTTTCTCTGTTGTGTAGTGATGGATTCATGTTTCATTAACAATTATTACACGACGCTTAAAATCTATTTTGTTTTGCTCAAATCGATCCAAAAAAGCTTGAGAAATTTTTATTCGAATGCGTTTTTGATCAACTGTTAACAAATGCGGCACCCAACCTGCAAAAAGGTTTTTTCATCTGTAATTCTTTATGAATCATTTGAGATGCCTGTGGCATTACCTATTTCAAGCATTTTCACTCGTCGATTGTTTAATAGCATATCATGTATTTAAGCTATAATTTCGTGGTTAATCTTCAATGCTTTTACGGCCACATTTAAATTCAGAAACCACATCATATCATCATGAATATCTTGGCCCGATAAACCTTTCGTATATAAATATAAAATAAAATGACCCTTCTATTATAAAAAAATTACTGAAGCGTATTTTTTGAACAGCTGTTACAATACGAATGAGTTGCAAAAATCGAAATGAAATTTGACAGATGGAATTTCTAATACACTTAGCTTTTGGCTGTTTATACCGCTACTCCTGCATAAGGTTAAGAATATTTTGAACGGCCCTCGTATATGGCAGATGGCATTAAAAATTGTTATTAATATTGATGTGATTATAGACCAATTCTCTTTAGATTAAGGACATGAGAAAAAAATTCGGATATAGTCTTTTGTAGAGGGGCTTTAAAAGAGGGAAAAATATCATAACCACTACGGACAATATCCCCATTCCAATTTGGGGATTATGGCTGAAAATTTAATGTCAAACTTTCCAAACCAAAATAAGGAGTATGATTTTGGACATAGTCCCCAATTAAAATTGGAAAATTAGTCAATAAGACTTTTTTTTTCTCTTCTGTGGAATGTCAGAAGCCGGCTTCCCTGAGACTAGTTGTTTTTTATTTTTCTTTAGAAAAACAACTATAATAACAGTTAAAATCAACAAAGACTAATTACTACACAAACAATTATAATAAATTTATTTTTTTTTTGAGTGCAGACTTTATAGAACAATCACATATTTTACAACAGAAGAAAATCAACTTCCTGAGAGATAATTCTCTAGCTTTTTAACGACTTAATTCGGTAGTTAATTTGTCAAGTTTTCATAGTAAAATGACAACGAGTTATATCGTTTAAAAGTTAGAGAATCGCACTTCTGAGCTTCTTATAGTGAGGAGTTTTCAAAAATGTCTGAAATTTTCAAAATGAATATTTTCAGAACTAGGTTTCTAAGTTCTAACAACTTTTTTGTTTCCACTATTTGTATCTTGTTATTTGAAAATAAAATAAAAAGTTACGAAAAAGTTGTTTGTATTAAAAATTCCATTGTTGGTGCCTATTTAAAATCTTTTTATATCGCTTAAATATTATTTGCGATAACTTTCAGTAGAACTGTTTTTCTCCCTTTCCAGAAATTTTTAATTGAACTGAAATTGATTGTAATGTATTGAAAATAACTGACCATATTTCCAGCTGTTTATTAATTGAATTAGTTAAATATAACACCAGGTAGCACGTACTAATTCTTTACTATGGCACGTTCGTTTTTGGTATCCTTTTTGTAGTTATTATATTTTTTGCATTATGTTTTATTATATTTAGGCTGATTTATCTGTTCACTAGAAAGATAAAAGAGTTCCATTTAACACCAAGCAACCAACCCCTACATAAATAATTTTTATTATCATTTTTTTTTTGTTATTTGAATCCTTGTCTTGATGATTTATTTTTCTTATGATTTATTTTTTCTACTTTCTTTTTATTGTTTTCATACAAAGCCGGCATGAGCCTTCCTTAAAAATGTTAAGTTTTCGAAGAGAAGTATTTATATTTTCAATTTTAATTGAAACGCCGGCAAAGAGCATTTAATAGAAGATTTGAAATATTCACACATAAATGAGTGTAAGGATGGCGGAATTAGCTCAAAATCCAGTGTATGAGTTTCTTTCCCTTATACATATTGCAACTTCCTCTTTCGGCGATCCTATTCAACGAGACGGTGCAACATGCAACACGGCACACCATAGCATCACCCAGAGAAAAGATTGGTTGCAATTCGATCAAAACCGTTAACTTTTATTTGTGAGGAATTAATTTTATTTGGAATAACCTAAAATCAATTAATAAAGGAAAAATGTTGTATTGGGAATAAAAAAAAAGGGAAAACAAACCAAAAATCAATCCTATTATTCAATTATTGGTATTTCCAATCATCTATAAAAATAAAATTCGTTTAGTATTTGTGTGCGGTGGAAGCAATCATTTATTTAGTGAATATATTAGAAATTTGGTACAATCTATCAAATTTATTAAAAAATTGTCGATATTCAAAAGTGATAACTGCAAATACGGTTAATCTGATCAAATATATCATTTTAATAGGGTTTTAGTAGAAGCAACCGAATTGTGGATTGTATTGATAATAGACGTCACTAATGATTGGTATTGATAAACAAATTTTATACAATATTTGTTTTTCTAAAAAATTGTTTAAATTCAAAATTAGCTATAAAAATTCATAAGTGTTTGTGGTGCGGTGGGTAGAGAGATAGCTCAGTACTGCGAATTATCGAATTCAAATCCCGGAAAAAGCAAACATTCAAAATATATTTTTTTAATTAATATAAAACATTCAAATGTTTAAATGGCAAATATATCAAAGAAAATTTAAATTAGTTGTGGTGCAGTAAGCAAGAGTGTGAACTATGAATCTGATTGCCCAGGTTCGATACCGGAAAAATTTAAAAATATTTTTTTTTAAACAAAATTTTGTGGAACGTAATAATATTTATGTGGAATATAAATATTAAATTGTACAATTGAATATTGGCTTTCACAATTAAAAACATAATTTAATATGAAGACAGTTGTCGTAACCGCCAGAATTCGATTGGCAACAAATTCGGTGGACACAACTGATACTGTTTTCTGGTTGATGAACCTATTGAGAGGCGAGTTTGGTGAGCAATTAATCCCACATTTTGGAACAGCCAAGATCATGCGATTTGTGGGGATACGTGAAGTCTATCGTGTAGAGGAACAAGCCAGCCACAATTCTAGCTACTATTGGTGAGATACCGGCTGAAACTGAAGCTTACGAATGGACCACCTGCGGCGTAGCCGCGGAAAAAATTTGCATGAAAAAATTTTTAAAATGTATCACCCCAAATAAATATTTCATTCATTGTTGCAAATTTTCTTTCTTTTTTTCAATTTTCAAAACCCAGATAGTTACAAAATCACCCGATATGTTTATAGGCAAACATGTTATGTTGCTTGAAAATGCAAACATATTGTATTATAAACACGCCAAATATATTTTACAAATTTTCAAACAGTTTCAACGTGAATATGATCGAATTCCGGTTTTCGAAAATTACAAAAAAGTTATTGAAAACAATAAAACACTTTTAAATAGTCTTGATTTATTGCCAAGCAAAGATGTATAGCAAATTTTAATGAAATCCTTATAATTTTCTAGGTTTTCGGTCATTTAAAATACTTTCTGAACTGATTTCTAAAAACCAGAACATTTAGTCTTATTAAAAGACCACGAGTTTGAGAACTGGTTCATAAGAAAGCAATTCTCGCCTAGAAAAAAAAAAAGAATCGATTAAAGATGCTACAATTTTAAACACACTAAAAAATGTTTGTCAGTAGAATCTAAAAAAAAAATAAGGTGACAAAATACCTGAAAATGTAAAATGGTTTAGAAAATGTGTAATTACCACGGCAACGACTTTCATGGACTAAAAATCGGAAATATGTGCTGAAAAAATGCAAGAAATGCAACAAAATATGTATTTTAATATTTTAAAAATATGCAATATAAACCAAAAATATAGTGCACAAATGCAAAAATATGCACTAAAAATAAAAAAAAAATTTACTTAAATACAAACATACATTTGCATGAAAGTCGCTGCCTTGGTAATTACTTTGGCCACACACAAAAAAGTTTGTCAGTTTCTACATGCCGATTGTTGTTATTTTTAACTGTAATTTCAGTTGTTTTTACGAGGATAACTACAAAACAACTGTTATCAATTATTAAAAAAAAAAACAAACCGAAAGTTCTGTATTTCGTTACAATTGTTTGAAGTAGTTATTTTTAATTTTACAATAAACAGCTATGAAAACTGTATTTATGCAGTAAACAAAAATTTTCTCAAACTCAAGGATATGATTTATTTTTAAATTACTAAGAGCCAATTTACACGGTGACTTTTTTGCATCCAATTCTTATTTAAAGGCGAACGGGGTAGATAAGCAAAGGGGATAACAAAAAAAGAAAGGTTTTCGTTTTTCGTGCATGTTTTTGTTATTTCTCTTTTGCGCTCATATGTATATAGCTAGGGACGTGGTAAAAACGGGGTTTAAAAGGATGAAATGTCTCCCCTTTAACAGCTTGCCGAACCTGCTGGATCTGGGAAGTAAAAATTTGGTATGCAGGCTCCTTCTCCATTGTAGATAACAGCTAAGATGTTAATTTTGGAAAATTCAACGATGAGGGCAAAAAAGAAGAAAATTTTCCGCTTTGACGACTTGCCAAAACCAATACAGCTGGGAAGTTAAAACTTGATACATAGGCTCGCACTCCAGCGTAGACATCCACACAAGTTGAATTTTTGGAAATTCCTACTGGGAAATGCAATAAGGGGAAAAGTCTCCCCCCGAACGGCCTGCCCAAACTGTTGAAATCTGGTACGCAGGTTCCTTCTTCAGTGTAGATAACAGATAAGACGTGATTTGAAATACTAGACAAGAGATACGAAATGGAATGAAACGGTGTACGAGTGGAATTAAAACACTTGACAAGGGGATTGAAATGGAATGAAATGAGGAACGAGTGAAATCGATACACTTGATAACGTAAAAAATAAAATGGAATGGGGAACGAGTGTAATTGAAACATTAGACGAGGGGAAATAAATGGAATGGGAACGAGTGGAAATGAACCATTAAAAAAGGAGAACGAAATGGGATGGAAAGGGAAACAAGTGATATTAAAACAGTTTACTCTGGGCACGTCCCCCTTGAATGACATATAAACAAGAAATTCAAAACATTTAAACATCCACTTCAAAAGATGAAGCAAATTTATTTAAATAGTAAAATCTTTAGAAAATAGAATAATATTTTTTTCTCAACATATTTCGATATTTAAAACTACCGATAACTAAGTATCGGGCTTTTAAGCTAGTTATATCATATATGAATTAACATTTTATTTTTTTTTTATGAACATTTTTAAATTAAGAAGGAATGTGATTTTAGTTAAAATTTAATTTTTCGTATTTAAATTAATGTGTCAACATTTTAGGTTTTTTTTAATCGCATTTTAAAAATATATAAAAAATTAACTTATTTTGATTTCAAAGCTATTTTCATTTAATTTAATGTTGATTCTGCTGGAATTAAGAATATTTTTTTTCTGTGTGTAATATTCAAAATAATTGCTTCAAAGAACTTTTACGAAATTCAGTACTAATTGTTAGCTGAATTACTGTGATAATAGTTGTTTTGTATTTTTTCTTAGAAAAACAAATGTAATTATAGTTAAAAACAACTGGCTAACTTTTTTGAGTGCAGAATTTTTGAAAAGCACTACAAATATCAGAACAAATTAAAAATGTTCTGTATTACAAAATGGTGGTTCAAATGCCAACAACAAAATCATTTCAGAGCTAAGAAAAATTCTTTAAGGTTCGCCTTTTTCTATCGTATTCTTATCATTTTTTCCATGTTTTTTCTTTCTATTTACAGCAAGAAGAATATGCTGGAGCTCCGGTACAATGTCTTATAGCTGGTACAAATCAATGGGCTTTGGTTGGTGTCTCATCATGGCGAATAGCATGTGCAGCTTCTGGCGTAGAAAGACCAAGAATGTATGATAAAATAGCTTCGAATGCCGCATGGATACGTGAAACGGTAAATGCATCATAGACCCTTAAGCGAGGACCGATGCAATACAATAGGAATTTGTATATAAAAACATGGACTTTCTGTTTTTTTTTCTGTTTGTTTTACTTAAAATTTCCTGATACTTTACTTTTAATAAATAACTATTCGCCTCTTTTTGAAATTCCCAATGGAATTGGATTGATAAAGAAAATAAATACGAAATATATTAAAAATTCTGAAACGGAATAATAAGCTAGATCTAATTTTTACTTGTTTCGTTCCAAATTTGTATGAACAAATTTAAGGTTTTGGGATTTTTTAAAACAAATTTCAAACCATTTCAATTAAAAGGTAAAATAATAAAATACGTTAATTACTTTTCACAAACTTATTTACAATTGAAAAACGGAAGCCGAATTCCTTTTTACTTTAATTCCGTTGAGGATTTTATAAAGGGGCGTACAACTTTGTAATGTAGGTTTTAGAATATTAATATTTTTAATTTAATGTTTGGTGACTCTTAAAATTATCTTTAACATAAATTTGAAGTTAAACTATAAGAGCCAGTTTTATAGTGAACATTTAAGTTTACAGAAAACAGAAAAAAAAAACTTAAGTGTACTTATTACAACACTTAGGTATGTCAAACATATATTTATCAATGTAAATTTTGAATATGTTAATTTTGAATATATTATTTTTTAACAATTTTTCAAGCCTTATATGATTTTTGAATGAGTGCCTTAATCGTTAGTATAGCATTAGTAATGCAACACTTTACTAACTTAAATCTCGGAAAAAATGTCAACTTAAATGCTCATTATAATATCGGCCCTAATTATTAAATTTATATTTTCTTAAAATAATGTAGGCATAGGTTGATAAGTCTAAAAGTTTTTGAATGAATGAGTATTTTTCAAAATTTTGATTTGGAATGTAAAATTAAATTATGCAATAGAATTCCATTAATAATATTAAAATTTTTCATTTTATGTTCCACATTTTAGAAAAATCTAATAGTTATTAAAATTCTGAGGTTTTTCTTTTAATTTTTTTGCCAAGATGTCACTGGCGGAAAGTGTTTTCCCTCTGCCTTATGAGTCATTATTTTCTCGCTTACTAACATCAAATGTACGGGAGAAAGAAATGATTTATATTTAAACTTTTAAGCTCTGTAACGACAATGTCTTGTTAAAATTTTATCAAAATTCAAATGAGTCAGTTAAAGTTCCATTTAATATGGGGGGCGGATCAATAAGTCCGTGACTTTTCGAACTTCCCTTCAAGTACCACCTGTTAATAGACTATTGTCAAACTTTGACCAAGTTCCGTCATTTACTTTGCGTTTAAAAGCAGGATCCATAAATAGGCATTTGCTTGATCAATAATTTCATCGTTGGAGCTAAATCACTTTCCACCGAGCCATTTCTTTAGTTTTGGAAATGGGAGAATATGGGTGCTAAATACGGAGAATATGGCGATTGAGGGGGCAATTCGTAGTCTACTTCATGGATTTTTGCCATGGAAACAAAGCTGTCACAGGATTCCGGTGGTGGTCGATTGTGAGCAAACGCGGCAGCCATCTTGCGAAAAGCTTTCTCATACCCAAGTGATCGTTCAAAATTGAAACCACTGAGCCATGTGAGATGCCTATGATCGGCCAGCACCATATCGTGAATTTTTTCAATTGTTGTAGGTGTAGAGACCTCAACTGGGCGTCCAGAACGTTCGGCATCTTCCGTGCTTGTAAGGCCACAACGAAAGTCAGTAAACCACTTTTTTACCACTGAAATCGATGGTGCAGAGTCCCCATAGTATTTATCAAGCTTTTCCTTGGTTTGATTAACGGTTTTTTTTGCAAAAAAAAAAATTTAATGAGCACTCGAAATTCCCTTTTTTCCATTTTTAAAAAAAGTCCACGAGGTTGTATATTTTGAACAGCTGTTAAACGCAAAGTAAATGATGGAACTTGCTCAAAATTTGACAGTAGTAGTCTATTAGCAGGTGGTACTTGATGGGAGCAGTGCTGCATTTCATATAACTACGAGGGAAGTTCGAAAAGTCAAGGACTTATTGATCCGCCCTCGTAGCTAACAGAATATTTTGTTAATGGGATTACCATAAGTGAAATCAATTTTCTGTAACATTCAATTTATGTAATCTAAAAAACCTAATATTTGTAATAGAGATTTTGATGGAAAAATAAAATAAATAATTGATTAACATCGTATTCGTATAATTAAGATAAGTGTGTATGTTGTTTTTATAATTTAATTTAATGCAAACGTTATTTAATTATTTTCATAATCCATTGTATGACTGAGTGTATGTTAAAAAAAAAAAAGAAATATTACAAAAGTTGTTTTAATTTTTAAGATATCCAAAAAAAGAAAAATTACATATAAAACTTTTTGAATTACTTTATTGTGTATTTATTATGTAAAATGTTATTTAATAATTTTGTAAATCATGTATTTTGGTTTTTAATTTTAATAAAGAAACAATAAATATCTGTGAGCATTTGACAAAAGCACTTAAGTGGATTTAAGGAAATTTCTCAAATCGTATTTTTGTTTGATCCCCACATTTCTACACCTTATGCACTGAAGGGATATGAGACCTGCTCAAATCAATTTGATTCAAAATTTTATTAATTTCTATTTGAGGAAAAAAGACTTCAATTGAAAAATTTTGGTTTTTCAAAAAAGTGCTTTTGTCAAAAATTCACTGAAATGTTTTGTTAATGTTTAATTTTATATGTATTTTTTTTGTCTTATTTAACTCAATACAAAGTGGCGCAATAAGTATGACTAGAGTATTCAAAAACCGAAACCGAAAACCGGTCAACCGGTTTCTTTTTTTTTTTAAACCGATCGGTTTCGAATATTTTGTAAATTCGAAGAAAACCGAAAACCGGTCTTTTTTGTTCGGTTAACCGGTTTTTTTAATTACATCACCAACTGGGTTACTTGGTCTCTTTTATTTTTTCCGAACACTTTTATAATCGTTTGTTTGGTTATGAAGATTAAGATGTAAGTCTGATAGATTCCGATGAAGACTTAACTTTAGATATTCCAAATTCAAATAGTTTAATTTCTAATCTAAATAACACAATAAACAGTATTCAAAATTCTAAAAAAGAGACTGTACAAAATCATTCATCATTATATGTGACCTTCTCCGAGAAATGGGACCTAGTGTGTGAAAATGAAGTTTTGAGAAAAACGCATTTAAAGTTTCATAACGCATTGTCACTGTGAACACACCTTCAGTTGGGAGATGCGATTTGGTATGGTTAGTTATGATTGGGTGCCGACTTTGGTGACGGCTTGTCTATGTGGTGACGTATTTCTTTTTCGCTTTTAGAGTGACAATTTAAAAACAATTTAAAACCAAAAAATCAAAAAATCAAAAAAAGTAAAATTTTATTGATTTTCCCAAGTTCGGTTTGTACGTTTTCATGGGGTAAATAAATTTTTATCAGAAATCTAACTCATTTCATCTTACTCTACACCTTTTAGGTACCAGAATCCACTCTTAAGTCCAAACCCGTTTTTTGACACACTAGGTCCTTTTCTCGGAGAAGGTCACTTATGATTTCATATATCTTGATAAATGCGACAAAAGAACTGAAAAGTTGGGCAATTTATATAATTGTCTTTTGTCCAACATCTACTATTAGTGAAAGAGTATTTTCCACTTCTAGCTTTATTAAAAGCAAACAAAAAAAAAAAATCGTCTTAAAACGAAACATTTAAATTGCATATTATTTCTAAAATATTTTTAAGGAATGTATTTTTTTATTATTATTACAATTAACAAATTATATAAGCTTTTTATTAAAATTAAAAAAAAAACCGAAAAAACCGGTTGACCGGTTTTTTGTGCAAAAACCGAAACCGGTTTTTTTTAAATTCGATTTTTCGAAGAAAACCGAAACCGGTTTTTTCAAAAGGCCGGTTTTTTGAATACTCTAAGTATGACCCTATTTGAAAGCGCTGTCATTTTTTCAAGTGGCATCGCATGCAAGTTTGTTTTTGACAGTAGTGAAGTAGACACGTGCAAAATTTACAGTGAATAACAATAGGGGCAGTTTGTGTACATTTCTAGTAACGACCACCCATTACATTGTGTTTTTTGTAAGTGAGAAGGTAATGACCATTCATTACTTTTGGGCTCATCGCGAACAAAAGTAATTAAGCGAGTAAATAGGCTTGTAAGTAGTCGATACCATGATTTTGCTGGACAGTAACAAAATTACAGAGAGTAAGTTAGAATTTACTCCCAAAAAGAAAAATCTCCGAAAAAAATGTACGCAAACGGAAAATTTGTAAGAATTAGTCAGACCTTTTAAAACATAATTCCTTAAATTAATTTTCAAATCTAATTTAAATTTTGACATATTAATTCGGAAATTAACTTTTCTGATTGAATTACTATTTACTGCCATAATTCAATATTTATCTTATTAAAAGAATCAAGTTGACTTAAATAATTCAATTTGAATAATTTAATTTTTAATCAAAACAATTTTGATTTGATGCGCGCATCAAAAATAAATTTATATTTATGAATGAATATGATTTGATTCGCGAATTCAAATATTTTTTTTAAATCACGATTAGTTTAATTTTAAAGTTTAAAATTTAAACCCAAAGGGTTTCACGGAATTTTTATAAAACAGTCTCCTCGGACCTGGCCCATTTTTATTATCGCAGTACATTAATACTCTACTAGGTCAAAAATTTTGTCCGTTTTGCGCTATTCGCTATTCGCCATTTTATAAAATGTACATTTTTTAAAATAGTCGGTATCTCGAGAACTAAGTGAAATAGCGCAAAACGGAAAAAATTTTTGAAAATCTGAACAAAAGGTCCACCGATAGAATAGATCCGGTAGGTCCCCGAAAGGTTTCCTGGAATTTTTATAAAACAGGGTGACCATTTTTTTTTATCAATTTATATGGGATATATAAAAATAGATACCTCAGGATGCCTTCCGGACCTAGCCCATTTTTATTATCGCAGTATATTTGTCTATTTCGCTAAGCGCGATTTGCAAGTCCATTTTAATGTTTTTATTTTGTTTTAATTCACGAATTAAAAAAAGAATTATGTTTAAAACGATTTGATTCAGTTAAATCAAAAAAGGTTCAAATGAAATTCATAATTCAAATATGATTTTATATCTAATTTAAAAAATTGATTTATAAAATATTGAATTTACTCGCTGATTTACAAAATGAATAATATTTTTTCGCGAATTAATTCAATAAAGATTTATCTTTTTCAAGTTATGACTCCACAGTGGTCATTTAATGTAGTTAAATTGAAATCGAATTAAATAAAACTTTCGAATACAGTGGATTTGTATTCGCACCAATTCCAGAGCATGTCCGCTCATTTTAAATAAAAAGGACTTGAGTTATTTATTGTTAATAAATTTAGTTTTTTTTTTTATTGTTTTAAAATATACTTAATAACAAAAACACTTATGTATCCATGTGTACTAGGCTCTTCAAAATGCAAACGCTGGAGTTTTAAAGCTTCTCAAGCACTCATCGATGAAAATGTTTGTTTTTAGTAGTTTATAAAGAAAAACAACAACTTGTAAAAGTTTTCGTTTGAAGGTCGCAAAAACAAAAGAATTTCAGGTTAAAGAGGAAAGAAAAATTTATTTTTAAAGTGAAATAAAGAAATTTTTAACACCATAGAACACGATACATTAAGTCGAATAGATATTATGACGATTATTACGAACAAAATGGTCAAATTTTAAATTGTGTAACGCTTTTCGCGATATAAGCAAAATAATTAAATATTTCCATATGATTTTGAAGTGTCTTTATGTATATGACTGTATGTATAAAATAAGTTTATACATTTTTTAAGGACACTTTTGATAACTGTAATTTCAAGACTTGTCATTGATTGCATAACATTAATATTAAATATGAAGATGTACAGAAAGTATACAATTAATGCATTGTAATTATGAGATTTTCCAAAATAAATGAATGCCAATTTAAGACCAATTAGAATGAACGAACAAAAAAAAAAAAAGTAAATTACACTACAGTATTTATATAACCAACACTATAAATAAAGAAGACTTTTCTTAAATGGACTACTACTAGTTACTCAGGATTTTGTTCCAAATGACAATAGATCAGCCTGACCAGGCTTATCGCGAGTGGCATGATAGGCTTCACGTTCTTTGTCGGGGAATTTGGTTGGCAAATTGGGAGAATGAAGATTTACTTTAGCTTCGAAACGCATTCCAGCCACTTCTACTTCATAGTGGCCTGACAAGATAAAATCATTGGTCACGGGCATTTCATTGCCATTATCGTCAATATTCCGCACAAAGCCAAGGCAAACCTGTTTCTTAAATGTAAACCCATAGCCGGTGGTTGTGGTCATGCCACAATATTTACCATCGCGATAGATGGGCTCATTGCCCCAACACCAAACATCGACCTCGTGATCATGATCATTGAGCAATAATTGAACATACATTCGTTTTACACCCTCATCGCGTTGTTTCTCAAGCGCAGATCGACCTATAAAATCGATGGGTTTCTAACATTTAAAATAAAATAAACAAACAAAATAAGATTAATATTCCGGATTCGCTACCAAACGTCTGACCTACTCACATTAAATTTTACACGCCAACTTCGACCACACTCTAGAGGTGTCGTAAAAGTGTCCAAATCTTGACCCCAGAATGCATAAAATTTTTCAATTCGTAAGGTACGCGTAGCGTAATATCCGGCGTGCTGGATATTATATTTTTGGCCAGCCTGATGGATGCGCGAATAAACATGCAACGCGTACTCGTTGGGTATATACAGGACGTAACCCAATTCGCCGGTGTGTGTAATATTCAGCACGCGAATTCCGTTGGCCAGGCCTACGTCCAATTCTTTGTACGTAAAAAAAGGAAAATTCTTTGGAGAAAGATCCGTGTCTGTCAGCTCGGAAAGGAGAACACGTGTATAGGGACCAATAATACAGATGGCCGTGTACATGGAAGTCACATCAGCTACATTGACGCCGGCACGCAAATGTTTTGGCATATTTTTCCGTATCCAGCTCATGGAGCGTGTTTGCTGGATGGTCGGTGCTAACATCATATAACTACGGAGAAAGCAATCAATTGTTCAGAATCAGTAAGTTGTCAGGTATTTTAACACAAACGTACTGTCGTTCGGAGAGTCGGGCCAGGGAGCAATCATTTTCATAGCCTCCATTGGCATTCTGCATTCCCGTATGTATAATGGAACCAATGGGTACGTCAACATCATTCGAGCACAAATACTGCAAGAGATCCACCACTTCGGTTCCCTTAGACCACATATCGTATTTGGTAAACGAACTGTAATCGGCCAGACCGATGCGCTCGCGACATGCTTTATACTCGGTAGCGACATGATCGAACCAGTGCGGCTTGCCAAAGGTTTTTGTCTGAGCTATGCGAAACTTTGGCAATCCAAACTCATCTGCGGTTAAATATTAAATACAGTGTAATAAATGCAATGAAATGAATCTTGTTCTGAATTTACCCTTCATGTTGTTTTGATCAAAGTAATTGGGACGTTCGTAGCCCATAGTTTGTCCGAATACAGCGCCGGCCTCTTGCAGGGCCGGATATATTGGGGACATGCGTAAATTCCGTCCAGTCTGAAACTCATCAAATGGATATGCAATCTGATAGTGTTTGCCTGGTACTTCTTTGCAACGATCCAAAAGAAACTTGCGATTGTTGTGCAAGCCCAAGAACCGATTGATATCCAAGATGTGTACATCAACGAAAGTGCTGCCTTTTACAATAAGATCGGCTAAAACTCGACCAATGCCGCCCGCTGCCGAGACTCCAATAGTCTTCATGCCAGCTGAAACATAGTAATTTTGAATTTCCGGCGATTCGCCCAAAATCCATTTACAATCGGGAGAAAATGCCTGTAGCGCATTTGTCAAACGATCCAAGCGGGCCGAACGCATTACTGGCACACGCCGAAGCAATTCGTCCAACAGTTCGTGAAAGTGATCCCAATCGGCAGAAAGAATGCGTTCTTTTTGGGATAACCGTGTAACACCATCTTCGTAGGCAACCTTTGCTTCTCGTTCAAATCCACCTTAAAGTCGATGATTACTTTAGGCCACATTCGATTATTAAGTATGAACTACAACAACTTACCGGCCAAAATGCAGCCCTCCTTTTCACGAAAGTATATGCCACCGTCAAAGTCACGAACAAACGGTGTGGTTGGATCAAGGCCCTCCACGGGTTTGGTATGCAAGTAGTGATGTTCTACTGCTTTTAGTGGAATCTTGACAGCTGGTGATGATAGGGTGCCAACTTCACGAGCCCAAAATCCAGTGCAGTTTACAAAGTAGTCGCAACTAACATTTCCAGCCGTGGTATCAATTTGCGTTACTTTACCACGTTCGCTGTGTATTTTTTTGACAGCACAATGCTCCACTACACGAACATCCATGCGACGCGCTTCTGCAATTAATGAATGACACACTAGATGAGGATTGCAAACACCATCCTGGGGTATCCATAAGCCACCAAGTAAATCATCCACTTCAATCACAGAACATTTCTCCTTACATTGTTGTGCAGTCAAAATTTCACAAGGGATACCCCAGGCTACACCCTGAGATTTCATGCGATTAAAGGTGGTCATTCTGTCGTAGCTGCGAGCTAAGTTTAGACTGCCTACCTCTTTCCAACCCGTTGGCAGACCCTTTTCTGTAAATTTCTTAATCAACTCAATAGAATACTCGGCTAATTTTAGTTCTGTGTAGCTTGGTTCGAATCGTCCGGCTAAACCACTGGCAGACCAAGGACTCTCTCCTCCCACCTTATCCTGTTCGATAAGTAATGTGTTCTTACCCCAACCCAATACCGCCAAATGATACGCGACAGATGCGCCCATTATACCTCCGCCACAGATAACTACTTGTACCTGATTGGGAATCGTTACATCTGCCAACTTTGATGGCTCATGCGGCATAAATTTACGCTTGCGAAAAACATTAGAGTCCTGCTCTTTGGCATCCGATTGAGTGCATCTGTTGCTTGCTCGCAGTGCTGGAGGCAACGAAGTTGACACCAGGCCATGCCAGCCGTTTGTATCGCATACTATTTTTCTTTGTAAAAGGTGCGATGCCAGTTTGTGGCCATATTTGTACATTTCTAAAATACTAATAGGTCGTTTATTTAGGTTTCGTATGTATTTAAAAAAAAATTATTTTTTCTAAAAAAAAATCCACTAAACAGATGTTCAAAATAATAAATAAGAAATAGAAAAGTAATAGAAACGCCAAGAGTCAACAATATTGCCAATTTAGCAATTTTAATCAGGGATCTAGCGGTTTTTTTTCTTAAAATTCACACCACATAGCACGAAAACTACTTAACAAAGCACACCAACAAACAATGCGTTCTCTTTATGTACCATGTACGGTTCATCATTAACAGAATCGAACCGTTTTCAAAACGGGTGAACGATGGTCCGTATTTGTAGTGTAAAAACGAAGTAGAGTCCGTTTAAAATCTGTCAGTGACGGACCATTATGTCGTGTAAAAAACGGAGTTGATTAGTATCCGGCACGTACCATTTTTCGTTTACCAAAAACAGACAAACAAATCTCACACTTCTCAATTTTCAAAAATTAAATTTTAATTTTCATATTTATTAATTTATTTAATTGCGCTCACATCACGCCTTCGATTAATTTAATTCAAATGTTATTTATTTCCATAATCAATTGCATGACATAGGCCCGATTACTGAATGTCCCATTAAAATTTAATTAACAGTTATATTCAAACTATGTATGGGAAATAAAAAATGTGTCGGTTAAAGCCCTAGTGAGTAGCTAATTGGACATTGTGAAAATAGGGCTGAGTTTAGGTTAAACAAAGTTGTTTTAATTTTTAAAATTATATTTGTTGTTTATTATGTAAAATAATATTTAAAACTAACAGTACATTTAATTATTTTGTAATCATGTTTTTTTGGTTTGATTTTAATAAAGGAACATTAATATATTTTGTTAATGTTTAATTTTATATATTTTTGGTCTTACTTAATATAATTATGACCTCGTTTCTTACTCAGGCATCAACATGATAAATATCCCATTCACCTGCTTTACCAGCCAATTGCTTATATTGCACTCGATCGGCAATTTTGTTTGGTTCCGACTTATAAAAGTCCCAGCATTTTGGTATAATTTTAAAAGCAGTGCTAGATTATATAAAATATTGAACAAGATAAATTTTAATTCATAAGATTGAAATCGAACCAAATTTAAATGATATATATATTTTATTTACCAATCCCAGGACAAAATAATTATCAATCTCAATATATTGAAATTGATTTTAAGATATATTCTATTAAACTACACCCAGAGAATTATGTCGGGAAAATTAACTGATATTGACAGTTAAAATAACTCAAATCGCTGGTAAATTTATGGTGTACACTGCAAATTAAAATTATTTCAAAATTTATATAGCTGTAGTTTTTAACTGCTGAAAATTAACTATGAATTATGGTAAAAATGCAAAAAATTTTGTAAATTAAATACAAAAAAAAAAAAAGAACACAATGACGAATGTAATTAAAAATTACTGATAAACAACTGCATAGTAGTGTAACTCGCAAATCTTAACGAAACATCAAAATGTCGTAGAGGACAAAAAATTAGAAGACACTTATTTTTTAGATGCATAATCTCAGGTTAAGCGGCTAAAGAACGCGGTCAAAAATTACCCATGTTTTCGTTCTTTTAGTTCTCATTTAATTTAAAAAACAAAAGATACATTAGTTATCAAAAGAAGACGAACATTTAAGTACTGTTTTTGTTTTTTAATTTTTAACATTTTTATTAAATAAACTATAAAAAAAAGTTGTATAAAAGGCAAGAGATTTTTAATTTGTTATACAATGTTTTTTCGTATTTTTTTGAAATGCAGGTACTAATGAAAATATTTTCAAAGCCCTCTTTTACTACTTTCTCCAAGAAATTGGCAATCCTGGGGAAAATTATGATATGATATTCTCCAAATAACTGGAGTGTAGTAACTGCAAAGCTTCTCTGAGTGTAGCTCAATTAACAAAGATTAGCTGTATTTGACGGACATGCCTATTAACGTTATCTCGAACAATTTTGACAATAGATAGCCGAAATACGATAACACTGTCAAAATTGTTCTAGATAACAATGATTGGCAGTCACATAAACATAATTTTTTGAAATTTTCGAAACCCAAGTATCTCTTATTCTTTCGATTTCAATCCCTCTTACGATATATTTTATTTAACACCTACTATGATTTAGTTTGTTCTGGCTCTTTGGAATCCCTCTGATAGCGTTCATAGACATCGTTAAATTTTTTTTCAAGTTCTTGATAATCATTAGGTTTACCACATTCACAAATATGACTTCTAATTTTGGCATATAAAGGTTCTTCTTGCCATAATCTTTCCAATGCACGATTATCCAACTCAACAGCTTCTGCATCAATTAATCTTATTTGCCAAGTTTCTGACAATTCCTCATTTTCTACACAATTTTTTATAAAAAATTGCATAGATAAACCCAATTTAGGATTTTCTTTAAGATTTTGATATTTTCGTGTATTTCGTTCAGTAACAAAACATATATAGGTATCATCGATAAGACCACGATAGATAACCGTACGATTAAGGACACCAAATTCCCTAATGGTTTTAAAAAAATATGATATTTTTTATTTGGCTTCAGAAAATTATTATAATTTCACGTACTTGTCTATAGTTGCTAAATTCATGGTTATAAAATTTTCATTTAATCTGCAGATTATCGAATTAAACATTTGTAATGGATTTTGTGGCACATTACAAATTTTAGCCAATTGACAAGTTTGCTATAAAAATTTAAAGGTATTTTAAGTAATTTTAAACAATGAAATGCTTCATTAAAATAATGAAAATTTTATATACAAAATGAATGAAAATTTTCTTAACATTTCTTTCTGTTTGAACTAAAAGAAATATTCGAAATTATTATAAAGTCGTTTACATTATACGATTGGGTTATGTGGTTTTCGGTAAAAGAAATTATACACTGCTTTTATAATCCAAATTAAAATCTTAAAGAGCTGTTTACAATATATGATTGGATCATATCTTTTTAAGTAAAATAATCATAAAATAAATATCATAATATTTTAATGCTCAATCCTATAATGTAACCTTTATGTAGTTGTTATCTTTATTATATGTTAAAATGTTAATAGCTTTTTAGTTTGAATACTTGATTTTGATTGAGCTAGAACAAAGGAGAACAATTATGCTGGCATAACATGTCAGCTTGTAGTCAAGCGGGGTGAAGAGAATGGTTTTTTGGTGGCGTAAAGTTTCAACCAGCTTCTACCCCGCATTATCAGCAAAAAACCAACACATGCACATTTTTTAAAAAACTCTAAATGTTAAATGCATACAAAAAACACTAACACACACAAAGCCATGTATACGTATACATTTTTTCCAAATGAATAATTCTCGTGTGTTTTGAAAAGAAGAAAAATTGTGCGGCTTTAATATTAGTCTGGTGTGTTCTAGCTCATTGAGGCTACAGGAATAAATTCCCATAACTTTTTTTATTGAAACGAATGCAATTTATTTAATTTTCCAACGAATTACTGAAAATATAATCTGAATATGATTTTACAAATTTTTTTAAGATTAAAAAATTTTTTAATAAAAATTATGTTAGTTTTCTTAAGAGCTTAAGATTTTTTTTTTTATAAAAAACATTATAATTATTTATTTATCCCAATATTATACAAAAAAATTTCCCCTGAACAAGTGGTGACGAAATTTTGGGATAAACAATTATAATTAATTTTTTATGAAAAAACTCGTAAGCTTATTTTAAACTATTATTATTATTTAATAATTACCATTATTTTACTCATTGTGTTACTTCCCCTAAAAGTTGGTTAATTTTCACAGCAATGGCAACTAGCTACTTTGTGATAGATGGCAACGCTAAACTGCCAAAGGAAGAAGGAATAAAAGAAATAAACAAAACAAAGATGAAAAGTAAAACATATCTACAAAAATAAATAGATCATTCTATTAAGATACTTTATAAGTAGCATGCAGCAAAGACTGATTGTAGAAAGTTTGGGTTCGAGTTAATAGAAAATGAGTTAAAATTAAAAAGAAAATAATAATAATTGCACTTTGTAAATCAGTGTTATAAAAAAACGCCAACATGAGTTCCATATTGGATATGAGAACAACCAAACCTACCGTATGGGAGGAGCTGAGCAATTTGTTTTTACCACTGAAATATATTATAACCAGTGATAGATTTGATGCTTTTGTGGAAAATATCAATTTTAATTACCTGGTTAATGCTATGTTTTGGATTTTCCTACTCTTCAGTTTGGGCTTTGTGGGTTTCCAAAAACTTTTTCAGGTAAGTTCAGTAAAATGCAATTAGAGAAAAATTTAGATGCAGTAGTGTCGCAGTTGGGTGTGACAAAAATAGATTCAGGGTAGCAAGGTGATTCTGTAGAAAGTAAAACCCAAAAAAAGTTGCCAAACAAGTCGTGGGTACATAAATCAAACACAAATAAATGTAACACAATTATATTATAAATCAATGCAATTTTTTTCTTAATTAACAAACTAAATTATACAACAACAAACCTTTTGGTTGTTTTTGTAAACCGACAGTAATCAAAACAAACGAAAGAAAAGAATATTCCGGAGAACTATTCACAATTTTTAATTTGACATAGCACAAACAATCACAATAGTTAATCGATTAGAGTTGCCAGACGACATGCATTTATTTTCGTTAAATATATATTGGCATTCTTTTAATAACACTTATTTCTTTGAATTTTTTAGATTTTCCTGAACACTTCGAATATCAAATATTATAAACGTAAACAATTTTCTCGTTCTATTTGGAATATCGCTTTCTATGCAGCTTGCATTCTGTTTCTTTACTTTTACAATGAATTGGTTATATTGCCTCAATTGTTGAAAAATCAAGGACGTTATTCCTTATTTTACTCATCGGAAAATTTAATATTTTATAGATCTCAGCAATGCGAAAAATTTCAATTTTATTCATTGTTTATAATAACATTTTATTTGCATGGTGCAATGTTGGATTTTAAGGAAGCTGATTATTTGGAGGCGGCTTCAAAAAGTTTATATTTAATGTCTTTGGTGGCCATTGATGTTTATAGGTATGTATAGATTTTACGTATAAGTATTTTTACCAACGTTCTGAACTTATATTAAATAACATATTTTAAAAGAGGTAAAAAATATTTAAAATTTGTTTATGTTATACATTTGGAAACTATTTTATTTATTTATTTATTTATTCAGTTCATATAAAGCCAAAGGGCTTATTGAATTTTTTAATAATGGTGAATTCCACGTGTGACTTACACGACACGAGGCAAAACTTTTGTCATTTTTGATAAAATTTCTGGTACAATCATAATTTTTTTAATTTTTTCGTTTTAAGAAATAACATCTACACGAACATACGTATTAATTCATGCACTTTGATTTTTGATTTGCGATTACATATTTTTAATTTTAATATAATTAATTAGTTGTGACTTACACGATATCAAATCCATTGATTTCAGGGTAATCAAAGATAGTTTAAAAGTTCTGTTAATTGTGTAGTCCGATTCCTTTTAAACTGCACCAAAAGTATTTGAGAAATACAAACAACGACAAAATGGCTTTAACTTAGTGAAATTTATTTTATTTTTCACAAAAAATAGTTTTTTTTCGCGTGACTTACACGACATACAAATTGTGACTTACACGACACTAAATATGAAGAGTTAAAGTTAAAGTCATGAAGTTAAGATTATACAGTTTTTGATTAATTTAATTTTTGGAATTACAAATAAATTTATTTTAGCGCTTCAACTCTTTTTTGAAAATGTGCAGTTACATTAAAATGAGTTATCCTCGTCATCTTCAATATTCTTTCCAGTTATAAAAAAATAATAATATAAAAATTTGACTTTGTTATGTACTTTTGTATGGAATTCACCTAATACATTCAAACCGAACCCCAAAATACGTATTTCAATTTTTTTTCCAGTTTTTTTCAAAATCCATACAATTTTAAACTTAAAACTTGAAAAAAAAAAATATTTCCTAATATTGGGGTCACGAAATTTTTTATAACAGTATTTAAAGTCCCTACTGACTGCGCATGCGTCTATTTAAATTGGTTTCGCAGTTAGCAACCCAAGCTGTGTGGTATCTATAGCAAATTTTCTCCAAAAATATGTTATATGTTTGACTACACATAGAATGTTATTTCATTTATTCAAATTAACCGAGCCCCTTAGGGCCATATATGGTTAATAGTATATAAGGTGCAAATATACATTCAAATACTTAAAACTATCAATCTTACATAGTTATACTGATAAGTTTGTACCAATAAATTGTATTTAATAAAAAATTATATAATTTTGCTCTAAAATTTTAGAGAAATTGAAATTTTCATTCCAGTAAACCATTTTATAATTAAATTTAAGATTATTCGATCTAAAAAAAATAACTTGAATACTAAAATAAAAAAAATTATTACGCATCTACATAGAATTAAATTTTTTTAAATGATTGAGCTCATGTTCCTTTAGTGTTTAATAATTTCAAATTGAAAAAAGGGTTTAAAATAATTTTGATGCATATTTGAAAATATTTTTAAATTTCAAAGAAATTTAGAAACCTGAATTTAGCTTAGACTTTATTTAGCCAGTTCGAACCCATCCTAAATATCGATGATATACAATATATAGAATAATAAAATGTATTTTATATTAAAAACTAAGGGACCTTCAGCTCAAATATTTAATAAATTCAGCAATTTTAGACGTCGAATAATTTTCACAAGTTATATTTGATGCATATTTTAAAAAAGATTCATACCTGCTGATTACAGGTCTGCTTTAAAAATTTTTTTATCATGTCACGGTCGCAGATGAAAAACTACGGTTTTGTTTTCTAAAATCTGTACACTTAATACGTATGATCAACAGGGAAATGAGTGTTAGATATATTTTTTAATCCAAAAAGTCTGGTAAAAGCGTAATTAGTTTTTCAAAATTATGACTTGTAATTTAAACATTAAATTTATAAACCTGGTTTTGGGTTTTTTTATGAATGGTATTCTGCTAGAGTATCCAAAGCCAAAAACCGGTTTTTAATTAAAAAAAACCGAGCGGTTTCGGTTTTTTACACTAAATTCGAATTTTCGGTGTCGTTTAACAGGTTTTTCTTTTAAATACATATGTATCTTTCCAATTTTTGTAAAAATTTTCAACTTTTTTAACCTAGCGTCGCCGAACGGGACAACATATTTGCTTAGATTAAGAAAAAAATTATTATTGAAGACAGCAGTAATAGTTATTGATAGTTCTTAAAGTTGTTAAAAATATCACTTTATCAGCTTTCCTTTCGAGATATAACTGCTAGAGTTAGAGAAAAAAATATCTCTTAGCAACTTTATTGTGTAGAATTAAAGCAATTTATTGATGTTTTATATTCTATCTCTAGCTGTGCCTTTATGATAGTAAAAAATTGTATACATTTTCTTAAAAACTTGAATATCGTATGAAAAAACATTCGTATACTGCGTGAACTATGTAAAGCTTATCTAATTTGACATAAGACTCGTAAACTTTCGATGATATACCAATAATCGATGTATTAAATGAATCCCCCCCCCCCCCCCCCCCCCCCTTGGCCTTTTAAAGAGGTTATATTAGTTGCATCAGTGATGCCAAATTTTTAGGTGCAATTAGTGTAACACGACAAGTGAAAACGCGCTAATGGAGAAATGTGAAAATTGAAATAAGACAAACAAAATATATTAAAATTGCCCGCCGTTTACAGTGGCAGGAAATTTCGAGATTTTGATATTTTCCTCTTTGAAAAAACACACATAGTTATTTCTAATAAACATATTTTTCTCATAATTTAATGTTTATAAGCTTTTGTTCATTGTTTTTTCAAAGTGGTGTATATAAAAATCTCGTGATTTCGTGCCAATGTAAAAGAGGGGGTTACAATTTTCAAAAAAAGCGGTAAGAAAAATTAAAAGGTGCCGATCTGTCCCTTTTTTATTAACAGAAAATATTTGCAGTTTTTAGAAAGTAAAAAACCGCTTATTGTAACACGAAAAGGGCTAAATTAGCATCGCTGAAGTTCCTTAAGAGCTAACTATATTATACTTTTGCTAGCTTAAGCAAATGTGCGAATACATGTAATCAAATGTGTATGACTATATTGTACTTAACAAACTTTTCGTTAAGTTTCGTCAAGTGTCATTTGCTTAAGCAAACAGCGAAACTGACCGCACTTTACTTAAGGAATCATGTGTTTTTAGAAAAACTGTTTATGAAAAAAAAAAAAAAAAACAAATTGCAATGTACGCCGTCAATATTTTTTTTAGAAAATTTAATTGAAAATGTTAAAAAACAAACGTGCATGTATAACAAAAGGGGTGGGTTTTGTATTTGTTTTTCGATTGAGATGCAAGCACTGTTGCATTTTTTAGTACTTTTTTATTCATGTTTTCATTTGTTTCTTTAAATTATTTAAAATTAATATAGATTTACTTGTTAATTGTAAAATATTTATAAATTGAACACATTAAATAATATTTTTCGAAAAGATATATATATTTTGTAAATATAAAAAGAAAACAGTTTTTGCAAAAGTACAAATATTTGCAACTAAGTGTAGTAAGTATTTAAGTTTAAAAAGTACATTGTAGCCACCCAAAAGTCGTCAATAAGTTGATAAAGCATTTGACAGACTTTCGTTAATTTTTGACAGTAGCTTAAGTTAGCAAAAGTATAATATAGTTAGCCCTTTAGTTTTATTTTTTACAATTATAAAACAGCTGTTTTTGTTTATCAACTGTTCTTTTGACAATTTACCCAATTTACCCAAAGAAAAAGTTTGGGTAACTTTCGGTAAAAAGAGAAACACTAATACACTCTCATAAACGCTCTCATTTACCCAATTTTCGAGTACGGGAACGCTTTTGGGTAAATTTGGATAAGTTTGGGAACCCGCGATAACGTACGGGAACAGACTTAATATCATCTCAAATTTAACATAACCGTTGACATTACAAATTTTGGTGATTTCTTTTAACATGTTATTCAAACAGCTGTTTCAAGTAAACAAAAAAGTCAAAGTATAGGATGTTCAGTATGTGCGAAAATATAATGAAGTAAAAAAAACACTGAACATACTTAATGCACCGTCCCTACCCCTGACTTTTACCATGATTTTGTTGTGATTAAAATTAAATCACGTCAAATTGAGCTGATTTTGGAGCATTTAAAATGTATGGAAGATCAAATCAAAATTAACATGATTAATGGAAAATCACATAGTGTTACGAAAATTGCAAAAGTCTGAATGTAGAATTATTTATGAAGTATCTTTTTAAAAAACCCTTTCCTAAACAGCCTATCAATTACAACCTGACGATTTGTCTATTTTATGAGTACAAATCGCAAAGTCTGGTAACAATGTAACTTTAAATTATTCACAATAGAGATATTTAGCTATTTTTTTTATTGGCAATTCTGGCTCTAGTGTGATTTTGCATCCGTCTCCCGCCTAATTTTAATGTTTTCACCTGCATTTTATGCTATATTCCATAAAAAAATGTATAAAAATAAATTAACTTACATTTTTAACCAGCTCATCATACACGCTTTGAACAGAAATAAGCTTAATTTTGGTTTAACTACACAGCACTATTTAACAACACACACAACATTTCTTATACAAAACAGGCCATATTTTTTATTGCATTTATTAAACTGCAATATACTTTTAATTATATTTCTTTTTTGAAACTTTTTTAATTTGATTTTTTGCATTTGACATTTCTTTTTTCCATCTTTCTTTGTGCAATTTGAATGCACCAACAACAAACATAACGAAATCGAACGACTTTATTCCCGAAAGAAGTGACATGATTAAGCATAAACTAATGGCGACTGCGCTGCTACGAGCAAAATACATTTTAAAATTAACACTTGTTTTAATACTTATTTACAACACTTATTAAACATAATATGTAATTTTATTAATTGACCTTTATTATGCCGTGGTTTATGTGCTACGAAAATGCTCAAACCGAAAGCAAAATAACGAAAATTTGTTTACCATGTATTTTTTGGCAAATGCCCGAATTTGTAAATAAAATTTTGTACACTTTATACTTTCTTAAGATTACCGAAAACCGACCATACTCAACAAATGTTAGAAATAGACTAAAAGGAAATTAACAGCTTTTATGTACATATGCAAAGAAGGTAAAGAGATAGAGAGTGAAAATAAGCTTTATTAAAGTAAACAAATCTGTATATCAATGACACTTTTTAAGGATGTACGAATAACTGTTGTTTAAAAAAAACCAAGTAAAAATGATAAAAGAGAAAATTGATCAAAATGTAATTTTTATTATGCATACAGTGAAGAGCTCATCTTATTCAGTTACATTGTTTTTAATTTTTTACTTTGCAAGAAAGTCAAATATTTATTTTTTAGCATATTTTTTTTTTTTTTTTAATTTTAAATATTTTATTTGATCTAGTAAAGAGTGACAAATTTCTTTTTGAATACCAATATCATGATATTGCACCAGTTTAATTTTTGATAATTTTCTTAAGAATTTTTGTAATAGTAACTACACTCAACAAAAAAAGTGTGTAATAGCAACTGAAAATATTGCTGTTATTACGGGAAATTTTGCTAATCTTAGCAGCACATGTCTGCTGAAGTGTAGTACAATGAAATAAGTAGAAAAAATTAGTACCCGCTACTAAATTTTAGTAAACTTTTTGTAAAGTGGAAATTAAGATCGATTTGCTAAAATCAAAAAAAAAAAAAAAAAATATTACTAAGTATTATTAATATTAGTACAATGATATTATTATAAAAAAATTAGTAAGCGTATTACCGCTTAAATTGTTATAAAATGCAATTCAAATTGTTGTAAAATGCAATTTAAACAAATTTTACTAAATATTAGTGAAATGGAAATATCTAGCAGGAAATTTAATACTGCTACTAAACATTGATAAAATTTTCTACAAAGTTTATTTAAATCAATTAGCTCTAATTAACATTAATGTTTGATAAATATAAGTGAATTATTAGTGAAAATCTAAAAAAAAAAAAAAATATTAAAAATTCACAAATTAACTCAATTATTTTTAGATACACTTGTTGCACTTTAAATTTTTATCGAGCAATAAAATTGTTTTAATATTTTAGACAAAATTAAAAATTCAAAGTCTTAAAAATAGTAAAAACAAACGAATTTATCATTTTCGTATTTTTGGATATGAGTCAGTTTAAAACCTATGTAACATTTTAAGGCAATTAAATTTGTATTAATTTTTAGAAATAACATTTCCTTCAATATCCACTTTTTAAAATTCTGAAATTAGCAACAAAAATTTGTAAATATTCTGTAAAAATTATGTTATTTGTAAAATGTAAATAGAAATAAAATTTACTAAATAATAATTTGTTTACTAAAAATCATTACAAAAATAGTAAAGTGGAATTGAAAACTGTTTACAAATTTTTCTACTAACTTTTTTTCTGAGTGTACACTCATATATATATTTGAAAAATTCTTAATTGTATTTAAACAAGTTTTCATAAATACACTCAGAAAAAAAAGTTAGTAGAAAAATTTTTAAACTGTTTTCAATCTCACTTTAATATTTTTGTACTGATTTTTAGTAAAAAAAATTGTTATTTAGCAAATCTTTTTGATATTAACATTTTACAAATTACAGGATTTTTACAGAATATTTATAAATTTTGTTGCTAATTTCAGAAATTAATTTAAAAAATGTTTGAAAACCGATTTGCTAAAATTAGCAAAAAAATTTACTAAATTCAAAAAAGTGGATATTGAAGGAAATGTTAATTCTTATAATTAAAACTTACACCTACACATTTAAATTGCCTTAAAATGTTACATAGGTTGAAAAAAGGGATCGGAAGTGAAGATATCGACTCATGTCTAAAAATAGGACATACACTTAAAATAGTACTAAAAAGTTTTCTTAGTTCTAAAAATCAGCCCTAAAAACAATTCAAATTTGACTTTAAAAGTAAAAAAAAATTTACTAAAATATTTTTTAAAACAGAAATTATCAAATTAAAACAAAATGATAAATTTGTTTATGTTTTTACAATAACAAAACCTTTGATTTATTTTTAATTTTGTCTAAAATATTTTTTGAAAAAAATGAATAAAACCAAAAAATTTTGATGCTCGATTAAAAAAATAAATTTGAAATTTTGAAATAATATTAATAATATTTAGTATTTTTTTTGCTGATTTTAGTAAACCGATTTTCAATTCCACTTTACAAAAAGTACTAAAATTTAGTAGCGACTACTAATTTTTTCTACAAATTTCATTGTCAGCAGACATGTGTTGCTAAGATTAGCAAAAAATACCGCTGGGCTCAAATTAGCAAAATTTCCCGTAATAATAGCAAAATTTTCAGTTGTTATTACAGACTTTTTTTTTGGTGAGTGTAAGAAGCAACGTGGCATCAATTTGTATTTTTATGTAATAACTTTATCATATTTATAAAGTGTTATATTAGACGAAAAATTCTATGAAGTTTTTTTTATCATATTTATAGCTTAAATTTTAAGCAATATAGCTATGTAGAGGTGTCTTTTGCTCTATAGTTCGCTTTGGCCCACTGGCCATTTTTGAAAAAAATGAGTTAGGAATGAATTATATACAATGTAAAAGCCCTCCTTTAAATTCCAAAACCTCTTTTTAGATATTTTGTATCATACCTGTAAGATCCAGTATTGTGTGTGGTCTATATGTCAGTTTTGCATACAAAAATTAAAAGTTCTAAATCTTTTTAACCGTTTTTTTCGATAACATCTATTTGGCATATGGGTCAAACCAATAATAAGCTGACGCTATATCTAGCAGATTTATTTCGCGTGTAAATATGTCGTATTGAAGAAAAATTTTTGTGTTCAAATTTTAGCACCTAATTTACTGATTTCTATACACTCAGCGAAAAAGCTTTATCATATTTATGAAAATCTTATATACACTCAGCGAAAAAGCTTTATCATATTTGTGGAAAACTTCTTAAATATCAACCTCATTCACAGTTCACAATTTAAACCAACACAAATCCAATTTCTTATAGTATAAAAAAATTCTAAAATAATTTTATAATGAGTCTTTTCTTTTAGATATGAAAACTATTTTGTTGGTGTAAATTTAATATTGGCCATCTATAATATTATCTCGGAAATATTAGGACTATTTGCATTGCAAAATTCCAAAAGAAATTTATTGGTGTATCAAATATTTTTGGGATTACGTATAGCATCATGGTAAACGTTTTTTTTTGCTACAAAGTTCTATGAATTTCCTACAGAATACATTAAATAATTTATTTCTTGAAACTATTCCCCAGGTCACATGTCTTTATCAGCCTGTTGCCCTTTAAATATTTGGTACCAACTTTATTTGCCAAAAATTTTAAATTATTCTTAAATGTGGTCATATGGCTGTGGTATGGCATAAGTATTTGGAATTCACCAGTTTTACAATATTTCTATCATCAAATCTATCATAACTCACCGGTAGATTGTTCGGGTGAGGGATCGGCAGCCAAGTGTATACTATTGAAAGACTCTAGCGAACATCGACATTTTAAGGCTTTAAAAAAAGCATATTTAGAAATTAAATTGGCTCAAGAAAAAATGAATTCAAGTAATTTTTGTGCCACCGGAACGGAAAGTTCATCAGCTAAAGCTTTTCAAGCTATAAAATGTATAATTTTTAAATTCGTATAAATTAGCAAAGTGTTTTATTTTATCGTTATTTTTATTCTTTATTATTCCAGGTATTATGACTTTAAAACGCAAATTAAAACGTATACGTGAAGGTCGTGGTAGTGAAGATGATAATGATGAGGGTCTCTCTAATGAAAGTTAATTTTCTATTTTCTTTTTAAAAAAAGTTTAGCAAAATCAATAAGGAATTCATGTAAGGCCTTGTATATCATCATTCAAATTTATGAGTCTTATGTCAAACTACATTAGTCAGTATACGAGATATATGAGCTTTACATGAATCCCGCCAATATTTTCTTTTAATCATCACAATGTTTAATGACAATATTAATTAGCAAATTTATTTAGTTTAGTTTATTTTATATTCTTATTCTTATATTAATCTTATTAAACGCTCTATTTATAACGAAAAAAAAAACAATTACTAACTAAGGGACAATTTTCCCTTTTGAAAAAATATATATGTACTTGTTAGATTTCCGTTATGAATAGAGCGGTTGCTTTTTATTGCAATTGTTTGAAAATTGTTCTCGAAAAATTTTGCTTCCTAAACTGAAAGTGCGCTTGTTTCGCATGTGATCTTATATATTTTTTAAACACACAATTGAGAACAATGCCCTTAAATTTATTTCCTGATATTATAAATTGGTTTTAAGTATAAAATAAAATAATCTACTTCTAATAAAATGAATACTAATATTTGTTTGACATTAAATATTACGTTATTTTTATTTAAAAAAAAAAAAACAAAATTTATATTAAAAATTTATTTCGAAAGATTGATTTTTAATATTGAAAATAACAGTATTAGATTTCTTGCATTCTAAACCATAAAGCCACCCTGTAGGAAGCCTGGGATCAAGTGTCTACAAGTCAACACTTTTGTCGACTATTTTGGGTGAATTTTTGGTGACATGTCCACAAAGCGTCTATACTTTTTACATTAAAAATACAAAATTAAAGTTTTTAATAAAAATATAAAGAAAAATTAATTTAAAAGGTAAATGTGAAAATTTGCACAAAATATATTATGAGCAAAAGAAATTACAAAAAACAATAAATTTTGTATAAAAATAACAAGAAAAAGGCAACAATTTTAAGTGAAACTCTAGAGATTTTGTGGAGCCTGATGAAGATTTTGTGGAGCCTGATGAAGATTTTACGGAGCCTGTGGATGATTTTGTGCAGTCTTTTGAGGATTTTTCTACTCCAAAATTAAATTTGCACGAAATTTTTTTTTACTTTAATGAAATTTATAAAAAAAAATTTTATTTTAAAAAATATCTAATTTAACAAAATCAATGCACTTGTTTAATCTTATTTCCTTCCTAGTGTGGAAATCAATTAAAAAGTTCCAAAAGTGTAGACTAGAATTACTAAAATGTACTAGTGAATCTCTGGTGGCAATGTCAACACCTAGTCAATAGTTGTGTAGATTCGCAGTAAAAAGCACATGTTAAATGTCTACGGCAGAAAGCGTTGGCCTGGCCATAATTAGTCTGTACACTCAGAATATAATGTAGTTAACTGTTTATAGTTTAATAAAAAAGTTTTCCGTTCCATTTAAAAATAAAGGAAGATACATTTATTTTTCAAAGAAACATCTATATTAACTTTTTTATACATTTATTCGAAATAATTTACTATCATTTACCGATTTTATTCAGTTTCATTTATTTTTTTCATTTTTTTGAAATTTAATAAAAATTTACCCACAAAACGGAAACTTGTGGTTTATTTGTGTCCGTAACAGTTATTACAAATTTAAATTTTGTTTGATGTCTGTTTCAAAAAAAAAAAAAATATTCAAAAAATTTCAATTTGTTTTTTATTTAAATTGGTTGTATATATACAAAATTTTTCAATACAATTTACAAGAACTTCATAAACACACATACATATACAAATACATTAACACAAAAAGTGTTTATGGCTTCATATGCATACATACATTTTGTATTGTACGAGTATATTAAAAAAAAAAAACAAAAAATACAAAAAATACAAAAACGGAAATAATTTCAAATAAATGAAAAAAACATTTATTTTTTAAGGATTGGTGGGTAAAATTTTGACATTTATTTTAACTGATTATATCAGTTGTTTCTTACGGGTGTGTCAGTTGATTAATCAACATTTAAAAATAAATAACAAATGGCATTTAATTTAAATGAAAATTAAGTTGACCGGTTTTTAAATGAAATATCATTTCTTTTAAATGATATTTTCAATTATTTTAACTTACAAACTTTTTTAAGTGTAGTACTGGTTACAAAGGCAATAGTGAATCAGTACAGTTTCACTATCGTCATTTCCTACAGGGCAGAAACAGAATTTGCTTAAGTGACTTATGAAACGAAGTTAAAAGTATAGGGTTGGCAGGCAATGCCGCTAAAATACCGCTATCGATTCAATACCTTTTCAACTGACTATCGTTACCCCTAAAATGTCGTAACCGAAATACAGTGCAACCTCGCTTAACGCAACTAATAGAAATTTTGGCAGTTGCGTATACTGAGGTTGTTGCGATAACCGAGTCTCTATTTTTTTAAGGTTTAAATTAAAAAAAAAGAAATTTTATTACACGTTTAAATCATTTATTTGTAAAATTAATTTAAAAATAACATAAAAAACACAAATAATAAATGAAAAATACACATTCTAATGTACAACAGATGTACAAATTGAATTTGTTAACTTAATGATGAAAATATCAATTACAAAAATCAGAAATTGTTGACTGTGTCTTATTGCATGAAATATTTTCCTGCACTGCAATTTCTTGAAGGTTTTTGTGGAAACATAATGTCTTTTAAGGCCAATCTATTTTGCTCGGTCCATTAAAGACAAATGTTAAAAGAATTAATAGCATTTTGTCATTTAATTTTAGGAAACGCTGGAGTAATGTCAACATTTTCGATTTCTCAATGCAGCTTTATTTGTTTAATTCTTGTTATTGTTGATTTGTACACTTTATATTCATCGCAAACCACTTTTGCAGATATGGCCTTATTTTTTGTTGTATTGAAAGTTTTATATAAATAAAAAACACAAACTAATTTTTTTTTGGGAGGAAGGTTGCGATAACTGAGGTTTTTTTGAAAAGTTGCGTTAACTGAGTCAACAATGCAATGAATTTACGAGTTGCAATAATCGATCAGTTGCGTTAATCGAGAGTTGCGTTAAGCGAGGTGGCACTGTAACTGAAAAAATCGTTATCCTTAAAATACCGTTATCGAAATAATAGAAAATAGCATTACCTTTAAAATACCGTTACTGAAATAACTAAAATATGGTTACCCTTAAAATACCGTTACCAAAATAATAGAAAATAACTTTACCCTTAAAATACCGATACGTATTTATTATTATTACTTTAAGTGGTATTGTTAACTTTGCGAACGCTTTTTGTATTGTCAACACTATGACAAACACTTTTTTTAAGTAACCCAGCAAAACTTTGGTAATGGGTGCGATATTTTCATGCGTTACCTTGTAATGATAGCTCGTTACCTTTTTTATTATTTGCTGGCATAAAGTAATAAGTTACTCATTATTGATTACGTAATATATGATTTTATTTTTTGAAAATCTATTTTTAAATACATTACTTTGTGTTTTTTTGTAAGCAAAAGGTTAATGTATGTTTGTTTTGATAACACTAGCGAAAAAACGAAGCGCAACAATTCAATTAAGTTAAGTTTAAAGCAATCAAATACTATATGTGTCGATAGCTCAGTAGGTAGAGTTCTTGGCTGGCAAACAGATTTCCCTGGTTCGATTCCCATCATAACCACGTTATTTTTAATAACGTTTAAAATATTTGTAATAATTTTTTTTAATAAAAATTCATCTTTTTTAAAAATCTATTTTTAAACACATTACTTTTTCCATTCTCGTAACTATATAAGTAACCCCTTACATTATCACCTCTAAAGTAATGGGTATATACGTTACTTTGAGGCTTATCGCCTGTAAAATTCATCAATGAAGTAAGGTGTAAAGTAATCCATCGGCCCCTATGGCTATACATTACTTTACCCATTATTTGGTAATGTGTGGTTTCGCTGGGAATGTCTACTCATGTTATGATCTTGTTTTTAATTTGCCACAATATTTGAAAATTACACAAACAACAACAATAAAATTCTTTTCGTTTTTCTTTTGTGGGTAATTTTCAAATTTCATTGCATATTATATTGAATGTGAAGACAGGGGGTTAGCATGTACTTGAATTTAGTTTAAATAATTTATCTTAATCATTAAAAAATAAAAGATGTTTTGTAGTTTTTTCAAATTGTTTTAGAAATTCCAAAATTTTCTCACAAAATTATATGTTATATAAAATCTTACCGATCAGTTCCAAAACATTCAGAAATGTGGATATTTTTTTTTCTCTTATTAAACATTTTAGTATGTTTACTGTAAAATACTACTTCTGAAAATTTAATTTTTTTTTTAAATTTATTTATTTAATTCAAATATTAATTAGTTTAGCTTATTCATTAACAATACATAATATTTAAATTTTGTTCTAATACCTGTTCTGTTGGAAATATGAAAAATATAGAAATATAAATATTATTTATTTGAAATTCATTGCGAAACAGGATTACAGCATACTAATTTTTTAAAAATTTTCCCACAAATGTATAATGAACTTACTAAATTCCCATCACCAATGAGTATCACTATTGGGATACTTATAAAAATTTTAAAAAACATTTAAAGGGTGGTTAAGTTTTAAGGGCCGATGTTGAATGTGAACCAAGTTTTTTTCTGTATTTCATGTGACATTTCTCAATTTCAGACTAACTCAATTTGAACCATGGAAAGATACACAATCGAGCAACGCGTTAAAGTTATTCAGGCTTATTATAAAAATGGGCGATCAAATCAAAATGTATTTCGTGCACTTCGTGATTTTTTTGGTCAGCATAATCGACCAAAATGTGTCCACAATCAGGAGAATTGTGGACAAATTTCAGCAAACCGGGTCTGTGAAAACACCTGTGCATGCTCGCCCAGTTCGTTCTGCGGAAAACATTTCTATTGTTCGCGATAGTGTGTCACGAAGTCGGCCAAGCATTTACCGTGAATGGTGTTTGCTATCGCGAGATGATAACGAATTTATTGTGTACAGGAATTGAGGATATGACCCTGAACGATATGTGGTTTCAACAGGACGGTGCCACTTGCCACACAGCTAACGAAACAATGGCTCTTTTGCGCAAAAAATTCAATGGCCGTGTTATCTCTCAAGATCATGTGATTTGACACCGTTGGACTTCTTTCATTGGGGTTATTTGAAAGAAAAGGTGTACGTCGATAAGCCAGCAGCAATTAAAGAGCTAAAGGATGAGATAATTCGGCACATTAACGGCATAGAACCTCAATTATGCCTCAGAGTCATCGAAAATTTTGACCATCGGATGGAGGTGTGCCGCCGAGGTCGCGGCGGCCATTTGGCCAATATTTTGTTCCATACACAATTGAACCATACCTTATTATCATAATAAAAAGAAATGACAATAATTTCCTAAATAACTTTTGTTTTATTAAAAATCAACTTCGGCCCTTAAAATTTTACCACCCTTTATTTCCAATAGAAAAAGATCAAAAATTTTTTTTTTAATTTGTATTATCTTATGTAGAGTTTTATTTATTTTTAACCTTTAAACCCACACATTTCGTAACTATTTAAAAAAAATCTTTGTATAATTTTAAAGATGACAGTTTAAAGTTACGCACTAATTCTTAACCCATTTTTTTTAAACTGAAAACAAGGTGCTTTAAAATCCTCTACATACTTACTTTTTCCCAATTAATTTCAAACCATCCATGTAGCAGATGTAAACAAACGCAAAGAATCGACTGCATTATCCCAACACACAATATAGAATATAGGTTTATTTTATTTAATTTTTATTTTATTTTAAAAAATCTCAAAAGAAACGAAAATTGGTCATTAAAGAAAATCTAAAACATCTTTGGTTCATTATGTAAAAATGTTTGTCATAGTTATAGATATTTCTGCAAGGGGCCGCTGTGAAGTAACAAGAATCAAAAATATCTTTGCTGTACATACATAAGTTCTGATCATGATGGGGTTAAATATATCGGTGTGCATTAAAACTACCGTTAACATTAAAATACAGATACACTCAGAAAAAAAGTTAGTAGAAAAAATTGTAAATGGTTTTCAATCCCACTTTACTATTTTTGTACTAATTTTTAGTAAAAAAATTATTATTTAGCAAATCTTTTTGCTATTTAAATTTTATAAATTACAGAATATTTACAAATTTTCCCTGCTAATTTCAGAAATCATTTTACAAATTTTTGAAAGCCGATTTGCTAAAATTACCAAAAAAAATTACTAATTTTTAAAAAGTGGATATTGAAGAATATGTTATTTCTAATTAAAACTTATCCCCACAAACTTAAATTGTCTTCAAATGTTATATAGATTAAAATAGGGATCGAAAGTGAATATACCGACTCATGTCTTAAAATAGGACATCCACTTAAAATAGCAGCCCTAACAACAATTAAAATTTGACCTTAAGAGTAAAAAAAAAATACTAATATATTTTTCAAAAAGAAATTAAAACAAAATGATAGATTCGTTTATATTTTTACAATTTGTAAGCCTTTGATTTTTTTTTAATTTGTCTAAAATATTTTTTGAAAAAAATAAATTTGAAATTTTGTACTAATATTAATAAGATTAAGTAAAATTTGTTTTACTGATTTTAGCAAACAGATTTTAAATTCCACTTTACAAAAAGTTTACTAAAATTCAGTAGCGGCAGCTAATTTTTTTTACAAATTTCATTGTACTACAAGTCAGCAGACATGTGTTGCTATAATTAGCAAAAAATACCGCTGGGCTCAAATTAGCAAAATTTTCCGTAATAACAGCAAAATTTTCAGTTGCCATTACAGACTTCTTTTGGTGAGTGTACTGCAATAAATAAAATAACGTTACCCTTAAAATATCGTTACCGAAATAACTAAAATACCATTATCGTTAAGATACCGTTAGCGAAATAATAGAATTAGCGTTATCACTAAAATACTGATACCGAATCAATTGAAATATCTTTAAAATACTGTTACCGAAATAAGAGAAAATATCGTTTACCCTAAAATAACGTTACCAAAATAATATAAGATAGCGTTACCCTTGCCGATAACCGCATTCGTTTCGGTTGCCATCCATGAAAAAAAAAACGAAAAATATAAAAAATATACAAAAAAATCGAAAAATTAAAAAAACGAATAATCACCACAAAAAATCAACTCACTTACGAAATTTTTTTACCGCTCACGTGAGAAATTTTAATTTTAGCTTACGCTCACACGTGATTCACGTGAATCACGAAATTTCGTGCCACGTGCCCACCTCTATTTAAAACCTTTTAATTATAAATTTTTCAGAAGAAAATACTAACCTTTATAGACACTTACAGATACAGATATTTTTGTCAACAAAAATTGTAGGCAATTTTGGCCCCAAGTGCATAAAAGGGTTAATTTCAATGTTTTATTTCTTAAGATCCATAATTTAAAGAGTATTTCAAGTTTCGGATCATTTGGGCCCCAGGTGCATATAAGGGTTAATTTCAATGTTTTCTTTCTTAAAATCCATACTTTAAAGAGTATTTCAAGTTACGGGTCATTTTGGCCCCAGGTGCATATAAGGGTTAATTTCGTTTTGTTTTTCTTTAAAATCAAAATCCGTACAAACTAACGAAATATTTCGTTACTTTTAGCGAAAAACACAAAAGATTAAAAAATTTTATGCTTGACCTCAGCGGTACACGAGCGACATTGAGTAGGTAACGTGATTATTTAGCCTTATAAATATTATTAGAAAACTTTGGTGATCATCAGTGGATCTATGATGTGACCTTAGAAGAGTAAGGAAGGATATTTTTCTTTAACGCAAAAATCAGATCGTGTTCCTTTTTACTGAGTAGGTGCATATTTTAATTTAGAATTCAAATCAGGGATGGAAAATATGTTTTCTGTTATTGTACCAACCAGACAAACAAATTGTACTTTTTCGATCCTCACGGTACCAAAATTATTTCCGCTTTTTTTAAATAATTTTATCGTAATAAGTCAGATTTGCTTAGACACTAAAAAGACTTAAAAATATTTAAATTGACCCGGTGAAACAAAATTTATCGTTAATTTTATGTAGTCGTATAATTCCCACAAAACTTAATTTTACTCTAATTTTTATGTCACACCTTTTTTTCTGGTTGTCCGCCTCCCTTGGAGGGCAATTTAACCTTTTCACGATTTGCTATTAAAAAATTATAAGGCATTTAATAGCTTTTTAAAAATAATACACTTTTTTTATTTTTTTTGTTTGAGAGTTAATTTAAAATCAGCTGTTCAATGTTGCCACTTCCGAATATTTTAGTACAATGTGTATGGAAACATTTGGTACATTTGATGTGACACCAATTTAGAGCCGGTTCAACTTAAAACTGACTATTTTTTAGTATAGTAGCTGATTAAATAAAAACAGGTTTTTAATTTAAAGTTGCTTTTAAAAAAAGTCGACTTTATGTTATGTTGTTTTATCAAGTTATAAATTGAAAATTTGAAAAAATTTCAAATTGTACTAAATGAGCCGCGGTAGTACCACGGTAACGAAGGTAAAAATGTACCAAAAAAAGTACAATTGTACCATATTTTCCATCCCTGATTCAAATTGCTTAACAGTTTTAAAGCATATGACAAAGAAAACTGCAACAGATAGAGGAAAAAACATCTCTAAGGTCCGAAGCTGAATAGAATTTTTCATTGTAAATTGGGTATGAGAGGGCGTCTTAGCTCTTTAATAAGAAAATAACTATAGCTCTTTCTCTCTCTCTCTCTCTCTCCCTATACAATTTGTTTTAAATAAAAACTACAATTTATTATAATGTTGTTTTTATTTCAAATCATTTTTATTTACAATTTAAAGAATTTTTAATTTCATTTTCATTGTATTAATTTTATTTAATTTTTTTTCTTCAGTTTGTAATCATCATAAATTACTTGTTTTATGTTGTTATTTGAATTAAATTAAATTGTTTTATTATATTTTAAATTTACTATTAACTAGAATGTAAGTTAACTGTTTTAATGGTTTTTGTATTTTAATTTAATTTATTTAATTAAATTTATTCTTTTGGTTTAATATCGTTGTTATTTAGTCCCCAACCATGTTTAAGTATTTTATAATTATTTTAATTCTTTTTTTATAATTTTTTCTTTATAATATTTCTCTAATTATTTATATGTATGTAGTTTTGTTTTTTTTTTTCATACTTATTTTAAATTATATGTATGTTGTTTTTGTGTATTAAATGTACTTTGTTATGTTGCAATTTTAGAGTTTTGCAAACAATTCTTATCATTTACAAAGTAATTTTTTAAAATATTTATTATTATTAATTTTTGTTTGTTTGGTTTCTTTGTTAATTTACGTTGTTATTTTAATGTATAAGTTGTTGTTGTAGTATATGTTAACAATTGTTTTATTTGTTTATTTGTTTTCGTATTCACAATAATATACTTTATTTTTTTTTTAAATAGTTTATCCCTTCTGGCAAAATTTAGAAATAACAATCAAAAATTTACATCAGCTACAAGACTAAATAGACGGACAAGGAAACTATTCTGATGGGTATAATTTGATCTTGTTGAAATTTAATTATGTGTGATAGAGGAGAAATATAAAAGTGTCATGTGTTTATTTTAGTGGCCCACTTTCACGTTTGGGGGTTACAAGTGAAGTCAAAAAGTATTCGTTTTTTGTCTTAAATATACAAAGTTTTTTTTTGTGCACATTAATATAGCACTTCGGAAAGCATAAGGTTGGATATCCATATTCCACCCCAGGGTTGCCACATATAAAATATACAGGTAATAAAATCTCTTTGGGAAAAGTCGCTTAAAAAAACAGGACAGCAGCTTTTTCAATTAAATTAAACAGAAATTATATGCGTAAATTAAGTTCAAATTAACCCTCTAATGTTCTTTCTTCTAAGATCGTTAATATTTATACGATGAATTTGACATTGAAAACTTTCTATAGCAAATATATTACAATTTTGATTTATCGTTTTATTAAGGCGATATAGCACAACAAAGGTTAAAGAAGAATCATGAAATCCAATAATTAAATAGTTTTGGTTTTTGCTATAAATAACACTGTCAGTTAAATAAAATTACATAACGAAAATTGTTGACTTAGTGTTATTATTTTAGAAGTTATGGCGATTTTCGCTTTTTGAAAATTGCGAAATTTAGCGAAATTGCAACTTAGCATTAACAAATTTTAACGAAATTTGGTCTACTTACTACAAAGTCTGACTGTATTAGTTGAGCTTATTTTTAAAAAAAATCTTTTAGCTGGTTCTTAAGTTAGAGGAATATTTGTAAAACGTATCCTAACGGTATCCTGGAGCAAAAATAGTAACTCATAGAACAAGTAAACACTCTGAACTATCTTTGTTATAATGTATGCCCGGGCATAAATATATATTTGACGATTTTTTAACTTTTTTTTTTAAGTTAATTTTTAAAATTTTCTAAAATTTGACTTTACATCCTTCTCGCTTGGACATCGTTCGTTGTAAAAAAATAATTTAAAGACAGAAAAATTAGTATATAATATTATCTAACGATATAATATAATTGCTTTAATAATAAATTATTATTTAGCTAAAAACTATTTAATATTTGTAGGCCGCTTTTTGGCGGTCTTGGCATTGGAGGGTTAAACTACAATTTTTTTAATTTTTGTCCTCAGTTCTTATCATCTTAGTTTTTTGCTTTTCTAACACATATCCGAATTTCCTAAAAAACGCAGGGATTCCATCAATATAGTTTCCTTGTGAGTGCATTTAAAAATTATAATTTTAAATACTCTACAACATATGAAAGAAAGTCTTCAATACCCAGCTAAAGATCTACATGCAATATCGGACAAATTGAAGTATAAAACTGTAAAAAGTTGTTATTTTTAACAATACGAGGGCGGATCAATAAGTCCGTGACTTTTCGAACTTCACTCGTAGTTTTATGAAATACAACACTGCTCTCATCAAGTACCACCTGAGTTTCGTCATTTACTTTGCGTTTAACAGCAGGATTTTTCGAAGGTCCACAATAATTTCATCGTTGGTCCTAAATCTCTTTCCACCGAACCATTTCTTTAGGTTTGGAAATAGAAAATAGTCACTGGGGGGGGGGGGGGGGGCTAAATCCGGAGAATAAGGCGAATAAGGGGCCAATTCGTAGTTGTTGGTGGTCGATTGTGAGCAAACGCGACAGCCATCTTGCGGAAAGCTTTCTCATAGCCAAGTGATCGTTCAAAATTGACACCACTGAGCCATGTGAGATGCCTTTGTCTTTCACAATCTACCGCACATTCAATCTCCGATCGGCCAACACCATATCGTGAATTTTTAAAATTTTTTTTGGGTGTGGAGACCTCAACTGGGCGTCCAGAACGTTCGGCATCTTTCGTGTTCGTAAGGCCACAACGGAAGTCAGTAAACCACTTTTTTACCATTGAAATCGATGGTGCAGAGCGCTGAATCCCAAAATGTTGTAAATTAAAGAAAACATGTTTAAAAATGTATAAAATAAAACTATTACAAAGGAAAATTGAAGAAAATCAAAAAAAAAAAAAAATTGAAAATGAATAGCAACAAACTTAACAGAGCTTGGTATACATTAATTGCAAACTGTCTATTCATTAAAATTATAAATATGCACTTGTTTTCACATTGATGAGTTGAATGAGCTAAATGACTGAAGTCAATAGTGAGCATGATAAGTATTTTCCTAAAATTATAATAAAATGAGTAGATTAATGAATCATACCAATTTGGGATGGTATGAGTATGATGCCGACGTTGGATTCATATTTACTGCAACTTGTACTTATAAATCAACGTTATTGTGAGTATAAGTACATATGAGTAGTTTATTTTCAATGACTCTACTCACTTATATTTAAAATTTCATGAGTGACTATGAATAGCGAAAAACGATTCATTACTGATCTCTGATCGACAGATAAGATAAAATATAAGATAAAATTAATTCCACTTTAGAAGATTGATTTAACGTTTGGGTGTCTAGGATTTTCTACCTTTGGCCATCTACATGGGCAAACTTAAACAAAATGCGATAATATACAGTACGTACTTTAACGAAAATATTCTGAAAATAGTAAAAAAATAAAAAAGTTTACAAAATGCGGGAAAATCCTACATTGAATGCGAAATACTAAAGCGAATTTAATTAATAATGATTAGCATAAAAGACATGTAAATTTCGCTTTAAAATTTTTACTATCTGTTACTATTTTTTACTATTTTATTTTGTAAAACTTGTACAAAAATAGCATGCAAAAGAACATAACTAATGTGGAAAGGCTTGAGGCCTTTACTTACTATGTTAAAAGAAAATTCAAAAAAGTTTTAAACACTCACAATACAATTTCCGTTACCGACTGTAGTTTATTTGAAAAGTAATACGTAGAGTTTGTTTTTAAATGAAGAATCAATTAAAATTCATAGAAATATATTTTTTAACTATTTAAATTAGTCATTAAAAATAATAAACTATAAAAAATGCAGACTTTCAGTTGGAGTTGATATTTTCCATTAAATTTAAAATTTAATGTTTTCTGCTTCTAAAAATAAAAATTCGAATAATCCATTATTTTTTGTCAAAATAGTTTGTTTAAATACAAAATTATTTCAATTAAAATTATAAGAAATTATTTAAAAATATACATACACACATAGAAAATAAAAATATGTACCTATGTGTGTGTTGTGTGTTTTGTAATTACATACAAATAAAAAAGAACATTACATTTAGAAAACAAACCACGAAAATCGTATTTTTCTAACGTTTTGTCAGTTAAAAATTGATGGTTATTTTAAACGACTTTTGATTGTTTTTACTACTTTTGTCGATTATTAAATAATGATTGAAAATAAACAACAAAAAGGGCTGAATATAATAATAAAAAACAGTAGTCCTCTTTTTGATTGTATTTTTTCCTCCACTTTAAGCATAGTAAATTGTTGTTCACGTGAAAAAATTTCACTCGAATTTTAAGGGACTCAAATCGTTATTTAAATTGTAAAAATTAATAATGTTTATATATTGAAATAAAAAAAAAATAAAACAATCACAATAAACTTAAAATTTAAGTTTTTCACTAGAAAAGTAAAAGTTTTGTAAATTTGCGTGAATACATAATGTTCTAAATTTTCAAATAAAATTAATTATCGTGAAAAATTATTTTTTTATATGGGGTATAACAGTTTTATCACGTGATACTTAAACAACTAACTTCACTTAAAAATTTTCTTGGGCTGATTTTCAAGGTGGAACAATAATTATCACCCTATTGGAAAGTGCTGCCATTTTTGCAAATTCCATTTTATGGCAGTTTGGTTTTAATATTCATAAAGTAGACACGTGCAAAATTTGTAGTAAGTAACAATAAATCACTATACGCCTCAAGAATACGAGGTTTTGGAAATCAACGACGAAGTGGATGGAGAGGGAAAATCCACGCATAATTCATAAAGCATCACGGCGGCTATTTGTCAAGCATAGCTTTCCACAATTAATTGAACAAAATTTATAAGTGCGAATAATCATAATCAGTTAAAAACCAAATGAGTTTTGACTTTAAACAAGAGTTATAGCGAAAGAAAATCAGATGACGGTTTTTGCCCCACCTTATATTTTTTGCCAAAAGTTTTTTGATTTTGTCCCCTCTATTACATAAACGAAATTTCATCAATATCAAAAAGAACCCTCCGGAAGACTACTTAAAAACAACTTAAAATGGTGTAATTAATTGATTTTAAAATATGCTAGATTTTTTTTATTAGCTGTGCTTATGTGGCATGCTTTTAATGTTGGCTTATGTCATTCCCATATAAATTTGACATAAGCCAGCGTTTAGTGTTAACGCTGGGTCCAATTTGCATGGGAATGACAGCAGTCAACGTCGATAGTTTCCCGCATAAACGCTTTTAGTAAAAAGTAAATCGAATAAGAAAAATTGTCTTTATGGTGACAATTGAAATAATATTTTTTAAATCTCATCTACATACGAGTATATTTATGGTGTAGAGTATTTTTTTAGGGCCATTAACAAAATAATCTAAAGTTTAAATTAACCTAAAAGTAATAAATGTCAAATTGCATATAAAGTTAAATTTTTTTACAATTTCAATTTGTGTTAACTGGAGTTTATTGTTAATGACACTTTTAAACATAATATTTTATAATTATAATTTTGCTGTAGTTGCTTTAACTAATTTACAAAGGTATTAAGTATTAATGAATTTGGAATGTTAATATTTTAAATATTTCTTTGTTTTTTATTATTTTTGTTTCTGGGGGGAAGGCAGTGGACATAGTAATGTTCTTGTTTTTGTGTTTATTATAATTTTAACTTGTGTTAAATTCTTTTCATTTTTAATATTTTCCTATTAACAATTTTAAAGACTGACTTAGTTGTTAAATAACATTTCAATTATTAGAATATATAATTTTGTATGTTTATTCCTTGTTTTTTTTTCTCTGTTGTTGTTGTAAACTAATTGTTTGATCCGTATGAGTTTGTTTATTTTTTTTTCATCTTGCTTTTGTCTTAAAATCTAGAGCTTTAGAACCAATTGCTTTAGTATGTTTTCTTTTTATCAATATCTTTGTGACAAAGAATTATTGAATATGTACAAAAATTTGTTTTGTTTAAATCTTAAAAAAAAAAGTTATTATAATAAAAATAGGGAAGAGGAGGTGAAGGAGGTAAAAAATGAAACCAAAAAATATAAGTGGAACAATTGTTTTTTTGTTTTCTTTTCTATAAAGTTTTATATTTTTGTTTGACTATAAAATTTACTTACAATATTTAAGAGTTTATTTTAAAGATATTTTTTGTTTATATTTTTTAATGAAATTTTTATTTAATGTAATTGGTTTGGTGGTAGACAAAAATTATGTGATTGGCGTATGAGTGATATTAATTATAATATTAAATAAATAACACTCATACGCCTTGGGGGGGGGGGGAGAAATATAAATTTATATTATAGCCTGTTCCTCTATTTCAAAAGAACACGTTCGTTCGCTTTCTAGTCGAAAGAAAACTGATTTGGGTTTCACTAACTCTATTTCTATGCGAACGATGATACGAACGACAAGTCGAATGAAAACGTAACTGTTTTCATACAAAATTTGGTTTTTCTATTTCGAACAGCTCGAACGCAAATGTCAAAATCAGTCACTTGCTATTTTTGTGTCGAGTAAATATATATTTGATATTTTTAAAAGCAAAATGAAGTAAAAAAAAGCAATGGATAACAAAAAGTAAGCACAAAATAATACAAATATAATAATAAACTATATTAAGAATTTTAAATTTTAGTTAAAAAAAGTCAACAATGGACCATCCGAAGACGTTTGTATTTTATATGGAAGAAAGGCCTGATTTTGCCAGAAGGAATTTTCCGCAGAGGAGGAAAATTTGACCAGAAAGCTAAACTCCGTTTCACCCCCTATTACGCTGTTGCTGAGTGGTAAAAGGTATGTGTGTCTTGTTTGTGGCTTACGTTTGCCCAAGAAGCTCATATTTACATTTTTTATTTTACATCTTTTATTTTACAAGGACTTTAGCAGTGACCGCACCGAACAGACAACAGGCAACAGAAAAGCTCTCCAAACAACAATTTCACCCACAGCCAATCGATAACAAAAATTTTCACAAATAAACACACTTTCCAAATAAAAATTGATTTGTTTATTGTTATTTTTTTATTTCATTTTTCATATACAGCTGATCACTGTTAAACCGGGTTGTTTTTGCCTGTAAGCAGTTTAGTAGTATTTTTGCTACTTTTAAAGAAAATTGTAACAAATGCTCAAAATTTATGATCTGGCATCTCTGTGATTTGTAAATGCATAAGAAACAAAAATTGACACACGTAAGTCAAGTCGATCGAAGGCTTTCGAAATAGAGAAACCCAAATTGATTCGAATTCGAGTGACTTGCTTTCGTTCGACTAGTTTTTCGTTCGAGATCGAGGAACAGGCTATTAGACTCCATAATAAGGAACTGAAAATAGTATTTTTTTAATTGGATTCCTTCAATAAAAAAATAGAGGAAAAAAAAAGATTTTTTTTAAGAAAAAATTTCAATTATTTCTATAAGCATTTATTTAATAAAATATTTGAAGAAAAGTTTTAGAAGTAGTAAAGAAAATTTAGTTTATTAAGATCTAAAGATAATGTGAAATTTTTATATACCCCAATTTCATCTTATAAAAACTATCATCAAAAAAAATTGTAATTCCCATATAAATATCGAAATATATATGGAAATACATGATCATACATTCGACATGGTTATACATCATATACAGGTTTATGCATAGTTAAGTATATGATCATACCTGATCTCATATATGTACATATTCTTGGGATCCGCAGTTTGAGGTTATATGACCGTATATGGTCATATGTGATCATATATGAGCATATATAAATCATATATGTGAATATATGACCCATGACCATTCATATACCCTAAAACTTCGGATACAAAGATATATGGAAATAAATGAGATCATGTATGCTAATATATTTAACTATATATAATCATGTATACCCATGTATGATCATGTATGCCCATATATATATTTCGATTTTCACATCACATGTAAAAAGCGAAATATATATTAACATACATGATTATACATGAACTTGTATATGATCATACATGGGCATACATGGTGATATACGTCCAAACATTTTTCAATATATGACCAAACATGATCTCATATATGACCATATATCTTTTGATCCGAAATTCGAGGGTATATAGTCATATGTATATTATCATACATGGTCATATATTATTCATGTATGCTCATATATGATCATATACGTCCATATACCCTTAAATTTCAGATCCGAAGATATATGGCCGTATATGATATCATGTATGGTCATATATTGAACCATGTATGGACGTATATGACCATGTGTGCCCATGTACAATCATATACAAGCCCATGTATGATCATGCATACCCATATATACTATTTCGATTTTCACATAGCTTATATAAAAAAACAAAAATATTATGTGAAAAAATTTTTAAGAGCTTAAAAAATGATTTATGCTAACATGAAAGTGCATGAGATTTTATTATTATGAAAAATATAAATGTAAGAAAGTAATTCAAAATTTATTTATTTATTCCCAATATTAGTTTTGTTTTTTCTTTTCTCTTTATTAGTTACAACATTTCTACACAAATTTTGAAATGTTATAAATTTCTTAAATTTAAAGTTTTACTTAAAATATGTTTTGTTTGTTTATCCATTTGTTAATACGTACACAAAGTTTGTTTATGAATTATTTTATAAAAAAAAAGACAACAATGTTATTTATTTTCATTTTTCTATGATGTTGTATAATTTTTAAACATCTCTCTAAATGTACAATCATTCATACAATTACGGTATAAAAAAAAAATCATTCTTACCTTTTAAATGTGTGTTTTTTTTGATGTTTTTGTTTCTTTGTTTTTTTGTTGTTGTTTTACATGGAGTAATAATAATAAAAAATATAAATGTAATTTTTTTTGTTGTTAATTTTTTTAGTTTTAAACCTAAAACGACGACTTATTTATTTTGTGCTCCTTCTAATAAAAGAATTTTTATTTTTTATTATTTTTTTTTAATTTATTTTCCTACAAAGAAGGTTTTCTAAGATAGTTTTGGTTAAGGAGTTTTTTTTTTAAATTTAAAGAAAAGAGGGGAACACATTTTTCCAAAAAACAAGATATATTTCAAGAAAATCCAGGGATAAATTAAAATCTTACGGCTAGTTAAGTTCCAATAAAAATATATAAATATATTTAAAAAGAGTTATTATTACTCAACTATTTTTGATCCTAATACGAATTAATAAAATATGTTTCACGCTCTAAAGAACCAATTTTAGTTTGTAATACAATTTTAAAATATGGTTTATAAACCATATCAGATCATTGCAAATGAATTTTTCAATGATCACAGTATGATCCCAGTGATCATAGTATAATAGTAAATCATGATAAAATTATCACCTAAGTGATTATAATATGATCACTAAGAATCATATTTATGATCATTGGAATCATACATCGGCATGTTTATCGCTTAATTTAGGTTATAAGGTTTTTTAGATAAAAAATTATCTAGAAAATTTGTGATCAAAGATTAGTGAGTTTGTGCACGTTTTATTTCTTATAAAAAATCAAAATTTTTACTTTTGAATTATGATAGTTTTTACATTCTGGAAGTTTCAAAGTTGGACAAAAATATGCACTGTTTTTAGATTAATTTTGTTTTTCAAAATTAAACATTTAAAAAAAAAAAAAAAATATATCAATAATTTTAAATTTGGATATAATTTCTTAATTCATTTTTTTATTTAAGTTGATGCTCTCTGAATGTAACTTGTCGGCATCCTGTGTATCTTTGAAGTAAAAATTTTATTTATTTAAGCCATTTCTACGATTAAGCTCGACTTATAATGGAAATTGCTGATCGACTTAAAAATACAAATAGTTCGGCAAGTTTGGATTAGACTTAAAATAGTCCTTCTATTAAGCCTGACTTTGAGAACAAATATATGAGCATTATAAAGCTCAGCTTTGCAATTTGAATTGCTTTGCATCGTAATTTGAATAGCAGGTTTTAGATCAGTTAATTTATTCTGATAATTAAATACATATAATTTTATGATTAAGCTCGGATTAAGAATTTGTAAGACTTTGTGGAATGCAAAAACTTTCCAATTGATCCAGAATATGAATTGTCAGTCAATTTTGATCTAGTTTTGCATTAATATCAATTGATCCATTGATTAAGCCTGGCTTTAGAATACAAATATTTCCCTAATGTTCAGTTTGGAGTTACGACAGTTTTGTTTATAATTAAGTTAGCTTTCGGTTAAGCCTGACCTTCAAATATAAATAACTCCTCAATTAAGTTTGGCTTTATAATTTGAATAGCAGACCAAATCAGGGAGACAGACTTTGAAATACAAATACATTCTCTATTGAGCTTTAATTCAGAGTTTGAATAGCAGGCCAATTCATTTAGAATCTGGAATACAAATATTTTTCAATTGAAACCGGCTTCAATTTTAGATTGTTAGTAAATTTATATCCACTGCTAAACCCCACTTTAGAATTAAAATAATCGGTTGACTACTCATACTTTAAGAATTAAAAATTTGGTCAGATTCGACAATTTAATTAAAAAACTTCTCACTTAAAAATTTATTTAAGCCCGGATTAAAAATAGAAATATTTAAAAAAATATATCATTAAATTAGGGGTGACTTCAGAATACAAATAGGGTACAATTCTGGCTTTCAAATTAAATAATAGCTAAGCCTGACTTTAGAGTTTATATAGATCCACAATTAAGCCTGGCTTTGAAATTTGAATTCAGTCCAATTAGACATTAAAATAGACCCTTGATTAAGTTTGTTATTGGAATAAAAATATTCCACGATTGAGCTCGGCTTGGGAATTTGAATATTCAGTCAATTCAGCCAGACTTTTAAAGAATTTTCCAATTGAAATATACATACTTCAAAATAATCTTCGGTCTGGACTTTAATTAGTCCGTCTAAGCCTGGATTTGCTACTAAAATATGCCCACATTTATTGATTGCTTTAGAGGTCAGATAGTCGTTCCAGTAGAGTTGATTTGAGAATTCAGATATTTTACAATTGAATATCGATTTAAAACTTTACAGCCGGTAGAGTCAGCCTGAGTTCGGAATGTAATCATTTTAATAATTAAGCTCGGCTTTGAAATATCAATTGCCTGTGAATCCAGTCTGACTTTTAAATTCAAACAGTCCAGTTAAGAATTAAAATACTCCTCCGATTACGCCTGATGTATAAATAATATAAAATTTAATAGTAAATTTGGAGTATAAATAAATCATCATTTGGTCCTCACTTATTTGAAGAGTTTGTCGTGAAAGCCTGATTTTGAAATATAATATTTGTGTTTTTTAGATTTCAAAACTAAAACATCTTGAGTTTGACTTTGGATTTTTAATAGTCCCACATCTGAGCCTGAGTGCTGGATTAAAGGCCAACTAAAATTTATAATATAATTAAAATACATACATACATTAGAATGAATTTTTATGTAAGTAGTTTTACCAAGAACTAGGCTTTGATATAAAAACAGTTTTTTCATAAAGACTGCCTTACAAGGAGAGTCCTTTGGTGGGTTCCTTATGATTTCGATAAAAATTGGATATATGATGTTGAGAATAAAAGTTAATACCTTTCATTTGATACCAAATTTTTATATAGTTTCTATTTAAATAAATATTTACACTTAAACATGAGTTTGGGCTGCTAATTTTTCCTCTCTACACATATTCAAATATTATAAAATTCGATGTGTTAATATATTTCAAAATTCTGCACCGTACCATGTGTGTGGTTTCATAGTTTAGTTTATTGTTGATATGCATAAATTTTAACTTTGCTTTCGTTAGCTTTTTCCTTTACAGTTGTGAGAGATGTTTTCAATTTACACTATGAGTCGCAAAGAATGCTGCTGAAAGTCTTCGCTGACCAGGAAATAAATTTTATTCGACTAGCATCTAATAGCTTTTTCTGTGTATGCTCCCTGTTTACAAACATTCTAATTTTTTATTTGGAAAAATTTAAATGATATTAAAATGAACGAAAAACATCTCACATAATATTGAAATTTTAAATTTTTTAAGAAAAAGCTTTCGGAATACTTAAATTGCAAAACGTTCGCAGATTCTTTAGATATTTTATAGAAAATGTTCATCATAATCGAATAATTGTTTTGGAAATTAGTCATTAGATCAAGGTTTTATTTTTCCTCCAAAAAAGTAACAGACATTAAAGGTTTTATTAAAAAAAAAACTATATGGAATTTAAGAATATAATTTTTATTAGCAAAACTGCTTAAGAGTTGATGATTTCCTTATAAAAAATATCATAACTATTTTTGGTTTAATTTTTTGGGGATCAAAATTGATTTAAAGGAAAACAATACCTAAATTAATTTATGACCTTGTTTAAAATTGTATTCTAATTTTCAAAGAGATCTTTAAAAACTATCGAATGACGTTTTAAATATACTTGCAAATTAGATCATTTTAAATTAAAAATATTCAAAATCTGACTTGGAAAAATTTCAACCAATTAAACCACAGTTTATAAAACATAATTTTCTTATTGATTTTTTTTTGTTTTAGAAAATATTGCCAGTAATAGTCATCCTCTCTATACCTGCCTTTTTTGTCTACATCAACACAATCTTACCTTCAATTTGTTTGTGTCACAAAAATAACTTACAAAAGTTGCAATAACATCCTTAACTTAACCTTGGTATCTACCTTCTTTGTTGGAATTTCTTCAAGTAAAGTACTTATAGTTTTTATTTTTTATATTTTCCAATTGGTTAAACTTTGTTTTATTTTTTTTTGTTTATTTGTTTTAAACACTATTACTTATTTTTAAACATGTTGTTGTTTTTATAACATTTTTATTTGTATCCCTTGTTATGAGTAGTAACGAAAGGTTTCACTTTGTTTTTTTTTTAATATTTAATTTTATTTTTTCTTTATTATTTTATTTTTATTATTATTATTATTTACAACACAGTTTTGGCAATGTTCGGTTTTGCTGTGGTTGATGCAATTTCTGATAATTTAACATCGATTGGTACGCGTGTATCGTACAATGTTGGTGCCTGTAATATGATACCGGCTGTACCAACAACGACAGCAATTGTGAAAATCCATAAGAAAAGACGATCCAATACCATAGCCACATATTTCCAATCTTCTTTAACCTATAAATATATATTTTTGAAAAAAAAAAAAAAAAAATAGAAATGAAATAACAAGAGAAGAAAAAAAAAGGAATATAAATAAAAGTGTTTGAGTAAGGAAAATCAATTGTAGAAAATAATAAAAAAAATAGTAAATTGTGCAGATTTTTATTCAAGGATAAAACTCTATTACAAGCTACATTACTACAAAAGATTTCAGATTGATTTATTCTTTTTTTTTTATCAATATTCATATGGAATGTACTTTTTACAATTATGAGGAAGCTAACAAACTTTTTTCTATTTGTTTTTTTTTCACTCAAATGATTTTTTTTAACAATTGAATGAAGAAGTATTTTCTCAATGATTGCAGTTTTTATTTAATTTCTTAAAGTAGTAATTCAGGCGAATAAAGCTATAGTGACGTATGAGTAATATTAATTTAAGAACTTTATAAAATATCAATCATACGTATAGTTACCAGATAAATATTAGTGGAAGACAGTCAAAGTGATTGCTCTCTTTAAAAAAATCTTTAGCAATATGTCAAAATCGACTTTTTGCGAAAAAGAACTTTTTATTGTTGAAAGTAGTTCTTTAGGACTTTAGCAGCAACTTTTGTTCTGCGACTTTTTCATAATTCCGTTATTTACAAAATTACCGTTATTTTTGGGTTATTGAAGAAAATCTAAATTTTGACCTTTAAATTTTCAGAATTCGACCAAATGATGTTTGGCAACTTTGTACAAAATATTTTGGCGAGTATTTTTGCTGAACATATGAACTCATAGTATATTTGCAAATACAGCGTGTTTTGATGCATTTTTCAATATAAATGAATTTTGCGCCATCCAGCGGCAATAATTTGTACTAACTACATTCAGCAATTAGAAAGGTAATTTAAATACCTTTCCAACAAAATTTTTTGAAAATTGGTTGAAAAATAACCTAATGGGAAAGAAAAGAGCTATGAGATAATGAATAATTTTAAATTTATATTAAAATACGTAGTAACTTAAATTCATCATTAAAGTTTTGTACGTACTTACATTTTTAGTTTTGCGAATAAAATGTTAGTTATTTAAATAGGGAACGTTTCGGCTCCGGTAGACCTGTCGATTGACCCCGGATAAAACTCCCAGCTAGGTCCAAAAATGACCCCACTTTTCCTAAGAAAACCCTTTGACTGCTCCTAATTTCGGAAATCGATTTCCTGGTCTCCCCACTTACGCCCTGATCGGGTAATAAATAGGGTAAATTAACCCCCCCCCCCCCCCCCCCCAAGGATACATTTAGGTACCCAATAACTTCCACTACGTTTTTGGGGGTACCCCCTAGAGGTATCTGCTTGGAATGTTCTAGGGAAAGTTTCTGCTCCTGTCGATGGACCCTTATTACTCCCGGCTAGGTCCACAAATGACCCCATTTTTCATAGATAGGGCCTTTGACCTTGACAAATATTCGGAAATCGATTTGTGGGTCCCCTATGGAAGGTACGTCCTTGGGTTATATGGACGGAATAATCGTCGTAATCAGCCCTTTCATTTGACCCACTCACGCCCTAATCGGGTAATAAATAGGGTACATTAACCCCCCCCACCCCACAAGGGTACATTTAGGTACCCAATATCTTCCACTACGTTTTTTGGGGTACCCCTTGGAATGTTCTAGGGAAAGTTTCGGCTCCGGTAGACCTGTCAATTGACCCCTATAACTCCCTGCTAGGTCCACAAATGACCCCACTTTTCCTAAGAAAACCCTTTCACTGCGCCTAATCTCGGAAATCGATTTCCGGGTGCCCTATGGGAGTTACGTCTTTGGGTCCTATGGACAGAATAATCATCGTAATTAGGCCTTTCATTTACCCCCACTCCCGCCTGTTTCGGCCAAAAATAGGACAAAATTCCAAAATTAATTTTAATAGGCTTTATTGTTTTTTATACGGCACAAATTGGGCTGAATATTATGCCTTGAAAATCAACATAGTTGTTGATGACTATAATACCTAAAATTCTGCGGTGGTGATTGAAGATTACATTCCTACTTTAAAAGTTATATGTGAATGTAGGTGAAAAGAACGTATTTTTCAAAATTTTTTCGCTTTTTTTTTTGAACATTTTCCAAATTTTCCTTTAAACGAAATATGTGATCGTCACGCACCACGCAGAATTTTAGATTTTGATATCATTTACAACTTTGTTAAATGGCAAGACATAATATTCAGCCCAATTTGTGCCGCGTTAAATGTTAGCAGTAGTATTTTCTTACTTCCAAGTTTTATTGTTGCCATTTTTTTCTCACTGTATTATTGCAACAACATCCGAAAATGGAAGATTACTACCCAAACTACCTATCCAACAAATAAAAACATTGATTTTTAAGCTGTTAACATAACATACATAAGTAATGCGTTGAATTTATAAAAAGTTAAAAAATCCTGACTACACCCGAAGCATTAAAAATCATTCGGCATTCATAGCTTGAAAATTAAAAAGTTATTTTTTTGGCATATTGCTAAATATGCTAGTTTGAAAATCAATCGAAATTTTACCAAATACTATTTGGAAACTTTTTTGAAAACCTTGGCAAAACTTGGACCAAAATATAAGCATTTTCCATACCCAGTATATTCTTTTGATGAGCCTTTAAATGCTTTACAGATTTTAAAAAAATTTTTGTTATGCTTTCTTTTTTTTTTAACTGATCCTCAAAATCAAACAGTGTTGCTTTAATTGCATTTCTAAAGGATATTTAGACCAGAGAAATATCATAGATTTCAAAGTGATATTTTACGAAAGTAAGAATTTAAACTTTCTCCAATAATTTTTATATAACTTCTATTATTGGTCCATCCTACAATTTTCTTCAATGAGGCGTATGAGTTATATTAATTCAAGTATTGAAAGAAATAAAACTCATACGCAATAATAAGAATAAGACGATCTAGAATAAGACGATTAAGCATGCTGGGGAAATATGGCTTGATCACGGAATGCCCTCGAACAACGCATTACATGATCAAACATCTAGTACCCAATGCTTGATCGTCTAAAGGCCCCTTAAAAGAACAATTAAATTTTATTTTAAAGAAAATTTCTTAAAGCTAATCTAATGTGTTAGTATCGTAGAGTTTTGAAGTGAAAAAATTACACAATTAATCGTTGTGAATGGAACTGTGTTTATCAAAATATCCCACCATTGACACTCGGGCACGAAAGGGTTAAAAATGGCTAAAGAAAAGTCCTTTAAAATTTTATATTTTTTAAGGATTCAAATTGTGTATGAATTTATCCATTTGAGTATAATCATGTTGGGAAATGTTTGATAAAAATTATCAAAAATTATCTGGAGTTTGGTTTCGTCCTTTTAGATATGAATTTGAGTTCAATTATTTTGAGCTTAATTATTAAAATGTGTCATTAAACTTGATTAGAAAGATTCCTAAATGTGTAAGATGCAATATTGTTTAACTACACAGAGAAAACAGATTTATTGTGAAAATCGAATTTCTTGCCAACTTACCATTCCGCAGTAGAAGTTTTTGTTGATCGCAATCAAATATATTCCTGGATCAATTGATATACAGTGGCAAGAAATTCAGTTGCTACCATGAATCTAATACAAGTTCACCAAAATTAAACCTTGGGCCCCTGTGAGTATTAAAAATTACGCGGGCCAAAGCTAGGACTAATCTGCTATTTTGCATTCTATTATATCATTTATCATGAAGTAAATAAAAGTTGTGTGCAAAAAATAAAGTTAGGCCCCTATCAATCCTAATAAAAAAAAATTTCGCGTGCCAAAGGTTGATTTTTATATTTTTTTATATCATTAACATTATGAAATTAGTTAATTGAACACTATGCAAAAATTACAGTTTTGGCCACTGCGAATTTTAAAATTAAAAATTAAGCGGATCTATGGTTGACCTTTTCTGGCATTTTACAATCTTTTAAGTCATTTTATATGACTATTGAATTAAATGCAAATTGTACACAAAAAAAAAAATCATTTTTGGAAGCCAATGAATCTTAAGTATAACAAAGGTTGTTCTATTCTGATATTTTTCAATATAATAAATAATTTATTAAGTTAATTAAACCAAATGTAAGTTGCATACAACAACTTTAAAATTACGCGAGCCAAGGTTTTGCTTTTTCTGATATTTTCTATTCTAACTAATCTGATATTTTCTAATATAATAAATCATTAGCCTTATTACATTAAATCTGAGTTGTATACAAAAACACAACATTTGGTCGCTATAAATCTTGGGAATTAAAAACTACAGGTTAAAAGTTGACCGCTCAACGGTTCAGAAAAACAATTCACTCAGACCAATATGTAATCCGTTATTAAAAATTAATACAATTTTTTTGATCTGAAAATGGATTTTCAGGTTTACTATATTTTTTTGTTTTCCCGATGTTGTGCCAACATTGGCAAGTTTGCTGTAACAACCGTTATACCGGAATCCAACGGTTGCCGCCATTTTAACTCTAAAATATATTTTTAGAACACCTTTTTCTTTTTGATTTCAACAACGTTATGACGACGTTGGCAATTGTTGTTTCCCCACTGCGGTTTCCACGAATTTGGACACCCATTTACGTTTAAACTATCAAGTATTGTATGTCTGGGAAGCCTATTATGTACAGCTTACGTCTGATAATCTAACGGCCTGGGTTCTTATCAAGAGACGGCAAAAAAAAAAAAAAATAATAAATAAACTTTTCTTAATTTTATTTTGAAAAATTTATTTTTTTTGGTCATATTCCGCGAAGGAGACCATATTCCGGGAAGACAAAATTTATGGTGCAATAAATATGTATAGTGAAAAATCAGAATGTTGTATTTTAACAAATACCGGGTTTATATGGGAACTAGGTCTTAGAGCTAGTTTTTTGGATGTGAGTTAAACGTGGTTTAATGGCTTATTAGTTAAACTGAAAATTAATTTAAACTGGCTTTGATTCCACTTGTTGTTTTTCAGTAGTAGCTTAAGACTTGACAGATAAGGTAATGCTGCCATATTTTATTCCAACAAAATTTTCTATTTTATAGCCAAACGTATGGTAGCATTAAAAATACTTAATAAAAAATTAAAGCAAATATTTTTTTCAAACAAAAGCACGTGTTTGGACGAGTTTTAATTGTCTTAGGCTTTCTTGTTATGGTCTTATTTAAATTTGCATATGTTTCAGAATCTCTGGAATCTTCATAATATGAGGAATAATCCATTTTTACTTTTTTTTAATTTGTAAACAACTTTTTAGTATTTACGAAACAGCTGATTTATTTAGAGACGCTTTTCATCAGCTGTATGTTTTGACATCTGTAATTTTTTGACATCTGGATCTCAAAAACAGCATTCCAAGTTTAAACCAAGTTAACCCAATAAACAAGGTTGAACTACATCCAAAAAACCAGCTCTTAATGTGTCCGATTTCCTGTAATAAATGTGAATAAATTCAATTTTAGCGCAATTCAAATAAAACCAAACTAAATGGGACTCGTCCCTGGGGCTTTTATTTTTATATTTGGGACCTGTTGCGAAAAAAATTTAGAAAGTGATTCTGGTTGGTTGCCGTTTTCACTCAACGTCAACGTTGCCCAACGTTGGCAAAACATCGGACAAACCAAAAAAAAAAAAAAAAAAAGAAATTATCTGAAAATCTATTTTCAGACCAAAAACTTTTTTAATACAAAAAATGGAAAAATATTAGTCTCTGAACGGATTTGAACTCAATACTTTTTGGCTGTAAAGTTTATTCCGCAGCGTCGTTATTTTTCTTTAATCAGTGATTCACTTGAAAATTTTATTTGAAGCGTTAGCAATTTCTTACTGGGAGGCTTTACATTTTATTCATTGGAGTGTGCAGTTCAAATGTAATTTTCTTGGATCAACAATCTTTCAGACCTTTATGGGGCCGTTTGAACATTACCCAATTTAATTATATTTACTAAAATAAAAGGTGATCTTATATAGAATTAAAGTCATTTATGACAACTTTCTTTGATTTTGAATATTGGTACTGTTCTAGTTTAAGTCATAAAAATGAGTCCTTACTTTGTCCATGATCATAACTAGTGTTGCCAGAATGGCTGGTTTTTCGCTAAATCTATCGATATTTTAAAGACGATTGTGGGATTTTTTTTCTGAAAAAACTGAATTGTTTTTTTGGCGGAAAATTTACTAGTGATTCAAAGAATTTTAAAATAAAATTTTGTAATTCACTGATTTATGAAAGAATGATATTGAAGCTGTAAACTGGCCATAAAAATAAGGATCTTTCCTACTATTAACCCAAAAAATTATTATTTATTTTGTATACAATTTTTTAACATCTTAAGTGAACCCTACAATATTAGAGCCACCGTTAATTGTGTTATTTCAAGTTTTAAATATATATTTTTCCAGCCAAATGTAATACAAGATAACATTGAATTTCTAAAACATTCCATCCAAACACTGATTCCTTCTATTAAAATATATCTCTATATCTATGCTGTACCCATACAAGTATTATTGAAATAACTGCAATTTTATTTAAAGCCTCAATATTTGGAATAGTTTTTGGTTACTGTGGGTACAAAATTCATGTCAACATTTTATTTAAGTAACTTTTAAATACATTCGAGTAAAACAAACAAAAAAAAAAAAAAATACGAATAACAGCTGAAATAAAACACAATCTAACGAATTGCCAACAAAATATCGAACAACATCACCACAAATAATCCCAATTGCCATCAACAACAACAACAATAACTATAACCACAACAACAATTGAAAATCTATAACAAGGCATTATCAACTTGTCGTGACTGACATTTAACATAAGGGATTTTTGTTTGATTTTAGAATTGTATGAACTAAAACATGTTGCTGATGCTGCCATTGTTGCTACTGACGCTGATATCGTTGTTGCTGCTGATGCTAATGATGATTGCTGTCACCCTTCCTATTGTTAGTTACACACAAAACACAATATTATATTTTGAGCCAAAAGGTTGGAAAATCAACGCCACATACCAACTAAAATTATAGTGTCAAAATTAACTGTGCCAGAATATTATAATATGGCAAACAAAAAAAAAAAAAAAAAAAAAATATGAAGATATTAGTTAAAGGAATTTTAATTGTGATTAGATAAATATGAACAAAAGAGCATACAAATGTGTAAAAGTGTTATTTTTTCGATACCTGAGCAATTTCCGGTAGATTGGGTTTTAAAAATAACATAGATAAGATTAAAAAAAGTGGAATGGAAGTGAAGTTACTCTTTACAGCCGATTCACGTTCAAAACTAGCAGGGACTGAAACCGAAACCGAACCCAAACCCGAACCCGCTGAACCCAAAAATTTAACCAGGTTCAGAGTTCAAAAATATAAAAAATATTCTTTCTGTTCATGGCGTGAGAAATGTTTGATAGAAAAATCATAAAAAACATTAAGTTTCTTGCATTCCAGTTTGCATTGTTCGACACTATATCTAGTGCTTTTAAGCAAATCCTGATCAATCCAGAGCTTTTTTGCAAAAAATTGCGAACACCAAAAATTTCTTCTTTAGCTAAAAAGGTAAACTTGAAAAAGCCGTACTAGACTGTCAAACAAGATGGAATTCCAGTTATGATATAATTCATGGCCTTATTGGAATACAGAAATTTTTGTTCGGAATTACTGGATGCTGCATTAACTATAAACGATAAAATTTGGAATATTTGTGAAGAATTCGTAGAAGTTTTTGCACGTGTTAAAAAATTAACGCTTAAACTACAAAAAGAGCAGATGACTGAGGCGATTTTTATTGAATCTATCTTTGTTTTAAATTAGAGCTTTGATTGCAGCATTATATCTAGATAGCAGATTTAAGTTAATACTAAGTCCCGAATATGTTGAAAATGCTAAGAAAAAATTAAAAAAAAAACAATTAAAATTTTCAAAAATTTGCAAATTGAAAGAGAAGAAGAGAACTTTATGAGATAATCAATATCTTGTTCTTCAGAAGATATACTCGAACAAGTTCTAAAAAAGAAGGAACGATTTTCTAAATCAAATTTTTCAAATGAACAAATTTAAAATAATATATTAATTATAAAATTAAAGGAACTTTTCTTTGAGAGATAAATAAATTTTTCCTATTAGTAAAACATTTGTTCTTTTTTTTAACCCTCAACCGAATTTTATTTCGATTAACCCGAACCCGAATCTGAACCAATTTTTTCGGGGTTTCAGTCTCTGAAAAAGAGGATGTATACTTTAGCCTGAAAATCGGCTTGTAGTGGTTCCCGTTCCTCAGTCTCATGCAGCCCATTCCACTAAGGTCACCCAATGTTGGATTATATTGCCCCTTAGTTTCTCCCCTAGTCGAACTACCTAATCGCATTCTACGTATTCGCCTGACCCACTCCCATTGCAAATCCTGCAATAGTTTTGTGTTCTTAAAGTTGACTTCACTCAGGAAAGAACCTGCTCTGACCAATTTGTCAGCCATCTCGTTTCCTTCGAAGTTACAATGCCCCTGAACCCATATCTTAATACTGCCCCCTGGTTAAGGAGCTATTGACTTTAGACCCAAAGATGTTTGCTGTAAGTCCGAAGAAATTGCCGTTGCCTATTCGTAAAAATCTGTATGCTTTCGGTAATCCATTCAAAATTAATAAATTTAAAGCATTTCATAATTGCCCTAATTTCCGGCTGAAAGACAGTATTATGATCCAACATGCGGAAGTATTTACCAACAGAGAGCCACAAACAGTCCTTTCATCCGTTTTTTGATGCGGCCTTATATTTCGACAAAATTGTCTCCACTACTGCCCTTGTGGATATGGTTCTGCTGGCAGCGCTAATGCCTAAGCAGTTGTGTACGGTTTCAAGTTAAGTCCTCGCGATCTAGCCCAGTTATATGTCAATCCGAGTGCTTCTAAAGCACTTCTATCCAGATCTTTAGGATTTATCCCAATTAAGATTTTCCCACTCGCATGCATAGCAGACATGTTGGAAACCCTTATTGGCTAAAATCTTTAGGAGACTGTTAATGGTGGTCTTCTATAGGAGTGGTGGGAGAATGCCACCTTTTGGGGTCCTGTGGCACACCCTGTCTATAACTCAGATGCCGTTGAACTGGCAGTTAATCCATCGGTTTCCCAGCATATAGCCGATACAGTCTAGAGAGAGCCCGGTCAATGTCAAACTGATCTAGGGACCAGATAACCTCTTCTTTCGAGGTATTATGAAATGATACCTCTATATCAAAAAAAACAATAAACATAGTTACATATGTAACTTTGTATATCAAATGATCTTTCAACATCGTAAGCTACCTCATGAAGGGTAGTTTCCACTAAACGTCTGTACGCATTTTGCTTGAGGCTAAGCAGCTCGCTAGAGGTTTGATCCTTTACAATGCGTTTTATGATTCATTCCATGGATTTCAGTAAATATTATGTCAGGCTTATCAGTCATTAAGACTTTGGGTTTGTATATCTATCCTTCCTCGACTTTGGAATGAAGACAACTTTTGTTTCCTGTCATATTCTCGGGGTGTATGCTAGTCTTAAGCATGAAGAGAACATATTCGTATTCGGCAGATATACTTCATTCAGCGTAAAGCTCTTTGGCAAAAGAGCAGAAAAAATTACACATATAAAGCATAAAAACGCAATATTTGGAGCAACTTTTATATTTGACACTTTGAGAATAAATAGGGACTGATTGTGACAGAAATTAATTGGCGATGTTATTGGATCAGGGGATAGTATAATGATGCAGGCTGAAGGACTGGGTGTGGCTTTTATAGCTGCGACTTCTCTGTTGAAAAATACTTCTGCATTCTGGATCATAATACCATCTTTCAGGCGTAAATCAGGGCAATCGCGGAATGTTTTATGCTTGTGCTCATATGAGTCAGTATAACAAATTTGATTTGTATCTGTAGCATGCGAACAAGCATATTAGCGAAATTTTGGGCTACCTTTATATGGGACTATGTCTAATGATGCACCGATTTGAGTCCGTGTATTTAATTTCAGCAAATTAGTAGTACACAGAGAAAACCAGATTCATTATGATAACCCTGGAATATATTTAATTGGGGCAACCAAATAATTTGGTTGTTGCCAGCAAAATATTCAGTTGGCAAGAAACTTGGTTGTCACAATGAATCAGTTTTTTTTGTGTACGCGAAGAAGATTACATGGCCAGACAGATTGATGGACGTACCATGAGACGGACGTGGCTAAATCTATTCAGAAATGGATTCTGAGTCGATCGGTATACTAGGTTGTTGTTATCAACATCATTACGATATAAAAATTCAAAATATTTACTCACCCTTGTACTCTCTTCCTCTTTACGCGTCTGATCCGCTATATATGTCACCCCATCCATGGCTTTATGCAATTCAGGACATTTATGCCAACGATGTCGTACTTTATTTTGTGCTTCTCTACTCGTCGAACAACAATGGGATCCACCCTCACGTTGACATTCTGGTAAGACTGTTCCCACCTCTCTGGCAGTTGAAGTAGTATTTGTTGTTTGCACACCCGTTTGTTGTGTTCGATTCGCTGCTGAATCACAGGGCACTCCAGTCCCTAAACCTTGATGAATTTGTATGGCACCATTGACACTGCAACAGGAGCCCGCTAATGTTGAGGCCGTAGCTACCGAGTTGACGGTGGTAGTCGATTTTATCACATTTGAATTGGTATTACCTATCAGGTCACATGTTGTGGTCGACTGATGCTGTTGATGTGGATGTAGAGGTGCAGGCACAGGCGAGAAATTCGCCGAACATGTAGACTGTTGGCGATACAAATTATAGGGATGTGAGTGTTGTTGATGCAGTGTGGTAGTTGAAGAGGATTTAGCTGCATTAACACCATGACCCATGTGTTGATGTATATGCGGCTGTTGTTGCTGCTGCTGCTGCTGCTGCATTGGCGTGTGATGATGTTGATGGTGTATTGTAGCATAACCACTGTACTGTGATGTTGAGGATTCAATACCCATGCCATTTGTTTGTACAGACGTTGAAGTTTTCTGTCTAAATTTCGTAGGTGTCAGGGGATGATCTAAAAGTGAACCACCTGTTTGTTGGTATTGACTATGATGCTGAGTATCCACCAGTGAGCTGGTTGTTGAAGTCTCTTGATTCATAGTGGATGGGTACATAAACGAACAGTTGCCCGTTATGGTCGATGCCCCACCACCGACCACACAACTACCGCCATAGGCCCCACTAACCTCATCTAACATATTGAGGCTTTGTACTCGATGTTGTAGGTGTGGCGAGGTGCTACGTGATGTTTTATGTGGACTGTGGTGTAGTCTACGAATACTTTGTAAAATTAATGAATTTCGTGTTTTGTTTATTAAAATATTTATTTTTAATGTACAACTTACCGTGATAAGGCTACGGGTGGTGGCAGCGGTGGTATTTGATCCCTAAGTTCGAGTCCATTGCAGGTTCGTAACATAAGTTGACGCGATGTTTTACTGTAATTGAGGTATGTTGGAAAATTGAGTTAAAAAAATTAATGTTAGAATTAGATAACTTAAGCAACTGTTGATAGACATTATGTTAATTTATTTCAAGTACAAGAATAAGTGTTTTAAAAAATGTGAGCAAGTGACTGTAAGTGTAAATGTTTAGTGACCAGATCTGATTAGAATTAATTGCACCGATTCTATTTAGATCTTAAAATTGGATAAAAATTTATGATTTTATGGGATCTGGTCAATTCTAGGCAGATGTGTGCAACCATATATATTCAGATTTAATTTAATTTAGTCATGTAATATCTAAATAGATTAAATAAGAAAATGAGAAGTTAAAAACACTTTTATTTTTGTATACGTAGTTTCTAGATCTAGTAACTGATCAGGCACCTTTTATTATCCTGAATGGCCAGATCCACTTATATCTGGCGACAAAAACCAACAAGTTTTAGAGATCCCTTTAGACATGAAAAGATTTGGCACTAAATCTGATCAGGTCTAGCTCTAGCTCCGATGAGATTCGCCCATAATGAAATCTGACAGATCTAGTTAGATTCAATCATATCTAACTAAGATAAGATCTAATTTTTTCTGAACGGGTAAATAAGAATTTTTTTGGGAATATTTTTTATTTATTTATTTGGCGATAAATGAGAAAAGTATGTGTATTTTAAGCCTTAACGGAAATTTTAATACATAATTTTTTATAGGGAAGTCATGGAATGGATGGCATAGAACACTGTTCCGAATGGAGTTGAAACATTGTTAATGGGGAAAAAAGTGGAATGGGGAACAAGTGGAATTGAAAAACTATACAAGGGGAACGATGTAAAAAGGAACGGGAAATAAGTAGAATTGGAATACTTAATATGAGAAACAAAATTAAATGAAACAGAATAATACGGGAAACAAGTAGAATTTATAGTCAATCGAATGTTCTATTGAGGTAACCAAATTTTTACTTTGCGACATCTAAAATTCAGTTGAGCCATTCGATTGGCAAAAAATTTGGAGGAATAAGAAAATCCAAGTAAAAATAAACAACTTGTTTGGCGTTGGGATTGCCGTTGAAACAGACTGAAATTTCAAGGGGCCATATAATAAAAGTTCGGCAAACTTTATAAAACCATTTAGGGGATTTCTTTGCATAATTATCTACTTTAATTTCACGTTGGAATTACTTAGGCTGACGGCGATGACTTAAAATTTGTTGTCCAGTGTAAATAATTGCAATGGAAGTTAAAACCACTGATTAATAAAATTTGATCCTTAAAATTATTATCATTAATTATACCCTACAACAGTACCTGGTCAGGGTATAATGAATTTGTGCTGATGTTTTATAACTGACAAAAATATTGAACTTAGGCCCACTTAAAATTATATCAATAGGCTCAGAATCAGTTTCGATTTTATAATATGTGTCCATGCTTACGGATAAGCATCCATGTAAACATGTAAACCTTGAAATCAAACTTCAGTTAGCAAATAGGCAGATACTTGGTTGGTATTTGGTATTAGAGATGAACCATATTGAAATTGATCAGAACCGGTCCATTTTTGAACCTACCTTCCATATATAAAGGTCTTATCTAAATTGGCTTAAATGGTATAGACACACACAACCGTACATATCTGATAACATTTTGGTATATATGCCGCTGAACGTTCTGGACGGCCAATTAAGGTCAATACACCCGAAAATGTCGAAAAAATCAACGAGTAAAATTGCGTGAGATTGTTGATGCCATAGGCATTTTATATGGCAGTGTGGTTTCGATTTTAAATGATCAGTTGGATTTAAGAAAACTGTCTGCAAGATGGGTGCCGCGTTTACTCTCAATTGACCATAATGCACGGGTGAACAATGGCAAAATTCAATGAATTGCGCTACGAATTGGTACCTCATCCGCCATATTCTCCGGGTTTAGCCGCCAGTGACTATTTCCTATTTCCAAACCTAAAGAAATGGCTTGGTGGAAATAGATTTAGCTCCAACGATGAAATTATTGATCAAAAAAACTACTATTTTATGGACCTCGAAAAATCCTATTTTTTTTTTTTTTGGAAAGGATACAATATTTGGAGAAACGTTGGACTAAGTGTATTGAGCTAAAAGAAGATTATGTTAAAACTGTGTTGTATAAAAACTGTGTTTCATTCAAAAAGTCACGGACTTATTGTTTTGCCCTCCTAGACGAACCTGGATCCTTTGCACCTCGCGATACAGGGAGAAGCTATGAAGCAAGCAATCGAACTCCACAAATTATTTAAGTTAAAAGAAGGTGACCATAAAGGCCATTTAAAGATCCAGTTCCATAAAGAACATGACACTATTTAGTGATCAAATAAATCCAGTGATTGAACTAGGAAGAGAATACAAAGTTCAAATCCCAACAAGAGAAGAACGGGAACTTGATGACTTGACGGAAGATGCACAAAAGTGGTATACTGACGGATTCAAAATTCTAGCGGAATTGGAGCCGGTGTATACGGACCTAGGTGCAGAATTCACATACCTCTGGGCAAAGATTCAACTATATTTACTGCAGATTTATTTGCTATCTATACAGAAACGACCGAACTTCTGGAAAGGCATCTAGTGAGAACAAAGCCAAACTTAATGTCGGACAGCCAGGCTGTAATAAAGGCCCTGAAAACTCAACCAGCCTTCAACCAACTGGCGACCAACACTTATTTAAGTATCCGGCCACAGTGGGCATGAAGGCAATGAAAAAGCTGATGAAAAAGCGAGACTAGGTGCGGAACTGCCATTTATTGGCCCGGGTCCTCAATTTGGTTTCACGAAAAAGAACATCATAAATATGATATCAAATCTGATGAAGAAAAAGAAATACAATGAAAATAGTGGCAGAGAAGGCCTTCAGATGAACAGACCAAATCTAAGACTGCTATGCGGAGCACTCACAGGACACTATCCATGTAATTACGACATGCAGATATTGTATGGAAGATAAAGAGACCATGGAGCATGTAATGGCTGAATGTCCTGCCTTTGCATACCTAAGATTTTTCACATTTGACAGACCTGATATCATGGAGACAGAATACAAAAAACTGGAAGTGAAGAACATTGTACCGCTACTCAAGGCTGCACTGGAGAACAACTGAAGAAAACACTAGACGGTGCACAATAAATCTACTTGGTCGCAGTGCTGGAGTACAGACTACTCAACCCAACTACATCGTAAATCGTAATCATATAGACGGCAAAGAAAAACATTAAGCCATCCAATTAATTAATCCCAAGCATCGGGATAAATATATTTTTATTCTTTCTTTAAAATTAAAAAAAAAAAATTCTAATTTCAAACGGTAACTTTTATATTAAAAAATTCGTTCATGTATTTTTAACCTCCTTAATGTAATTATGATGCAATTTATTTTTACACGATAAACAAAAAAAAAAAAAAAGAAAAATCATTCACTTCACTGTATGTTATGTGTTACTTGAATAAAATCAATTAAAAAATATAACAACAAAATATTGTACGATACTTACATCATTTCACCAATGGGATAGAGCGGTCGTCGCATAACCAGAAACCGTGGCAGTTGATTGATAAACACTGTACGCACCCACGGTGCCATAGTGTGTGTTTGCGGCGAACGAAAATGTATATTAAGTACTACCACCGTAACACATATACTGTGTATGTGTATGTGTGTGGGTGTATAAGTGTAATTTTCAAAGTTTGCAGGTTGCCCACGATGTCATTTACCAAATGCAATCCAAGAAAAAAAAACCATTCAAAAGTTCCACCAGAGGATTTATAAAGAATTAACATGATGAACAGAGCACGAAAACGTTTGGGGAGCATTATAGAAACAAAAATAAAATTACAGAAAGAAAAAAAGCAATGGTGAGAAGAAAATTTATTAAAAAAAATGAAAAATATAAATGAATTACTTTTTTTTTCGTTGCACTCAGGTTGCATTGTTGAATGGTGAGATTTTAATTTCAGTCATAAATGTGTATTTTTTGTTTTATTTATTCTTATATTAGGGTGATTATTATTTGAAATATTTTCCTTTTAAGGGCTTTTTCCAATTTTATAATTTTTTTTTTGCTGAGGATATAATATAAACTAAAAGTCAAACCTGTGACCCGCGTTTCCTTATCCCAGTAGGTTGACGAGATATTGAGCATATTAAGTTGAGTTTGTTTTATATTTTGATGCTTTTTACATTTTTTAATTTATTTTTTAATTTAGATATAAGAGCTATAGGTCAAATTGACGCACAGAAATAATTCGTAATGAAATAAGTACCAAGAAAAAAGTGAAATAGCTCCAAAAATTTCATACAATTTGGGAGTTATTGCATAAGGGAATAACTCTCAAATCTTGGTAACTTTTTTATTTTTTTTAAAAATTACTTTATTTTAGATTTGGCTCTTATTTCATTACGAAATGACTCCCAAATCTTCGTAAGTTTTTTAATTTTTTTGATATTATTTAATTTTCCCTTTGGGTGTTATTTCAATATGAAATAACTCCCAATGGTATAGGAAAAAGAGGTTTATCTAATGTTTGTGTATTTTTTATTCGAGTTTTAGAGATTTATAGCATTTTATAGCTGAAATACACATAGAAAATAAATTGGTTGAAATTCTATCGGAACTATCAATATATTTGCATATAAAACAAATTTGGCTGGATCTAAATATTTTACTAATTTTTGGCAAACTTTTTTGTTATGTGGCTGTCGATGAGGGTGAGGGTATATATCAGTTTGTCATTCCGTTTGTAACATCTTGAAATATAGGTCTAAGACCCCATAAAGTATACATATTCGTGATCCTTATGAAATTTTAAGTTGATTTAGCGATGTCCGTCTGTCTGTTGAAATGGCGATCACGATGACCTATTTTTACCTGGATTGTTGGACATCCTCCCGAGCAGTTTGGTATTGAAAATGAGCAAAATCGGTCCAGCGGTTAAAAAGTTATGATTGAAAATGTAAAGATACCTCTAAATTTTCCATACAAATTGTTGTATTTTAGTACAATTTCATAGAAGCGATAGGTATTAAAATTTTTTTTACCACAAAAAATTTTTTTCACCTCCATAATTATACTTTAAAAGTTTTTTACAATATTTGTATCAAAAACAGTAGAGGTAATTTTTTTAGGATATTGGTGGAGGGTATTCAAAGATTCGGCACATCCGAATTTAAGCCTTTTTTACTTGATTTTTATTATTTGGGAGTTGTTTAGTTTTTCTTGGGTTCTATTTCATTGGGACTTATTTCAATTATTTCTTGCAAGTTATTTAATTCTTTTTGTGACCTTATTAATTTTTTTTAGTTTGGAAGTCGATTTTTTTGGGACTTATTACATTGGGAGTTATTTCAAAAGTTATTAATAAAATTTACGAAAAAATACTTTTCAAAAAAAGTCTGGAACCAAAAGTTGTTGTTATTGTGGGTGTTGCGCAAAATAGCCCAAGAAATATCACCCCAATCATAAAATGAATTAAATCCCCAATTTTCGGGACAATATTTGATAATAAAAATTAATCCCAAAAATATAATGAAAAATTACCCCAACACAAATGAAAATTAACCACAAAATACATATAACTTTAAGACTTTTATTTATTATGCAAAATAGCCCCCAAACAAACATAAACCTTATAAAATTTCTTGTTTTACTAAAAAATGCAAATTTAAATAAAATGCAATTTTATGTCACACAAATTGATGTCATTATACATTTTCAAAAATTGGGGCTTAATTTTATAATGCAATTCTACTCCACATTAAAAAATTAATTTTGGTCTCAAAATTTTTGGGATCATTTTTCATTTTTATTTTTTCTATTCCGAAAATTAAAAAAGGCCTCAAAAAATGCAAATACGCCTCAAACTTTTTCCCTCCTTTTTTGTGGTCATATTTTATTGTGTCTTTTTAAAATAAATTTCCGCCTACTTGTAAAATATGCATGAAATTCATATAAACTTTTGGTATCACTACCCAATATACCATATAGCAATCAAATTGCAATACAACTTAAGAATAAGCTTATATAAATAGTGTGTTTTAAGCTTTTCTTAATTTCGTTTATTATAATGTTTATAAAATGTGAATTCACAAGCAGTATTTAACAACGCTTGAGAAAAGATTATTATACATTATTTTTTCTAAAGTATGCTTATAAACAACATACACATATTGAACAACACAATATGACAATTGAAATAGAAATATTTTTCAATACATTCTAGTCTTGTTGTCTTTGTTCTATGCTTATAATGCATACAACAAGTGCCGTTACTTTTTGTTATACCCTCCACCATATATGGTGAGGGTATATATCAGTTTGTCATTCCGTTTGTAATATGTCGAAATATAGGTTTAAGACCCCATAAAGTATATATATTCGTGATCCTTATGAAATTTTAAGTCGATTTAGCGATGTCCGTCTGTCTGTCTGTTGAAATGGCGATCACGACGCGAAGACGCAAGCGGGGGTGCCTATTTTTACCCAGATTATTGAACATCCTCCCGAGCAGTTTGGTATTTAAAATGAGCAAAATCGGCTAAGCGGTTCAAAAGTTATGAGTGAAAATGTGAAGGTACCTCTAAATTTTCCATACAAATTTGTACAATTTTTCTGTATCTATTTTTTTTTCTGTTAAGTAAGTAAAAATGTTATTAAGTAGTCTTCTTATTGTTCGATTACATTAATTGTCTTACATACTATGAGAATAATATAGCTTTATGTGTGTTACTCTAATAACTAAGTTAACGTAAAAATCAACAATGTTAAAGTCGCTAACAGAGCAGACCTCTGTAAATAACATTGCTAAAACTAAATAAATAACATTACTAAAACTAAATAACAAAAGTTCGTTACATAAATTGACAAAACATATTCATATTACAGTTCATGCAAAATTTACTATATACGTATATCATATTCAGCCCCTATGGTGGAGGGTATTCAAAGATTCGGCACAGCCGAATTTAGCCCTTTTTTACTTGTTTTTAAATTTGTTTGGTTGTAAATTTTATGAAGTGAACGTGTAATTGCATATTAAATTAAATTATTTTTATAATAATATATATTTATGGTTAAAATGAATTATTATTTTTTATATTAAAAATTAATTATTATTTTTATTTAAAATTAAAATAAAAGAAAATAATTATGATTTCTCTTTTTCCACACTTAATAATATATTATATGTGAAGCTTATTTTACAATTATGTAAAAAAGCTTATAAATATATTGAGTCAAATAAGCTTTTCTATACGCAAGTTAATAAAATATTATTTTTGTTAGCTTACTCTACAATAAGCTTATAGTAATCATACACACATAATATTTTCACGAGGGTTCCGTTTTGATTTTTCTACAATTGTTACGATAGCCTTTTTTAATATATTTTCAAGTCTTTTTCAAGATTAAGCATTGTGTTTGTAAGCTTATAATAATATATTTCTCAAGTCATTTGGTATGTTGGGTATACAATAATTCTCTTATTCTCCATTTTTTTCACTTGACTTTTAGTACTTTGCTCATATATGATTTTATGAACAAACAAACTAGTATACATTGTTATATGTATGAATATGTAGGTGACATATGTGACTAAGGTATAAACATACATGCCTGTAGGGAGTCAGTCAGTGAGTCTGTCTGTTTTCATAGTGCAGTGTACAGGTATTTAACATTTTGTAAGTGTTGTTTTATTGTAAAAAATTCATATATAAATATTTTCATAAATAAGTTAAGGTGTATGCCTAACAATTAAATTATTTGTAGTCAAATCAATTTGTATTACTAGTTGGAAGTAAATATTTATACAGTGTTTTAAATATGTTTGTATACATTTCTGTCTTTTTTTCAGCAAAAAGGTTCTTACAAATGTAGAAGATGTTATTAAAATAGTTGGATAACGAAATAAGCCGGATCTGTTTAATTAAAATATGATAGGCTGGTTTTTAATAAATTAACCTTGAACATGAACTATTTCTTTTAGGAAAGGTCGGTCGGTCACCTTATTTCACACAAAATATTGAAAGATTAATGTGAGCTTCGAAAATAATTTGTATGTTATTTTTTTTTAGTACACTCAGGAAATTCTTCCTTCTGCTTTTCAAGGGTGATTTTTCTGATACCAACTTGCTGCAGTTTCGTTACCTCTTAAACTTAACCTTAAACTGTGGGGGGTGGTGGTAAATTTGACCCTCTCTTTATATTACTATTTTTGTACTGATTTTTAGTCAAAAAAAATCCATTATTTTATTAGCAAATATTTTTACATTTTACAAATTACAGAATTCTTACAGAATATTTACAAATTCTTGTTGCTACATTAAGAAATCATATTACAAACTTTTGAAAACCGAATTGCTAAATTAGCAAGAAAATTTACTTACTTTAAAAATGTGGATATTGATAATTAAAACTTCCACGTAAAAACTTAAATTCCCTTAAAATGTTATATATATTAGGACATCCACTTTAATAGCACTAAAATTTTTTTAGTTCTAAAAATCGGCTCTTAAAACAATTAAAATTTGACTAAAAGAAACAAAATGATTAATTCGTTTATGTTTTTACTTTGTTTAAGCCTTTGATTTTTTTTTAATTTTGTCTATAATTTATTTTTTTTTAAATAAATAAAATAAAACAATTTTGTTGCTCGATAAAAAAAAATAAATTTTAAATTTTGTACTCATAGTAATAGTATTTAGTATTTTTTTTGCTGATTTTAGCAAACCGATTTTAAATTCCACTTTACAAAAAGTTTACTAAAATTTGGTAGCGACTGCTAATTTTTTCTAAAAATTTCATTGTACTACACGACAGCAGACATGTGTTTCTAGGATTAGCAAAAAATACCGCTGGGCTTAAATAAACAAAATTTCTCCTAATAATAGCAAAATTTTTAGTTGCCATTACAGACTTTTTTTTGGTGAGTGTAATTACAGACTTTTTTGGTGAGTGTAATTAAAAAAGGATCCTGAAATAAAGTGTCAGTTTTGTTAAAATTAATAAAAAATAATATAGTAGGATCTTAGATCATGTAATCATATTCTTTTTATAAATTATTTTATTGTAAAAAAACATGAAAATTTTTTATTAGTAAATTATAGAGAATAAAAATTGTCTAATCATAAACTATCAACATAGATTATGTTGTAGATTTAATATGGATTAGGACAAAAATTTGAAATTAAATGCTTCATATAAGCTTTGTTGTTTGATACTTTAAGAATTAAAGTTCATTACAAAAAACTGTAAAATATAGAGGATAAATATAAATTGTTAAATTTCGTTGATGTTAGTCTAATTGTGTGTTGTTTTCAAGTTTGTTAATTTGTTTCCAAAACACTCAATATAAAATAGACAACCATCAACAAGCAATGACCAAAGGGGGGAAAGGAGAGCGTGGATATTGATAAGGTTGGGTAGCGTCAACCGAAAATACTAATTATTCTATACTGCTGGCTCTGTGGAACTTCTGAATTTTTATTCTCTATAATTTACTAATAAAGATTTTCATGTTTCTTTACAATAAAATAATTTATAAAAAGAATATGATAACATGATCTAAAATCCTACTATACTTTTGATTTACAACATAACAGATCAACAATTCATAAAACTGAATAAAAAACTATTAAATTTTTTAATTAAAAATGTAGAGCTTTTTTTAAAAATAAATAATAATGAAGAAATGTTTTTTTAAAAGGTGTAAAATTTACCACCACGTTACATGCTTTTGTCTAAAATACATTAGTAAAAAATCTGTCAAATATGTTTAAAATCGATTTGCCAAATTTTAACAAAGATTTTAGTTATCTTCATTTAACACAATACTCAAAAACTTCTTTAACTAACACTGAAAATTAATTATAATTAATTTTTAAGTACAAATTTATTAAAATTTAACACAATTTATTGTTAATAAAGGGTGGTTAAATTTTAAGGGCCGATGTTGAATGTGAACCACAGCTAAACGTCGTTTTTTTCTGCATTTCATTTGACATTTCTCTATTTTAGAATTACTCAATTTGAACCATGGAAAGATACACAATCGAGCAACGCGTTAAAGTTATTCAGGATTATTATGAAAATGGGCGTTCAAATCAAAATGCATATCGTGCACTTTGTGATTTTTTCGGTCAATTTAATCGTCAAAATGTGCGTACAATCGAAAAAATCAGGCAAAAATTTTACCAAATCAGTTCTGTGGGAGGTGTGAAAACATCAGTGCATGCTCGTACTGCAGAAAATATTGCTGCTGTTCGCGAAAGTGTGGCTGAAGAGCCGTCCACCTCAACTCGTCGTCGTGCCCAACATCTGCACCTCTCACGCTCGTCGTTGATGAACATTATGCATAAAGACTTGCATTTCCACGCTTACAAGGTGCAATTGACTCAAGAACTAAAGCCTCTTGAGCATTCCAAACGTCTTCAATGGTCAGAATGGTGGCAAGAAATGGCAACTGTGGATGATCAATTATCGAAGAAAATCATCTTCAGTGATGAGGCACATTTTCACCTCAGTGGATTCGTCTATAAGCAGAATTGCCGCATTTGGGCAAATGATAATCCAAGAGTGATTGTCAAAAAGCCAATGCACCCACAAAGAGTGACTGACTGTTTCGTGCGGTTTATGGGCTGGCTGCATCATCGGTCCGTATTTTTTACAAAATGAGGCCGGTCAGGCAGTTGCTGTGAATGGTGTTCGCTATCGTGAGATGATTACGAACCTTTCACGGCCCGAATTGGAAGATATGGATGTGCACGATATGTGATTTCAATAGGACAGTGCCACACAGCTAACGAAAAAATGGGTCTTTTGCGCGAAAAATTCAATGGCCGTGTTATCTCACGTGGTGGCGATGTCAATTGGCCGCTAAGATCATGTGATTTGACACCGTTGGACTTCTTTCTTTGCGGTAATTTGAAAGAAAAGGTGTACGTCGATAAGCCGGCAACAATTCAAGAGCTAAAGGATGATATAATTCGGCACATTAACGGCATAGAACCTCAATTATGCCTCAGCGTCATCGGAAATTTGGACCATCGGATGGAGGTGTGCCGCTGAGGTCGCGGCGGCTGTTTGGCCGATATTTTGTTCCATACATAATTGAACCATAACATATTATCATAATAAAAAGAAATGAAAATAATTCCGTAAATAATTTGTGTTTTATTCAAAATCAACATCGGCCCTTAAAATTTAACCACCCTTTATAAAATTTTCATGTATCTTCTGTCACTATAGCTAAATTTTTTAATTTTAACATTTTAAATTTTGTTTTCCCATTTTAAAACTAAGTAGAAGAATATATGAATTAAAAAGAAAACATACTTGGGTTGACTTTAAATATGTTTCTATTTAATTTAATGCTCTTTCTATTTAGTTTTAAAATAATTTTTCTGTGCGTAGGCCTCTTTATCCACTAAACTAAATAAGTTATACATTTGGGGTACAGAATTCTGGTAATTTTTTTTTAATTTTTTTGGCCTCCTTAACAGAAACCTGAAACCAAAAAAGTTTTTTATAGAATTGCGTTTCCAAAATGGCACATGCCTTTGGTTTTTTGACTACATACTCTAGGAAAAATAATTTGTGGCTCAATATTGGGAAGATGTTGTTCAAAACTTCTTAATTTTGTAGGGATTTGAATTCAAGATAGTTATATCTTGTTGTTTTGGGTATAATGATGTCGGGAAATACTTTTTTAATTTGCCCTTAAAAGTTTTTTATTTGCTAATAAATTTACACAATTTAAAACCATGTGTACATTGCACACATCAGTGAATAAATGGTGGTGCGAATCCATTCAGTATATCTTGAAATTTTTGAAAAATTAATGGTATTTATAGGATTTTAGATCATATAATCATATTCCTTTTTATAAATTGTTTTTTATTGCAAAGAAACATGAACATTTTTATTTGTAAATTATAGAGAATAAAAATTGAAAAAATTCTACAGTGTCTGCAGGATATAATATTTAGTATTTTCGGTTGTCGCTACACAACCCTCTTCAATATCCACGCCCTTGTTGGGTCAATGCTTTGATGATTGTCTATTGAAAAATAATAAATAAAATAACACAGTTATGATTTGGCAATTTTTTACCATTAAATTTTACATTTTACACTAGTTAAATAGTAGTAGTGTATATAATGCCAAACTTTGGCCCACGCCCTTTTTTTTAGTAAATTTCAGCGGGGCCAAAATTTGGTGATTCTATTGTTTTTCAATCCATAAATTATTTAGTTAGCCATTTGAGCTAAATGCAGATTGTACACAAAAAAGCAACATTTGGCCCGCCTGAATTATAACAAAAAATAAACCTACGGGGCCAAAAGTTGTTTGCAATCTACAATATTATTTAATTAGCTATTGAACTAAATACATACTGTATACAAAAAATCAACATTTGGTGCCACTGGATCCTACCAAATAAAAAAATACAAGGGGCAAATGTTGGGCTTTTCGAAAGATTTCCCATCTACAATATTATTTAAAGCTATTGCAGATAGTTCACAAACAAATCAACTTTTGGCTCTCCTGAATCACAACAAAATATTTCGGGGCCCCAAGGTAGGGCTTTGCTGATATATCCCAATCTAAATTGGTGTTTACTTAGCTAGTTGAGCTAACTGCAGATTTCCCACAAACATTTTTACCTTAAGAATAAAAAAGTACGGGTGCCAAAGGTTGGTATACTTTATAATGTTTAATATTACTTTTATTATTTTATAATGTTTAATATTATTTATTAACCAAATGAACCAAATGCGGGTTAAGCTAAAACATTCAAAGTTCGGCCGCCGTGAATTTTAACAATAAAAAGAGCGGGGGCCAAAGGTTGGCATTATGTGGCCTTATTTATACACTAATATACCGATTAAATATGCATCTTACAGAGTGTATTTAATGGCTTTGGTAAAAACTTAAAATCAATTTTACAATTTTTATCATACACAGAAAGAAGTATCACAAAATTTTAAGTAATTTAAAATATTTGTTAAAACTCAAATTCGATTTCCAACAATTTTTGTTTCAATTATTTGTAAATTGTTATTTTTCATATAAAATTTCTTTGAAAATAAAAATTGAAGTTACAAAAATATAACAAAAAGTTTTTTGTATTTACAAATTCCATTATTGGTGCCTTTTTAAAAAATTTTTATTTGTATTTACAAAAATATTCTATGAAAGATGTTCACAGAATTTTGTAATTTTATTCTGTGTAGGTTTTGTTTTACCTACATATATTCAAAATTGTTGCAAAATCTTAAAAATTTATTAAAAAAAGGTTCTAAAAAATTTATAAAAAACTACATTAACAATCTTAAAAAACTTCATAGATTTTCGTTCAATGTAACACTTTATAAATATCTTAAATCTATTAAAAAAATGCAAATTAATGACAAGTTTCTTTATACATACTTTTGAAACCTTTTTTTAAATATGATGAAAGATTTTCAAAAATATTAAATAAAATTTATGAAATAGAGAGCCTTCATATTTGTAAGGAGTTTCTTCATATTTAAATTAGGAAGAAGTTTCATTATATTTGTGAAAAATTTTCATCAACATAATGAATTTTTTTAATTATTTAAATAAATAAAAATGCAAACTTAGTATTTTTCAACCTAGATGAATAATTTGTAGTTTTTATTAAGTTTTCTTATGATATGTTGAAGATTTATGAAACATTTGCCATAATTTTTTATGAAATATTTATGATAACTTTATAAATATGTTGAAAACCTAATAACAAACAGTTAGATCAATATAGATGTAAATTTTTGTCCCTGAGTGTGTACTATGATCAATACATCACTGGTGATGTATCGCTGCTGATGCATCACTGGTGATGCATATCTGCTGATGCATCACTGCTCATGCCTCACTGCTGATGCATCACTGCTGATGCATCACTGCTCATGCATCACTGCTGATGCATCACTGGTGATGCATCACTGCTGATGCATCACTGCTGATGTATCACTGCTGATGCATCACTGCTGATGCATCACTGCTGATGCATCACTGCTGATGCATCACTGCTGATGCATCACTGCTGATGCACCACTGCTGATGCATCGCTGCTGATGCATCACTGCTGATGCATCACTGCTGATGCATCACTGCTGATGCATTACTGGTGATGCATCACTGCTGATGCATCACTGCTGATGCATCACTGCTGATGCATCACTGCTGATGCATCACTGCTGATGCATCACTGCTGATGCATCACTGGTGATGCATCACTGCTGATGCATCACTGCTGATGCATCACTGCTGATGCATCACTGCTGATGCATCACTGCTGATGCATCACTGCTGATGCATCACTGCTGATGTATCACTGCTGATGCATCACTGCTGATGCATCACTGCTGATGCAACACTGCTGATGCATCACTGCTAAACATTACGTATTATGATTATTGTGATTATACTATGATCATTATGAATTTCAATTAAAGTAAAAAGTAAACGGTTAAAAGTACTTAAAATCAACCTTGCCCCTTAGCGGGTTTAAAATATGTGCTCGTGGCAGTTTAAGATAATTAAACTATGGCCTGTATTCGCATAAAACACTTTATCCTGACGACCACAGTGCGTATGAGTGTTTTTTTAATTCATATCAAAATAAATAGCACTCATACGTTATGTAGTTCAGTGTCTTAAATCTGCATATTTCTAAATATTTTGTAAGTAACATATTTACTTTAAATAATTGATAATATTTACACATTAAATACATTTTATTATATTGTTTATTATGCCCATAACGATTATCACACAAATTAATAATAATGCATTTTTAAATTATGTGTTTAATTAGTCTAACAATCAATTACTTAAAATGTCAACTATTTAAATAAATAAACACAGAAATTGAAAACAAAAATTTAATTGATTTAACCTAAAATACTTTTATAAATAATTTAGAAAGGGAACAATTATGGCTTTAAGTTTTAAAGAAACAAAAACGAAAAAAACCCCAAACTAAAATGTTCAAACATTTTACATGATTAAATATGCACATCTTCATTAAACTATGCAGCTTAAATGGCTATTAAACGGTTGCCTAATATTGTTGCATGTTAAAACTTTGCAAAAAAAATTTGAAGAAGGAGAAGGAAAGTAGGTATGTGTGATTGTATATACAATGTAATATTTACATATATAAAGTATACGTATGTACCCAGCCAGAAAAATACGAACGGCAAATGGTTGGCCCAGTGCTTTCATCAATGGTTCCAGCGTTGGAGAACGAATAATACTGGGAAATTATTTTTTTGTATTTAGAGTATCAAAAAAATTACCCTTATTTTTGTTTTTAAAATGTTTGGAATACCCTAAATTTTGTATTGAATGCACTTTAAAATCACTTTATTTAAGATTATTCCAATGTTTTGAACCCCCATACAAAGTGTTTTCTAAATAATTCTATATTTCTCAATTTCTGCTGGGGCAGTTTTGAATGTCAAATTTATTCTGTAATGTATGTGAGGAACAAGACCTGTCAAATACTCTTTTGAAAAAGTTACAAAATCATACAATTCATTTCATAAAAGGTTGTAAATGTTGTTAATCGGGTTCTGGAAGAGTACCAGTGCTTTATACATTTCTCATTTCCTAACGCTTCTAGCACTGGAAAAACACACTTTTTCTAACATTGGTATAGCCTTCTAAATAAGTGCTTTGCCAGCACTTTATTTATTTTACCATCGGCAATTTCTGGCTGGGTAGACTTATTTGGAAAATCTGTTATGTAACTATTAGAAGGATACTTATTGTCCTGTAATATTATATGTAAAAAGTTTTTTTTACTAAATTTTTTAATTTAGTTCTTCAGAGTAAAAAAAAAACATTTTTTTTTAGAAGCTATAGACATTGTGGTTTTCCATATCACAATATCACGTTTCTTCCGAAAGCGATCATCGGTATAATTTCAATATAATTATTTATTTAGTTAATGGTGAAACAAATTTGTATATACTTAAAATAGTGTGTGTGTTAAATTAAAAGAAAATATCATTTAAAAGAAATTATATTTCAGTTAAAAACTGGTGTACTTAATTTTCATTTAAATTAAATGAGTTTTCTTATTTATTTTTAAATGTTATTTAAACAACTGACACATCAGTTAGAAACCCAATGATTAATCAGTTAAAAATAATTGTTAAAATTTTACCTATCAATACCACAAAAAATAACTGATTTATTTATTTGAAATTGTTTCCATTTTTGAATTTTGGTTTGTTTTTTCTATCTACAAAATCTATATACTCACACAGTCCATAGACACATTTTGTGTGTATGACCATATGTGTGTGTGTTTGTGAAGTTCTTGTTATATCCTCCACCATATATGGTAAGGGTATATCAGTTTGTCATTTCGTTTGTAACATGTCGAAATATAGGCCTAAGACCCCATAAAGTATATATATTCGTGATCCTTATGCAATTATAAGTCAATTTAGCGATGTCCATCTGTCTGTCTGTCCGCCTGTCTGTTGAAATGTTGATCACGGCGCGAAGACGCATGTGGGGGTGTCTATTTTTACCCAGATTATTGGACATCCTTCCGAGCAGTTTGGTATTGATAATAAGCAAAATCGGTCCAGCGAGTAAAAAGTTATGAGTGAAAATGTGAAGATACCTATAAATTTTCCATACAAAATGGTGTATTTTAGCACAATTTCATAGCAGCGACTGGTACATAATATATTTTATTATATTTTTTCACCATTCACTTAGAAATGAATAATATTTTGTATTCACCTCAAAAAATTTTTTTCATCACAAAAGTTTTTTTTAACCACAAAAATTTTTTTCACCTAAAAAAATTTTTTTTCACCTCAAAAAATTTTTTTCACCTCAAAATTTTTTTGTTCATCAAAAAATTTGTTTTCGCATCCTAAAAAGTTTTTCACCTCCATAATTTTACTTCAAAACTTTTTTTACATTATTTGTATCAAAAATAGTATACTTACAATATTATTTCGTTAAAAACAACTTAAAGTACATATTCGGCCTGATTACGGTTGTCGAATTTGTAGTCGAAATTTTCGACTCCATACAAAATGGTTTTGCGTAAATTGAAAATTTTAAAGAAATAAAATTCTGAATATATATTTTTTATAATCCGATTGTTATTTATGCTAAATTCAGTGGTAAAATTTTTTAAAAGTTGTCTAATAGGCTATTAAATTAATAGGCTATTAAATTAATCGAAAATACAGTCAAAAGGAGGACTATTGATTTGTTATTAAATTCAGTCCATTTTGTTGTTTATTTTCAATCATTGTTTACTAAAAGTAGTAAAAACAATAGAAAGTCGTTTAAAATAACTATCAGTTTTTAACTACCAAAAGTTCGAAAAAACTACTTTTGTGGTTTGTTTTTCAAATTGAAAGTTTTTTTTTTTTATTTGTTTGTATGTAATTAAAAAACACACAGAAGCATATATTTTTATTGACTTTGTGTGTGTATGTATGATTGAATAATTTCTTGTAATTTTTAGAAACAGAAAACATATAATTTTCCATTTAACAGAAAATTTCAACTCCTGCTGAATGTTTGTAAATTTTAATAGTTTGTTTTTTGAATGACTGATTCAAATAGTTAAAAAATATATTTCTAAATTCTTCATTTAAAAACAAACTTTACGTATTACATTTTAAATAAACTACAGTCTGTAACGGAAAATATATTGTGAGAGTAGTGAACATTTTTTTAAGGATATTGGTGAAGGATATTCAAAGATTCGGCAGAGCCGAATTTAAGCCTTTTTTTGACTTGCATTGAACTAAAATAATTTTGTACAAAAATAAACAATTTATATAAAAACAAATTGAAATTTTTTTAATAGTTTTTTTTTTTTTTTTTTTTTTGAAACAGACAAAATTTTAAATTTGTAATAACTGTAAAGGACACAAATAAGCCACAAATGTCCATTTTGTGTGTAAATTTTTATTAAATTTCAAACAAATGAAAAAAAAAACCAACGGAAAAAAATCCGTAAATGACAGTAAATCATTTTGAACATATGTATAAAAAGTTAAAAAAAAGTATTTCTTTAAAAAATAAATGTATGTTCTTTTATTTTGAACTAAACTGAAACTTTTTTTTATTAAACTACAAACAGTAAACTACATAATATTTTAATATGTAATTTTCTCGGTTTTTCAATAGACAAACTTTTAATAGAAATTTTAATTTAATATTTTCTGCATTTTAGACCTGCTAACTTATCTCAAAATAATCAAAAGTTATTGCCTAACCATAGTTATGAATGTCAAATTTATATGGAAATATCTGTGGTAAACGTTTTACTCTGGTTATATATTAAATAAGTTAATAATAAATTTAATTTAGAATTAAATTTATTATTAACTTAAAAACTTATAAAAAAAATTTCAATAAAGTTGATTTGAGAAAATTAAAATATTTGTCTACCTGGGGCTAAAATACCACCAAAATTTAAAAAGAAGAATTGGCAAACTAACTCTTAATTTGAGAGTTTTTCAATTAAAGGGCTATAGTTGGAAATATATATTTTTAAAATTAGCCACAACTTGTAATACTTCGATTTAATGGAAATTTTGAACAAACCTGTTGAAGGTTTTTCGTTTTTTGTTTCAAGATTCTAAAATAAATACCACGCTTATATTTTAGTATAGTTTACATATATGACAAGATGAAGATATAATGTTAGTAAACCAGAAGGCATATGTAGTTTGTTCTGTCGTTCGCTCGTCCATATGTTCGTTTGTTTGTAGATGTGTCAAACATTAGTTAAATGGTCTGTGCATGTATCAAACAATTACGCTAACCACGAATACTAACGTGATTAAGTTTAGCATTGTTTAAACAAAATTCAAATAGGGGATGGTCTAAGAGCTGGGGCTTGCCGATGTTTGTTATTTAATGACATTATTATGATGGTCATGTACCACAACTGAGATTTATTTTGTATACAAACAAACCATCATTTTTGTTGTTATTTTATTTGTCAACAAAACATTAAAAATTTAATTTCTCTTTAATGGTCTGGTCTGTCTGTTTGTGTGTATAAATATTTTGAAATGTTGTTACACTTTTTTTATGTTTTTTTTTTTTTTTTTTCATTAAGTGTGTCACCAAACACAACAAGTTGTTAGCAATAATGAAAATAATGTTTTATGTGTAAATGGGGTTAAACATGGCCAACATTTGCACAATGTTATATCTCGCAGTCAACAATGCAAATCCGAATTACAATCAATATTTATTTATGCTTTAAAACAGAAAGTAGATTTGTATTTTATATCTGTCTATGCATATTTTAATACAACTTACCTGAATGTGTCGAGTATCATTGTAAAAAGTACAAATTTCCCTAAAAGCGGCACAACTAACGATGTTGGCGGAATAATTTCCGCAAGCAGCAAGAAGAACACAGTCAACGACAGTAAAATGGATATGCTTAATGAGACCTAGAAAACAAACAAACAAACAAACAGACACAAATAGTACTAAAAGAAATAAAAAAGAATATGTACATATTTGTACAGTCAACAGTAGTCAAAAGAAAACTTGCATATTATTCATCTAAATGCAAATCATCTTACAACAATTTGCAATCGTAATAATAATTCAAAAGAAACGACTTGTAAAAAAACAAATAAAAAATTAAAATAGAATTGGTAAAATCATATTAAGTTTAAAGATCTCTATAAATAGAATAAATTTTGCATAAATTATTTTTAAATTATCAGATGGATTTTTTGTGTACTTAAATATTATTATTATTATTTAGGAAGAATTTGTTGTAAACTTTTTTTTTTTACTTTCTATTCAAATTTTTTCATTACATATTTAAGGAGTCTCAAAAAACGACAATTATTGATAAAGTTTAACGTACAAATTTTTTTCCTAATCGGACAAGATTATTCTCATGAAATTTTTGATTAAAATATTTCCCAATGGATAACAGACCTAATTTCCATACAGAGAAAACAGATTTATTTTGCACAGAGAAAACAGATTCGTTCTTACAACCGAATTGAATGGTTCGGTTGTGGTAACAGAATGTTTCGGTTGTGACAACAGATAATCAATTGAGACATGAGTTATTTGACGATGACAACAATATTTCGGTTGCCTCAATAACAATTCGGTAGTAACAAGCAAAATTTCGGGTGCTCCAACTGAACCATTCGATTGGCAACAAATTCGGTTGTCAGGACGAAACTGTTTTCTGGGTGTGACATCTGAATTTATTGACAATCAAATAAATATATCGATAGCTCTAATAGTATTTCGGTTGAAACAATATATTTATCTGGTGGAAATCTCGTCTTTGAATTTGAACAAATTTGGAACATTTGGTTGCGTGTTCGATCCGCAGGGACGGAAACATCAATTTAGAAAAATTATTAGTATGAATTTTCTATCTGTCATACATATAGCAACGTCCTGCTTCGGTGCTCGCATAGCAATTGACCCCACTGAAATAAAATTACGAAACAGGGCTATGAACTAAAAAAGCTTCAACAATTTCGCCAATTCTCGATCAGATGGCGGGCAACAACTGTCTTTATCTTTTACCACCTTTGAACTTTTCTCCAAAGAAAGCAACATGTTAATTAGTAGGAAGAATTTCGTGAGAGAAGCCTCTTAACAAAAAAATAGGCGAACAAATTAAAAAAACCAACCCATTTAGCTTAAACCAAAGTGATCTTCCATCAATATAATCGTTGGGTGCACGCTTGTGCAGTTTCGATAGCGCAAATACACGAGTTAAGGTTGGAGTTGTCACTGCATCCGCCTTATTTCCCAGATTTGGCTCCCAATTACTTTTTCCTATTTCCAAGTTTTAAGAAATGGGCCGGAGAAAAATGAAAGAAGCCCATTTTGAGGACCTTCTGATATCTTACTTTGAGGAGGGTTAAAAAAATTGGAGGCTCGCTTGATGAAGCGTATCGAGCTAAAAGGAGACTAGGCTGAAAAATAAAAAAGAATCAACCCAAAAAGGTGTTATCTATGTTTTTGTAAAGACTAGCCCTCGTATATTACGAGGGCGGATCAATAAAAAGAAAATTTATTTTTCAACATAATCTCTTTTTAGCTCAATACACTTAGTCCAACGTTTCTCCAATTTTTGTATACCTTCCAAAAAATAGGATTTTTCGAAGTGCATTAAATAGACATTTGTTTAGATGAAATGCTGTGTTGCATTTCGTGACTTTTCGAACTTCTCTCGTAGTTATATGAAATGTAACACTTTTCCCATCAAGTACCACCTGCAAATAGACTACTGTCAAATTTTGAGCAAGTTGCGTTTAACAGCTGTTCAAAACATACAACCTTGTGGATTTTTTAAAAAATGGAAAAAAGTGAATTTAACACTCGATCATTAAACATTATTTTTTGCGAAAAAAAACCTTCAATCCAACCAAAGAAAAGCTTGATAAACACTATGGGGACTCTGCACCATCGATTTCTATGGTAAAAAAGTGGTTACTGACTTTCGTTGTGGTCGCACAAGTACAAATGACGCTGAACGTTCTGGACGGCCACTTGAGGTCAATACACCCGAAAGTGTCGAAAAAGTCCTCGATATGGTGCCGATATGGTGTGGTTTTGATTTTAAATGATCAGTTGGATTTAAGAAAGCTGTCCTCAAGATGGGTGCCGCGTTTGATCTCAACTGACCATAAACATAATCGTGTGACGTGTGTAGTCTTAATGGCAAAATTTCATGAATTGGGCTATGAATTGGTACCTCATCTGCCATATTCTCCGGACTTAGCCCCCAGTGACTATTTTCTATTTCAAAACCTAAAGAAATGGCTCAATGGAAAGAGATTTAGCTCCCAAAATCTGACTAGAAATCTGATGAGCAATTTTGAATTTGACTGTTATTTGTTGTTTGTGTTGAGTTTAAAGCTTTGGTGTGTTCTGACATATGTAGTAAAATTTAATGGCCAGCATTTCTGTAAAATATTTCATTCCCGCTCTTCCCCCTCTTAAGGGTGGTTTTTACGATTTGCTAGAATAAAGCCAAAAATCAACGTTATGTGGCGGAGTTAGAGGGTTAATATATTTTACAAAAATATTTGTGTTAATATTTTCTACACAGTTTGCTGAACATACCCTATACCTCAGATGTAAAGAACACGTAGTTTCATATACAGATATGCTGCACGAACAGGTCAAAGGCGGGGAAATTTTACACCCCCCTAAAATAAAATTCTGATGTGATCTTTCAAAACGCCGACACACGTATATTTTTTTTGTCTTTTTTGTCTTTTTTGTCGATAAAATAAAAAGCAAAATTTATTAACTTACTTTTTCACCACTATCTGATGGTAAATAAAATACCAAAATTGTTAAAAAACTAATGCCCATACAGGGTATAATAAGATTAACCGTATAGAAAAGTGTTTTTCGGCGCATTGTAATATTAAATGTTATATCCAAATAGGGTTCATCGCAGCATGTATAAAATTTTTCGTTTCTGCAAAGAAAAAAAGAAAGAATAAATATTACAAAAAGTTAAATCAAGTATAAAATTGAAAAAAAAGTGTATAAAATATTTTGTAATTTATAATCACCATCATGTTTACGAATTTTTAATTTGTAATTATTTTAAAAAAACTCATTTACTGCAATACTTATTTATGCTGGTTTTATTTTCTTTTTTCGTTCTTTGATACAAATTCGTTACAACTAACCCACATTCTTATGTCAATGTGATGAATTACAATGGATCAATGTGGCCAACTGATTAGACATTTCTCGTCATACAATCGAGGTCAAAATAATACATCAAAAATAAAGAAGAAAAAAATGAGGAAAAAAAAAAAACAGAAAAAACCAACACAAGAATTGAATATAATCAAAAGCACTCTCCATTTCTTTTAATTTTTTCTTTATAAAATACTCTTATGATGCTAAACATTAATCACTGCGATGAGCTCTTATAGTTTATGATTTATGGTTCTAGTATTCTTTGCGATTTCTTTGGATTTCTGTTTTTTTTTTTTTTGAAACACAATATAAATTTAATACACACACACTTAAACACACATACACCGACTCAAACACAGGCCAATACAATAATAAAATTTATATAAAAATAGGAAATGGATATAAAGATTTTTTTCCGTCTTACAAGACTTTGAATATGGGTCAAAATGTTAACCTTTTTTTCATCTATATAAATGAGTAGTAGTAGAGAAGCAGCAGTGGCAGCAAAAGAACTAAAGAAAAAGCCAAAGTATCTATAAGTGCCCCAAGGGCTTCCTTATATTACACCGACAACAAGAACAGCAACTAACAATATATTGCCAATAAAACGCACTCAAACCAAATAAACCAATACACAAACAAATAAATAAATATCGTACACTTGCAAACACTCACAGGTGTCCTTAAGGGTCAGTAGTTTCAACTAATATGTAGAAAAGCTCTAATATGTTGTAACCCTCCCCGAGAAGTCGTAACTGATCATAATGTCCAGGAATCTAACATTTGATTTGAGCCTGAATTAACTAAAAAAAAGAGATTCCAAAATTTTTTGCTTGTTTATTCGAACTAAAAGAACTTGAAGCGTTGATTTAAAATAGAATGACAGAATTTCTTTTTCGTTCATTCGATAGCACACGCCTACATTTCACTTCAGAAAACCTCTCAACTCTGAGCAACAATTTGGTAAGCTCAGTTTGTTTTAGAGAATTAAAAACATTAAAATATAGGGTGATCCATTTCGAGATACTTTTTTCAATAGCCTTTTTTTGACAGATCACGTGTGAGTCGTGTCATGCTGTCATGTTGTTTTTGTTTAGTATTGTTTGGCATTTCATAATGGAAAGACATACGCCTGAACAAAGTTTACAAATCGTTCAACTTTATTACGAAAATTAACGTTCTGTGAGGAATGCGTTTCGTGCACTTCGCCCAACTTATGGTCAACATAATCGGCCTACTGAGAGTACTATTCGCAACAGCATCACCCATTTTGAGACCCAGCATTCATAATTGGATAATATTCGACCGAATAGACCACGTCCAGCACGCTGTAAAGAAAATATAGCGGCTGTAGCTGAGAGTGTACACGAAGACCGTGGGAGTCGATTCGACGCTATCGTGCCATGATAACCGACTATTTGATGCCTGAAATTAAAGCTCGTGATCTCGGCGACATTTGGTTTCAACAAGACGGCGCCACTTCCCACACATCGCATCAATCAATGGATTTATTGAGAGAACATAATTTCACGTTTTGGGCCGGTCGATTGGCCACCAAGATCGTGTGATATCACACCGTTAGACTTTTTCCTGTGGTGATATGTAAAGTCTAAAGTTTATGCGGACAAACCCGCATCGATTCAGGCCTTGGAGGAAAGCATCAGGCGTGTCATTCGCCAGTTACCAGTCGAAATGCTCGAACGAGTCATCAAAAATTGGACTCAACGGATGGACCATCTGCGACATAGCAATATTTTGATAGACATAATCTTCAATAAATAAATGTCAAAGAATGTTCTTTCAAATGATAATAAACATTCCCCATTACATTTGAATTTTCTGTGTTTTTTCTTTAAAAAAGTAGGGAACCTCGAAATGGATCACCCTTTATATTGATTCCCATTTTATTCTGTTTTGGTATCAAATAAAGCAGAACGAAATAAAATGGTAGATGAGTGAAATTGAAACATAGACAACGAATGGAATGAAAGGGTGTACGATTTTTTTTATTGTAGTGTGTGCATTATCACATAAATTAGTAAAAAAAATTCATTAGTTAATATTTGGGATCCCTCCGGAGCCTACTTTGTTTTTATTGTCAGAGTGTCCAATTTTGTAAAGGTTTTGTAGGTTTTGTAGATCAAGACTCGGAAGATATCCCCCAACTAATGCAGTGAATTGCATCACAGGAAAATAGGTTATGGGAAGAAGGAAAGCGGAAGTAGAAATTGTGGATACTTTTAAATCTCTTTAAATTGTAAATATCAAAAAAGATGCCATCGAGAAGTTTAGTCCACATACGGGTGGTTTGTCCAATATACGAATTTTCTTTATAAAGCGCTGTGCTACACGATGGACGATCGACCACAAGCGAATTTTCTGGACAAGCGTGTGTTCCAAACAAAATGCAGGCCTTCATTTATCTCGGCACAACACCTCCCATGATAATATCGATATAATAGTATTACATATTTCGGTGCTCCAATAATCATTGATGAGTGCTGACGGTCGAGTTGTATTCCATCTTCTGGTCGTATATAGACGGTATAAATATAAGCAGATCAGAAAAAGTGAATAAGTTTTTACACCAGGTAATACAACCAAGACACTTGAATGTTTCTTTTGACACTTGAATAACGTGATTTTTCCTGCGGATACTATGTTGGATTTTCATGTCCAGAATATCAAGAGTTTAAGATTCCTTCATGTTGATACCATCCTCGTAAACAAATGATATTGATGTCCCCACGGTCCTATCAGGCAAAATACAACATTGGGTCTTTAGTGCATTAAAATTGTGATTAGGTCCTGACGGAGTGTGTCATTCCCTAAAATCTCCACAAGACTTAGCCTTAGAGTATTCAAAAACCGAAACTGAAAACCGGTCAACCGGTTTCTTTATTTTTAAAAACCGATCGGTTTCGAATATTTTGTAAATTCGAAGAAAACCGAAAACCGGTCTTTTTTGTTCGGTTAACCGGTTTTTTTTAATCACATCACCAACTGGGTTACTTGGTCTCTTTTCCTTTTTCCGAACACTCATAATAGTTTGTTTGGTTATGAAGATTTAGATGAAAGTCTGATAGATTCCGATGAAGACTTAACTTTGGTTATTCCAAATTTAAATAGTTTAATTTATGATCTAAATAACATAATAAACAGTATTCAAAATCCTAAAAAAGAGACTGTACAAAATCATTCATTACTATATGATGATTGTATATATCTTGATAAATGCGACAAAAGAACTAAAAAAGTTGGAAAATTTTTATAATTGTCTTTTGGCTATTTGTCCAACATCTACTATTAGTGAAAGAGTATTTTCCACTTCTAGCTTTATCAAAAGCAAACAAAAAATCGTGTTAACACGTTGGCTGCCAAAGCCTTTTTGTAATTTTGATCGTTCAGTAGCAATGTCATTTAACAATTTTGGTCACCTGAGGCCAACGACTTATTTTTGTTCTATTTTGTTTCTTAGTGCCTAAAAATAAGTTTTGACTACTGGCGACTTTATTTTGGTCCCTAATTTTGTAATTATAACGGTTTTTTGGTGTCGCACATTTTCCTGCCACATGGCCTGGGAGAACATAAAACATGTTTTTCTACTGATCCCCACATTGAATTTCTAATTTTAAGTTTATTGTTTTTCTACTGATCTCCATTTGAATTTACAAACATATATATTTTTATATTTTTTTTGCTCATAAATGAATTGATTTTAATAAAAAGACAAATTTAAATTTCCAACTTTTTTATTATCCAAAAAATACCATTAAAAATACACATCGGTCATGGGAAATACACCAAAATGTTCACCACAGGCCAGAGAATCCAAATTCCATGTAAAATTCCATATTCAAATGTACGAAAATGTGCGACGTGGCCACAGGGTAACATTTAGGTGTCGCACGAAAATGTGCGACGTGACCTCAAGGTAACATTTAGGTGTCGCACGAAAATGTGCGACGTGGCCTCATATTATTTCTAAAATATTATTTTAGAACTGAAAAATAGATTTTCTTTTTACATTTTTAAAATGTAATATTAAAAAAACTTTTTTAAAGCCAAACGTTTTAATCGTTCAAATTTCTAACGTACCTAATTTTACCAATTTACAAACTCAATGATCTCTATTCATTTGATATGAATATAGTTTTATAATATTAATTTTTAGATATTATATTAAAAAATATTGGTTTTCAGTTAATTTTTTGTTGAAATGAAATACAATAAAAAAATTAAATTTAAATGAATATATATGTATAAGTATATATATATTTTTTTCAAGGAATGTATTTTTTTATTTTTATTACTTTATATATTAAATGTTTTTTTTTGTAATAAAAACAATTAACAAATTATATAAGCTCTTTATTCAAATTAAAAAAAAACCGAAAAACCGGTTGACCGGTTTTTTCTGCAAAACCGAAACCGAAACCGGTTTTTTTAAAATTCTAATTTTCGAAGGAAACCGAAACCGGTTTTTTCAAAAGGCCGGTTTTTTGAATACTCTACTTAGCCTGTGATCGAAGGAATGTGAATAACAAATGTTGCTGTCATCTGTAAAACAAAAGAGAGGATTGGAATTACGACCGACAAAGTCGTCTAGAAAGATAAGAAAGAGAGATGGAGGAAGAACGGGACCCTGAATTTAACCAGACTCTTTTTATGCTTCCCTTAACTACCCAACAACCCGTACTCTTAATTTGTGACAGTTCGTCACAAATATGTCGAGAGAACCGTAATAGTAAAATTTCTATCTAAAATAAATACTTTTTGATTTAACTGAAACTCATTGAATGGCATCTCATCTATAAGAACTCTTATAGTGCGATCCATCAGAAAGCTCAATATGAATGGAAAGAAGTTATTACCAGCATCAAGAACAAAAAGCTGTGGCACACACAAATTTTTTTTTTTTAATTTTCAACTGAAATTAGGATTTTACTACGGAAATCCAATAATACAACTAAATATTGATTTACACAATAAAATTCGGTTAACACAGCTGAATTTTAATTTCAAAGCCCAAAATATTCAGCAATCACATTTGGATAACCGAATTTATTGATTGTGATAACTAAAATACACTTTTCAATTCGGTTGACACTTTACTTTCCTGTGTGTATGAGTGTTTTATGCTTTAAATGATCAAATACCTTGAATTGACACAAATGTTCCGAAAGAAACATTACTGTCGATCATTAGGAAATGAATTGGACACCAGATAATTAATATTAACCATGCTCTCCATAACTTTTGGAACGCATAAGCAGATTGAAATTGGGCGAAAAATACATTAACAACGTTCCAATGAAGAGAAATCTGTACGGTACCATATGCTAAAGAGGGTTGCCAATGGACGCGATAGCTTCGAAGTGAACTGTTTTAGTACCAGCACTGGTATGCCGAGCGCACTGTAATATTGACGTCGAGATTAGCAAGAAGCCTTTTAACGGCTCGAACATGAAGAAATATCTTAAGCATATTAGAATACTTTTTCGAACTCAGACAGTGGTTGATCGCTTTTCAGCAGAAATGAATTTCCAGCGAATAATTCAGCCAGAAAGTTGGCTTTATCGACTGGCTCAGTGAACATTTGGCCATCATTTATAAAAGTTGGGAACTAACATTGTCTTTTACTCTTTTAAGGTCTATTTAGACGGCAATTACTGAATGCTTCCTCAAATGATATCAATAAATTTTTCCACATCTGGTTAGGCTTAGCCAAAATCTACTTCGAGGGAATAAAATAATTCATTTTAAGCGAAATCGTTCTACTATTTTCGCAGCTGAATTAAAATTTTGGTCGAAGAACTGGAATTTCAAGTTAAATTGCCGATTAAAGTCGTTAAATTCAACTCAACGAGTTTTTTTATAAACAAAAACAGAGTCCTTTTTGGTTGCTGGTGAAACGTTACGAGGTTTGTAGATTAAAAATTATTGATTAAGATTGTGAACCGAGTTATCGTTAGGTTCAACTTTGTATTTTTCAGGTTGAGAAATGAGAAAAAGATAGATACTGGCGATCAAACAAAATGGCTGATATCTCAGAAACTAAGTGAGATTCTGTAAAACTGACAAAATGTGTGCTCCATTGATATATCAACACACTTCAAAGAGGGAGAGAGAAAGAGTAGAGATACAGGGATATCCATTTTAATACAACAATTTATTCAAATGTAACATTAGGCAAGATTGGAACGATACAGGAAACGATATGAAATGAAACGGGGAACGAAATTCGTATGTTCGCAGTGAGTTTATTTGTGAGTGTTTATAAAAATTAATACCTCTCGGACCTAACTCGTTTTCATTATCCGAGTGAGTATATTCAAAAATTGCTGCTAAGGCAAAACGTACAAAATTTATGATACGATAACAAATAGGTCCGGTCCAGAAAATGACTATTTTTTTTACTGATTTATGTGATATTACAAATAATTTAACTTCTACAATAAAAAGTTAATTCCCCGCTCTATTCCGTTTCCTGTATTCAGTATTCCAAATCATCTTGTTCTATTCTATATCGTTCTAATTTGAACAAATATTCCATTAAATTTATTTTCTTTGGCAGGATTCCTAACCAAAATTAATCCACATTTATTGCTAACAAGGAAGGTATCTCCGCGGTGAGACAAATAAAATGAACATGTTACTTTTTAAGCAGCACAATCCCAAATTAAGTCCCATTTTCATTTACTGAGACTGTAACTGATACATTTGCTGTTGTAATCCATATAAAATTTGGTAGATAGATTTTAATTATCAAAGTAGGTATCATATGAAAAGTATTAAAGAGTCCAATTCTAAAATGCATAAAATCTAGAAACAAAAAAATTTAGTACGTTTTGTATTCCATTTTTAACCTTTAGATATGAGATTGGTCCGCTAGCCGCATCATGTGTGTTAATTTTCTCTCTCCTATCATATATTTTTATTTTATAAAAATCGTTGGGTCCCAGCAGAAATACCTTCCTCATAAGTTTGCCTCATTCGTTTGTTTTTTAAAAAAGCCAGCAAAAATTATCGCTCATAGCCCAAAATTTGCAGCTCCTTTGTTGATTAAACCACAAACAAAAATACAAAAAACGGAAAAAAATTACAATAAATGATAATCAGTTATTTTTACGGAATTGGTGGGTGAAATTTCAAAATTTATTTTTAACTGATTAATCATTTGTTTTTTTTTTGATGTGTCAGTTGCTTAAATAACATTTTATTGAAATAAAAAGTAAGTGGGAAGGTTTTAAACGAAATATCATTTGATTTTTTGCATGTGAGCGAGCTACCTCCTATGGCGAGAAGCTGGTTTTTACATGAGCTAAATTTTGACTAAATTTTGGCATTTTCTAACCTAACAACTAATAGTCCAAAACTTGATATGTTTAATATTTTTATATAGCACAATATTAGTATAAACTTTCGTGTAATTTTAGGATGGTTTGCTATAATTTTATTTTTATTTATTAAAATAATATTTTAACTGAATTTCTTTCAGTACTAGGAACAGCTTTGATATGTAAAAAGAGTTGTTTTGAGAACTACTACCAACATATTTAATCAGTCCTTTTACACATTTCAGTCAAACCTACCGAACCTTGAGGATAACTGTGCACTATACATTATTATAATAGACAAATAAAAAGTGTTGGTGTAAATAGTATTCTTCTTTTAAAATATATACACCCATAGAAAGTTTATTTGAAATATATGTATGTATATGTCGATGTAAAAAAAAACTACAATACACCATTTCTTAAAATTTAAATATTTATATCAAAATCGACGAGTTGAAAATTTAGGTCAAGTAATGAATGTCAAAATTTTGATTTCAAAATGAAATAATGTCCTCAAAAGTTTTGAAAACCCCGGTTGCTGCCAAAATACTCATAAGATTTTATTTATTCTATGAAAAATACAGGTGTTGTTAAAAATACGTTACTGTCTAAGCCTAATCTTAAATCTCAAAGAAATATTTTAATTTTAGTATTAGAAATTTAGAATTAGTGTAATGCCAGTAGTGTTGAAAAATAGACAAAAAAAAAAAAATAGATATATTTTAGAGTGTATGTGTTTGTGTGTAATAAAGTAAAAAGGAATGAAAAACCTACAAACACATTCATATATAATAACAAATCAAGAATGTATAAATGTATGTGTGTATGAGATAAAAAAATGTAACAAAAAATCTGAGAAAAAAAACCTTTGTCAAAACAAAAAGTGTCTAAAATATAAGTCAAGTCAATGCTAACAACAACAACAATTGGGGTCTATCTTTGAACTAAATTTTCAAAAGAAACGATAAACGAGAGGACAAGCGTTTATTTGAGTATATATATGTGTGTGTGTGTGTGTGTGTTTACAGCGATTTTCAAAGCCAGAGCAGGGCCATATAATATTGCCAAAAGCCAAATTGTTGTTGCTGCTGTTTTATTTTTTAAAATGGAAATTTAGCAAAAAATAAATACAATTAAAATGTGGCACAAAAAAAAAACAACGATTAAAAAAAAATACATTTCTTAGCTAAAAACTAATTGCAAAGCATTATAAATACAATTATGTGAAAAAATTGTCAAAATATTAAAGAGTTTATTTTAAAGTTGTTTGATATTTTATTCTATATTTTTATAGACTTTGAATTAAAAGGTTTAAATATGTTAAAAAAAAGACAAAGCGATAAAAGAATATTAATAATAATGACACTATTCCGGATAAAGATTTCTTTTGAAATGAAATTGCAATTAGAATTAAAATAAATATTTATTGTATAAAAATATTAATAATTTACAATTATAATAATTAATAATATAATATATAAAATATAATAGAATAATATTCCGCAATGGGGTAAAATCTAAATATTTTGGAAATAATTTAGCAATTTCTTAGCGCCTGGCTGGATTACCATTAAATTGCACATAGACGTAGCTTTAAACGAGCTTAAGTCAATTGCTGGCATAGGAATAAAAAAATATTCGAGGGCGGTTCCAAAATTCGCCATTCGTAATGAGTTGCAACCCTTTTTTTGGAGCCATTAAAAATAAACGATCTCAGTAAAAAAAAAATGGCCAAAATGAATGAATTAAAGTTCGAATTGCTTCATCACGCACCTTATTTGCCAGATTTAGCACTCCCGATTTTTGTTTCGGTTTATAAAAAGCTTGTGTAGTGTTAGTTTGCCTGTAACTTGGGGGTTACACAATCAAGTTCTGCCTTTCAAGTTTTAATACACTCACACTTTTTTTTTTACTAATACACTCATACTTTTTAAAATTGATGAGAACTTGCTTTCAATTTCTCTTTCAAGTTGAGTGTGTCAATTTACGGACAAGAAAACATCTGATTATACTTCTTTTGAGCTATTTTTCGTTTTTCTTTCTACAAATATTTTGGGGCAATTTAAAACCTTTAATGGAAATATTATTAATAAAAAATAACGACGACAGTAAAATTGCTTTCAATTTGCGTGCAGTCTACGTCACAACTATCAATTCTTATGTATTTATGTGTTAACAACTTAAAAGAAAAACTTGATCGTGTGGCTGCAGGGCAACGTAATGTTATGTTTCGGCGGAACATCTTAGGCTGAAAGTCCATACAATGCATGCTGCGCTTCTTTGCGTCCTACGCGGTTGTAATTGTATGCTGCAAGTTACAGAGTACCAAAGCGTAGGATGCCTTGACGCGTATGACGCGAAAAGTATGTCTGCTTTCTACTTTTGTAAGCGTCATAAGCAGCGTACTGATCAGCTGATTTTGATAGGTTATTTTTATTTTAAAACCTACACAATGGAGGAAAAACTAATTGAAGCTGTAAAAAAAAACACAAAGTTCTTTATTTTAAATTTATTTTATTCAACAAATTTACACTACAGCTGATCAAAAGAAAAGTGTAATAAGCGTTGCTTGTAACTTGAATTTCAGTAAAGCGTATAAAGCGTATATTCGTACAAAGCGTTGACGCGAAAACGCGTGGTATGAACCTTCAGCTTTAAAAACAGAATTTTCTGTACTACATTAAGTGACAGCTAAGAGCAGCTGATTTTACCTACACTTGACTAGTTCAATTTGATAAGAGCTCTTTTTAGTTTAATCGCCTTTGACAATCTCGTTTACTTAAATTTTTTATTTATCGTTCGCTAAGCAATTTTATTATAAATATTATTCGTCTTTTTTATTGCCTTAGGTTAAATTAAAAAATAGGAATCGGACTCTGCTCTTCACAAGTGACTTATGTTTAAAAAAATAAGACATACTCTTAAGCACCAATGTCAAATCGCTATGCGCCCTCTAGTCGTTATTTAACAAAGGTTAAAAATATTAGAACTAAAAGAATTTAAATAAAAAAAATTATAAAGCAAAATGTTTTGTGAAAAAAAAAAATATATTTTTAAGGATTTCATTTACTTTCTTTAACTTTTAAATCAAATACACTGAAAGCTCCACTAACGGATAGCTCCAGCAGACGGACTGGACTGTTCCCATAGACGGACAAATATCTTGGTCCTTTCTTGGAACTTAATAAGACAATTTCTGAAATATAATTGACTATTTCTGAAATATAATTGACTATTTCTGAAATACAATTGACCATTTCTGAAATATAATTGACTATTCTGAAATAAAATTTACTATTTCTGAAATACAATTCACTATTCTGAAATACAATTGACTGTTTCTGAAATATAATTGACAATTTATGAAGTATAATTGACTATTCTGAAATACAATTAAATATTTCTGAAATAAAATTGAATATTACTGAAATACAATTTACTATTTCTGAAATACAATTCACTATTCTGAAATACAATTGTCTATTCTGAAATACAATTAAATATTTCTGACATAAAATTGACTATTACTGAAATACAATTGACTATTCTGAAATAAAATTAAATATTTCTGAAATAAAATTGAATATTACTGAAATACAATTTACTATTTCTGAAATACAATTCACTATTCTGAAATACAATTGACTATTCTGAAATACAATTGACTATTTCTGAAATAAAATTGACTATTTCTGAAATACAATTCTCTATTCTGAAATACAATTGACTATTCTGAAATACAATTGACTATTTCTGAAATAAAATTGACTATTACTGAAATACAATTTACTATTTCTGAAATACAATTGACTATTCTGATATACAATTGACTATTTCTAAAATAAAATTGACTATTACTGAAATACAATTGACTATTCTGAAATAAAATTAAATATTTCTGAAAAAAAATACAATTTACTATTTCTGAAATACAATTCACTATTCTGAAATACAATTGACTATTCTGAAATACAATTGACTATTTCTGAAATAAAATTGACTATTTCTGAAATACAATTCACTATTCTGAAATACAATTTACTATTCTGAAATACAATTGACTATTTCTGAAATAAAATTGACTATTACTGAAATACAATTGACTATTCTGAAATAAAATTAAATATTTCTGAAATAAAATTGAATATTACTGAAATACAATTTACTATTTCTGAAATACAATTCACTATTCTGAAATACAATTGACTATTCTGAAATAAAATTGACTATTTTTGAAATAAAATTGACTATTTCTGAAATACAATTCACTATTCTGAAATACAATTGACTATTCTGAAATACAATTGACTATTTCTGAAATAAAATTGACTATTACTGAAATACAATTGACTATTCTGAAATAAAATTAAATATTTCTGAAATAAAATTGAATATTACTGAAATACAATTTACTATTTCTGAAATACAATTCACTATTCTGAAATACAATTGATTATTCTGAAATACAATTGACTATTTCTGAAATTAAATTGACTATTACTGAAATACAATTTACTATTTCTGAAATACAATTCACTATTCTGAAATACAATTGACTATTCTGAAATGCAATTGACAATTTCTGATACACAATTGACTATTTCTGAAATGCAATTGGGAAAGGTGTAGATTTGTGGTTGTTTTTACTACAGTTATAATTGGAAAAATTTCTCAGATTTTTACTGTAAATTTTAGTACATTTGTATGATATTTTTACTACATCTATCAGTTGATATTTAACAGTTAAAAATAACTATGTATTTTTTTTTTTGTTGATTTTAATGCAAAGACAGTGTATAACTTTTTAACTACAAATACAGTTATTTTTAGCTATCATTTGTAGTTTTTTCTGCCTATATCATTTCAAAATTTTGATTTATTTCTCAATCACTTTAATACCCAACACATTTTATTTCCTCCACAAATAATAATAAAAGCCATCGCTGCTTTATACACCACAGTTTAATGCCTTCTAGGCGAAATTTAAAAAGAAAAAAAAAAGAAAATAAATTCTCTACTGTATCTATAAACAACAAAACAAAAGAATAAACGGAAGTAAATACGAGCACAACGGAAGCTAGATTATTTTTAGCGTCAAGCATAAATGATGGCAACTACGTGACACATCAACTAATTGTCGTGGAAATAACAGCAACACCAATAATATCAACAACATACATACAGCAAACTGACTTAACTACAACTGACTTTACTACAATTGAAATACGTGGCTGGTACAGATTTTTGCTGCCAAATTCCAAAAAAAAAAAAAAAAATTTATATTTTTATACAAAAAAAGGAAAAAAAAAAGTATAAAAAATATGTTTTATTCTTTTTGGCAGATTCGACAACATTTTAGTGGAAAGCATAAAACTGAATGAATTGCTTCAATGATTTCTTTAATTTGGTTTAGGTTTTTTCTTTAAAGGCAAAAAGTAAATAAGAAAAAAAAATAAAATAAAGTAAGTAATACACAAAGAAAACAACAGTAGTGTATTTGTCTGGCAACAACACATTTAATTTTAGTTAACTTAACTTTTATTCTCAATTCGATTGCAGATTCTGTTAATTTTCTTTTAACTCACCTCACTGCAGGTACTTCTAATATATCCCATTCTACAGATGTATAAAATTCTGATAAATCCACACCAACTTCAACAACATTTGTACCATTTAATTCATCAATATGGCGTAAATCAACCTGGAATTGAAAGCAACAAGAAAGGAAAACATAAAAAGGGATTTAACCATTTGTTAACACATGAAAAGTCATTTATTTCAAATTTTTATAAAGGAACATAAAACAACATGAAAAACATCAAGAAATTTCTTCCTTAAGTAAACGCCTACGAGGCAAAAACAAAAAAAAAAAAATATAATAAAAATACTGACTAAACGAAAAACGAAATAAAAACCTATTTACAATATATCATCATCATTATTTTTCATATTTTTATGAACATAAACTAAAAACACTAATAATGATGAGATGTTGTTGATGCTACCACCTACTGCTGATGATGATAATGATGATGATAATGATGATGATAACGATGATATTTTAACAAACGGAAATTGTAACTGGAAAGGCATTGACGGAAATTAGTTTAATAAACTATTTCCTACTGTACTCTATTTACTTTATAGTTGTATATTTATTACAAGTTGTAAACTAAACGTGTTATCCTTATTACATTTTTCAATGTAATAAATACACCTGGGAATAGATTTTCTTTCATTTAACATAATTTGATTTAATGTAAGACAAATTTTAATTGGCATTTTTAGACTAAAAACTTGTTGAAATTGAAGGAAAAGGTGAGAGTAATTTTGTTGCCAAAAAAAAAGGAAGCATGATGCCATAAAATATATTTTGAAATTGATATTTTATATGATAGATATTCAAATTTTGTTAAAATTGTTTATAAAGCAGACCAGAGTATTAAGAGAATTATTTCCCTAATTCCTTTGATTTTAACAGAATTTTAATTTTGGGAATACATTCCCTGACCTTGAAGAAATTCATTCATTTTACACTTCACATTTATGAGAAGGTGTATATCAGTTTTTCATTCCGTTTGTAAGGTATCAAAATATTTATGCCCCCTTTGTATTTTTAAACCGACGTAGCCATGACCGTTGCTCATTTTTACCAAGATTGTAACGGGTGGTTAAATTTTAATGGCCGATGTTGAATGTGAACAACACCTAAACGTCAAGTTTTTTTCTGCATTTCATTTGACATTTCTCAATTTCAGACTTACTCAATTTGAACCATGAAAAAATACACAATCGAGCAACGCGTTAAAGTTGTTCAGGCTTATTATGAAAATGGGCGTGCAAATCAAAATGCATATCGTGCACTTCGTAATTTTTTCGGTCAATTTAATAGTCCAAATGTGCGTACAATCGGAAAAATCGTGCAAAAATTTGAGCAAACCGGGTCTGTAGGTGATGTAAAAATACCAGTAAAATACAGCTCGTACTGCAGAAAATATTGCTGCTGTTCGCGATAGTGTGGCTGAAGAGCCGTCCACCTCAACATTATGCATTAAGACTTACATTTACACGCTTACAAGGTGCAATTTACTCATGAACTAAAGCATCTTGACCATTCCAAACGTCTTCAATGGTCCGAATGGTGTCAAGAAATGGCAACAGTGGATGATCAATTTTCGAAGAAAAACATCTTCAGTGTTGAGGCACATTTTCACCTCAGTGGATTCGTCAATAAGCAGAATTGACGCATTTGGGCGAATGATAAACCAAGAGTGATTGTTGAAAAACCAATGCACCCACAAAGAGTGACTGCCTGGTGCGGTTTATGGGCTGGCGGCATCATCGGGCCGTATTTTTTTTCCAAAATGAGGCCGGTCAGGCAGTTACTGTGAATGGTGTTCGCTATTGTGAGATGATTACGAACTTTTTATCGCCCGAGTTGGAAGATATGGATGTGAACGATATGTGATCTCAATAGGACAGTGCCACTTGCCACACAGCTAACGAAACAATGGGTCTTTTGCGCGACAAATTCAATGGCCGTGTTATCTCACGTGGTGGCGATGTCAATTGGCCGCCAAGATCATGTGATTTGACACCGTTGGACTTGTTTCTTTGGGGTTATTTGAAAGAAAAGGTGTACGCCGATAAGCCAGCAACAATTCAAGAGCTAAAGGATGAGATAATTCGGCACATTAACTGCATAGAACCTCAATAATGCCTCAGCGCCATCGAAAATTTGGACCATCGGATGGAGGTGTGCCGCCGCGACCGGCCATTTGGCCGCTACTTTGTTCCATACATAATTGAACCATAACATATTATCATAATAAAAAGAAATGACAATAATTTCCTAAATAATTTGTGTTTTATTCAAAATCAACATCGGCCCTTTTAATTTAACCACTCTTTATAAAAATGCTGACTAGTTTAGTATTGAAAATGAGCGAAATCGGTTTAGCGATAAAAAAGTTATGAATGAAAATGTGAAGATACAAATTTGTATTAAAATTTCATACACTGATAAAATTTTCGTTCATAGTATTAATGAATCATAATTTTTTCATTATTTGTATGAAACTTTCACAATGTTTATGAAAACACTAATTAAAAAAGGCTTGAATTCGGCTGTGCCGAATCTTTGAATACCCACTCCACCAATATCCTAAATAAATGTTCTCTACTGTTTTTGATAATGTAAAAAAGTTCAGAAGCAAAATTATGGAGGTGAAAAACATTTTTGGAAGTGAACAACTTTTTTTTGGATGTGAAAACAAATTTTTTGATGGGAAAAAAAAATTTTGAGGTGAAAAAATTTTTTGTGGTGAAAAAAAATTTTAGTGGTAAAAAAAATTTTTTTAAATGAAAATATTTGAAGTGGATATAAAATATTATTTAATTCCAAGGGACTGGTTAAAAAACGAAAGAAAGTATTTTTCTTGCCAGTCGATACTACGACATTGTACTAAAATATACTAATTTGTATGGAAAATTTAGAGGTACCTTCAGATTTTCACTCCTTAATTTTTAATTGTTTAGTTTCAATATCAAACTGCTCAATAGACATACGAACAGACAGACGGACGTCGGTAAATCGACTTGAAATCACATAAGGCTCACGAATATATATTATGGGGTCTTAAACCTATATTTTGACATGTTACAAACGGAATAACGAACTAATACATACACTCACCATTTATGGTAGGGGTATAATAAAATTCATAGAGTTAATACAAAATTTCTGTAGATTAATGATTCCTTTCATTAAAATTGATGTAGTAAATTAGGTTTTATTGATTCAATGAACTATTCATTGTGTTGATGGATAAATTCATTAATACTACTGTATTAACGTCTGGCCAGACATCATAAGGTGAATAATTTTTTATATTAACCTAAAATTTTGTTTTACCTCAAAATTCTTTTTTTACCACACATTTTTTTCACCACAAAAGTATTGTTTTTATCACAAATATTGGTTTATATATAAAAACGGTTTTACACCACTAGCAATTTTTTCACCACGAAAATGTTTTCTCAATTTCGGTTTTTATTATATTATCTGTTACAAAAATAATGTTGAGTGTATATAAAAAAAAGCCGGTAAAGCCTATTTATTGCCTTTACTTTTTTTTCATTGCATCAATTACATAAGTTATTGACTTTGGCCCAGTATTATCAGCCCAGCAAAAACAGAGTTTCAACTACTTACCAGCCTATTTACTTGCTTAATTATTTTTGTTCGCGATGTCCAAAAAGTAATGAGTGGTCATTACCTTCTCACTTACAAAAAACACAAAGTAATGGGTGGTCATTACCTTCTCGCTTACGAACAGCCAAAATATAATGAGTACCCATTACTTTTTGGACATCGCGAACAAAAGTAATTAAGCGCGTAAATAGTCTGGTAAGTATTTATGTATACCATGTTTTTGCTGGGAGACTTTTTATATGCAACCGATACTCTTTATTTTTGTTCGCGTGTTTTATAAACAGGGTTTCTTATGGGTTTTTCAACCCATAGAGAACCGTGAAAAATAAAGCTCTCTCTAAAAATCACCCTCTTTGGCACTAAAGCCAGTATTTAAAAGGGAATTCCCCCCATCATTTATCGAAATAAAAGACACAAAAATACCGGTATACCTTAGATTTGTATTCTCTATTACATATCTGAGTTTGATCCAAACCGGAGGGTAAGTGTTGGTGGATTCACTTGTTAGTCTCCTCAGAGAAAATACATCATAAAATTTATGATAAATTTCCTAAAAGGTGGGGCAGTAAATATCATCCTATTGGAAAGTGGTGCCATTTTTGCAAATGACATCGTATGTCAATTTGGTGTTGATATTCATTAGGTAGATACGTGTGAAATTTATAGTGAATAACAATGAATCGCTATAAGCCTCAAGAACGCGTGATTTGAGAACTCAACAAAGTGGATGATTTTCTATCAAAATTTATCAATAGCATTACACCCCCACAATGTTATCATGTGGTGTACAGCTAAGTTGGAAAACATTATTTTATCGAGGGAGTTGACGGTAACGCTGCTAAGGTGAACGGTGACCGTTATAGATCCATGCTGACTGAATTTTTCTTACCGAATGTTGATGATCTGGACTTAGACGACATGTGCTTCCAACAGGAACTCAGAGTATGCCTTTTCAGCGCGTGTAATATCGCGTTTGGGTGATTTGACGTGGCCAGTCAGATCCCCCAATTTGACTTGTCCAGTCAGATCTCCCGAGTTTACTGTCTCGTAGTTCTGCCCCTGGGATATTTGATGTCGTTGGTGTTCGCGAACAAGGTGCGAAGACCTTAGAGGAATTAAAGAACAACATTCGAGCCTTTATTGACAACGTGACACCACAAATACTTTGCAAATGGTAATCAAACGAGCCTAAATTTGCATCAACGCTGCCAACGGTCGTTTGTCGTACGTAATTTTCCACAATTAATTGAAACAAAATTTATAAGTGTGAATAAACATATTGCGTTAAAAAACAAATGAGTCTTCACTTTAAACAAAAGTTATAGCGAAAGAAAATCAGATCATTGTAACACTTCATTCACAAATATTTTACTAATATGATCTGATAAACTTTTGCCTGGTTTGAAATTTGCCTGGTACCTAAGTAAGGCGAAAAATTAAATGAAATGAAAAAATTACCCGGAAAAAATTACAATTGTTTAAGGTAAAGTAGTGCTCCGATGCTTAGTAAAATTCGAACCTACATGAGAACGCACAACAAGCCGACTTAAGGGTTTGTTCTATTTTTGAATATGAGTCAGATCCCAGCAAAAATAAATGGAAGTGATTCTTAAGGAATTAATTTTTCATTGATTCTAAAGTATCGTTTAGTTCTGATTTTTCTCTTCTAAGGAAGTTCTTTTTCACAACTTATAAAAATGTGATTTTTAATGAAATTAAACACTTTTCAAATCTAAGTAAAAAATTGATTGTAGTAAAAGTTGCAAGCATTTCGAATAGAGATAAATAAGGCCCGATTGCTGAATTTCCCGCTAAAATTTACCGAACAGTAAAACTCAAACTTTGTATAGGAAACAACAACAAATATGTCAGTTGAATTCCCAGATAGAAGCTAACGGGAGATTGTGAAACTGAGGCTAAGGCTCGATTACTGATGTCCTGTAGAAATCTAAATTACAAATTCAAAATTTATTTAGGAAGAACAAAAGATTCAATTTTTCACTAAACCATAAGAAGGGCTTTAGATGCAATGAAAAAGGATCATAAAAGAAAACTTCAACCCTATGACACCCCTATGTAAAAATCATTGGTTCCGATCCAAATTTTCACAACACCGGAATCAAAATCACTGCTTCTAATATCTTGACTTTCGATTTCTTTTTTTCAACATGATCTGATTTAGAATTTAACTCGGACCTGGACCAATTATATATGAAAGTGTAAGCACCCCATCTCTCAGTTTTCAAGCTATGGTCCCTTTTCTCAAAAAAAGAAAAAAAAAAAATAATAACAAAAAGGCTTCAACCATTTCGCCAGCTCTGCATCAGATGTCGGGCAACAACTGTTCTATGATTTATCATCTTGCGTAATTACAGTGATGCCATAACTGAAACCCTTCATCTCCCCTCTATTTCCCTTTCCAAAGAAAACAACACATAAAGGAAGTATTTCCCAAGTGTTGCTTCTCTTAAAAAAAGAATATGAGGACAATTTTTTTCCTCAGTGTAACAATGAAAAATTTAATTATTCTAGGAAAATCACAAATAGTTGAATTCTTAAATACTCACCTGAAACCCATCATATGTCCAACTGCCAAATTTCATAACACACGTCTGTTCATCAAAAGGAAAATATTCAACATCTATTTCACATGAACTTTTATAAATAGCAGGTGGTCGCCATTCAACACGTCCTGTATAGTTGAGCGTAGCCTTAGTTGCTAAAGTTACTTCGAAATTTCCATCAGCACTAAAATGAAAGGGGAGAAACAGATGGAGAGCAAGAAACCATCGTGTCAATGTTATTTCTAACATACAAAAGGAGGAAATTAAAAATGGCACAAACAATATGGCGGATCGAAAATGGAATAACAAAAGGCCTGATTAAAGTCTTAAGTTGACAGATTTATATGTTATTATTCAAACAAGATATTGGTAAAGACATTTAAAAAAAATGGAATTTTAAAAAAGAAATGAAAAATTTTAAAAGGGATTTTAATAAAATACAAGTGTGTAGTATGTTGACATATTTGTTTGAAAGTATTTTCTTTTTACAACTTACTTATTATACAACACAATATCCGGTCGCCATATATGATCACTGGGTACATGTAACATTTCGACACCACCATATTCTTTTGGTTCCCATTGCAGCTTGTAATCATACCAGGATTGTTCCACCCACAAGTTGGTTGTCATGATTTGATTTTTCAAATTGACATCAATCAATTGTGATAATTTTAATTTAATGCGTACGGTTAGAGCATCTGTTACATTGACAACGGGTCGTACTAATTTGTTGTAGTTACTGAGAAGATCGTCGTATAGACGTTTAGCATCGGGATTCGATGTGCTGCCTGGAAAAGGAAGGAAGAAAGAAATTAAGAAAGAATTCATAAATATGTATCATCGCCATCACCATCATCATCATCATCCTTTAAAAACAATAAAATTTATTATTATGATTATTCACATGTAATAAAAGTTAATTGATTCAGCTTTTTGTTTTCTTTTTGCTTTGTCTATATTTATCTTTTATGTCTATTTGTTTGTTTTTATTTATATTGTTGAACATATATTTTATTATATACATCCATACATACATTTGCGCCCATGTAAGTGTGTGGGTGGATTAAATGTTTCATAATTTAGTCATTATCCAAACAAATAAAAATGGTGTCATAAAAATATTGTTATTTTGTGGTTGGTTATCATTCCCAATGATTAAATTTAATTGCCGTAAAACACATGGTTGGTCATTATATATTGCAAAACAATTGTTGTTTTTGTACTTTAATAACTATAAAATCCCGTTTATAAGTGACATAAGAGCAGTTAGGAATATTAATAATAAAACGTATTTTATTATGGAGGAGATGGTGGAAAAACAGGCAAAGTTTTTGGTTTTATTAATAAAAATAGTTGGGTAGTAAAACTATTGTGTAAATATAACTGCTGAAATTGTATTATTAGGTGATGATTGAGTTTTGTTTTAACATAGAATATTATTTATGTAGTTGGAATTTCGACTTTTATCTGGGGAGGTATCGACTTTTATCAGGGGATCCAGATGATACAAATTTGGGGTATATCAGGGAATACATTTTTGCTCCTTGTAAAGGTCTTGGTCTTTCTTGTATAGGTTCTTTGGTCTTCAATTTTGTGCCCCTTGTGTTTCAATTTCTCTTGCAGAACGTTTAATTCTATTTCGTTTCTTTGTCTAGTGTTTCAGTTTTAACTAATTTATCTGGCATATTTGAAATATGAAGTTCCGAGTCAAAGCGGTTCGGGCAGACCCTTAGGATATTGTTGAAAAAGAGAAATCGAAAAAGAAGATGCTCTTCACACAAGAGTCAGCTTGTTGTGCGCTCTTTTGGTACGATAGTTTCCATCCTTATATATTTCAGGAACTTTGTCCGAAATTCCTCAGTCTCCACCAGCCAAATTTGATATATTGCACCAGCTAAGTGTTGAACCCCAATCTTTGCAAAGGCCAGACAGTAACAAAGATAGTATTCTAGGTCTCGTCATCCTCCCTACAGGCCCTACAAGTCACCGAGTCCGCACGGCTTAATTGGGATAGTTGTGTTCTTCGCGTTGAGTGCTTGGTGAGAATACTTACAAATTACCAAGTTTCTTTTTACGGAGTTTTAAAATCCCCTAAGTTTCTCTCCTATCCGGACCTCTGCATAGAATTATAGTGATTACTGTTTATGGGTCCACTCACGTACTTAACAATTTGAATTCGCTCAAAGAATAACCTTCTTTGGTCACTTTTGTCAGCCATCTGCGATGTTACAATCCCCGAAACCCATATAATCTCATAACGATCCTTGGTTGAGAAGTTATTGATTTCCTCCTTACAACCGATGATCTTACAGAGATCGAAGAGATTGTCTAGATAGTCTCTTGAGCATTCCGTGCCGTTCCGTAGCCGAGGCGGTTTGGGTAGGCCGAATTTTATCGCAGAGTATATTAAGGTATATTCGAGGTCCTTATAAAAATCTAAGACGTTCTAGCCCTGATAGCGTCTAAATGAGATAGAGAACTGAAATTCAGTTGGAATATGTTCTAAAACCCATTTTCTTGCCAATATTCATAATTTTTTGAGAAGACCAAAATTAGATTTATATAATATTTATATTCGCGAATTTCACTTTTAGAAAAAAAAAAACAATGATTTTCATTAAAATTTCTTATTACTAAATAATCCAGCAAAACTTGCTATTACCAGGTAATGATCCAACAGCTAGATTTGATATCAGGGCATATATCGACGGTTCAATTTATAGTTGTGGGTTAGATTCTGGGCTGTTCTCTGGCAATTTATATAAGGCTGCTTCAGGTTACCCGATCACACTCTTGTGAAAGGTTGAAGCTCGGGGAACCGTGGGTATCTTTGTCGATGGCCAGGCTTAGCTTTTGTTCTTGAGCTCGTATATTTCATCTTCTATCCTTGTCGATCAGTGTAAGGATGGGTCCCCCGTAACAAGAACTATTTTCTATCCTTTCCAAAAAATAGGAGTTTTCTAGGTTCATAAAATAGGCATTTGTTTGATCAATAATTTCATCGTTGGAGCTAAATCTCTTTCCACCGAGCCATTTCTTTAAGTTTGGAAATAGTCACTGGGGGCTAAATCCGGAAGACAAGTTGAATAAGGGGGCAATTCGTAGTCTACTTCATGGATTTTTGACATGTAAACTAAGCTGTCACACGATTCCGTTGGTGGTCGATTGTAAGCAAACGCGGCAGCCATCTTGCGGAAAGCTTTCTCATACCCAAGTGATCGTTCAAAATTGAAACCACTGAGTCATGTAACATGCCTATGTCTTTCACAATCTATCGCCAACACAATATCGTGAATTTTTCAATTGTTTTGGGTGTAGAAACCTCAACTGAGCGTCCAGAACGTTCGGCATCTTCCGTGCTTATAAGGCCACAACGAAAGTCAGTAAACCATTATTTTTCCATTAAAATCGATGGTGCAGAGTTCCCATAGTATTTATCAAGCTTTCCCTTTGTTTGATTGTCGTTTTTTTTATTTTGCAAAAAATAATGTTTAATGGAAAAAAATCCACAAGGTTGTTTGTTTTGCACAGCTGTTAAACTTAAAGTAAATGACGGAACTTGCTCACTTAACAGTAGTCTATTAACAGGTGGTACTTGATGGGAGCATTGTTGCATTTCATATAACTACGAGGGAAGTTTAAAAAGTCACGGACTTATTGATCCGCCCTCGTATCTTAAATGTCTCTACAGCGTTGTCAATCGCGTCACCGCTGGTAACCATTAAGGGTGGGATCTTCGAGCACTCCAGAAGTCGAGGGGCAGATGGGGTGGACTGAACACTTGTTGGGCCGCGAGGCTCACGTGACGTCTACGATGTGGAGCGTACTAATAAAGATCTTTCGAGATGAACGGCCGTGCTGGCGAGATGGACGGTCACTGGCTAATAGGTAGACACGGAAGCAGACTAGGGCGGGTGCGCAATGTACAATGGGTTAGGTGTGACATACCGTGTGATATTCTCCAGTAGGTCATCTTCTCCGTGATTGCCCGGCACTGCAGGGCATCCGACATACAACTTTGGGAGATTATATACTGGACGGCCTATCGGTGATAGGATTCAGCAATTTTCTCTGTTACCTTAATCTTTTGGGTTGGGTCTAGTTCTCCGATTATCAGCTCCCTGCGGGTAGAGTCGCATTTTTACTGTAATTTATTCTTACGAGAGCGTGAATAAGTGGAATATACAAATCTGTCAGTACCTACACTTTTATCAAATAACACCTTAACAGTATTCACCATCGTATTTTGCACACGATGCAAAAAAGTTCAGACTAAAATTTGCATTTTCTTAGCCTTGAATAGTTATGACGACCTAACTGTCCATGTTTGCATTGTGTGCAAAACGTCATTGTGAGTACCCATATTATTTTAATATGGGGGTGTCGTTGGAAGTGAGTGGTTACCTAAAGCTTCCGAGTATTAACAAGAAAGTACTACAATAAGTAGTTACTTGTAATGTTGGCAGTAGGACTTAAAATAAGGAGGGGGTTAAATTAGTTAAGGCTTTTTTCTAGCTCCGAATCTGCAGACACCAATGATTTTTTTGAGTCGATTAATAAAACTATCCTAACAGAATATAATTAATTTATTTGTTAGCTAGATATTTTGTAGCCTAGTTACTAGGTAATGCCTGAAATAGAAACACCCTATTATCAAGACTTTTGCTGGGAAACCATAAGTAAAATTTATATGTAGTTCACATGTTTTTTTTTTATAAAAGGAGTTGAATAAAAGTATTTACTGGAACCGAATTAGGCGGTTGGAAAAATTTCGGATATCATAATATATCCGTATTTGTGTGTAATTATTTTCCTATCCCTTAAATACTAAACTGTAAACTTAAATATAAAATTCTTTGACTTTAATTTAAACTTGTTTTCAAAAAAAAAAGTGTTTCATCCATACCACAGTACTACTGAAAGCAACTTCATTCAAGGGTAAATATTGTTAGTTATAAAATTTTATAATGATTGTTGTTTGGCCTTTAATAATTGTTGTTGTTGTTGGTTTTAGTTCTCTCTTTACCAATCGTGTTACCAGGTGAAGGTTGTTTTGAAGTCATTTTCACTTCAACGTATACAAAAAAAAAAAAAAAACTTTGTTTTAAAAACTTTCTCAATTTAATTTTATCACTTTAGTTAAGGTTTTTTTGTTGTTGCCAGTTTATTTACATTTTTTTTCTAGCACATTCATACTTATATAAAAAAAAACTTGGTGTTTGTTATTCATAACATTTAACATGACCAAAATCAATGTTGGTTGTTATTCTGTTTGTGTTATTTTGTGTATCAATTTACTGTGTACTGTAAAACAAAAACTGTGTGGGTGTGTGTGTGTGCACAACCAATACAAATAAATAAATATCTATATCCAGGAAATGATGACGATGAAGTTTATTATGGCGATGATGATGTTTTCGTTGTTGATAAAAGTAGATTTGCATATTATTTATCCTTTAGGTGTTTGGTGTGGAAATGGTATGTGTGTATATGCAGCAACATCAGCAGCAGCGTCAGGCAATTGGTCACTTGGCATAATAAAAATTAAGGAATTCCGGAAATGTGTAGGGGCAGGTGGAATAAAGTTGGCAGTCGGGTGAAGTGAAAAATTGCAGCATTTTTTTCAACAAATTTATAAATTTTTAGAAATTCTAACTACTGTGTATTGTTGCTTTTGAAAAATTTTGTCACACATCAGAAATTTATAAAAAGGAGGAATATTTGTGAATATTACCAAATTACTGAAAGGAGTACCATATTAAATTAAGGTTCTTATAGTACCATAAAAAGTACGGTAGTACAATTTTTATTAACCCTGAACTCTACAGTGTTTTTGTTACAAATAATATACAAAATTTAGATGTAAAAACATTATTGAGGTGAACTTTTTTTTTTTTTTTTTTGGGTGACAACAACTTTTTAAGTAAAAATAATTTTTGTGGTGAAAAAAAAATATTTGAGGTGTATATAGTTAAAATATTATTCACCTCTGGTGAAAAAATATGAAAAAATATTTTATTCATTAGACGCTACTTTAGAATCGTACTATGCTAAAATACACTATTTCATATGAACAGTTTAGAGGTATCTTCCCCTTTTTATGCATAAGTTTTAATCCTCTCGACCAATTTTGCTTATTTATAATTGTATCTATCAAACGTTGATAAAAAATATCATTAATTGCTTTTTGGGAGCTGAAAAAAACTTTTACCCACTTCACACCACCTTCCGATATATAAAAAGCGTTTAATTTAAAATTCAGGCGTTAAAGCAAAAACAAAATAATAACAGCCACAAAAATAATAATCATCAAATTGTATGTTTTAACAGTGGTGGCTGAAGTAACATCATTTGGATTATGTTTGAGGGAAAAAAAATTTGAAAATCATTTCAATGATTTGAAAATATGTATTCAAAATTTGCTGCAAATCCTAAAATGTTTTAATTTATGCTTTTTAACATTTGATAAGTTATATTGGTTACTATTTGGGACAAGTCTTAGATCAGCTGGAAGTTTTCTAACCTAACATAAATTAAAATTTTTGTATTTAAAAATATTGGCACAATTATGAATTTTATATTCATATTATTTACATTTATATAAATAATTTATATTCCTTAACAACACTGCTATTTCTTTACCCCTTGCTGTTAACAAATATATGCAAATACCACCATCAACATTTCCTCCACCACCTTCAGTTACCATCAACATTAATATTTATTTTCACTGGAATTTATTTGCCCTATAAACTTGCCTACACTGCATCAATGCCTGCAATAAATACTTTTAATTTTTTTTTTTGCAATCCTTGCAAAGTATAATGAAATAAAATAAAATTCAACAAAACTACAAAAATTGTATATTTTCAACAATTTACTTTGTGGTCATTTTAATCCTTTGTAACATTTAAATTTAAATGCTGTGGTATTTTCCGTTTCAGCATTCAAATTGAAATGAATGTGAATGAGATTGAATATAAAATTAAAATAAAAAAAAAAATAAAAAATAATTTTCATATTAACCCTCTCAAAACCACAGTCCTGGGTACAGATATAAATTGTACACGAAAAGAAAAAAATAGTGAAAGTTTAATTTAAAAGTAATTAAACTTTTTGCTAAGAGCTTAAAATAAAACTTGAAGATGTTTTAAAGTACATTAGTTTACAAATTGATTAAATTTGTATGCGTCAGTGAAAAGGAGAGCCTTTCAATGCTGTATACAAACATCTGTTTATATATTAACCGATTTTCAATAAATTATCCACATACTATGTAATAAAAAGTAACCCAAATACCATGTTATAAAGTAGCCCAGCAAAAAAAAAAAAAAAAAATGGTAGTCATTCTGTGACTATAACTTCTTTCATTGCTTCCCAAACTTCGGTTGACATTTTTTTATGATTTTCTAGTGTTATTCTAAGGCACTTCCAAAAGAATTCATGTAAACCCGATGCATATCTTAAAAAAATCACTCTTCATTACTTCTAAAGCATATGTTGTAGTATATCGTATATTTTTTGAATCTAAAGCATTTATTCAAATTGAAAAAAATAGTTCTGATAAATTTTTTTAATTTTTTTATTAAATCATTTTTCATACTATATGAGCATAATGCGTATTTTGGTTTGGACAGTCAGATCCCCCGATTGGACTATCCCAGGCTTCTTCCTCTGGGGATATTTCAAGTCGTTGGTTTGCAACAACGCCGACGGCGGCCTTTTGTCAGACATTATTTTCCACAATTAATTGATATTTATGAGTGCTAATAAACATAATTAGTTAAAAGCAAAACGAGTTCTCACTTCAAACGAAGGTTATAGCGAAAAAAAATGAGATAATGGATTTTGCCCCAGACTACACAGTAGACCGTCCCAGAAAAAAAAGTTCGCCATACACCAGCAAATATAAAGTGTTTTTGAAAGGCAATTTCAAATATATATATTTATATATATTTTTTTTTTTGCCGAACGTAGAGGTCGCCTTTTTAAATTTAAAGCCTGATATATCGATTTTTTTTTTGTCTCTGGGAGAGACCAATATTTGCTCTAAGGTCCATGGACCTCAGGTGTTCCGTTCTAGTGCTAACCCCCCAAATCTCAGATCCTTGCAGCCTAATATGTGACCCTAATGTCAGAAAATTATACAGAATTGACCGTCCAACGTTGCACAGGCGGAATAGTGGCCACATGACCCAAGAAACAGGCGACCATTTGCTTCGCTATGCTTCTTCCACGAAAAACTTTTGTTGGATTTAGCTCGTCTTGGAATACCCACACGTTCGATTGCTGTTTCGGCTTTCGGCTCATACGCATATATCCATAATTCGTCACCTGTCATGATTTTATACACGTTTTTGAAGCAGCACGGTCGAGCCTTTTTTTGAGCGATTGATAACTTATGAAGAGATCGAGAACAATTTTTTTTACAACTATGTGTTAATGCAAAATCGAATGTATTGAAGTGGAAATTATGTGAAAGGATGCCTTTTTCTGACAATATGTCACATGACCATCAGGCATTATCAGTTTACACACTGCATCGATGTTTTGTGGCACAACAACAGATTTTGGATGACCTTCTTGGAATTCATCGGCGACCGAACTATGACCGCGATTGAATTCGCTATACCAACAAAGAACTGAGTTCATCGACACATTCTTGTTTAGATAGTCCAAGTTGAAAGTTGTGAAAAATAATCCAACGAAAAAATTCTCCTTAAATTTCTATTTTTTGGCAAAATTGATTTTCTAAACTCACTGTATATAAAAACGTTGTGAGTACGTTGATGCTAAAAAATGTCAAACTTTATTATGGTGTTGCCATATTTTAGCTATTGACATAAGTGATGCCAGTTCCCAAAATATAAATAGTACCCCGTATTGTTGCGCAAAAACATGTTTCTTACTGATCATATTATGATCACTAGATTCATACTATGATCATCACGAATTTCAATTATAACAGTTTTGCATATATTATGATAAAATAATAATAATTTTGTTATCATATGATAATTATATTATTATTACTATTATGTTTGGCACAATCATAAACCCTAAACTATATGATGCTCTTCAAATATGATTGGCTAGACATGTTTAATTCTGTATCTGATTGCACAAACAGATTTACTACAAAAATCCACAAAAGTAAATTAAGGGAAATACATTTTGCTTAAGTTTATATCTATAATTTCAGTGTACTATAAGTAAAATTATACAGTTTATAAATCTAAAATATGTTTTTATATATTAAAAACCATTCATAATTATTTTTTATGACACTTAAAGAATATGAGATTTTGTCAAACCATAACACCACAACAAAACTACGGTGGTTGACCTTTTCCTTTTAAAATTATTTAAAGTAATTCAAAAAAGAAAAATAAACTGGCCATACCCACTTAACAGCAAATTATGTAGGAAATATTCCTAAGGGAGTTTTGTAAATATTAAGTAACTTTGGACAATGGTGATATGATGAGGTAAATGTAAAGTACATATAAAATGGTATAAAAAAAAACATAAATGCCAGTGTGTTTTCCCACAGAATACAAAAAAAAAAAAAAGTGGTAGTGAAATTTAAATATACGAATTTTTTTATGTAATGTGCTGCCAGTTAAATTTTTTCGCCACGTCGCCATTCTAAATTTTGAAGTACCCATTATTGTCATAAAGAAAAAAATTAATTCCTCAAATATTTTAGTGAATGTTTTTGAAAAGCACACATTTTTATATAGAAAACTAGCAAGGAAGGTCTGCTCTGTGGTTCACTCTAATTAAGATTTAGTTGTAGAGAACACAAAATTAATGAACTTGTATTTTTTTTTATAAAGAATGAGTCTAAAACCATTATCTGATTTTCTTAAAGATTATTCGCGCTTAACTTTGTTTCAATTAATTGTGGAAAATTATGTCCGACAAATGGCCGCTAAAGGCGTTGATACAAATCTGGATTCTTATGAATACATTTTACCAACGACTTTAAATATCTCCAGAAGAAGAAGTCCGGGACAGTTAAATCGGGGGCTCTGGCGAGACAACACGCGCTGGGAATGCATCCTGTAAAATGCAAATCTGGATTCTTTTGAATACATTTTACCAACGACTTCAAATATCTCCAGAAGAAGAAGAAGTCCAGGACAGTTAAATCGGGAGCTCTGGCGAGATAACACGCGCTGAGAAGGCGTCCTTTAAAATACGCGTTGTGTCATGTGGAGTATGACAAGAAGGACATTGCTGTTTGATACACATCTCCACAAAATCAACATCGTCAACTTGCGGTAGGGAAAATTCAGTCGGATGCGGTCGTACTTCACCGTGCTTCATCAATTATTCGTGCCGTTCCCCAGAACCGAGAATTTTGGCAATTGACGTGGCAGCTGATATAAAAATTGACCTCATCGCTCATTAATAATTTTGATGGATAATCATCCACTTCCTTGTTGAGTTCCAAAAATGCGCTTTTTTTGGCATATATAAATATAAATGTTCGCACGAATGTCAAATAAAACTGACATACGATGCCTTATGCAGAAATGGCAGCACTTTTCAATAGGGTGATACTTATTGCCCCACCTTGTATGTGGGTAATATATAAATTCAAAGTGCACATATATATCAGTTAAACTATTGAGGATCCACTTGAATTGCATTTTTCAAAAAAATTTTTTTAGGCCCTATTTGTGAATGTCCCGTTATAATTTTGCCAACAATTAAATTCAATAAAAATGTATCAGTTAAAGTCTTCTTTAATGTGGGTAACTTATCGCAATCATAACCAGAGCGTAGTAATAACCATTGTTAACTGCATACAAATTTGACATTCATAACTATTGTTAAGCACTAAGCTCTGGTTATTTTGAGATAAGTTAATACGCTTTGGTACACTGCGGGAAAAGAACCTATCCCAGGACACGTCACATGACCGGTCACGGGACCGATCACTTTAATATGGGCTTGTCCTAGGAGGGGATCAATGGCCCTCTGAGACGTGTCACGTGATAGATAATTTAGGAACCGGTGAACTTTTAACCTATCCCGTGATATGTTTTTTCGGAACCAGTTCAATTTTCACCTATCCCGGGACAGGTTCCAATTCCCAACTGACCTCTTTTCTTCCGCAGGGTAGCTAACGTGACAATGAAAATGAGGCCTACATTTGTTTTATCTGTATCTGTCGCATTTATTACCCCGAACCTACCAATAGGATTTGCTGCCTTTGCAGAATTCGACCCACTTCCTGAAATATAAACCAAATCGACCTACGGTGTAGCGTAACTCTCATGGTCGGGTTTAGATCGACTATAAAATTTTTACACTGATAAAACAAATGTTAAGGTTATTGAGAAATCGGTACACTCAGATTCATGTCAAAACAACAAAAACTTTTTTAAAATAAACAAAATTTCATTTATTTTACAAAAAATTTAGTTGTTTTGACATTAATTTCATATTTTAATTCATGGATTATTATGAGTGATTCTCAATAACCTAAACATTTATTTTACTAACCGTCGGAATATCAATTCAAAGTAGTATGTACTGGTAAATTTTTTTTTTTTTAAATTTGAAAACCGTGAAATTTTGTAATAACCCATGTAAAAATCGTAATATATATGAACATACATGGGCATATATGGTCATATACGTCAATGCATGGTTCAATATATGACCATACATATTCTCATATATGACCATATCTTTTCGCATCCGAAATTTAAGGGTGTATGGTTATATATGATTATTTATGTTCATACACATGGTCATGTATTTTCGTTGTATGTTATATATGATAATATACAAGCACATGTTTGCTTATATATATTTTGATTTTTACAGGGAAATGTAATTTTCAATGGATATTCTGTAAAATTATTTAAACAAATTAAATAATGAGTATTTAAATTTTAATTATTTAAAAAATCACGTTTACAATTTTGTTCATAATTTTTTTAATTTTTTCCATAAACTTATAACTTTTAATTTTTCCTGGTAGCAGAGATATATTTGACGTAGAGTTTTTTAAATCAATTGTTATTCATAGAAATATATTTTTTAACTATTTGAATCAGTCATTCAAAAAACGAAATATAAAAATTTTCAGAGATACAGTAGGAGTTGATATTTTCAGTTAAAAATAAAATTTTATGTTTTTTGTTTCTAAAAATAGAAAAATCATATAATTTCTTTTTGTTTTTTTTATTTTTTACCAAAATAGTTCGTTTATATACAATATTATTCCAATAAAAATTACAAGAAAATATTCAAATATAGATACACACATAGAAAATAAAAATATATACATCTGTGTGTGTTTTGTAAAATGAAAAAAAAAAATAAATCAATTTGAAAAACAAACCACAAAAACAGTTTTTCCTACGTTTTGTCAGTTAAAAATTGATGTTTATTTTAAACGACTTTTGATTGCTTTTACTACTTTTGTCGATTATTTAACAATGATTAAAAATAAACCACAAAATGGGCTGAATATAACAAATAATCAGTATTTTCTATTTTCTATTAATTTGATATGTATTTTAGATTATTTTTAACAAAGTAATATTGTAAGTGTAGTTACTTCTGGGTACTCCATACCCAAAAAAAAATGAACAACTACTGGGCTACTTACTCAAAGGTATTTCTGATAAAGATTTGATTTAGTCGGGCTGTGTCTGCAGTTTTCATTTAAATTCCCTTAAAAATTCTTTAATTATATCAAGAAAAATATTATATAAAATTTAAATTTTAACATAAATAACAATTTATGTTAGGCTCCAATTATTCCATTAAGGATTCCCTTTTAAAAATTTTAAGTGTTGACTTTTGTAAGAAAACAGCTGGTACCTATAAAAAGCTAAAAGCTAAAAGCTTAAGATTAAACTGAAATCTCCAAGTAACGATAGTACTTTGGTAACAGCAAAAGCTAAAACAATAAATAAAAGTTTTCTTTCTTAATTCAGTTTGTGTGGCTGTTGTTGTTCTTTTATCTCATAGTATCGTATGTATGAAAATATTGATTTACTACTTTAGCTAACCAGGAGTATAAATGCAATACATGCTATTGCTGTTAAGAGATCTTAAGACTTTAGTTTTTTTTCTTCTTTTTCTTTTTTTGTATGCCAACCACTTTGTTTTCATATAATTTTATATGATTACTTATTCCCTTACACGCATATTCTATTTTATGATTTGCCTGCCACCTTATTGTTAGTTAGGAAAAATAGTTTGAAACACGTTTCTGCTCTTTTCTTTGTTTTTCGGTTTACTTATGTTAGATTCATGAGCTTATTGGGAACAAAGTTTGTTTTTTAAAAAAATGTTTTGTTCTGTTTTTGATATTCAAGGTAAAGTTAGCTTGGCAGGCATAAAGTTAAGTGTTGTTATTTGACCAATAAATGGGGTTTTGGCATAAAAAACAAAGTTTTTTATACTAATTTTTTTTTATAAAAAATAACTTTAGTTTTCTATTCATCACTAGAAAAAGTTTTTAAGTAAAAAAGTCTAAAAACTAAACAATAAGTTTTCCAACAATAAAATTATATAAAAAAAAAAGTTTTTTTTAAAGTGTCGTTTTCTTTAAAAGCAAATAAAAGTAAGTGATTATATGGAGTATACTTTGTAAGCTCTTGTTGTGTATACAAATATTTGCCTACTTTTAGGCTTGGAAATGAAAACATTTATGTACAAGTATTTGTTTAATTTTTATTTTTAAATTTTCATCTAAATAAAGGAATATAAATGAAAAATTAAGTTGTACAATTGAATTAATTGAAAGTGAGAACAATTGAATTACAATAATATAGAAATACTGTATTGCTAACTAGACAATTGTTAGCATATTGTTAAGGCGTTAATAAATGTTGTAGGATTAAAATTTCATTTGTGTCTTTAAATTCTATGAAATAAATTTAACATTAAATGTTTCAAGCGCAATTATGTTAATTGACCTTTGTTAAATTTGTAACAGAAATCTTAAAAATAAAGTTAACGATTTCAATACTTCCCTTCTTTTCTTTGGAATTCTGATATAAATTCGAGTCTCGTATTTTTAACAATGAATTGTCGATATTCTTTAAGTTACAGAACCGATAGGTGGGTACTTAATGTATAAAAGACTGTTAGATATTTCGGAATAAAATATTTGTAGTCACTGCATTTCAATACAGGGTGTGCTATAGAGTAACAAAATTTATTGTAAAACTGTCAAATGTATTGTAAAGACATTTACAGTAATTGCTTCAGAAGTTAAATTTAAAGATGATGGTACCATATTTGAATACAGATTGGACCTTATATTGACAAAGGTGACCATGTAAAGTAAAAAAGCCACGCGCAGAGTAAATTTCGATGTTAAAAAATAATTTAAAAGGACTAAACTATGCGATAGAATGAGGGTCTTACTTTCGGTTGAGGACGACTTTTACACTGAATGAAAAGGATTTGGGGCTAAGTGGGTTCAATTAAATTTTATTTTATGTGTGAAATGTGCCTCAAAAACCAGTGCAAAAGTTCTTCGGAAATATAGTCCTTCTTTGGATATTCACAATGAAATTTTTTGAGGAATTTAAAAAAAAATTACCTTCATTCGAAAAAAGAATTTAGCTCAGATGAAATTTGTTACTAGCTTTTGAGTCATATTGCTATACTAAGCTATTTCATTCTCTGTGTTTCAACGTTCCATTCCATTTTGTTCTGGTTGTTCTCTTCTCTAGTGTTTCATTCCCACTCGTACCCTATTAGATTTTATTTCCCAATTTCAGTGTTTTAATTCTACTCGTTCTTAAAATATCAGGTTTCTAGCCAAAGGGGTTCGGGCAATCCATCAAGAGGAAGATTTATACTTCTGAACTCACAGTCTCACTACGTTCGTGATGAAGATTCAAAAAAGTACCCTATAAAGTAATAAGCGCCAATGAGCACATATTATATCCCAGCAAAAAATACCAAAAGAAAAAAAAAGAAGCAGTGATTTTGATTCCAAAAATTTGGATCGGAACCAATGATTTTTACATAGGGGTGTCATAGGGTGTAAGTTTTCTTTTATGATCCTTTTTCTTTGCATCTAAAGCCCTTCTTATTTATTAAATTACTTTTTTAAAAATTCTTTAAATTTTTACTACAATTTTTTTTTTACTTTTTGTATACAAAATAACTACGATTTTGAGAATTTACAATCTGATAAATTGTAAGTTAAAGAATAAAACAAATCACTTAAAAAGAAGTTATAAATATCAAATATATATAGAAATATCTAAGGTTAATGTTTTTAAAATAAGTTATTCGTCATACATTTGAAAATTGTTAAATTTCATTAAAAATTAACTTTTTGGAAGTTGTGAAATAGAACTGCTTTAGAACAGAAAATCGGAACTAAGCGATACTGTGGAATCAATGAAAAATTAATTCATTAAAAATCATTTCAATTTATTTTTGCTGGGATGTCAGGTTTCTATCCTAAAGCGCTTTGAGAAGGACGTTAAGAGGGAGATTTTTCTCCACTCCATAGGAACCCTGCGGGAAAAGTAACCTATCCCAGGACACGTCACGCAACTGGTTCATTATGATAGGGATGACTTTTAAATCGGTCACGTGGTAGGTACTTTAGGACCCCGTCTTCTTATCACCTATCTCGTGATATGTATTTTCGAACCCGGTACAGTTTTCACCTAACACGGGACAGGCAACAATTCCCAACTGACCCCCTTTTTCCCACAGGGAAATTCCAAACGTATGTTTACGCCGGAGGGGGAACCTGCATATCAAATTTCAAGTTCCTATCTCCTGCAGTATTGGCTGGAGTTACTTTTTTTCTCTATATACAGGGTGGAGCACAAACCATCATCTGATTTTCCTTCATTATAACTTTTGTTTAACCCTTTCGAACCGGATACTACATATGTGTACCTCTTAAAGGGTTAAAAAGAAAACTAATTTGGTTTATAACCTATTACGTTTATTTGCATCTACAAATTTTGTTTCAATTAATTGTGGAAAATTATGTCCGCTGTCGGTGTTAATGTAAATTTGGGCCCTTTTAATTACACTTTAAATAATTGTGCGCAGCAATTGTGGTGACAAATTGTCAATTTCTGCTCGATATTGTTCTTTAATTCCTCCAAGATGCGGGGTTTGTTTGCGTACACAAACAGCTTAAACATCCCCAGAGGAATAAGTCCCACACAGTCAAATTGGGTGATCTGGCTGACCAAGCTAAATCACCAAAACGATGCGTAGATTTTCTCTCTTCTAGAATCGAGAATTTTTATTATTCCTTGTTCTCTGAGATACAAATTAGTTTCGTCACCCATTATTAATTTTGATGGAAAACCAATCTGATATACGATGTCATTTGCAAAAATGACAGCTCTTTCTTATAGGGTGATACTTTTCGACCCAACTTGTATGAGTTGTGATATAGGTGACTATTTCATGTAGGTACAAACTCCTCTAAAACAGTACATATAATTTTTTCGCATTAACCAAAAAAATTAAAAAAAAATAATATTTAGAAAAAATTCGGGACACTAAAATCGATTTACATATAAAGGGTGGTTAAATTTTAAGGGCCGATGTTGAATGTGAACCACACCTAAACGTCAGATAAACTCAATTTGAACCATGGAAAGATACACAATCGAGCAACGCGTTAAAGTTATTCAGGATTATTATGAAAATGGGCGTTCAAATAAAAATGCACTTTGTGATTTTTTTTGGTCAGCATAATCGACCAAATGTGTCCACAATCGGAATAATTGTGCACATATTTCTGCAAATCGGGTCTGTAGAAAATTAGAAAACACTTGTGCATGCTCGCCAAGTTCGTTCTGCGGAAAACATTGCTGTTTTCGCGATAGTGTGGCAGAATTGCCGACAACCTCGACTCGCCGTCGGTGCTCGCTATCGCGAGATCATAACGGAATTCTTGAAGCCAGAAATCGAGGATATGGATGTGAACGATATGTGGTTTCAACAGTCCGGTACCACTTGTCACACAGTTAACGAAACAATGGCTCTTTTGCGCGACAAATTCAATGGCCGTATTATCTCACGTGGTTGCGATGTCAATTGGCCGCCGAAATCATGTGATTTGACACCATTGGACTTCTTTCTTTGGGGTTATTTGAAAAAAAAGGTGTACGTCGATAAGCCAGCAACTATTCAAGAACTAAAGGATGAGATAATTCGGCACATTAACGGCATAGAACCTCAATTATGCCTCAGCGTCATCGAAAATTTGGACCATCGGATGGAGGCCGATGTTTTGTTCTATACATATTTTGGCCGATATTTTGTTCCATACATAATTGAACTATACCATATTATCATAATAAAAAAAAATTACAATAATTTCCTAAATAATTTGTGTTTTATTCAAAATCAACATCGGTCCTTAAAATTTAACCATCCTTTACTTAAAATTATGTTGTCTGAACGATGATAGTTTTTCCAGGAAACATTTTTTGGCCATTTTCCAAAAAACTCTGCTTTTCGAACTGATGATTTATTCTCTAACTGATAAATTTTGTTACAGTGTAGTTCGCCCTGTATTAAAACAGGTTGACTCTTAACACCATTATCTAAAATACCAGCTCTTTCTCTAAAACTGTTGTAGATAACTTTAAAATCTAATATATTTGTAAAAATAATCAGCTCAGAATATTTGTCACTCTATTAAAGCAATCCTCTATTAAAACAGAGTTACTTCAAATTGAATATTCTAAAAGAGAGAATCCTTGTTTATAATATTGTAGCAATCGCTAAGGTAGTTAAGAAAATACACAGTAGATCACATGACCACTAATTTCTTAAAATGTTTTATTTTTTTGAAATATTTTCATGAAATTCTAAACATTTAAAAAAGTTGTGCCATAAATGATTATGTAATTTTTTGAAATTTCTCCCCATAGTGCAGACTTGTATAATTATAAAAATATTGATTTTAATAAAAGTTTGAACATGAATTTAATAAAATTATAATTGGATTAAGTGATGATATTTAAAAAAAAAGTTTTCTTCCTTTTTTTCTAAAAAAAAAAATAATTTAAAACAGACTTAACGGTTTCTTGTGAAAACTAATTTTTCTGAATAGATTAATAAACCAACACTCAAGCACATACATACACACATACATAAATACTAACCTACATAAACCTATAAACTGTTTTACTTTTCCAAATAAAAAAAAAATCTAAACAAAGCTGTCTCTTTATATTGTAGTAGACACGCGAGAGAGACATTAATATAAATGGACCCAAATGAACAATTTTACAATAACTACAAACAATTCCACTATACACCGATAGACATTCATCCATACATACATAAGTACGTACTAAAATATTATGGTCATGCATGTATAAGTGCGTGTACATACCATTAATATTTTGCACACACACACACACACACACACACACACACTTATAAATCTTGTTTAATTCTTGTAAATATTAGCTTGTATGCAGGTGTGCGTGAGTGTGTGTTTTAATAATAACAGTAACAGTAGCAGAAGTAGTAGTAGCAGGAATTATGGACAACAGTAGATAGTTTGCTGTATTTGTTCATTTTGCTGTTCTGTATGAATGTATTGAAGTGGTTTGGAATATTTTGAAAATTTAATGAATTAAAGTCACTAGCTTAACAATGGTTACAAACGAATATTTATGGTAAACGAAGCATCTGGTTTAATAATTTAACTACCTTTTTCGATTCTCAGTTAGTTTTTCTTTTTTGGCTTTTCTAATTTGACTTTGGCTTAAATTTAAAGGGATTCTTAAATATTATTAGCGCTTTGGACTTTAATTCAAACAACGAAACTCGCCGACTTGAATAAAATTAAAATGTGCAAAAGAGTAAAGAAATTTAAAATCAATTTGTTTAAATTTTTAGAATTTGAAATAAAATTTGCATAAAATAAATATTTTTCATCAAAAGAGTAAATTAAACAACAAAACGGTACCGAAAAAGGTTGTAGTAAAAATTATTTTCCCTTTAAAATATTCTATTTTAAAAAATACCTAATTTTTAAGTTTTAATTTATTTTATATCTAATTATTACATAATAAAATTAGTGAACTGGCTGATCGGTTGACTGACTTACTCATTCACTCAACATCGCTGAAACAAGGAACTTGGAATTTTTTTTCGGAGATTCCTCCTCCGGCGTAGATGTCCGTTAAGACAGAATTTTTGGAAATTCCTACAAGGGTAGAACCAAACGGGAAAAAGTCTTTCCCCTTAAGCGCCTGCCCCATACATAAGTTTAAATTATACATTTAATGGAGTATGGGCTAATTTTACTGATAATGTACTTTTTGTACACGAACGTGGTGCCTAACCCGCTTTGGGTAGAAGCTTGAAATTATTAATCTGTTTCCCTGGATTATGGACTAATTCACCAGCAGCGTGCTAAATACTTGGGATTCAAGCCGCTTTGTCTGAAACATAATAATTCATAAATAAGGAGCTTTTTGAAATTATCACCAGGAATTTTTTTTTAAGAGAAACAACACTCAGGAAATTCTTCCTACTTATTACTCGTAATGTGTTGCTTTCTTTGGAAAAGGGATAGAGGAGAGATGAAAGTTGTTGAAAGATGAAATACTTCAAATATGGCAACACTGTAATTGTGGGAGATGATAAATCTTAGAACAGTTGTTGTTGGCCATCTGATAGGGAGTTGGTGAAAACTGTTGAAGCTTTTTAGGTAATAGCCCTGTTTTGTTATTTTACTTCGTTGGGGTTAAATGTTACTAAAACACCGAAGTAGGACGTTGCGATATGAGGAAGAGAAAAATCACACATATTATTTTTCCTAAATTGATGTTGCCGACGCAAGGAATCGAACCCGCAACCTTCTGTGTAACAGTTCAACGCGCTAACCATTACAACGAACATAAATTTGGAATTTGGTAAATTTGGTGGTTCAAGAGAAGATATAGCTGTTCCTATTTTGAACTCCACTAAAACCGCCGATAATAATCTAAAGTATTTTTTTTAATGTTTTGCTTTCTTTGGAAAAGGCATAGAGAAGAGATGAAAGGTGGTGAGTGATGAAGGGCTTCAAATATGGCAACACTGTAATTGCATGAGATGATAAATCTTACAACAGTTTCTGCTCGCCATCTGATGGAGAGTTGGTGAAATTGTTAAGGCTTTTTTGTCCATAGCCCTGTGATGTTATTTTACTTCGGTGGGTATAAAAAACTCTAAATTGATGTTGCCATCACCGAACCCGCGCTTACCATTGCTCTACAACGCCCTTAAAGTATTTTTGAATTTTTCGACAGGAATATGGTAAAAATGAGGGCTCAAAAGGGGGAAAAATTTCCCCCTTAACGGCCTCTCCAAACACTGTATAGAAAATCTGAAATTGATAATATGTATTCCTTGGGGTATGGACTAAGAACATGACAGAAATGGTGTTAAAAAGTGAAAAAGCGCCCCTAATCATAAATCTCAAATTGCTAAGCCTACACTCACAAAAAAATGTCTGTAACGGCAACTAAAAATTTTGGTGTTATTACGGGAAATTTTGCTACATTTGGTGCTGACGTGTAGTACAATGAAATTTCAGTAAACTTTTTATAAAGTGGAATTTAAAATCTGTTTGCTAAAATCAGCAAAAAAAAATTACTAAATATGTATTATTAATATTAGCACAAAATTTAATTTTTTTTTTATCGAGCACAAAAATTTTTTTTATTATATTTAGTTTTTTTCAAAAAATATTTTAGACAAATTAAAAATAAAAACATTAAGGAATTTATCATTGGTTTTAATTTGCTAATTTCTCTTTTGAAAAATATTTTAAGTATTTTTTTTTTTTAACTTTTAAGGTAAAATTTTAATTGCTTTTAGGGCTGATTTTAAGAATTAAAAACACTTTAGCGCTATTTTAAGTGGATGTCATATTTTAAGACATGAGTCGGTATATTCACTTCCGAATCCGTTTTAAATCTATGTAACATTTTAAGGCAATTTAAGTTTGTAGGTGTAAGATTTAATTATTAGAAATAATATTTCATTCAATATCCACGTTTTTAAAATTATTAAATTTTTCTGCTAATTTTAGCAAATCGGTTTTCAAAAATTTGTAAAATGTTTTCTGAAAATAGCAACAAAAATGTCTAAATATTCTGTAAAAATTCTGTAATTTGTAAAATGTAAATAGCAAAAAGATTTGCTAAGTAATAATTTGTTACTAAAAATTAGTACAAAAATTGTAAAGTGGGATTGAAAATTGTTTACAAAATTTTCAACCAACCTTTTTCTGAGTGTAGGAACTTGAAATTTGGCATTCACGTTTCACCATATATATCCAAAAAATGTACTTTTTGTATTTATTTGTTTTCTTTGAACCGCTGTTTATTATCGTTAATAGTTAGTCATATTTTTTAATCACGAGAACCGTTGCTCGTATTCGTTTATCCAGGGCGCGCCATTTAAAATTATAAATATGAACTTCGACTTTCAATTGTAGAATAACATTCATTTTTATTTCTATTTTCAGAGACGCTATACGCTCGAGCAAAATTGAGAAATATTAAAAACTTACTTCCAAAGAAGTGAGTCTTTAACGCAAACGTAAAAAACTTTCGGGAAGAGATCGGCCTTCAGTTCAGTTTGTACGTCAATTTGTGAAGCGAGTTCATGAAAATGGATCGTTATTGGGCAAACCAACCCGTGTACGTTCTCGTCCAGTGCGTTCAATCAAAAACACTGCTGCTGTGGCTGAGAATGTCCATCGACATCAACTCGTCATCGTTCTCAAGAACTCACCATTTCTCGCACTTCTTTGAGAAGAGTTTTGCATAAAGACCTCGATATGAAGGCTTACAAAGTTCAATTGCTCCAACAACTGAAGCCTCATGACCATCCGATACGTTTTCGCTATGCCCAGTGGGCTGAAGATTGTTTGGCAGGAGATGAAAAATTTTATCGAAAAATGGTGTTTTTAGATGAAGCTCATTTTCATCTGGGTGGCTATGTCAATAAGCAAAATTGCCGAATATGGGGTTCAGAGAACATGACTATTGCATCCACAACGAGTCATTGTTTGGTGTGGATTTTGGGCTGGCGGCATCATTGGGCCATTTTTATTCAAAAATGAACAAGGAGCCGCCGCCAACGGTGATCGTTACCGTGCCATGCTGAACGAATTTTTGTTTCCAAAAATTCGAGAGAATTATGCCACATGTCACACAGCCAACGCAACCATCGATATTTTATGCACTGTTTTTGAAAATTTAATAATCAGCCGAAATTGTGATGTCAATTGGCCGCCTCGGAGCTGTGTTTGAGCCCTTTGGATTATTTTCTGTGGGGAGCCATTAAAGCAAACCATCCAGAGACAACTGAAGCTTTAAAATATGAAATCGATGTTCCCATTGAATGGCCGAAACAATCGAAAATGTACTGAAAAATTGGGTTGATCGGATGAGGTACTGCCGAGCCAATCGTGGTAGTCAAATGAATGATATTGTGTTCCATTCATAAATGACAAAGTTCAATAAAATCAGAAATTTGAATAAAAAGTTACCAGTACTTTTCTTTTATAGCCGATTCAAATTTAAAATTTTAAATGTCCGACCCTGTAGTTGTAAAGTAAAGTGGGTTGATTGTGTTTTATATTACTTTAAGGGAAGCAGACCTTTGACGAATCTGGACACCTGAGCTATACCCCAGCTGAAAAATATATAGCATCATATAATTTAAGTCAAATTTCACAATAATTCCCGTCAAAATTTTCCCGAGAATTCCAAAATACCAACCAAACCATAATCCGTATACATGTGTAAACCAAAATGGATTTCGTTGCGACTGTAGCTGACAAATTCATAAGTATATGTTTCATATTTGGTTAATAATATTCGAAAATAATTACGCAGCATAAGAAAGGTATTAATTCATTTTTGGTCCTAATGCCGGTATGGTCCATATTCCCAGACCTCGACACTAGTTATTTTTCAACCAGTCTGGTGTAAGTTAATCCATAATCGAAATGCAAAAAATAAAATTCAGATAACAAAAATGGAAAACAAAATTGGTTACAACAGAAGTGAAGTTATCGTTAAAAAAATTTGGTAGTCAGAATTAAAAAAATTGCTGCAATCAAAACATCCGATAAGCAACAGCAATAATCTTTTCTTTGGATGTAAAAATAAAGTTTTGAATGTATTTTTTTTTTCATAAAAATTTTTTGCTGGCCCAATGTGCATTAATCCACAATTTATTTCATAATAATAATAATGTTATTATTATTATAATTTTGTGGTCTATTTTTTTTTAAATAAAAGGTGTTAAATTTATTTGACTTTTTAGCTTTATTTTCTAGCCAAATTTATTAACCGCACTCAAATCCTTATAACCACAAAAATTTCACTTTTGTTGGGTGTTACAATGAGCCGTATTATTATTACCTCTTTACATTTTTTCGGTTTGTGTTTTTTTTTTCGTTTATATTCTACTGGTTGGGGTTTTTTGTGTATTTAATATTTAATATCATATATAAATATGTATTGTATGTACGTTGATACAGGAGTGTATGCCCTTTTTACTGTTTGTTGTTGTTGTCGTTGTTGTATGTATTAAGGCAAAAGATGTATGTTTAAAAAAAACATGACCCTTTAATGCCTAGTTAGTGTTTTAAATTGAGCAATTGTCTATTAAGGGTAAATGTTTTATAAATTTCAAAGCCATAAACTATAAGTTGAGTTAAAATGTGGTTTATATGGTAATTTGATTAAAAGGTATTGATTGATAAAAGCTTTTTGGGTCTCTAAAACTTTAGCTAACATTTTTCCAAATCAAATTAACTAATTTCCCTAAGATAAATGTATCCATTTGTAATGATGTATGGAAAGTATTATTTAAAAGCACACACATTCTTAAATCTAACGAATTAATTTACCAATTTTTTTTTTATATTTCATTTTTATATCCGTAACAAATTAATATTTAAAAAGATACAATCCCAAAGCCAATTGTATCGTGTATAGAATTATTTATATACAATAAGTATGATTTTTATTATTCACACTTTAATACCAGCAACATGAAGAACAATAAGATGGAGGAGGAGGAGGGGAAGTGATAAAAGAATGAAAAAGTAAATAATTTAACCATTTATTTATTCATAGAAATAAAACGAGTTTATTTCTCATTTCAATTGTAAATTTGTTAAAGAGGGGTTACAGGGTTGGCCTGTCATTTGCCACATTATGTTTTTAGCCTGCTTCCAGCTGTTCTGTGTATTTTAAGTCTGTGTCTATGTGTGTGTCTGCGCCAGTGTGTGTGTGTGACTGTTATCCAAACAATAAAGTTAAACATGCTTAATGCATCGATAACATTTTCGGCCAACTGTTTCTTCTGTTTGTGATGCCTTAATTTCAAAACTTTTTTTTTTGATATTCTTTTGTTTGGTTTATTACTTTTTTTTTCTTCTCACAATTTAAAAAGTTTTCTTCGTTCATTTTCTGTTAATGGTTAACTATAAGTACCATAATGACTTAGGTATTTGACCATTACATTAACACCCTTTTTGTATGCGTGTATACGTGTATTTGTGTATCTGTGTTTCTTTTCACATTTTATTATTTCTTTACAAGTTTATCCTAAAAGCTTTAACTTTCTTGCTATAAATTACATTAGCTTACAAAATAATAAAATTTTTCTGATCAGTAAGTGTGACTAATTTTTTCTTGAGTGTTTTTACCAGCTGAATTCAAAAATCACATAATGATTTTTTTGTGGATTATATTTTTTTAATTTTTATTTTTTGAGATTTTTGTTGCAGTCAGTTGGACTAATTCGACTATAACTGACTATATGCACACGTTGTTATTATACTGGCGTCACAAAGCAAAGCTATATAAAGCAAAGTATCGAACAAAAATGGGTCCTGTGAGCATGATTTAAATCCTTCGAGGTGATGTGAATATTCTTTGAGATCCTGTGAAAATTCTTTGAGATCCTGCGAGTATTATTTTAGGTCCTAAAGGTATTATTTCAAGTCCTGCGAGCATCCATTAAGGTCCTGTTGATATCCGATATACTTCGAGTCCCAGCGAATATTCTTTGAGGTCCTGCAAATATTTTTTGAGGTCTGTGAATATCGGTTTGGGTCCTGTGAACATCCTTTGGGGTCTGAATATCTTTTGAGGTCCTGTGAATTTTCTTTAAGGAGCTGCGAATATTTTTCGAGGTCTAACGAATATCCCTTGAGATCCTATGAATATCCGTGGTTCTGTGAATATTGTTTGCGGTCATGTAAAAATTCTTTGAGCTCTTGTAAGTATTCTTTGAGGTCCTGTGGATATTTTTCGAGGTCCTGTGAATTTTCTTTGAGGTTCTGCGAATATTTTTCGAGGTCTAGCGAATATCCCTTGAGATCCTATGAATATCCGTGGTCCTGTAAGTATCGTTTGCGGTTCTGTAAAAATCTTTTGGGGTCTTGTAAGTATTCTTTGAGGTCTTGTGTATATCCTTCGAGGTCCTGTGAATATCCTTTGAGGTCCTGTAAGTATTCTTTAAGGTGCTAGGAGCATCCATTCAAGACTTGTGGATATTATTCGAGGCCCAGCAAATATCCTTTGAGGTCCTGCGAATATTTTTTTAGGGTCCTGTGAATACGGGTTTTGGTACTGTGAATATCTTTTGAGGTCCTGCGAATATCCATTGACGTCCTATGGATATCCTTCGAAGTCCTGTAAATGTCCTTTGAGATTCTGCGAATATCTTCCGAGGTCCAGCGAATATGATTTGAGGTCTTGTAAATATCTTTAAAGTCCGTGCGAATATTTTTTAACATGCCAAGTGTCGGTCACCTATGCCGGTTGTCCTGCAAACCACCTGTAAGTATCCTTATACCCGCGTAATTCCATAATCTTGGTTTCAGAAGAAGTTTGTGCCGTTCGCCTTCGAAATACCCTTTGAGTATCCTGCTCTATTTAACGTGGTGCCTGCCAACGGTGGGCAGCCTCTTCACATCGAAGATTCTTTGAGTGTGTGTCCAGCAATGGTCAATGCTTTGGGCTTAATGTCCACAGCAAAAAACTAGTTATGTAGGACTTCTATTTTCAAGCCCTTCTCATATTAAAAAAAAACAAATGATTTATTTTTCATATAATTTTTCTCTATTGCACTTTAACTAATGAACCGATTGATAAACAGTGTTTATAAAGTTTTTTTTATGCCATCTCTGATGTTTCTGGTCCGAGATGTAGTAAAAATGGTTAGAGGCAACTCTGACAAAAGTCCTCAAAAATAATTAAAAAAATCTAAGAACCATAAATCTCGATTTTCGTGCTAAGCAGTCCAAAATACATTGAACAACATATTGGCTTGCAATGCTCAAAATGTGTGTAAACTAGTGTTATTATTGTATACTTTCATACATTTGACCCCTGATTTACGTCCTTGTTCTTCTTCAAACAGTCGTAAAAGTGGTCACCTATCTCGTAAATTTGTATCGTACATTTTCAACAATGTATATTAAAATCCAAAATATATTTTAATATCAAAAAAGATAATTTAAAGTTTATCGTCCCAAATTTGTGGAACTGGCATCCAGTACCAGTCAAAATGTAGAGCAATTTAAGAGTTTCTCAGTAGTATGATTAAATGCACAGAGAAAACAAATTCGTGCTGGCAACCGAATTTGTCGCCAATCGAACGGTTCGATTGTGGTTACCGAATTTTCCGGTTGTGACGAGATTAATTTGATTGCTAAAACAAAATTTAGGTTGACTCAATAACAATTCGGTAGCCACTGCTCTGAAAAATTTGGTTGCCTTAGCTATCAGCACGAATCCATTTTCTGGGTGTACCAAAAATGTAATGAACAACCAACATTAACTGTCATTTTCATTAATGAAAATTGCCAAATAATGGAAGGTTAATTACAATTATTGTTAAAGTTTTTTCAAGCGGCAAGTGTTCTTTATTACTAAAATATTGAAACTTATGCAAGAAGTTTTTGAAATCAATATTGTTATTGACATTTATCCTAAAATGATTATAACTTTATTTTTGTCCAATCATTTTTGTGAGGTTTTTTTTATGATGTTTATAGTGAGTACCATAAGACGTTTATAGTTAAATGTACTTAAAATGATTTATTAATTTTCGATCCACTGTTTTCTACTTCAAATAAACTTACAATAAATATTAAAGGAAATATTGTACATACAAATACTTTTTTGTTAAAGATTTTTGCTGAGTGAAGAAAATAAAATAATATAGTTGAAGGATGTAAAGTTGTTGATATGTTTTCTTTTTGAACCTTCTTTTGTTTTAATGATACTGTTCCTAAACAGTTTTACCATTTCCAAAATGTACATAATCCTGGCACTTTGATAAACGAAACTTCCATTGAAGTTTTTAATTTTCTTAATAATACATCATACTAAGCCCCAAAATACGAATTTTCGTATTGTTCAAGTTTTCAATTTTAAATTCTATAGAATTTAAAAGTCGAAAATTTGAAAAAAAAAACAAAAATGTGTATTTTGGGCTTCAGTATGAACCTACGAGTAGTATATTATAAGTACACTTAAAATAGATTGTAAGTTAAAATAACAGAAAATGCCATTTACAACAAAAGATATTTCATTTAAAAACCGATCTACTAACTTTTCACTTAAATCAAATGGCTTTTGTTATTTATTTGTTGTTTAAACAACTGTCACATCCGTAAGAAATATATGATTAATCATTTAAAAGAAATGTTAAAATTTTACCTATAAATTCCTTAAAAATAAATAGTTTAATCTTTAATTGAAATTGTTTCTGTTTTTGTATTTTTTGTTTGTTTTTAAATCTACAAAATGTATGTATACCTATAGACATATTTTGTGTGAATGTGTTTGTGTGTGTATGTGTGTTTATGAAGTACTTATAATTTGAATTGAAATAATTTTGTATATAAACAAACAATTTAAATAAAAAACAAATTGGAATTTTTTGAATATTTTTTTTTGAAACACACAGCAAAAAAAAAAATTTATAACTGGAACGGGCACAAATTCCGTTTAATGGGAAAATTTTTATTAAATTTCAAACAATTAAAGAAAATTATATGAAACTGGAAAAAAATTGGTAAATATGTAATAGTAAATAATTTCGAATAAATGTATAAAAAATAAAAATAGATATTTCTTAGAAAAATAAATGTATAATTGGAACGGAAAATTTTTTTATAAAGCTACAAACAGTAAACTACATAATTTTCTGAGTGTATTTAAATCAATAAATTATACTGTGTTTAGTGTTTGAATACCATCCGTTCTCTATTCCATTTTGCTTATCTAGCGTTTCAATTTCAGTCGTTTCCCGCTCCATTCCATTTCTATCCCCTTTTCTTGTGTTTCTATTTCACTTATTTCTTGTTCCGTTCCATTTCGATCCCCTTCTCTAGTGTTTTATTTTATTCGTTCCCCGTTTCATTCCATTTCGGTTCCCTTGTCTATTGTTTCAATTTCATTCGTTCCCCATTCGATTCCATTTCGTTCCCCTTGTCTAGTGTTTCAATACTTATTGGCATTCCATTTTGCTCCCCTTTTCTATTGTTTCAATTACACTCGTTGTCCAGTTCGCTTGCCCAGGTTTTTAATGTCATTTTATCCCCATTCCATTTCCCAATTTTAGTGTTTCAATTTCACTCGTTTTTTAAATTTCACTTTTCCAGCTAAAGCAGATTAAGCAGGACTTAAAGGGCGGCATTTTTCCTTTTTTGAAATCCTATTGGTTTGTGCTGGCCGTTATTTTTCCTAGCTTCTGGCGAAAATTCGAAAAGTGCCTTATTGGCGAATTAGCCTAAACAGTGAATACATGCTATAAATTGCAGAGCTCTAGCCAATGCAGATTTTGCAGCCCATTAAAGGGAAGGCTTTCCACCTATTGAAATTTTTTTAACACGATTTTGGCGAAAAAATACCTCTTATCAGTGAGTAAGCACATATTTCAGGTTTCTAGCCAGAGAGATTTTGACAGGCCAAGGATTTACCCCTACCCGTAGGAAATTCCAAAAATTCCGTTCAGGCGGATGGCTACACCGGATAACCTAGTAACCTAGCACCTGCGGTATAGGCTGGGTGATGCTGAGTGAGTAAATCAGTCAGTGAGTCAATAACGTTATTCTTTTGTGTGTAAATAGAGTTTGAAGACAAAATTGACACTTTAAGCTGCCATTAAAATTACCTGTATCCACACAGCGCCTAACCCTTTAGAGGTTTCACTTTACTAACCTATTAAATTTATTTGACATATGAATTATTCACTGCCGATAATACTGTTGCTCAGTTCAATTAGTAGTATAAACAGTATACATTCATTTATACACGCTGAAAGTTTCCGAATCGATAGAAATATATACTTTTTTTAGAAAAAATTGCTGATGTTTGGATACTTAATAAACATATTAAAAATTCGGAACATAATTAATTAAATTCTATTAAATTATAATAAATATAATATGTAAAAATCTTTGATTTGTCAATATATTTAACCACGCCTACTTTGCTCACAAAAATTAAAAAGTTGTTCCATATTTTATTCGAATCATTTGGGGCAATTAATATCTTAAGTTTGTCATTAATCAATCGTACTTTTTCCTGTTACGTGGTAGTGGGGCATGAAAAGCCCCATAAGTCATTAATCCATCGTACATGAAAAGCCCCTTAAGTGAGAACACTTTCTTACAAAAACAATAATAATAATATTAAAAGCTACACAGAATAAAATTACAAAATTCTGTTTGTAATATTGAACATCGTCCATAGAACATTTTTGTAAATACAAAAAAAATATTTTTTAAAAAGGCACCAACAATGGAATTTGTAAATACAAAAAACTTTTTGTTATTTTTTTGTTACTTAAATTTTTATTTTCAAAGAATTTTTATATGGGAAGTGGCAATTTACAAATATTTCAAACAAAGAATTGTTAGAAATCGAGTTTAAATTTTAACAAATATTTTTAATTACTTTAAATTTTGTGATATTTTTTTCTGTGTAAAATGATTAATATTTTATTATAAAACAAGGCAGTAGTTAGAATTTCTGAAAATGCATAACGCTAAAAATTTAACAAATTATAATCTTTTCACTGACTTTTTAAAAATGTTTCCTCTTTTTAAATCCCCACCATATTGTTAGCATAATTTTCTCTAACCCCTAATTAAACTAATATAGTAGTTTTTTTTAATCATCATTAGTTTCATTATCTTAAAAGTTTTGAGTGAAAGTTTAAAAAAAACTTGATAATTTATACCCCACTGTACATCATTAATTAAAAATTTCAACATATTTTGACTATTTGCTTAAAGCACCTTGTCCGCAGCAATCAGTCTTTCACACTTTTGACTAGCAGCTGCTAACACTTTACAAAATCTGTTAAAAAAACAACAACTTTTACCAAATTGAATTCCTTTATGCATAAACTCTCTACGATAGATGAGTTAAAAAAAAACAGCATCATTGTGTGTTTAGGTGTTTTTTTTTACCAAAAAACTGTATTTTCTAGTTAAACAAGCCTGCATAAGTTTCAAGAGATTTGTCCTTTGTGTGAAAATACATATACATATATAGAGGAAAGTTTATATAAATCTGTGTATGGACAATTGAGGGCGTGAAGGTAGAAAATTAGGATATCGAACTCATAGACAGGGTAAAAAAATTCTATTCGATATACAACAAATTTGGTTGCTTTTACGGAAACTGTTTTAAGTGTGTTATTTAAATTTACGAAACAAATATATATATATTTTTTTATCAGTTTTCTAAGATATGAGACTATATACAAATTTTGGCACTACAATGAAACCATCAATAAAATATTTTTGAAAGAGAAAAAATGTAATAACCCCCTTAAGGACATTAAAATATTTGAGAGATGTTAATTTTTCTGGGTGATTATTTCTTCATCAAATTCGAAGTTTATTTCAATATTTATTTATATTATTATTAATATTTATTTCAAAATTAAAATTGTTTATAGATAATTTTCATTTAATTTTGAAAGTTATTAAACTTTTTTGGTGGTTCCCCCTGAAAAATATTCCGATCTAAATATATATAATTAAAAGCACCGCAGGCGAACCACAAAAAAAGAATTAAACAACCCAGAAAGAGAATTTGAAAAAGAAATTATCTCCAAACAATTTTAATTTTGGAGTTTATTTCATTGCGGGTTTTTTTCAAAATGATTAATCTCCAAATTGAAGATGAAATAATCCCCAAACATTTTTTGGGGATTATTTAATTTGTGGGTAATTTTATTGGGACTTAATGCGTAGCCCTGGCTACGAATACGTTGGGGCCTTGTTTTCAAATACTTTTCTTACATAACTACACTCAGAAAAATATGTTAGCAAAAATTACTAAATATGGTGGTACTGAAAAAAATACATAGTAGTAAAATTTAGCTGTAAAAATAATATATTTCTAACAGGAAATTAACATTTGTATTGTAAATTCAAATACAAATATACGGGACGGATCAATAAGTCCGCGACTTTTCGAACTTCCTTCATAGTTATATGAAATTCAACACTACTCCCATCAAGTATCAGCTGTTAGTAGACAACTGCAAAATTTTGAGCAAGTTCCGTCATTTAATTTGCGTTTAACAGCTGTTCAAAACATACAACTTCGTGGCTTTTTTTAAAATGGAGAAAAGTGAATTTCAAGTGCTCTTTAAACACATTATTTTTTGCGAAGAAAAACCGTCAATCTAACCAAGGAAAAGCTCGATAAATACTATGGGGACTCTGCACCATCGATTTCAATGGTAAAAAAGTGGTTTACTGACGTTCATTGTGGCCTTACAAGCACGGAAGATGCCGAACGTTCTGGACGCCCAGTTGAGGTCTCTACACCCAAAACAATTGAAAAAACTCACGATATGGTGTTGGCCGATCGGAGATTGAATGAGCGATAGATTGTGGAAGACATAGGCATCCCACATGCCTCAGTGGTTTTAATTTTGGACGATCACTTGGGTATGAGTAAGCTTTCCGCAAGATGGCTGCCGCGTTTGCTCACAATTGACCATCAACGGAATCGTGTGACAGCTTAGTTTCCATGGCAAAAATCCATGAAGTCGACTACGAATTGCCCCCTAATTCACCTTTTTCTCCGGATTTAGCTCCCAGTGACTATTTCCTATTTCCAAACCTAAAGAAATGGCTCGATGGAAAGAGATTTAGCTCCAACGATGAAATTTTTGATCAAACAAATGCCTATTTTATGGACCTCGAAAAACCCTGCTGTTAAACGCAAAGTGAATGACGGAACTTCCTCAAAATTTTACAGTAGTGTATTAACAGGTGGTACTTTATGGGTGCAGTGTTGCATTTCATATAACTACGAGGGAAGTTCGAAAAGTCTTTAGAACTAAAGAGTTGTTTTGTATGAAAAGGTTTCTTATACAAAATACTAGATTTTAAAAATTTTTCTAATAGAAATATTTTAAGATTCTATGAACTTTTCCTTCAAGTAAAATTCTCAGATTCTGCAAACAATGTCTTTGATACATATATCCTAAAAAGAACTTAGATTCTAAGGCATTTCTTTAAATAAAAAATTTCTAAGATTTTGAGGACTTTTCATGATCAAAAATACCCAAAGAAAACAGATTTATTGTGACCACCGAATTTCTTTCCAGCCGAGAGGTTTGGTTTGAGCCACCGATATAGTTGTTTGTCGCAAACGAAATTCGATTAATGCAGTAAAATTTCGGTTGAAATCATATAATCCAATTACATCTGGAATATATTTGGTTAGGAAAACTAAATAATTCGGTTGTTGCAACTAAAATATTCAGTTGGCGAAAAATTCTCTAGTCACGATTAATCTGTTTTGTCTGTGTACTTAGATTCTAAGGACTTTTTTTATAAGAAATATTCTTAGATTCTAAGGACTTAAAAAAAAAAAAAAATTTGAAACTATCTAAAAAAATCATAACAATGTCCTTAGAATCTAAGAATTATTCTATTAGAAAAAAAGTCCTTAGAATTTAAATTTTTTTTAAATATTTTTCTTTAATAAAAGAAGAGAAGTTGTCTTTAAAAGGGGCTTAATATCAATTTTATTCTTTAGAAAAACTTTTCATACAAAAATTGTTTGAAAATAAAAATCGAAGTATTTTGTATCCACAAATTCCATTGTCGGTGCCTTTTTAAAAAATATATTTTTGGTATTTACAAAAATATTCTATATCACGCAAAGAAAAAACATGATTGGGGCAATCATATTCGAAGAGCATCATATATTTTTGGGTTTATGATTGTGCCAACCATTGTCGTACTATAATATAGTTATCATATTATGATAATAAAATAACCTTATTTTTACCATAATATTGTCCCTACAGTTATATTATGATTCACCAGTTTTATTATGAAATACAGTTATATTATGAAATAAACATGTTATATTGAATATCATATGATCGCACCTAATCATAGTATATTCAAAATTTCAGCATATTCTAAAATTTAATTTAATTTGAAAAAAATTCTTAAAGGAAAAGTTCTTAGAAACTATGAAAAAGCTCTTTAAATTTAAGAAATTGGTATTAAGGACTTTTTGAGCAAAAATTGTTAAGGAAAAAATCATAGATTCTAAGAACTTTTCTTTCAAGAAAATGTTGATTCTGTGGACTTTTTTTAAACAAATACTTTAAGCTTTTTTTTTAATTCAAATGACTGTTTTTATAAAAAAAATTTTAGACACTTTTAAGATTTTTTTTTAAAGTTTTTAGAAATTTTTCTTTAAGAAAAAGTCTTTAGAATCTAAGAATATTTCTACTAGAAAAAGTCATTAGAATCTAAGTATTTTTGATGATAAAAAGTCTTCAGAATCTATGAATTTTTCTTTCAAAGAAAGGCCTTAGAATCTAAATTTGTTTAAAAAATATGAACTTTTATCTAAGAAACAGTTTGGAGAATCTGAGAATTTTTTTTTAAGGAAAAGTCCATATAATCTTAAAAAAATTTATCAGAAAAATTTATAAATATTTATTCTTTTCTGTAAGAAACTTGTTCGTACAAAAAAAAAAAAAAAAAAATCATGGGTTCCACAAACTTTTTCCTATAAAAAACATTTTATTAATATTTTGTGAACTTTTTACAAGAAATGAATTAATAAACATATTAAAAAAAATCTAATTGTTTTTATTGAAAATAATTAAAAAATATAAAATCAAAAATCAAAAGAATATTTTAGACAATAAATTGATTAGTGTAATATGTACGAGTATAAGAAATTTTCAAAAAATCCCTTTAAAAAAATTTTCTAAAGCTTAAGTTTTAGTAAACAATATAGGATTGTTTTTTAAGACATTTTGTAATAAAACAAACTGACTGAACTGATAAAATTTTGGTTTTTATGAAAACAAGACAATATTAAAACTGTAAATGTTAAAGTCATGTTATATTTGATGTCCAACAGCATTTTTGGAACAGAATAGCGACCCTATAATTCTGAAAGGGTATGTTGAGTAGATCATTTTTGTAGAACAAACTTATGGTCCAGCACGTCTGAGTATTTTTTTACAGTGGGCCAAAGTTTTCATTTTTTGGTCGAAGCGAGCATTATACTATATGAAAAAAATGCTGTAAGTTAATGTCTGAGAGAATTCTTATGGTCAGAGTTGTATTGTGGAATTGTATGAGGATTATTTTTGTGGAAGATCTTAACCCTCTAACTGGTCTCTTTATGGGTCAATTTGACCCTTTTTTCGAGAAAATCAAAAAATATCCTTTAAAAAAGGACATTTAAGGATTAAAATATTCTACAAAAATGTTTGCCGGAAAATTTCAGTGGGTGTCACCAAAGACACCATACCACATACCCTTTCAGAATTATGAGGTCGCTATTCTGTTCCATTCAAAAAGTCTTAATTTGTTGGACAGTGTTATTTATTGATTAATGCCAGCATTTTATTGGTGCATAATTATCATATTTTTTTCATAGTCAGAATTTTTGTTACTACAGTATGGTTACAGCCAATCATGATATAAAATAGAATGTGACAATCATGAAATAGAAAAAATTACTATAATAGTGATGGTAGCGACCATATTAATGGTTAGAAAACCAATAACTTGGTTGTGACAAACATACCCAATTGCAGCAAGCACAATATAGTAGCAGTGATCATATTGAAACCATTTTTTTTCTCTGCGAGATAAGATGTTCAATATTACACACAGAATTTTGTAATTTTTGTGTGTGCACTTTGTAGAAACTCTTAAGCCGACTTTTGAAAAACGGTTTTCCCCTTTTACTATGGAGGTGAAGTTTTTGGAAATAGTTAGTGGACATGGGGTAAATTTTACCCTTTTTCATTTTACTAAAAAATTACAATACAAAACATTTCTTCATAATTAGTTGTTTAATGTTTTTTTATTTATTTCAATAAAACAGGCATTTTATCTTACAAGCAATTTTTTAAGTTGCATAAAAATGTAAAGAGAGGGTAAAATTTACCACCACCTCCACAGTTAAGGGTTTATGTCAATAGGAAACATGTAAATTTTTTTCTGCGGATTATAAACAAAATTATATTAGTCCCAATTTTGATTTGGGGGTCCGATAGAAAAATAGGCGTTATTAAAGGCAAACTTATGATATTTCATAGCAATAAAATTTACATCATTATATCGTTTTTCTGTAATCGATTTGACAATTGCTTGCTATCATTTTATTGCGCGTGAAGACATCAGGTTATGTTATATCCGTTTTGTTTGTTGTGTCTATTACATGTTACTATGAAGATATAATTATTATGTTAAAACTAATCACTCACTCATAATAATCCATGTATTAAAATACAAAATTATTGTCAAAAACTTTTTTTCGTTTATTTTATTATTTTTATTACTTTGGCACTTTTTTCGTATTATTATACATGAATTACTATCAGTGTATATAACTTTTTGAAACTTATTTAATCGTTTTTGGATATTAGTTAATTGAGTTTTATATAATTTCTTCTTTGAGAGTTATTTCATTATTGAAGATTATTGCATTCTTTTTATTTCTTAGGAACAAAATCTTAACATTATTATTGCTTTTTTTTTTTTTTTTGATAGTACTACATTTCTTCACTTAACTGTTTAATTCGTATGTACTTAGTTGAATTAGTTAGCAAAAGTATACAGCAACAACAAAAAGAATAAGAAAAACCTTTAGATAGAATTATATCGATTTTCCATTACAATGGTAACAACAATTGTATCTAATCTCTATTTATAATTTTATTTTTTGTTGCAGCTTTTTGTTACATATTGTTGTGTGGAATGCTGGTTATTTTAATATTGTTGTTGTTGTTGTTGATTCTATTAGAAAATTGTTTAAATATATTTTCATTGTATTTTTAAATTCAACCTAAAAAGTTTAGCTTTTTTGTTTGTTTATACAACAACAAAACACTTTAACATATTTTAATGATTTTTTGTACCGAAAAAAAATTCAAATCAAAATTTAACACAAAAGAAAATTTTATGTATGTATTTTAAATTTAATAATAACAAGCAGAAATTATTATAAATGTGCATTATTTACTGGGTTTTAACCATTAAATTTATTTTTTTTTTAATTTTTTCCATTTGCATAAAAGTCTTAAAATGACTCAAAGCTGTAATAATATTAAAATATAATCGATAATATAATCGACATTATAAGATTTAAAACGTCAACATACTTGTACATTTTCTTTTGCAAATTTTATATAAATTGTATGCGTGTGGGTACACTATGTTAAAGCGTTAACACGTATATTCAATTAAATAATTTACGTCTTTTACTTACGTGCTATGGCTTAATATAAAATGACGGATTTATTGAATAATATAATTTGTACTGATATGGATTGGCAGCAAATTCGCTTTTAAATATATGTAAAGTACATTCATATATGAATGGGGGCTTATGTGCACATTAGGGTGGCATTTAAAAATTGCATTTTGGATTATAATTGGAACAAACACTCAGAACATTATGTAGTTTACTGTTTGTAGTTTAATAAAAAGGTTTTCTGTTACATTTAAAAATAAAGGAACATACATTTGTTTTTCAAAGAAATATCTATTTGAACTTTTTATAATTTACCGATTTTTTCAGTTCCATTTATATTTTTGATTTGTTTGAAATTTAATAAAAATTTAGCCAAGCAACGGAAATTTGTGGTTTATTTGTGTCCGTTACAGTTGTTACAAATTTAAAATTTGTTTGCTGTCTGTTTCAAAAAAAAAAAAATTTTCAAAAAATTTCAATTTGTTTTTTTTTATTGAAATTGGTTGTAAAGGGTGTCCCAAGAAGAACGCAATTTTTAAATCTGGCAACATTCGAAGTGTCATTGTTTGACATTTGAACAATTGTTATTGTTTGCTAGTAGAAGGTACGAGGTTAGTAAAAATGGAGCGCTACACGAATGAACAACGCATTCTCATTGTGAAATTGTTTTACCAAAATGGTGAAAGTTTTGCGGCTACAGTTCGCAAATTGCGATCAATTTGGGGTCACAATAACGCTCCAAAAGAGTCAACTGTAAAGAGATTAATGGATAAATTTGCCGAAACTGGGTCTGTTAGTGATGTAAAGACAACAACGCGCCATCGACCAGGTCGATCAACCGAAAATGTCGCAGCTGTACGTGATGATGTCGCTCAAACTCCATCCACCTCAATTCGACACCGAGCTCAGCAAATTGTTGTCTCCAAATCCACTTTGCAGCGAATTTTGACGAAAGATTTGCATCTTCATGCATACAAAGTTCAATTGACTCAGGAACTGAAGCCAGCTGACCATGGACAGCGAAGGGAGTTCGTTAATTGGGTATTGGAGAGACAACATGAAAATGCTGATTTTGCCGATAAAATCATCTTCAGTGACGAGGCTCATTTTCATCTTGTCGCATTTGGGGTGAGGAAAATCCTCGAGTGATTCACGAGAAGCAAATGCATCCTCAACGTGTCACTGTGTGGTGTGGTTTTTGGGCTGGAGGAATCATTGGACCTTTTTTTTATGAAAATGAGGCAGGTCAAGTGCAAACAGTCAATGGTGTTCGGTATCGTGAAATGATAACCAGTTTTTTCTTGCCTAGAATTGAAGAAATGAATGTGGAGGGCATGTGGTTCCAACAAGACGGCGCCACATGTCATACAGCCAGAGAAACAATTCAATTGCTGCATCAGTCATTTCCTGGTCGTGTTATTTCGCGTTTTGGAGATCAGAATTGGCCGCCTAGATCGTGCGATTTAACACCATTAGATTTTTTTCTTTGGGGTTTTTTGAAGTCGATGGTTTACGCGAATAAGCCGACGACGACTCAAGCCTTAAAAGAGGAAATTGGACGCTGCATTAATGAAATACCGCAGCATTCATGCAAAACGGTCATTGAAAATTTCATTAAAAGATCGCGTGCATGCCAGCAAAGCCGCGGCGGCCATCTGCACGATATATTGTTCCATACATAACCTCATTCTGTCTACTTTACGATATAATAAAGTTTCACGATTTTTTTTTAAATATCTGTGTTTTATTTAAAATTTAAAAATTGCGTTCTTCTTGGGACACCCTTTATATATACAAAATTATTTCAATTCAAATTACAAGAACTTCATAAATTCACGTACATCCACAAACAAAAACATTCACACAAAAAGTGTCTATATCTATGCATACATACATTTTGTATTGTACGAGTATATTAAAAAAAAAACAAAAAATACAAAGAGGGAAACAATTTCAAATAAATGATAAAATCATTGGTTTTTTAAGGAATTGGTAGGAAAAATTTTGTCATTTATTTTAACTGATTATATCATTTGTTTCTTACGGGTGTGTCAGTTGTTTAATCAACATTTGAAAATAAATAACAAAAGGCATTTAATTTAAATGACAATTAAGTAGATTGGTTTTTAAATGAAATATCATTTTTTTAAATGACATTTTCTGTTATTTTAGCTTACAAACTATTTTAAGTGTATTAGTGCAGTTGTCTGAGAGATTTATACGGCATAACCTCAACTGCTATTATTCCAATTTTGAGATTATGCTCAAAAATATCTCGAAATTAATTCCCACGCTGAAAACTGGAACTATATCCGGTTGTAATCCTCACTGGATATAAAGCCCAGAATAAGGTTTATAGTCTCCATAATGTTTTTCGAATTCTGTTTTATGTTCACTGATTACTTTGCCAAATAAAAATTTAAAATGCCGGTATTAAGAGATTTCTGCTCTGGGAAAGTTCCAATACCGGATATGCTAGCATTGTTTTATATATTACTTTGCTTCTTTGCATGATTTTATTTTAAATAAATCACTGTGATTAAGGGAAAAATATTTTAAAAAATCCTAGTATAAATACAAAATATAAATATTTAAAAAACGGTATGATGGAAATATCCATCACCATGCAAAGTCACATGTTTAGCTCAGTAATAGATAAATAAAAACACTAAAAACAAACCTTTTATCTACTCATTATCACTTTTATATTCCAAAAAATTTCATATTAGCTTCCTAAAAATACACAAGATTTTACACGTTTGTTAATGCTTGTTCTTTTTTGACAGCTGTGCCCCAATTTATTTAATAGTCATGTAAAATGTTGCCAACAATTACTAGTGTTGCCAATAATAACCAATACACCTATTTGTGTGCATTTTTTAGTCAATTAATGTTATTATGGAGATTTCCATCATCCTGCAAAGAAGGCTTAAATACATTATAATAATGATATTTCGGCTATAATCCTAATAAACTCCATTTACATTGTTGGGATTATGACTAAAAGTTTTTAGGACATAATTTCAAAACCAGATAAAGTCCGTTGGGGAAAAGCCCAGGTACCAATCAAATATTTTGTAACAAAAAAAAAAATTTTTTTTTTTTACTTAAAATTGTGCGTATAAAACTATAAAACTGGGCTGCTCTATTTTTGGCGGCGGGGAAATGTATTTCGTTAGTATAATAAAACTCCCAAAGGGTTGGCGCTGTGGGGGTGGAACGAAATTTAACAGAGGTGTGCGGTGAAGTTTCCAACTAGGTGTTGGGCAGCCTTTGAAATACTAAAAAATACGTGTACTCTAGATTTTACCCGGACCAACACCACAACCCGATAGACAGAGTACCGTTTTATTTTTTTGTTATTTTGATTTGCGGTAAAGCGAATAGTATATGTTTACTTTAAAATTTCTAATATTCAGTGTTTTTTTTTTAAGTCGTTCAGAAAAGGGTCATAAAATTTGACTGCATTTGACGACAGCATCTCGGTTTCATTAAAATATATTTTTATCAAGTAAGGACACCCTAATGTATATACTTAAGCTTATGCATTAATTTAAATGTTCTTTAGGGAAATAAAATGGCATAATTATGAGGTAGGCAATCCAAAAATTTGACAGCTTAAAAATTATCATCAAATCATTGATTGCAAACGGAAAATTCATTAACACTTTATATGGCAAATGGAGTTTAATGTAAATATTTTTTACTACACTCACCAAAAAAGTCTGTAATGGCAACTGAAAATGTTGCTCTTATTACAGGAAATTTTTGCCCAGCGGTATTTTTTTGCTAATCTTAGCAAACACATGTCTGCTGACGTGTAGTACAATGAAATTTGTAGGAAAATTACCTGCCGCTACTTAATTTTAGTAAACTTTTTGTAAAGTTGAATTTAAATATGTTTGCTAAATTCAGCAAAAAAAATTACTAAATATTATTAATATAAGTACAAAATTAAATTTTTTTTATCGAACATCAAAGTTTTCTTATTTTATTTATTTTTTTTTTCAAAAAATATTTTAGATAGAAAAAAACAAAGACTTGAAAATTGTAAAAACATAAACAAATTTATCATTTTTTTTTAAATTTATTTTTGAAAAATATTTAAGTCAATGTTTTTTTTACTTTTATTGACCTTAAATTTTAATCGTTTTTAGGACTGATTTTAAACCAAAAAAATACTTTATATTGCTATTTTAAGTGAATGTTCTATTTTTAGACATGAGTTGGGTATATTCACTTCCGATCGCTTTTTGTAATCTAAATATGTAACATTTTAAGGCGATTTAAGTTTGTAGGAGTAAGTTTAAATTATAAATAATATTTCCTTCAATATCCACTTTTTAAAATAAGTAATTTTTTTCTGGTAATTTTAGCAAATCGGTTTTCAAAAATTTGTAAAACAGTAAAGTGGGATTGAAAACAGTTTACAAATTTTTCTACTAACTTTTTTTTCTGAGTGTATAATATGAAAATGAATTCAAGCGTTATATATATTCTAAGTTCAGAAACTTTTTAATTAGAGTATATTTATAAAACCGTTTGAAAGTAAACATTTTTGGATAATTTTTCACAAAAATTCTTTGTAATTTAAAAGTAATGAAAATTATTTGCATAGTCTCGATAAATTGTTAAAATTTGTATAAAAATTTCAGACCTAAATCATACAATTTTCTTGATAAATAAAAAAAAATTCTGTCAAAATTTTCAGAAAAACTCTTCAAAATGTCTGCATATTAAAGTGTTCTGCATCTTGCTCCTGTATTTCTCGCATCGATAAAGTTTTCCCAGAAAACATGTAAAACGCAACCTTGTTCTGCTTTCTATAGGGTGAGTCATAGGCAATTCAATATATTTTAATTAAAAGAAGATAATAAGCTACTTTATTCATGCTATTTCTCTTTTTAATAATAAATTTTACAAAATTAAATGTGTTCGCAGACTTAAAAGTTAAAAGCTCTAACAAATTTCTAGTAAAAGTGCCATTAACTTCATCATCTATTATGTAGAGTGACCATGAATTACTCTATGAGAAAACTTCTCGCATTAGATGCAGAAACGGGGTGCAGGTTGGGTCAAGGTAGGGTGGGTGGCGCAAATATGTAGTTAACGCTAAGTCTCTTCCTAGTTGGACCTTAGAAGTCTCTCAAAATGGTCAAAAATTATTCTATATTTGACAAGGAGTACAAATTTTAATTCAATTTGGGAAGGACGTTAAGGGAAAAGTTTTCACTTTTCCAACCACCATTGTTACCGCATTCTTCCCATACTCTAGGAAACACATATATCACATTTTTGGTTCCTAGACAAAGCAGTTTGCGCAGGCCTTAATGGAAAGTCTTTGAACACTCACCACGGTTCTGACAAAATTTTTTAAAATGTGCCTTATAAGAGAATTTACTTATACCCCAAAGGAACATTATAACGAATTTCAGATTTCTAGACGAAGCGGTTTGTTTAGGCCCCAAATTTTCCACATGTTTTATATTTAATAATTCTAGGGGAAACCTTTTCCTTTTTGAAACCTCATGTTTACCACATTCCTAACATAAATTAAAAATTCTAACTAAATTCGGTGAATTAATCAATATTACAGGGAATATACAATATATTTTTTCAATGGTTTTGGCGGGCCCTTAAGGTTGAGACTTTTCGCATTCAAATTCAAAACGTTACTTATAGTGAATTTATTCATTCTTCAGGGAAAACATATTTGAAAGTAATGGTTTCTAGACAGTTTTTTTGGACAAGCTGTCAAGGCCAGCGTTTTGGGCTGAACGATATTGAGTCAGTACACTCAAATAAATTTCTGTTGAAATTTACCTAACTTATATTAGGAAACTGTACTCCTACTATAAATGGGGTAAATTTACTCTATGTGCGTAAACGAAAAAAAGTACGCACATTATACGTAGTTTGGTATACACATAATTGGTAATTTCACATTAAAAGTGCGTAAAATTTAAATGAAATTTTAAAAGTAATTCGAATATTTACTAAAATTGTGCGTGAAAACCTATTTAAAGAGTAAATATACGTATAAAAAGCCTAAAAATGTATTTCTATATGCGTAATTATATAAAAAAATGCGTATATTTACCAACGCATGCTTTAAATTAAACTGCAGAAAAATATTTTTTTAAAGAATAAATGTATTTAATGTATGTATGTATGTTTTAATAATAATGAATTAAAAATATAATGCATAATATGTATATTTCGAATGGGTATTCGCTGTGATGATGGTCATCTTAAATTTAAATTCACAATAATCACAAATATTATATTTATAAGCTTTTGAAAAATTAATTTTCGTTTTTAGCTTTTTTTATTTTTTTAATATTTTCTAATTTCAAAATGTCAAAATATTTATTATCATTCTAAGTTAGTATATTTACAAAATTTGTGCTTAAAATTTTAATTTAACAAAAGAATACTAATTTTAGGCACAAAGTGTTTATTTTTAAACACATTATGACTAAAAATTCTTTCTGTGTGTAGTATTGTATATGAAAGTGTGTACAAAACATTTTTAGGCATTTTTTGTTTATATTTACCGAACTTTCGTGATATTACATAAAACTTTACACATTTTATTGTAGTAGATTTACAAACATTTTTAAGAGTGTAGTTCAGTGAATTAAACAGTCATTCTTTTACATATAAAAGATGGTACAGTGAAATAACTGTAAAACATGAAATAACTGCCAAGAAATTTCCATACAAATTGAGAGTTGGTTCATTATCAAATAACTCCCAGTATCTATTTCACAAGTTTGTGTTGGAAATTATTTCTTAATGAAATAATTTTAAATAAAGTAACTCCTAACGAAATTTTGTTGGGAGTTATTTCATTATTTTTTTTTTAACCATTAGGAGTTATTTTATTTTTGTTGAGACTTATTTTATTTCGGCTGCAATTTGAGCTTTGGGTGTTATTACATTTTTTGTTGGGAGTTATTTAATTTCTCTTAAAGTTACATTTAAATAAATTCTAACTGAGTTTCAATTATTAAAGATCGGTTATACAGTGAAAAAAAATGTCAAGTCTCTTTAATATATAATGACGAGATTGTGAAATAATTTCCTGTTACTTTTATTAGATTTTTCCACTATTTTGATAAATAAAAAGTCAGCAAAATGATTATATATTATTTACGTATATGCTTTCATATATTTACTAATTAAATAGCATACAAAAATTTCGAATGGGAGTAAATTTTCCTTTAAGGACTTATTTCTTTTGGGTGTTCTTTTAAATTTTTTGGGACTTATTTTTTCGTTATGAAATAACTCCCAAATATTGGGACATATTTAATTTTCTTCTTTTAGAAAAAAACACAAGATTGTTAGTTTTGTCTTCTCTATGATAAATCCCAATTTAAGAAATTCTATATTAAATCCGTTGCATGTATAGCAAATTTATTTAAGCTCGTTGGTAAATCAACACTTTGTAACATTTCCAACTGTGTACTTAAAGAAAAATTAAGACTTAAGTGTCATATTTTAACACGAATTTCTAGTAAAAGTTTCTTTGAAATAAATGTAAAAATGATTTGCACAGAAAAGAGGCAACTTTACTAAACTAAACCAACAAAATGAAATAAAAAAAATTAAGATGAAATACTAAGACAGATTCAAATTGAACTTGTATTCATACAAATCTCCATCAAAATTGTCTCCAATGGGTTTCATTATAAATTTATGAAAACATTTGCTGCGTTTCTAGGTTTTGTTGGTGTTGTTGTTGTTGGGTTTTTTCTCTTATGAACTTCTCATGCACACTTCAGAGTATAACATGAACTATGCCCTATTGTTGGCTGCTGTGGCTGATGCCACAGTAACTTTTGTTGAGAGTCCTTGTGCAAGCAAAAAAAAAAAAAATAAATGTGGAAAAATGTTTGCATTTTAAGCAATTCATAGTTTATGAAGAGGGGTGCGGGGGGGGGGTGGCAGCATTTTTAGTACTACTAACACTAACATACATATTAAATTCTATGAGTTTAGCAAAGTAACAACAGTTGCTGTAGCAGAAGCAACAGCAACAACAACAACAGTAACAAAAGGTGAATTAGAATTAAAACGAAAAGCTACAAACCACAAGAAAACTTATAAGAGGCAACAAAATACTACAACATAAACAAAAAACATAAAGAAAAGATGTGAAATAAAGTCTACTTAAAAAGTTTAATTTAATATAATTGGCCACTTTGCAGCCAAACGACTGATGATCCTTTAATTGTCGCCTGCAGTTACAAATACAATTTTTCTCTCAATTGCTTTCACATATTTGCTTTTACATACATACATACATACATACATACATACATACATACATACATACATATATCTATGCAGCTGTCGCAGTTATAGTCATACGTAGTAGCAGTAGTTCATAGAGTAGAAACAATAATAAAAACATTACATTACACATTTGCTAGAAAATTTAGGTCGCTGCAAGTTTTTGTTAGTTTTGTTTTTTCTATTCAGGGCTAAAGCATGTTTGTGGTTTGTAATTGCCCTCAAAATAATTCGTGTAATATATACTCGACCAAAAACAATAAAAGGAAGGATGATGACAATTTAAATTTCCAGCAGCAGCAACAACAACAACAACAGCAACTCAAATTGTTTAGTTGAGTTTAACTTCAAAACATGTAATTGTACAACAACAACGCTGACAAACTAAATCTAGGTACTAACTAAACTCAAACAAATGTATAAAATACAATATGAATGTTAAAATTACATATACGTCTCGTTTATATATGTACAGTGGCGAGCAAAACTAAGGTCACAGCAACATGTTTTTTTAATTTAAATAATTTGAGGGTATATGGCCGTATTCGGATCCGAAAATAAAGGGTGTCCCAAGAAGAACGCAATTTTTAAATTTTAAATAAAACACAGATATTTAAAAAAAAAGTCGTGAAACTTTATTATATCGTAAAGTAGACAGAATGAGGTTATGTTTGGAACAATATATCGTGCAGATGGCCGCCGCGGCTTTGCTGGCATGCACGCGATCTTTTAATGAAATTTTCAATGACCGTTTTGCATGAATGCTGCGGTATTTCATTAATGCAGCGTCCAATTTCCTCTTTTAAGGCTTGAGTCGTTGTCGGCTTATTCGCGTAAACCATCGACTTCAAAAAACCCCAAAGAAAAAATCTAATGGTGTTAAATCGCACGATCTAGGCGGCCAATTCTGATCTCCAAAACGCGAAATAACACGACCGGGAAATGACTGATGCAGCAATTGAATTGTTTCTCTGGCTGTATGACATGTGGCGCCGTCTTGTTGGAACCACATGCCCTCCACATTCACTTCTTCAATTCTAGGCAAGAAAAAACTGGTTATCATTTCACGATACCGAACACCATTGACTGTTTGCGCTTGACCTGCCTCATTTTCATAAAAAAAAGGTCCAATGATTCCTCCAGCCCAAAAACCACACCACACAGTGACACGTTTAGGATGCATTTGCTTCTCGTGAATCACTCGAGGATTTTCCTCACCCCAAATGCGACAATTCTGCCTATTGACGAAGCCATCAAGATGAAAATGGGCCTCGTCATTGAAGATGATTTTATCGGCAAAATCAGCATTTTCATCTTGTCTCTCTAATACCCAATTAACGAACTCTCTTCGCTGTCCATGGTCAGATGGCTTCAGTTCCTGAGTCAATTGAACTTTGTATGGATGAAGATGCAAATCTTTCGTCAAAATTCGCTGCAAAGTTGATTTGGAGACACCAATTTGCTGAGCTCGGTGTCGAATTGAGGTGGATGGAGTTTGAGCGACATCATCACGTACAGCTGCGACATTTTCGGTCGATCGACCTGGTCGATGGCGCGTTGTTGTCTTTACATCACTAACAGACCCAGTTTCGGCAAATTTATCCATTAATCTCTTTACAGTTGACTCTTTTGGAGCATTATTGTGACCTCAAATTGATCGCAATTTGCGAACTGTAGCCGCAAAACTTTCACCATTTTGGTAAAACAATTTCACAATGAGAATGCGTTGTTCATTCGTGTAGCGCTCCATTTTTACTAACCTCGTACCTTCTACTAGCAAACAATAACAATTGTTCAAATGTACGAATGTTGCCAGATTTAAAAATTGCGTTCTTCTTGTATCATTTATATATTGAAACATTCATGGACACATGTGACTATGTATGCTCATTAGACCGTACCAGAAAAAAAGTTCGCCGTACCCCAGCGAATATAAAGTGTTTTTTAAAAGCAATTTCAAAAAAAAAAAAATATATGTTTTTTTTTGCCGGATGTAGGGGTCGCCTTTTTAAATATTTCGATATATCTTTCGTATTAACAGTCTGATCTTAAAGCGTGATATGTCGATTTTTTTGTCTCTGAGAGACCAATATTTGGTCCATTGAACTCAGGTGTCCCGTTCTAGTACTTACTCCCCAAATCTCAGTTCCTACTACCCTAATGTCAGAAAATTAAAGCTCGCAAAAAAAACATAAAATTTTTGATAAGGAAGTATTTTGATAACTCCAGCATCAATATATCATACTTTAATATCCGATTGTAAATACTGAAGATATGACGATACATTTAAAAATGTGACCCCTACATTCCACAATAAAAAAATTATAAAAAACTTTTTCAAATTAGTTGTGCTAGAATTATCCTTAGCAAACGTTTTATGATTTTTTGCGATCTTTAATTTTCTGACATTAGTGTGGCACATTAGGATGGTAGGAAATGAGATTTTGGGGGTAAGTACTAGAACGGGACACTTGAGGTCAATGGACCGTAGAGCAAATATTGTGCGCTGTGAATGGAAGTGAAGTAGAGTGCCGAACATGGGATACTCATTTCGAAGGATTTTACAAAAGATTACCAGGTAAACTGTTACGATTTTGTGATTTTAATTTTTCAAATTCATTTCAATTAGTTTTGTAAACGTTTGCATTTTAGGTATTACAAAGTACCACCACTTTGACGTTAAAATAAAACGAAATCGTATGTAAAGAACTTGTGGACTCGGAAAGAGAAAGATTTAATCTGCGATTAATGGCTGAGCTACCAAACGAATTACCACCGCTCATTGCACCAAGCGGTTTATCGTTAGATCGCAAATGGTATTTGTATGAGAATGTCAGGGTCTTATGTACTGATTCACAGAAACGGGATTTTGTAACTTCTAAACCGAGTGAACCCAAAGCGAAACAAATCGAAAAATAAATCTGAACCTGCCAGCAAGAAAAAAATCGAAGCACCGATCCGGTGCTGAAGTCAAAGCGCCGAAAAAAGAAAAAACTGAAATTGTCAAACGGAAGAAGATCGAAGTACCAGATCACGAAACACCGAAAAAAATTCGAAGGCTGACAAAAAACAATTTAAAACCAAAAAATCAAAAAAAGTAAAAATTTTAAAAAGTAAAATTTTAATGTTTTTCTCATTTTTATCGATTTTCCTAAGTTCGTTTTGTACGTTTTTATGGGGTAAATAAATTTTTATCAGAAATCAAACTCATTTCATTTTATTCTATCCACACCGTTTTAGGTAACAGAATCCACTCTCAAGTCCAAACATGTTTTTTGACACACTAGGTCCCTCTAATGCCCACGTATAATGATATACAAGCCCATGTATGATCATATTTGCTCATACATCATACATCGATTTTTACATGGGTTTTTAAAAATTAAATAAAATGAACTAGACTTGATATCTTTTTGTATATTATGACATTTATTGTCATTATTTATGGAACACGATTTCATTAATTTTTCAATATTTTGTTAAAGGTTTCTAGATCTATCTCACGAATGGCTCGGACTATATTAAAAGGTAGATGGTTAATTGATAATTCTCATGGCATAGGTTTTTAATGGCAACTCCATGAAGAGAAATCTAAGCCGCTCCGAGGCAGCCAATTAACATCGCCAATACGGCTGATAACACGATTACCGAACATAGTGCGCAAAAGATGTATTGTTCGATGAGCTGTGTGACATAGTGCGTCATCCTGCTGAAACCAAAGATTATCCAAGTTCATATCATCCATTTCAGCGCATAATAAGTCCGCAATCATGGCTTTGTAGCGCTCGCTATTTGACTGAAATGGCGTTTCCAGCAGCATTTTGAAAAAATGAGCCAATGATGTCACTACTACAAAATCCATACCAAACTGTCACTCTCTGTGGATGCAATGCCTTCTCGACATTGACATGCGCTTTTTCCGAGATGAAAATGCGCCTCATCAGGAAAAGATAATTTTTCGGCCAAATTTTATGGAGCTTTTGTAAAGTCCAAACTGAAAAGCCCGAACAAAGTGGATGGTTGTTTGTCTTTAATTACCGAGTCGATTAAAGCTTTTAAGCGAATAATCCGAGATTTTTGTGCAAACTTCTCATCATGCTGGTGCGTGATATGTCAAGTTGTTGAGATCGATGACGAGTCGATGTTCTTGGACAAATTCTCACCGGTACGTACCGTACGATGACGGAGACCATCAGTGTTGTTCACTAGCAAGCCAGTCTCACGAACTTTTTGCGAGGTGGGTGCTGAAACAAACGCATAGTTTTTTCAACGAAGCACTCACTTTGAACTTAAGTATGAAAGATTTCCCAACGTTGTTCAAGCTTAAAGCGTTTCATTTCCTGTATATCGTTTATCTTTGTCGATCACCTACAACGTTTATTTTCGATTCGGTTCTCGTTTATTTTTCACTGAATAATTTTTCTCGCCATAAAACTACTATGGGGCATTATTTTACCTTTTTGTCTATAAAATTTGTGGTTTTTTTCTCATACAAATCGATTATAATTTTATAGATATACTTATATTTTAATTTAAAGAATTTAATAACTTAATGATTTGTGTGTTAATTGCGATGCTGTTTACACAATACAAATGACTTCAGCTTCTTTGTGATTTCCGATTTAGCGTTATTCTATAAAAATAATAAGTGTGCCCTAAGTTTTGCGTAGTCATCTCTTGAGGTAATATGAATGTTCCTAATATATTTTCTTTTAAGCAATTTGTATAAAAGGGGTCAATGTTTTATATTTTTCAAACTTTATATTAAAAATAAATATAAGGTTTGTTTTAACATTTTTTTCTCAAACCAATATAAGTTTTTGTGAGCCACTGTATGCATGTTTGTATGTATGTAAGTGTGTGTGTGTGTGTGCTGTTTTGGTGACTAGACTATATGGATGTTATTTAGCACTTATCCCGCCCCCACACATACACTCATACCCATAATGTCTTTATATGTATGCAAAATGACTATTTTCATTTTAGCAAATGATGAATTTTAGTTTTGTTCTATTTTTATTTGTTTGGGTTTTAGTTTTTTTATTATTATTTATTTTTATATACCTTCTGGGTCTGGGTGTGTATGTATGTGTGTGTGTTAAGTCTGTGTATTATATTCACAATACCAATTTCAAGAACAAATTAAATATCTAGTTTATCATCAATTTACTGTTATACAAATAAGTCTTTATACTTCATCCTGTTTGATAAAATATTGACAAAAAATTAATTTCCGTTTTATTTTTCAATAATAAAAAAAAACATCATATGCCAAATTAAATTGAGCATATGAATTCAAGTTTATATGAATTGAATTTTGTTAGTAATAGAGAGAGAGACACACTGTTGCCACAGATATGAGATTTATTTAAAAATGCTTTGTTTTTGTTCATAAGTTCTTCATGCTAGATCAGGGTAAGTAAGACTTTTTTCGGTGTGGGGCAAAAGCGGACATGAAGGTTTTGTAAAAGTGTGTCACGTGTAACCTTAAAATAATATTTTTTTTTTTAAATTGTCTTTGCATTGAAAATTAGTAGAAATTAAACATAAAAAAAATATCAAAATGTCTCTCATAATTCTCAGATTAAAAAAAAAAAACTCACAAGGGAAGTACCCCAACATAAATACTCCGATTTTAATGAAATTAGGATATGTGACGGGAAAAATAATCTTAAATCGACCTATCAAGTGGTTTTGGGCCACCTTAGAATTTTAAGCAGTCAAAAAGGGGTTCGAAATCGTTTTATTTAGCTTTTTAAGGTATTCAAACTAAAGGAATTATATGCAAAAGTGAAATTGTTAGAATGGGATTTTTGAGGTCCTTTTACTGCTACCGTTTTTTTATTCCTTATTAAATTTCAAAGGGCACGTATTTATCGTTCCTTTGGCTTTTAACAAATATTTCGCCTCTTTTTACTACTGCTTTTGAACATCTTGACAACCCTATGCTAAAATTTAGGCATAATTTATATCAAATGCAGTTTTTATGTATATGGAATCTCGATTGTTTCTGACACGCTGCTGAACAGCATCCAGTAATGTCAGACTTTATTCTCCCGATATTACGGGGTTACCAAAAAAGTGAGACAGATTGTTTTTACATTTATTTTTTTTTTTACCACATATCCAAATTTCTTAAAAATCGGAGTTTCTAAGCTAAAATTTCATTAAAACTAATTTAAAAGTCCGATACTTCGTTACCGGTGGTCTTAACTATCGTAATATACACAGAGAAAATATATTCATCATGACAACCAAATTTCTTGACAACTAAAAATTTTGGTTGCAGCAACCGAATTATTAAGTTGTCCCAACCAAATGTTTTCCTGGTACAATTGAAATATTTGGTTTCAACCGAAATTCTTTTGCATTAACCGAATTTTGCTTGCGACAAACAAATATATAGGTGGCTCCAACCATATCATTCGTTGTTACAATAAATTTGTTTTCTCTGTGTATATTTAAGACAATTTTTTACTTTTTCTGTAAGGATTTTTAATACTTAATTTCAAGCTTTATGTGCCAAAGCTTTGGGCTGGAGCTATTTTAACCGTGGCGCCATTTTTTACCCCATTTTTCCACGTTCTTATTGGAAATTCCAAAAAGTATCTCTTACGAAAAATTAGCTTATACCCCAATGAGAAAATGTTGAAAAATCTTCAAAATTCTTGTTTTAGTGGATGCTAAACATGAAGCGGTTTAAACTCGGTGATTAATGGGACAACTTTAACCATTCTAAGCCCATTTATTGAAGTTCTTATACAGAATTTTAAAAAGATTATTTTAGATTTCGGGCCGAATTGATTTGGGCAGAATGTTAGGGGGAGACTTTTTCCCTTTTACCCTTTTAAAAAATTTCCCGCGGTAAATGTCTAAGCTGAAGGTGGAAGTTTCTAGCTCTAGTGATTTGGGCTGGACCTATTTTTATCGTGGTGCCATTTTTTTATCCATTTTCACTACATTCCAATTAGAAATTTGAAAAAATAAATCTACTCTAAATGTTTAAAACAACCTTCTAAATGCTAAATTTCAAGTTCCGAGATCGAATGGTTTCTATAAGTGATTAAGGCACTTTTAAACTTTTTAACCTATAAATTTCAAACACACGCAAAGAAAAAACATGGTTGGGAGAATCATATTCGAAGAGCATCATATATTTTTTGGTTTATGATTGTGCCAACCATAGTCGTACTATATTATGATTATCATATTATGATAATAAAATATCCATAATTTTACCATAATATGGTCCCTACAGTTATATTATGATTCAATTATTACAATATTATGATTCTGTATAAACATATTATGATGTTGAATTTACCATAATATGATTGCATGTATTCATAGTATGCTCAAAATGTTATTACAGTATGGTCCCCATAACTTTATTATGATTTCTGGATTATCATAATATGATCCATATAAAATCTTTATATAGAATCTTTTTGACAATGAATTGATTATTGTAAATAATATTACATGTATAAAGAATTTTCGAAAAAACCCTCAAAAAAAATCTTCTAAAGTTAAAAAAAATAAACTGGATCTTAATAGATGATGAAATGTTCTAATGCCACATGAAAGGTATTTTCTGTCCAGTTTTAGTAAACAATATATGATTGTTTTTTAAGACATTTTGGTTTTTATGAAAACAAGACAATACTCGTATTTGGACTGTAAATGTCAAAGTCATGTTTTATTTGATGTATAATTATTCATTGATTGTTGACAGCATTTTATGGTTACATAATTATCATATTTTTTTCATAGTCAGAATTTTTGTTACCACAGTATGGTTACAGCCAATCATGTTATAAAATACGAGGTGTCAATTATAAAATAGTGAAATATTTACTATAATAATCATGGTAGCGACCATGTTGATGGTTAGACAACAAATAATATGGTTGTGACAACCATACCCGATTGCAGCAAGCACAATATAGTATCAGTGATCATGTTGCAACCATGTTTTTTCTCTGCGTGCAGTATCTTTTTCAATATTCCAGGGAAAACTTATTTTTTTTTTAATTTCACATTTCTAGCCGAAGGGTTTTAGAGACGATATTATGGGGAAACTTACTCCTTTTTGTCTCTAACTTTAAAAAATTTTCAAAAAACTCATTTACTAGTTTTTGGCTACAACAATTAAGATTGACTGGTAAGGGGGTACTTTTTTAAATTTTTACCACGTTCTTTTAGGTAATTCCAAAAAGTATCTCTGGAAACATAAAAGCCCATACCACCAGGAACACATATTGCCTGAAGAGTATGGGCAGACCGCTTCTGGGGAGGTTTTTTCCCCTCTTGAACCTTAATTTTAAGCATGTTCTAGGAGGAAATTCCAAAAAGTACCTCAACTTGGTTAATAAGTCCAAAAATTCCAAAAACACATATTTTAAATGTTAGATCTATAGCCAAAGTGGTTTTATCAGGCAGTTAAGGAGCAGAGTTTTCTTCTTGTTAAACTCTAACTTGTATAACGTTGCTGGCGACAATTGTAAAAAGCACAATATCAGTGAATTAGCCCACACTCCAGAAAACAAAAATCTTAAAATTTTACAGCCATATGCATAGACATTCTAATGATTTGTATAACAGACTTATAAATCAAATTAACATGTTAAACGACAACAAATTTTCCATATAACACTGTTATAAGAATCTACTAAATGTTTATGCAGTTTGGGTGGGCGGATAAGGGGAGACTTTGCTGTTTTCGCCCTATCCCCGTTAAAATTTTTAAAAATTCCATCCCATTATGTGTCAACGCGGGAGAAAAAACGTATATGCTAAAGTTCTAGTTTTTGGCTCAAACGATTTGGAGTATACAACGTTGACCAAATTCACACTTCTTATTTCCCATCGAAAGGTTTAAATTTCAAGGAAACTAAAATCTTTTTATTAAATATTTTATGCAAACAATTTCAAAGTTAAACATTTGCAGGGGAATTTTTGGTACTTTTTATGATAAAAATATTCTTCAATGAATTATAATTATTGTCATTTAAAAACAATTCTAGTGGTATATTTACAAGTTGTGGTCTATTGATTTTTGAAAAACCCAAAAGAAAGAAGAATTAATAAACTTAAAAGGGGATTCATAAACTATTATCCGCTTAAGGTACACATTATATATCAAAAGTAGGGGAATATGAGGTATTGTGGGAAATTTAGGGTTTTGGATATGTTTTTGGTCATTTTAGTTTTTTTTTTTTTTTAATTTACAAATAGTAAACTACATAGTATTCTGAGTGTAGAAAAATTGGGAAAACAATAAATATTAATTAGAAGTAAAAAGAAAAAGAGCAAAAGTTATTAATGAACAATTGCATAATAGCTCGCGTGCCATAGTTTTGCAAATCATGAACTACTAGAGGAATGTACTTGTATTAAGTATAATTTTTTTGGTGTCAATGATTTTTGTTTGAAATATTTTTTATAGTATTAGTACTTCAAACTATGTAAATGCAGTATCTCTTTACACAAAATACTATTATGTGGGTAAAAAGCTGGATGGAAGTTTCAATCAATTTCCTAAGGCTGTCATGACACTTCCTTGACAAATTTCGTCATTGAAATGCTTACGAATTGCAAAAAAAAAAAAAAAAAATTGGATAATTTACGACTTAATATCACAATACATTATTTTCACTTGTAAATTGTTATAATTTTGTTTATATGACTATTTATGTTACATCGCATTAAGATAATTCTTGATACTATGCGTAAAAACCTTGTAACATATTTTTTACAATATACATAATATTTAAAACAAATTTATATAAAACAAAATCATTTGAGCCAGGTTAAAACTCAGTTAATCGAGTAAACAATTCCTCGATTAATCGCCTCTATTTTGTTTATAATAAATTTTCACTTAATATAGGAACAAATTTATACTAAATTAAATTACAAAATATACTAAATTTTAGTAAAATTCCCAAAAATTTAAGATGAGATTTACTTACTTTTAGAAAAAATTAAATAAATTGTTTAAACTTGTTTTTATGAAAAAGCTACCCAGCAAAAAAAAAATGGTAATCATTCTTTTATGATTTTTTGGTGTTATTCTAAGGCACTTACAAAAAATTCATGTGTTCATATTTGAAATGCAGTGATCTGGATATAAACCCGATGTATATCTTAAAAAATCACTCTTCATTACTTCTAAAGCATAAGTTATAGTATATTGTATATATTTTTTTTTTGAATATTAAGCATTTATTCAATTTTAGAAAATAGTTCTGATGAACTTTTTTATTTTTTTTTTATTAAATCATTTTTTATATTTTAGTTTAAAATTTCATGAGGGTTAGAATTTATGCAGTTTTGCAATTTTTATAAAAGTTTTGAAATATCAAGAAAAACAGATTTTTTTTTTTAAATTTTAATTGAAACTAGCTGGCCTATCATTTGCATTTTTACAGCCTTAAATATTTATGACGACGCAATCTGTGCATTTTTGCATTATGTTTATTATTTAACACTACACCATTTCCAATTCTAATTCAGAATTTACCAAAATAATTTTAAAATTGTGTAAAAATTATTCCAAATTGTCCAAAAATTTTTAAAATTGTGCAAAAATTATTTAAAATTGTTCAAAAATATTTTAAAATTGTCTAACAATTGTACAACCAGTTTTTTAATTATTCAAAAATATTTAAAAATTCGTCTAAAAATTTATTAAAATTTTTGAAAAATGTTTCAAAAATGCTTTTTCACTAATGCAGAATTATTTATTTGTTTTAATAAAGAGTATTTGTATATCAATGCATAAATTTCGCTTCTTTAAACTTATTTTTCTGCATTCTTATGAATTAAATTTTCATCAAAGCTTAAATATTACAAAGTATATGAACATTTTGCACTCATGCATCAGAATTTCTAATCATTGCATTATCATTGCTTCCTTAGAGTAAAGTATGAGTAATGCTAGTAGCTACATTTGAATACTTCCATCCTATGACACGCTAATGTTAAATTCATCGATGAAACCATTAGAAAAGAAGTGATGCTTTTATTGCTTCTTTGGCAGCTGCATATTTGCTGGGTATATATGTTTTTAGTTAAAATTTCTATGCAGTCAAATTATTCTTAAAATTTAATAAAATTTAGTAAAAATACTTAATATTTTAGTAAATATTTTCCTGAGTGTTAAGAAAAAGTTATTAAAATCTGAAAGTTTCAATGAATAAAAATTCTATCTAAATTTCTCAAAAATTCTGCTTTAAAGAACAGGTTGTATGAAAAACTATTTTCCCTTGAATCAGTTTTACTATTTGCTCTATAACCGATAATTGTTATTGGATACACTCAGTTATTTTGTAAATATTTTTGCTTCTTAAATTTTATAAATTGCAGAATATTTACCAATTTTTGTTGTTAAGTGCAGAAATCATTTTACAAATTATTGAAAACCGATTTGACAGAATTAGCAAAAAAAAAATAGTACTTTTAAAAAAGTTGATTTTGAAGGAAATATTATTTTGCTCAAAAAAATATAAATTTGTATATTCGAATTCGTAAGGTAATTTCAAAAGAAATTAGCAGATTTTAAGTGCAACAAGTGTATTACAAAATAATTGAGTTTATTTGTGCATTTTAATAATATTTTTTTTTTCTTAAATTATCTGTTTGCTATATATTGCAATTCATTGAGTTTAGTTCACTAGTATTTATCAAAAAATTTTTGTTAATTCGAGATTATTTATTTTAATAATATTTGTAAATAATTTTATTAATCTCACTAGGTCACAAATAACAAACTTTTGTCTGTTATTTGTTTCTAGCATACTTTTTCTCATGGATTTGGACCTACTGAACACGAAAATGAATTTTAAAAATTTTTCTGTCGATTGGTTTGCGAGATACAAATTTTTTAATTTTTTTTTTTTAATTTTTGGAGGTACACTTACTATTTTGAGCATATCTTTAGTCTTCTTTGACCTATTTTATCCTACTACTACTCAAATTAAAGACAATTGAGCCGTCTACAACTTATTCTCAGAAAATTTTCAAATCGGGTTAGTAGTTTTGATGTTGGCGGCTTAAAAAGGTTAAAAAACTGCGTTTTTTTAGTAAAAATGTGGCTGAAAAATTCATATAAAAATTCATATAAAATGTAAAACGCGATGTTAACAGCGATTTTAATTTTTTTACGTATAGCTGACACTTTTCCAAAGAAAATAAGCCCTTACTTAACAAAATCTGATGACAAATGGCCGACTTATTATTTTTTTGGTAAACGACCGAAATTCCGCTATTTCACGATTTTTTGATTTTCATTATTTGCACAGCTTACCTACCCAACGCAAACGAATAAATACATTTGAACTTAATTTAAAATAAACAAAGTAGTCTTCGTATATTTTTTTTTAATTTATTTACAGCACTACATGCTCATACATATTTAAACATAAGGAGACACGGTTATCAATTGCATTTCAAAACTGTCTGTGAAAGTGTAAAGAAGTTAATATTTAGAAAACGCAAGGAAGACAATGAGTAAAAGACTACGTGTGTTCGAGTGTTTGAACGATCCAGACAATTTCTGCAATGTTTGTGGCCAGTTTATAAAAAAAAATCACGCACACAAGTTTACTCCAGCAGTACAATTGCACTATTTGAATTATTTTGGTATTTCACCAAATATCACAGAACCATGGACACCTAAGTCGCTGTGTGATCTTTGCTATATAATCTTAACCAACTGGGCAGCTGGCGGAAGGTAAGAATTTTTATTTAAACACATTATACATAGCGAATATAGTAATTTATTTTAATTTTAGCCGCCATATGAAATTCGATACACCAATGATGTGGAAAAAGCCGCTATGCCATTCCACAGACTGTTATTTTTGCCTCACCACAAACAGTGGGGTAGGAAGATTTTTTAAATGGAACTACGCTCAAGTGGGATCGTTTGCGCTTCCAGTACCACATTCGCATGATGTGCCATATCCAGTGTGCCCTGGTGCATCTCTTCAAAAAGCAGAATCGTCAGAAGAAGAGTCTGAGTCAAATGCAAGCGAATTTGAGCCGGGTGCAAAGCGAAAATTACTGTCACAGGCCGAACTAAACGATTGGGTGCGCGATTTTGGTCTCACTAAGGAGAAATCCGAACTTTTTGCGTCTCGGATGATACAGTGTGGATTTGCGGCTTCAGAAGTGAAAGTATCAGCGTACAGAAACCGTCACAAGGAGTATGCAAAATTTTATACAAAGAAAGACCAAATATGTTTTTGCAGCGACATTTCAGGCTTGTTCCAAGAGCTTCACCAAATTCTCAACCCCAACGAATGGAGGTTGTTTATTGACAGCAACAAAGAGAGCTTGAAGGCAGTTCTCTTACATAATGGGAATGAAAAGCCATCTGTTCCTATTGCTCATGCGGTTCATTCAAAGGAGAACTATGAAACTATGGACATTTTGCTGAAATGCATAGAGTATAGGAAATACAATTGGAAAATATGCGCCGACCTTAAAGTTGTGGCCATTCTGTGTGGACTCCAAGGAGGCTATACGCGACATTGCTGTTTTCTGTGCCTTTGGAATAGCCGCGCTGATGATCAGCATTATATAAAAAAAAATGGCCGGTACGAACGAAACCTGTAGTTGGAGAAGCGAATGTTCAGCGCAAACCACTAATAGAGAACCGTGAAAATATAATACTTCCGCCGCTGCACATAAAATTGGGTTTGATTCAAAATTTTGCCAAAAAATTAGACAAAGAAGGTGAAGCTTTTGCCTATTTACGGTCAATTCCGCTGGCAAAAATTAAAGAAGGAGTCTTCGCAGGACCCGAGATAAAAAAAATGTTGAAAGATGAAAAATTCCCAAAGCTGTTATCACCCATCGAAGCCGCAGCATGGAATTCCTTCAGGCTTGTTGTGGAAAACTTTTTAGGAAACAACAAAAGCCCGAATTATAAGGACATAGTTGAGGATCTGGTAAAGAACTATGAAGCCATGGGAGTGCACATGTCACTTAAAATACACTTTCTGGATTCTCATTTGGATTTTTTCCCTGAGAATTTAGGAGACGTGAGCGACGAACACGGCGAGCGCTTTCATCAGGAATTGAAGGCTATGGAACGACGCTATCAGGGCAACTATGACACGGCTATGATGGGTGACTATATTTGGACCCTAATACGTGAGACCGATTGCAGCGAATACAAAAAACAAAGAAGAAGTCAGCAGTTTTTCCACATGGCATAAAATGTACACTTATATCTTTGTTTTTACTCATTTTTTTGTGCGTTGATTTGCTTAATTTAATTAGTTAGTTTAATTTCGTTAGTTTAGCTAATTGTGCGATACATTGAGCATGTAGTGCTGTAAATAAATTAAAAAATAATATACGAAGACTAATTTGTTTATTTTAAATTAAGTTCAAATGTATTTATTCGTTTGCGTTGGGTAGGTAAGCTGTGCAAATAATGAAAATCAAAAAATCGTGAAATAGCGGAATTTCGGTCGTTTACCAAAAAAATAATAAGTCGGCCATTTGTCATCAGATTTTGTTAAGTAAGGGCTTATTTTCTTTGGAAAAGTGTCAGCTATACGTAAAAAAATTAAAATCGCTGTTAACATCGCGTTTTACATTTTATATGAATTTTTATATGAATTTTTCAGCCACATTTTTACTAAAAAAACGCAGTTTTTTAACCTTTTTAAGCCGCCAACATCAAAACTACTAACCCGATTTGAAAATTTTCTGAGAATAAGTTGTAGACGGCTCAATTGTCTTTAATTTGAGTAGTAGTAGGATAAAATAGGTCAAAGAAGACTAAAGATATGCTCAAAATAGTAAGTGTACCTCCAAAAATTAAAAAAAAAAAATTAAAAAATTTGTATCTCGCAAACCAATCGACAGAAAAATTTTTAAAATTCATTTTCGTGTTCAGTAGGTCCAAATCCATGAGAAAAAGTATGCTAGAACCAAATAACAAAATGGCTGTTGCCTAGTGTCTTTAGTAGTGGTTATTAACTTTTCTGCTATTTCCATTTCACTAATATTTAGTAAATTTTGTTGCTGATTTTAGCAGATTTATTTTAAATTGCTATTTACAGCAATTTACTAAAATTCTGTAACACTTACTAATTTTTGATACTTATTTGATTGTACTACTATTAATAACATTAAGTAAATTTTTTTTGCTGATTTTAACAAACCGATTTTAAATTTCACTTTATAAAAAGTTTACTAAAATTTAGTAGCAGCTTTTAATTTTTCTACTAATTTCATTGTACTACACGTCAACAGACAAGTGTTGCTAAGATTAGCATTTAAAAACCGGTCTACTTAATTTTCATTTAAATTAAATGTCTTTTGTTGTTTATTTTTAAATGTTGATTAAACAACTGACACATCCGTTAGAAAGAAATGATATAATCAGTTAAAATAAATGTCAAAATTTTACCTACCAATTCTATAAAAAATAAATGATTTTATCTTTTTTTTTGAAAATTGTTTACGTTTTTGTATTTTTTTTAATCAACAAAATGTATGTATGAATAGCCATAGACACTTTTTGTGTGAATGTGTTTGTGTATGTATGTGTGTTTATGAAATTCTTCTAATTTGAATTGAAATAATTTTGTATATAAACAACCAATTTAAATAACAAAAAAAAACAAATTGAAATTATTTAAAATTTGTAATAACTGTTACGGACAAAAATAAACCATAAATTTCCGTTTTGTGGGTAAATTTTTATTAAATTTCAAACAAATGAAAAAAATAGGTAAATGAAAGTAAATCATTTCGAATAAATGTATAAAAAAGTTAATATAGATTTTTTTTTGAAAAATAAATGTATGTTCCTTTATTTTTAAATGGAACGGAAAACTTTTTTTATTAAACTAAAAACAGTTAACTACATAATATTCTGAGTGTATGACCTGTAACTCAGTAGAGTTTCAATAAAGTCTCTTGTGTAATTGTTTAAAAGTTTTTGTGTAAATAAAGAGTTGCTATAGAAAATTTTAACTGGTTTTATTATTTGCAATGTAAAAAGAACTCGATTTATTTAAAGGAAATAAGTCAACGGTTTTAAAAGGTAAAATATAAATAGTATATAAAATATGTGAATTCGAAAATTATTGCAATATACTTCAGAATAAAAAGTACCCAAAAACTAATATATTTTTACAACAACGGTTTAAAAAAAAAACAGAAAACATTTAATCTTTTGAATTAAAAAAAAATCGAAAAAAGCACCGATTTTTAACCATCCGATCTTAGATTGTTTGGCTTTAAGTCCTTTGCTTGTGAGGCGGTTTTTGTAAAGAAAGATTCTCAAAATCGGAGAGATTTTTTTCAGCAAAGTTCTATCAAAATTAAAATATATTTTTTTCATTTTTTTGATAGTACTTCTTTAATATTGTATTGATTTTAAGTCATCAAAAAAATACCTTTCTCTGTAGTTTTTGTGATCGAGGAATTCGAATTTTATATCAGATTTTAAAAAATTCAAAATAATTGATCTAATATGCGGAATAGTTTCATGAAAAGTGATTGGACTCGATTTAATTTTTGTTTTTGCATTCGCTGAATATGAATCTGATATTCAATTCGTTTTAAATAAATTATCCGTATCTTGTTGTGGGTTTCTGAATACGAAATTTATATCATGTTATAAAAATTTAGTTCTTTCCGCTTTTTTTTATAGAATTTGTGTGGGTTTTTCCAAAAAAAATTTTGTGTGCACGTTTTTTCAAAAAAATAAATTTTTTATGGTTATTTTTCATCATCTGCAATGTATAAATGTTATACTTAAAAAACGTGATTTAATTCTATTATAAAATAAATATTAAGTTTTTTCTTTCTCTAGCATTTCGCTTAATTTTTCAAAGCAATTCCACTTAGTCTTTATGTATTTTTAATCTAGAGATTGTGTCCTTTTCATTGGCACCAAAGTCATATCCCAAAGTCTTTGGTTTAAGTGATGTCAGAAATTTTATTGCTTTTCCCCAAAGCGCATTTGCTGTAATAAAACTATGATTAGAGAGTTAAGAATTACCGTTGCATCAACAAAATTTATTTATTTACATTTTGGCCCATATGTAATGCATTGACAACAGAACGTATACTTAATATTAAATTAATCATACGTACAGTGTTCTATCGTACATTTAAATATTAATCACAACTGGGTAGACTGATGATAACAAATGTTGTCGCGATTAATTTAAATTAAGCCACCGTCAATATTTTTTTTTTATTGACTTTTAGAAAAAAGATAAGCTCAACAAGAATTTGATTGTATTCGTCTGTCTGGTCAATTAGTTTTGCATTAATTTTTTATTATTTTTAATTTCATTATACATAATTTTGCTTTTTGGTAGAAAATTCCGTATTTTTATTTTAATTTATTTTTTTATTGTCAAAAACATAATTTAACAAATAATTTGAGTGTGTGTGTTAGTGTGTCGTCGTAAAAATAAAAAAAGATTCTTTTAGGACGATTAATCGTTCGACGACATGTCGACATTTTGCTTCCCATAAAAAATGTATGAAAAAGCATTTGTCTTTGGCGATTCAGTTGTGATTAATCTCTTTTGTTAATGAAATAAATGTTAAGCAATTTGATAGAATGGATGTGCTTTTGCTCAGAGAAAGAAAATTCGTTAAAATAGATACAAAATAGGGACTTTGGTGAAAATTCTGTACACACCAAACTTGTACAGATAATGCAAAAAGAAAAATATATATCCGCTCAAATGTAATAAGTTAAAATATATGTAAAAAATTATATATGCTTTTCTTTTTAATGTAGTATTCCTTTAAAAGATAAAAAGAGTTTAACTTGGTAAATTTTCAGTAAAAGTTTAAATATATTTGTAACTAAATAACGGCTGTCATAGACAACAGTTTTAAAATCAGACAAATTTAATTTATATTCACATTTTTTTAGGTATTAAACATCATAAAATTGTACTTTATATTTAACAGGTCTTCAATGAAAGTTGGCTATAAATGACAATTTCATAAAATCATTTGGCACTCAAAGTTTTATTACTTTTACAAACATATTTTACATTTAAGGTTTAATAAAGTGTACTATAAACAATTTTCTACATCCGGTAGAAATAAAACACATACATAAACCGACACAAATAAATATATTCAAACATACTACACGTAGTTACATAAATAAATAAATTCATGCAAATTCATGTGGTAGTATTTTTACAAAAACAAACGTATTTTCTCAACATTCATCATAAGTACGAATGTTACTAAAGTCCACTAAAGTAGAAAATATACAGACGCCTACACAAACATACACTGAGACTCTAAACACTGACTCGAACAAATGAATGTAGGTGATAAATGTCTTGTTTCTGTTCCTTTTTGGTTTTAAAAAAAATACAAAAAAATAACTCCATCCATACATAAATGTAGAATGGCAAAGAAGTTCTTGCTAAAATAATCATAAGTGTGGCATTTTTATATATTTTTACGGAAATTCGATTTATCAATTTCCATTTACCCGCAGAAACAGAAAACCCCATATGACAACAAGTGTAAACTAATTTAGTCTGGCAACTCTTTACTAGAAAGTTCAACAATAACAAATACCAGATCATTTCTAGAGACATTTGGTGTAAAAATCATATTCTGGACATTTCTAGTGCCGCCCTCTTGTCGCTGACCCCAGAACCATCCAGGATAGCTCCAGTACTTTCCACAAGAAGTGGGCTTTCACATCTCTTCTATATAAAGGGTGTCCCAAGAAGAACGCAATTTTTAAATCTGGCAACATTCGAAGCGTCATTGTTTGACATTTGAACAATTGTTATTGTTTGCTAGTAGAAGGTACGAGGTTAGTAAAAATGGAGCGCTACACGAATGAACAACGCATTCTCATTATGAAATTGTTTTACCAAAATGGTGAAAGTTTTGCGGCTACAGTTCGCAAATTGCGATCAATTTGGGGTCACAATAATGCTCCAAAAGAGTCAACTGTAAAGAGATTAATGGATAAATTTGCCGAAACTGGGTCTGTTAGTGATGTAAAGACAACAACGCGCCATCGACCAGGTCTATCGACCGAAAATGTCGCAGCTGTACGTGATGATGTCGCTCAAACTCCATCCACCTCAATTCGACACCGAGCTCAGAAAATTGGTGTCTCCAAATCCACTTTGCAGCGAATTTTGACGAAAGATTTGCATCTTCATGCATACAAAGTTCAATTGACTCAGGAACTGAAGCCAGCTGACCATGGACAGCGAAGGGAGTTCGTTAATTGGGTATTGGAGAGACAACATGAAAATGCTGATTTTGCCGATAAAATCATCTTCAGTGACGAGGCCCATTTTCATCTTGATGGCTTCGTCAATAGGCAGAATTGTCGCATTTGGGGTGAGGAAAATCCTCGAGTGATTCACGAGAAGCAAATGCATCCTCAACGTGTTACTGTGTGGTGTGGTTTTTGGGCTGGAGGAATCATTGGACCTTTTTTTTATGAAAATGAGGCAGGTCAAGCGCAAACAGTCAATGGTGTTCGGTATCGTGAAATGATAACCAGTTTTTTCTTGCCTAGAATTGAAGAAATGAATGTGGAGGGCATGTGGTTCCAACAAGACGGCGCCACATGTCATACAGCCAGAGAAACAATTCAATTGCTGCATCAGTCATTTCCCGGTCGTGTTATTTCGCGTTTTGGAGATCAGAATTGGCCGCCTAGATCGTGCGATTTAACACCATTCGATTTTTTTCTCTGGGGTTTTTTGAAGTCAATGGTTTACGCGAATAAGCCGACGACGACTCAAGCCTTAAAAGAGGAAATTGGACGCTGCATTAATGAAATACCGCAGCATTCATGCAAAACGGTCATTGAAAATTTCATTAAAAGATCGCGTGCATGCCAGCAAAGCCGCGGCGGCCATCTGCACGATATATTGTTCCATACATAACCTCATTCTGTCTACTTTACGATATAATAAAGTTTCACGATTTTTTTTTAAATATCTGTGTTTTATTTAAAATTTAAAAATTGCGTTCTTCTTGGGACACCCTTTATAAAGGGTGATTTTTTTGCTATTTGGTTTCTCAGTGTAAGTTTTGCCATTTCACCATGAATAGACTAATGCATAGTTTTCACTATGTCATTTTTAATGTCAATTTGTCCAAATTATTGGCAATTGTATGAAAACGGGTTTTCATATGATGTCATCTAAGTTTGCAGTCAGTTATGCACACGAACTGCCGTCTAAAACGACAGACAAGTGAAAACGTCAAATTTCAGTTTGTCAACAGATATGGCAGCATTTTTTATCTAAAATAAAATTGACAACAAGTTGTCAATTTTTTTTTGTTTGACGATCGCAAAGCTGTTATTTTTTTCTTTTGCTGGAAAAATGAATTGCAATGGAAATTTTTTAAATAAAGAAAGAAATGGTAATGAAATAACACTAAACGCCGCACTAGCTGTACCCATTTGTTTCTTTTTTGTCATTTTTTTTTCTAATCAGCTGTTCGCTCGCCTCATCATATTTGACCTTTGTAATGAAAACGGCGTGTCAGTCAACTGACACCAAAATTTGACATAAGTCTTTGACACGCTCTGCTTTATCGACTTATTGTCAGTTTTTAAGATGTAATGAAAACGCATATGACACAAAATGACGAGAATTCATTTGAGTCAGTTTTTGTTGTCAGTTCATATGACATAATGAAAGCCAGGCATAACAAATGAACAACGCTTGCAAATCATTGAATTTTTTCATTCAAAATTCGTGCTATTTTCACAACATCCGAATCAAAATCACTGCTTCTTCTTCTCTTTTTTTGCTACTTTCTTTTTTTTTGAATCAGACCTGGACGATCTCAGTTACATTTGGCAATTATTCACTTATGTAATTGATTCATAATAATAATTCAATCAGACATATACTCACATTTGTTGAATTAAACATTTCATTGGAAAATTTGATATGGGAAAAAACGTATTTCTATTTACTCAATTACATCAATTATATGTAATTCAATTTAATTGCATGATATATAAGAACACCAAAATATTAACTATTCCCCAATCTGGTATTAAAAAAAAACAAATTTTCCAAGGAAACGCTTTATCCCACAAATGTGTATGTGTGAGTCTGCTAGAATTATTATTATTAATAAATTACACAAGTGAAAAATTTGCAAAATGGCATATGGTGTATAGGGGGAAATATTTGCAAGTATAACTTACAAATTGGAAGGGGAAAGAAATGGAATGGAAAGAGAATGAGTGTATGTGAAACACTACACAAGGGAAACGAAATGGAATGAAACGGGTAACGAGTGAAATGGATAAAATAGAAAGGACAAAGAATTATAATGGAATGGGGAACGAGTGGAATTGAAACAGTAGACAAGGGGAAAGGAATGGAATGAAACGGGGAACGAGTGCAATCGATACACTAAGACAGGGTAAAGAAATATAATGGAATGGGGAACGAGTGGAATTGAATCAGTAGACAAGGGGAAAGAAATGTAATGGAAAACGGACCGAAATGAATTGAAACATTAAACAAGGAGAACGAAATAGTGGAAAGGTGAACAAGTGACATTAAAACAGTTAACACTGGAAGTTGTCCCTTGAATGACTTATAAACAAAAAAATTCAAAACTTAAACTTAAACATGCACTTCAAAAGATTAAACAAATTTATTTAAAGAGTAAAATCTTTAGAAAAGAGAATAATATTTTCTTCTCAAAATATTTCGATATTTAAAACTACCGATAAAGAAGTATCGGGCTTTTATGCTTAAATATAAATAATTTCATAAAGTTTCTATGTGTAATTGTGTAAATAAAGAGTTTCTATACAAATATCAACTGTTGTTTATTATTTGCAATATAAAAGAAACCGATTTATTTGATAAGGAAATAAATCAACGTTTTTAAAAGGTAAAATCACTGAGAGATATAACTCCGGATAGGGTACATCCCTATCAAATCTCAATCAAAAATGTAAAAGTTTTTATTAAATTTTGAGATTCAATAGTCAATAGGAATTTTATTCTGGTGCTAGCTTATCAGTGTGGTGGGTGTCATGGGTTCGATTCCTACTAAAGGCTTTGGTCTGCTTACGCTACAACAGACCGATTGTACTCGTTGCTATTGCTCGATTAGGGTATTATGATATAAATAGTAGTCACACAGAAAGCTCCACTAAGGAACAGTTCCCGCTGCCGGCGCCCCATAGACGGACAAATTTCTTGGTTCCTTCTTGAAACTAAATAAAAAAAAAAACTATTCTGTAGGGAAACATCTCCCGTAACCAGACAAAATTAGCACGATGGTCGGTGTCTGCCTGCGGCAGCAGTTACTGTATATGGTGAATATCGATTAAAAATGTATTCTAAAAATGTTTAACGATTTTGTAGAAGATTTTAAGAAATATTACTTTTAGAACTATCTCAACTAACTTATATGAACTCCTATACTTTTTTTGCTTCCTTTTAAATTAAACTTTTATTGTTTTTCCTTTAACCAATCATGCAGATAAAAAACATGGTTGCAATATGATCACTGCTACTATATTTTGCGTGCTGCAATCGGGTATGGTTGTCAATAACCAATTTATTGTTTTTCTAACCATCACCATGGTCGCTACCATCATTATTTAGTTAATATTTTACCATTTTATGATTGTCACCTTCTATTTTATAACATGACTGGCTGTAACCATACTGTGGTAACAAATATTCTAACTATTATGCAACAATAAAATGCTGGCAATAATCAATAAATAATTATACATCAAGTAAAACATGACTTTGACATTTACAGTCATAATATTGTCTTGTTTTCATAAAAACCAAAATTTTATCAGTTCAGTCAGTTTGTTTTTACTACAAAATGTATTAAAAAACAATCCTATATTGTTTACTAAAACTAGACAAATATCAGATGGGTAGAAAATATCTTTCACATGTCATTAAAACATTTCATCAATTGAGCCATTAAGATCCAGTTAATTTTTTTTTAGCTAAGGAGAAAATATTAATAAAATATTTTTTTTAAATTCTATGGACTTTTCCTTAAACTAAAATTCTGAGATACTCCAAACTGTTTCTTAGATAAAAGTTCATATATTCCAAACAAACTTAGATTCTAAGGCCTGTCTTTGAAGGAAAAATTCATAGATTCTGAAGAAAATACATTGATTCTAAGAACTTTTTCTAGTAGAAATATTCTTAGATACTAAAGACTTTTTCTTAAAGAAAAATTTCTAAAAACTTAAAAAAAAAAATCTTTAAAATGTCTTAAGATGTTTTTTTTTTTATTAAAAAAGTCATTAGAACTTAAAAAAAAGTTTAGAGTATTTTTCTTAAAAAAAGTCCACAGAATCAAAGTTTTCTTGAAGGAAAAGTTCTATGATTTTTTCCTTAACAATTTTTCTTCTTTTCTAGAAAAAACATTTCTAAATTAAATATTCTTAAATTTGAAGAGATTTTTCATAGTTTTAAAGAACTTTTCCTTTAAAGAATTTTCTTAGATTATGGATCATATAATAATAATCCAGGAATCATAATATAGTTATGAGTGACCATAATATGATAACATTTTGAGCATACTATGATTACGTGCGATCATATTATGATAAATTCATTATACATAAGATGTTTAGTTAGGATCATAATATGGTAAATTTTGAGTCATAATATAACTGTAGGGACCATATTATGGTAAAATATGGTTATTTTATTATCATAATATGATAACCATTATATAGTACGACTATGGTTGGCACAACCATAAACCCAAAAATATATGATGCTTTCGAATATGATTGACCCAACCATGTTTTTTCTTTGCGTGATAGAAAAAAAAATATCCCACACATTAAAGTGCCGCCCTAATGTCCATAGCTATCTAAATACCACATATCCCTATACATATTTGTATATATGTATGTATATAACTTCCACTTTTGCAATGCAATGAAATGAAGTAACAATGTAAATTTTAACAATTTCTTTTGTTAAACATACAAAAACTAAGTGTGAATGTATTACAATTTATTCATGACATCAATATACAGATTTTTCACATGCATTTTTACATCTGCTTGTGATTCGGATTCAGATTTAACATCAGCTTCAACTGTGATGTACTTTCTACTACTTAGAAGGATATAATAGTTTATGGCAAAGAACATTTGCAATTTATCATACATTTGCAAAAATACACACACATACACAACCAAATGAACATATTGTATGTGTGTGTGTGTTTGTGTGTAAAGTTCCAAAAATAACATGTTGTATCCTTTTCCTTTCAATTTATATACGATAGATTTGGTTGGTTGTATTATTATTTTTGGTTTATTTTGTTTTGTTTTGTTTTGCTAAAGTTTTATACATATTGTCCATTGAATTGATGTATCAATTGATATGGGCGAATAAATAAGTAAATACTATAATCAAAATTGGTTTTCATATTCAATAAATTTTATTATATTGTTTATTGGTATAACATTCATTCAGAAAATCAAAAACAAAAAGGAAATAAAAATGTTATTGCATACATCCCACTGGGGAATAACAAAGGTAGGTACAAGTAATTTTGTATAATACGAGTTTCGTAGCAGATGAATATTTAAAAGAAGATTTGCAAAAATTTCTTAAGAATAGGAAAATTTATAAAGAATTTATTAACAAGTTAATAATAAATGGTATTATGGGAAAATGGTTGTAATGCTTAAAGAAAAATAAAGTATGATTGCAATATTAGAAAAAATATAAAGCAGGTAAATAAATAACTTTTTACTTTTAAAGTAAATCAAACAAGTGGAAATGACATTATAATGATTTGAAATATTTAAAATCTAATATTGCACTTATTTACAGTAATTTGTTTTAATATTTTCCTATTTATTTTAACATCCTCCACTATATATGATGTCGAAATAAAGGTTTACGAACCCATAAAGTATATAAAATATAATCCTGATCCTTATGCGATTTTAAGTCGATTTAGCTTTGGCTGTCTGTCTGTCTGGTTGAAAGGGTGATCAGGGCGCGAAGATGCAAACGCGTTTGCGTCCTTTCAGGTAGTTTGGTGTAAGAAATGAGCAAAATTGCTTCAGTCATAAAAAGCTGTGAATAAAAATGTGAAGGTACTTTCAAATTTAACATATAAATTGGTGCATGTTAATAAAATTTCATAGTAGCGACTTAGAAGTGAATAATAGTTTACATTCACCTCAAATTGATTTTACATTCAAAGAAGTTTTTCACCACAAACAATTTTTTCACCTGCATAATTTCACTTCTAAATATTTCTATATTATTTGTAAAAATCAGTGGATGATAGGGATGGAAAAGTTTGTACTGTGGTACTATTATAGCCTTAATTTTAAATTTAATTTAGTTTTTAATTTATTTAATTGTTTTCCAATACAACAAGATTTACAATCTTATAATTATAGTAAAGGATTTTTACATTGAACATTTAATAATTTCATACAAGCGAATACAATGTAATATAATATATAATATAATAAAAATAATAATACAACGATTACATAACATGAAGAAACAAATAACAAAATTAAAAAGTGTTATTATGCATAATACTGAAATAGTTATTTTTTTTTAAATACAGAGCGTTGCTTATAAATTGAATGGACGATGGTAGCGTGTTCCAAAGACAGACTGAATGAACATAAAATTGCCACTCAGATATCAAGCTTCTAGAACGTGTAAAATGGTTCATGGTTCATGGTATAATGGTTCATGGGTAAAAAAGATTTTGTGAAGAAGGATCAAAGTTCTTATTTTTAAAAAATTAGTAATTGTAACTCCATAGAGCTTTTTAGAGTACTACTACTGTTTTGACTCATTTGGTACAGCTTTCACACACTACAGGGGAAGGCTATAGGAATATACTCGTACATTAAAATTCTTCTTTATTAATGTTAGAAATGAATCTCAGTTTTTTATATATTATCTCAGTATTATCAGTAACAGAACCCAGCAAAAATAAATGGAAGTGATTGTTAAGGAATTAATTTTTCATTGATTCCAAAGTATCGTTTAGTTCTGATATTCCTTTTCTAAGGCAGTTCTTTTTCACAACTTTAAAAATTGTGATTTTTAAGGATATTTAACATTTTTCAAATCTATGATGGGTAACTTCTTTTAAAAACAACCAAAGTTAAACATTAATCATAGATATTTCTATATAAATTTAAACATTTGTAACTATGATTTAAGTTTAAGTGATTTGTTTCAATCTTTAACATACAATTTACCAGAATTTTTAAAGTCGTTAGTTATTAGTGCTACAAAAAGTAAAAAATTATTGTAGTAAAAATTGGAAAAATTTCAACTAAAGTAATTTAATAAATATGCAGCAATTACTGAATGTGCGGTTATAATTGGTTCCGATTCAAATTTTCACAACACCCGAATTAAAATCACTGCTTCTTCTTCTCTTCTTTGCTACCTTTCCTCAAACGACTTTGATTTTAAATATCTTATTTAAATATTTTGTGAATTTTTCCAAAAAAAAAAAAAAAAAATAAAATATACAAATAATCTATTTTTGGAACTTTTGAGGTTAAAAATATTATTTTGAATGAAATTTTTTTATCCTCCCTGGTAAAACCGTATTTTTTGCTTTTACTTGTTTTTTGAAAAATTCAACAAATTTTTTAACCCTAAATACTCGAATTGGCGAAAAGCAGAGATTTGTAATGTTTGTTTCTCAAAATCATCATCGCTATAACTTTTGTTTAAAGTGAAAACTCATTTGGTTTTTAACTTTAACAACTTGTGGAGAATAAGGTCCAACACTCTTTTCCAACGAAAATGCAATCCCCAACGGTGTCTATGAGAGGGTGTAGTAGTAATTCGTAAATTTCCGTCTCCCAGAACCGAACATCTTGCTTATTCATGTGGGAGCTGAGATAAAAATTAGCCTCTTCGCTCCTGATAAATTTTAATGGAAAATCATCCACTTCCTCGTTGAGTTCCAAAATCTTATGACTTGTTATTCACTATAAATTTCGTATGTGTCTTTTTCACGAATGTCAAAACCAAACTGCCATACGATGCTTTTTGAGAAAATTGCATCACTTTCTAAGAGGATGATGATTTTTGCCCCTCCCATTTATTTCTTTAATTATACCCTACACCACTACTTAGTAAGGATATTATAAGTTTGTACTGATGTATGTAACTACCAAAAATATCGAACAGATACCCATATTACAGTATAAAAATTGATTCAGAATCACTTTCTAAGTCGATTTAAAGATATCCGTCCGCAATATATGGGAAATATAAAGATATTTGAATAAAAGATAATTTTCTATTGGCCCAAGGACGAAACCTATTGAACTTTGTTCAAAAGGTTCTCTCTGAGTTGGACTTAAATAGTATTTAGACACATAAAAACGTAGATACATGGTTGGAATTTTGTTTGTGGATGTGATATGGCTCCGTGAATCTTGCCTTCGAATTTATAGATAATTGGACCATATTAGGACCTAGATCGCAAAGAAATCCACCTTCGACTTTAATTTTTTGTAATAGCTTTTTTTATAATTTTTTAGTTGTTGTTGACAAGAAGTAGTTTTTTCGATTTTTGGTAATATTTCGTTTAATTTTTGGGCCATTTTTGAATTTTTTTGTGGGATTTTTCATTTCTAAAAGATGCTTTTTCTTAGAGGTATAATTTTAAATTGAAATGAAATAATGAGATTACATAATTTGAAACTGAAAATTGACTTTATTAGAAAGTTAATTTTATGCCATTAGTGTTTAAATATAATGTTGAACATTTAGCCGCCACGGCTAGCGCGTATATTGCATAATCTGCATGTTTAAATTTCGAGCACTTTTTCAAGCATTGGGAGCCGTATCTTGGCAATGGTTCGCACAATGTGGCATCCAAGAGGTCAAAAGTTTTCGGTTTGTTTGCATAAACCAATGATTTCACGTAACCCGCATGGAAAATAAACTAGGAACAAGGAAAATAAACTGGCTCAATTCACTAAATTGTTCCTCCAATAAGTCATTGTAAAAACATATTCAGTAATTTCTTAAGAAGTAAGGACCAAAGATTCCACCGGACCATAAAGTACACCAAACAGTAAGTTTTTGTGAATATGAAGGTACCTCGTGAATATCTCGTGGATTATCTTTACTTTCAATGCGGCAATAATGGTACGAGTACGTAATTAACATGCACATTTAGCCAAAAATGAGCCTCAGCACTCAACACAGTCGCTTGACTCCCAATTAATTTTGTGTTATAGGCTGGAATCTTTACATAAAATCTTCCATAAAGTGGATACACACATGCCAAAATTGCTGCCAATCAGAACCCTGATTTTCGAAATAAATTTATACAATTTCCAAGCGTTGTTCTCGCATTTGTCTGTTCATGATGAAAATGAAATTCCAACTGAGAAACACAATTTATAATAGCCTTGACAGATATAACGAAATTAATCGTTTTTTGAAAATGTAACCCAAAAAAGTATAACCCATTATTTTTGAGCCATTTTTGTGTTTGGCGATTTTACCTACAGCCATGAAGTATACTAATTTTCGGCAGAGCGGTTTTGTTGAAATTATGTTTTCAGCAAAAGTTTAAACAATATTTTTCAGCAATAAACAAATTTTTTACTTTTTATTTTGCTAACAATAAATTGATAATCAACACATTTATAGTAAAGACAACAACCAAAAAGAAAAGACGAAGATGTCTTTGAGACAAAATTTCCTTCAAAATAGTTTATAAATTGTCCTCAATTTAAGTAAACTTTTATTAAAACTTTGAAATTTTTTCTTAAAAAGAATAAAAATTCCTAAGTTTGAGGAAAATCGAAATAGTTTATATACTCAGAAATAGTTCATATTTTTCCTAAGTAATATATCTTGATTTTAGGAAAAAAAAAACAAGTCAATTAAATAAAAATTTATTAATTTTAAGAAAAAACATCTCAGTTTTAAGAAATTTGCATACACAAATGTAATAAAATTAAATTTAGTTCAAAAAAATTTTTTGCATTTTCTTATGTTCTCTTTGTATACTCGCGAATGAACAACCCAAGCAAAACCTCACATTACCAAATAATGGGTAAAGTAATGTACAGCCATAGAGGCCGATGGATTACTTTACACCTTACTTCGTTGATGAATTTTACAGGCGATAATGTAAGAGGTGATAATGTAAGGGGTTATTCATATTATTACGAGAACGGAAAAAGTAATGTATCTAAAACTAGATTTTTAAAAAAGAGGAATTTTTATTAAAAATTTTATTAAAATTATTACAAATATTTTATTTAAAATATTTAAAATATTTGTAATTTAAATCGAGAAAGTACTTGAACTTAATTTGTGCTCATTTTTTGTTCGCGAGTAGTTAAATTAACTAAATTTTAGAATGCCATTTCCAAATTCAGTTTTTAAGTATACCACTTTCTAATTTTGAAGAATTGTTTTCTATAAATTAGCTCAGACAATTAAAAACAAAAAGTAATAATTTTTTTCTTATGTAATAATAAAAATTTACTTGATTTTAGAAACTGATGAACTATTTCTAAGGAAAATTTTCATGCAACTTAGTTCAGATAAATTTTAAAAATTTTAATAAAATATTCTTTTTTTCAAGTAAAAGTTTTCTAATTTTTAAAAAATAATAAAATTTGATATAGGATTTGTTGGAAAACATTTAAATTATTTTCAATATTCTTTTCCAAAAAAAAAAACAGTAAATTAAAAACAAACTGGTTAGTTTTCCAAGAAAAAATAATGTTAAAGGAAACAAGTTAAAGTAACCATTTAAAAAAACAATCGTGTATGATTGTAATTTTTGGTGCGTGATTCAAAAATGACTCACATGCCCATCTCTAATCTTAACAGTGTTTAACATTGAACTTGAAGTAGCTTAAAATATTTTTTTAAAATTTTGTTAGCAAAAGGTGAAAAATTTTGAATTTGCGCTTTTATGTAATAATTTTGTTTGCAGGCACATTTTATACATTACGGCATAATGAATTTCCTATAATTGACATAGCGCCTATTAAACTTTATATTTATCGAACTATTTATTTCACTTAATAATAAAAAAGTTTAAATTTGTATATGTCAAATAAAGTTTAAGCTAAAAATCACATAAAATAAACGTATGACATTTTTTATTTTTCCAATTAAAATAAGAAATGTAACTGTGATATTTTGTATTATTGCAACAATTTCCTTAAATTAGTTAATTTAAGAAGACAAAGGATCCCCAGTGTTCCTTAGCCATAGATTCCGTGTGTTACGTAGGGCGTCCCTTTTTGTAGTTCTCTCAAGCAGAACCGTTAATTAACTACGAAAAGAATCTATCTAACTTTGTAACAATTTATTACGTTTCAGGATATCCTGCAGTGCATTTTTTTTAATTTGTTTATCTTTCTGCTAATGAAATTTAATTTATATTTTAAATACGTGAATTTAGTATAATTCAATTGTATAGCAAAAAGCTTGTTAAGAGCAGTGTCCTCACAAAGCAGAAGTCCTATGAAAGTGGGAAACTACTTACTTAATGCTTGTAAAGTACCTTAAAATATATGCGAAAATATATTACCTTTACCATAGAAGCAGGATAAGAATAATTTTCACTTAAAAGAAGTGCTTTTTAGCTTGATGTTAGAAAATATTTTCTTATTTTTAGGGTCCTAGTTTTTAGTAAAAAAAAATTATCTAATGAACTTAAATAAAATAAAAATTTTCTTAAAACCAAGGAAACATTTCCTAACTAGCAGTAAAATTTTAGATGATGTATGAACTATTAGGAAGAAATTTTACTGTTTTCTAATAAAAATTTACTTCTCAGTAGTAAAATTTTTCTATAATTAAGAAATTTCGACCAAATTTTAAATAAAATTTATTTCTAAATTTCAAGGAATATTTTATTAAATATTGGTAAAAAATGTGTTTGGCGCCGTATTCAATTAAATTTTTCCTCTTAATAAGTTAATTTTTCTAAATTCTAGTTAATTTTTTTTGAGTGTAAATAAAGTACAGACAAAAAATTTTATTAGATTTTTTTAATTAGAATCGACTAAAAGTAAGCACAAATTTTGCTGAATTTACTAATTTTTTGTTAATTTCCTGACACTAGCAGTTTTTGATGACTTTACTATTTATTTTTTTGGGTGTTTGGTTATAATACTACCATTGTAAAATTTTAAGATATGAAAAATTCGCGTGGTTTTTTTTTCTTCTTCGAAAAAACCAGTGCATAATTCGATTCCTTTTTGTATGTGTGTGTGCACACAACAATATGAGTGTGTTTATGGAAGATTTCTTTTATACTTTTTAATACTCTGAGTACCACATCACAATATGGTTAAAGTACGAGTGTATAAAATATCTTGAAGCTTTAGTTACATGAGGCATTATATCCGCTTCGTATTATTTATAAAATACTTAATGGAAAAAAAATGGAGTAAAGTGTAATGTTACTGTTGTTGTTTATCGTTGTAGATTTATTATATTGAATCTTATATATATTTTTTTTTGTTTTCCCTCAACTTTTACAAACTTAAACATATTCACTTACGCAACACATACATACGTACCGCTTTTTTATTATAAAAATAACTATGTAAACGCACACGTACGTATTTGTGAGGGAGTATGGGGTAATGTGCGGAATTGAGTTATTTCAAAAAATTCTACCGGAATGATAAATTATGTATTCCGTTAATGCTGTAAGTTAGACCATGAACCACTTTATGTATTGTATGCATTTAATACAAGTTCAACAAATTCTTTTGGTATATTTTTGAGCCACTTTACCCCTTCTAACCCTATACATGTTGAGAGTGTTAGTAAATATTTTACATAAGTCGAGTGTATAGATGTATTTTGATATTTTTCTTCTTTCTATATTTTAAAATACAAAAAAATTCATGATTTTCCACATCGTTAGCATCCTAACACATACAGAGAGAAAAAATTCGTTGTTATTTTATATACACTCAGAGAAAAAGCTTCATCATATTTGTGAAAAACTTTATTAATATGATGGAAAAAACATCATATTGGTCTAGAACAATATGATAAAGTTGTTTGATGAAAAATATTACTAACCTGGTCTGGTTCGGAATTTCACTCAGACCTGTCCCAAGTGTGTTAGTATCTGTTTTATTTAAATTTTGCTCAATTTTCGAGATATGCACCATTTTCTAGAAAAAGTTATTGATGATATTTTTAATGAAATGAATCTTTTGAAAATTTTATAAATATTACAATTCTTCATAGACTTTTGTTTTGTAAATACGATGAAGCTATTTTTCCTGAGTGTGCGTGTGTGTGTGTGTGTACAATATTTGCATTATCATGACACTTGTACATTGAAGGTACATTGCATGCATATTTTTCCGCCTGACAAATTCTACACAACAATGTGATAATGTTGTTGTGTTTTTACTTTTACTTCGTCGTTGTCTTCTTCTTCTTCTTCTTCTACGACTTCCTTTACTTTTTAATATTCTTCTTGTTCTTATTCTTGTTCTTGGTTGTATTGGGAGTTTAGAAATATTTTTGCTTGTGTTTGTGTAGGTTTTCTTTGTCCACACCTGGTACGATAGTTGAAACATAGTTGTAATATTTTTTATGCTTCATATAATGTAACAGGCCTTTGCATGTCTTTATATTTGTTAAAATAAACACACAAAAACAGTCAACCAAAGGAAAGTTTCCTTGCGGTAAGAACTTAACTTGCATTTTAATGAAACCTCAGGCTGATGGTAGAAGGAAAAAAATATCTAAACAGGATAAAGTTTGCTAAGTTTAAGAACATTTTTACTAATAAAAATTCTAAGAATTTGGATTTTGTATTTAACTTTTAAAAAATAATGAGAAATGTAGAAAACATCAATCGCGGCGAAACTTAGTTTGTTCAAAAAGGAGTTAACATCGTTTGCATTTAAGGGCTTAATCTGCCAGGGCCTATAATCCTTCAGGGTCTTATTTAGGAATTGTCAAATTTTTAAATTTTTTTTGTCGTGTCTGTTTAGTTTAATCTACGGCTGCAATGTTTAATAAGGTTCGTTTTAATTCCCACTTGTGAGTCAGTAAGAAGGCCTAGTCAAATTACCAATGAGAGTTCTTTCAGAAAGTCTGCTCAATCGGGCGTATTTTAGAAAGTATTTAATGACTCTCAATCGTGGGTATTTTAAAAGATCTGTAACAATCGAAGGTATAGAAAATCTATTACAACACTCAATAATAGGTCTTGGAAAGTCTGTTACAAGCGTCAATGATGGTTTTTTCTTAAAAGTCTGCTACAACCCTTGAACGTGGAAATATTAGAAGCTGTAGCTCTCATTTGAGGGTTCTTCAGTAGGTCTGTTACAAACTTTCATCATGCAGCTTTTTAAAAGTCTTTTAAAACCATAAAAAAATAGGTCATTTAGAAGGTCTGTTACAAATCTGAATCAAGGACTTCTTACAAATTTTGTTTCAACTTTCAATAATGATTCTATCAACCTTCAATCATTGGTCCTTTATAAGATCTGTCAATGGTCAGTTGTGCGACCAATAGAAGGCATGTAAACCATCAGTCGTAGGTTTTATTTTTTAAAGTTCTTTCTACCGTCAATCCTGTGTATTTTATAAGTCTATTTAAACCCTTAATAAGGGGTATTTTAGAGATCTGTCAATCCTGTGCTTTTTAAAGATCTTTCCACGGTCAATCGTGGGTATTTTAGAAGGTCTGTCGTGGGTCGCGGGTATCTTAAAAGGTTTTTTCAATTTTCAATCGTAAGTCATTTAGAAGGTCTCCCATCCGTAAATTATGGGTCTTTTAGGAGCTTCTTCAATCGTCAATCCTAGGTTTTTTGAAGGCTAATCAATTGTCAATTGTGGGCCAGTTGAAGGTCTGTCAATCGTGGATGATTTGAAGGTCTGTCCAAGGACTATGTTGAATCACTTCAAATACGTTGTTTTTAGGAAGTATTTTGTAAATTTCAGGATGTACAAACTTTCTTGGGTCTTATAGAAGGTCTGCCAACTGACAATCATGGGTCTTTTAGAAGGTATGTCATTCGTTAATCATGGGTTTTTGAGGAGCTTCTTCAATCGTCAATACTAGGTGTTTTGAATGCCTATCAATTGTCAATTGTGGATCTCTTGAATGTCTATAAATTGTCAATGGTGGGCCATTTGAAGGTATGTCAATCGTGGATCATTTAAAGATCTGTCCAAGGACTATGTTGAATCACTTCAAATACGTTGATTTTAGCAAGGATTGTGGAACTTTAAGGTTGTTAAAACTTTCAGTTCTTGCTGAAAGTTTTATAGACCTTCTAAAATCAACGTATTAGAAGTGATTAAACTAGATTATCAGAAGCTTTTTAGCTCGATCATCCGCGTTTGGCTCTTTCATTGGCATTTGATTTTGAATTCTGTCCATCTTTTTGTTATATAGTCCTTGGTCTATTTTGAAGGTCTGTCAAACGTCTTTTGAAATTCTATTAATCGTCAATAGTGGGTCTTTTCAATTTCTATCAATCGTGGGTATTTTCAAGGCTTATCATCCGTCAATCGTGGATCTTTTCAAGGTCAGTCAATCGTGAATATTTTCAAGGTCTCTCAATTTTCAATCGTGGATTTTTTTCAATGTCAATAAATCATCAATCGTGGGCCTTCCGGAATCATTTAAAGGTAATAACGTACCTTCTTCGTAGGTAATTTAGGAAGATCATCTGTAACTTATTCGTATGTTTTTCATAAACCCCATTTAAATTAATCGTAGGTAGTTTAAAAATCTTTCATGGACGCTAATGGCGGGTCTTTTTTTAAGAGAAGCAACACTCAGGAAATTCTTTCTACTAATTAATGTGTTTCTTTCTTTGAAAAGGGGATAGAGGAGAGATGAAAGATTAAGGGCTTCAGATATGGCAACACTGCTGCTCGCCATCTGATGAATAGTTCACGAACTTGTTGTAGCTTATTAGTTTATAGCCCTTCCAGGCAGAAAAATACGATTGACACAATGTCGGCAAACCGTTGCATATGCATTGCAGATGTTAATAGTATTCTCCTGTTACCCGATTGAAAACTTAAATGAATAAGTGGTTGTAGCTTACTAACAAACGTCGGCAAAAGGTTGGTTGACACTAAGTTTCCAACCTTGGTATGATCGGTGGTATAAAAATCTTTCATTTAAAAACTATGGTATTCTGTTTCAATATCTTGAACCTGACAAATTCTTAATGATTTTTCAGAACTTCGATCATGGATCATTGAAAGTGTGTTTCAAAACTCTAAGAATGAGTTTTGTGTATAAAAAGCGAGGGGCTTTAAAACGGATAATCAGAATTCCAATGATAAATTGAATTTAATAAAACTTGTGAGCCTTGAATCCATAACTTAGAATTATATAAAGGGCAGTCATGTATGCTTAAGAAAATTTTTCATAACTCCAGTAAGAGTTTCTTAGAAAGACAAAGGTGGGTTTTAAAAGAGATGGTCTTTCAATGAGATTTATAACAAGTGAATTGTGAATTTTCCAAAAAGGTCATATTCTTCTATTCTAATAAGAGTCTAATACTATGCATTTCTAACACTTTAAAAACTTGTCAAATTAAAGATTTAAATTAACAAGGACACCTTCCTACTTCGTTAGTTAGTTGCTTGTCTACTCAGCTCTTCTTTCCCAAAAACATACATTCACATAGACAGTTATAGCAACAACAACAACAAAAAATTTATTAAAAATGTATAAACTACAAAGTATGTACATAAGTAACAACAATGTAGTTAGTACGAGTAACATTCAGAAAAAATTGTAACTATTTGGTTTGTTGCATCTTGCATGTTGCCACATTTAATATTACTAAAATTTTTACTAGAAAATCTCTTGAGGTACAGCAATATGCTTATTAATGCTAATAATAATGTTAATGTTAATGCAGTTGTTATTTATTTAACGTAACACGAAAAAAGAGAAAGAAAAAGAAAAACAAGAAACTCAATTCTGAAGGCTTAATAAGGACTACAAGATGCAAAAATCACTTAAGTCAGTTCGAAAAGTAAGTATTCAAAAGAACTTGTGAATTATTATGTATTCACAATAAGATGCTGTAAAGTATAAACACTTTAAGATGATTTAAAAATTAGATGTTTGTAGATTTTATATATCGCAGGGAGTTGATATAATATAGTGTTGTTTTTTTTAGTGCTTGATTCAATTGCAAAAATCGCATAAAGTCATAGTGAGTAGTGAGACTAGTGAAGTTCTATTTATTTGGTCGCCTTTTTATGACTATGTTTTCTTATGTATTTTTATATTTTTAGTTGAGTTCATTAATTATCGAAAGAGCCGTGATTAGCATAGTTTCTCTATAAAGTACATACTCTTTAATAAGACTCAAAGACTAACCGAAAGAGGTGTCATAAGGCGCCAAAGTCGGGTCATATAAAAACATTTGTAATATCTCCATATTCTCTTTATGATTTCATTTACATCAAGCGGGATACAAATTATAAATATGTACTCGTATATGAAAAATAGGCGTTTTGTTCTTTCAAAACAGATTAATGAAAAGTATATATGATTCATACGCGTGTCATGGATTTCAGTTAAATTTAATTTTATATACATTTTTATGGGTACATAAGAATTTTCGATGCATTCCACGACTTTTGCTGAAGATCATTAATGGTAGTTTTATATACCGGAATATATTAAAAAACTGATTTTTTTTAAAGATTTTTCTCTTTAAATAAATTTATTTAAACTTTTTGTAGTGGATGTTTTTTTACCCCATTATGCATACGAACTAGCACACTTGAATTGGAAGTAATTGAAGTATCTCAGCAGTTAATAAGTAAATACCCCAGGGAAAATGTACCTTTTCAGCGAATTAGCTGAAAATACATTTTTAGTCTTAGATTTCAAGCAAACAGAATTTGGAAATAACATAAGACGGAAGACTATTCACCTATTTTCTTTTCCCTAAAATTAAAATTTCTAACAGAGAGGGTTTAAGCAGGGTATTAAAGGGGAAACTTTTTTTGGTTTGGTCCTCCCCCTAAAATTTTCTTAAAATACCGCCTTGGTCGGAGCTTACAACGGAGTAGGAATCTTAAATGAAAAATTTCAAGTTCCTAGCTCCTGCGGCTTGGGTTGTGTGATTAAGGGTCACTTTTTCCCTTTTGACCCCATTTTTACCACAATCTTATTAACAATTGCAATTGTATCAGTAAATTAGCACATACTACAGGTAACACATATTTAAATAATTTAGATGTGTATTAAATTTAAGATTTCTTCCGATTGGCAGAAACGTTAAAAGGGAAGTTTAGAGGGATACTTTTTCACTTTTTTGGCCCTCCCCGTGAAAATTCCACAAAAATCCAGCTTTGTTGGATGATTCCGCAGAGGAATCTACAAGTCAAACTTCAAGACCGTGGCTTCTTGGGTGGTTAAAGAGACAATTTTTCCCCTTTTAACCCCATGTTTTCTATGTTCTTATTGGAAATTTCTAAAATTATATATTCATAAAATTAGCTTATACACCAGGGAACATAAATATATCCCAAATTTTAGAATTTTAGCCCAATAGGGTTTGGGCAGGCCATTAAGAGAAAGCATTTCAATCTCTTTCACCACATTTTTACTACATTTCTGGCGAAAACTAATGAAATTTCCTTATAAGTGACTAAGCCAATAACAAAAAAAAAAACACACATGTTTAAAATTGATAAATATTCCTAAAATTCAATCGCCCGCTCTATTTCATTTCATTGTCTGTGTCTAGAGCTTGTAAAAACAGGTCAGATTTGAACAGACCTAATTAGATCTAATTATATCAGATCTGGGCATATCTGATCCATCATATGTAATGAACTTTGATCTGGACGTACTTATGCTATTTTTTGTTTTTATTCAACATTTTGTAATGTGAAAGCCTAGAGGCCTATTAATAAATTACAATATTCCACATACTTAAATGGAATATAATGAGAAATTAAAAAGGTGATTTTTTTGCTATTTGGGTTTTTTAAGTGTAAAAACAAAGATAAGTGACATGTGGCATGCTCAGTAGGGTTTTCCATTTTAACATGAATAGACAGATTAACACACTAACAACGCTTGCAAAACATTCAATCAAGAAAGATGGATGAAGATCTATTTTTCTATGAAAAAATTGTTTTCATCTAGATGCTTATTTTTGGCTCAATGGCCAAATTTGGTATAAGAGCAGCCAGAGACAGTTCAAGATGCACAGTTCGTGCGGTTTGTGGGCCCACGGCATCATTGGACTGTACTTCCTTAACAAAGATGAAAATCGTCAACACGCAGAGAAAAAACATGGTTGCAATATGATCACTGCTACTATATTCTGCTTGCTGCATTGGAGTATGTTTGTCACAACCAAGTTATTGGTTTTCTAACCATCAACATGGTCGCTACCACCATTATTTAGTAAATATTTTACTATTTTATGATTGTCACCTTCTATTTTATATTATGATTGGCTGTACCCATACTGTGGTAATAAAAATTCTGACTATGAAAAAATATGATAATTATGCAACGATAAAATGCTGACAACAATTAATAAATAATTAGACATCAAATAAAACATAACTTTAACATTTACAGTCATAATATTGTCTTGTTTTCATATAAACCAAAATTTTATCAGTACAGTTAGCTTGGTTTTACTACAAATATTAGATGGGTAGAAAATACCTTTCACATGTCATTAAAACATTTCATCAATTGACCCATTAAGAAGATTTTTTAAAGGCTTTTTTTTCGAAAATTCCTTATAGAAATAATACTATTTACACTAATTAATATTTATTGCCTTTCTTTGAAAGAGAAATTCATATATTCTAAAGAAAATACTTAGATTCTAAGGACTTTTTGTAGTAGAAATATTATTAGATTCTAAAGAAAAATTTCTAAGAACTTTCTAAAAAATCTTAAAAATATCTAAGATTTTTTTATTAAAAAATTCATTAGAATTTTAAAAAAGTTTTAAGTATTTTTCTTAAAAAAAGTCAACAGAATCAAAGTTTTCTTGAAAGAAAAGTTCTAATATCAATTTTCTTTAGAAAAAACATTTCTAAAGAAAATATTCTTAAATTTAAAGAGTTTTTTTTTATAGTTTCTTAGAACTTTTCCTTTAAGACATTTTCTTAGATTATGGATCATATAATGATCATTCATTATATAGTTATGAGGGACCATAATATGATCATATTTTGAAAATAATATGATTACGTGCGATCATGTTATGATAAATTCAATATAACATGTTTATTTAGGACCATAATATGGTAATTTTTGAATTAGAATATAACTGTAGGGACCAAATTATGGTAAAAATATGGTTATTTTAATTTTATAATATGATAACCATATTATAGTACGACTTTAATTGGCACAACCATAAACCCAAAAATTTATGGTGCCCCAACCATGTTTTTTCTTTGCGTGAATAGAGGAAGGTACCGTGTGATAGTTACTGACTTTTTTTTGCCCAAAATAGAAGAATTGGACTTTGTTGACATGTGTTTTCAACAAAAGGGTGCCACATGCCACATGGCACGCGATGCCATGAACCTACTGTGAGGCGGGTTTGGTGAGCAATTAATCTCACATTTTGAAGCAGTTCATTGGCCCGCGGGAGGCAAGCGAATTGATCCCACTGGACTGTTTTTTGTGGGGATACGTGAAGTCTCTGGTGTATAAGAATAAACCAGCCACAATTCCAGCCCTGGAAGACAACATTACAGCTGCCAGATACTTTCCAAAATGCTGGAAAAAGTATGCTAAAGTTGGAGCTCACGAATGGACCATTTACGGCGCAGCCGCGGGCAACATTTACATTCACTTTTGCAAATTTTTTGTGTTTTTGTTTTAATTTTAAAAATTCAAACCGTTAAAAAAATATATAATAAGATTAAGGTATTAGGTTTAATACCAGTTCTGGACAAAGAGATTACGAAATTTTGAATAGATCTGGCACTAGATATGATCTAATTTGACCAGGTCTGCTTATAACTCGACATAAAAACCGACCGATTTTCCAGACGCCATTAGATGGGAACAGATCTGGCACTAGATCTGATTAGATCTCACCATAAAGTGAGATATATTATCGCATATGAGCAGATTTGGCACTAGATCTAATTAGATTCCGTCATACCTAATTAGATGTAACCAGATCTGATCAGATCTAATATTTTGTTGTATTGTCTTTGAATTCCATTTATTTGTCGTTACATTCCATTTAGCTCCGCTTGTTTAATGTTTCAATTCCACTTGTTCCCCCTTCCATTTCATTCCTCTTGTCTAGTGTTACAATTGAACTCGTTATTTATATTTTAGATTTCTAGCCAAAGCGGTATAGGCTGGGTCAATCAATTTTAGTGTTTCGTGTCAGAGTTGTCCCTGATAATTTAGCTTCTTAAAAAGCTTTGTAACTTCATAATGGCGAATATGAATGGTAATTCTATCGACCTTTTATGTAAGCTGAAAACTAATTCCAAGACGAAATTATATATTTTTGATTACACCAAGGAATGAAAAAACGTGAAGAACCATTCTTATGCGTGAGTTTAAAGCAGTGATCGGCAAACTAATACAACCATATTGTTGCCATTGTATAGGTGAGTTACAACAAAAAAAAATATAACAAAAATTTATAATTAAAATCTTTTAAGATCCAAGAAGCTTCGCAGTTACAGCCTGGGAAAGTCAAACCCTTCCCTATTTACATATGAATTTTAAATACACAAATAAATATCTATAAATAAATCAATAAAAAAATAATTAAAGAAAGAAAGAAGGAATAAAAAAAATAAATAGAGAAATATTAAAGATGTTTATATACTTTAACTTACAAACTACAAAATAATTTGTAAGTTCATTCATTCATTGCATATTTTATAACATCCTTGAAAAACTAGCCATCCCCGAATGGACGGCAACGATTTGCAAGTTCAGCAGCAACAATAAAAGACGCTGGTATATTAACATTCAAGTTAGCCCATTCTTGTAAGACATTTCGTTCAGTGTAATGTACGTACTATCCGTCGACACTACCTTACTGCACGAAAGCTCAACTGAGACTGATTTATTATATTCATTTTCATGCTATCTGTGTTAGTATGTTAGTATAAGTGAGTCGCCATGGGCGACTCTTTGCCGATCACTGGTTTAAAGCTAAAATGATATAAATCTTAAAAATTTAAATTTTCCAAGGTTTACAAAAAAAAAAAAAAAGAAAAATAAATAAATAATTGATTGATTCTTGTTTTATTGTATTTTCAAAAATTTTTAAAATAAATAACAGTTTACACTTTATAAAAATAAAATTATTTTTAACCCCATATAAAACAAATATATTTTATTTTAAAATATAAATTTCTCTTGGTTTCGCTTTGATCTAAATTTAAATTAGTGTCAGTAGATTAAGTGGGCAAAGACAAAGAAATGGAAATCAAGGAAAATTTGTAACATACTATTCAAAAAATTTCAATTACATATTTGAAAATGTCTGGGTATGAGTTTAAATGTAGCAGTAGTAGTAGTAGTATGTGATATTTGACCTCAATACAAAAACATTTGTTTAAATTTTATACAATTTTTTTTTGTTGAAATAAATGCACACACACATTTAAAACCACTGCACAATAACTGTAAGTTACGGTCATGGTAAAAGAGAAAGAAAATTGTTTAGCTTAAAATGAAAAAAAAAAAAAAAAAATAAAAACTAAATATATATTCTACAGTTACAACAATAACATACCGTATGTACTTACTTGATATGAATGAAAGCACAAGAATCATATCTAATGCCACTTGAAACCACTTCATCTCATTTCCCCTTTTGTGATTTTTTGTTTTTCTGTGGTGCCCCTCTTTATTGTTGTTAAAAATCCAAAACAAAAGATCAAGTTGAAATCAGCTACAACTACACAGATTTTGCTTCTACTTCGTCTTATTGTAGACTTTGCTTTTGTTATTGCTGTTGCTGGTGTTGTTGTTGTTGAAATCTCGTATTTTTATTTTTTGTTAGCTGATGCTAATGCTGCTAAAGCGCTGATTGTTCTTTAAGCCTAAAGCAATAAATTGGTTAGACGTCGGTGGCATAGAGGAGACAATTGTTATTGCAGTGGAAGTGGGGTAGTGAGTGAGTGGTAGCAATCAGTAAATAAGTGTAAGAGCAAAAGTTGTAGTAGTTTGTTTTTTTTTTTTTGCAGAGTAGTAGTTGTTGAATTGTTAGACACAAAGAAAAATTTAGATTTGAAGTAAAATGCTGTCAATTGTCCAGTAAAAATGAAAAACCACTTAATAAAAATTTTAAAACAATGCCAGTCATTGTGTAAATGTTGCCGTTTGCTTGTTGTTCTTGTAATTATAATAACAATATAAAAGGAAGAAGATTTATGTTTAATATGTTTGGTTTTTTCTTAAGCAGTTTTTTTCTTTTGTAGACGAAATAGTTGTAGGTTGCAGTAGTGGCGTTGGTTGCTGCTTTTACAGAGCGTCCGAGAGAGAGAGAGATAGAGAGAGAGGAAATCAGGAAAATGCGTTTTGCTATCTGAAGCTTTGTTTAAGCGTAACACTAAAACAACAACTACATTCAAGTCCAGACTTTAAGGACTTTTCAGTAGTTTTTTGTTGTTGTTGCTGCTGTTGCTGCTGCTGTTGGCCTTCCGTCAAGAAGTATAATAAAATTGGCAATGTTGTTGTTGTTGGTGTTGCAAATGCTTTAGCTATATAAGCTTGAGCTGTAATGGCCTCCAGTTTAGGTTCCGTTATGGAAGTATTCAATACATCAACCACGTAATGTGTTATTGTATGATGTCTTGTCGTTGTTGTTGTTGTTGTTGTGTTAGTAACATTCACGGATTCATTCATTGGTAGTGGTAGTAGTAGTATTAACTATAGTATAATAGTTTTGTTTTTCTTTTTGGTTTTAAATTTAACCTTTTCTTCTTCTTCTGTGCCTTTTTACACCCTCCCTCCAGCTTACCTTAGTAGCTGATTTATGCATCCCTTATATGGCGTTTTAGTCATCTTTTTTTTAAAGTTGCTTGTTGTTGTTGTTTTGTTGCTGTATGTCCTAATAAAAATGTCCTAATAAATGTCTTTGGCTTCTTGTTGTCTTTTTGTTTTGTTTTATTTTGTAGTTTATTAACATTTGCAGTATTGTGGTATATATAGTGTTGTTGTTTTAACTACAAACTGATTGATTTTTGGTTTTAGATCAAGAAGACAAAACTAAACTCATTTTTTTTTCTCTAAATTTGTTATTTTGGCTGTTGCTGAGGTGTAGTTTTTTTATTTTTTTTTTTATTTTGTGGCAGCTTTATATTTTTTTCGTAGTTTTAGTTGTAGTTTGTTGTTACGTTTTTTATATTCAATTTAAATTTTACATTCTGTATATTTCAAATAAGTTTTTAATTTGTTTTTTTTTTATTTTGTTCGTTACAATGGCAGTTATTGGTTTTGTTAAATTTATATTACTCCCTTTACTTCTTTTTATGTCTGTTTGTTAAATTTTTAAATTAATTCTATTCTACTTAATTTTAGTTCTGAAAAGAGAAGAAAAAATTAATTGGTATTAGAGATGGTTTTTAAATTTAAATTATTTAGTAATTAAGTTTATGATCTACGCAGATTTATTTTTACTCAAATTTTAGTTATGATCAAGGTTAATCTCAACCTTAATCCGTAGTAAATTTTTGCATTAAAATATCTCTGGATAATATTAAATTGATCTTTCCTTTATATAAGTTAGCTGACCTATCTAAAATATAACTCTACTTAATAGACAATATTCAAATTTTGAGCAAGTTCCGTCATTTACTTTGCGTTTAACAGCCTTTCAAAACATATAACCTCGTGGATTTTTTAAAAATGGAAAAAAGTGAATTTCGAATGCTCATTAAACATAATTTTTTGCGAAAATCAAATCAAACCAAGGAAAATCTTGATAAATACTATGGGGAGGGACTCTGCACCATTTCAATGGTACATAAGTGGTTTTCTGACTTTCGCTGTGGTCGCACAAGAACAAATCACGCTGAACGTTCTGGACAGCCAATTGAGGCCAATACACCCGAAAAAGTGCGTGAGATCGTTGATGCCGTAGGCATTTCATATGGCAGTGTGGTTTCGATTTTAAATAATCAGTTGGATTTAAGAAAGCTGTCTGCAAGATAAAATTATATCCTAATACCCTAAACGAGTACTAGCAACAAAGGCTATTGGCGTTTGCTCTCAATTGACCATAAATCTAATCGTGTGATGTGTGTAGTCTCAATGGAAAAATTTCATGAATTGGACTACGAATTGGTACCTCATCTGCCATATTCTCCGGATTTAGCCCCCGGTGATTATTTTTTATTTCCAAACCTAAAGAAATGGCTCGGTGGAAAGGGAATCAGTTCGAACGATGAAATTATTGATCCTATTTTTTTTCTAAGGGATAGAAAAATTTAACAAACGTTGGACTAAGTGTATTGATCTAAAAGGAGATTATGTTAAAAAATAATTTATTTTTGCAAAAAAAAAAACTGTGTTTCATTCAAAAAGTAACGGACTTATTGATCTGCCCTCGTATTAAAATTTTTGCACACTAATGGTAACTTAATAATGAAATTAGAAAAAACACATAAGAATTGCATTATTGTTGGAGGCTTGTCTACTATTCCAACATTAAGTTAGATACAAGGTGGAACAAAAAGTATTATCCTATTAAAAAGTAAGTTTTTAAGTTTTGTTTTGACATTCGTAAAGTCGACACGTGCGAAATTAATAGTGAATAACATTGAAGAACGTGCAATAATTGTGACAATCTTTGCGCGCAATAATCAGTCCGTGGTTATAACGCATCGTGCAAATAATTCGACTCCGAAGCCGAAGCGAAAATATCGAAGCAGTACGTGAAAATTTGGCAGAGATGCCCGAAATATCCAGAACACCAAAATTTCCTTTCAAATATTTTAAAAATTTTCATCAATTTAATTCAAATTATCATAAAAAGAATAAAATATCTTATGTTTGGGTAAAAAACGAAATAGTTCATATATTTCCTATGTAATATTTCTGGATTTTAGGAAAACAAAGCAAGTTTTTTAAATAAAAATTTATAAATTTTTAAGAAAACACATTTTAGTTTTAAGAAATTTGCTTACTAAAATATAATCAAATTAAGTTCAAAAAAATTTAGAAAATAATTTACTACCATTTAGTTCAAAAAATGTGTCTAACTTAGAATCAGAGAGTACTTGAATGTGTGTTCATTTTTTTCGCGAGGAGTAAAATTAACAAATTTTCGAAATCCATTTATAAATTCAGTTTTTAAGTTCACCACTTTCTAATTTTTAAGAATTTTTTTCTGAAAATTAGTTCAGGCAATACAAACCACAAATTAATAAACTCTTTCATATGTATGTTAATAATAAAAAATTAATTGATTTTAGAAACTGTTGAACTATTTCTAGGGAAAATTTTCATGCAACTTAGTTCAGATAAATTTTAAAAATTTTAATAAAATATTATTTTTTTTTCAAGTTGAAAAATTATTGGGAAATTAGAATTTTTTCCTAAAAATTTCTTCAGATAAATTAAAAATAAAATTAAGCAACAATTTAAATTCGTGGGAAAACTTTTAACCTGTTTTCAATATTTTATTCCAAAAAAAAAAAAAAAAAACATAATAAACTAAAAATATACTAGGAAATTTTCCTAATTTTAAGGAAAAAAATATAATTTCAGGAAACAAATTAAAGCACAATTATTCAAAAAAATTTAAAAGGGCGGTCATTAATTTTCAAAAAATAATAATTTAAAAACAAAACGAAAAAAAATTAGAAGGGCGAATAACCATAATCAATTAAAAACCAAATGATTTTTCATTTTAAACAAAAGTTATATCTAAACAAAATCAGATGATGGGTTTTGCCCCACCTTGTACAACCAATATTTTGATCACAATTGTTCCGGATTGAATAAAATTATACCCTCCCTAAATATGAGAGACTATATATCAGTTTGTCAATTATAGGTTTAGGTTTAGGGACCTACAAAGAATACATATTCATGATCCTTAGAGTTCTAAGCCAATCCAGCCTTGTCCGTCTATCTGTTCCCTGACAGAGTGATTACGGCGCGAAAATAAAAGCGGAATTGCTCAGTTTTATCCAGAGTGTTTGTGATTCAACCAGAACAGTTTGGGTTTGAAAATGAGCTAAATCAGCCCAGAGGTAAAAAAAAATATGAAGGACTAATGTATGTGTGAAGCAGAGAACTGCATTTGCTGATTGCAAAACGTTCATACGCAACCAACACAAGAATAAATATGTGTTTGCGTTCAAACGCTGAGTATACTCCAACACACATATTCGTTGATGATTTTAAATCAATCGAACGATGTGCAAATTGTTTTGTCACTGGTTTATAATCATCGGTCGTTGTTAAACCATTGTTTTATTCTGTTCATTCGAGCCAACAATAATTATTTTGATGTAGAATAAAGCAGAAAAAACAACAAACAACGTGTATTTACACTCATACACGTTGTTAAACTATTTTGTTAATTAAAACAAAATAGTTTCTTATCTATAAGAAGGGGGTGGTTTTGTAAAAAAACATATTAGGGTGGGTCTAAAATACGTTTTTTTTAGAATTTTTATTAGGAATACCAAAAATATTGTTCTTTGTGAATATTTTTTTTTTTTTAATTTAGGTCAACATCTCAGGCTCGCCCAATCCGGTTAAAGTTAAATATTGCCTAATTTTCCAATCAAAATAGATGAAAAAAATTTAGACAATATTTAAATTTTTCCGGATTAGGCAAGCCTGAGATATCGACCTAAATTTTTTTTCCAAAAAAATATTTATATTTCACAAAGAAGAATATTTTTATTACTAATAAAAATTCTAAAAAAGCGGATTTAAGCCCCACCATGTTAAGTGTAACTAATGCTTTAATTTATACTTGAAATGCATATATGTATATAAAACAATTTCATATTATTCAACGCCAACGTAGGGTTTCAACGGTTGTTTTCATACCATTCATTGTATTCTTGTTCGTTCGGGTCAACAATAATTATTATAGAATAAATAAAAAAACCAAACAACGTGTGTGTGTATTCATAATTAAAACAAAATAGTTTCTTATCTATAAAAAGAGGATGATTTTGTGAAAACACATTCATATATGTTATATGTATATTAGGGTGGGTCTCAAATCCGTTTTTTTAGAATTTTTATTAGTAATACCAAAAATATTGTTCTTTGTGAAATTTATTTTTTTTTTTAATTTAGGTCGATATCTCAGGCTCTCCCAATCCGGTTAAAGTTAAATATTGCCTAATTTTCCAATCAAAATAGATAAAAGAAAATTTAGACAATATTTGAATTTTTCCGGATTAGGCAAGTCTGAGATATCGACCTAAATTTTTTTTCAAAAAAAATATTTTTATTTCACAAAGAAGAATATTTTTAGTATTGTATTACTAATAAAAATTATAAAAAAGCGGGTTTAAGTCCCACCTTAATGTGTGTTTCTATTTTGTTGTAATTATGAATAAACTCATATGCGTTGTTTGTTGTTTTTTCTGATTTATTCAACGCTGACTTTTTGTTGAGTGATTACAATTGCAGTGAACATAATCGACATATGTTCCACACTGATCCCAATTACGCGTTCAGTAACATGATGCTGATTTTATTATACAGTGAATTTTGTTGAATTATTAAATGTGAACAAGAATTTTTGTGTATGATTAAATCAAGGAAAAAGTTGATTTTGTAGTTCTCTGGTGTGAAGGTACCTTTAAAAATTCCTTACAAATATGTTTACCTTAGTAGAATTTTATATAAGCGTCTGGAAATACATTTTGTCGTTCTTTTTCACCTGACGCCTAGAGGTGAATAATATTTTATATTCACCTCAAACAAATTTTTTTTTTCACCACAAAAATTTTTTTATACAAAAATTTTTTTTACATCCAGAAACGTTTCGACCATTTCTAGTATTGTGAATCTATTTTAAATCAATTTTTTTTTGTATAATATTTTTAATTTTTAAACCAATATGTTTCATGACAGTTTTTGCAGGTATTTTTTTTTATCTACATATATAAATATATGTCTGTATGTTATTACGGATACCTAACCCACTGTTTCCCTTTAAGATAATACCAGAAAAAAAATTTCACTGACTATCTATGCTTAAGCTATAAAATAACAACCAGCTTTATGTGATTAATCGCAATAAAATCGTATTCGCCTGAATATCAACTACAACATTTTCCATTAACTTTTTGTGGTCGATTCCCCAAACAGCAGCAAGAAAGAAGAACAAAAAAAATAAAAAGTCAACACAAACTAATACCTTCAACGCTTAGTTTAAATGATTTAAATATTTTTTTTCAGGGCATATTTTTTTTTATAACATCTCAAAGATGATGTTGGCTTCTGTCGACTATCTCTTGATCCTTTCACATATATACTAAAAAAATACACATTCATACTGAAATCATCTACATAAGTAGACGACTTTACAAACAATATGAGTGAAAATATATATAAAAAAGCGAAACGTAAAAAAAGACAATACTTAAAACAAAAGAATAATAACAAAAAAGCCAACATAAACGAAACTTAAACCGTATCTATTACGTGTATAACCCCCCTCGAGCGTTTATCATGCCACAAAACTAATGCTTAGAAGTTATGGTTTTCAGTTTATGTATCTTTTTCTGTGAGGGATTTCACAAATAAAAAACAAAAAAATTGCCTAAGTGCAAAGGTAAGTGAGAATCTGAAATAAAACATGTTAGAAATATATATAAAAAATAACAGAAGAAAGAAGCTTTGAAATTTACACAAAAGATTACGCCTAAATACATACAACACATACAATGCTACATACATACGAGTACATATACAAACTACATTCATTCATTCACTCATACATTCATCTATATAAGCGATAGAAATAACTAAGAGCCGAGATAAATAACTAGGGAGGAATCCCCAGGTGGTCACTTTGATTTAAATGAGACTTTATAAAGTTATGAATGTGTTTATAAAAGTGATTAATATAATGATGATGACGATTGGAAGCGATAGATAGCATACAATTTTTAAAATTTTTTTAAATTTTTTAAGAAAATGCAGTTTCTTTTTAAATTGCGAGTTTTTCTTAAAAAATCACAAGTTATCATTGGTGAGAAATCTGACCAGCCAGAAAATTCACCAAACATTAACCTTAGGGGAAATTCAATGTAAAAATCAAAATATGCAGTACTGTGCAGAACATAAGCAACAAAACCAGTTTTTTACTTTAAGTTTCAATATTTTATACATTTGATTATTCTAAGAAATACTGCAAATTTGTAAGTGATCATGTTTGATTCTCCAACATTAGTGACGGCCCAGAACGACAAACGTGTCGATTATTCTATACAAATTGACAATTAAAACGAGTCGAACATTTTAGTTGTAAATTTTATCTATTTTATTTTGAAAACGTTTTTTCTTATTCTCTTGCTTTTTGTTTCTTATTCTCTGAACGAAATTCCCACATTTGTAAACAAGAAACGTGATGAGTATAATTTATATACGACATTCTATGGCTGTCATGTTCTCTTTGTGTACTAGCGAATGAACATTGTACTATAAACCAGTGGTCGGCAGTGAGAGAGAATATGAATGTATTGGTGTTTTACACCGTAAGAAATTATTTTATCTTTCTAGATAAATGAATGAATGAATAAATTAATAAATTAATTAATTAAAATAGTTCATGTTTTTGTTTTCTCTACTATAAAAATAAAAATAATTCATAATAATGACAATAATAATTTTTTGATTGCATACAAGGCACTCTGCCTCATTTAATATATTTCAAGAAAATAAAACGAAAAATTCTTTCCACTTAACATTCCACATTTTTAATTTAAAATGTAAACGAAAAACAAAATAAATACCTACAATAAAAAAAATACCTATAATAAAAAAAAAAACAAATTTTTAGAGTGTACTTTATTTCTTCAACAAAGCAGCATATACTTGCTCTGTTGAAAGTTAGCGTACTACCAAAAAGTATATAATTCTGAAGAGTATGTTTCTCTCTCACGAACTTTTTAGTACTCTCTTAGAACACGAACATAGTTTGGCGGCAACAAAGGTGAGTTTTTGTCGGCAACTTTTAGTAGTATTTAGCGGTGCTGCCATATAACCAATTTTAACAATTTTTGCCGTTTTGTGGTTTTCTAGAAATTTTTCAGATTATTTCATAAAAAAAATGTTTTTTTATTTTATTCAGGTATTTTTTCAAATTTTTCATATAAAAATGTAATATTTGTTTAGTATACTATTTATTTTTACTAAAATTAGACATGTCTTGTAAAGTAAAAAAAATACAACAAAAATTTGCAATTGTGTTAAAAAATAGTTACGAATTCAAACATAACATTGTGACATGAAAAGTATAAAATTATTATGTCTATTATGTCTATTCATATCCATTATTTCCCATTTCTATGGTAAAAATATATAATAAAGAGAATAAATATGCAACATATAACTAAAAAACCTATAAAAAATGCAATAATTTAAAAAAAATTGTTTTCATGAAAAAACTTGTAAACAGTTAAGAATCCCAAAAACTGAGATAAAAAATTACACTGTTTATGTGGCAGCACTGCATACACCAAATTTAATGTTTTTCAACACTTTAGCAACTTTGAAAATGTTGCCCTCTCATTTAAAAATATTGCCGCTGAACTCTGTACCATGTTGAATTTCTGGTAGAGTGTTAAAAACACTCTATAGTAAATTATATACTTTTTGGTACTACTGAATGAAATAATTGTATTTTTTGTACTCTTAGCTGTGAGATTTGTTGACATTCGTGTAGTGTACGTTAAAATTGCCGATTGTGTTCGGTCCCTGAGTGCTATAAATGCCGATCACTGCTATGAACCAAACCAACTTAATAAGTTCGTTTCAAAATTTTTTATTAAAATAATTATTTCTTTTTATTGTTTTTATAAGGGAAGGAGCCACTGGAGAGGAAAGAATCTTTACAATACTCTTAACACTAAAATAAATATGATAGTTTTTGCAGTCACCGACTTACATCGTTATTTTGGGAGCATTTTCTCCGACCATTGTACGTCGCGTCCTTATTCAGGCCCTCACTTAGAAATATTTACTAATCGTTTTAGAACCTTTTTTCCCATTTCACGATTTAACCCGACTCACCTGCCGATTGTTCTCGTGAGTTACTTAGAAATATTTACAAATCGTATTAAGAAACCTTTTCCTCATTTTACGATTTAACCTGACTCACATACATATGAGCATATATGCTCATAGATGCGTATATATGATCATATAAGTTCGTATATGACCATACATGATCATATATCTTTCGATCCGAATTAAAAAGTATATGGCTGTGTGTGGTCATATGTGATCACTGATCATATATGCTTAAATATAATTCATATATGCTCATATTCTATCGTATGTGACATATTCGACCATATACAGTCGAAGCCCGGTATAACGAATACTCAGTATAACGAAAACGCGGTATAACTTATGACGTAATTATTTCCATTAACTACCTTATATAACGAATATTTCTGAAAATTTATACTCGATATAACGAACAATTGGTAAAAAAATATAAAAAAAAGTTAAAAAAATAAAAAATAATCTAAATAAAAAAATAATTTGAGACTTTATTGTTTTTAAACCTTTTAGTGTAAGCGTGTTCCATTATTGCAGTCCTTTTTTAATTTTTTAATAGTCTCAAAAAATTACAAAATTCTAAAAATGAAATAAAAATCATACAAAAATTTGTTGCGATATAACGAATATTTCAAAATAACGAATGGGCCTGACAATATATCATTCGTTATACCGGGCTTCGACTGTACCTCCAAATTTCGGATCCGAAGTTGTATGGAAATATATATGATTATGTATGGTCATATATTGAACTATGCATGGATATATATAATCATGCATACCCATGTAGAATCATAAACAAAACCATGTATGATTATGTACGTTCATATATATATTCCGATTTTCACATGGGAAGATAAAAATATTTATAGTAATTTAAAATTAATTGCTTATAGGCCTGGTAAAAAAATACATAACTAGCTTCGATATTTTATTACCTAAAACTGAATTCCTTTTTCTAAAGATTTTTCTCCTTCAATCAATTTTTAGCGTGCAGAGGGATACTTTTCACGTCTTTGATCCAACCCATAACAATTTTCAAAAAACCCGCTTTGGAGAGCGTGTGTTGTAGAGAAGAAACCTACATGCCAAATTTAACGTTTGAGCCTTCACTTTTCCACAATTGAGTCTATACATCAGGGAACATATATTGAAAATATTTCGTTTCGGCCAAAGCAGTTTGGGCAGGACGTCAAGGGATATATTTTCCACATTTTAAGTCCAAATTGAATGGATTAATTAATGATTATAACATATTACGTTTATCTGGTCTGGTATTTCAAATCCACCCGTTTCCCATTCTATTTCATTTCATTCCCTGTGTTAAGTGTATCAATTTCAAGCATTCACCGTTCCATTCATTTCATTTCTACATTTTATTATTTTAATTCTTCTTGTTCTTTAAATTTCAGGGTGGTAGACAAAGTAGTTTGGGCTGGTCATTATGGGGAAATTTTCCCCCTTATGAATTCCTATTTTACCAAGTTCCTTGTAAAAATTCCAAAAAGTATCTTATCAGTAAATTAGCCTATACTCCAGGGAACACATATTTTAAATTTCAGGTTTCTAGCTAAAGCGCTTTGGGCGTGTCGTTAAGGAAGAAGCTGCACTTTTGATCCCTCCATTTTTATAACGCTTTTAAAGATGCTTTATCAGTAAATTGGCCCATACTCCAGGTAACTCATATTTTACATTTCACATCTCTACCAAAAAAAAAAGGGTTTGGGCAGGCTATTTTAGGGGAATCTTTTCTATGTTCCTGGTGGAAATTAAAAATCTACCTCATAGTGAATGCACCTATGCTCCAGGGAAGAACATTTTAAATTTAGCGTTTCTGGCTAAAATGGCCTGTGTATGTGTATCTTAATTCAGGTCGGTATTGGCCATTAACGGTCTACGGCAATTCGGATTAACCTCCCTGCATGGATAAAACCTAACCAACTTGTTCACATACCAAACGAGAATTACATAACATATGACTTACAAGCAAAAATAAAAATAAAAAAATGTTAGTAACTAACAGTGTGAGCTTTAGCGCACACACACACATACATACAAACTACTATAAACAACATACACATGAACCCATATAAATCATACAAGCAATACCGATATTGAATTCACTCTGTATCCAAGTTAATCATATTGATGTAGTGCGTTTACTTTTAAAATCTATTATTCTTTCTGGCCAAACTTCCCACATGAGTGACTGACTATCTGCAATGAAAAGGTATTGTACTAAAATGGCAAAATAAAAGTAAAAGTGTTCTTTCAATGCTCGAGGGAATAAAATGTGAAATGGTTTGCTTTTTTTTATATCAAAACGATTTAAGAGAAATAAAGAAATTTAAAACAAGAAATGGAATTTAAATGTTGTATTCATGTCTATGAATACGAATTAAATATTTTTGTCTTGTTTTCTTTTCAATCAAATTTATTATTAGGCGTATTAGTTTAGGCATTCAAGATATAAAAAAATAAAATAAAGGGTGACACTATAATGGGATATTTATTATAGGACATTTTGCAGAATAAAATTTTTAAATAAGTTTTAGGAAAAAAGGTTTATTTTATTTATTGTGTGTGTTTTTTTTTTTTTGAATGAAAAACATTTTCTATATTTATGTTTGTACGGTATAGTAGAACCCCAACAGCGTGTTTGCCAAAGAACTTTTGTGACAAAAAATTTTTTGATTGCAAACTAGAAATTGCTAAACTAAAATGGCCGATTATCAGGTGGCACAGTGGAAGACAACAATGTTTTACTTAACTATTTGAGTGTTTATAGTTCTAGAAGAACCGGTTACTTTAAGAACAGTTTCAAATGAAGTGAAGGTTATTTGAGCTGACAGTAGGACAAAGGACATTACAAAGTAGAGGTTGTATAGAATAAATGGACCGAGCCTTAGCACTGCAAACCTTACAGTAGATGGGGTTGACATCAATTAACACAAACAACTTGACTATATGTAATGCTGCGCAGAGAAAATAGATTGTCGCAACCAACTGTATTCCTGATACAATGGAAATATTTGGTTTCAATCGAAATTTTGTTGCATTAAAGGAATTTCATTCGCGGCAAACAAATATAAAGATGGTTAAAACCAAACTAATTGGTTGGCTAGAAATTCGGTTGCCACAATGAATTTGTTATCTGAGATCAGAAAACTTAGAAATTTGGGAGGAAGTACTGTATTATACACAACTCCGCACATGTTCAGGAAAAAGCATCCTTCAGAAATCCTAAAACAACTGGCCGGATTAAGTTTATAGGATTTTTGTCGATAAACTTAAGGGGCCGGAAACTGTTAATGCGATTACCGGTATCGAGTTTTTGATAGGATCTCGTGGCAAGACGTTTAAGAGTTTTTCACCATGTTGTTGTAAGGAGCTCTGCGCAAGGAATAACGGGAAATTTTCAATGCAAGCTGTATCGATAAAGAGAAGGCTTGAAGAAAGCCATCTTGGCAGCTAAAAAAAATCATAGAAAGAGAGAGTTTTGCCAACCGATCGAAAATACTTAGGGACACTAAACTGTCTGACTGAGCAAAGTTCTAGCCAGGGCACACTTGAATACAGCTTGTGCAAAAGGTGGTGACGGTCCTTGGTCGGAATTGTTTGAAGATTTTCCAGAAATTTCCCTTAACACTCATTTTCCAGAATACAAGGATGCGCAAACAAATGGAATTGCTAATAATTAATACTTTTCAGGGCTATTGAGTTTATTATACAAATAATGCTTCAGATTGGTCGAAGCGTGATAATTATCTGGCTGGTCGCGATATACAGACTCTGTTTTACTCTCAACCATGTTCCAACTAGCTGGACAAGGGCAAAGGAGGTCTTCATTTCTAAAGTTGATAGGAGAGCTCACAAGGACTTCAGACATTAGAAAAAAACTCTTGCGAAGTAAACACGTATATCTCGTAGCTTCCTCCACTAATACTACTCTTCACGAGGTAGCGCGAGTAGTGAAAAGATATATCACGATATATATCGCGGAGTGTTTGACTTAGAATCCCTTATGGTGGGGTGATCTCTTCACTACTATGGAGATTCATTGGTTTTAGGCTTTCTCGGTGAAAGGGCTGCGAACTCTCTTTAACAGACAATCTAAAGTACTTTGTTGCAAAACTCTAATTGAAACTTAACATAGAATACAGAATAAAAAAAAGCTATGGTGGGGTTTTACAATTGCAGAAAGATGTTTCGTCCTAAATAGAGGTTGAACCCAAATATGAATTGGCGATACTAGTTAACTACGTATGTGTCCTTCGGAGGCGTTCACCACTATGCTATTCGCTATTCTCATTGATTCACATATTAAGGAATTCGCTGATAGTAGCTCAGCGTGTCTGCTATGAATTCTTGGAGGTCAAGACCCTACGGACATGCGAGACTCTTGCTCTTTACCGCGGATGTTGCAAGCTCCTATATGATGCCCCCCCCCCCTTCCCCCCAATGAAGATGTGCTTGCAATTAAGGGGCGTGTAAACCAATTCTTCAAAAGAGAAAATGTGGAAACATTAGAATTTTTGTCTACAGTCCGCAGGCTGAGATATGATACTTTGTAATCCTACTTGGTAACCTCCACCATTGTGAGACAGTGCCAGAATGAAATATTGAAACTAGGTCGCCTTTCCACCATCACCCTTATAGTGGTCGCTAGACATAGACACTTCTTTGAATATAAATGAGCAGGTAGAAGACTAGCAAGGGCTAGTTCTGAGCCTGATGTACTCTCAATGGTGTTAGTCGCAGCACCTCTGTGAACCACAAAACGCGGAAGATCCAAGCACAGTCTTCTAAAAGCGAGGGGTAACTCGAATGGGATATATAGCTGCGGAACAGCTAGAAAGACATGCCCAGAATACGGTGTGAAACGGACCATATCCCTTCTGAGTTGTCGCACAAGGCACATCTTGAGACTGGCAGGTGTGTTTACTGTCATTGAAAGCTTGGTTGAAAAAGTAGAGACAGTATAGATACAGGACTTTGGAAAAGCATATGCTGAACCAATTATTTAATACTTCCTTCATACTAAACCCCAAATTATGTATTTTCGTTATTAAAAAATTTTCGACTTTCAATTTGCATAAAAATTTTTAAATTGAAAACTTAAAATAAAAACGAAATCACGTAAAAACTCTATTAACGTAGTGGTGAAATTTCCAGCATTTCATTAAATGCAAATACAGTGGATTCCCGATTTAACGAACTCTCGATTTAATGAATTCGCGATTTAACGAACAGGTAAAATATTTACATAAGGTACTGTTTATAACGAATTAAAATCTAATATAGCACTCGATTTAACGAACAATTAAAAAAAAATACATATAAAAAATATGTTTTGCCATATAGCTTTGAATTTTTCTTTTATTTTTTGATGAACAGATCGTTAAATAAAAGTTTGAATTTTTTTAAAGCATTCAAAGACATTAATTTTACGAGATCTTCAAGAGGAAACCATTGAAAATTTTTTTAAAGAATCGCAAAAGCAAACTTCAATAACAAGTTTTTTAAAATAATTACTTTTTTTAATTTTTTATATATAATAATTTCTTTTTGATTAATTTTTTTATAAAATCCATTTTTTAGTTAACCCCATATGACACTACATTTATTTTATATTGGATTGATATTGGCAGATACTCATTTATTTTCTGAAGTTGAACTCCGCACACTCATTATTTTTCCGTAAGAATATGCATAAATTGTTCATCAATACAAAATCAATAGGAAAGCTAGCAATTGTAGTACGGGCTTAGTAAGATATGATATAAATTGTCCTTTTAATTTGCATGAATAAATATTTTTTGTTTAGTACTGGATTTAAGGAACTTTTCAATTTAACGAACAGGGCTGTCAATCAATTGTTCGTTAAATCGGGAGTCCACTGTATTACAATATATTTTAAAGGAATCCTAAATTTGTCAATATTTAACCACAACTACTTTGCCACTTTGTGGAAAATTTTAAAGAATCATTCCTAGTTTTAATCGTATCATCAAAAATCATAAATACTGTAAGTTTAACATGATTCCGACATACTTTTTTCTGTAGCGGGGCGGTTGATACGAAAAACCTCCTACATGAGTGATATAGTTTAGTTTATTTGCTAACGAAGAATTTTGAAATATATTTCTATTGAAAATTTTTTATGTTTTGAAAAATTTCGTATTATATTAAATATATTTCCTGAGGAAAATGATAAAAAAGTAACAAGATACCATCTAAGTTTAAATAAAGTTGACAGCCACAAATTTCTAACCCTCTTATAAAATAACTTTAGGCTCTAACCTGCTACCTTTATTAGAGAATCTAAAGCGACAGTAAAATAGTATACATATCTCACAAGTTTCATATAGATATTATTTGCATAAAGAAAAATTTAATGCCCCAAATAAAACAAAATGAATGAAAACTAACTAAAACGGAAACATAAGACAATCAAGCAACTGATTTTAATCATGAAAACTAATTTCAAGAGATTTTGCAAATGGAATATTTAAAATACTCAAACATTAAGTCAAAGTTGTAAATTAATGTTATTTTTTATAATTTTTTTTTTTAATCAAATACAATTTGTTGGCTACTGTTGTTTCTATTTTTATGCTGTTAGCAAATACAAGGACAAGATAAAATGTTAAAAATTATTAAAACATTATTTTCATTACAAGGGATAAAAAAAAAACAAAATTATGATGACGATGTTGATGATTTTGCTTGAGAAGAAGTGGAACAAGAAAAAACAAACACTTCTTTTTTTAGTAGAGCAGTAGTCATCAGCAACATTTTTAAGAGATGCCTCTGTAGAAGAAGTGAACGTACATGCGATATACATATGTAAATATGTAGCAGTAATCTGCAATTTAACGCATTTGACATCAAATCCAAAAGTATAATATTTGAAAAAATAAAAAATGAAATAAAAAATTGTATAAAAAACAAGTACAACACAAGGTTGCTGATGATGGTAACTAATAAACAATAAAACACTTTGGTTGTGGTAAACACATGCCTAGCTCACACACACACACACACACACCCACAGTCATTCACTTATACTCAGACATTTCGCAACACATATGAATATGTGTGTCGCGTACTGTAGTAACTACTGTTATTTTTATTTAAACATAAACATCTTTATAACAAAATTTAAATAGGCAGACCGAGGCAGATCCAGTCAACATGAGCAGCAGGATGTTCCATTATAAAACAAGTATAAACTTTTGACAAGGACGACAGGAGTAGAAAAATACTCGTAATATATACATAAATACACAACTTTAACGACAACATTATGTAGACACACAGACTTACAGCCATGAATACGCATTTGTCTGTTAAAAGTATTAGACTAATATGAAATATGTAAATGTGTTTGTTTGTGTGTATTTGTATGCGAATGTATTTAGGGAAATATAGGAATACTTTATTTTCATTCTTTTATAACAATGATGTCAAGTTTTCTTTAAAAAAAAAAGCACAAAAAAGTCAAATATGACGTTTTATTCCTTTTAATTCGTGCCCTTTCTAACGCATTTTGCATCGTTCTGCAGAGAAGTACGGGCAATAAGTTCCCGGTCACGGCAGCGGTTTCTGTATATGAAAAGGACCGGTCACTTTAAAATGGGCTTGCCCTCTGTGACATCTCACAGGACTGGTCTAAAAGAACATGTCACACAACTAACCTCTAAGAACATATCAAAAGAACATGTCATGACTTTTAAACCGATCACGTGGTAGGAACTTTAGGAACCGGTACCATTTTCACCTATCTCGTGATATGTGTTTTCGGAACTGGTCCAGTTTTCACCTATCGCGGGACTGGTTCCAATTCGCAACTGACCCCCTTTTGCCCGCGGGGAAATACAAGGTATTTAGAAATTTTTTGATAGAAAAATTTTTTGAATCGCTAGACTTTTCCTTAAAGTTTAATTCTCAGATTTTGCAAACTGTTTCTTAGATACAAATTCATAACATATGTTTATTCTTAAAAAAACTTGACTCTAAGGCCTTTCTTTGAATAAAAAATTCTTAGATTCTAAGGACTTTTTCTACTAAAAGTATTTTTAGATTCTAAGGATTTTTTTTAAAAGAAAAAATTCTGAGATTCTAAGAACTATCCAAAGAAATCTTAAAAATTTCCTCAGAATCTAAGAATCCATATTTTTAATAAAAAAAGTTCTTAGAATTTTAAAATTTTTTTTAAACTATTTTTCTTTAAAAAAGTCCATAGAATTAAATAAGTTTTCTTGACAAAGTCCTTAATATCAAAATTGTTTTTAGGAAAGCCATTTCTTAAAGAAATATTCTTAAATTTAAAGAAGTTTTTCATTGTTTCGAATCATAATACAACTCTAGGGAACATATTATGGTAAAACTGTGGTTATTTTACTATCATAATATGGTAACTATAACATAATCCCAAAAATATATGATGTTCTTCGATTATGATTGCCCCAAATATGTTTCTTCTCTGCGTGTAGGTGACCCGGAAATGTAGTCTTTAATGCGTGAGTTGTGTGTGCTGTTGTGTCATCCCTTTGGAACCACATATCCACCAGTCCCAATTAATCAATTTGCAGCTAAACCCGTTGATCATGGTTCTGTGTCTGACTTTGAGTGGATTTAATGGCTCTTCGCGAATGATACGCTCTAGAGGAGTATAGCGCTCCTTGGCTTATTGACGTGTATTATGTATCTGTTTACTTAACAAGTCTTACTGACACTTTGCAAAAGTTATAGCATCCTCCGATAGGATGATGTATTGTGGGCCACCTTTTATTAAAAAGAGTGGTAAAATTTTAAGGGCCGATGTTGAATGTAACCCACACCAAAACGTCAAGTTTTTTTCAGCATTTCTCAAACGTCAATTTTTTTCAGACATTTCTCAATTTCAGACTAACTCAATTTGAACCATGGAAAGATACACAATCGAGCAACGCATTAAAGTTGTTCAGGCTTATTGTGAAAATGGGCGTTCAAATCAAAATGCATATCATGCACTTCGTAATTTTTTCGGTCAATTTAATAGTCCAAATGTGCGTACAATCGGAAATATCGGGAAAAATTTCAACAAACCGGGTCTGTGGGAGATGTGAAAACACCAGTGCATGCTCGTACAGCTCGTACTGCAGAAAATATTGCTGCCGTTCGCGAAAGTGTGGCACAACTCGTCGTCGTGCCCAAAAATTGCACCTCTCACGCTCGTCGTTGATGAACATTATGCATAAAGACTTGCATTTACACGCTTACAAGGTGCAATTGACTCAAGAACTAAAGCCTCTTGACAATTCCAAACGTCGTCAATGGTCAGAATGGTGTCAAGAAATGGCAACAGTGGATGATCAATTTTCGAAGAAAATCATCTGCAGTGATGAGGCACATTTTCACCTCAGTGGGTTCGTCAATAAGCAGAATTGCCGCATTTGGGCGAATGATAATCCAAGAGTAATTGTCGAAAAACCAATGCACCCACAAAGAGTGACTGTTTGGTGCGGTTTATGGGATGGCGGCATCATCGGGCCAAATGAGGCCGGTCAGGCAGTTACTGTGAATGGTTTTCACTATCGAGAGATGATAACGAACTTTTTATGGCCCGAATTGGAAGATATGGATGTGCACGTTATGTGGTTTCAACAGAACGGTGCCACTTGCCACACGCTAACGAAACAATGGCTCTTTTGCGCGACAAATTCAATGGCCGTGTTATCTCACGTGGTGGCGATGTCAATTGGCCGCCAAGATCATGTGATTTCACACCGTTGGACTTCTTTCTTTGGGGTTATTTGAATGAAAAGGTGTACATCGATAAACCAGCAACAATTTAAGAGCTAAAGGATGAGATAATTCGGCACATTAACTGCATAGAACCTCAATTATGCCTCAGCGTCATCGAAAATTTGGACCATCGGATGATGGTGTGCCGCCGAGGTCGCGGCAGCCATTTGGCCGATATTTTATTCCATACATAATTGATATGGTATATTATCATAATAAAAAGAATGACAATAATTTCCTAAATAATTTGTGTTTTATTAAAAATCAACATCGGCCCTTAAAATTTAACCACCCTTTAGAAAGGAAAAATTTATTCGACCCATGTATTTCTTTTCAGCCCCACCCCATATTTAGGAGGCAAAAAAGGCGCGGTAAAATGGTGATACATTTTCAATGATAATTTACATTTCTTCCAAAGTACCCCTAGACAAGTTGTGTATCAAACAAGAGGTGTTTCAAAACGGTATCTTTAAATGTACAAGACATACACAAATAATTTTTATGTTCTTTATTAAACACCATAATGTTAGTGAATTTGTATGGACATATATAAGAGTTCAGTTGCCAAATATTTATATTTTCTATTTTATTCGATTTTAGCTATTTTTCTAGTATTTAAAATGGTTGGTAACTCTTGATCCAAATGCTACGCAATTTGAGTATCAACACTTTTTTGTTCCAGAGTATTTCTACTCTATATACAAATTAATTTGAATATCGTATATTTCAGACATGTTCCCATAAAAGCAATTATAAATACATTTTTATATCTTCCTTTTACAGCTTAAACGTGAGATTGGGCCGATAAAACACAATATGGATCTGTTTAGATAAATTATAATTCTCACTTGGAAAGAGACCTCCTGTAAGTTGGACATTGCAAAAATTTTTATCACAAAGTCCAACTGAAATAAAAGTAATTTCTTCATTAGCAATTTTATTTTTTTTTGCTACTTCCACAACACCTCTTATTTAGCCGAATAATGGTTTTAAAAATAAAAACACGCAATTTTAAATCTAAAATTAGCTCAACTTGTAAAATGTAGTTAAATTATTCTTTGCAAACGTGTGGTATGAAAGCTATTCATAAAACATTTTTTTAAATAAAAATATTCTTTGTGTTTATGAAGTCTTCCACTAATAAGTACTTTCACTTTCTTTGTATATTATACCAGACAAAGTGAGTTCTTGAAATCATAACCACGAGTAGATGCTACGACTTACTTATGTACAAGAAGTGAAACGATGGCACTTTAGACGTCACATAAAACTATATAAAAATTTAAGTATTTTGTTGTTAAACAAACTTTAGTAAAAAATTAAATATAAAACGCAATTTAGTATTTAACAAAAAAATCACTAGATAAGCATTACTGGACTTAAACAAAAATTCACTTTTGTGTTTTTTTTTATATTTAACGACTTAATTGAAAAACACCAAATTACGATCATTTCGGGAACACTAAAAATTTACAAAAAAAAAAAAAAAAAGAAAAACAAACTAACAAAAACAGCAGCAAATGGTCTGCACAAGTGAAATATAATTAAATATTTTTATAGCAGACTATGACCAAACTTTTATGACTTTGATAAATAGTGATTATGATGTTTGAACTACAAACAGTAGTATGTGGTAGTAAAAATAACAAATTTCCTCCAGGGACCAGACTATCACCATTTTCTCCTTTTAACACATACTAACAACATAAATATAAACACAGTTTGATATGAGTTTGTGAACATATTTTTTTTACTTATATGTATATACAAATATATATGCACACTTTTTGTATAAAATAAAAAATTTAAGCAAGGCCGGGACAGGATGAAATAAACTAAAACAACAATTTGACAGCAAATATTCATATAATAATTCAACTACGATTAATGTAAACAACATATTAAATTAAAAAAATAAAATATGGAAGAGTAAATAAATATAACAAAAAAAAGAAGACTCAAATTAATTTATTACAAAAGCACACACAGAAAAATAAAGTAGCAAGCGAATTAAAAAGTGATGTTTGATAGCACCAACCAATAAATTCGATTAGCAGCACCAAATTCAAATGCAATTACTTAACATTTTGGGTATTGTTACCGAAATTCAATCGACTGATATTTATTTGCCAAGATGTTTATCACAAAAGTAAGGCAAGTTGTTTATCACAAAAAAAGGGCGAGTAGACGCTAATATATTCAACTATAGCCAAAGGGCAATTAGGGCGATATCAGCTAGTAGGGTTAAGTTCAGAACCTTACTGGACTGTAGAAGGGCCATTACCGAGTTTTCCTCTGGGGGCAAGATCCATATTATATGGGTACCGTGCCACTCGGGGATAACCGGGAACGAAAGGGCCAATACACTAGCCATCGGGGGAAGAGAACTCGAAGCAGTTAACTTGGCGAACACAAAACCGTTTGAGGCAACGAAAGCGGAATTAAAAGCGTGGGCAAGAGAAACCCACACGGCCTGTTGGAACAATGGGACGGTGGCCAGGACCACTGAGATTTTGTGGGGTAACCCAGACGGGAAGAGGACAGTATGATGTTTCGTATCCTGACAGGTCATGGAGGATTACGGGCACAACTGTACCGGATTGGACGGGCAGATTCTGACGAGTGTAGAGCGTGTGGTGAGGAGAGCGAGACGCATTTGCAGAATTAAGATCCAGGCACCTCGAGAGCGATGTTATATCAGACCTAGAATCCCTGAGGAACGTCGACTGGAAAACCTTGGGGAGTTACGTCCGGTAAACCAGGTTTCTGAATACCGGACGTTAACAATGAATCTCCATGTTCTTAAGGAGCGCACAACAGGCCCAGCAATTCAAAATTCTATTAGTTGAATATTGTTGTGGGAACCAATATTCAGTTGCATTAATCGGTTTTTGTCGTAAAAACCGAAGACCGGTTTTTCATTTAAAAAAACCAGACAGATTTCCGGATTTTTGGTGTCGGTTAACCGGATTTATACTGTGGTAGTCGCAAATATTAACAAGATGGGCACCCAACTGGTAGATCCAATTCAATTTTGCTGAATCCACTGGTGATAGCCGTTTTTCAAAGTTAGCACGATTCAGGATTTAAAATTTAAATACCAAAGTACCATTAAACGATATTTTTTATAATTTTTTATAATTTTGAGATCATTTTTAAATTTAAATCAATCTAACTCTGCGGAAAAATATTTTTTTAAGTACCATGAGTGGCGAGCAAGGTGAGGGATTCCATCTACGATTAGAGTTGAACACTGGTAGAGTAGTAAAAAAGTTGGATTCCTCTTAGGTGATATTTGCTGGAACTTACAAGAGGAAATGCTTGCAAAAGATAAATATATTTAGAAATTATTAAAGAAAATGATACTAAAGCAAACAACTCGGTTCCTGTTGTTTTTTAGACATTTTGATATAATTTAAAATTTATCTAAATAAAAAAGTATTAATAAAAAACTTTCGCGATAACATTTTTTTTGCAAATAAAACCCACATTGTTATGTTATTTTATTATTGATATGTTTTTAGAAAAATATTTAATAGAGTTAAGAAAAATTTTCTTTCGGAAAAAAATATCACGAAAAAAATAATATTCGGCAAAAAAAAGTGAAAAATTGTATTTAACAGTGTTGGATTGATTTAAATGAAAAAATTATCCAAGAAGTAGAAAGAATATCGTTTTACGGTACTTTATGGCGAATACGAGCGCTTACTTCGAAATCACCATTGAATTCAGCGTACCTTAATTAGCTTTGCCAGTAGGGTGCCCAGCTTGTTAAAAAAAGCGTCAAATTTGAGCTCAGTGTTATTAATAGTTGTCAGTTAAAGTTGTTAAAAATAACACTTTTTTCAACTTTCAAGTAAAATTATTTAATCCAAAAACTTTTAAAATTTCGAATTTGAAAAAAAGTAAATTGCTCTATAAAATTTCTTAAGACAATATGTCAGCTTATTATTGATTTGACCAATCGATCATTTTCGAAAAAAAATCAGTTAGGAATGGATTATACACTCACGATATTATTTCGTTAAAAAAAAAATTTAATGCATATTGTATTAATCGAAAATACAATTAAAAAGATGACTACTGATTTTTCATTATATTCAGCTAATTTTGTTGTTTATTTTCAATCATTATTCGACGAAAGTAGTAAAAATAATCGAAAGTCGTTTAAAATAACCATAAATTTTTAACTGACAAAACGTCAGAAAAAAAAAAACGATTTTTTTGGTTTGCTTTTCAAAATGAAAGTTTTTTTTATAAGTAATTACAAAATACAACACACACACAGAGGCATATATTTTTATTTTCTATATCTGTATAATAATGTTGTATTTAAACAAACTATTTTTAGAATTAGAAAACATAAAATTATACATTTAACCAAAAATATCAACTCCTACTAAAAATCTGTATTTTTAAAAGTTTGTTTTTGAATGACTGATTCAAATAGTTAAAGAATATATTTCTTTATATTTCAATTGATTTTTCACTTAAAAACAAACTCTACGTAGTACTTTTTAAATAAACTACGGGAAATTATAAAGTGAGAGTGGTTTCTAAACAAAATTATCGTTTGATATTGTAAAAAAACGATAGATTTTCGGCTAATAGCTAAATGACAATTTTCCATGCTAGATGCAAATTAAAACCGCTAGATCTAATGAGAAAATCGCTAAAACTTTTTCCATAAGAGAAATGCTGAAAAATTACTAAAACATTTTTGACACAAATATGATAAATATTTGACATTTGTGGTGTAGGTGTTAACGCGTTCAACTGTTAACCAGAGGGTTACGGTTTCGATACCCGACATTGTATGAATTTTCTATCCCTCATACATGTAACAGCGCCTTCCTTCGGGGTTTTGCAATTGCACTTAACCCACCGGATATAATATAATAATATGGCTATGAACAAAAAACCCTCAACAAGTTCGCCCACTTTGCACCAGATGGCGTGCCACAAGGCAACACATTAATTATATAGAAGAATTTCCTAAGGGTTGATTTTCTTAAAAAAAAACCAGGTTAGTACCGCTTAATTTCGTTGCTCTTGTCTACAGTTTCAATCTCTAGCGCTGACGTTTAAATCCGTTTCGTTGCTCTTTACTCGATCCCCGTTTCATTACATTTCGCTTAAATCGCTTTATATTACTTAAGTCCAGAGTCGTACCAATACAGGTCGTTCCCTTTGTATATTATTTTAATTGCAGTTGTTCCCCTGTCTAGTGTTTGAATACCACTTGTTCCCCTATTCAATGAATTTTGTTTCCCTTGCATAATGTCTTAATTCTAATTGTTCGTTTTCGTTTTACTTTTCTAGTGCTTCACCTCCACCCGTTTTTCGTTACATTCCATTACGTTCCTCTGTCCTGTTTTCTAGTCCACTGGTTTCCTGTGTCATTCCGATTTCGTTCTTATTTCTCACTCATTCCATTTCGTTCCCCTTGTCTAAGGTACCACCACATTTTCTTTTCATAAATTTTTATCGCCGGTTCGATTTTGCACTCAGAATATTATGTAGTTTACTGTTTGAAGTTTAATAAAAAAAAGTTTTCAGTTCAGTTATATATTTTTTTTAACTTCTTTTTTATACATTTGTTCAAAATGATTTACTATGATTTACCGATTTTTTCAGTTTCATTTATTTTTTTCATTTGTTTAAAATTTTATAACAATGTGCCCATAAAACGAAAATTTTTGGTTTATTTGTTTCCGCTATAGTTATTACGAATTTCACTTAAAAAAATAGTCAAAACATTCCAATTTGATTTTATTTAAGTTGTTTGTTTATATACAAAATAACAAAAACTTCATAAACACACACACATATGATCATTCACACAAAATGTGTCTATAGACTGTGTGACTATACATTACGTAGAATAAAAAAAAAAAAAGACAAAAAGAAAAATAAATGAATTATCAATTATTTTTAACGAAATTGATATGAAAATTTTAAACGATTTATCATATTTTACTGATTTGTCAATTGTTTAAACAACATTTAAAAATAAATTGGAAAAACAATTTGATTTATATGAAAAGTAAATAAAACGGGTTTTAAATGAAATTATAATTTTTTTATATGGTGTTCTCTGTTATTTTAACTTACAAACTGTTTTAAGTAAAATAATCTGATTAATCATCATGATGAAACCCAGTAAGAGCTGTGTCTGCTGATTATTAGGAGATGTAATCATCAGCAGACAATGGATAAAACGGCTTTGTATCTGCATCGAATATGCCAAATTGCCACAGACAAAAAACACCGGCTTTTTAGTGAAAATTATTTTAAGGTGTCCGATGTCTTGTCTGATGAATTTTGCGTTCTTTAAAATGTTTATTGTATATTTATAACATATTCTAGGACATACAACTGAAAAAAGGTTTAAGAGGGATTGAATAAAAAAAAAGTTGATTAATCCCATGAGGTAAATGTGAATATTTGAGCTTTAAACTAATGCATGTGAGGATTATAACTTCAATGCATATTTTGAAACAAAATTTCCCATAATGCTTTTTTAATCTACTGGCTATCATTTGTTTTTTATTACTTTTTGAATCCTTTGTTATTAAGCATCCTTAAAAAAAATATTTACAAGGTCTTCCCTAGGTACATACAAAAGTTGCTTCGTTTTTTTTATAACATAATGTCATTTGGGAAACATACAACATATTTCAATGAGATGCGTTGACAGTATTTTCAAATTTAATTTATTAGTTATTTGTTGTTGTTTTTATTGTTTACCAACACATATTTACTACACATACTTGAACGTATCTACTATAAATGTAAGTATGTATTGGTTTGACAACTGATAGCATAAGCTATTTATTACACTCAAAAAATTAAATCTTTATAGGTGGTAACAGAAAAATTGATTGATGTCAGCTCTGTATTTTATATATTTATATTTGTAAATAAATATTAGTTTGGTTCTCATGATCTTACATGTGCTGAAATATGAGCATACATGAGAATTAGAGGCGTTAAAAAAAATTTGGTGCCATTTGGATAAAGAAAAGTCGAGGTGGAAATCGATTGAATATTTAAATTTGTTAGTACAAGGGGAAAAAATTATTTTTTTGTTTTAGTGTCTTAGAAAACTGTGTTGCTAAAAATATTTTTTATATAAAATGTTAAAATAGTCGAAATATATAGTTAATTATCTTTCTTAAAACGTATAACAAATGGAAGTCGAATGAAACACATCCGAGTTATTAAAAATGCCCCACACCAATAATGTGCCAAATACCACTAGATTACAAAATTAAAGAACATATTAAATTTTTTTTACCATTTTTTTAATGCTACATTATTTATTCATTTTTCAGATCCATAAATATTTAAATATAAAATTATGTACCTCTAAGATAGCATTAACAAATTATTGGATATGACTTAAATTAGAAAATTCTTTTCTAAAACATTTACAAAACTCTAATTAAAAATTTTTTAAAAATTTTGTTCAACATAAAAAAATTTAGTTTCGCAAACTGGCGATTTATTATGTACTTCATAAGAAATAAAAATATCAAAAATCAAATATATCCCTGGTTTAATTTAGTGAGGGGAGCTATTAAATTTCGGCAGATTTCGAGAAAAAAAAATTTTTTTGGCACAAAATTGATCAGTAGGGTAAAATTCATACACTTTTATTAAGTTCTAATATTTTTTTTTATTTTTTTTTTATTTCTATTAATCATATAATTACAAATTATATTCTAATACCCTAACCGAGCACTAGCAACAAAGGCTATCGTCTCGTTGTAGCGAAAACTGACCAGAGCCTCTGGTGGGAATTGAACCTACGACCCCCGAACTGAAAAGCTAGCACGCTACCAACTAGCCTAACGGGTGCTCGTCTAATAAATGCTATTTAGAGTTTTATAACATTAACTACAGGTATAATATTCTGAAAATTTGGTAAAAATCGAACCACGTCAAAGGTCAAACTACAAGGTCATTTGCAAATTTTTAATATTTCATGAAATTGATAACGAATTATCGTGGGATATATTCATATTTTGATGAAAGTTGACTAAACTATTTTTTGTATTTGGTAATTAATACTTAAAAAGATAAAAAAAACGAAATTAACCCTTTTCTGCACTTGGGTTCAAAAATTACCCAATCTGCATAATAAAAAGTAACAATTTTTTATTATAAATAGAAGAAATTGTGGATTTATTGCTAAAGTACTGAGAGTGAACATGACCCAACATTTTTTAAACGTTAGTATGAGCGATTTGATTTAAATAAATCCAAGGAACCAAATAAGCGCATTCGTAAACTTTACAACTCATTTTAAAAAATGGCTATACAAAGTTGAACCCCTTTAATGAGCATACATTATTATATATGTCCATGCATAATTCAATATAGCTCATATATTTTCATATATACTCGGATCCGAAATTTGAGGGTATGTAGTCGTATGTCATATATAAGCATACATGTATAATATAGCAGCGTACATGATCATATATGAAAACATACGGTCATATACCTTTAAATTTCCGATCCGAAGAGATATGGTTGTATATGAGATCAGTTGTGGTCATGTATTGAACTATACATGGTCATATACAGGTTGACTCAGTCATGACCCGCCGAATTTCACCAACGTATTCCTTGGCTCATTTCGTGAAAATATGTTTATTTTCGGATTGGTGGTCGGAGGGGAGTAGAGTAAAATTGCTAGCTTCTGAACCAGTGATTATGTGCACGTTTTTATGTCTTTCCAACAAGCCAAAAAACAAAAAATCCGACGGGTCGTCAATGAATCACCATGTATAATAATGCGTGCTAATGTATGATCATATAAAAGCCCATATATAATTATGTATATTCATATATATTTCGATTTTCACATGGGTTAATAAGTAAATTGTAATTTAGTTATGGTAAAAATTTTGTTAAAGTATTTTAAGAATTTGCTAAAATTATCAAAATGTTTCACTATAACTTAATTTATGAATTTCTTGCTGGCATTATAAATTTTTAAGATTTTTAAAGAAAACCTGCTAAAAATGTGTAAGCTTAATATTCGATTCAAATTATTAATGATTTTCATATAAAGCTTACTATTTTTTTAACAAATTTTGTTTGCAATTTCCAATAAACTAATTTTTAAAACATACAATCTGTTAAGTTAACTAAACGGCCTGCAAGACTTAAATAAGTAGAATTTTCTATAAATATTACAGATATTTTGTTGTTGGTGTATAAAACACTGCAACAACAAAACTTATGATACAACAGTATAACTAGCATATCACTTTAAGCATTTCTTGGGTATGATACGGTATTTGTGTGTGTATGTATGTATTAGTGTTAGTAATATTAGTATACAAAGAAAAGTTGAAAGGAAAAATTATTATCATCATGTTCTTTTACAAACGACAGATGAACTTTTGGATTTGACCCCTCTGTGTCACTTTGATTCCATCCTTATTTTCTTTATTACTTGCTCTTCACCTCCTACACACCACCTATTCTGGTATTGTCAATTTAACATTATATAAGCTGTTGTTGTTGTTTTTGTCGTTGATGTTTTATAACAGCTGTTGTTTTATATTTTTAATACACAATAATCACACATACATCCATACATGAATATTAGTTACATTGACATATTATTAGTATAAGCAACTACACATAATGTTGTTTTTCGATTTGCAATTTATTTTCCAGTTGTTTGCCTTTTTATTTTTTTTTTTTTTTAGCAATCAATGAAAGCTGCTTCAGAGCCCAGCTATATTCTACTGTGGACTGAGAGTGACGCTGATGATGATGATACTTATTAAGCTGGTCTATAATGTCATGTTATTTTATGAGTTTTTATATTATTCACGTATAAGATCAATAGTGTTAATGTTTTATGGTCGACATTATGACACATACACTCACACACACACACACACACACCCATTGCCATATAATACGGTTTTCACTCACTCTCCTTATTCCCAAACTATACAACATTTCTTCTTCGTTTCTTTCAATTTTATATTAAAATGCACGAATGTATGTGCAAAAATAAAAATGATAGAAAAATAAAGGACTAAAAGCAATTTACACAAAACACATTATACTCATTAAGATAGATAGATAAAATTGGAAATGAACAAAAAAAAAAAAAAACGTTGAATGTCCACTTGGGTCAACATGCAGCAAGCATCATCATGGATAACACTACTGCTACTGCAAACTATCTCATGTCACTAGCATTTGAGGAAATTTTATCATCTAAAATTCAATATTAAAATAATAAATACTAATATTAGATAAAATGATAAAAAAGAAGAATTGAAATTGAATTAAACTAATTTTATATTCTCAAACAAAAGAAATTCCTTGAATTTGTCCTTAATCCTTTTTAGTATGAACTTCATGGTTTTCATTTTACAGCATAAACAAAGGAATTTAAATGAAAAAAATAATGTATTAGAAAAATAATAAAAATTAAATATTTCTAGTTAAAATCCTTTAATGCTGTATATAAATTAAAGAAAAATAAGAAACTATAGATTGTTTTTGCAATAAAAATAAAAAAAAAACAATAAAGATTTTTCATAGGCTATAAAATTATTCATATTGAAGGTTTTGTATGATATAAATGGATTTCTATTGATTTAATCATTTAACTGAATAAAAACTTATATGTAAATAAGGTATTAAATATAAATGCATTTAAGAAGATTATAAAAAAAAATTTTCCAATACTCTAAAGTGTTTCCTTAAAATGTTTAAAAAGGAATAAATAGGTGAATAAACTACACCAGGTCGAAATTATATGCCCTAAGAAGATTTATGCCTCTCCAAAAATGACCTTTAAAAAAGGGATATAAATTATAAACTTTGATAAAAAAAAATATAGATTTAAGTCACACACAACTTAAGTGTTAGGTAGTTAGAAAGTACTTAATGCGCTAAAATTCAAAATCTTTTATATCTAGTTTTAAAGAAAAATCGACTTATACCACTTTTAAAACAAACTGTTTACATACATCAGTACTAAGCAAATGCAAAATTCTTAATAAAATGATAGAATATTTTTTTTTTAAGGAAAAAAACGAAAATATCAGATGAAGAATTAATTTTTCATTAATTTAATGTAATTGTTGCTCAAATCTATAAATTAAATATATTTAAAGTGATCAATTTAGGGTTTTTTCATTAACCAATACACTCATAAAAAAAAGTTAGTAGAAAAATTTGTTAACGGTTTTCAATCCTACTCTACTATTTTTGTATTTATTTTTAGTAAAAAAATATTATTTAGCAAATCTTTTTGCTATTTACATTTTACAAATTACAGAAATTTTACAGAATATTTACAAATTTTTGTTGCTAATTTCCGAAATCGTTTTACAAATTTTTGAAAACTGATTTGTTAAAATTAGCAAAAAAAAATGACAAAGTGGATATTGAAGGAAATGTTATTTCTAATTAAAACTTACACCTACAAACTTAAAGTGCCTTAAATTGTTATATATATTAAAAAAAGGATTTGAAGTGAAGATACCGACTCATGTCTAAAAAGAGGACATTTACTTAAAATAGCACAAAAAAGTTTTTTTATTTCTAAAAATCAGCCTTAAAAACAATTAAAATTTTACCTTAAAAGTAAAAAATTGACTAAAATATTTTTCAAAACAGAAACTACCAAATAAAGCCTTTGATTTTTTTTTAATTTTGTCTAAAATATTTTTGAAAAAAATAAATTATATGAAGACATTTTGATGCTTTATAATAAATAAATAAATTTGAAATTTTGTACTAATATTAATAATATCTATTAAATTTTTTTTTGTTGATTTTAGCTAACAGATTTTAAATTCCAATTTACAAAAAGTTTACTAAAATTTAGCAGCGACAGCTAATTTTTTCTACAAATTTCATTGTACTACACGTCAGCAGACATGTGTTGCTAAGATAAGCAAAAAATACCGCATTATGTATTTAGTTTAGTCAACAACCCTTAAATCTTAACAGTTTTATATTTATTAACTAAGACCAATTCTCCGTAGTCTGCACTCACCAAAAAAAGTATTTTTGCTAATCTTAGCAACAAAAGTCTGCTGAAGTGAAGTACAATGAAATTTGTAGAAAAAATTAGTAAGCGCTATTAAATTTTAGTAAATTTCTGTAAGACCGAACGTTAGCTTTAAATATTTGTCGATAGGTGGCGCTCGAGAAAAATAATTTTCTTCATTAGTCTCCATCATTAGCAATACAATATGCAACAGATTATTATTGATTTTATGTTACGTTCTTAACATAAATTAATATTTTTCAAAAACAATGCAAAAATTTATATTTTATATGCATATTATACTTTAACTTTTAATCGTCTTTACATTAAAAATGATAAGCTTGTAATTTGTTCGAAATTTGTTTCTAATTTTTGCCCTAAAATAAAATAAGCTTATTAACAACTAATCTTTCCCTCTATCGCCTATATTTGTCAATTGTATGTCTGTATGTCTGTGCGCATTTATCCGTGTCACTCTTGTTCCATCGCATAAGAGATTAAATTATAAGAGTGACGCGGATAAATGCGCACAGGCATACAATTGACAAATATAGACGATCGAGGGATAGCTTAGTTGTTAATATGCTTACAAAGAAGTAAAAGCTTTTCAACTCACAGTGACAGTCAAATATATTTTTAAATGTAATTATTATTGTGGATAAATTGTTGTGTTTATTATTAATTTATTTGTTTTGGCAGCAACATTATTAATATTATATATTTATGTATCTTTGTCAGATCATTTGAAGATGACTTGCAATTTATGACCTAAAGCCAAACAATTTTATAATATAATAAAACATAATGAAATTTGTATGTATTGTTGATCTGTTATTTTGTAAATGAATAGTATTTATTATAAATTGTTTTATTCCAAAGAAACATGAACATTTTATTAGTAAATTATAGAGAATAAAAATTGAAAAATTCCACAGAGCCAGCAGGATAGAATACTTAGTATTTATTATTAAGAATATGTTTATATGATCTTAATACTATTCATTTATAAAAAAAAAATATTTATAAGAAATTCGAAACCCCATTTTATCTGGCAGCACTGGTCGCTAAAGGGGGTGGGTTGCCAACTATAAGTGTCATTCTTGTCATTAGTTTACATGTAAACACACTGGGAAAAAGTAACGAGTAGTAACATATTTACACTTTTCCTGATAAAGGAAAATTCCCAAATTGCAAATCCATAAGTGAAAAAGTTATGGATGTTATCCATTTCGTCTATAGGTAAAACTCCACTTTACCCTTTCCCGGTTATTAAAAATCATCAAAATCACCAAACAATGGAAAATTACCTAAGATGATAGAAACGCATCTCTCCAAAAAATTTTGTCGACTTTGTTTTTATTGTTTTTGTAAAAATAAAAGTAAAAGTCAAAATCGCTTATTAAATTTTTTTTAATTTTATACAGAAAATTTTAAATTCAATTGGAAATTCTCAAATTTAAATAGAATTTTTAAATTTTAAATGGAAATTCTTAATTTCATATTAAAAATCTAATTTGAAATGCAAATTCTGAAATTTATTAAATTAAATTTATTGAATTAGGCTAATAGCTTTCTTAGTTTAATTTGAATTTTTTTTTAATTTAAAACGAAAAACCACATTTTACATTAAAGTTTTCCCAATTTCATTTCAATAGAAAATCACAATCTCATTTGGAATTTTTGCAATTTTAAATGAACAGTCTTAATTTTAATTTGACTTTTCCTTATTTGAATGCAAAATCCCAATTTCAATTGGATTTTTTTTTTATTTTTAACTAGAAAATTTCAATTTCATTTTCCCCATGTGAAATAGAAAATCTCACAGTCCTCAACAATGTCCCCAATTTTGAGTAAAGAATCTAAATTTCATTCGTAATTTTTGCAATTGAAAGTTACAATTTTGTTTGGATTGTTCTCAATGCCAAATGTAAAATTGCACATCCAATTGGGTGTTTTTTAATTTTGTTTGAAAATATCTGAATATAATTGGAAATTTTCACAATTCTAGTCGGAAATGGTAAGAGGAATATTTATCCTGGCGGAATCCTGTAAGTCTTTTAGAAATAAATCGTGTTATATATGGGCTTCGAAATAGTTTGTTTATTTATTTATTTTCATTTATTGATATCCTGATAATGAAAGAATTGAATCTTAATCATTTAAGTTATCAGTTTTATTATTGTTATAAATTTGCGATAGAACAAAACTGTATTTTTTTTGACGATTTTTAAAATATATTGTTATTTTTGAATTCTACAGTAAAGTGATATTTTTATTTGGCAGCCTTCTTCCTTTAAAATCCTTTGTTGTATAAGTTCAAATATAAATTAAAACAAGTAAGAGCGGCTAAATTTGGCTATGCCGAATCTTATATACCCTTCACCATGGTTGGGAAAAAACTGAAGTTTATATATGGACATATATGGAATGGACAGATTTATATACGGACGCCTTTAAGAGGAAATTAACCATTTAGTTTGGTGATAAAACTTGGACTCGGGAAGATTTATGGTTCCAGAAAATAGGTATTTAAAAAAAATGTATGTTTTGGGCATAACTTTTTTGTATCTGAACCGATAAAGATTTTCGATGTTTTGCTATATAAGACATATCCATAGGTCATATTACAGCTCTAGAATAGTGTTTGTTGTTTGTGTATAAAAGGTGAAGAGGTGAAAGAAAAGAATTTCAACAAATCGTTAAAAGAAATCACTAGAACTGCATGTGTTTTATTTCTACAAAAACGTTTGATTTAGCTGGCAAATTTGAATATGGGATTTTATTTCGCTTTTTTATTAAAAATATTTTTAATTTCTTTAGCTTAATTTTAAAAATTTGAAGGAAAATAGTTTATAATTTTTTTTTATAAATTATTATAAGTTATGACCTAAAATAGTTGCATTCAAAGGGAAATTATGTATAAAATTTTCTTAATATATGTGAAATAAAATGGTTTAAGAATCTTTTTATAAATTCCTTTAAATCGGAACAAAAAACAGAAATAAAACCGTTTGTATTTTGTTTGTATCAGAGGGTTTTTATAAAAATTTTGATGTTTTTAGCCTATTTATGGATTTTTAAATGTTAAAAAAAAACAAAAAATAAAAAAAAAATCTTAAGAAAATAAAAAAAAGTGAATTGACCGGGATTCGAACCCGCGGCCTTAGAGAAAAAAAAGTATTTGTGACATAGCGTCTAGACAACTGAGCTATTGAAGCTCACACAAAATCATCGTCAATAGTATAACATATATAAAAGTTTTCGTTCATTAGAGATTTGTTTAGTTTATATTTAAATGACAAGTCTTTGTATGTGTGTTGTTTGTGTATAAAAGGTGGAGATGAAAGAAAAGAATTTTAACACTTGGATGTGTTTATTATGCGTAAAATTATACATATATATTAAACAAAGGGATTTTACGGAAAAAATTAGAGGTAGTCCTGGTTTTTTGCTAATATCTCAGCCATTTATTAACCGATCTGTCTGAATTTTAATAGCAAACAGAAATGGATCACATGTAACAGAAATAAAAAACAATCAAGTCCTCATCATGTCTGGGTTCTTCGGAAAACCCATTTCAACACACAGACGGACAGACGGACATCGTTAAATCAACTTCGCTCTTCATAAGGACCCAGAATATATATACTTTATAGGGTCTAAGATCAATATTGTAGAAATTACAAACGAAATGACAAACTTTTATATACCCTTCCACCTGTGGTGAAGGGTATAAAAATTAGTACATTAAGTTTTCTATCTAAGCATTACTTTTCACAACAAAATATTTTGTTTCAAATATTCAATTGTAAAACGACTTCTTTTCCACCATAACTCATTCTACGTCGTTTCTAACACCTATGATTTTTGATTGAACTGGTGCCAACTGGTTGCTTTGGAACCAATTTTAAAACTAGTGCTATGTATTCGATTCTAGTATAAATTGTTGTATGTTAGAAGAGGTGTTTGGAACACGATTGTAAAAAAAAATTTCTATGTTGCTTTAAAAAAAATTTTGTAATGCAAAAAAAAAAAATCCGATTAAACTGTGAAGGCCTTATTAAAATTAAAGAAATTAAATATATATTAATTTTATTGTAAGTCATATCCTTGAAACATTTTAATTTTCATTTCAATCATTTACTCCTTAATAAGCAGAAATAATAATAATTATTTAATTTTACATTAATTCACAAAATCTCTTAAAGTTTATGTTCTGTACACATTTTTGACAAGACCCGAATTAATGTGCAATAAAAATAATTATAAAAAAAAATAAAAGATTTTTTATTAACTAATATTAAAATTATTACCAAACGAAAGAATTTTTATCTTTTGGTATTACATACACTGAATACTCTTTTGCACATACACTCACATACATAATTGTAGATTCTTACATACCCAGGGACCACAAATTTTAACACAATTTTTCCCGCCCATTTTCACTACATAACATGTCTAATTTTATGGGATTGTTATTTGAACAGTTGGTTTTATATGTATTTTATTTGAAACCAATTAAGACCGTTAATTGTGGCTTTAGTGTATTTCTATGATAATTTCAAATTATAGCAATGTTTTTTATTTTTTATTTTTTTTTTTGTATATGTGGTGGGTACATACAACTTAAAGCACTTCGAGAGGGGAAAAAAATCTGCTTTTAATGCATTTCTTTATGGCAAAAACAACTCATTTCCGCTCCATAAACATTCGTTTAGTGGTTGTTGTTAGAATGGTTGGTTAGTTGGCGGTGGTTGCCTAAAACTACACGACCAACGACGCTTTTGAGTGTTGTTTGGAGGACAAGGGACATCCCAAAAGTTTTATAAATATATATTGAAATAATAATGCTTGTACAAGTATCATCAGCATCAGCATCACCATCATCATCACCACCAACAGAAGCAGTAGCATCATCATTTGTATGTACAAAGATATAGTTGTGGCAAATTTTTAAGCAATTTTTTCTTCTGTTAGTTCTTTTAAAGCGAGTTTTGTTCATTTTTCGGTTTGAAAATAAATAAAGTAAAAATCTACGCAAAAAATAAACGAGACCACTTAGCCAAACATGGCAAACGCCCATTGTGAGGTTGGTGATGATGATGATGTTTGGGCCACTTTTTGCATTGCAGTTTTTATTCATTCATTCAACCAGCCAGCCAGCCAGTCACTCATTCATTCATTTATACAACCAGCCAGCCAGCCATTTCACATAACTCCCTATAGAGTAAAAGACACAAAATGTTCTTTTTTTTATTTCTTTGTATTTTTAGTCATTATTTTATTTTTTGTACATATTTCATGGCATAGAAGTTTAGGATTTTATTATTTTTTTTTTTATTAAAAATTGTGATGAGTATTTATTGCAAGCTGACCAAATTGTTCAATCTCAGTTGAATTTTTTTTCTTTTTAATTTGTTTAAAAAAAAATCTTCTTCAACAGTTTATCAACATCTGCTACCGAAAAATGTTTACTTTGTATGTTGAGAGAAAAAAACTGCACTATTTCCAATATTATTTTAAATATTTTTATAAATAATTTAAATATGTTTAATATTTATTTAACACAAATTGAATAATAAATTAAATATCACTTAATAAAAAATTGCAGAAATCGACAAATATTAATTGATATTGTAATATCAGTAAAATTGAAAACTATCGACTAATCGATATATATCGACGGATATTAAAAAACATAAAAAAATTTAGACAGATCAGGTACACCATATATAATCAGATCAAATTATATATAGATATATAATATCTAATCAGATTTAATAGGGAATTAAAAACAAGTTAAGTTTTTTATACATTTTTATTTTTCGCAACGGCTCAAAAATTTAATATATCCAAAAAGTTGTAATCTCTTTGTCCAGATCTGGTTACAGAACTAGTAACCAGATGTGGACAATGAGATTACAAAATTTTGCATATATTTGGGTATAAAAATCACCCAGGTACAGGTTTGGCATTAGATCTTATCAGATCTGGCCATAAAGTGTATCTAAGCATGTTTGATCAGATCTAATCTTCTTTACACATGGATCAAAATTGACAAAAACCGATAAAATCGACATATGATCAATCTCTATTGATAAATTATATATTTATCGATAATATAATAAATACATATTAATTAAACCAATGGCCCTATGCTCCCTCGAGGAGTGTAAGGTAAAATCGATAACTACACTCACCAAAAAAAGTCTGTAACGGCAACTGAAAATTTTGCTGTTATTACGGAAAATTAAGCTAATTTAAGCCCAGCGGTATTTTTTTGCTAATTATAGCAACACATGTATGCTGACGTGTAATACAATGAAATTTGTACAAAAAATTAGCTGCAGCCACTACCCAGAATAAATTTACAAGATTCTGTTTGTAATATTGAACATCGTCCATAGAATATTTTTGTAAGTACAAAAAAAAAAAAAAATATTTTTTAAAAAGGCACCAACAATGGAATTTGTAAATACAAAAACTCTTTGTTCTTTTTTTTTTGTTACTTTAATTTTTATTTTCGAATAATTTTTATATGAAAAGTAACAATTTACAAATATTGTTAGAAGTCGAATTTGAATTTTAACAAATATTTTTAATTACTTTGAATTTTATGATACTTTTTTCTGTTTAAATTTTAAAATTTCAATTTTTTTTTTTATCAAGCATCAAAATTTTTTTAATTTAATTTATTTTTTTCAAAAAATATTTTAGACAAAATTAAACAAAATCAAAAGCTTAAAAATTGTAAAAACATAAACGAATTTATCATTGTGTTTTAATTTGCAATTTCTGTTTTGAAAAATTTATTTTATTTTTCTTTTGAGGTAAATTTTTAGGACTGATTTTTAGAACTAAAAAAAACTTTTTAGTGTTATTTTAAGTGGATGTACTATTTTAAGACATGAGTTGGTATCTTCACTTCCGATACCTTTTTTTAATCCATGTAACAATTTAAAGCAATTTAATTTTTTAGGTGTTTTAACTCTTTCCGGGCCGGTGGTATAACAGTCATATCATTGCGCATTGGTATGGTACAAATACCGTTTTAACATTTAATTTAAAGCTTATATTTTATAAAAAAAAATATTTCAAGTGCGAAAAAGACATATACATATATGGTATTTATTTAAGTACAAAGATGAACGTCGGGAAGTGCCAAAAGTAAGCAAAATTCTATAAGTCAGATAACATCATTTTCTGAGTCGAAACAGGGACCTCCTACAATAATCGACCTCGACTTGTAATGTGCCTCTTTGTCCAAGCAAAACTAAATCATGCTTTAGTGATTTTCATAAATAAATCATTAATTTTATGCGCGGTAGTGTATATGTAATACTATGGCCTTGCTCAGAATCCTACAAGAATAAAATTTTTTTTAATACATATTTTTCAATAAAAATCGATAATAAGTGAAAGCAAATTAAAATTTTGTTTAATTTTCGCTGATATCTTATAGTGCCCCGGAAAGAGTTAATTAGAAATAACATTTCCTTCAATATCCACTTTTTTAAAATTAGTAATTTTTTTTTTTTTACTAATTTTAGCAAATCGGTTTTTAAAAATTTGTAAAATAATTTCTGAAATTAGCAACAAAAATTTTTAAGTATTCTGTAAAAATTCTGTAATTTATAAAATGTAAATAGCAAAAAGATTTGCTAAATTATAATTATTTTACTAAAAATCAGTAGAAAAATAGAAAGTGAGATTGAAAACTGTTTACAAATTTTTCTACTAACTTTTTGTTCTGAGTGTATCTATGGAATCGATAAACATTGGTAAAATTGATATATATTGATGAAATAGATAAATGTATAAATATCGACAAATATCGACCTATGACGATATACATAGACGTAATCGATAAAAATAGATGAAATTATTAATAAAATCGATCCATCGAAAATATTGATAAAATCGATAAATATTAATTAAATTAATAAATATCGAGAACATGGATGATAAATAAAAATATAATTAAATCGATATATCGAGAATAAATGTCGATAAAAAAATCAATATAAATCGATAATATACTAGGTATGTATATGCATGTTATAAAAAGAGAATTAATAAATATCAGTCAAATCGATGTATGACATATGAAATCGATGAATACCTATCAATCTGATAAGTATAGATAAGTTGCAAAAATTTCGATAAATATCGATATATAAAGATGAAATTCATTAAAATCGGAAAATTTTATAAATTTGACCAATATCAATAAAAACGAAATATTCGAGCATATCGATAAAATTGATAAAATCTATAAAATCGATATCAGCAATCAATATCAATAATAAATTAGCTATTTATTAATAAAATTAATAAGTATCGGTAAAATCTATAACTATCTATAAAATCGATAAATACCGATATAGCAGAGTTAGAAAAATTACTTACATAAAAATTTTGATAAATTGTAAAAAAAAAACAAAATCTCTCCCTCAAAAACAAAATGGTGTACAACTAAAAATAACCATCGAAAAGAAAACAAAAAGTTTTTTTTTTTGCAATCCTCATTCATTGTGTGCATGCTGCAACTTGTTTATAACATAATTAAGATTTGTTTGCATTTTTACCAAACAACCAACACATTCAACACTAAAAGTGTGTTGTTTACTTGTGTCGACTGATGAAAGAGTTTGGAGCGAAAAAAAACAAGCTACAAAAAACACAAGTAGAAGAAATACAACAATTCTTTTGGCCATATTTCATTAGAAATGCATAACAAGAGCTCTTTGGTTGAATAAACATACATAAAATATAAATATTCGTGTTTTTTTTTTTTTGTTCTGCACACATGCATACACAAATGCATAAATATGTGACTCAGTGTGTGTGTGAGACATCTTCACTGTATGTAAAACAAGTTGAATTTTTTCTTTCAAAAAGAAAAACTTGTTAAGTTTTTATATAAAAACAAACACATTTTTATTTTATATGGAAAATATGATAATTTTAGCAGAATGTGGGAAAAAATTTCGTTTTAAACTTTCCTAAAAAGGAGGTTCATGTGCCATGTTTTATAATTTGCACAATAATTTAAATAAATTCTGTAGACCTTGGACAAGAAAAAAAAAACTTAAATCGTCTTAAGTTGTTTTTGTCAAAACAAGTATTTTAAAGGGTCTTTTTTCGCTAGAAAAAATGTTTTTTACAGTACTTTTTTAACATATTTCAAAAGTTTACAAATCGGCTTCCTTGATCTCCTAAAAAATGCAGACAAAAACAGTCTCCTAACAAAAAAAGTCTTAATTTTTTACAAATCAAATGAATTCCGTTTAAGACGAACTCGGATAATATGAATTCTCGATTAATATGAACTAATTTCAAAGTCCCAACGTTTTGGCAACAATTTTCATATAAAAAATATCTGTTTATACGAGCTCCTGACAGCTCAAGAATTAAAAGTTAATAAAATTTTCAATTTTAATATGAACTTTACAAAAATTTTTAACTTATTTCTTTGTTTTTTTTTTGTACTTTAATAAATTTTAATCTAAACAAAGTTTTTTTCTTAAGTGTTTATTTAAGAAACCCAATGAAAACTATGCCCAATATTCAAAATTGTTTTTGAAAACTTTGAAAATTTTGTGTATAATTAAAATTTGTGAAACAAATTTAACCCGCTTGACACGAACCTCGCTTGCATGGAACAAATTTTCTGGTCTCTCGAAGTTTGCATTAACTTGGTAGTCGTCAATAAGTTATTTTGTGAAAATGACACAGACTTCATGGTTTATCATGGTTGGCACTCAATATTTTTTCATAATAACGGTGGTTGGCTACCACAGCCACTTCAAGACCGATATGAAAAATTTAAAATGGCGATTCCATTAAAGGCATTTGTCCTTTTGTGCATTCGGGTTTATTGCGCTATTTTACCGTCTTGATTTTGAAATATCTTAAACTAACTTTAAAATAACGCTAAACTACCGAAACACCGATTTATAAACCCCGTGATATTAGAAGACACATGTCACTATTGGAATCGTAGTTTCGGTACTAATCAGAGCGTGGTAGACAACTACCGTTATAATGAAAAGGTAGTGCTTACCAATCATGTAATTTATGAGAGTTGAAATACACTACGCAACAAATTGAGGGTTATGATGGTGTTGGGTGATGGATGATGCTTACACTCGTTAAGTTAAATTATTTTGGCAACTTGCGAACTTTGACCGTCGCTCGTTTTAGAAAGGTTTCTTTATGTATAAAAAATATTGTTAAATAAATTAGCATATCGGAATAAATTAGCATGGCGAATCCACACTGGAGTTATGAAAAGGGATTATATGGTAAAAAAAATTAATATTAACAAGAACCCACAAATTTGAGCATGGTCCTCAAAACTAGAAGCGGAATTTTCGGAAGATGTTCTTAAACAGAATTTAAGGACCGGTTTTGTAGTGAAAACTTAAGTAAAAAATTTTACAAGATTTTTAGATTGTTAGATTTTAAAGTATTTTGAGCTTTTCTTATAATAGAGATACTTAACATAAGGATATTCAGTTTAAAATTTTACTTAAATGGTTTTAATTGTAAATTTAAGTTATTAATAAAAACAATCCACTATCCTCCACTTAAAACTGGACCTAATGGTTGCGCTTAAAGTTGTCGTAAGAGTTTTACAAGTAGAGAATAATTACAGTAAGAGGTACATGCTAGAAATGCTTCATATAATCAATGTTCCATCGCATAAGAGATTAAATTATAAGAGTGACACGGATAAATGCACACAGACATACAATTGACAAATATAGACGATCGAGGGAAAGATTAGTTGTTAATAAGCTTACAAAGAAGCAAGAGCTTTTCAACTTACAGTGACAGTAAAATATATTTTTAAATGTAATTAATATTATTGTGGATAAATTGTTGTGTTTATTATTAATTTATTTGTTTTGCCAGCATGATTATTAAAATCACAGCGTACACAGTGAAGACACGGTGATTAGAGCGCCTTCTTTTTTTACGGCCTTTTAGAAAACTACGTGGAAACTACTATTTTAATACACTATAAAAGCAACTGCGCTATAAAGAACTGTAGGTGAAACAACTGTATGACAAATTATTCTGTCTCTCTTTATTGCGTCTGATTTCCCACTTCGTCAGCTTATTATTGGTTTGGCCCACTCACCATTTTTGTAATAATAGAGGCGAATGTATTATATATAATATGAATATCCTTTTTCTATTTCTGAAACTCGATTTTCGATATCTGGCATCATAACTGAGATAACTAATATCAACTTTGATATAAAATTAAGAATGAAAACCTTTTTCATTGTTTTTCTTTTAAATCTTTGAGCAAACTAATAATAAGCTGATGAATAAATAAATGTGTTTTGTGAGTGTGTTTATTAAATGTGAAACTTTGTTGAATGTTTTGTTCTTTTGAATACTGAGATAAAATAAAAAAAATACATTAATTATGTGCAAAAATGCTATAAAAACATAAAACAGTTTTTGTTATTACAATATGTAACCCAAGTATAAAATTTGTTGTGAGTTTGTACTAAGTTTATGAAACAACAATTTTAGTAAATACAGTCATGTTGCACTTCTATGGTATCTTTTTGATATTTTTGGCGATCATATGTTTTAAAACATGCTGTGTAGTTGTTCACTTTTACACATTATTTTTTTTGTATACATTGTTTTTAAATCTCTTTCTCGCCTAGGACATGAAATACAACAACAACCCCCACCATACGGTTTTTAATCACTCGTTTGACAGCTGTCACTTTTGACATCACTGTATACCCTGAGATTAAAATTATATATTTATGTATCTTTGTCAGATCCCTTAAGGATGATTTGCGAAATATCGGAAAAATACAGTATAAAAGTACAAAATATTTGGATTTTTATTTTTAAATATTTATGACGTAAAGCCAAACAATTTCATAATATAGAAATATTAATTTTAACTTTTTTATAAATTTGTTCCAAATGATTTACTGTCATTTATCGATTTTTTTCAGTTTAATTTTTTCATTTGCTAGAAATTTAATAAAAAATTTTCCACAGAAATTTGTGGTTTATTTGTTTCCGTTACAGTTATTACAAATTTATATTTGGTTTGTCGTCGTTTCACAATAAAATATATATATATATATTCAAAAAATTCCAATATTGTTTTTTTATTTTAAATTGATACAAAATTATTTCAATTTCAATTCAATTCATTTATATTTACGGAACTGGTATGCAATATATTAACATTTATTTTTAACTTATTAATCATTTGTTTTAACTGATTTGCCAGTTGTTAAAACAACATTTCAAAAGAAATGATAAACCCCATTTGTTTTAAATTAAAAGTACGTAGACCGGTGTTTAAATGAAATTTGATTTTTTTTAAATTACATTTTTTGTTGTTTTAACTTACAAACTATTTTAAGGGAACCTTACTAACAAATATTGCAGATATGCCTCTTTTCATTTGGCGGGAGTTGCGATGCGCTTTTAGCGCGAGCGCCCCGGTAGGCTAGTTGGTAGCGTGCTAGCTTATCAGTGCGGGGGTCGTGGGTTCAATTCCCACCAGAGGCTCTGGTCTGTTTTCGCTACAACGAGCCGAAGGCCTTTGTTGCTAGCGCTCAGTTAGGGTATTAACATATAATTTGTAATTATATGATTAATAAATAAAATAAATATTTATATTTAAAATGAAAAAGAATTAAATTAAAGAAAATAATTATGATTTAAAAAAAAAAACTTAGATTTTTAAAAATTATATTGAAAAATTATGTTTTAATAGTAAAATAAAATACGTTTGGTATTTCAGAATAAAATATGTATTAATTTTATTCTGAAAGTTTAGGCAAAATTTAAAAAAATGTTAATTCGACTTGTTTTGAGGTCAAATATCACATAATTTCACATTTTTCTTAGGAAGAGGCATCAAAACAACATTTGTTTGCGATTTTAAAGGCAGTTTGTTTGTACTTTGTTTGTACTTTCCAAATTTTTGAAAATTAACACTTAAGTGCTCTTGTAATGAGAATGAAACTATAAGAAAAATTTAAAAATTATATTAAGTTTTAAATTTATATTTCTTCACCAGGTTAAAAAAATTGTACTTCAAGCTAATTAATAGTCAAAATGAACACAAAAGAAATTTTAAATTATATTCTTCCTGAATTAATTACAGAGCGGGGCTTAAACCAACATCGTATTTTCTTTCGCTATTACTTTTGTTTAAAGTGAAAACTCGTTTGGATTTTAACTGATTATGTTTATTCGCACTTATAAATTTTGCGGCAATAAATTATGGAAAATGATGTCCGACAAATAGCCGCCGTCGGGGTTGTGCAAATTTGGTCTCTTTTGATTACATTTTGCTCAACTGTACACCCTGAGAAAAGATTGGTTGCAATTCGATAAAAATCATAAACATTTATTTGCGAGGATTTAATATTATTTAGAATAAACTAAAATCCATAATTAAGCAAAAATGTTGTATTGGGAATTAAAAAAAAGAGAAAGGAAACTAAAAATAAATCCTATTATTAAATTATTGGTATTTCCAATCATCTTTAAAAATAAAATTCGTTTAGTATTTGTGTGTGGTGGAAGCAACCATTTATTTAGTGAATAGTAGAGAGGTGTGGGTAGAGAGGTAGTTCAGTACTACGAATTTCCGGGTTCAAATCCCGGAAAAGGCAAACATTTAAATTTTTTTTTTTAATTATTAAAATAAAATATTCAAAAGTTTAAATGGCAAATATATCAAAGAAAATTAAAAAAAGTTGTGGTGCAGTAAGCAAAAGTGTGAACTATGAATCTGATTGCCCAGGTTCGATAACGAAAAAATCTAAAAATAAAAATTACTTTAAAATAAAACTTTGTGGAACGTAATAATATTTCTGTGGTATATAAATATTAAATTGTACAACTAAATATTGGCTTGAAGACAGTTGTCGTAACCGCTAGAATTCGATTGGCAACAAATTCGGTGGCCGCAACTGATACTGTTTTCTGGGTGTAGTATCCCGTTGTCAATTTCCCCACGAATGTTGTTCTTTAACTATTACAAGGTGTGTGGGGTGTTCGCGTACACCTATGATTTCAAGTATCGCCAGAGGAAGAAGTTAGGGATAGTAAAAATGGGAAATCTGGCTGCCCAAGCCAAAACACGTTACCAAATATCCTCAAAATTAAGATCGTAAAATTCTGGTAAGAAAATGTTCGTCAGCATTGCGTTATAGCGGTCCCCGCTCACCGTAATATTGATACCATCATCTACTGGACGAGTAGAATTGTCATTATTTTATCAACTTGCTAATTTTGACTGTCGCTCCCCGTAATCCCATTTTAGAAAGTTGATTTAACGTTTGGGTGTATAGGATTTTCTACTTTTGGGCCCCTTTTTTGCCCACGTAAAAATATAACAAAAAAAGAAAATTATCGTGTGTTGAAAATATATTACGGAAAAAAATTGCGATAATAGAATGTAGGGAAGGCGTCGCGCATATATTATATTGTAATATATTCCCCGTCTAAAAGCAATAAAAGGGTTTTATTTTTTTGGGTACCAATAACAGAAAATAATGAGCATCTTATCTTCTGCATTACTTTAAAATACAAAACAATACGTTACGCATATCATTATTTCAAATATAAAGAAATATTCTGAAGATCCAAGTTCTGGAAACATTTTAATAAAAAAAAAAATTTAATATTTTGCCAGTTTAAAAGCGGTAATGGGGTTTTATTATTTCTTTGAGGTACCTCCTTAATTTCTGAATTATTTTAAAATATAAAATAATGGATGCCTTACCTTCTGTCTTACTTTAAAATACAAAATAATGCGTTATCCATAATGGTTTATTTTTTTCTATCATTATTTCAATTATAACATTTTAAAGTTCTTCGATTCCTAAGACGAAAAAATGTTATAACTATTTTTTTTTTTATAAAAATTTTATTTTGTCAATACTGGTAAGTGTATAGAAAACCAATCATTATTTTAAGCGACATCCCGATATAAAATGAAGTACACTCATTTTTTATTGATACATTTTTTGACTATCAAAATATCATAACATATTGTTTTTGAATTCTTTCCATTTTAAAACGAATTTATCAATTATATTGGAAGTGTGTATTTATCATTACCAGATGTTGGATTATATAAGCCATTATTTAGTAATATTTTTCTACACTTCAAAGTGAACCCCCTAAGAATAATATGGCTTAAATCCCTCGCCAAACAAAATGTAAAATAAAAAGTTTTACAAATAAACCAATAAGGTGTAAAGATTAGCTGTTTGTGCATCATTTACCGTTGATAACATTTCGTTAACGCGAATTAGTTGTCACCTTGTTATCGTCAAATATTATTGGTTCCATTCATGTATCCCTTATTCTTTGGACAAAAGCGAACAAAATCCAATTACTGTTTTTTTTTTGTTGTTGACGGACTCTTTATAAATTTGTATGTATTTTCGTTGATTGTTTACTCATTATAAATGACATTGATGGGTATTTAGATGCTAATCCATCTCATCATCATCACCATCAACATTATCGTTATGCTTATATCATGACGACGACCATATCATACATTTGCAGCATCATAGTCGTCGTTACTCGGGAGCATCAACATAATTATAGTTATTCGGAATGCCATCATCATCATCGGCATCATCAATACAACCATATATATACATTCTTACATATAATATGTGTACTATGTATAAATATTTTCCAATACATAACTATGTACTTAAATGGTTTTACTTTAAAGTTAACAGATCAATTGCGACAATTTAAAGCACCTTGTTTGTTATTGAAGCACTAGCACCAACCAATACCAGCAATTTCAAAAGCATCAGCATATTAACAGATCAAAAAAAGAATCAATTATTTTAATAATAACTTAATTACTTTGGAATTGTAACACATTCGAAGAAATAAATTTCAATATTTTTAAATTTTACAAAAAGCAGATGTACACGTTAGAGAAAATGGCTATAGATAAAGCAAATTTAAAATAGTTTGTAAGTTTATTTAAATGTGGTTGAAACAACTGATACATCAGTGAAAATCAAATAAATTAGAATAAATTTACTGGTAGGTAAAAAATAAATTTTAATTGCTTCGGTTTTTGTATTTTTGTTTGTTTTTTTTTTATTCTGCAAAACATATACTCACACAGTCTATAGAGATATTTTGTGTGAACGACGATATGTGTGTGTGTGCTTATAAAATTCTTGTTATTTGAATTCAAAATTGTGGTATGTAAACAAACAATTTAATTAAAAAACAAAATTTATTCTTTGAATATATTTTTTTTTTTTTGAAACTGACAGCAAACAATATGTAAATTTGTAATAACTGTTAAAACAAATAAACCACAAATTTCCGTTTTGTAGGTAAATTTTTATTTAATTTCAAAAAAATAATAAAAAAATATAATTAAAAATAAATAAAACAAAAAAAAAACGGTAAATGACAGTAAATCATTTTGAACAAATGTAGAAAAAAAGTTAAAATAAATATTTCTTTGAAAAATAAATGTATGTTTCTCTATTTTTCAATAGACCACAAACTACATAATATTCTGAGAGCAAAAATATACCTATTTACAGGTGAGTTTCTGCTATTGTTAAAAAAATTAAAATTTTTTTAATAAAAAATTTACAATTATTTGTTATTCATATTAAGGAATTATTTTTTTTAGTTATTTCCACTTGGTTCTATTTCATATGAATTACAGGAAACTTTTATTCATTGAGTGGACATTAAATTGTTTCCCATTCATTATTTAAAAAAAAACACAAAATAAGTTTTAGTTTGATTAATGCTCGTAATTTAATACTGTATCGCTGTAAATACTGTAAAGCACTGGTAATTTCTTGAAATTACGGGCATAAATTAAATAAAATACTTTTTGAACCCAGAAAATGGATACTTATTTTGGATGAAAAAAAAACGGATTTGTTTTTAATTGAATGATTTGGCTGTGCTAAGAAATTTTGTTTTGTTTTACCTACTGAGTTTTTTGAGGCGATCGAAATTCTGTCGCCACAATTAGATGAATAGTGTTCCAACTAAGTTTTAATTATCTAAGCCGAACCATTTAATTGACAACAAATTCGATAGTCAACACGAATTGTTCTGTGTAAAAATTCTCTCATTGAAAATCTGTTTATGTCTACATTCTTTTACGACTCTGTCACCTGCTGCATTATCAGCATATACCTCACAGCAAATACTATAAATACAACACCACAGTACACTACACAGATTTACACACACACACACACACATACACCCAGTATAAGAAGGATTAGTAGGTGTTTTGGGGTTGTGTCATCATCTGCTCAGTCCTGTTCTGCTCCGTTCTGCTGTGTTCTGTGTTGTGCTGTAAATGTCATTCATTGATAGATGTTTAAAGTGATGATAAATGATTGATGATGAAAATATGCATGTGAGTGTACATATATGTATATGTATCTGTGTGTGTGTGGGTGAGTTTGTTTGTGTAAAAGTTTTTAAGGCAATTAAATGGAATTTTATGAAAAGGAAATTAGAGGCAAACAGACTCACACCCACACACACTTTTGAATCACGAATTTAAAATTTAATTATAACTTAACTTTTATTTTAACAGTCATGGAATTCGATTATTTATTTGATTGCCAGGTGTTTGTATACGAATTAATGTACAAATAAACAGTTAATATTAATAAACACATATTAAAAAGATTTGAGTGGAATTTATATTTTAAACGCCCATCAAAAAATATCAATCCGGGTAACAGCTTAAATTGCGGTAATTTTTTAGTTTTGTTTTTGGTAGGGTGCGGATAAATGCCGTGTTGTGTTATTTATGTGTAATCAGATTCTTTTAATTTTACTATTAAATCAAATTTGAAAAACAAACTAATTAAATATTGATTTAAACATGAAATTAGCCTAGTGACGAACCTAATTGAATTTGGTTGGAATTTGTCCATATTAAGGTCATCTCTGAATTGAGCCTAAATAAAATCGTATTAAACCGCTTTCCCGGTATTTTATTGAATGGATTTTAATCAGAATGGGTCTATATTCAGATTTTTCTCCGATAGAAATTGGAATTAGAAAAAAAAGTTAGTAAAAAAAATTTGTAAACGGTTTTCAATCCCAGTTTACTATTTTTGTACTTATATTTAGTAAAAAAATATTATTTAGCAAATCTTTTTGCTATTTGCATTTTACAAAAAATTTTACAGAATATTTACAAATTGTTATTCTTAATTTTAGAAATCATTTTACAAATTTTTGAAAACGGATTTGCTAAAATTAGCAAAAAAAATTACTAATTTTAAAAAAGTGGATATTAAAGGAAATGTTTTTTCTAATTAAAACATATAAACTTAAATTGCCTTAAAATGTTACATATATTAAAAAAGGGATGGGAAGTGAATATACTGACTCATGCCTAAAAATAGGACATCTACTTAAAATGGCACTATAAAGATTTTTAATTCTTAAAATCAGCCATAAAAACAATTAAAGTTTGACCTAAGAAGTAAAAAAAAAAAATTTATTAAAATATTTTTCAAAATAGAAATTACAAAATTAAAACAAAATAATAAATTCGTTTATGTTTTTTAACAATTTTTAAGATTTTTAAGCCTTTGATTTTTTTTTAATTTTGTATAAAATATTTTGTGAAAAAATAAATAAAATAAAAAATTTTGATGCTCTTTACAAAAAAAAATAAAATTTTGTACAAATATTAATAATATTTAGTTAATTTTTTGCTGATTTTATCAAACAGATTTTAAATTTCACTTTACAAAAAGTTTACTAAAATTTAGTAGCGGCTACTAATTTTCTACTAATTTCATTGTACTACACTTCAGCAGACATGTGTTGCTAAAATTAGTAAAATTTCCTGTCGAAACCGAAACTTTTGTTTTTTATGTTTAAATGCAAGTGTACACTGGTTGTATTTTACACTAATCAGACCCATCATGACATATGCATCTGTTGTTTGGTAGCTCAGAACAATGGTGAAACCCATTCGGGTTTCCCAGATCTAATACCCAGAGAGCTAATACCCAGATCTGTTGTTCTGGGTATTAGCGGTGCTTGATTACCGCACTTGGAGACGCTCTCAATGTTATGTTGGACAAGTTCTCCCTGAAAATTTATTTCAGGGTGAGGCTATGCAAGCAATATGCAAACTTCGGAAGAATGGAACCTGACATATGGATTGACACAGGCATGGTCTTATCAATGTTTTTAATGCCTTTGGACAACATGGAGTAATTACTTCGAGTAGGGAGAACCGGAGTGATTCAACTGAACTATTTAGGGATTATTCTAATACTTTTTACACTGATGGATACTACTGATGGTACTAGATCCGGTTGGAATCTAGCAATTTAAGCAAGTACTTTTATGACATGGGCAGTAAAGTAATAGTATTTTCGAACGAGATCTTTGCAAATTTGGATAATCGATAATAAATGGCTGCGCTTAAGTCACTTAAATCTCCGATCACTTCATCCAAGATTTTTCAGGAGTGCCGACGCAGACTGTACGAGGTTTCTATAGAAAACAGGGTCTGTCTTCTATTTTTTTATTGCTTTCGACTTTCATGAATCCAAAAACGCAGCTGGATATTAGCATGTCATGGCTAGAACGTTAGATTTGCTAATATTTGAAATCGGTTTTCATTGAGAGGTGGTCTGGCGAGATTAACTGCCAAAGTGTTTGTAGACAAACCTTATGGGAATGTGGCAAGATACCTACTCTGTTTAAGTTAAGCTGACTGCCGTAGACTTTCTTGCCTAAGGCGACGATTAGCATTGCCAGTGACCCATTTTTTGTTTCATGCCTGCAGAAAGAGGACATTTTGTCTGTTACTCACCAGCCTTACCCATTTGCATTTTTAGTACTGATGTCTAGTTAATGGACTCTGATGATAAAATATCCCTGCCGGATTTTTTATTAAAATTCTTTGTTTATATAAAAAATTATTTCAATTCCAATTACAAAAAAACTTTATTACAAAAACACATATGGTCAATCATACAAAATGTGTCTATAGACTGTGTGAGAAAACATTTTGTATATTAAACAAGTAAAAAAGGGCTAAATTCGGCTGTGCCGAATCTTTAAATACCCTCCACCAAAGGGGATGAAGATGATATACGTATATACTAAATTTTGCATGAACTGTAATATGAATATGTTTTGTCAATTTATGTAACGAACTTTTGTTATTTAGTTTTAGCAATGTTATTTACAGAGGTCTGCTCTGTTAGCGACTTTAACATTGTTCATTTTTACGTTAACTTAGTTATCATAGTATGTAAGACAATAAATGTAATCGAACAATAAGAAGACTTAATAACATTTTTACTTACTTAACAGAAAAAAAAAAAATAAATACAGAAAAATTGTACAAATTTGTATGGAACCTTCACATTTTCACTCATAACTTTTGAACCGCTTGACCGATTTTGCTCATTTTAAATACCAAACTGCTCGGGAGGATGTTCAATAATCTGGGTAAAAATAGGCACCCCTGCTTGCGTCTTCGCGTCGTGATCGTGATTTCAACAGACAGACAGACAGACAGACAGACAGACAGACAGACAGACAGACGGACATCGCTAAATCGACTTAAAATTGCATAAGGATCACGAATATATATACTTTATGGGGTCTTAAACCTATATTTCGACATATTACAAACGGAATGACAAACTGATATATACCCTCACCATATATGGTGGAGGGTATAAAAATAAAACAAAAATACAAAAAAAAAAAACGGAAACAATTTCAAATAAATGAATAATCTGTTATTTTTTACGGAATTGATATTTGAAATTGTTAACATTTATTTTTAGCTGATTAATCATTTGTTTTTTACTAATATGTCAGTTTAAACAACATGTAAAAATAAATAACAAAAACGATTTGATTGAAATGACAAGTAAGTAGATCGGTTTTTAAATGAAATATCATTCCTTTTAAATCGATTTTTCTGTTATATTAATTTTCAAACTATTTCAATGGAATTTATTTTATTTTAACTAAGCAAATATGTTGTCTCGTTTGACAATGGTTGTTAAAAAATTAGAAATTTTTTTTTAAAAAAATTAGAAAAATATGTATAAAATAAAAATTCAGTTAGCCGACACCAAAAACCCCGGTAATCGGTTTATTCGAATTAAGGAAAAAAACCAAAACCGATTTTTTAAAAATTAAAAAACCTGTGGTTTTTAAAAACAAAAAACCCGGTTAACAGACACCAACAACCCGATTTTCGGTTTATTCGAATTAAGGTAAAATAAACCAAAACTGCCCGGCAAAAACATGGTATCAACTACTTACCAGCCTATTTACTCGCTTAATTACTTTTGATCGCGATGCCCAAAAAGGAATGGGTACTCATTATTTTTTGGCTGTTCATAAGCGAAAGGGTAATGACCACCCATTACTATGTGTTTTTTGTAAGTGAGAAGATAATGACTACTCATTAATTTTTTGACATCGCGAACAAAAATAATTAAGCGAGTAAATAGACTGCTAAGTAGTTGAAACCTCGTTTTTGCTGGGCGGTCGGTTTTTTTTAAATTAAAAAAAAAAACGCTTAACCGGTTTTCGTTTTGAATACTATAACGTGAAACTATGACGCGGGTCGTGGCAACATGACAGGTAAGGGAATGCAATAGAATCTACCCATATCATACTAGAAAATCACTTCTTGTCAATTTGGCAGCTTTTATTTTATCCAGCCAGCTGCTTAGTAAAAGAAGCTGTGTTCTTAATTATGCAAAAAAACTGTCAATTGAATATCAACATTTTGACAGGTCGTTTAATATACATAACACACAAACAACTTTATATTCACTAAATAGTTTGTCAATATTTTGTTGCTAGTGTTTCCTTTTGAAAACTTTATGGCCAAACTTCTAAAATAACAAAAAATAAAAAACAAAGCAACAACAACCTGACCATGACTAAACATCCATTTTCCCCCCAATTCTTTTATTTAACGTTATTTCCCATTCACATCATTTTCGATACTAACGGACGAGCTAACAAACAAAGGGAATGAATAAACGAATATTGGCTTTTTGGTGGTAAAGTTGTAAATATTTCAAACGTTAATGTGGTATTTCTTACAGTTATTTATTTTTTGTAGTATTCTTCTGTATCCTGTTTTCTTTTTTTTTTTTTATTTTTACATTCTTGTTAATGTAAGCCACCATGAATTATGAATTGTTGTTATTGTTATTATAGTTGATGTTGGTAATGTTGTTGGTGGTATTGTTGTTGTTGTTGCTTACTTATTTTATAACAAGATTAAGTTTAAGGCAATACACAACAACAAGAACATTCATTATGTCTAAAAATTGTAGGACAGAAAATGAAAGCGAGAAAGAGGGAGGGAGTGATACAGAAAAAATCACAAAACATACATGTCACGTTTAACAAAAAATAAGTCACAGTGACAAGATAGTTAATTATAAAAATTGTAGTATAGAGTATAAGACATACCAACAACGTAGGCATATGTCAACTTAAATGGAAAAATGACGTAACAACAACAAATTATACTAAACTTCGAGTTAAATAATTAATTCTGCGCTCTATGAATAAAAAATTTGCAGTTTTATGGTCAAATTAAAAAAAAAAATAAAACTTCCCAGGTGAAAATGTTCATACATGGTAATATATGGCCCCATATATGGGTTCATATATTAATAGCCTGTTCCTCTATTTCGAAAGAACACGTTCGTTCGCTTTCTAGTCGAAAGAAAACTGATTTGGGTTCCACTAACTCTATTTCTATGCGAACGATGACTCGAACGACAAATCGAACGAAAACATAACTGTTTTCATACAAAATTTGGTTTCTCTATTTCGAACAGCTCGAACGTAAATGCCAAAATCAGTCACTTGCTGTTTTTTTGTCGAGTAAATATATATTTGATATTTTTAAAAGCAAAATGAAGTAAAAAAAGCAATGGATAACAAAAAGTAAGTACAAAATATTACAAATATTAATAGATTATTGAGAATTTTAAATTTTAGTTAAAAAAAATCAACAATGGACCATCCGAAGACGCTTGTATTTTATATGGAAGAAAGACCTGATTTTGCCAGAAGGACTCTAGTATTCGGAGCAAACAAATTTTCCGCAGAGGAGGAAAATTTGACCAGAAAACTAAACTCCGTTTCACCCCCTATTACGCTGTTGCTGAGTGGTAAAAGGTTTGTGTGTGTTGTTTGCGGCTTACGTTTGCCAAGAAGCTCATACTTACATTTTTTATTTTACAAGGAATTTAGCAGTGACCGCACCGAACAGACAACAGGCAACAGAAAAGCTCTCCGAACAACAATTTCACCCACAACCAATCGATAACAAAAATTTTCAGAAATAAATACATTTCCCAAATAAGAATTGATTTGTTTATTGTTTTTTTTTTTATTTCATTTGTCATATACAGCTGATCACTGTTAAACAGGGTTGTTTTTGTCTTTAAGCAGTTTAGTAGTATTTTTGCTACTTTTAAAGAAAATTGTAACAAATGCTCAAAATATAATATCTGGCATCTCTGTGGTTTGTAAATGCGCAAGAAACAAAAATTGACACACGTAAGTCAAGTCGATAGAAGGCTTTCGAAATAGAGAAACCCAAATTGATTCGAATTCGAGTGACTTGCTTTCGTTCGACTAGTTTTTCGTTCGAGATCGAGGAACAGGCTATAACCCTTTAACCACTGAAGTGGAAATACGAGGTATTTTGTTATGAAATTTTGGTTCTAGTATCATTTTGGACTAAAAAGCACGAATATGAAGTCAGTTTATCAAAAAAATGTAACCTGAAAGCGCCAGGTGGAAAAAATTATAGACTACCTGAAGACAAAAAGCTCGATTCAAACAAAAAGTTTTTTTTTCACAAATCAAACACGCAACAAATTATCAAAATACAGCTTGAAGCTACTTACTGAAAAAAATTCCGTGTCGATTGAGCTGTTGGAAAGAATTTTTTTTTTATCAATTTTAATTTTGAACCAAAATCATAAATAATTTTCATGTCTGTTTTTACAAAAATCTTGACAGAAATGGGTGTATCTATCAAACTATTTAACTGAGCGCGTTCAAACCAGCACTGTTCGATATGTAAATTCAACCCGACAAAAATGTCGTTGGCGTTTAATGCACCAAAAATATTGCTTTGGATATAATTGGACTTTAGTGATGACCTTCTGTAGACGGTCTTAGTGGTTAAAGGGTTAATCCATATATGGTCGGTATATGGTTGAGGGTATATGGCCATATATGTTCATATATGCTGGTATATGGGCATATATGAATGTTTATATGTGAGTACTTTCCCTATATGCCCGTAAAATATTTTTTTTTTATTTTCCACAAAAGTATTTTTTTTTATTTAAATTAAGTATAAGTATTATACATTTTGAAGAAACTATGAAACCTTGAATTTCAAAGTAAACAACATACTACTTTTATCTTAAATCTGCGTCTTAATATACGAAGGTTTATTTTAAAAAGACTTTTCCAGATTATGGGCAGTTTTTCTGAAAATAATTGTGTCTCAGAGTCAAAATGGATTAATAAAGAAAATCACGTCAACATCAAAAGTTTTATTATAAAAATTCTTCGTTGAATCTGATGGGTTATCGAAATGAAAATGCCTCAGGATCTAGTGGAAAAGTCATATGGTTTTCTTTAGATAACCGTATGACTTTTCATTCAAACTTTAAGATTCTCATCACTTTCTATAGAATTCCATCAATTAATTGCTTTCCATTAGAATCCGGCGGCTTATATTAAGGGAATTAATCTAAAAGCTGTGGGGCTTTATTAAAATTTTTAAAATTATAGGAACGACTTCATTTGGCACCAGCTATCTTCAGATAACAAAGAAAACTTCGGTAAATAATATATTTTATTATTCTTCAAGTACCATTGTTTATAAATTATACCTTTTTGATGCATTTGGAAATGTCCTCAAAGGTGATAGTTATTTCCAACTAAATTACAATTTTATCATATTTTCCAATATTTAGCTTTCCCTCAATTTTTTTATATTAATTTTGTATTTTTCTAGTTTGATTTTGAGATTTTAAAAAATAATCGATTCCATGGCTGAAATACTATTTTTATTGTTTCAGTAACATCTAGTTTTTTACATGTGGCCGAATTTTTATTAAATGACCTTAATGCAATCAACCTTCTGATAGTGAAAATAATTTGGTTATATTAAATTTTAAATTAAAAAAATATTTCTTAATTCAAAGCGTTTATATTTATAATCAACATATATGTTTTGATAAATAAAGCATTTTCTAAATGGTTGCAACCGTGATACTAAATATTTTTTTTTTTTTTTTATAAATTTATTTTGGGTAATAACTATTTTAAGAAAATGGACTATTTATTTGTTATGTACAATTGTCATTTTATATTAAAGATTTTTAATGTGCCATAATAATATTTAGTATTTGTTATCGATGTTGAATCAAAAAAAATGATTCTTAATGCGATTCATTGAATTCCAACTAATATTATCCCTGTGCGAAGTATTAAAAAAACTAAGTTTAATTAAAAATAATTAACAAAAGCACACTTTTAGTTAGCAATCGTGCATAGTTAAGGTTATATTTTCGGTTACGAGTTACTCCGGTAGAGGAGTAGAATAGAAAATAGCGAAAATTACTAAAAGTATTATGTTCACAATAATTTTCCCTTAAGAATTCGAACTGGATGTTTATTCGGTCGAACAAGGGTATAAATTAAAAAAAATAACTTTTGCCTTCATATATGGTCATATCTGATAAAAGGAAAACATTACCCATATATGGAATAATAAAGGGTGTCCCAAGAAGAACGCAATTTTTAAATCTGGCAACATTCGAAGTGTCATTGTTTGACATTTGAACAATTGTTATTGTTTGCTAGTAGAAGGTACGAGGTTAGTAAAAATGGAGCGCTACACGAATGAACAACGCATTCTCATTGTGAAATTGTTTTACCAAAATGGTGAAAGTTTTGCGGCTACAGTTCGCAAATTGCGATCAATTTGGGGTCACAATAATGCTCCAAAAGAGTCAACTGTAAAGAGATTAATGGATAAATTTGCCGAAACTGGGTCTGTTAGTCATGTAAAGACAACAACGCGCCATCGACCAGGTCGATCGACCGAAAATGTCGCAGCTGTACGTGATGATGTCGCTCAAACTCCATCCACCTCAATTCGACACCGAGCTCAGCAAATTGTCAATTGAACTTTGTATGCATCTTCATGCATACAAAGTTCAATTGACTCAGGAACTGAAGCCAGCTGACCATGGACAGCGAAGGGAGTTCGTTAATTGGGTATTGGAGAGACAACATGAAAATGCTGATTTTGCAGATAAAATCATTTTCAGTGACGAGGCCCATTTTCATCTGATGGCTTCGTCAATAGGCAGAATTGTCGCATTTGGGGTGAGGAAAATCCTCGAGTGATTCACGAGAAGCAAATGCATCCTCAACGTGTCACTGTGTGGTGTGGTTTTTGGGCTGGAGGAATCATTGGACCTTTTTTTATGAAAATGAGGCAGGTCAAGCGCAAACAGTCAATGGTGTTCGGTATCGTGAAATGATAACCAGTTTTTTCTTGCCTAGAACTGAAGAAATGAATGTGGAGGGCATGTGGTTCCAACAAGATGGCGCCACATGTCATACAGCCAGAGAAACAATTCAATTGCTGCATCAGTCATTTCCCGGTCGTGTTATTTCGCGTTTTGTAGATCAGAATTGGCCGCCTAGATCGTGCGATTTAACACCATTAGATTTTTTTCTTTGGGGCTTTTTGAAGTCGATGGTTTACGCGAATAAGCCGACGACGACTCAAGCCTTAAAAGAGGAAATTGGACGCTGCATTAATGAAATACCGCAGCATTCATGCAAAACGGTCATTGAAAATTTCATTAAAAGATCGCGTGCATGCCAGCAAAGCCGCGGCGGCCATCTGCACGATATATTGTTCCATACATAACCTCATTCTGTCTACTTTACGATATAATAAAGTTTCACGATTTTTTTTTAAATATCTGTTTTAGTTAAAATTTAAAAATTGCGTTCTTTTTGGGACACCCTTTATATGTATTCATATATGAGCCAATAAATGCATATATGGAATCATATATTACCATATATCAACTTTCTCTTTGAATGTATTTGCCCATATATGCTTACATACTTGACATATATGTTCATATATGCTCATACATGACACCATATATGACGATATAAGAACACATATGAACATTTTCACCTGGGTTAAACTTTTTTCTTATTACAAAATATATTTCAAGTGCGTATTTTACTACAAAGGCATAGGAGTGATTTAACGCCTGAGGGGTACGTACCCCTATCCCATTTTTATCTAATGTTCAGAGAGGTCAAAAATTGGAAAAATCTTCTACGATTAAAAATAGCAAATTTTTGTATTGCTTCTCTTGTAAAACAAAGAAAAACAGTTGCTACGCCTTTTTGAATTTGAGTTGACAATATAATACTACTTACTATAGAACACATACATATGTATATATTTAACAAAAAATACTTTTATAATAAAAAAAAAATATGTACATTAATATAGTTATAAGTCCTACAATCATACAAACTTATACAAATATAATACATACCTATAAAACATTTCCTTAAATAAGAATGATGCAGATGAGATTATGTAGAGAAGTTACAAGGAGAAGAAAAAATGTTGTGAAACGCACATACTCTGTAAAAGGAAGAGGAAACAACAAACAAAATTAATACAATACAATTTTGATTATTATTTGATTTATATTGAAAGACTTAATTTTATTTTCTTTTGTTGTTTTGTTGGGTGAGGGCAGGATATACATATGTTATATAAGTCTGTTTTTCTTTCTAAACACACAAAATAAATAATAAAATAATCACAAGTCAAAAGTTCTTGTATGTTAGTTGGTAAGAACCGAAAATCTCTCAGTATTTAGATAAGTAGGACATGAGATAAAATAGGACAACATTTTGCATAATATATTATGTATATTTCTCACTTTGAGGTGTACTTTGAACATCCTAAAAATATTTATTAATTTTTTAAATTTTACATTATTATAATTTTGTCTGGGATTCTACAATACTTCTGCACTTCAGTGCAGGGAAAAGTTTCATCATATTAGTTAAATTTTTGATAAACCGTTTGTCAGCAATTCTTCATTAATAATTCCACAACTTTTTGAATGAAACACTGTTTTTTTTTTGCCAAAAAGTATTATTTTTCAACATAATCTCCTTTTAGCTCAATACACTTAGTCCAACGTTTCTGCAATTTTTGTATCCCTTCCACAAAAATATGATTTTTTGAGGTCCATAAAATAGGCATTTGTTTGATCAATAAATTCATCGTTGGAGCTAAATCTCTTTCAGCCGAGCCATTTCTTTAGGTTTGGAAATAGTCACTGGGGGATAAATCCGGAGAATATGGCGGATGAGGTACCAATTCGTAGCCCAATTTATGGAATTTTGCCATTGAAACTATACACGTCACACGATTACCTTTATGGTCAATTGAGAGCAAACGCGGCAACCATCTTGCAGACAGCTATCTGAAATCCAACTGATCATTTAAAATCGAAACCACACTGCCACATCAAATGCCTATGGCATCAACAATCTCACGCACTTTTACTCTTCGATCGGCCAACACCATATCGTGGATTTTTCGGGTGTACTGACCTCAATTGGCCGTCCAGCACGTCATAGTAATTATCAGAGTCTCCATAGTAATTATCAAGCTTTTCCTTAGTTTGATTGACGTTTTTTTTTACAAAAAATAATGTTTAATGAGCACTCGAAATTCACTTTTGTCCATTTTTAAAAAATCCACGAGGTTGTATGTTTTGAACAGCTGTTAAGTAAATAACGGAACTTGCTCAAAATTTGACAGTAGTCTATTAACAGGTGGTTGCAGTGTTGCATTTCATTTAACTACGAGGGAAGTTCGAAAAGTCACGGACTTATTGATCATAAATCTTAATAATTTCATAAATAATTTTTAAAAACAAAGTTACTAAAAATAAAACTATTAAAAATTACTTATATCGTTTGCAAAACCATTGCTGTTTGTAATTCTCATTAAGTTGGCATTTTTATTTACTTAAATAATTAAATAAAAAAACAGGTAAAAATTAAAAAATTCATCATATTGATGAAGCTTTTTAGTAAATATTTGTGAAAAAACTTTTCCATAAATATTGATAAAACTTCTTCACAAATATGAAAAAGAGTATTTACGCACCCAGTGTTTTGCCCCCATATGCATAGACATTTAGTTGATTCTTATAACACTCTTTTAAGAAAAATTTGTTGTTATTTTACATGTTAATTCGATTTATAAGTGTGTGATAAAAATCAACAAATTGTCTATGCATATGACAGTTAGAATGTAAACATTACCTAAAGTTGAAGGAAAATTTAATATCAAGCATAAACATTTCAACAAAAAATAAAAGTTAATAGTGTGCTACACTAGAGCTTGAACGACATCATCAAGAAAAATACACACAAGGGAACATAGTTAATAGAACTCCTCCCAAGGAAAAATTCATTCTGAAGGACTTAATAAAACAAAAACAATTCATAATAAAAGTTTTGAAGAGGACACAGTCAGAAGAATAGAAACAGAAAATCCGTATTTCTATGTAATTTATTATTTGAAAATGTAAAAAGGGCACTTTAGAAAGTGGTACAAGCGTTGTGGGTGTTTTAGTGTTACACAAAGGTTAAAGATTCGATCGCCAGGGACGGTAACATTAATTTAGAATAATAATATGTATGAGTTTTCTATCTCTCATATATGTCGCAACGTCCCTTTTCATCATTCCCATACTCAAAATAATTTGTAGTTGAAATTAACTGAAAACTTAATTTAAAATAAATGAAAAAAAAAACACTTAAATACCGATCTAACATAATAACTTTTCATTTAAATCAAAAGAACATTTCATTTATTTTTAAATGTAAACAAATTAATTTACAATATCCGCAAATAATAAATAATTTTTTATTTTATTATAACTGGTAAAATCAGCAAAAACAAATGATATTTTCTTTAGTTATTTATTTTAACTTTCAACTAATTAACTACAAAATCCGTAAAATGTAATAATTTTTTCTTTATATAAATATATATATATTTTTTTTTTGATTGTCAAAAGATTACCTATAAAATCCGTTAAAAAAAATGATATTTCGTTTATTTATTTTTTTTTAATGTCATAAAAATTAACTTTAAAGTCTGTAAAAATAAACGAATTTTTATTTATCTTGTTTATATTCACTTTTAGAAAACTAACTATAAAAAAATAATAATAATAAAATTAATTTGAAATAAAAATACCCATCTAAAAATCGAAATATATATGAGCATACATGATCATACATGGGCCTGTATATGATCATACATGGGCATACATGGTCATATACGTCTATACATTGTTCAATATATGACCATACATGATCTCATATATGATCATATATCTTCGGATCCGAAATTTGAGGGTATATGGACGTATATTATCATACACGAGCATACATGAATAATATATGAGCATGTATGATAATATGTGCACATATATCACCATATACCCTCAAATTTCGGATCCGAAGATATATGGTCATATATGAGATCATGTATGGATGTATATGACCATGTATGCCCATGTATGATCATATACAAGCTCATGTATGATCATGTATGTATATATATATCTTGATTTTTACATGGGTATTTACTATTTATGTAATTTTTTGTATATTATTCGATCAATGTGTTTTAATTACATATTTTTAATTTTATCAGGCTCGAGAACTAACTGAAAAATGGAATTTCGCATAGTCATTTTCCTTAGAGTGTGGGATATATAAGTCTGTTCTAAACCATGAGTTATTTGTGGGTTGGGTGGTTCATAAGGAGGCTAAAGATGACCTGGTCGCTCGGGTTGAAAGTGTGTACTGTTTACTATTCTTTAGTAACATTAAATTATGATCTCGAGCCTGATAAATTTTAAAAAATATTTAATTAAAACAGAGAGATAGAAAAATATATACAAAAATTTACATAAAAATATTCACTTTAACAGAAAATCCCTGATTCTATGTATTTTATTTAAAAAAGGGTTGAAAAATATACTAATTATAAAAAAATATATATGCATAACTTTTTGAATAAACTACAGTCAGTTATTGTAGAAAAAAAAAATAAAATCCACCGATGTAATGTATTATAGCAGGGCTATTAACTTGAAACCATTTTGTCAACTCTCCATCAGTGTTGGCAAAGCAAAATTTAAATTAAAAAAAAATGTTAATATTTTCTTGTCATGCCGTAATTTAAACCCAGACCATCAGATCGAGCTGTATTTATAGACAAGAGCTTAACCTGCTAATCTAACAAGACATATAGTAACTGAACCTGATAATTGCCACCACCAATGTGACGGCACTGGCATAAAGCTTGTTATAAAAAACTTGCCAAAAAAAGCTTTTCCATAAAAAAAAAAATATATATATATATATAAAAATATTTTATTCAATAACAGCAAACTATATCTTGCGCCGCTAGGAATTTCTGGCTGTATAAATTGGCATAGCGGTTTTAGAAAATTCTTTGCTAGTGATTTTTTCTATGTACCACAGAAATTTTTGTAAAATAAATAAAAAAATAAAATAATTAAATACTTGTAAAATAATAATAAACAGACAAAACTTTTTTAAAACGATGGATTCTGCCAGTAATTAATATTTAAGTCCACTGACTTGCCAGTACTTCGTTTTATTCTCTACCACTGGCAACTTCTGATGGGGTATAAATAAAAAATATATATAGAATCAATTTCTCAATCAATATTTATAAATAAATGACTCTGAATTTAGAAAGTGTAAAAATGCTACCAAGTTGGAAAAAGGTTTGAAACCTAAAAGTTTTTCTATACAAAGGTGAACCACACGTCAAGTTTTTTTCTGCATTTCATTTGATATTTCTAAATTTCAGACTTACTCAATTTGAACCATGGAAAGATACACAATCGAGAAACGCGTTTTATAATGAAAATGGGCGTTCAAATCAAAATGCATTTCGTGCACTTCGTGATTTTTTTTTTTGGTCAGCATATTGGACCAAATGTGTCCACAATGGAGAGAATTGTGGGCAAATTTGAGCAAACCGGGTCTGTAGGAGATGTGAAAACACCAGTGCATGCTCGTACAGCTCGTACTGCAGAAAATATTGCTGTTGTTCGCGATAGTGTGGCTGAAGAGCCATCCACCTCAACTCGTCGTCGTGCCCAACAATTGCACCTCTCACGCTCGTCGTTGATGAACATTATGCATAAAGATTTGCATTTACACGCTTACAAGGTGCAATTGACTCAAGAACTAAAGCCTCTCGACAATTCCAAACGTCGTCAATGGTCAGAATGGTGGCAAGAAATGGCAACAGTGGATGATCAATTTTCGAAGAAAATCATCTGCAGTGATGAGGCATATTTTCACCTCAGTGAATTCGTCAATAAGCAGAATTGCCACATTTGGGCGAATGATAATCCAAGAGTGATTGTCGAAAAACCAATGCACCCACAAAGAGTGACTGTTTGGTGCGGTTTATGGACTGGCGGCATCATCGGGCCGTATTATTTCCAAAATGAGGTCGGTTAGGCCGTTACTGTGAATGGTGTTCGCTATCGTGAGATGATAACGAACTTTTTATGGCCCGAATTGGAAGGTATCGATGTGCATGACATGTGTTTTCAACGGCTCACGAAACAATGGCTCTTTTGAGCGGCAAATTCAATGGCCGTGTTATCTCACGTGGTGGCGATGAAGATCATGTGATTTGACACCGTTGGACTTCTTTCTTTGGGGTTATTTGAAAGAAAAGGTGTACGTCGATAAGCCAGCAACAATTCAAGAGCTAAAGGATGAGATAATTCGGCACATTAACGGCATAGAACCTCAATTATGCCTCAGAGTCTTCGAAAATTTGGACCATCGGATGGAGGTGTGCCGCCGAGGTCGCGGCGGCTATTTGACCGATATTTTGTTCCATGCATAATTTAACCATACCATATTATCATAATAAAAGGAAATGACAATAATTTCCTAAATAATTTGTGTTTTATTCAAAATCAACATCGACCCTTAAAATTTAACCACCCTTCACTTCTTAAATCATTACACATTTTTTTAGGTAATCTATCAAGAGTATAAGTAAATAATATAGTGATCAATAAATGTTGGACTAAAATAATCTGGTCTATATGCCACATTTATCTGCTGCATTATTTATATAACAACACATATTTAATATCTTAAATTCAACACAAAAATTTCTTCTAAATACAATAAGTATAATAAACACATAATACGTTTATGGCTGGCATAAAGTTGTTGGTGTAGGGTGTTGCATAAACAAAATTAAATATTTTATTATACTAAATATTTTGTTTAACAACAATATTATTCAAATTGTCTTCTTATGTTCTGGTTGACGGTTTGTTAAACTTCATCTATTTCCTTTTATTATTTTATATTTTGTAAAATTTCAGTCAAAGCATAACAGCAACAACAACAACAACAGCAACAGCACAAAGTTGTTATGTTGTATAAAGTTTGTTTGTACGGTATGCTTCATTTTAATCTTTTTTCCTGCTTTAACAATAAATTTCTATGTATAAAAGTTGTGTAGGTGTGTAAGTAAAATGTGTTTTTGTGTGTCGCAGTTTGTGCACTATATGGTTCATTTGTGTGTGTGTGTATGTATATGTAACACTTTGTTCGTTCATTCAAGTTTACCTTTCATAAATGCTTTATTTTTGCAAATATTTACACAAAAAAAAATATAGTATTTTTGTATTTATTATAAATGGGAAGGAAAAAAATAGCAAATTTAAAATAATATAAATACTCAGAGAGATTTACACCAAAATCTTTTAATAAAGGATAAAAAGCAAAAGAGAGCGGGTGGTGGGAGGGACGACTTGCAGCAGGAAGGATGATGATGATGATGATGAATATTTATTCTAAAGACTTAACAAACAGTTTATGTTTTACAAAAGACTAGAAAGGGAATATAAAATTTATAGAATAATAAAAATACAATGGCAACTTTGAAAGTTTCGTACAAGATAAATGACTATAACAAAAATAACAACAACAACACCATCCACAGCAACATCAAAACTATAGTAAAATCTAAAATGAAATAAGATGGATTGAATGAAATATACGTTTCATCATTGTTTCAGTTAATTTTAAATGAATTTTAAAATTTATTTCAAAGCAAATCCAAACAATAGTTTAGCTACTTTGATTTAAATAACTCAATCAAAATGTTGGGTAAGAAATCTGTAAAATGCGTAGAACACTAAGAATAATAAATCATTTAAGGCAATGAGTTAAAAAGTTAAAAGCCAGGCATGTCGACTGTAGGATAACCTACAGTAGCCTTGATTGAAAGTCAACTATAGTGCTTGGGTCCGGCTTAAAATATACTTCAGTTAATATTTATCTATAAATGGGTAAAAAAAAAATAATATGCCAGAGGCATATTCCCAATATTGAATGTACCAATACTATTCTTATGTTGTGTAATTTTTATATTTGTATTCACTCAAATGGGTTTACATCCCAGCAAAATGAGAGCTGAGGAAGAAGTAGTTAAACACTACATCTACTGAACACGAAGTTGTGAAAATTTCGGTGAATCATTAATGATTTTAACATTGGCGTGTCACTGGGAGGAAGTAGTTTGTTTCGGTGCTATGAAAAATCGATGATCAGATGTACTTTTTTATTAGTTTACGGAAGTTGTTAAATATAGGGACTACAAAATAAATGTATGGAGTGGCTGTTTTTTAAGTTAAAAATGTGATTTTGTACACGCTAGGAATTATTATTCTGACCAGGACAAAGTGAATATCACTGGTATGCAAAATATGTTTTCAATAAGGCATTTAATGACTGCAGGAATTAACCATTTATGGACCAACTAAATAATTGTTTTTTTTTTTTACTAGTAGGGGTTAATATCAACACTTTGGCAGTTGTTTAAATTGACTTCATACAAATCAAAAAATTTCCAAGGATTAACTGACTGTAGTTTATTTGATAAGTTATTCATACATTTGTTTTGAAAGGATCTAATAGTTAAAATACAAAGAAATATATTTTTAAACCTTTTTTTAAATTTATTTAAAGAATAAATTAAATATAAATACGGATTTTCTGTTGCAGTTATATTTTTATTTAAAATGAATTGTTATAAAAAATGGTTTTATTTTTTTATAGTTAATTTTCTGATAGTGAAAATAAACAAAATAAATGAAGAGTCGTTTATTTTGACAGATTTTGTAGTTAAATTTTATGACATTCAAAAATATATTAAAAATCATTTATTTTTACGGATTTTGTAGTTAATTTGTTGTTGTTAAAAAAAAAAATAAAGGAAAAATCATTTATTTTTATAGGTTTTATAGTTAATTTGTTGACAGTTAAAAGAAAAAAGTAAATATCATTTTTTACGGATTTTTGATAAGCTTGTTAATAGTTAAATATTAAAAGAAAAATTTAATTTTTTAACATTTTCTAAATAAAAGTAAAAGTTCTTACATTTGAGTGAAAAATTGGTAGACCGATTTTTAAGTGATTTTTCATTGATTTTAATTTATTTTTTTAGTTAATTAAAACTACAAACTACTTTGAGTGTATTATTTAGCAAATTTATTTATTTTTTATTTTTAGATAAATTTAATTTAACTAAAAACCGATTTTGATCAAATAAATTTTTATTAAAAAATTATTACAAATAGTTCAAACGTTATTAAATATAAAGTGGTGATGATGGTAATAGAACCTGGGAACTCTGGTTGCCAAACCAGAACTCTACCAATTGATCAACACTCACCAAAAAAAGTCTGTAATGGCAACTGACAATTTTGCTGTTATTACAGGAAATTTTTCTAATTTGAGCCTAGCGGTATTTTTTGCTAATATTAGCAACTCATGTCTGCTGACGTGTAGTACAATGAAATTAGTAGAAAAGTTAGCAGCCGCTATTAAATTTTAGTAAACTTTTTGTAAAGTGGAATTTAAAATCAGTTTGCTAAAATCAGACAAAAAAATTTACTAAATATTATTAATATTAGTGCAATCAAATTAGTATAAAAAATTAGTAAGCGCTCTAAAAAAGCAAAAAAGTTTACTAAATAATAATTTTTTTTACTAAAAATCAGTACAAAAGTAGTAAAGTGGGATTGAAAACTGTTTACAAATTTTTCTACAAACTTTTTTTTCTGAGTGTATTGACGCATATAAAATTTGATTGCTTTGAATATAAATGAATACTTGCCCTTCGTGTTTTCGTTTGTGAGGTCGAAACGTGCATACATTACCCTTTTGCTTACAAAAAAGCACAAAGTAATAAGTCTAAAAGCAGATTTTCAAAAATATTTTAATTATTACTTTACGTTTATATATCATGCAATATGTTATCAATGATCGGCAACTCACCTTCAAAACGCACCGTTGAATTTTGGGCTGGTGAATTCAAACGTGGTCGTACCAGCCTTAAAGACGATCCACGCGAAGGACGACCAAAAACTGCAACCACAGCAGAAATCATTGAGCAGGTACATAATATGGTTAGTGAAGATCCAAGTTTGACTAAGCGTGAAATTGCCAATGCCATAGGCATCTCAGACGAACGAGTACTCCATATTTTAAATGAAGAATTACGTATGAAAAAACTGTTTGGAAAGTTAGTGCCGCACACATTAACAATTCAACAAAAACTGGATCGAAAACAAATTTCTCAGTGTAATAAAACCGACTTCTTGCGTCGTTTTATAACTATGGATGAGACTTCGATCTACCACCATGATCCTAATTTGAAACAAGAACGTTTACAGTGGACTGAAGCTGGTTGTTCAGCTCCAAAGCAGGTGAAGTCACAACGATCAGCAAAGAAGGTTATGGCATCAGTTTTTTGGGATGCAAAAGGAATTTTGTTGATTGATTATCTTCAGAAAGGTAAAACAATAAACTCTGAATATTATTGCAGCCTTTTGGATCAGCTGGATGAAAAAATTCGTGAGAAAAGACCTGGTTTAAAGAAGAAAAAAATTATTTTTCATCAAGACAATGCACCTGCTCACAAAAGTGTTTTGACGATGGCAAAATTAGAAGAATTAAAGTACGAATTGCTTGAACATCCACCGTATTCACCAGATTTTTCTCCCAGTGACTACTATCTTTTCAGAAATCTCAAACAATTCCTTCGTGGAAAGCATTTTTCGTCGAATGAAGAGGCCATAGCAGCCGTAGACGGTTATTTTGCAGAGCTTCCGGAAAACCATTATAAGGATGGGATGAAATTATTGGAAGATCATTGGCAGAAGTGTATTGAGCTTCTAGGAGATTATATTGAATAAAAAAAATATATTTCGTAACAAAAACAGTATTCTTTCATTTCGAGCGCAGGAACTTTTCAACCAACCGTAGACAGGGTTAATTTTTAAAACCAACTTAAATTATTATCACATAACCAACATTTATTTTTAAGGATTCAAGGTTCTATCTTTGCTCCTTATAGTAGCTCCCATACAAACCTTAAAATGTATGGGAAAAATATTGAAGTTGTGGAATTTGAGTTATTATTTTTTTTTTTTTTTGTTAAGAAAACCAAAAATGTCTTAAAAAAATTTCAAGGTTTTTATTTAAAATTTCTTACAGTGCATTCAATAAAGAAACTTTTGGCACCCTTCTGGTCACAATTCATGCAATTGTTCAATTTTAATTACCACTGGAAATTTTAAAATTTTTCAAAAATGAAAGTTTTCACCGTGCGCTGCATAAACATAATTTTTTTGAAGTTAAGAGTTAAGTTAAGATATTGGGGATATATACACTCTAATTAATTTCTGTTGAAATTTACCCAACTTATAGTAGGAAACTGTACTCCTGCTATAAGTTTGGTAAATTTACTCTGTCTGCGTAAACGTAAAAAAATACACACATTATGCGTAAGTTGGTGCACACATAATGGGTAATTTTACAACGAAAATGCGTAAAAATAAAATGAAATTTCAAAACTAATTCGCAAATTTACTAAAAATGTGCGTAAAAAAATTATTTGTTGTGTAAATATACACATGAAATGCGTAAAAATGCATTTTTAAATTTTAATAATACCAAAAAATGCACAAAAATATTTATTTTATAAGACAAAAAAATTATTTTTACTGCAAACAAGTGTATATGATTTATTAATAATGAATTAAAAATATAATACAGAATACATTTACCAATATTTTCATGATTGAGCGCAGCTTTCGAATGGGCATGTGCCGTAATGGTTACCTTCAATTTAAAGTATGCGGCATGATTTGTATGCTCTTCTGATTAAAGAACTACCTTTGCAGATATAAAGATTTTATTCATCCGTGCACATACAAAATTGGCTATTGTAGTCTTGATAATGTTTGGACACAATTTGGTTGCATGTATTTGAAAATTGTATTTCAGATTTTTTTTTTTCGTATGGAAGTAGTATAAATGATTTTGATTATTTTAAATTTTTAATAATTTCCAATTTTAAAATGTCAAAATATTTATTACCATTTCAGTTTAGTATATTTACAAAATTTGTGTGTAAAATTTTAATTTAATAAAATAATACTAATTTTAGGCACAAAGTGTTTAATTGTAAACATATTATGTCTAAAAATACTTTTTGTATGTATTATTCTATATGAAAGTGTGCACAAAACAGTTTTACGCATTTGGTGTTTGTATAGGGTCCGCCAAATAACTTTTTTTTATTGAAAATGCTATAAAATAAAAACTACTGAATATTTTCTCAAATTTCTTTTTTTATTTGAAAGTACAATCCTTCCGGTTAATAATGGAAGATAATTTCATTCAAATGGCTGCCTCGGCTGGCCATGCAGTAGCCTAAACGATCGGTCCAATTTTTAAGCACATTATCGATTGTGTGCAGCTGTATTTCACCAATGGCTTCACGAATATTGTCCTTTAAAGCGTCAATTGTCTCTGGCTTGTCGGCGTAACACTTATCTTTGACGGCACCCCAAAAATAATAGTCCAACGGTGTCAAATCGCAGCTCCGAGGTGGCCAAACGACATCAGCTCTGCGACTGATAATGGGATCTTCAAAAACAAGGCGCAAAACATCAAGTGTAGCTTCGGCTGTGTGGCACGTAGCGCCATCTTGTTGAAACCAAATGTTGCCAATATCCTTCTCTTCAATTTTTGTGAACAAAAATTCGTTCAACATGGCCCGATAACGATCCCCATTGACTGTAACGGCCACTTCTTGCTCATTTTCGAAGAAAAATGGCCCAATTATGCCTCTGGACCAGAGTCCGCACCAAACAGTGACTCGTTTTGGGTGCATCGGCTTTTCAATGTATGCGTGCGGGTTTTCTATGCCCCAAATGCGACAATTTTTCATGTTTACATACCCGCCAAGATCAAAATGAGCTTCATCTGAAAAGATGACATTCTGCAATATTACCATGATTTTCAAAGTAATGTCGCAATATTTCCCAGCGTTGTTCACACACAACCATATTCGTTCAGCGGAAGGATAAAACTAATTATCTGTCAAATCAGACATGAGCTAAGTGTTACCATTCACGAAATAAGCACTAGTTGAAAAAAAACGTTAGATGGCGGATCCTATATTTACCGAATTTGCATGATTTTACATAAAACTTTATTTTATTGTAGTAAATTTACAAAAAATTTTAGACTGTATTGGCAATTGCCGCCAGAAATATTGGGGTACCTGATTTAATTTTTTAGCAAAAATTATAAAATTAAAAATTAAATTTATGTAGGTTATATATTTAAAGAGAGAAACTCGATTTGTAAATTAAATTACAAAATAATTGAAGTTGTGATTTTAGCTGTAGTTTACAAAATACAATCTCTTGTGCACGTATGTGCACAGCTTTCGTTACTTTTTTTAAGAGGACAAACTTTGATAAACTTTGAAAAATATAAAGAATAAATGTTAATTTACACACAGAAATTTGTGTTTTTTTTTATTTTGCAAAAACCTGTTAAGCGACAAATTTGGCTACAGTTATTTGTAAGTGACAAATTTTCATAACTTGAACAAATGTTTTAATTTTATTTATTAAAATATTGAAAAAAAAGCAAAAACATTAAACAAAATATTTATATACAGGTTGGTTGAAAAGTTCCTGCGCTCGAAATGAAAGAATACTGTTTTTGTTACGAAATATATTTTTTTATTCACTATAATCTCCTAGAAGCTCAATACACTTATTCTAATGATCTTCCAATAATTTTATCCCATCCTTATAATGGTTTTCCGGAAGCTCTGCAAAATAAATGTCTACGGCTGCTATGGCCTCTTCATTGTGAAGAGATAGTAGTCACTGGGAGCCAAATCTGGTGAATACGGTGGATGTTCAAGCAATTCGTACTTTAATTCTTTCAATTTAGCCATCGTCAAAACACTTTTGTAAGCAGGTGCATTGTCTTGATGAAAAATGATTTTTTTCTTCTTTAAACCAGGTCTTTTCTCATCCAGCTGATCCAAAAGGCTACAATAATATACAGAGTTGATTGTTTTACCTTTCTGAAGATAATCAATCAACAAAATTCCTTTTGCATCCCAAAAAACTGATGCCATAACCTTCTTCGCTGATCGTTGTGACTTCACCTGCTTTGGAGCTGAACAACCAGCTTCAGTCCACTGTAAACGTTCTTGTTTCAATTTAGGATCATGGTGGTAGTTCCAAGTCTCATCCATAGTTATAAAACGACGCAAGAAGTCGGTTTTATTCGGCTTAAAACGCTACAAATTACGCTGAGAAATTTGTTTTCGATCCAGTTTTTGTTGAATTGTTAATGTGTGCGGCACTAAATTTCCAAACAGTTTTTTCATACGTAATTCTTCATGTAAAATATGGAGTACTGGTTCCTCTGAGATGCCTATGGCATTAGTAATTTCACACTAAGTCAAACTTGGATCTTCACTAACTATACCTGCTCAATGATTTCTGCTGTGGTTGCAGTTTTTGGTCGTCCTTCGCGTGGATCGTCTTTAAGGCTGGTACGACCACGTTTAAATTCACCAGCCTAAAATTCAACGGTGCGTTTTGAAGGTGAGGATTCCTTATACACTTCTAACAATTGTTCATAAATTTCCTTTGCTTTTAAACCCTTCAAAACAAAGAATCTAATGACTGCACGATATTCAATTTTTTCCATATTAAAAAAAATCAATGACACGTCAGCTTCAAATGGCTTGTAAACAAAGAAAGAATTGACAGAATGGCTTGCAACTTTGCATGTGTTCTCAGGACAGTTATATCAACTTGAGAAAAAAAAATTTGGAGCTATCTCTTGGTGAGCGCAGGAACTTTTAAACCAACCTGTATGAATAAAGTTGATTTCGACTCTAATAAAAAATATTTAAAATAAAGCACAATACAAGCGATATTTAAAGCACTCGAATTTTTATTTTTTCAATGTTTATTGGGATTATTTTAACCGAAACTCAGTTGTATTTACCAAAATTTCTGTTGGCCCAAACAAATATATCGGTTGCTGTATGATGTTCGAATGTCACAATGAATCTATTTTCTCTATGTAAGAATAATTTAATTGATATTTAAAATTTTTTTATTAAGTAGTTATTGAGAAAAGTTTTTTTTTTTTTGCAATTGTTTGTAGTAGTAAATTATATCAAAATATTACTCATACTTATGAAAGCGCTTGAAAACGTTTTTTTTTGTTTATGTTTTTATTTGTATACAAATTTTAATTTACCATAAAATGCATGTTATGTATAAAGTTTAATAAAGATCAATTCAGCGATTTAAGTTTCATTAAAAATTTGTCATAAAATAAATAAATAAATAAATATGTATTGTATAACTATGGTTTTGTATTTATACAAAGTCACAGATGAACACACGTGCCAACATATAAACATGTATGTATGTTTGTATGTGTGTGTGTATATTTCGAGCATACAAATATTTAATTCAAAAAGTAATATCTGTCATGCCAATTTTGTTTTTTTCTGTCCATATTCATATAAAAACAAAAACAAAAACAAATATATATATCTATCTATAAAAATAACTAAATTGACAACTTGATATTAAAAAAAAAAAAGATGCATACAAACATACATTCATATAAAACTAGAAATACTCACTTGATAGAATTATTGATGACACAACAACAACAGGAGCTGCAGATGCTAAAGGAGCAGCAGCAGTTCAAGCACACACTATTAGTTGTACTTGTAATTGTGTCATTTTGTATGATGTACATAGTTTATAGTAGAATATTTCTTTTTTATTGAAATATTAAAATTTCAATACAGCTGCTAGATGGATCAAAATAATATATAAAAATAACAAACATTCGTTGATTGAAAAGTCATACTGTAAAAGGTCATAACAACACCAAAAAACAACTAAAAGAACTCACTGACTATAAAAAAAAGTTATAAAAAAAATGAAAGTACCCAGCAAAAAAACATGGTAGTCATTCTGTGACTATAACTTCTTTCATTGCTTCCTAAACTTCAGTTGGCATTCTTTTATGATTTTTTGGTGTTATTCTAAGGCACTTCCAAAAGAATTCATGTGTTCATATTTCAAATGCAGTGATCTGGATATAAACCCGATGCATATCTTAAAATATCACTCTTCATTACTTCTAAAGCATAAGTTATAGTATATCGTATATTTTTTCTGAATCATAAGCATTTATTCAAATTGAGAAAATAGTTCTGATGAACTTTTTTTTAATTTAATTTAGTTTAATTTCTTGAGGGCTAGAATTTATGCAGTCTTGCAATTTTTATATAAGTTTTGAAAAATCAAGAAAAACACATTTTTTTGCATTTTTTCACCCTTAAATATTTATGACGACGCAATCTGTGCATTTTTGCATTATGTTTATTATTTAACACTACACCATTTCCAATTTTAATTCAGAATTTATCAAAATAATTTTAAAATTGTGTAAAAATTATCCCAAATTGCCCAAAAAAGTTTTAAAATTGTGCAAAAATTATTTAAAATTGTTCAAAAATATTTTAAAATTGTCTAAAAATGTTTCAAAATTATACAACTAGTTTTTAAATTATCCAAAAATATTGAAGTTTATATTTTATAGTTGATCTTTTTAATACTTATATGTATGAAAATGTATTTTTAGTTTGACTCGAGATCATAGGAAAAGTTTTTTTCAAATGAAATTTTTTTTTTCTCCTTATTTTTTAATTTTAGTAAACATGGAGAATACACAGAAAAAGTTATTAGACACCAGCCGACTGGAATGCATTTTCTGGTCAGCTACGACTTTCATCAACATTCTTTGTGCCGAAATACCAATTGTAAATATCTCTATTTAACTCACAAATCAACGGAATATTTTAAAATTTGTCTAAACATTCATTAAAATTTTTGAAAAATGTTTCTAAAAATGTTTTCACTAATGCAGAATTATTTATTTGTTTTAATAAAGAGTATTTGTATATCAGTGCATAAATTTCGCTTCTTTAAACTTATTTTTCTGCATTCTTGTGAAATAAATTTTCATCAAAGCTTAAATACTACAAAGTATATGAACATTTTTCACTCATGCAACAGAATATCTAATCATTGTATTATCATTGCTTCCTTAGAGTAAAGTATGAGTAATGCTAGTAGCTTCATTTGAATACTTCCATCCTATGACACGCCAATGTTAAATTCATCGATGAAACCATCATAAAAGAAGTGATGCCTTTGCCATAGTAGTGATGCTTTTATTGCTTCTTTGGCAGCTTCATTTTTGCTGGGTATTTAATATCAGATATGTATTGTAAATACCGGATGCATATAAATTAGGCTGAAGCGTGTAGTCGTACCTTCAATTTCGACATAGGCTCTGTGCGAGATCAATAGAAATGGCCATAAAAATAATATTTGTGAAATTTTAAACCGATCAGCATTTTCCGGCATTTTTCAAATTTAAATGAAGGTTTATTTTTTGTAAATTGTGGAAAGAAATTTCATATTTTCACAAAATAAAACTTGAGGGGTGTTTTCACTGAAAATCGATATTTAAGAGACACCTTAATAATACACGTACAATTTAAATAATCCATGTGCACACAAGTAATCGATTAGTGGTTTAATATAGAGTCTCTATATACTTACGCTACAATGCCAAATAACAACTTGAGTGCAATATAAAAGAAACCTTCTTAAAAAAAAAACAACTACATATTTATCAGCAGCAATTGAACGTACAAAATTGTGAAAATGTGGCCAACCAACATTAAACAAAATGTACTTTTTCTTCGATTTAGAATAATTTTTGGAATTTACAGAAAACAGTCAAAACGTATTTACATTAAAACAAGTAAAATTCGGCTGTGCTGAATCTTTGGATTCCCTCTACCAATGCCCTAAAAAAATGTTCTTACTGTTTCAAATACAAATAATGTTAAAAACTTGAGAAGTGAAATTGTGGAGGTGAAAAAAAAAATTGGAAGTGATAACATATTTTTTGTTTGAAAAAAAAATTTTGAGGTGAAAAAAAATTTTGAGGTGAAAAAATTTTTTGAGGTGAAAAAAATTTTGGTAAAGGTAAAAAATTTTTTGAGGTGAATACAAAATATTATTCAATTCCAAGGGACTGGTTAAATTAAAAATTAGAGAAAATATTTTACTTGCCAGTCGCTACTATTAAATTGTACTAAAATACACCAATTTATTTATTACGAGGTACCTTCACATTTTCACTCAAAACTTTCTAACTGCTCTACCGTTTTTTTGCTGATTTTCAATACCAAACTTCTCGGGAAGATGTACATTAATCTAGGTAAAAATGAGCGTCCCCGCTTGCGTCTTCACGTCGTGATTGCAATTTCAACAGACAGACAGGCGGACATCCCTAAATAGACTTAAAATTGCATAAGAATCACGAATATATATACTTTATGGGGTCTTAGACCTATATTTCGACATGTTACAAACGGAATGATAAACTGATATATACCCTCACCATATATGGTGGAGGGTATAAAAATAAAAATATTACAAGGAAGCTGTACGTCAGGGTCCCACCGATTTAGATAAAATTTGTATATCTGATAGAGGGGAAAAACCATTTTGAACCCCCATTTTTACCACACCACTGACCAAAATTCTGAAATGTAGCTTATCAATGAGTTAGTACATACTCCATATTTTAAATTTCAGATTTCTAGCTAAAGGGGTGTGGGTAGTCCGTTATGGGGAAAATTTTTCCGATTTTTGCCCCTCCCCGCAGAAATTACAAAAAATTCCACCTGGGTGGTTAAATATTACCCCTTTCTTCCCCTCCCCATTGGATTTTCTAAAAACCTTTTCGCCCTTTAAACCCTCATTTTTACCATGTCACTGGCCAAAATTCCAAAAAGGCTCCTTATCGAGGAGTTAGCACATACTCCAGATAAGCATATTTCAAATTTCAAGTTTCAAGTTGGGAAAGGCCGTATAAGGGGAATTCCACCCCAATTTGACCCCCCCCCCCCGGAAGGAATCTCCAAAAACCCCGTCGTAGGTGATCCTGCACCCAGAAAAAGAGTATCAGTTGTAGCCACCGAATTTGTTGCCATCGAATTCTGGCGGTTACGACAACTATCTTCATATTAAATTATATTTTTAGTTGTGAAAGACAATATTCAGTTTACAATTTAATATTTATATTCCACAGAAATATTATTACGTACGACAAAATATTATTTAAAAAAAAAAAAATTATTTTTAGATTTTTCCGGTATCGAAACTGGACATTCAGATTTATAGTTCACACCCTTGCAGTAAGCACCACAATTTAATTTTATTTTCTTTGATATATTTGTTATTTAAACATTTGAATATTTTTTTTAAATGTTTGTCTTTACCGGGGTTTGAACTCGGAAATTTGGAGTACTAGGTTAGTTCTCTACCCACTAGCCCACAAACACATATAAATTTAAATGACTAACTTTGAATTCAAATAATTTTTTAGGAAAATAAATTTAGCAGAAAATTCGTTTACAAATACCAATCTTTAGTGGCTTCTATAATCAATACAATCCACAATTCGGTTGGTTCAACTGTATTAGGGAATTCACTGATATATTTGATCAGGATAACCGTATTTGTAGTTACCACTTTCGACAATATTTTAATAAATTGTTAGATTGTAGTAATTTTCTAGTAGATTCACTAAATAAATGGTTGCTTCTACTGTACGTAATTTTTAAACGAATTTTGTTCGTAAAGTTGATTGGAAATATCAATAATTGGATAATTGTATCCTTTTTTGGTTCCTTTTCCTTCTTTTTAATTCCCAATGCCATATTTTTGGTATAATTATGGATTATAAGTTATTCCAAATAAAATAAAATCATTACGAATAAATGTTAATGGTTTTGATCGAATTGCAACCAATCTTTTTTCTAGGTGTACATACCAAATATCAGCTTCCTAGCTCCAGCGTTTTTGGCTGGGCGATGTTGAATCAGTCAGTCAGTAAGGTTTTTCATTTATATATAGAGATAATAAGAATAAAATATAATTGAATATAATTATATATCCCATCTAAAAATCCAAATATATATGAGCATACATGATCATACATGGGCCTGTATATGATCATACATGGGCATACATGGTCATATACGTCCATACATGGTTTAATATATGACCATACATGATCTCATATATGATCATATTTTCGGATGCGAAATTTGAGGGTATATGGACGTATATGATCATATACGAGCATACATGAATAATATATGAGCATGTATGATAATATATGCACATATATCACCATATACCCTCAAATTTCGGATCCGAAGATATATGATCATATATGAGATCATGTATGGACGTATATGACCATGTATGCCCATGTATGATCATATACAAGCCCATGTATGATCATGTATGTTCATATATATTTCGATTTTTAGATGGGATAATAAATAAAATTTTTCGTCAATTTCGTTCAGATTTATTTTCTGTCCTGTTTATAAAAAAAAAATTTCGACCTGCCCGACTTCAAGCTTTTTTATAGTTTTCTTTATATTCTCTAATTATTGAATATTATTAGGAATTGGTTGCGTATGAGTGATATTTAATAAATCGAAATATTACTCATACGCCACCTGAAGAAACAAACTTTGGACAGTGTTTACAATCATAAAAATATGTAGGTTTGCGTTAATATCTCTGGATCCGCCATTTCAAATTTTATCAGCTAACTTATTTTTATAATAAATATTTAAATATTTAACTAACACGACTACAGCTCCACCTATAGGAATTAAACTTAATATAAACTTAAGACGAACCTTACATATCTTCCGAAGTTGGCGTGAGTCGGTTTCGAGTTTCAGAATAATAAACACGGAACGAACATTTTTATATACATGTTAGGGTTATATCTCTCTAAACTATTATTCGATCAGAATAAATTGGAACAAATCGTTGCAAATGTACTTAAAATACCTTTCCAATACGCAGAGAAACACATGGTTGGGGCAATCATATTCGAAAAGCATCATACATTTTTGGGATTATGATTGTGCCAACCATAGTCGTATCATAATATAGTTATCATATTATGATAATAAAATAAACATAAATTTTAGCATAATATAGTCCCTACAGTTACGAGGGTGGATCAATAATTCCGTGAGTTTTTGGATGAAACACTGTTTTTTTTTGCAAAAAAAAATATATTTCAACATAATCTCCTTTTAGCTCAATACACTTAGTTCAACGTGTCTCCAATTTTTGTATCCCTTGCAAAAAATAGGATTTTTCGAGGTCCATAAAATATGTATTTGTTTGATTAATAATTTCATGGTTGGAGGAAATAGGAAATAGTCTCTAGGGGCTAAGTCCGAAGGATAAAGCAAAGATGGGCAGCCATCTTGCAGATAGCTTTCTCATACCTAAGTGATCGTTTAAAATTTAAACCACTGAACCATATGAGATGCCTATGCCTTTCAAAATATATCGCACATTCAATCTTCGATCGGCCAACACCATATCGTAAATTTTTTTATTTGTTTTGGTTGTTGAGATCTCGACTGGGCGTCAAGAACGTTCGGCATCTTCCGTGCTTGTAAGGCCACATCGAAAGTCAGTAAACCACTTTGTTACTATTGAAATCAAGCTTTTCCTTGGTTTGATTGACGGTTTTTTTCGCAAAAAAAATGTTTAATGAATACTTGAAATTCACTTTTTTCCATTTTAAAAAAATCCAAGAGGTTGTGTGTTTTGAACAGCTGTAAATTACGGAACTTGCTCAAAATTTGACAGTAGTCTATTAACAGGTGGTACTTGGTCACGGACTTGTTGATCCACCCTCGTATATTATGGTTCGAAACTATGTACTAGTTCTTTAAATTTAAGGATTTTTCTTTAAGAAATTAATATTAAGGACTTTTTCAACAAAACATCTTTGATTCTATGAACTTTTTAAAAGAAAAATACTTTAAAACAATTTTTAAATACTTAGAACATTTTTAGAAAAAATCTTAGATTTTAATGACATTTTTAAATTTTTCCTTAGAGTCTCAGAATTTTTCTTTTACAGAAAGTCTTTATAATCTAAGAATATTTCTACTACAAAAAGACCTTATAAGCTTTTTCCACTGAACTACATCTTACATTTTTCATCAATTGCATTTTCCATCAAGAATTAGACAGGCCAAAAATGCTACATGTTCCATCTTACATCTTTCGTTATTTTAAGCGTCATCACTAAAAAAATTACAGAAAAATCGATTTTCTTTGTGCCATCACTAGCAAACTGACATTACAGAAAATAAACAAAACCAAAAATTCTTGTTCATCATCATCTTCTTCCAGAATATTTTTCAATATTTCAATGTACTGCATTAAAATTTTGTTTTCTGTTTGCAAAGCAACAAATACTCCAATGATTACTGCTTTCTCTAAATCCATTTTTTAATATTTTTTATTTTTTAAAAAAAATATGCATCTTTTTCTTTTTTTTTTTGACAACTGAATAGATGAAAGATCTTGCCAATATAATTTCATGTTTCACGTTTTCAACATCTTTCATGCGTTGTTCAATGTAAAAAGACTATTATAGTAATTCAGTTTTTTTTTTAATTTTTCAAGAATATGTGAACTTTTATTTGCAGAATTTTACTTTAACAAAAAGTCCATAGAATCTAAAAATATTTCAATTAGAAAAATTTCTAAAATTCTAGTATTTTGTACCAGAAACTTTTTCGAACAAAACAACTTTTGGGTTGTACAGACCTTTTCTTTTGGAAAATATTCTGAGTACTTTTTCCACAAGAAAGGCGTTATTTTACAAGAAATTAATTTATAAAGTATTACAAAAAAAAACAAAATATTGTTTTTATTGAAAAGAAATTATAAATATAAAATCTTTATATAGAAACTTTTTGACAATTAATTTTTCCAATATAGTCAGAATTTTTGTTAACACAGTATGCTTACAGCCAATCATGTTATAAAATACCAAAGTGGCAATCATGAAATAATAACATATTTACTATAATAATGATGGCAGCGATCATATTAATGGGGTTATAACGTATTTATAAACCAATAACCTGATTGTGGCAACCATACTCGTATGTAGCAATCATAATATATTAGAACTGATCATGCTGCAACCATATTTTTTCTCTGCGTGAACTATTTGCTACATTTATGAAAGTACAGGCCATATATCCTCATATTTCTAATCCGGAGATATATGAACGGTCTTATATTGAACTATGCATGGGCGTATACATGCAAAGAAAAAATATGGTTGGGTCAATCATATTCGAAGAGAATCACATATATTTGGGTTTATGGTTGTACCAACCATAATCGTACTATATAATGGTTATCATATTATGATAATAAAATAACCATATTTTTACAATAATATGGTCCCTACAGTTATATTATGATTCAAAAATTACCATATAATGGTACTAAATAAACATGTTATATTGAATTTATCATAATATGATGGCACGTAATCATAGTATTCTCAAAATGTTGTCATATTAGGGCCCCTCATAACTATATTATGATTCCTGGATAATATTAAAGGAAAAATTCTTAGAAACTATGAAAAAGCTGTTTAAATTTAAGAATATTTCCTTTAAAAATGTTTTTTCTATAAAAAAATTAATATTAAGGACATTTTGAAGAAAAATTGTTAGGAAAAAATCACAAACTCTAAGAACTTTTCTTTCTTTGATTGTAAAATTATTTATTGATTGTTGCCAACATTTTATCGTTTTTTCATAGTCAGAATTTTTGTTACCACAGTATGGTTACATCCAATCATGATATAAAATATAAGGTGCCAATCATAAAATAGTAAAATATTTACTAAATAATGATGGTAGCGACCATGTTGATGGTTAGAAAACCAATAACTTGGTTGTGACAACCATACCCGATTGCAGCAAGCACAATATAGTAGCAGTGATCATATTACAACCATGTTTTTTCTCTGCGTGTATGATCACATATGGCTAAGGTTGTTCATATACCAGTCAATGTATGATCATGTTCCAATTTATATATTATTTTTTTTTTTTTGTAAGAAAAGTAACAGTCAGGAATTTCTTCCTACTTTGGAAAGAGGATAGTGGAGATAAGGCATTATTGTAATTACGCGATATGATATATCTTACACTGATGAAAGCAGTTAAGTTTACAACGCTGTTATGTTATTTTCTTATCGGTAGGGTTAAATTCTATGGGAGGACATATAAAGAATTCGATTTTCTAAGTACATATAAAAAAGTTTCATTACATTTGAAACCATTTTATTTGATAATATTAACCCGTCTTTTGGATCGTAATTCATCATATCAGATGAAATTATTTATGTTGTACATAGATTTTTAAATTCCTCAAAAATTTAGTTGGTATCATTTAAATATTGTAATTCATATTTAGTTTTAAAGTAACAACCATAAATGCCAAGTAGGATCTATCTATGTAGCAGATTCATTTTTTTTTCTTCTATTTTATTTAACAATTTCTTACTTTGCTTTCATCTGCAATTTTACTAAACATCAATTTTTCTGTATTTTTATACCCTTCACCATAGGTGGAAGGGTATATATAAGTTTGTCATTCCGTTTGTAATTTCTACAATATTGATCTTAGACCCTATAAAGTATATATATTCTGGGTCCATATGAAGAGCGAAGTTGATTTAACGATGTCCGTCTGTCCGTCTGTCCGTCTGTCCGTCTGTGTGTTGAAATGGGTTTTCCGAAGAACCCAGACATGATGAGGACTTGATTCTTTTTTATTTCTGTTACATGTGATCCATTTCTGTTTGCTATTAAAAATCAGACAGATCGGTTAATAAATGGCTGAGATATTAGCAAAAAACCAGGACTACCTCTAATTTTTCCAGTAAAATCCCTTTGTTTAATAAGAGTGTGAAGATAAATACGTAGGTTAAATACGTTTCACAACTATTGTGAATGATATAAATAAAAAACAAATAGTAGTGTCGCCAACTTTTTTTTGCCTAGAAAATGCCAAATATGACAAGAAAAGCGCTGAAACATATGGAAAAATAAAAATTTGAGATTTTACATGACATATTATTTTGGACTAAAATTTTTGGACATTTAAGAAAAAATAAATGGGGATACCGCTTGTCTGTGGAGAGATATGAGGTAGTGGATTCCAACGATGTATTCATCTCCTCCAGAATCGCTCTAGGTTTCGAGTTTTGCATTTGACAAGAAAATTTATTTTTGAAATTTCTCATAACATTATTTAAAATTAAAATTTTTGGACATTTAAGAAAAAATAAATGGGGGTACCGCTTGTTTGTGGAGAGCTATGTGGGAGTAGATTCCAACGATGTATTCATCTCCTCCAGAATCACTCTAGGTTTCGAGTTTTGCATTTGACAAGAAAATTTATTTTTGAAATTTCTCATAACATTATTTAAAATTAAAATTTTTGGACATTTAAGAAAAAAATAAATGGGGGTACCGCTTGTTTGTGGAGAGCTATGAGGTAGTTGATTCCAACGATGTATTCATCTCCTTCAGAATCACTCTAGGTTTCGAGTTTTGCATTTTAAAGAAAATTTATTTTTGAAATTCCACATAACATTATTTGAAATTAAAATTTTTGGTCATTTAAGAAAAAAATAAATGGGAGTACCGCTGGTTTGTGGAGAGCTATGAGGAAGTAGATTCCAACGATGTATTCATCTCCTCCAGAATCACTCTAGGTTTCGAGTTTTGCATTTGACAAGAAAATTTATTTTTGAAATTTCTCATAACATTATTTAAAATTAAATTTGTTGGACATTTAAGAAAAAAATAAATGGGGGTACCGCTTGTTTGTGGAGAGCTACGAGGTAGTTGATTCCAATGATGTATTCATCTCCTCCAGAATCACTCTAGGATTCGAGTTTTGCATTTTAAAGGAAATTTATTTTTGAAATTCCACATAACATTATTTAAAATTAAAATTTTTGGACATTTAAGAAAAAAATAAATGGGGGTACCGCTTGTTTGTGGAGAGCTATGAGGTAGTTGATTCATTCATCGTTGGAATACATCGTCGGAATCTACTACCTCATAGCTCTCCACAAACAAGCGGTACCCCCATTTATTTTTTTCTTAAATGTCCAAAAATTTTAATTTTAAATAATGTTATGAGAAATTTCAAAAATAAATTTTCTTGTCAAATGCAAAACTCTAAACCTAGAGTGATTCTGGAGGAGATGAATACATCGTTGGAATCTACTACCTCATAGCTCTCCACAAACAAGCGGGACCCCCATTTATTTTTTTCTTAAATGTCCAACAAATTTAATTTTAAATAATGTTATGAGAAATTTCAAAAATAAATTTTCTTGTCAAATGCAAAACTCGAAACCTAGAGTGATTCTGGAGGAGATGAATACATCGTTGGAATCTACTTCCTCATAGCTCTCCACAAACAAGAGGTACTCCCATTTATTTTTTTCTTAAATGACCAAAAATTTTAATTTCAAATAATGTTATGTGGAATTTCAAAAATAAATTTTCTTTAAAATGCAAAACTCGAAACCTAGAGTGATTCTGAAGGAGATGAATACATCGTTGGAATCAACTACCTCATAGCTCTCCACAAACAAGCGGTACCCCCATTTATTTTTTCTTAAATGTCCAAAAATTTTAAATTTAAATAATGTTATGAGAAATTTCAAAAATAAATTTTCTTGTCAAATGCAAAACTCGAAACCTAGAGCGATTCTGGAGGAGATGAATACATCGTTGGAATCCACTACCTCATATCTCTCCACAGACAAGCGGTATCCCCATTTATTTTTTCTTAAATGTCCAAAAATTTTAGTCCAAAATAATATGTCATGTAAAATCTCAAATTTTTATTTTTCCATATGTTTCAGCGCTTTTCTTGTCAAATTTGGCATTTTCTAGGCAAAAAAAAGTTGGCGACACTACTATTTGTTTTTTATTTATATCATTCACAATAGTTGTGAAACGTATTTAACCTACGTATTTATCTTCACACCCTTTTGTTTAATATGTATGTAGAATTTTGAGCATAACAACACATCCATGTGTTAAAATTCTTTTCTCTCTATTGACGATGATTTTGTGTGAGCTTCAATAGCTCAGTTGTCTAGACGCTGTGTCACAAATACTTTTTTTTTCTCTAAGGCCGTGGGGTTCGAAGTTCAAATCTCGGTGAGGTCAATTCACTTTTTTTTTGTACATTTTTTTTTTATTATTTTCTTAAGACTTTTTTTTTGCTTATTTTTGTTTTTTTTTACATTTAATAATTAATTTATATAAAATTTTATATTAATAATTAAAATTCTTTTCTTTCATCTCCACCTTTTATACACAAACAACAAACACATATAAAGATTTGTCATTTAAATAAAAACTAAACAAATCTCTAATGAACGAAGTCATTTATATATGTACCTCTATTGACGATGATTTTGTGTGAGCTTCAATAGCTCAGTTGTCTAGACGCTGTGTCACAAATACTTTTTTTTTTCTCTAAGGCCGTGGGGTTCGAGGTTCAAATCTCGGTGAGGTCAATTCACTTTTTTTTTACATTTTTTTTTTATTATTTTCTTAAGACTTTTTTTTTTGCTTATTTTTGGTTTTTTTTAACATTTAATAATTAATTTATATAAAATTTTATATTAATAATTAAATAATCCATAAATAGGCTAAAAACATCAACATTTTTATAAAAACCCTCTGATACAAACAAAATACAAACGTTTTTATACCTTTCACCACAGGTGGAAGGGTCGCGGGTTCGTTAAGATTTTTTTTTTGTTTATTTTTTGTTTTTTTTTTTACATTTAATAATTAATTTAAATAAAATTTTATATTAATAATTAAATAATCCATAAATAGGCTAAAAACATCAAAATTTGTATAAAAACCCTCTGATACAAACAAAATACAAACGGTTTTATTTCTATTTTTTGCACCGATTTAAAAGAATTTATAAAAAGATTTTTAAACCATTTTATTTCTCACATATTAAGAAAATTTTATACATAATTTACCTTTGAGTGCAACTATTTTAGGTCATAACTTATAATAATTTATAAAAAAAATTATAAACTATTTTCCTTCAAATTTTTAAAATTAAGCTAAAGAAATTACAAATATTTCTAATAAAAAAGCGAAATAAAATCCTAAATGCAAATTTGCCAGCTAAATCAAACTATTTTGTAGAAATAAAACACATGCAGTTGTAGTGATTTCTTTTAACGATTTGTTGAAATTCTTTTCTTTCACCTCTTCACCTTTTATACACAAACAACAAACACTATTCTAGAGCTGTATTATGACCTATGGATACGTCTTATATAGCAAAAGATCGAAAATCTTTAGTATAACATATTTGCTGAAAAACTCGGAAATATCGGTTCAGATACAAAAAAGTTATGCCCAAAACATACATTTTTTTAAAATACATATTTTCTGGAACCATAAATCTTCCCGAGTCCAAGTTTTATCTCCAAACTAAATGGTTAATTTCCTCTTAAAGGCGTCCGTATATAAATCTGTCCATTTCATATATGTCCATATATAAACTTCAGTTTTTTCCCAACCATGGTGAAGGGTATATAGGATTCGGCATAGCCGAATTTAGCCGCTCTTACTTGTTTTTTCATGTTGTTGCTATTGCTGCCTGCTTCACTCATGCATTCATTCATTCATTCATATATATTTAAGTACAGATACATATCAGGTTTGATAGATGAGATGAGTCGAGATGGCTTGATGGTTTGAATTTAGCACAACTACTAGTTTCTGCACTGTTGCAAACTCGATGGGCGCAAGGACGTTTTTTCAGTTGGCATAAACTGGTGTCATTGATGTACTTGCCGTGTGATTGGAAGACATTTTGTGTATAGTATATAAATTTCGTTATAAATGTATGATTTAGTTTGTAGTTATTATAAGTATTTCACTTAAGCAGAAAAAAAAATTATCTTTTAAAATGTTAAAATCCATGTAATTGACCAAAAGAGCTATAGTAAGAGAAAATTTGTAAAAAAAATAACATCTAACAATTTTTAATGGTACTTGTAATTGTGGTTCTTTACAAAAAAAAAAAAAAAATACATAAAAATCTTTTCATTATAAATCTTTAGAATTATGTAGGTATAATGAAATTGATAATCAAAGATGATGTAGTATGACAGTAAAGAGGAAAATTGTCAAAAAGAAAATAAAAAAAAAACAACTAGAAAACTTTTAAAGGAATATTAAATTTAAAAATATGTACTCTTCATAGAAATGGAAATTTATTATAGATATCAGATTGATTTAATTTGAAGTAGATTATAGTTGTGTGTATGATTAGAAAAATTATTATTTTTCTTTTAATAAAAATACATGATCTTAAATCGAACGAAGAATAATTTACTTTACGATAAAGCCACACATATGTTACTGTGCAGAATTGTTTAATATGTTCTAATCAGAACAACCAATATTGCCAACAAAAAAATTATTGAAATTGATCGAAAAGTGTTAAAAATAGGAAAAGTATCTCGGGATTTCCCGTACCTGGTTTCCCCGGGAGCTCAAACTTTTGCTGTTTCCACAATCCCTAACTAAACTAAAGGCATAGTGACGTAGATACAAAAGTATTCGGTATTTGAGTGTCAAACCTTCTCGTCAGAGATGGGATGACCTAACTAGAGGAACAATATCTTAATTAACCTTTAATGGACAATCTTGAATTTGATTGGGTTTTGGTGTTTGTGTTAAGGTTTGGGTTTAGGTGTGTTCTGACATATATAGTAGAATTTTATGGCCAACATTTTTGTTAAACATTTCATCCCCGCCCTTCCCCTTTTACCGGGTGGTTTTTACAATTTGTTAGAATAAAGTCACAAAATTCCGTTATGAGGGAGAGTTAGAGGGTTAATATGTTCTACAAAAATATTTGCCATACCATTTTTTAAAAACTTGCTAAACATATCCCACACCTCAGATGTAAAGAAAACATACGTTTTATAACCGATATGCTGCAAGAACAGGCCAGAGCTAGAAACTTTAACCGCCTCTAAAATGAAATTCCGAAACACCGACACGTTTATTTGTTTTGGTCTCCTTAACAAGAATCAATCGCGGGAACCCCATAATTTTTTTTTTGTGTTAAACTGTGTTATCAAATTATGGTTCTATTTCAACTAAAATGATATTAAAATGCTTATTTTAAAAAAGCGCCAAAAAATATTTTAAAAAACTGAAATATATAAAAAAGCGCTAACTGTTAAAATTCGAAAAATTAGTAAATTTGTTTGAACTATAATTGGAATTCGAACAGCTGTAATTTAAATGCCGAATTTGAAAAATTTAATAGAATAAAAAGAAAACGCTTAATTAAAAAATCGTTAAAATGAGTAAAACATTAAAAAAAACTAAAAAATACTCTTAAATAAACAAATCGTTTAATGTCGAATAAAATAAATACACAAATGTATGGGGAATTTAAAGCGGTATACAGAATTGTTTACTCAGCGATTATTATGTTCTTTAAGTAGTTATGTTAGATTTGCAAAATGGCTGATCTAACAAGGCGGATGATCAAATTATTTATGGGGAAGAATTGGTGGTCGCTGGAAGGGAATCAGATTTTTAAAATTCGATAATTTGATATCAGATTTTATCAGATGTTTGAAAATGGGCTCGCTTAATATGAATCTTACATTAGGATGTCGGAATTCAAAATGGTGGATTCATTATGGCAGATAATTTTTTTTACCAAATAGGCTTAAATTTATTTTATTTAACCGGCAGTTTGTTAAAGTCACCAAAAACGAATTTGGTTTAAAATTTTTAAAACTTAAAACAAAGCATCCGATATGCCGGGTGATTTAAAAAAGAGATTTGTTTTTAAATTATTTATTCGGAGGCCGCTTTTATCAAATTTTCAAAATTAAAAATCGCGGAATTGAATCAGGCTGTCGACAATTCTGAAAAAAATAGAAAATTTCGAATATTCGCTGATAAATAATTCGAAAAAAATCGGTCATTTTAAATCAACCTTCATATCTTTTACACCATTTTGAATTTTGGAAATCTAATATAATTTTAATATTTCCAAGACTCTTCAAGAAAACAACTTAATAGAACACTATTTAAAAATAATCCGCCATATTGGATCCACCATTTTATATATGGCAGTACTAATGTCAGATTAAGCCAGGCCAATAACTTTTGAGTACCAAATTTAACGTAAATAACACACTGAATTTAAATAAATTTTACTCTAGTAGAGATAGAGAGCTAAACACAATTTTGGGGTCTGAGCGCCCCGGTAGTCTGGTTGGTAGCGTGTTAACTTATCAGTGCGAGGGTAGTGGGTTCGATTCCCACCAGAGGCTCTGGTCTGTTTTCGCTACAACGAGCCGATGGCCTTTGTTGCTAGTGCTCGCTTAGGGTATAAGGGGTCTCCTATCGCACCGATTTTAAAATATTTATATTTGATCTTTAGAGTAAAAATAAAAAACAAAAAAATGAGCTTTGGTCAGTAAAATGTGTAGAAATCATTTTCTCGTAAAATTCGTCAAAATAAAAGAAAATACCATTTACAAGAAATGATATTTCATTTAAATTTCATTTACTTAATTTTCATTTAAATCATTTTATTTTAAATGTTGTTTAAACAACTGACACATCCGTAATAAACAAATGATTTAATCAGTTAAAAAAAATGTTAACATTTTACCTACTTATTCCTTAAAAAAATAAATAATTTAATAATTTTTTGAAATTGCTTCCGTTTTTGTATTTTTTGTTTGTTTTTTAATTTACAAAAAGTATGTATGTCTAAAGACACTTTTTGTGTGAATGTGTTTCTGTATGTGTGTGTTTATAAAGTTCTTGTAAACAATTTAAATAAAAAACAAATTGGAATTTTTTGAATATATTTTTATTTTGAAACAGACAGCAAATAAAATTTAAATTTGAAACAACTGTAACGGACACATATAAACCACAAATTTCCGTTTTGTGGGTAAATTTTTATTAAATTTCATACAAATGAAAAAATAAATAAAACTGAAAAAATTGGTAAATGATAGTAAATCATTTCGAATAAATGTATAAAAAGCTAAAATAGATATTTCATTGAAAAATAATTGTATTTTCCTTTATTTTTAAATGGAACAGAAAACTTTTTTAATAAACTACAAACAGTAAACTAAATAATATTCTTAGTGTACAAGTAGCAGCATCATATCCATAAACTTCTTAAAGAATTTAGTTGGCTATCCGATCTAGTTTTACTTTTAGAAGTTCAACTTGAACTTTTAGAAGTTCAACTGTAATAAAAAGTGTGAAAACAAAAAATTTTTTTTATTATTTCACAATTAAAAACAATGTCACTTTTTCACCATAAAAATAACACAGTACATCAGAATTAGTGCCAACATTAATGGCGTCCATGATTCCTACGCCAGAATATGCCAGTACTACTCTAGTATAGTCGTGCCAGCACCAGGTGAGTATAGTAAAGCCCCTGAAGGGTTTAGCACTGTGTGTGGACAATCAAGTTTTAAGGACGTTTAAAGTTTCAGTTTTCTCTTTAGTCAGCACTGTACACCTTAAATATTTTGTAGTTTACTGTTTGTTGTTTAATAAAAAAGTTTTAAGTTCAGTTAAGAATAAAGGTACATTTAATTTTTAAAGAAATATTTATTGAACTTTTTTAAACATTTGTTCAAAATGATTTACGGTCATTTACCATTTTTTTCAGTTTTATTTATTTTTGCATTTGTTTGAAATTTAATAAAAATTTACCCACAAAACGTAAATTTGTGGTGTATTTGTTTTCGTTACAGTTATTAAAAATTTTAATTTTGTTTGCTGCCTGTTTTAAAAAAAAAAATCAAAAAGTGCCAATTAATTTTTTAATTTAAATTGTTTGTTTATATACAAAATTATTTCAAATCAAATTACAACAACTTCATAAACACACACACATATGCTCATTCGCACAAAATGTGTGTATGATTAAAAATCAAACAATCAAAAACAATTGCAAATACGGCAGTGGTAGGTGAAATATTAACATTTATTTTGAACTGATTAATTATTTGTTTTGTTGTTTAAATAATATTTAAAAATAAATATAAAAAACTTTTTGATTTAAGTGAAAAGTAAATATACCGGTTTTTAAATGAAATATTATTTTTTTTAAATGCTATTTTCTGTTATTTTAACTAGCAAACTATTTAAAGTCTATGAAATAATATGCAAAAAGCAGTCTAAAAGATTTTCCGAGCTTAATTCTGTGTGCAGATGTCCACAAATATATATGTGTTTTATGGGCCATTTAAGATCTTTTTCAGGAAAAACCACACAAGTTCAGGAAATGTTCCACGAATTTGTTCGGCTAAACTGCGAAAATGGCAAAATGTATCTCATCACTTTGTAGTCCAATTTAAAATATACAATGCAATACTGTTTCAGGGTGTGAATGATTTATATACCGAAAAAATGTATTATATGAGCAAAGTCAAACCCCGAAATGCTTTGGGGGTGTGATGGCAGTCAAGTTACAAATCCAAATTAATATTTTATTAAAACGCCCATTTTAGGGGACTTTTTAGCTAGTTCTTAAAAAATAAAAAATTCAAAAACATTAAAAAGAAACTTTTTTTAATATTTTTTTCTATAGAATCGAATGGTGAAACAGACTCCAAGTAAATTCAGTTCTTTTTGCTCTGTAGGAAAATGAACTTAAAACAGAGTTTTTTAGCCGAATGAAAGTTGGATTTTTTTCTTTTTTAAATCTTAAAAAAGTTATGTTATCCCAAAATATTGACAGAACTTCAATTTAAATGCGTGTTTATCTCTTACGAAAATATTCTAAGCGATTGAAATTGACAATAACTTTCGTTTAAATTGTATAGGCAACAAAAGCAAAAACTCTATTATTTTACTTTCGCTTATAACATTTTTGTAATACATAAACCAGTAGTAAATTTTTTTTTTGTTCATTTGCTAGCCACACATTTTTTGAAACTTTTACTTCTTTAATCCTTCTGTATGAAATGCATTGGAATAATGAAATTTTATTCTAGTTATATCTTTTTCAATTCAATAATTTTTCATATCCTGTGTTGTGTGTATAACCAACTGAAATATTATACTTAATCTTGTGCTACACCCAAGTATCCTCATAAAATGAGAAAGTACTTGCAAGAGTTAAAAACAAAAATTAACAGTTGTAACAATAACAGCCCAACAATCCAAACAGCCTTCCAGCCACCACCGCCTGCATCCTACCACACAGGATATTGTGATGGGTGTGTGTGTTGGTGTTGGTGTGAGAGAGTGTGGTATGATATTAAAAGTTTTTAAGTTGTTTCTTTAAAAACATTAATAAATACAATGAAATCACTCAAAACTACAGATACAATTTATCAAATTCAAAGAAATATTATTTGTTAAACTATGTCTGTAGTTATGTATCATAACAGTGTATGTAGGTTGTTTTATGGCTTTTGTTCCATTTTAACCCCTCATCCGCCTCTTTAATACCTCCTTTTTTTTTGTTCATGTGTTTGCTTTTTTTTTTGAAAAACAAAACAAAATGAAAATTCATTTAGATTAAAAGAAAAGTAAATAAAGGAAGAACCAAACCAAGCCAGTATAAAAAAAAACTAAAGAAACTGAAATGCAAGTTCATAAATTTTTAAAACGAGAAAAGCAAACTTTTTTAATTTTTCTTTCATTTAAATATATGAAAAAAAAACACAAATTAAAAAATTAAGTCAACAATAATACACAAAACTTTAAATTTCCAGCAATTTGTAGTCGGTTAACAGGGAGAGAAAGGAAAAGAAGGAGTTGGATAAATGAAATTTAAGAAAAAAAACTAAAAATATATTAACACAATAAAGGATTATTGTTTAATTGAAAATATTTCCTATTAAATATATTTCTACGTGGAGCTTACAATGTACATATCAGCTTCATTAATAAAAGTCTTTAATGGGAACAATTTTCAGTTAAATAATAATTATTTATTGTGTTAATATATCCTTTTTTTTCAACCTTGGAGTGAAAATGAAAAAATCGTTAAAATGATAAAAAAAACGCTGAAATTAAAACAGCGTCCATAATTAAATACATATGTTAAGATCAAAAGAGAGGCAAAATAAAAAAAAAAAACGTCTAGACTAAAAAAAAAATACTGAAATAAAAAGTCGCTGAAATTTAAATAAATGCTAAATTTAAAAATATACTAAAGAAAAAAGAAAAGAATGGCGGGAATAAATCGATTTTGTATAAAATTCTCAAGAACTTGGGCTAACAAGACTTTTCGGTAGAGATAAAGTTGAAAAAGAATATCTTTTATATTATCGTTCAAATAAAAAAATGAAGCATATTTATACACGGTGGCTTTTTCAGTTGAAACCCCTGTAAAATTCTTAGACATTAGATTAGTATATTCACTAATAAAATCTAAAATTATACAAGTAAGAGTGCTATATTCGGCTATGCCGAATCTTATATACCCTTCACCATGGTTGGGAAAAAACTGAAGTTTATATATGAATATATATGGAATGGACAGATTTATATACGGACGTCTTTAAGAGGAAATTAACCATATAGTTTGGTAATGAAACTTGGACTGGGGAAGATTTATGGTTCCCGAAAATAGATATTTAAACAAAATTTATGTTTTGGTCATAACTTTTTTGTATCTAAACCGATATTTCCGAGTTTTCCTGGAAATATGTTATACTAAAGATTTTCGATTTTTTGATATATAAGATGTACCCATAGGTCATATTACAGCTCTAAAATTTTAGTTTTTATAAAAATCTTGATGTTTTTAGCCCATTTAAGATATAAATTAATCTATTTTTTGTCACGACCAATTCACGGCTCCCGTCCACATTTGGTCAGATGTTGTGTATTGATAACAAAGATGCTTGTACATTAATTGAAAACTTTTCCTCTATCGTTCTCCAAATATACAGAAAAATTGACCGACATCGTAAAGTCAACTGTACGTATTTGTTATGTTAAAAATAAAAAAAAAGTCTAAAGAAAATATAAAAAAAAAAAATTGTACCAAAAAAGTTGTATAGAAAACAACTACTTGTGAGCAAGCGCTTAGACCACTGAGCCATTGAAGGACATACGCAATCATCGTTAATAGAAGTAAATAAACAGTTTTCGTTTTAAACAGATTTGTTTGGTTTTTAAATGGCAAATCTTTGTATGTGTTTGTGTACACTCAGAATAAAAAGTTAGTAGAAAAATTTGTAAACAGGAATTGAACCCACTTTACTATTTTTATACAGATTTTTTGTAAAATATTTAGCAAATCTTTTTGCTATTTACATTTTACAAACAACAGAGTTTTTACAGAATATTTACAAATTTTTGTTGCTAATTTCAGTAATCATTTTACAAATTTTTGAAAACCGATTTGCTAAAATTTGCAAAAAAAAAAAATTACTAATTTTAAAAAGGTGGAAGCTGAAGAAAATGCTATTTCTAATTAAAACTTACACCTACAAACTTAAATTGCCTTAAAATGTTACATAGATTAAAAAGAGGAATCGCAAGTGAATATGAATATATATAGGACATCCACTTAAAATGAAAACTTTTTTTACATCAAAGATTTAAGCATTTTTATTTTTGGGAAGACCTTTTTCAATTTTTAGCTTTTTGTAATTCTTATGATATTTTTTCAAACCCTTATTAATTAAAAAATTTATAAGATACCTTTTTATACCCTTCACTACAGATGGTGAAAAAGGGAATATATAAGTTTGTCATTCCGTCTGTAATTTCTACAATATTGATCTTAGACCCTATAAAGTATATATACTCTGGGCCCTTATGAAGAGCAAAGTTGATTTAACGATGCCCGTCTATCCGTGTGTGTGTTTTCCGAAGACCACAGACATGATAAGAACTTGCTTGTTATATATTTCGGTCACATGTAATCCAATTCTGTTTGCTATTGAAATTCAGCCGGTTGATAAATGGCTGAGATATGAGGAAAATACCACGACTACCTCTAATTTTTTCCGTAAAATCCCTTTGTTTTATATGTATGTTGAATTTTACGCATAACAAACACATCCATTTGTTGAACTTCTTTTCTTTCACCTCTTCACATTTTGTACACTCACCAAAAAAAGTCTGTAACGTTGCTGTTATTACGGGAAATTTTCTTACTGGGTATTTTTTGCTAATCTTAGCAACACATGTCTGTTGACGTGTAGTACAATGATATAAGTAGAAAAATTAGTAGCCGGTAAATTTTAGAAAACTTTTTGTAAAGCGGAATTTAAAACCGGTTTGCTAAAATCAGCAAAAAAATTTACTAAATATTGTGAATCTTAGTACAAAATTTCAAATTTATTTCTTTTAAAGAGCATCAAAATTTTTTATTTTTTTCAAACAATATTTTATACAAAATTAAAAACAAAATCTAAGGTTTAAAATCTTCAAAAATGTTGAAACATAAACGAATTAATTATTTTGATTTTATTCGGCAAAATCTGCTTTGAAAAATATTTTAGTCAATATTTTTTTTACTTTTATCGTCAAATTTTCATTGTTTTTAAGGCTGATATTTAGAACTAAAAAAACTAAAAAAGGGCTTCCCAAAAATAAAAATGCTTAAATCTTTGGTGTAAAAAAGTTTAGGTCTGATCAGCTCTGCTTAGATCTAATTAAATATGATTAAACCTAATTTGATCTGATACCAGATGTGGTCATATATGATATGACATAGCATGTGTAATGTGTGTAAGTTAAAATGACAGAAAATGTCATTTACAGGAAATGATATTTCATTTAAAAACCGGTCTACTTAATTTTCATTTAAATTAAATGCCATTTGTTATTTATTTTTAAATGTTGATTAATCAACTGACACATCTGTAAGAAACAAATGATATAATCAGTTAAAATAAATGTCAAAATTTTACCCACCAATCCTTAAAAAATAAATGTTTTTTTCATTTATTTGAAATTATTTCCGTTTTTGTATTTTTTGTTTTTTTTAATATACTCGTACAATACAAAATGTATGTATGCATAGCTATAGACACTTTGTATGTGAAAATTTTTTGAATATTTTTTTTTTTGAAACAGACAGCAAACAAAATTTAAATTTCTAATACATAACTGTTACGGACACAAATAAACCACAAATTTCTGTTTTGTGGGTAAATTTTTATTAAATTTCAAACAAATGGAAAAAATAAATGAAACTGAAAAAATCAATAAATGATTGCAAATCATTTCGAATAAGTGTATAAAAAAGTTAATATAGATATTTCTTTGAAAAATAAATCTATGTTCCTTTATTTTTAAATGGAACGGAAAACTTTTTTATTAAACTACAAACAGTAAACTACATAATATTCTGAGTGTAGGGATCTGAAAAATTTGGTAATTTTTGTTTCCAGATCTATTATCTAATACTAGATCTAGTACCATTTGTGGACCAAAATAAAATTTTTTAAAAAATAAATGTGTTTTTTCCAATTTCTTGTTTTCTTATTAAATCTGATTACATACATACAATATATGGCCAGAGTAAGATATTATATATATGGTTCTCTAGAACTTTCTAGATTTTATTATATCTAATTAGATCTGGTACAATTAAATCACATTAAAATCTAAGTACCAAAATATTCGTGAATGTTTTAGTAGCAAATGTCTCTCAATGAGTTGCTTTTTAAGTGGTGACTACCCGATTAAAAAAAATTATACGCCGCAATATTTAATCATATCTAATTTGATATTATTTAATATCTGCTGTAATGTTTGACCAATCTTTTTTGATACGTAAAATGTTGGATCAAATTAGATTTAGCAATATATTTGGGGATTAAATTATAAAGAGTAATGTCTCCACTGCCCTTGTAGATGCCGATCTAATCGCGCCGCTAATGCCAGTCGGCATAACCGCTAAAACCTTTGGAGTTATTTTCTAACTCACTGTAATACATTTAATAAAAAGCGTAGACATTTTGCATTATTAACACTTTAACAATTTACACATATAAAGTATAATAAACAAAGAAGGCGTGGTTCAACGCCCCCTCTGCTATTATTCACGTTAAGTGTAATATCATAATAGCAATACTTCATTTTAATTGTTCTAAGTAAATATAATTGAGTGGAATTCTTTGAATTTGTTTAAACAATCAACTGTCAAAGAAATAAAACAATGAAGAAAAAAAAACATAAAAAGATTTTTTTTTTGCAAAGTAAAAAAAAAATGTACAAAAACAACTTGAGCATTTAAAAGTGACATACTCTCAACTAAATGATAACAAAGCAGCATATTTTCTAAGAAAAACAAAAAAAAAAAACTTTATTTTTTTTTCTCGGTAACTATGATGTTCTGTTCTGTTCTGTTCTGAATACTATAAAAGTATATGACATTTGTAATTGTTCGAAAAAGGCGTGTTTTTATTAAGACATCTACAACTACGTCTAGCAAGTCTAACATTGTTTTTTTTTTATTATTTTTATTTTACATTTCTTTGAAGTTGATGTAAAATTGTTTGACACTTAATGGCGGGTATATATACCTATAAATATATACAAGAATAAAAATAAAACAATTGCATAATACAAATATAGTAATCTGAATATTACCAACACACACACACACACAATAACAAAAATGATGTAAGAAAACTCAATTGAATAAAAAATTTTAAGGAAATAACATTTGATCATCATAAGATTTTATTTTGATTTAAAAAAAAAGGATTTTTGAAAACAACATAATAAAAATTTAATTAGAATTTTTTTGTATGCATAAACACATAAAAGAAAATATTTCAAGTTAAACAAACCAGAAAGTAATTTTATTTTTGCTTTAATAAAATAATCATCCAAAGATGGTTTTGTGTATGTTAAGTAAGTTTATTATACTTTTTTTTAGAAATTTTGGTGAAGAAGAATTTTATGAGAAGCTTTCCATAATGCAATAAAAATAAACCACATTGCAAATAGAAGTTGAGAGAAATATGTATAAGTAAATGTAAAAACATGTCTGCATATGAATCATACATGGGACTAATTAAATAAATGTGGAGTAATTTATTGATGATTTCATTAACATTGCATTGATATTAAATAATTTTTATAAGCATCTTTATAATAATGATACTGATTTAATTTGAATGATTTTATTAATTAATGGTAATGTTTTTAAATTCCATTGCAATTAGTATTAAAACAACTAAAAAAATACAAGATACGCCTTTTAAAAATTATTTAAATGCATAAAAATTTCTGAAATCAGGAATAGTTTTAAAAAATGGTAAAATATGGGGAAATATACAGATTTTAAATATATAGATACTATCGTAGCTTAAAAGCCCGATACTTCGTTGTCGTTAGATTTAAATATTGAAATATGTTTGAAAAAAATATTACATTTTTTCTTAAGATTTAACTATTTAAATAAATTTGTTTAACCTTTTGAAGTGGATGTTTAAATTTAAGGTTTTGAATTTCCGTTTATAGGTCATTCAAGGGGGACGTTTCCAGTGTTATGTGTTTTAATATCAATTGTTACCCTTTCCATTACATTTCGTTCTCCTTGCCTAATGTTTCAATTACACTCATTCCCTTTCCATTCCATTCCATTCCATTCCATTTCTTTCCCCTTGTCTAGTGTTTCAATTCCACTGTTCCACATTCCATTATATTTCTTTACCCAGTCTAGTGTATCGATTTCAATCGTTCCTCATTTCATTTCCTTTGTCTAGTTTTTTAATTCCTTTCATTCCCTATTTCATTCCAATTCGTTTCCCTTGTCAAGTGTTTCCATTCTACTCGGTTTCCCATTCTATTACATATATTTCTTTACCCTGTCTAGTGTGTCGATTTCACCTGTTGCCCATTTCATTCCATATCGCTCCCCTTGTCTAGTATTTTAATTCCACTCGTTCCCTTTCTTTCCCCTTCCCATTTGCAACTTAATATTGTAAATATTTCCCCATATATGCGCACAAAAAAAAAATCACCCTTATTCTAGCTGTCGTTGTCAATGTCGTCGTCGTTTTTGAGTCAACATCACTGTGCTTAATTATCGATTTAAACAAAAACACATCTCTAAAAATTGAGTCAGCTGATTTATTTTGTTTTTAATTTTTGCGCGAAAAATGTTTTTATGTGTAATAAGTGAGTAGCAAAATCGAAGTCTGTTACTTTAAAGAATGTTAATCTTCTATTTTTTCAAAAGGTTTGAAAGTTACTTTCTACTGATTAAAACAGCCTTCAAAGATGTGCTGGAAACAATAGAACCTAATTTGAAAAGCGGAATCAAGTCCACATTTATTTCCAAGACAATAAAGTTGGCAGCGGAATTTTATAATTCCCTCAATAGTTTCGCAATGGGCATTATTGCTATGCTTTTGAAACGGCTCTTCATGACGTTCGCACCTCACTCTTTATTTTGACGTTTTACAATTTTCCGTTCTTTTTGCAGAAGAGTGCTTTCAGGCGGACTTTCATGTAATTTTTGGTCACATGGCGAATTTATTTTAGAAGATTCCATATTTTCAGGCATTTCCTCTTCAATATTCCAAGCATGCTCTTTCTCTGGCACATCACATTCGCTGCCATGATTTTTACATTGGATTCCATGAATGGTGCCCTTAGGGTTCAGCAGTTTCAGAAGCTTTAGCAGATTTGCCACAGCTTCCACCAGCTGGCTCAATATAAATTGCTTGAATCTTCCGCCACCTTTTGCATTACACTCGGCTTTGGTGCCGACAATTTTCTCTTTAACTTTAAATTTTAAGTCTCGCCAAACCTATAAATAAATTTTGTTATATTTTTATAATGCACTCTTTACGATCATTCTTTCTTTACCTTCTACCATCCATCTCCTAATCTTCTCAGTGGGCCAAGTGCATTTAATAAACTTGCTAGTTCTTCCTATTTTTCTTTAAAATTACTTGGAATAGTGCCTCTGCAAGCGACGGATTTTTTTCCAAATCTTCAATGAGTTTTTGAAAGTGGTTTGCGTTCGTTACCTTAGTTTTTTTTAGTCATTACGTTACTTCACTTTAAGTCGTTACAAAAAATGGCGTCGATAAAATCAGAGTCGTTTCAAAACAATAACGGCGTCATATTTTCTTACAGAATACCAAATACTTGTCGACAGTCATCGATTACACTAGGCAACAGCCATTTTGTTATTTGGTTCTAGCATACTTTTTCTCATGGATTTGGACCTACTGAACACGAAAATGAATTTTAAAAATTTTTCTGTCGATTGGTTTGCGAGATACAAATTTTTTAATTTTTTTTTTTTAATTTTTGGAGGTACACTTACTATTTTGAGCATATCTTTAGTCTTCTTTGACCTATTTTATCCTACTACTACTCAAATTAAAGACAATTGAGCCGTCTACAACTTATTCTCAGAAAATTTTCAAATCGGGTTAGTAGTTTTGATGTTGGCGGCTTAAAAAGGTTAAAAAACTGCGTTTTTTAGTAAAAATGTGGCTGAAAAATTCATATAAAAATTCATATAAAATGTAAAACGCGATGTTAACAGCGATTTTAATTTTTTTACGTATAGCTGACACTTTTCCAAAGAAAATAAGCGCTTACTTAACAAAATCTGATGACAAATGGCCGACTTATTATTTTTTTGGTAAACGACCGAAATTCCGCTATTTCACGATTTTTTGATTTTCATTATTTGCACAGCTTACCTACCCAACGCAAACGAATAAATACATTTGAACTTAATTTAAAATAAACAAATTAGTCTTCGTATATTATTTTTTAATTTATTTACAGCACTACATGCTCAATGTATCGCACAATTAGCTAAACTAACGAAATTAAACTAACTAATTAAATTAAGCAAATCAACGCACAAAAAAATGAGTAAAAACAAATATATAAGTGTACATTTTATGCCATGTGGAAAAACTGCTGACTTCTTCTTTGTTTTTTGTATTCGCTGCAATTGGTCTCACGTATTAGGGTCCAAATATAGTCACCCATCATAGCCGTGTCATAGTTGCCCTGATAGCGTCGTTCCATAGCCTTCAATTCCTGATGAAAGCGCTCGCCGTGTTCGTCGCTCACGTCTCCTAAATTCTCAGGGAAAAAATCCAAATGAGAATCCAGAAAGTGTATTTTAAGTGACATGTGCACTCCCATGGCTTCATAGTTCTTTACCAGATCCTCAACTATGTCCTTATAATTCGGGCTTTTGTTGTTTCCTAAAAAGTTTTCCACAACAAGCCTGAAGGAATTCCATGCTGCGGCTTCGATGGGTGATAACAGCTTTGGGAATTTTTCATCTTTCAACATTTTTTTTATCTCGGGTCCTGCGAAGACTCCTTCTTTAATTTTTGCCAGCGAAAGGTAAGGGAAAATTGACCGTAAATAGGCAAAAGCTTCACCTTCTTTGTCTAATTTTTTGGCAAAATTTTTAATCAAACCCAATTTTATGTGCAGCGGCGGAAGTATTATATTTTCACGGTTCTCTATTAGTGGTTTGCGCTGAACATTCGCTTCTCCAACTACAGGTTTCGTTCGTACCGGCCATTTTTTTTTATATAATGCTGATCATCAGCGCGGCTATTCCAAAGGCACAGAAAACAGCAATGTCGCGTATAGCCTCCTTGGAGTCCACACAGAATGGCCACAACTTTAAGGTCGGCGCATATTTTCCAATTGTATTTCCTATACTCTATGCATTTCAGCAAAATGTCCATAGTTTCATAGTTCTCCTTTGAATGAACCGCATGAGCAATAGGAACAGATGGCTTTTCATTCCCATTATGTAAGAGAACTGCCTTCAAGCTCTCTTTGTTGCTGTCAATAAACAACCTCCATTCGTTGGGGTTGTGAATTTGGTGAAGCTCTTGGAACAAGCCTGAAATGTCGCTGCAAAAACATATTTGGTCTTTCTTTGTATAAAATTTTGCATACTCCTTGTGACGGTTTCTGTACGCTGATACTTTCACTTCTGAAGCCGCAAATCCACACTGTATCATCCGAGACGCAAAAAGTTCGGATTTCTCCTTAGTGAGACCAAAATCGCGCACCCAATCGTTTAGTTCGGCCTGTGACAGTAATTTTCGCTTTGCACCCGGCTCAAATTCGCTTGCATTTGACTCAGACTCTTCTTCTGACGATTCTGCTTTTTGAAGAGATGCACCAGGGCACACTGGATATGGCACATCATGCGAATGTGGTACTGGAAGCGCAAACGATCCCACTTGAGCGTAGTTCCATTTAAAAAATCTTCCTACCCCACTGTTTGTGGTGAGGCAAAAATAACAGTCTGTGGAATGGCATAGCAGCTTTTTCCACATCATTGGTGTATCGAATTTCATATGGCGGCTAAAATTAAAATAAATTACTATATTCGCTATGTATAATGTGTTTAAATAAAAATTCTTACCTTCCGCCAGCTGCCCAGTTGGTTAAGATTATATAGCAAAGATCACACAGCGACTTAGGTGTCCATGGTTCTGTGATATTTGGTGAAATACCAAAATAATTCAAATAGTGCAATTGTACTGCTGGAGTAAACTTGTGTGCGTGATTTTTTTTTATAAACTGGCCACAAACATTGCAGAAATTGTCTGGATCGTTCAAACACTCGAACACACGTAGTCTTTTACTCATTGTCTTCCTTGCGTTTTCTAAATATTAACTTCTTTACACTTTCACAGACAGTTTTGAAATGCAATTGATAACCGTGTCTCCTTATGTTTAAATATGTATGAGCATGTAGTGCTGTAAATAAATTAAAAAATAATATACGAAGACTAATTTGTTTATTTTAAATTAAGTTCAAATGTATTTATTCGTTTGCGTTGGGTAGGTAAGCTGTGCAAATAATGAAAATCAAAAAATCGTGAAATAGCGGAATTTCGGTCGTTTACCAAAAAAATAATAAGTCGGCCATTTGTCATCAGATTTTGTTAAGTAAGGGCTTATTTTCTTTGGAAAAGTGTCAGCTATACGTAAAAAAATTAAAATCGCTGGTAACATCGCGTTTTACATTTTATATGAATTTTTATATGAATTTTTCAGCCACATTTTTACTAAAAAAACGCAGTTTTTTAACCTTTTTAAGCCGCCAACATCAAAACTACTAACCCGATTTGAAAATTTTCTGAGAATAAGTTGTAGACGGCTCAATTGTCTTTAATTTGAGTAGTAGTAGGATAAAATAGGTCAAAGAAGACTAAAGATATGCTCAAAATAGTAAGTGTACCTCCAAAAATTAAAAAAAAAAAATTAAAAAATTTGTATCTCGCAAACCAATCGACAGAAAAATTTTTAAAATTCATTTTCGTGTTCAGTAGGTCCAAATCCATGAGAAAAAGTATGCTAGAAACAAATAACAGACAAAAGTTTGTTATTTGTGACCTAGTGTTATTTTCGACAACGGGAGTACCAATTTTAAACAAAAAACTTAAGTCAACATCGTTTTATGTCGATGATGACAACTACAATAAGGACCAACTAAGACCGTATATAAAAACCTTGGTATTGACGTCACTTTCCATGGGAAATTTCCAGAAACAATATCAGTTCACACATTATAGAAAACATAAATTTCTAACACAATGCAACTTATTTTTATACATACACGAGTAGATTGACTTTCATTTCATTCTGGTTCATAACTCAACCCATGTCTGTTTTATACGAATTGATAGCTAGGGATAACTCTTAGACCTCACCGAGCTTTGCAAAAAAATTTTCCCTTTTGAGCTATCGTGCTTAGTTTTCGGGATATATGCCATTTTGTAAATCGAGATAGGGCAACACATACACAATTTTTACTCTATTAGAGTATTATCATACTCTGACTCATTTTTATACCAATGAAATGGAATGGGGAACGAAATGTGTATTATTGGAGTATATTAATTTATATACATAAATTAATATAAAAAATATCCACCCAGGCTGTTTTATAATAATAGCTCGGGGACCTTCCGGACCTACCAATACCAATGAAAAAATCCCAAGTATGATATGAATTGTCTAAGGTTTTTAGAAACTTTTTAAAATACAAATTTACGAAAATATAAAAAAAGGTCGTTTATCGTAAACAAATCCAAACTGTGTTTGAAGAGTCCTCAAGATAGCACTATCTTTATAATCTTATATTCTTTATATTATATTTAGAATTTGAAAAGGATGATTAATTTCTAACCAATTTGCATAAAATTTTTTTTATTTTTATGAATCAGTAAATAATATGTTATAACTTTAAGTCAATGATGTGATATTGAATGAAATGAAATAATGATTTAGTCCAATTTATATGGCTTCAATTTTGATTCAATTGAATAATTTGTTTTATGATTTAATACGCGAAGTATAAATAAAATGGACCATTTTTAGTTGAAATGATTTATTAATATTTAATGCGTTTGATACTACTTAAAGAATAAACTTAAATCAAAATAATTCTTTGATAGTGATGTTATAAAGTAGAAATTAAGAAGTATTTTGCAAATCGATTTGTTGAAAATTGTAGCAGATTTAAAAATTGAATAAATATATTATAAAAAGTTCTGATTGATAATGAAGGTTTTCTTAGACGTATGAGTTATATTTAATAACGTTGGTGGTATGGCGAGGAGGATGTTGACTGACGAGAATAAAGTTGTTGCTTAAATTGAAGTTTAGCAAAAAAGAAGGGAAAACAATTATTTGGTGATACTTGTTTTGTCATATTTTTCCACCAATTTAATTTATTTAATTCAATTAATTATTGTTGTTTTTCATTTAGCTTTTTGGTGCTTTAAATTTATAATTTCTATTTTCATTTAATTTTTTTTAATTTCAAAATTATATATTTTTTGTAAGCAAAGTTAAAATTTTTACAGATCTAATATTAACTATAAAAATCAACTGTACTATTTCAAAGTGTCCTGATAACTTATATGAAGTCATAATTGCCATAGACGGAAATAAAATTTGGTAATATCCCAACAAACAATACGTTCCGTTTAAGCACCGGTTTCGGTCCGTCATAAACGGAATCCAACTCCTTATACGTACGATTTATCGATATATCGGATGAAAAACGGAGTTGCCCGTTAAAAGTCCCTTAATAACGGACCGTTTACGGACCGATATATCGAATGAAAAACGGAATTGTCCGTTACAAGTCCGTTAATGACGGACCGTTTACGGATCCGTATTCGATTCGTATTCGTACCGTTTTTTCAAAAAAAACGGATGTGTGTAAATGCCTATTATTTTCATTTTTAATAGCAAATTATATTATATTTTTTTCCTTTAATTTATTTACAAACATATTTAAAATAAAATAACAAAGTTTTTACAAACTAAATACAATAAATACAAAACAAAATAAAATTACAGCAATATTAGCACCCATCAGTCACTGCGATTGTGGCCCATTAAAAATCATGAAAAAATAAGAGAAAAATTTAATTTTGTTTTAAATGGTGTTACTAACGATATGATGTAGCACATTATGAGCAAATTTGCAAATTTTTTGTCAAAATCTATTATAAATTGTCAGGCAATATTTTTATTTGCAAATTAACATAAATTTGCGCACAATATTGTAAAACATGTTTTAAATTTCATAAATATTTACCTCATGGATATTTAAGTATTCGTTTTTGATAACTAAACAAATCCAAAAGCATTGGAAGAAAAACTGATGAAAAACAGTGGTCCATATCTGATGGTACAGAAACAGATACACCAAAACGGAGTCAAAACGTATTGTTTTCGAAAATTTAATTATACGGTCCGTTAACGTTTCGTTTACGTACACGCTTTGACGGATACGTATTTTCGGACCGAAAACGTACAGTATAAGCCGGATCCATGAATCCGTACGTATCGTAGAGTCCGTAAAAATGTTTCTTGGGATATCTTATTGAAATTTAATAACTCCACATTTTCAAAATGCTCTTTGAAAATAGGAAAACATCAATTTTTTGTATCTACTTCAATTAACAATCAATATGTATTTTGAAATAAAATTCAAACATTTCACAAATTCAAAATCAAATTCTAATTAACCATAATAATCAAAATCATTTTCATTTTCAATTTCAAAGAGAAGAAAACAAGAAACATTTACACTCCATCACAAAATAAATAAATAAAACGGAAAAAATCAAATAAATCCTACTATAAACTATTAAAAATTTGAATACTTTTCATCTCTAACACAAAAATAAATTCATTCATTCATTCATTCACTTATCCACCCACACAAACACAAACACACACATAGACACAGATACAGATACACACCCTGTGACACATCAACAATGAAAAGGATTATAAATACCAGCATGCATTTGAATGGATGACTGACTGCTTTGCCTGTATAACGGGAGTGTATTTTTAAATGCAAGTATGCAAGTATGTGTGAGGATGGAGTAATTCATCACAACGATTACTATAAAATTGACTTAAGTGCCTCTGCCCTGAAGTGCATTTAACGAAAATATATACATAAAAAAAGAAATAAAACGAGTAAAAGGAAACGTATAAAACATTTTAAAATTACACCCACTTCTAAATACAACTACTACTACTACTACTACTATTACGTGTACGCTTTAAACCTCCAAAGAGCACTTATTTTTGTTGTAAACAGGATACTTGTACTTATAATAAGTTAAAAATAAATTTTACATTTCTATAAAATTATTTCAAAGGGAGAGTTTTATTTTTATTTTTTTCTTATATAAATTTTTATTTTTAAAAGATTTTGTTTAAAAATTTAAAAGAACATGTTTAAAGTCGTTTAAATTTATCCAAAATAATATTTTCTTAATGAGGCGCATGAGTATTATTAATTTATTAATTGTAACATTGAAATAAATAACACTTATACGCCCCACAGGCAAACTGAATGTGAACTTAAAAATAAACGTAATTAGCTCTTAAATGTTGCTAAGAAAAAAAAAACAAAAAACTTATTACAACTGAAAAATAATTCTTGTGTCTGCCTTAGGGCATTAATGGGTTAATATTATACCATCATTTTGTCGAGACATTTGTTCTGGTACAATTTAAATTGCTTTAGTAGTTGAAATAAGCAAAAAAGAAAGAGATTATTAGAAACATTATACATACAAAATATTGAAATTCTATATATGTATTCAGGCAAAATGTACACACACACACAATTACACATATATTCAATTCAAAATATAATAAGTAGCAAGTGCGAAATTTCACACAATGCTTTTGATTCATATATAATTTCTTCTTTTCTTCTTCTAAAAATAAAAGAACCAACCAAAAACGAAATTCTTTCATTTTAAACTCGTCTCGTCTTTTTCATCTTCATCGTCATCATCGTTAGTAGTAGTAGTAGTAGGAGTAAAATAAGAGTAAAAGTGTTTGACTAAACGAAAGCAATTTAAACGAAAACTAAGAAATAGAAGAAAAAAAAGAACAGCACAGCACACAGAGTAAGATGAAAGTCTACAATAAAAATGTTTGTAAATCTTAGTATTCAACCATAGCATACAATAGCCTTTAAGCGATATGGTTAAGGAAAAAGCAAGAGAAAAAAAAAAGAATCTCAACTGAACTGAATAATCAAATGTATGAATGTGCATTTCATGTACCACAAAGAACTTTAAATGTGCAGCAGTAGAGAAACATTAGAAATTTGCATAAAAGCACCGTGGGATATTTGTTAAGAAAAATTTAAGAAAATGTAAATTTAATGATGAAAAGCAGTCATTTTAAATACTAACTGCGAAATAGTTTTGTGTTTCTATAAGTTCCATTTAGCTTAGAAATTAAAAAAGAAAAATATTACTCGATCAATAACTTTGCAAGAAATGCTTGAATTTAACAAATATGAAACCTACTCGGAGTTTTTGAGCTTATGCAATCGCTTCTGAAGCCACGTAGCTATCATTTTCCATCTGTTGCAGTTTAAGAATTTTTTAAAATGTTTCAACCAGTTTTTAATCAGTTTTTAAAAATCATTGGCTTATCGAACATACTTTTACAACTTTTTCAAAAAGTAAAAAACAAATAACTTTTCGTCCAATGAATGTAACACTTGTTAAATATAATGAAACTGTTTCATTAAAATGTAAATTGATAGCACGTTTGTTCATTAGAGTGGTCCAAAAAACATCAAAATTTGAATTCGCCAGCTCCACAATGTTGACCCTATTCCTTAATATCTTAAAACTCTCTATGCCAAGTTACAGCAAAATTCATTTATATTGTATATTAGTAATTTGTCGTTAGAATAATTTATACCAAAAGTAGGGTTTGGCTTTTAATTGAATTATGTATACGCTATAATTTAAGAATGAAAGTCTTAATGTGCATAAAAGTAATATGAAATCAAAATTTAAAAAATGCAGTAACGATTTTTTTTTAATTTATACATAAAAATACATATTTTAGTGAAAATATCAAAATTTTCTGAAAAGATGTAAGTAGGAAATTCAACTTGCTAACGTCTTATATGAGTAAATTTCTCAAAATACTAATAAAAAACATGAACAAAAAATTTGTGTAGGAAATATTTAGAGGTACTTTTTACATTTTCATTTATAACATTTTACCGCTGGACCGATATTACTAATTTTTCAGTGAATTATTATATTTTATTGTTGCGATATTGAGTATTATTCCTTGTTGGATTTTTTTTCTTAAATTTAAAAAAAAAATGTTAAAGAAAACTTAAAAACATGTTGGTTTGCCCTGCATTAGTAGGGGTAAGAATAATAAACTGTTTTAGACATGAAAAAAATGTATCTCGATCATTAAAGATTTCAAATCGTAATTTAAATTATGAAAATCAATGGAATTTATATTTTATTACCAAATTTGCTTTTTTTTACTCATATTTCCTTTTTTTAAAAGAAGCATTGGCAGTAAAATCTTCCTACTAATTAGTAGCAATGTGTTGCTTTGTGGATTTTTCAGTTTTGAGCTTAACTTGCTTTTTCTTAAGATTTTTCAGCTTTAAAGTGCTTTTTTCTTATAAAAAAATACTTTTTTCCAACTTTTGACCATAAAGGCCATCTGAAGATCCTTAACGAGGCCAGTTCCTTTAAGAACATGGCACTATGTAGTGATCAAATAAATCCAGTGATTGAACTAGTAAGAGAATACAAAGTTCAAATCCCAACAAGAGAAGAACGGGAACTTGATGACTTGACGGAAGATGCACAAAAGTGGTATACTGACGGATCCAAAACTTCTAGCGGAGTTGGATCCGGTGTAAACGGACCTAGGTGCAGAATTCACATGCCTCTAGGCAAAGATTCAAATGTATTTATTGCAGAATTATATGCTATCTATACAGCAATGACCGAACTTCTGGAAAGAAATCTTGTGAGAACAAAGATAAACTTAATATCAGACAGCCATCTATCACCATAGGTCGGTGCCCTCAACCAACTGGCGACCAATAATAAGGTAACTCTTATTTGAGTACCCGGTTACAGTGGGCATGAAGGCAATGAAAAAGCTGATGAACAAGCGAGACTAGGTGCGGAACTGCCATTTATAGGCCCGTGTCCTCAATTTAATTTTACGAAAAAGAACATCACAAATATGATATCGGATCTGATCAAGACAAAATCCATTGAATAATGAAACAAACAGAAACCACTGAAACCACTAAAACATTCAAAGAAATTCTTATTATACAATGAAAAGAGAAGCAGGGGAACTCTTCAGATGAACAGACCAAATCTAACAAATCTAAGACTCCAATGCAGAGCACTCACAGGACACTATCCATGTAATGACATCCTAAATAAAATAGGACATGATCGAGATACGACATGCAGATATTGTATAGAAGATGAGGAGACTATGGAGCATGTAATGGCTAAATGTTCTGCTTTTACATACCTACGATTTATCACATTTGGCAGATTTGATATCATGGGGGAACAATACAAGAAACTGGAAGTGTAGAACATTGTACTGCTACTAAAGGCTGCACTGGAGAACAACTGAAAAAAATACAATAGATATACGCGTTGCTGGAGATACAGACTACTCAACCGAACTAAATCGTAAATCGTCGTACCACTCATCGATCCCGTGGGAATGCTCAGACAAAATTTGGTAGAATACACTCCAATTAATTTCTGTTGAAACACTACTCCTACTATAAGTTGGGTAAATTAACTCTGTGTACGTAAATAAAAAAAGTGCACACATTATGCGTAAGTTGATGAACACAAAATAGGTAAAATTACATTAAAATGCGCATATTTTCTACTGAAGTTTTCTAATAAAGATTTCTTTTTTAATTTTGAAAATTTTTTAGATTTTTTTTTTTTCAATTTCAATATGACATAGTTTTTTACCATTATAAGTATATTTACAAACTTTATGTGTAAAATTTTTATTTAACAAAATAATACTAATTTTAGGCATAATTTGTTTAATTGTAAACACATAGTGCCTAAAAATACTTCGTGTGTGTATTATTGTATATGAAAGTGTGCACAAAACAGTTTTACGCATTTGGTGTTTATATTTACCGAATTTTCGTTATATTACATAAAACTTTATCCATTTTATTGTAGTAAATTTACAAACATTTTTAAGAGTGTAATACATATACTGGTTTCCCAAAAAGCATTTGTAATATTGAATTTCGTTATTTTATCCCACCCTCTAGTACTGGTTCGGGTAATTAAAGTTAAAATTTTGATGATACACGGGCAATTAACAAGTTAAATTTAAAATTTTTGTTAATTGCTTATAAAAAATCTTATTAACATATGGATCAAAATTTTATGTGTTTGCCTTTTTAAAAATCTTGCTATTTTTGCAAAATTTTAATATGGCAACACTGGCTGCTTAATTTTTTAAACTCTTTAGCTTCCCAGGAAAAATGAAGCTGCCAAAGAAGCAATAAAAGCATCACTACTATGGCAAAGGCATCACTTCTTTTCTAATGGTTTCATCGATGAATTTAACATTAGTGTGTCATAGGATGGAAGTATTCAAATGTAGCTACTAGCATTACTCATACTTTACTCTTAGGAAGCAATGATAATACAATGATTAGGTATTCTGATGCATGAGTGGAAAATGTTCCTATACTTTGTAGTATTTAAGCTTTGATGAAATTTATGCATTGATATACAAATTCTCTTTATTAAAACAAATAAATAATTCTGCATTAGTGAAAAAGCGTTTTTGAAACATTTTTCAAATATTTTAATGAATTTTTAGACAAATTCTAAAATATTTTTGGATAATTTAAAAACTGGTTGTACAATTTGGAAACATATTTAGACAATTTTGAAATATTTTTGAACAATTTTAAATAATTTTTGTACAATTTAAAAACATTTTTGGGCAATTTGAAATAATTTTTACACAATTTTAAAATTATTTTGATAAATTCTGAATTAAAACTGTAAATGGTGTAGTGTTAAATAATAATAATGCAAAAATGCACAGATTGTGTCGTCATAAATATTTAAAGCTGAAAAAATGTAAATGACAGGCCAGCTAGTTTCAATTAAAGGTCAAAAAAAATCTGGGTTTCTTGATTTTTTAAAACTTTTATAAAAATTGCAAAACTGCATAAATTCTAATCCTCATGAAATTTTTAACTAAGATATAAAAAATGATTAAATAAATAAAATTAAAAAAGTTCATTAGAACTATTTTTTCAATTTGAATAAATGCTTTAAATTCCAAAAAAAAATATACGATATACCATAACTTATGCTTTAGAAGTAATGAAGAGTAATTTTTTAAGATATGCTTCGGGTTTATATCCAGATCACTGCATTTGAAATATGAACACATGAATTCTTTTGGAAGTGCCTTAGAATAACACCAAAAATCCATAAAAGAATGTCAACTGAAGTTTAGGAAGCAATTAAAGAAGTTATAATCACAGAATGACTACCACTTTTTTTTGCTGGGTTACTGCATGAAAATAGCTCATTACACACAGAGAACTATTTGGTCAGTTTTCGACTGAAATTCGGTGACAAGTACTGAAGTCGCTTGGTACAACTGAATATTTGCAGTCGGTTAATACAACAGAATTTGGTTTGCAACATCCAAATTATTCAACAAACTTATTTATTGGTTGTCACAACCAAAATACACTTTTCATTTCTGTTGGCACTTTATATTTCGATGTGTAATTAACATAAATTAAAAACGTATATCGGATAATTTTCTACATATTGTTGCAGAATTTCTATTCATCAATTTCCATTTAGTCGCAGAAACATAAATTCCCATATGCTAGCCCTAAATATAAAACAGCTGCCATCAATGGCAATTCTTCACCATGACTAGTGTTGCATTAGTGTTTTACATTTGTCAATGTCAAAGGACACAAGTTTCCGATATACAACTTCCGGACAATGCAGCCACATTTTAGTTAGAGCAAAATGTGGCATGGCAGTTAGTTGATAATATAACGTTAAAGAAACAACATTGGTGATTAAGTAAATGAATTGTGTAATCTGGTAAGGTGTAATTTAAATTTCTATATTAAAGGTTTATACCGAATCAGCATTCTACGTTCATAAAAACTCTCCGCTTTCTACTATAAAATGGAAAAACATAGCGCATAGTAAGTAAATAAAGGGTGTCCCAAGAAGAACGCAATTTTTAAATCTGACAACATTCGAAGTGTCATTGTTTGACATTTGAACAATTGTTATTGTTTGCTAGTAGAAGGTACGAGGTTAGTAAAAATGGAGCGCTACACGAATGAACAACGCATTCTCATTGTGAAATTGTTTTACCAAAATGGTGAAAGTTTTGCGGCAACAGTTCGCAAATTGCGATCAATTTGGGGTCACAATAATGCTCCAAAAGAGTCAACTGTAAAGAGATTAATGGATAAATTTGCCGAAACTGGGTCTGTCAGTGATGTAAAGACAACAACGCGCCATCGACCAGGTCGATCGACCGAAAATGTCGCAACTGTACGTGATGATGTCGCTCAAACTCCATCCACCTCAATTCGACACCGAGCTCAGCAAATTGGTGTCTCCAAATCCACTTTGCAGCGAATTTTGACGAAAGATTTGCATCTTCATGCATACAAAGTTCAATTGACTCAGGAACTGAAGCCAGCTGACCATGGACAGCGAAGGGAGTTCGTTAATTGGGTATTGGAGAGACAACATGAAAATGCTGATTTTGCTGATAAAATCATCTTCAGTGACGAAGCCCATTTTCATCTTGATGGCTTCGTCAATAGGCAGAATTGTCGCATTTGGGGTGAGGAAAATCCTCGAGTGATTCACGAGAAGCAAATGCATCCTCAACGTGTCACTGTGTGGTGTGGTTTTTGGGCTGGAGGAATCATTGGACCTTTTTTTTATGAAAATGAGGCAGGTCAAGCGCAAACAGTAAATGGTGTTCGGTATCGTGAAATGATAACCAGTTTTTTCTTGCCTAGAATTGAAGAAATGAATGTGGAGGGCATGTGGTTCCAACAAGACGGCGCCACATGTCATACAGCCAGAGAAACAATTCAATTGCTGCATCAGTCATTTCCCGGTCGTGTTATTTCGCGTTTTGGAGATCAGAATTGGCTGCCTAGATCGTGCGATTTAACACCATTAGATTTTTTTCTCTGGGGTTTTTTGAAGTCAATGGTTTACGCGAATAAGCCGACGACGACTCAAGCCTTAAAAGAGGAAATTGGACGCTGCATTAATGAAATACCGCAGCATTCATGCAAAACGGTCATTGAAAATTTCATTAAAAGATCGCGTGCATGCCAGCAAAGCCGCGGCGCAGATGGCCGCTATAGACGATATATTGTTCCATACATAACCTCATTCTGTCTACTTTACGATATAATAAAGTTTCACGATTTTTTTTTTTAAATATCTGTGTTTTATTTAAAATTTAAAAATTGCGTTCTTCTTGGGACACCATTTATAAGCACACAACGCGTGAACTTGTTTTGTACACACTTTCTAATACAATAGTACACATATAATCCAATAATATGCATTGTGTGTTTATAATTAAACATTTTGTGCTTAAATTAATAATTCAAGCTTTACACAAAAAGTTTGTGAATGTACTAATTTGTAATAGTGATAAAAACATTGTCATTTTTGTCATTTAAAAGGAAAAAAAAATAAAAATATTAAAAACCAAAAAAAAAAAAAATAAAATAAATTTTAAAAACGGTAACATTATTTTTAGGCAAATTGTTTGACTTATAAGGAGGTAAGGTCAATTTAGCAATTACTTGTGTTTACAATAATACTCCTTCTCTCTGTCCTCAGGCTAATGGGATCAGTGGTAGCGATGACAATATAATTTTTGAATTGGCAGTGAAAGAATTTGGAAGGAGCGCCAAATGCATTCAACAAACATTGACAGGTGTCGAGTGGTAAAAGACGTGCCGATGATTTACAATATGTGCAGTTGGCTGCACACATTTTATGACCGAATTAAACCTGCTGCAATTTTTTAATTTTTTTAAATTTTCCAAGTCTTTTATAAAGCTTTTCTTTACTATTACTATGAACTTTTTCTATAGGAAAAACTTTTAACAATCTAATGATTTTTCTAAAAAGTCATCAGTTTTGAAAACTTTGTTGATGTTAACAATTTTATTATACATATGTAGAATAAATAATTATAAATAAAAAAAAATTTGAATATATTATATATTATATTTTTTTTAATATAAAGAAAATAATATTTTTACCATTAAGGTGAAATATTTACTCATTTTCGGCATTTTTACGAATGGTAAATACAAGCATTTTTGGAGGATTACTAAGGATTTTTACGCATTTTATGTGTACATCTTCACGTAAAATGTGTTTCTTTAAGCACAAATTTGGTAATTTACACTTTAATTTAAATTTTTTTATTTCATTTTTACCCTTTTTCAATGTAATTTTTCTCATTTCGTGTTTACCAACTTACGCATAATGTGTGCACTTTTTTTATTTACGCACACAGAGCGAATTTACCCAACTTAAAGTAGGAGTACAGTTTCCTACTATAAGTTGGGTAAATTTCAACAGAAATTGATTAGAGTGTATATTTAAATAATTTTTCAAAAAAGTACCAAAAAATCATTGTTTTTAAACTGTATTTGGTAACCTTGAAACAATAAATTTTATGTTTTTTTTTTTTTAATTCTTGGCTAGACTTGAAACTATCCCTATAATTATTACATAGTTTTATTGCTCTTCTATTTAAATATATGGGGTCTTGAAAGTAGATGTTTAAAAGCAACAGCAGTGTAAATTGGATTAATTCTATGGAGTCTCTACACAGTTTATATGGGTCAGAAAAAAATGCTTCTTAGTAGTATTAACTTATATCGATCTGGGATTATGAATTAAAAAACAAACAAAATCCGTAACTTACCATAAGTAACCAGGGTTTAAATATTTCTTTTATATTTAATTCAAATATTTCCATTTTTATTTTAACACTTACCTAAAATAAAAAATAAAATAAAAATACATTAATAATAATAAAAATATTTTTTAAATAAATTTTCAATATAAATGCATCTTGCAGTTGCCCCATTATGCAGTTTATGTCATACCGTGGCAGTCAAAAAGACAACATGGTTTCGAACAACAACTCCATTTATGTGTTTTTTTTTTTTTTTGTGGTAGAAAACTTAAATTTGAAAATACCACACAAAATGTTTCCAAAAAACTGAATTTTAGTATTTATATTTTTTCAAAACATACTTTAACAATTTTTAGGGTTTTGAAAGTATTTGTTACTTATTTGTATGCTCTTTAATGTTTTTTTTTTTTTTTGGTTTTTGCACAGTAGAAAAATAATTCAAATTTAATGTAGTTTTTGCCTTTGTGTGAAGTATTTTTTTTTAAGGGCGGAGGTTTAAGTGTGTGTGTGTGAGTCACTATGTAAGTTGGCAAGTGTATGTATGAGTATATGTCTCCCTATGTATACAATATTAAAATTATACTTTTAGGTGGCATAAAATTTACATACATATATTAAAATATGCACTTAGCAATATTTCTTGTAATTTTTGTGATAAAAGTTTTTGATTAGAACTTAGTAAGTTTACAATAATTTTACTAGCATTTGATTATTTTAAAAATAAAAAATATATTTTATATTTATTTAAAAACTCTTAACAATATTTTATTAAAGTTTACTTTCTGCCGCTAATTATAAATAAATCTATTCAATGAGATTTTATTTAAAGTGTAGCTTATATATTTTTGCTATAGATTTTTGTATACATTTCTGAAATGGAATATTTGATGTAATTTTCCTGTATTTGGTTTACCACAAAATTTACACATTTATAATAGAAATCCTACAAAAAGGTTGTTCAATTTTTTTTATTTTTTTTTTTGACATAATAAAATAGAAAAACTAGCATTACAATTGTTTAACTAATAATATAACCCAAATGTTTGTAAAATAACAATATTAATGTATATTTATTTTTCAGCAATATTTACATACTTTGGCTAAACATAAATTTATTTGTTAAATTTAATATTTAATGTCATTTGTAATTTTTTGGTAAAACCAATTTAAAACTCTCTAATTAGATTATAATTTGTATTGATATGTATAAATATAAAATGTCCTATAGCTTTAACATTTAAATAACAAAATTATGGATATTAATAACAATTTAAACCATTTTTTTGTTTAGGAAAGTGTTTGTTGTTTTGTGGATGGTGACCGCAGATATGGAATTTGTAGTGGGATTCTCATACTCTTTAATTACAAAATTAAAATTGCTAATGATAATGAAATCGGTCTAAAGTACACAAAATATAATTGAAATTGATTTAAAAATTGGGCGTTTATAAAAATTACTGTTATTACAGGAAATGGGGAAAAATGAAGATTATGAAAATCTCAAGGAAAAAGTTATCGAATGTATCGATGTTTATCAATGTTAAATGCTTTTATCGATTTTACCGAAATTGCTTGACTTCATTTATAGATTTTATTGATAATTACAATTTTTTTTAGCGATATTTGTCTATGGTATCGACATTTATTAATGTTAGATTCATGTTAAGATTTCGATTTTCTCGATAGTTTGTAATTTTATCTATCGGACAAAATAAAGTAAAAAACTGTAAAAAAGTAAAAATCGTAGTATAATTTAAACTGTTCAAAATTTGCCAAAATGATTTCAAAGCAAGTAAATGGTACCATTTATTAATTATATAAGCCCACAGATTAAAATTGTAATGTCCTTTTTAATATACCGCCCCTCCTTTCTAGCGGCCAAAATTGACTTCAAATTGGAATTCATTTACAGAATAAGAAAATATTGATCAGATTTAGAAATGATGTATACACAATATCAAGCATTTAAATTTGTCTTTCAGATAATATAAATAATTATTTTTTAAATTGAATCATAGGACTCAAAACTACCGACAATTGAATTAAGCATTAAGATTTCATAATTTTGCATATTATGACTGTCGTCAGTATTAATGTACTGGGATGTCATAAAAAAATAAATCTTGGATTATTTCGTAAACTTTTTAAATTTACAAAACAATAAAAAATGTAAAACTAAATGTAAACCAATTATGGTTCGAGATAGAATTTTTTTTTTTCAAATGAAAAATGTTTCTTATTTTTATTTAGTAATCATGGATAACACACAGAAAAAGTTAAGGCACTAGCTGAATGGAATGCATTTTCTGGCCAGCTACGACCTTCATCAACATTCTTCGTGCTAATTGTAATTGTCGCTATTTAACTCACAAATCAATGGAATCAGGTAATGTCAGCTTTTTTTACGGGTATATACTTTATTTCGTCTGAGATTTAAGGAAAAAATTCATTTATATTCTTTAGTTTAAAATTTGTCAAAATCTTTTAATAAAAAAATATAAATATTAAAATTTTGTGGGAAATGGAAATACTGAACTTTTGTTCGTTTCACCAAAGTTCGTTCGTTTTACCAAAGGTCTAATCTTAAGTGAGTTTGTGTTAACAAATGTTTTTTTATATGAAAATTGTAGTCAAAATGTAGGAACTTTAAATTTAGTTCGAACATACAGAGAAAATTTTTTCCAATTTTCGACTGAACGACCAAAAATTGATTGCTACAACAGCTTATTAGTTCCCATAACAAAATTTTGGTTGCATCCAACATACATTTATCAATTCGGTTGGAACTTTATGTTTCTGTATCTTATTCGACTTATTATGCTATCGATTATGTCGATATGATTTATATGAGGGCGGATCAATAAGTCCGTGACTTTTCGAACTTCCCTCGTAGTTATAAGAAAAGTAACATTGCTCCCATCAAGTACCAACTTTTAATAGACTACTGTCAAGTTTTGAGCAAGTTTCATCATTTACTTAACAGCTTAACAGCTGTTCAAAACATACAACTTCGAGGATTTTTTTTTTTTAAATGGAAAAACATAATTTTTTGCGAAAAAAAACGTCAATCAAACCAGGGGAAGCTTGATAAATACTATGGGGTCTCTGCACCATCGATTTCAATGGTAAAAAAGTGGTTTACAGACTGTCGTTGTGGCCTTACAAGCACGAAAGATGCCGAACGTTCTGGACGCCTAGTTGAGGTCTCTACACCCAAAACAATTGAAAAATTCACGATATGGTGATGGCCATTGAACGTGCGATAGATTGTGGAGATTGAACGTGCGATAGATTGTGGAAGACAAAGGCATCCCACATGGCTCAGTGGTTTTAATTTTGAACGATCACTTGAGAAAGCTTTCCGCATGATGGCTGCCGCGTTTGCTCACAATTGACCATCAACGGAATCGTGTGACAGCTTAGTTTCCATGGCAAAAATCCATGAAGTAGACTACGAATTGCGCCCCTAATTTTCCTTATTCGCCGGATTTAGCCCCCAGTGACAATTTCCGAAAATTAAGATTTTGTTTTTTTTATACCCTCCACCATATATGGTGAGGGTATATATCAGTTTGCCATTCCGTTTGTAATATGTCGAAATATAGGTTTAAGACCCCATAAAGTATATATATTCGTGATCCTTATGCAATTTTAAGTCGATTTAGCGATGTCCGTCTGTCTGTCCGCCTGTCTGTCTGTTGAAATAGCGATCACGACGCGAAGACGCAATCGGGAGTGCCTATTTTTACCCAGATTATTGAACATCCTCCCGAGCAGTTTGGTATTTAAAATGAGCAAAATCGGTTAAGCGGTTCAAAAGTTATGAGTGAAAATGTGAAGGTACCTCTAAATTTTCCATACAAATTTGTACAATTTTTCTGTATCTATTTTTGTTTTCTGTTAAGTAAGTAAAAATGTTATTAAGTTTTCTTCTTGTTCGATTACATTTACTGTCTTACATACTATGAGAATAATATAATTTTAGAGCTATATGTGTGTTACTCTTAATAACTAAGTTAACGTTAAAAGCAACAATGTTAAAGTCGCTAACAGAGCAGACCTCTGTAAATAACATTACTAAAACTAAATAACAAAAGTTCGTTACATAAATTGACAAAACATATTCATATTACAGTTCATGCAAAATTTAGTATATACGTATATCATCTTCATCCCCTATGGTGGAGGGTATTCAAATATTCGGCACAGCCGAATTTAGCCCTTTTTTACTTGTTTTTATTAAAATTGTTGGTTTATATACAAAATTATTTCAACTCAAACTACAAGAACTTCATAAACACACACATTAATCATACATACTACGTTAGGATATATTATATACTCCCCTCTCTTACAACATTGGTGGCAGTATTTACATAGATTCTAACTAGTAAAACCACTAACGGTACTCTCCTGTTTTTTGCATTGTCATCCGCCTTTTACTTTTTTTACTAGTTACAATTTTATTTGTCAACTATCTACACATAGAATCCTTTGCCAAGGGAATACATATATATATATTTTTTTTTAATAAACATAATTCTTTTCTTTAATTTAAAACAAACCTATTAATTATCAGTTATATTTTACGGATTTGGTAGGTAAACTTTTAACATTTATTTTTAACTGATAAATCATTAGTTTTTTTTATTGATGTGTCAGTTGTTTAAGCAGCATTTAAAAATAAATAACAAAAATTATTTGATTTAAATGAAAAGAAAGTAGACCGGTTCTTAAATGAGATTATCATTTCTTTTAAATTGTATTTTCTGTTATTTTAACTTAGAAACTATTTTAAGTGTTTCCGTAACGCAGAGTTGTCCTCTTTTGTTTATTTAAGTAAAAAAACCCTTAAACCTTAAACATTTTAAGTTTTGACTTATTTTTCAGAGACATATTAGAATTTTATGATAAATATTTTTATGGAACATTTTTTTCCATTATATACCCGTTTTAAGGGTTTTTTCCTCCTTTTTCAAGAGAGAGAGACAAAATATACCCATATATTGAGGAGTTTAGATGGTTATAATTATCCACAAATCCTTGTAATTTTTTAACATAAATCTGCTAAACATATATTACACTTAAATCTACGTCACTTGGATTCTTATACCGACTCACCATAAGAATGTGTAAAAGAAAGGAAACTTAAAACCTCCTAAAAATAAAATTTAGACGTAAACTTTAAAAATGCCAATACACGTACTTTTTTTTAGTTTCCCTCTACCAGGATCCGTTGTCGGAATCTTGTTAGTTTGGAAAAAGTTTAATTTTTTGCATCTAATTCTTCAATCCTAAGATAGTATTTTTTTTTTTGTTATTAAAAAATTATTGCATTAATATTTTGAACAACTAAGGATTTTCTCGATATTAGTCGGTTGTATCAATTATCAATATATCTTGACTTGATAGATATTTACCGTTTTACCGATGTTAAGCGGCTTTATCATTAACAATATATCGATATATAGTCAAATATAGTTAATCCGAAAAACTGAAATCAAATTTTCTACTTTTTGCAAATAAAGTAAATTTTTCAACTTTAGAAGTTTAGTCAAAAATTGTTTTTTTTTTAGTTAAATTAAAGTCGATTAATTTATGTCTAGTCTTAGAATGTTCTCTTAATCTATTTTTTTCTAATTATTGCAATGAACGAATTAACAAAATGTTTATAATGCTAATTTATCAATTTATCTGTTGTTGTAAAACAAACGATTTTATTTCGTATTTCTGAATACTGGATAATCTGCTATAAATTATTCCAATTAACAGGGCTTTACTGTTGGTAAATATTAGGAATTTATATTAAATTTTATCGATTTTAGCCTTTTTTTTATTTTAGAGTAATTTCCTAATTTAAGCCGAATTTCTCCATAGTATGGGTCTCAAAAAATTTTATTTTTGTAAATTGTATTTATTTTTTTTTTATTTGTAATTACAAAAGATTTTAGGATCCGAATTAAATCAAATGTAAATGAAAATGCCTGCATATGGTACTAAAACCCCCTTTGCTTTTTGCTTTACCACAATTATTTTTTATGAGCCCAAGAAAGAATTTAAAATCGTTGTGGAAAATATTTTTTTATATTATTTAATCAATTTCCACATCCAAAATGAAGCTCAGCAAATTTACAAAAATTAGATTTGGAAATAATTTCATTAAATAAGTTGACTCTTTTTATTTGTCCCATGTGTGAATTGACATAGTTTCGAATTTGAAAAAAAAAACAAATTCAAGTTTCTTTTTAATTTTAAACTTCAATAACAAATTCACCAGCCTTAAAACTCAAAACAAACTTATTTTGAAAAGATATATGTACAGTAAATATTAAGGACAATTCACCGCATACTAAGAAAATATATAGTATGTAGCTATAGATATTTTAGCCATATTGTTATATTCCGTTCTTTTTTTTTTGTCTCTCTCTCATTCTTCTAAGCTTAGCACTTTGTTTAACGATATGAAAGATATTATATGAAATACACATATAGAGCAGCACAGTATGAAATTGTAGTTTAATTCCCAAATACGTAAGTATGGTGGGTTACCCAAAAGTATGCTTTAGAATTATATATTAATTCAAGACGCCTAGCAGTATGCTATAAAGTTAAGGTATTTAAATGTTGTCAGTACATGCTTATGTTTAGTGGTTGACTATTTGCAGAATCATTTTGAAACTGAATATTATGCCATAAAATACAATAATTTAAAGAAGACTAAACTTAAACTCACTAGTATAGTGTACAACATGTTTGCCATAGAGTTTAAATATAATAAGTACTTTAAGGTTTTTTGGGTCATGAACATTTTAACCAGACTCAACCCTGCACTTAAGAAAATAACATATTTATTTAAAGACGAAATGAAAAGAAATGCTATTTTCCTTTTAAGTTATGAATGCCATTAATAAACAATTTATGAGATCTTGACATTTTTACCAATGTAGTGGCTTCACACAAAAAAAAAAAAAAAGAAAATTTCATTGAAATAGTATGAAAATATTACTTTTTATTTACTACTTTTTAATAACATTCGTTGTAACACTCTAAAGTATGCAGTAATAATGTATTATTCTGAGACACCTTAATGTATGCTATAAAAATTTAAAGAATTTAAATATTTTCTGTACATGTTTATTGTGCATAAAACACATTCTTATTCCGCATAACTAGCAAATATGTCGATTTTATTTATTTATTATTTCTTTCCGTTTTTTTTTCCTTGTATTTATTTATTCTTTCACAATTTCTTATCACATCATAAATTTCATACACGTTTCATTGACAATTCGATTTTCATGATAAAAAAAGTACGCAATTTTTTTTCCATTTTCATGTGTAAACATAATACGTTCATATTTTATGGTCTACAGCACTTGAGTAAGGATATAAGTAAGTAGTTTTTTTAAGTTCAAAATAATTGAATGGGGATTTATAAAAGAAAACTATACAATTTTTTTAATTACATTTGTGAACTTTATGAACTTGCTAATGAAAAATTCTTATTATGTATTCTTTTTCAGGGTCGGAAAAAGCTCTTCAATGAGGCAAAATTTTATAACAATTTTTTCAAAAAGCTCGTAAACCTACATTAATTGCAAAAAAGAAATAAGAAATGAAGACATCATTTGGCTGGGAATTTGAATGTCCAAACGAATCTAAATGAAAATGTTTAAAAGGTTGGATCAAATTTGCACTTTGGAGTAATTTCATTTAAGGCAGTGTGTAAATAAATATTAAAATATTGTTGGAATCAAAACTAATCTTAGACTAGCGCTGTTTATATGAAAACCTGAAATTTTATAGAGTTTTTTCGAAATCTAATTTTTTTCACGAAAAAAATTTCATTATTCTCTCTTATTCTGGCAGGGGTCGTCTGAGGATGATGAGGAAACTCAGACACTGTGGACACGAGCTCACCAGGGATGGATCATACCTGATCTCTGTTAACCTTCAAAATCCGAAACCTTTTCGGATGACAAAAACGGAGCTTGGACAGTGGGACACCAATATGCACAAGAAGATCTGGAATGGGGAAAATGTTGGTGCGATCGCAAAGGTCTTGTGGAGTGACCCGGATGTGGGCAGGACAAGGAGAATCTTAAGTCTGGCCAACATGATGGGAATTCTCACAGGCCACTCTACACTACGATCACACCTTTTGACTCTGTGGTGAGTAGGGTCTGCGGGAAGGACAATTTGACTCTGGAGCACTTTGTATTTGCCTGGCCTTCGCGAGAACTACGGTAGGGCATAGACAGGGTGATGTTATACTGTCATTCGGGTGCTTGCGGAGGGTTGATTTGAGGGATACTTATGGGATACTGAATTCTCCCGGTAGACCGGAATGTTTGTAATGGCGTAGTTATTGGAAAGTGCACAACATGGCGATTCTCTGGCATAGGTGTATGTTTTTTTATTTTTGGATGATTATTAAGGGCGAATGGTCCTTCGGCTTTTCAACTTAACCTAACATATGGAAAAAAATTAACTTTCTTTTAGAAATTCGCTACAGAAATTTTGTCCCATCAAAATTTCCATATTTTTTCAATAATGGCAGAGACGACAAATAATTTTTTACAAAGAAAAAATAATTCTAAAAAGTTTTACAAAAATTTCAAATATTTATGTGAAAAACGCAAGTCGTAGATCATTTCCGATTTCTCTGAAATCTTTTCAAGAAAATCTTTTACATTTAATGTATGCCCATTTGAAAAACTTCGCAATGAATTTTGTTTAATCTTGATTGCGCCCCAAAAGTAAATCAGAATAAAGTGTAAATGAAACATTAGTCGAAATCGTTACGATATGGTATAGAATTTAGAACGAACAGTATTGGAACACTAACTAAAAGGAATATAATGAAATGCGAAGGGAAAGTAGTGGAATTAAAACCATGTAAACCATTAATTGGTAACAAGTAAACTAAAATAAAATAATGGAACTTTTCATTTCGCTCCCTACCTCGACACTTAAAATTTCACTCGTTGCCCATTTCGTTTCCTCTGTAAAATGTTTTAATTTTTAATTCGTTTGCCGTTCCGTCATTTACTTTGCGTTTACAGCAGGATTTTTTGAGGTCCATAAAATAGGCATTTGTTTGATCAATAATTTCATCTTTAGAGCTAAATCTCATTACACCGAGCCATTTATTTAGGTTTAGAAATAGGAAATAGTCACTGGAGGCTAAATCCTGAGAATAAGGCGAATGAGGGGGCAATTCATAGTCTATTTTACACGATTCCGTTGGTGGTCGGTTATGAGCAAACGCGGCAGCCACCTTACGGAAAGCTTTCTCATACCCAAGTGATCGTTCAAAATTGTAACCACTGATCCATGTGAGATGCCTATGTCTTCTACAATCTATCGAAAATTAAATCTTCGATCGGCCAACAGCATATCGTAAATTTTTTCAATTGTTTTGGGTGTGGAGATCTTGACTGGGCGTCCAGAACGTTCGACATCTTCCGTGCTTGCAAGGCCACAACAAAAGTCAGTAAAACACTTTTTTACCATTGAAATCGATAGTGCAGAGCCCCATAGCATTTATCAAGCTTTTCCCTTTGATTGACGGTTTTTTCCGCAAAAAATAATGTTTAATGAGACCTCAAAATTCACTTTTTTCCATTTAAAAAAAAATCCACTAACTTGTATGTTTTGTACACCTGTTAAACACAAAGTAAACGACGGAACTAGCTCAAAATTTGACAGTAGTCTATTTACAGGTGGTACTTGATGGGAGCAGTGTTGCATTTCATATAACTACGAGGGAAGTTCGAAGAGTCACGGTCTTATTAATCCGCTTTCGTATGTATTAGCCGGTGAAATTGATCGAAATTTGGTATATATAGGTTTGCATTTGCCCGGGGACGTACCCTATGGAAAATGATTGATATCGGTACATGTTTTGTCCTAGTGGCATGGCTTAAAGGTCTTAAATGGTATTAAAAATTTACTAATATCTGTTTGTAATTTGGGTTGTGAATACGATACACCTTCAGAAAGTCTGACCACTTTTGCATCTAGTCCTTATATAAACCAAGTAGCAACAGCTAAAATTTCTGATGTCCGCAAATTTTTTGATAATTGTATAAAATTTCACACATAACTTAAGGTACCCTGACACTACCCAAATGGACATTATCCCAATATCCAATTTGATATTAAGTCCGAAAAATATTTCATTATAATCACAACAATGGAAATAGGGTATAAGACTGTTTGCATTATTAATATTTATATTATTGTGTATATTTTTAGAAAACTTTTAGTAAGCAAAAATGTAGATAAATATATTCCAAATAAGAGAATTCCTTAAACCCAGCTGAAAATCGACTAAACAAATAAAAATTATATATGTACGAAGTCTGTATTGAGTATATTCCGAAGGGGAAAACTCCTAAGCCCGGACGATGGTATGCCACCCTCAAAACCTTTTCTTGACGAAGCAGCATGTGAACATAGTACAGAATTTGAAAAGATTATGGGGATTATGACCCAAACGCTTTCGGTTGCCAAACGGTCATGATACTGATCGATATTATGAACTTTTTTATTGAGATTATAGTCGAAATATAATTTTAATATATAGAAGCTGTTATAAGTAAGGACGTAGTTGGATATACCCCATAAGATAAGATCCTTAAGTGCGGCCGAATGCCGAAGCTTTCATTAACGAAGCCGATATTGAACTCACTTAAGGGGTTCTTTATTTGGCAAAGTAGTCAGTAAACATAAGAGAATTTGAAAATGGTATGAATGGGCTTTGTCTCCGATTTCTTAAGAGCCATAGCCTCAACTTACAGTAAGAAGATTAGATCGAAAACATTTTCGGACATAATACTATAGTCGAAATTGGGATTATGGTTATGTCATGTCACCATCATGGGTATGCCCGACCTTAACTTTCTTACTTTTTTTTAAGGGAAGCACACTCAGGAAATTCTTCCTACTAATTAATGTTTTGTTTTCTTTGGAAAGTGGATATAGGAGAGTTGAAAGATGGTAAAAGATGAAGGGCTTCAAATATGGCAACACTGTAATTGGGCGAGGTGATAAATCTTATGTAACAGGTCAATTGAGAAGTCCCCTGCCTGATATATAGATGGCGCTACTAGACTTAAATCGATATGATTTTTAGTTAGCCCTAACCTTTAAAAGACACGTGTATAAATTTGACAGCTGTCGGATCATTAGTTTGTGAATTATAGCATTTTGAGTGAAGCAACTTTCGTTATTGTGAAAAAAATGGATAAAAAGAAATTTCGCTTGTTGATAAAATAATGCTTTTTGAAGGGAAAAAATACAGTTGAAACAAGAACTTGGCTAGATGACGAAAATCAACCATCAAGGATTGGTATGCTAAGTTTAGACGTGGTGAAATGAGCACAGAAGATGGTGAACGCAGTGAACGCCCAAAAGAGGTTGTTACGGACGAAAAAATCAAAAAAGTCCACAAAATGATTTCGAATGACCGAAAATTTAAATTGAATGAAATAGTAGGTAGTCTAAAGATATCAACTGAACGTGTACATCATATCATTCACGAATATTTGGGTATGAGAAAGCGAGCTCACTTTTGACCAAAAACAAGTCAGTAAGTTTAGTCAGAGTTTTTAGTTCATAGCCCTGTTATAGTATTTTACTTCGGTGGGGTTAAGAGATATCGCAACACCGAAGGAGGACGTTTCGATATGTATGAGGTATGGAAAACTCATACACATTATTTTTCTAAATTAATGTTGCCATTGCTGGCCATCGAATCAGCAACCTTCTGTGTAAAAGTCCAACGCGCTAACTATTACGCCCTTGCTTCTTAGAGTGCGCCTGTGCGAGCAACCCATTTCCAACCCTGTTCTTTATACGACCCCAATATGTACTAAATATACAAGGTGGCGCAAAAGTAATCCTCCTATCAGAAAATGCTATAAATTTTTCGATTGGCCCCTAATGTCAGTTCTGTTTTGACATTTGTGTAGTAAACACATGCGAAATACACGTAAATAAACAATGTTACGCTACACTGCTCCAGAACGCGGAATATTGGTGACTATTTATTTGAGCAATAATAAAGATGATTTTTCATCAAAAATAATCATGAGTGATGAGGCCCATTTCCATCTTAGCAGGTACGTAAATAAGCAAAATTTACGCTTCTGGGGCACTGAAAATCCGCGTGTAACGCACGAAGAGCCATTAAACCCGCTCAAAGTCACTGTATGGTGTGCTGTTTTCGCTGGAGGAGTCATCGGACCTTTTTTCTTCGAAGACGTCGCGGGCCAAACGGTTACTGTGAATGGTGAGCGCTACAGAGCAATGATCAACGAGTTCTTTTTGCCGCAACTTGATGAATTGGGATTGGAAAACATGTGGTTCCAACAGGACGGTGCAACGCCACACACTGCACGTGCTACAACCGATATGCTGAAGGATGCATTTCCCGGGCGCCTAATCTCCCGTTTTGGCGATTTGCACTGGCCAGCAAGATCGCCTGATTTGACCGCTCCAGACTTCTTTTTGTGGGGCTTTTTGAAGTCGCGGGTTTATGTCAACAAGCCTCAGACTCTTGCAGCTCTTAAAGACAATATCCGTCAAGAATGTGAGGACCTATAGCCGGAAGTTTTGGAAAAAGTGATGGAAAATGCCATAAAAAGGGCTCAAATGACAATCAACTGTGGCGGCGGCCATTTACATGACATCATATTCTCGACTTGATGTAAAAAAAATTAAAAGACCAAATAAAAATAATCCACAAGAAGAATCAAAGTTTTTATTTTTTTTTTTAAATTACAGCCAAAAAACATTGGAAGGTTATTTTTGCGCCGCCCTGTATAATTTTTTTGTCTTAATCAAATATTCCATAACATATGATAAAGTGTTGGTAATATTTATTCTCGGCATATGAAAGCAAACTAAAAACTTTCGTTTCTTTTTTTTTTGTTTTCTATAACTTAATTAATTTCAAACAAAGACAAAGAAAAAGAAGTTTAATCTGCTGTTTACATAACAATAAAACAGCAATTTCAAAGGTCAACACTAAACCTTTTCGCCTTTATTGTTTTTGTTTTTTATAATTCACACCGTAAGGCCAACATTATTAAAACATTTAATAATAATGATAATGATGATGATGATGACAATGCCAATGATGACTTTTGAAGACACATGAATGAACAAAACTCACAACAGAATATAACACCAGAAACTAAAGACCTTTTATATGAATTTTTGTTTGTTAAAAAATTGCCATGTAAAACACTAATTAATTTTATGACTTTTAAAGGACCCTTAAAATACTTACAAGTATTTTGTCAAAAGAATTTATCATCATAACAAAAAAGGGTTCCAATAATTTGTTATGATTAACTTTACAAAAAAAAAAAAGCAAAGTATTTCGAGTTCATAGCTCAAACCAACACTGACTGTCACAAACATAAAAACCTTCAAAGTGTCTGTGTGTGTTGGTAAAAAATAAATTAACGAAATATTTATAAAATTAACACACACACACACAGAGCTAACAAACTTTTTCAAATACTCTCAACAACTGCTGCTTTACAGTTTTAGAAACAAACACATTAAAACATTAAGTTTTCCCAAACATCAACCAAACAAACCAAAGAAAAACAAGACATTAAAACTATTGATGATAGAAAGGAGATGAAAATTGGACAGTTAGAGACCCCATCATCAATATCACAGTGATATTACTAAAGCTTTTAAATGTCTTCAAACACTTTGTGTGATTCCATTTGCTTTGGTGACTCTGACTGAGTAAGAGTGATTGCTAACAACAGAAGTAACGGAAAAAAAACACACTCTTCAAGAGTGCCTCTGGGTGTGTAAACATTATTATTTGTCAATCTAAAAAGTCAATATTTGTATAAATTGTGAACTCATTTAAAACTGAAAACATCAAACAAATATTGATGGATTTTTTTGCCTTTAATACACATACCACACACACCTCCAATGAAGAAGATGATAAAATTGTATTCACGAGTAATATTGGAAGATGGGGTAAAGTGGATAACACTGTTTTCTAGCTACTAAAAAGCACCCTTTCCAAGAAATGTATAGTGAATTAACTTGTTTTCCTAACATAACACAAAAATTGTATTCGTTAGTTGGATTTTTTTGAAGAAAGATAAAATATAAACAAAAATAACAAAAAATAAATAATGCTAATCACAATTTAGTAAGATTCTATAATATAATATCCTTAGAAATAATATAATTCTGATTGCAGCAAGAAATAGTCCTAAAAATGCATTATCCACTTCACCCTACTTTTACCATATTCACAAAAATTGGCAAAACTTTAGTAAGAGCTGAACTACAATTTGCAAAAATCAGTTCATCACACAATGCACAAAATTTGAACGTCACTATATAACAGTTTTTTAAGTCAGCAGTAGCTTTTTTAACTGTAATTATTTTTTTTTCTATAGGAAAATACAAAACAATTGTTATCACAGTTATTAAGAAAAAAAATCCAACGAAAAGTACTCTATTTCGTAGAAGTTTTTTAAAGCAGTTATTTTTTTTAGATAAAAAGTTGGGATTTAGGTTTAGTCGAAAAGAAGAAGTGCCATTCCCCCTTTATGATCACCCAAAAATGGGTTACATACAACTATGTCAGGGAATCGACATGTTGTACGCTCTGCAAAACTGCTCGAACAAATATTCCAGTCTACTTGAGGAATTCATCATTCCTCAGATATCCCTTCAGTTTCCCTTAATCAAACCCTGAAAGCACTCTTTATACAGTATAACGTCCCACTTCAAGTGCCTTTCTCTACTCCTCGCGAATGCCGGCAAAAGCAAAGGGTGTCATCGTCCTTCCCACACGCCCTACATATTACAAAATCACTCCATCCCAATTTCGAAAGGTGTCATCGTAGTGAAGAGGGGGCCGAGAGAATTTCCATCATGTTGGCCATTTTTAAATTCCCTAGCCTTAAAATAAACCTTGTCCTGTTCACGTCCAGGTCACCCCACAGGACTTACGTGATCGCACCAACATTATCCCCATTCCAGATCTCCTTGTGCATGTTGATGGCCCATTGTCCAAGTTCCATTTTCGTCATCCGAAAAGGTCTCGGATTTTGAAAGTTAAAAAAGTCCAGGTTTGATCCATCCCTGGCCAGATCGGTAGCCCTCTCATTCTCTTCCACTTCACAGTATCCGAGTACCCTTATTAGCCTCAGAAGACCCCTGCCAGAATAAGAGTTTATCATTCTCTTTCAGTCCAAAACCGTCTTCTATTTCACAGAGTCCTCTGACGGAGCCCTAGCCGCAGCCTGCCTATAAGTTAAGATGACTGCATCCCCAGAATAATCAGACATAGTGAAAAATCGAATGGACTCCGCAATAGCAACAACTTACGCCTAGAAAAGGATGTTGTGGTGCGGAAGTCAGAAGCAGATTTTCATCACACAATAGCGGCATATGTCATTATCTGCCAGTGGGTCATTCTTGTGCTCAATCTTCATTTAGAACCCACTGCTCGTCTGCACATATGATCAACCCAGCAGAGTTTTCTATCCAGAACAACTCCAGGATGGGTTATTGTAACCCGCCTCCTTTTACTATTGAACATACAAACTTTGGTCTTATCCGGGTTCACACTCAGTCGCCTACATGTTGCCCTGTCTTTATATAAACTGAGTGCTTGATATAAACTGATCCTTTTATATTATAATTAAGAACTACTAAAACAGTATTTTTACAGAAAACAGTCAGTTTTTGTTATTTATATCATAAATGAAAAATTTCATGAGTTTTTTTAAAATTCTTGTTTACCCGGGTAAAAAAATTTATATATGTGACTTTAAGCATATATAATTATAAAGGGTGGTCCAAATATAAGCATATCATTAAAAATTAAATAAAATGAGCTAAACTAAACTTCATTTGCTATATTACGGTTTCTGGTTCTATCTCACGAATGGCTCTAACGATATTAGCCCGGTCTTTAACGGTACTCCACAAGAAAAAGTCATCGCCAAGACAACTGATTACCGAACTTAGTGCGCAAAATATTGATTGTTTAATGAGATGTCTGACATGTTGCGCCATCCTGCTGAAACCAAAAAATAACTAAGTTCCTATCTTCCGTTTCAGCCCATAAAATGTCCGATGTTACAAACTTTCGGCCACGGAGACCATGAGTGTTGTCCACTAACAAGCCAGTCTCACGAATTTTTTGCACAAAGTTGTGCACAGAATGTGCGGTGGGTGCTACATTTCGTCCAAGAAATCTTTTCGACAAACACACAGTTCGGACAACACAACACTCACTTTGGAAATAAGTTTGCCATAATTCCTAATGTTACTCTAGCATTAAGCAATTGACTGATAGTGAATATTTCGAACAGTAAAAATCTATCAGTGTCAAAATAACATGTGATTTAAAAAGATGCCTGTATTTGGACCACCCTGTAATTTAAACCCTTCAAATATGTTATAATATAGAAGGGGGCAATCAAAAAAATAGTAAAATATTTTAAATACAAATTATGGTAGATTAGAACCAATTTACCAAACCAATAATTCAATTTCGACATTATATTTTCCAATGCAGCGATCAAAATTAAGAAGCTGTGAAAAAATTGCATTTTTTACTTCACCCCACGTTCAACTTTATCCCGATTTCCTCTACTATGCGTATGATTAAAAATCAAAGCACTTTCAATAAAATATCAAATAGAAGAAGAGAAATGCCACGGAAAATAAAAAAATATATACATATGTACGATGTTGTAGATAAAAGGAAAATCTATTGTTTTATATCTTTTATTTAAATCTAAAGGTTTTTCTACAACAAACAAAGCTTAAACATTTCAAGGGTTTTCTGTTAGAAATAACTGAAATATTTTCATAAGGTTGAATTGACTCGGCGATATTAAATAGTTTCGAGAATCCAAAGTTATTTTTTCCTAAAAATAAACTTTACAGCATTTAAAAGTTTTCAGTATCTAGTATTTACTATACGTAAAAGATTTCAGAATTTAAATTTAATTATCTTCACATCGTCCTTAGCATACTTCCTTATCATTAAATATATTAAATATTATAAGTGAATAGTATAGTAGGATTTTTTTTTTTAAGATCATATCATATTCTTTTTAATTATTTTTATTGTAAAGAAACATGAAAATTTTATTAGTAAGTTATAGAGAATAAAAATTGAGAAATTCCACTGAGCCAGCAGGATAGAATACTTAGTATTTTCGGTTGGCGCTACCCAACCTTGTCAATACCCATGCTCTTCTTCTCCCTTTACGGTCATTGCTTGTTGATGATTGTCTATTTTATATTGAGTGTTAGGAAACAAATTAACAAACTTGTAAACAACAACACAATTAGACTAACATCAACGAAATTTAACAATTTATATTTATCCTCTATATTTTACAGTTTTTTGTTATGAACTTTAATTCTTAAAGTATCAAATAACACAGCTTATATGAAGCATTTAATATCAAATGTTTGTCTTAATCCATATTAAATCTACAACATAATCTATGTTGATAGTTAATGAATAGACAATATTTTGAATTATATTTTTCCCTGTATCCTTGTGTGTAAAGTAATGGAATTTTATGAATTGTTGATCTGTTATTTTGTAAGTGAATAGTATAGTAGGATTTTTTTAAGATCATATCATATTCTTTTTAATTATTTTTATTGTAAAGAAACATGAAAATTTTATTAGTAAGTTATAGAGAATAAAAATTGAGAAATTCCACTGAGCCAGCAGGATAGAATACTTAGTATTTTCGGTTGGCGCTACCCAACCTTGTCAATACCCATGCTCTTCTTCTCCCTTTACGGTCATTGCTTGTTGATGATTGTCTATTTTATATTGAGTGTTAGGAAACAAATTAACAAACTTGTAAACAACAACACAATTAGACTAACATCAACGAAATTTAACAATTTATATTTATCCTCTATATTTTACAGTTTTTTGTTATGAACTTTAATTCTTAAAGTATCAAATAACACAGCTTATATGAAGCATTTAATATCAAATGTTTGTCTTAATCCATATTAAATCTACAACATAATCTATGTTGATAGTTAATGAATAGACAATATTTTGAATTATATTTTTCACTGTATCCTTGTGTGTAAAGTAATGGAATTTTATGAATTGTTGATCTGTTATTTTGTAAGTGAATAGTATAGTAGGATTTTTTTAAGATCATATCATATTCTTTTTAATTATTTTTATTGTAAAGAAACATGAAAATTTTATTAGTAAGTTATAGAGAATAAAAATTGAGAAATTCCACTGAAATATTATATTCATTTTAAAAGGCTTCCTGTCTTTAGTGTTGTTACTTAGTTTAATATAAACATAAGATTGTTTCTATATAATGTTCCAGGCAATAAATATATAAGGGAGTTTTTATTTAAATTTAATTAAATCAAATATTTAAGTGTTACAATATTTCATAAACACTTTAAAAGTTGTTTAATAATCCCCCCAAAAACTTAGGAAAGCATTTATGAATAAAGTCATTCTACACAGAAAAAAAGCACGTTTTTAACTAATAAAAATATTTTTTGAAAACAAATTCGATTTCTAACAATTTTTTCTTGAAAAATATTTGTGTGTTGTTATATGTCAAACAAAAAAAAAACTTTGAAAAAAAAAGTTTGTATTTCTTAATTCCATTTTTGGTGTCTATTTAAAACATTATTGGTATGTATTAAAAAAAAATTGTGTAAAAATACTAAAAATAACATAAACAGAATTTTGTAAAATTTTTTCTGTGTTCCCGTGTAAAAAATAATATGGAACACTCAGAAAAATATGTAGTTCACTGTTTATAGTTTACTAAAAAAGTTTTCAGTTTAGTTAAAAATAAAAGAGCATACATTTATTTTTCAAAGAAATATTTATTTTAACTTTTTTATACATTTGTTCAAAATGATTTACTGTCATTTACCGATTTTTCTTAGTTCCATTTATTTTTTTTTCATTTGTTTGAAATTTAATAAAAACTAACCCAGAAGAGAGAAATTTGTGGTTTATTTGTTTCCGTTACAGTTATTACAAATTTTAATTTTGTTTGATGTCTGTTTCAAGAAAAAAATTTTTAAAAAATTCCAATTGATTTTTTATTTAAATTATTCATTCATATATGTATGTATGAAAATGTATTAAAAAGATCAACTATAAAAATGAAAAAAATTTCATTATTTGTTCATATGCAAAATTATTTCAATTCAAATTACAAGAACTTCATAAACACACACACATGTGGTCATTCACACAAGATGTATCTCTAAACTGTGTGAGTATACATTTTGCAGATTAAAAAACAAACCAAAATACAAAAACCGGAAACAATTTCAAATAAATAAATAATCAGTTATTTTTTACGGAATTAGTAGGTAAAATTTTAACATTTATTTTTAACTGATAAATCATTTGTGTTTTACTGATGTGTTAAACAACTGACACATTAAATGAAAAGTAAGTAGACCGATTTTTAAATTAAATATCATTTAAAATGGTATTTTCTGTTATTTTAACACAAACTATTTTAAGTGTATCCAATTTGATATTCTTTAATATCTGCTGTAATAACTAGCTGATCTTATTTGATCCGAAAAATCACAGATCAAATTAGATCCACCAATATATTTTGTAAAAAACTTACAAAAAGTTTCAAGTTAAAAATAAAAATGTTAAAATTTAAAAAAAGAGCAAAAAATGCCCTCTGCATTGTTTGAACCCAGTCTGCCAAATTTGTAGTCGACCGCTTAACTCACTCATTTGTTACAGAATAGCTGGCTTTAAGTTATGCAAAAAAAAATATAAATAAGTAAATAAATGAAAATTAAAAAACATAACAAATATTTTTGAAATCCCTGGATAGGAATCGTAACCATACATTATTAAATAATTATATCTTAATTCATGTAAAGGATTCCTAGGTATTGCGGTCCCGAAATGGGTTAACATTTTAAATTTTTTTAAAAAATATTAATAGGAAAATGAAAATAAAATAAGCACAAAGAATTTTTATCTTCCTGGCTGAGATTCGATACCATTGACATGGAACCACATATAATTCTACAATATATAATTATATCTTACATAATTATATATTGTATATCAAAAATACTTTTGATATGAAACCATATATGCATATCAATATCTCTTATATCATATAACAAATTATAAATAAGGCAATATATTAAGTCATATAATTATATTTTATACCACATCAAAAATTTTTCAGATCTGGGAACATATAATGAATTATATATATAATTAAATCTCATACCATATTAGAAACTAGTTTTGATAATATCATATCTCAAATGTGTTAGCATATATAAATAATTATATATGGTTTTTCAAATACTTGACTTGTAGAAGTATGAGTTATAGAATATATGTATGATTCTATATAAGCCATATATAAGTATATATGGTACTGTATGAAACACATATGGCACAATATAAGACATGGAACATGGAATATATAATTAAATTTGGTAGAGCATATCATAAAAATAAAGTCACATAACATTCCAACAAAAATGAAGCTGCCAAAGAAGCAATAACAGCATGACTACTATGGCAAAGGCATTACATCTTTTCTGATGGTTTCATCGATGAATTTAACATTTGCGTTTCATAGGATGGAAGTATTTAAATGTAGCTACTAGCATTACTCATACTTTACTCTAAGGAAGCAATGATAATGCAATGATTAGAAATTCTGATGCATGAGTGCAAAATGTTTATATACTTTGTAATATTTAAGCTTTGGTGGAAATTTAATTCATAAGAAGAAGCGAACTTTATGCACTGATAAACAAATACTCTTTATTATAACAAATACAAAATTTTGCATTAATGAAAAAGTTTTTTTGGGCAACTTTGAAATACTTTTTCAAAAATTAAATGGATTTTTGAACAAGTTTAAAATATTTGTCATTTACACAGTTCAAAACAAAAAAAAATTACGGGGTTCCGATGATTTATTCTACAATGATTGATGATTGTTCTACAAATATGTTGGCCATAAAATTCTATTATATATGTCAGAACACACCAAAACCCAAACCTTAACACAAACACCAAAAACCAATCAATTTCAAGATTGCTCATCAGATTTCTAGTCAAATTTTGGGATGACCAACATATTTAAAGGCAAATTTTGGGATCACTTACATAATATTTAGGTCATCCCAAAATGTGACTAGAAATTTGATGGTCAATTTTGAGTTTGTCTGGTTTTTGGTATTTGTGTTCAGTTTTGGGCTTTAGTGTGCTCTGACATATATAGTATAATTTTATGGCCAACATTTTTCCCTTTCGGGGTGTTTTTTACAATTTGTTAGAATAAAGCCAAAAAATGCCGTTATGAAGGGGAGTTAGAGGATTAATATGTTCTACAAAAATATTTCCCATACCATTATCTACAAAGTTGCTGAACATACCCTACACCTGAGATGTAAAGAAAACATAGTTTGATATATCGATATGCTGCAAGAACAGGCCAGAGCTGGGAATCGCCTCAAAAATGCATTTCCGATCTAAACTATCAAAATTCCGAAACAAGTGTATTTTTTTGGCCTCCTTAACAAGAATCAATCATCGGAACCCCGTAATTTTGGAAAAAGTTTGAAATTGTTTTACAGTGTAATTTAACAACTGTTTGGACAATTTTGAAACATTTTTACACAATTCTGAAATATTTTTGAATAGTTTTAAATAATTTTTGGAAAATTTTAAAACCTTTTTCGACAATTTGAAATAATGTTAACACAATTTTAAAACATTTTCGATAATTTTAAAACATTTTTACACAATTTAAAAATTACTTTGAAAAATTCTAAATTTAAGCTGGAAATGGTGTAGTGTTAAATAAAATACAAAGTGATTTAATAAAAAAAATTATAAAAGGTCTTCAGAACTATTTTCACATTGAAATTTTTGACTTGAATAAACAGAAGACAATTTTTTGAATAAATGCTTTAGATTCAGAAAATATACGATATATTAACACTTATGCTTTAGAACAGGTGTGTCCAAGCCCTATGCTCTTGATGCTCATTTGTTTTTGTAAATGCTCTTAGCTATAGGCTGTGCGTTTTAATACACATAGAGCACTCAGCAATAGCAATACGAAATACACAAACAACTTTGCCTTACTAGTTTTTTTTGTCGTTCTTCACTGTATACACGCAAGTGCTAAGCAACAACGCTTTCGTATGCTTTGCTGGTAAACATTGACGACAGCGATCATCAAAGTTTTGTTTTTGTTTGACGTTTGATATGAAATATTTTTTTTTCTTTTTTCTTAGTATGTATTGGTTTTTACAATAAAAAATATTGAATAAAAATTAGTTATTCTTTAAATGTATTGGTGTTTACTCTTCCATAAGGAACTTTTGGGCACCCCTGCTTTAGAATGAAGAGTGATTTTTTAAGATAAGCATAGGCTTTATATTTGAAATATGAACATATGAATTCTTTTGGAAGTGCCTTTTGAATGACACCAAAAAATCATAAAATATTGTCAACTGAAGTCAAGGAAGCATTGAATGAAGTTATAGCCACAGAATGACTAGTATTTTTTTTTTGCTGGGATATGATTATATATAAAGTTTATTTATTCGGGTATATAAGAATTATGGCTATGTTTTAAAAGAACAATTTTTTTATATATTTCATTTATTTATTTATTATTTTTCTTTAAACCAACCTTGTGCTACATGTAAAAACAAAATAAAAAAAATGACAGCTGACGTTTTAACTGACATAACCTACAAAACTGAAAGAAATTCATTTATAGTGAAAGCTTAGAGAAAAGATTTTTGCATCGTATGCATGATGTTAAGAAAACAACCGATGAAATTGTTATTTAAGAATGTAAACCCCGAAGCAAAATTGTTAAATATAAAGTGACATAATTGATAATCATAGCGGTGAGATGAAATATGTATTTCAAAAATAATTTTGTTTTTTTTTTAAACGACTAAGGAATATTTAAAACAAAAAGCTTAAAGGATTTGTACAGTTATTTTACAGTAGCTAATTGTAGTTTATTTAGTGTAAGTTTTTAGTTCATTATATCAGACATTATTTTATACATAACAAATATAAAATATTATTTTTAAATATTTTATTTTAACGAAATTTGTATGGAATTTGGCTTATGCATATTATATAGGTGCATAAATAATGGTTTCAGATTTATAGCACGGGCAAATTTGATCCAAATTATACTTGATGTAGTGTATGATATAGTAGTCGGCATGATGGGCAAGATGCAAGATGGGGCTATAAGTATCAGCCTACTGGAAAATGCTGTCATTTTTGCAAATGACATCGACTGTCAGTTTGATTTCGAAATTTGTGAAATAGACATGCGAATTTATAGAGAGTAATTTATAGAGAGTAAAAATAAATCTATATACGCCTCAAGAACGCGCAATAATTGTGACAATATGGTAGAGAATGATTTTCCATCAAAATTGATCATAAGCGACAATCGACTCATTTTTATCTCAGCGACCACGTTAATAATTCTCAGTTCTGGCGGACGGGAAATCCACGCATAATTTATGAAGCACCATTACATCCTCTCAATGTCACCGTGCGGTGTACAGTTACGCCGTAAAAGGTTATTGAACCTCATTTTTTCTAAGGAGTTGACGATTACACTATTATTGTGAACGGAAATCGCTGGCTGATTTTTTTTTACCAGAAGTTGACGATCTGTCATACTGCACGTGACACAATGCGTATTTTAAAAGATTCCTTTCGTATGTAATTTTGCGTTTCGGTGATTTGGCTTGACTAACCAGATCTGCCGATTTGACTATCCCAGATTTATTTCTCTAGGAGATAATTAAAGTCATTGGTGTATTCACACAAGCCCCGCAATTTGAAGGACTTAAAAAACAACATTCGAAACGAAATTGACCACGTGACACCACAAATGCTGCGCAAAGTTATGAAAAATGTAATATTATAATTTTCCACAATTTATTAAAACAAAATTTTAAGGTACTAATAAACATAACCAGTTAAAAATCAAATGAGTTTTCACCTCGAGCAAAATTTATAGCAAAAGAAAATCAGATGATGGTTTTTGCCCCGCCCTGTAAAAAAGTGCAATTCTGAAATTTTTAATTTTCGTTTAACAAAGTTTTTTTAAAAATTGAAATTGGAGAGTAAATGTGAGAGAAAAAAGGTCATGATTATTTTGGTGTAAAGATTACAGCAGAGATTCTTTCCTATGATTTCGCTTACTTAATTCAAATCTTACAAAAAAAAATAAAAAAAATTAATTATTTAAAATAAAATTTAGGATCTAAACATAATATGTCGGTTTTATAGTAACCCAGCAAAAATAAATGGAAGTGATTCTTAAGGAAATAATTTTTCATTGATTCCAAAGTATCGTTTAGTTCTAATTTTT